>OX451738.1:509781545-511024357 GCA_948472305.1 Vicia faba | reverse complement strand
TTAAAAAAAGACATTTGAGAAAAGGTTTTTACATCGGGTATCAAAATATATGATGTAAAAAATACAATTAACAAACTTTTTACATCAGGTATTTATTTGCAATGATATAAAAAATAAGAAAAAATATATATTTCGCTACCTATTACATCGGGCAAACGCATCCACCGATGTAAAAAGTTTTCAGAAAAAAATACGGTGGCATTTTTGTAAATAAGAAACAAGGTAGTAGAAATATTAATAAAAAACAAGCAACATATCGGTTAACTAAAAACCGATGTAATATCTTCACAGCAGATATTAATATAAAAAATAAATTAAAGAATAAATTAAAACAATTACACCGGGGGAAGTTTAAACCGATGTAAAAAAGTCAGAAAAAGAAGCTTGCAACGGGTATTAGTATCCACCAATGTAATAGGTTCAAAACCCTTACATCTGTTATTAGGATCCGCCGATGTAATAGCTTCTCCACTATGCAAACCCTTACATCGGTTTTTCATTTCCACCGATGTAAAATGTCCCAAACCCTTATTTCCCAAATTCACAATATTTCAATATTTCCACTGTACAAACTCTCCTTGCCGCCGTTTCACTATTTCCACTGTCCGCATACGCCATTTTTGTTCAGTACCCTTATGACCGCCGTTTCACATACCTTACGACCGCCGTTTCCCAGCCACCATCATCGACGTTTCCGTTCACGATTATTAGGTTCTTTGACCTCCGTTTCTGGTCGCCGTCTTCGACCGCGGTGGTTCTGTTCATTTTTCAGCGTCTTCGACCGTTTGTTTCCATTCGTGTTTCATCGTTTTCGACCGCCATTGATGATGATGTTTGTTGTGAATTTGCAGATTTGTTTGATGAACACAGATGATGCGGTTTGTTGAAATTTGATTACGTCTCCTTGTCGCCGTTTCATATATCCTTGCCGCCGTTTCACGTCGTTCACTCCGTTCACGACTTTTCACCGGCCGTTTCACGCCCTTCTTCGCTCGCCGTTTCAATTGTAAGTCACATTCTTCAATTATTTGATCCATAATGTTAACACTAGGTAGAAATTCATTTCAAGCGCCTTAACTTGAACAATTTTCTTTGAGAAACTTTATTTGTTGAGTTAAAAAAGCAACAATATCTTTAAGAGAAGATAAGGTGTTATGCATTGTGAAACCATAATCGAAAATATTGGAAAACATACCTAGAGAATAGAGAAATCTTGTTCTTAGGGATGATTAACATGCTAGAGGAGATAATGCTACAGTACATTATGTACAAATTTTTTGTTTGAATTCATTTTAACTTATAATATTTTTAACGAGATAAGTTTTGTCACGTGAAATTTAAATTGATTTTATCAAAATAATTTATAATATTTTTTGAAATTCTTCAAAATTATTTATAAAAACAATTTATAATCTATAACAACATATATAATACATGATTCATTGACATCAGGTGTTAGAATAGATATCTCAGAAAATTTTTCCGCAATTGGTTATATATATATATATATATATATATATATATATATATATATATATATATATATATATATATATATATATATATATATATATATATATATATATATATATATATATATATATATATATATATATATATATATATATATATATATATATATTGTTGATAATATAGATATAATACTGTATAGATAGAGATAGATAAGGAACGACTTGAAGAATTTGTGGCTACTAGCTAGCCACCATTATTGTCACGTTCTTTTTTATGTCTCTTAAAAATGTAATTAATATAGTGTCAATAACACCAACCAACAACCAACCATAGCAAATTAGCAACTGAATCTTGAAATCTTAATAGAGTTATCACCTTGCCATTAAAATTTGATTCTATTTTTCTTTCTCCGCGAAGCAGCGCAACTTGCAATCTCGGAATCTCCGTGAAGTAGCACAGCCGCAGGCACACCGTTCGTCGGACCTTCCTCCGTGTGAACATAGTTATGGATCATAGTTGGATGAGAGCTAATCGATTAAGTGACGAGTACGAACATGGAGTGATGGAATTTCTACAGTTTGCTGAAAGTAATGCTGACAAAAGTCTTCCTACGCTTTTTCTCTGTCCATGTGTTTGTTGTGCAAATAAAGAACCAAAACGTAAGTATTCTGCAAATTTAGATCATTGGCTTGACGTGTCTATTCTACAAATTTGGTGCACGTAAGTACATTTTATTGTTTTATTAAAGTCAATTTATATTAATATGTTATATCTCTCATCACTTTGATTCTAATGTTTATTTTAAAACTATTCAGGTATATTCATCGTGTTTGTCTTGAGAATTCCATTTCAGAATTATATGGATTTATGGACCCTGCTAGGTGTATTTATAATGATAATGTAGCGAAATCTCAAGAAGATGTTAAAAATTACGTACTAGAAAAGTTACGTGATGAAAACAGAGTGTGCCACTTACTACCATTAATTCATGGGTAAGAATTTTTATATAATTGTGTTTTATATTATTTAATTTTGATAACATATATATTTTATGTGACTTTTATGTTTCCACACACACGTACAGGAGACATTGGCAATTAATAGTCATGTGTCCAAGAGACAATTTAGTTGTCGTATTTTGTTCACTTCATCGGGAAATTGACCATCACACGAAGAAAATTATTACAAAGTAAGTTTATCTTTCATGTGACTTTCATTGACAACTAATAGTTATGTCATTTTTCATTGGCGAGTAAATTTAGCTATGTGATGTTTATCTTTCTGTATTAGTTCTTTTGGGATTCATCAAATGGAAAATGGAAATAGAAAAAAGGCTACATGGCTTCATCCCAATGTAAGTGTGATGTAAATTGTAATTCTATAGTTAAATTTATGATAAATATTCACTAATTATGTCATTCAATTGTAGAGAAGGCAACAACATAACTCTAATGATTGTGGATACTATGTGATGAAAAATATGTTGGATATTGTCTCTTCTGCTAATATAACCGAGAATTGGATGCAGGTACTAAAAATAACTTTACTTTGTTATTTACTTTTTGTTTTTCGACTTAATATGAATTTTTAAAAAATAACTCTATATTGTTATATTTATGTATTATAGGTATTTGATGATCCAACAGAATTAACACCAGATGATTTGTATGATTTGCGACTTCGTTGGGCAAAATGTTTCTTTGAGTTACATGAAAATTAAGTTTATCTTGGTGAGTTTTATAGAATTGTATAAGTTGTGGTTTTTGCACAATACATATGGTTTTTGCACATTTATTGAGTTTCTTGATTTTTTTTGCTGATGTTAATTGTTATTATTTATTATCAAGCAATGTGATTTTGGTGTTGTCTACCGAAGATTTTATATTGGTAATTTAAGTTTGGAAACTTAGAAATAGTTGAATATTTTTGTATATTTTGTGAATAATATGTAATTGTAAGTTTTGAAAAAGACTTATAAATAGTTGAATATTGTTGTATATTTTGTGAAGAATTTGTAATTGTAAGTTTGTTTGTTGTAATACAATACAAGTTTGCAATACAATTGTTCAATTTGTAAGTTTGTTGTAAAAAATATGAAAACATCGACCTAGATGTGATATATGTGATGTTGGAAAGCTATGAAATCTATATAGCGACATAAATATAGTCTGTGTGATATTGGAAAAATATGAAAAAATAGGTACAAATTATATTTGTACAGGGAAACATCCAAAAAATAAATAATCTATTCCAAAAAAACTTCATACATTTTACATCAGTTATTACTCAAAACTGATGTAAAAACTTTCAAAAAGGGACTTTTTACATCGGTTGGGAGTAATAACCGATGTAAAAAGTTGTGTCACTGGGGACTTTTTACATCGGGTATTACTTCCAACTGATGTAAAAAACTGGATCAATTTTTTAAAAAAATGTGCATAATAATTGTTTCTTACATCGGTTCTTATATTATAACCGATGTAAAAAAGGGACTTTTTACATCGGGTATTACGTCCAACCGATGTAAAAAACTGGATTAATTTTATAAAAAATGTGCATAATAACTGTTTCTTACATCGGTTCTTATATTATAACCGATGTAAAAAAGGGACTTTTTACATCGGTCCCAGAACCGATGTAAAAAGTACCGGATTTACTATATCGCCTGACTTTACATCGGACCCAGAACCGATGTAAAAAGTCAGTTTCACCCGATGTAAAAAGTCATTTCTGCACTAGTGTGAACTTCTGATCCAATTTTAAGCTAGGCTTTATAATCTCAGGTTGTAGGTCTTCTTGCTTGTTAAATCTCATCATCATTTAATGGTCACACCCACTTTTGAGTCTTTATCCCAATGTTTAAACCTTTATCTAAAAGGTCTTCCCACTTGTGGCATGAAAGCACCATTGCTGTCCTTGGTAAGTAAACTTTTGTACAAAGTTTATTTTGGGCCATACTTTACTTTTTCTTCTGAGTGTACTTCTCCATAAATCATGCCTACAAACTCAGATTAGGCGTGGTTAAAGCTGCTAACCACTCTACTTTGCCTTGAAACTTGCTTGGCTAAACTTGCTTCAAAAACAAGTCAACGATCCATAACACATGATGGTTGTACTCTTGACTTCTCCAAACTTCTAAATCCTTTTACTATAAATTAAAATTCATTTGCAACTATTAGAAAAGTAAAAAAGATTGGAAAAAAAGCCTTGAAACCTTGCCGAAAGTTCCCAAGAACTTGAAACTGCAGCCCTAACACGAAACCTGCTAGTTTCTGATTTTTGCATCCAAACTCTAATTTTTCTTGTGTGTTTCTTGATAAAATAATCCATACAGTTTCTAGTATACACATAGAAGCTTTCCCAACTTCTGTTTTCAAACTGTAAAAAAGTATTCACCACTCTCTGTTTCAAAAACCAAAACTTTGAACCTTGACTGCTCCAGAACTTTACCACCGTTCATAGTTGAAGCTAAGAGTTGCTTCAGCTTTTTGAGAAGTTGAGGAAGATGACCAGAACATCACATCAATCAGAACCAGACTCTAATTCACAGAACAATTTCCAGCTGCAAGGTAAGTTTCTTCTGACTTTTAGCTCATTGCTTAGGCATTGTTAGGCTTGCATTTCCAAAAATACAATGTAGATATCATGGCTCTGATTCTGTACATATTTTGATATTTCATTTATATGGCCTAAGTAGAGATAATTTCATATCATAACTTCTTGAGGAAATTAGGATTCAGAATTAGGATTAGCAAAATTCATGCTTGCTTCTGGTTTATAGTTTTAATGCTTTGTATTTCTGAAACCATGTTGAAATTTGCCATAACTTCTATGTTTTCACTTTCCATTTTGTTGAGAAATAACTAAGTTGCAGATACTATGGCTGGCACGAAGAAGAAGATAAAGTCATCATCCGAACTTACTTTGTAATATATGTTTATGTTTTTGCTTCTAATACCGGATGTATAGTCACCATAGTGGTAGAGAGCGCGCGTATAAGGAATTAGTGTTAAGGGTCCATAGTTCTAGCCACAGAAACACCTTTTTATGTTTATTTCTTGACATTTTCCCCCATTATTTGTCAAACATTGATCCTGGACAAGAACTTCTAGATAAACCCCCCTTCAGTTAATTGTCAAAACAGTGATCCTGGACCAGAACTTCTAGATAAACCCCCTTCAGTTGTTTGTCAA
This sequence comes from Vicia faba, assembly GCA_948472305.1. Taxonomy (NCBI): domain Eukaryota; kingdom Viridiplantae; phylum Streptophyta; class Magnoliopsida; order Fabales; family Fabaceae; genus Vicia; species Vicia faba. The sequence goes on along the minus strand of OX451738.1, from coordinate 511,018,691 downwards.
AACAGTGATCCTAGACCAGAACTTCTAGATATCCCCATCCAACAGCATTGACACCTCACAGACCCATTATCAGAACTTCTAGCTTGTCAGTAACACTAGAACTTCTAGGTTTCAAACTGCAATAGTTCTTTTAGACTCTCTCAACAACTAGAACTTATGACCTTCCAGTAACACTAGAACTTCTAGGCTCCCTCAATAATCATAACTTCTAGGATTTCCTTTATTCTCAGCAACCCTAGAACTTTAGTGCATCCGGATCCAGAACTTCTGGCCTTCCCCATTTTCGCTAACATTTTCTTTCTGATTTGCATCACACCAGAGTCAACTTCTGCTCTTTCTCATATTTCTATTCTTTCAGCCATGCACTGACTCTAACTTTTATTTTCTTATTTTCATTAATCAAAAACACCAAAAAATACTTTATGTTCATACACTTTGTTTTATTTCTGTTAAAATAAAAAGACTAAAAATATTTTCTTAAGCAAATTTATTTCTTCTCTTAACCAAAAATAAAATGAATATATTTTATATTTCAATTCTTATATATTATTTCAATATGGTTGTAATAGATAATTAGGACTTTAATTTCTTGCAATCCCCATTTGTAAATTTGTACACCCCATCCCCAAGTGATTATAATAGTGTAGAATATTTATTTTCCGCAATTTATCGCTTTCATATAAATGCTAGTAATTATGATTTGTATGGGAAGATAAAATCAATCTTAGAAAACACTAATCCAAGGCAAATCAAGCATGAAATACAAACACTTGCACACTTGCATCTCTAGGGTTAACTCCACTTGTTGCCTTATGAAAAATGGTCATGTTATGCTTGTGAGATGTCTTAGCAAAAACGATCAAAAATACAAGGTCATAGTCCCTCGATGACGCTTCGAATGTTGCCTTTCAAATGATCTTAGTCCCTCAAGATAAACGCTAAGATATCTCACAATATTGCTATCATGACTATACGATGACCCACGTCCGTCGCTTTATATCCAAAGCTAAGGCTTCTTACTAATCCATGGTAAGATAGCAACATCTAAAGGAGGAGGAGAAGAATAAAACACTTTTTAAGTAGGTAGAAACATTCTTCGTTGCTTGATCATTTTCAAAACAAACATCTCTTCAAAAACACACTAAACACTTTCAAAACACGAAATATTTTCAAAAAGTCCAACACTTTGTATACATTCTTATAGAGACGAGAATCATTACAAAGTTTGCCTAAATGAAGGCGCTTTTCAAAAATACTTTCAAAAACCACCAAAAAGCACACTTAACTAAGAGTCCATAGATAACTATAGATGAAAAGGGTGCTAACACCTTCCATTTTTATAATCTACCCCCTGAATTCAAGAAAATAAATCTCAAAAGGTCTTTCCTGTTCTTTTCACCCTTTCCTTTATTGGATAAAATAAAAGTCGGTGGCGACTCTTGCTATCCGCAAAAATTGCGATCAAACACAAAACATCCAAGTCAGTTCTCCCACTGTATTATAGAAATGGCGACTCTGCTGGGGACCGTCTTAAAAGTGGGGTTACCTTAGGGCTAGATGACCTTTACTTGATTTTCTTTGTTTGACTTGTTTTCTTTACATTTTGGTTCCTTTTTTGGGCTTGTTTTGATCCTCTACCCGGATCTGGGACATCTTTTTAGGTAAGTAGCAATAGATTGTGGAAATTGTATGGCATAGACCGATATGGTTGAAGCAATGGCTATGTTAGTGTGACACATTTATTGGCATTGGTATCTCTTGTATTGAATCAAGGAGAATACGGGGCCACTGAGCGGTGTCATTAAGCACTAACTGACCTTAGAACCTTAATTAAACAACTTGGCCATTAGGAAGTAGTGAGATAGCTGGTTTTGATGGAAAGTTGAAAATTGGTTGATACTCGATACTACACTCATTGAGATTGGACTTTTGGGATATCTCGGCCGCAAGAAAAGATTGATTGTGCTGAGACAATGCCTAAAATAAAGGTATGTGATATTGAGATCCCCTAGAACTCGTTTACTTTCTAGGGTAGGTGGAACCGACTAAATTTCAAGAGGGTACTTACCTACCAACTCCATGCAAGCCTAAACCTAAGGACTTGTCTGCTTTGTGTGTACATAACAATTTGCGTACTTGTATTTAACATCATAAACATCATAACATAATAAGAATTCTCACTAACAATTTCAAGGATTTAGGAATTTATCTTTGTTTTTGTTTTGTAGGCCATGAATCTCGTCTGAATGAATACCATCAAAATCAGCTTCGTGAAAGCACACCCTTAACTCCAAGAGTTAGCATCAAGGGTGCCTGAAAATTCTTCTTTCACCAAGAAGTATGGTCGACTCCTCAGCTTGGCTACTTCCAATTTCCAAGAAGAGATGATGTGGGTTCTCTTCCAATTCTTTGACCCCATGCACAATTACTTCACCTTCCCTAACTATCAGTTGGTGCCAACACTAGAAGAGTTCTCTCTACTATTAGGAGTGCTCGTGGTTGATCAATCACCATTCATCGTTTTATAAGGGATTCCAAAACATGAAGTTATTGCTGAAGCCTTGCATCTGAAGAGAGCCGACATTGTAGCAAATTGGGAGATAAGAAGCGAAGTTAAAGGGTTCCTAGCCAAGTTCTTATTGGAAAAGGATTGTTCATTCTGGGAAGATTTAGATTTTCAAGCATTTGAAGATCTCCTGGCCCTTCTAATCTATAACTTGGTTCTATTTCCCAACTCGTACCAATTCATAGATGTGAATGCCATCAAATTCTTTCTCTCTCTCGTAATCCTATACCTACCTTGATGGGAGATATCTTACATTGTTTCCATACTCGCACCGCAAAGAAAAGAGGTACTCTCTTGTGTTGCATTCCCCTACTCGCCAAGTGGTTTAATTTGCACTTACCTCGATAAACATTGAAGGAAGAGAAATGATTGACATGGTCTCAAAGGATAATGTTCCTCACCCACTCTGATATTCATTGGTATTCGAAATCCTTGGAAGATGCTTCTATCATTAACCATCGTGGGGAATTCCCTAATGTCCCTCTGCTTAGCAATATGGGAGGTATCAATTACAACCCTTGCTTAGCTTTACAACAGTTTGGGTATTCCTGAAGAGATGTTCCTCATGATATTCTCATCCAAGGAGTGGTGTTCGATTACGAGAGCAACGATCAAGGCTACCATCAGAGGTTTGCACGAGCTTGGATGATGGTAAACGAAGTGGATAGTGAGACGCTGGGATGCAAGAATTATATTCTCTTTGAACCTTACCTTAGGTGGTGTTGTACCCCAAAATTTGCCCTCTCATTTTATCAAGATTTCTCCTCACAAGACTCTTTGAACTCCAGACAGGATTAGGGCTTGCTCTGCTCATGACATCTCCTTGCACTGATGACCTGAAATTAGGGTTTGAGTTTGCACATGGATTTTTGGAATTCCAATGTTCAAAGTGACTTTCATACTTCATGTTGGACAGTTGACCTAGAAATCAGTTGTATTGGGAAAAGTCAATTGTGGCCAATTTACAGTCAAACCTCATAATTTTTGAACCACATAAAGATTATAGACTCATATGAACCATTTGATCAAGTTTGGACCATAACTCCTCAAGAAATTTGATCAGATCATCAAAAGGGTAAAATGGTCATTTTTAGGGTTTTGACTGCACAAGGCCAATTTCTGACTTTTGACCTAGCCAATGGAAAATTGGGCTCAATCATGGATTCAAGGACTCAATGGAATCATCTTGACCTATCCACAAGGTTCAAAAGATCTCAAATGCATTGGATTGACTAATGAATTTTTCAGTCAACTGATCAAAATTTGACTGTACACTGAAAAGTCAAACTTTGACTTTTTGGTCAAAATCAAGTGCCAAGGGTCATTTTTCATCAATATGTGTCAAAAAATGAAACTTGTTCATCAAGAAACCCAATTTTGCAAATTAGGGTTTAAGATTGAAAAATTTCATAACTTAGAATTTTTCTAAGTTATGAAATTTTCTTAATTTTTCCCAACTTTGCCCAACATTTTCACCATGATGAAATTGGATTCAAACAAAACTTCCAACATGAAAGTTATATTGCTCCACAAAGTCTACAACTTTAACTCACAAAGTTTTCCCAAAAGAAGCTTGGATCTCAAGTTATGATTTTTGGAACAAGGGTCCATGAAACTTTTAACTTAGTGAAATTTTGCCCTAATTTAGGCAGGATTTTGACCCATCTTCATGACCATTTTTCACATAGTTCCACTTGGAATATCAAAATGCATTTCACATATGGAATGTAGATCATGTTACAAGATTTCTAAAAAGTACAAGAACTCCCCAAAATCATTTGTGGTTAGGGAGAATCGAAGGCTTGAAGTTGGCAAAAACTCACGTTTTATCCATGGCATGTTCATAGTGATACAAGTTGCAAACTCTAATCAGCTTTCTTTGTACTTGATTACAGGTATCAAAACCATTCCATACTTAATAATTAAATGCAAATCCATTGGTCTAAGGCTTTGTTTTGGTCATAAGAGGATTGCACACAAGATTAATCCTTAAATAGAAAAAGCAACATTGCCATTTTTGCTTAAATCTTGCTTTATGTCAAAACTGCATCCTTGAGCATTGAGCCATATCTTGTGCAGCAAATCAAATCCACCAACTTGAGGGGCCAAGGGCATAGTGTGCAAGCTGATAGATAGCCTGTACAGGCTGGTCTTACATCACTTCTCATTTTTTGCTTCATATACAAGAAACATGTCAAAATTGACACAACTTGAACATCTGAGAAAACCAACCTTTGCAAGCACTTGAGACAAGTTTCTCACACCCCCTTGAGCCAGAAACACGAGCCTTTGAGCCCTCAAACCTCCCATAGCACAAAATCATCTTCATTTGGCAAAACAGGGCACTCCCTGTAGTTTGATTTCCATAGCACAAATCCCTCGTGCGTTTTGCCTCAAACTGGTTCAAACACATTCCACATAACCCATCCAAGCTATCCCAACCCTTAAAAACTGACTGTAACTCAATTTACAAGGTTTTCCATTTTTGATTTCAGCTTGTGCATGTTGAGTTCTATAGGCTTATTCAAGCACATTCAAGGCAAGCTAGGAATTGGGGAAGGTCAGGGGAAGTTCAAGCAAGCTCCCAAATATCTCAGGCCTCACTGAAAAGCTCCACATTGCCATACACGAAGTCAACTGAAACAGGTTTTTGTCAACTTCCTATCTCTCTATTTAGGAATAATTAGGCTTAGGTTTGTGAATAAAAAATGTAGTATTCATAGCCATGAAGCTGTACATATGCTCAGTTTTCATTTTAGTTAAGCATGCTAAGAGAATTTGATCCATGAACTTCCTGAAAAAATTAGGTTAGGATTTAGGGCCAGAGAAATTCTCTATGGTCTTTGAGAGTTAGGACAAGTTTCTTATATGGTTGAACTCGTCTTGAAAAATGCTACAACTTTGATGTTATGTGTTTTTGCATTAGAGCACATATGCAGGATCTGGAGATTTGTACAGGCCGCGTGTTTTGTTTGAGACAAAGGTTGAAGATGAAGTCTGTTGGGCTGGGCTTGGTCCTGGCTCACTATTGACACCCCCCTTTTATTGAATACACCCCCTGGTCCAATTTCTTTACATTTTTATATTTTTGTATTTATTTTTCATTTATGATTTTATTTTATATTTTCCAAACAAAAAAATACCCAAAAATATTTTCATAAATTTTCACATTTATTTTTATTATTTTATTATTTTTTTAGACATGAAAATAATTATTAAGTAGTATATACTTTTATTTTATTTAATAAAAAACTTATAAACATTATAGAAATATTATATATATTTTTTTTATCATTTATACCTAAAAAATAATATTTTTCTCACATACTATTATTTATCTAAATACTTGTGTATATTTATATTTTATTTTTTGTACATAAAATAATTAATATAATATATATTATCTTAAAACAAAAAAAAACTAGGGTTTCCACCCTTACTAAAAATAATACTTTTTTTAATATATTTTTTACACTTGAATATATTTTTATTTTTATTGTGCATAAATAAATAATATTAATAAATATACTTCCTTAAAGAAAATTAGGGTTTTTTACCCTTAATTAATAAAATAAAAATAATCTTTTTATTTCTTTCTTTTTACATTAAATATTTTTACATACATAAAAAAAAACATAAACATAAACATTTTTGCATATTCATAATATTTTGTATATTTATTTAATTTATTTATTTAAATATTATTCATTTATTATTTATGCCATTGATTCAATTTGGATGTAATAGTAAAATTAGGGTTTTAATTTCTTGCCAAATAATCCCCATTCAAAAATTGTATCCCTCTCCCCATAATCATGTTGTAATAGTATAGATTTATTTTACGCATTTATGCTTTCAATTATGCCATGGTTAGAGATTAGGGTTTGTATGCAAAAAATCCAAAACCAAACAAATAGCTTGACTAATACAAAGACAAAAATGCATGAAAATGATAACACAATGCACACTTGCACCCCTAGGGTTTCATCCACTTGTTGCCTTAAAATTGGCCATGTTATGCATGTTGAGTATCTTTGGCAAAACAAAAACAAAACAAAAGATCATAGTCCCTCGATGATGCTATCTTGGTTGCCTATACAAAATGATCTAGTCCCTCAAAAATTGCTAAAGATACTTGGTAATATTGCTATCATGTTCAATACAATGACCCGTGCCTGTCCCGTTTAACATCCTAATACAGGGTTGTTTACCAAATGCAATGGTAAAACAACACTGTCAAAAGGGTTAAAAACATATAGGAAAGATCTTTGAGTAAAATAGGGTAGACAACTCTTAGTTACTTGATCAAAACTTGCAAACCATCCTTGCTATTTTCAAACACACCTTACAACACAATTCCAAAACAATTTCCCAAAACAAATTTTCAAACATTGAAATCTTTTCAAAAGACAATACACCTTTGTATATATTCAAACAAGAATCATTACAAAGGTTGCCACAACGATGACCTCTTTTCAAACAATTTTCAAAACCACACACAAAGCACCATTTCAAACAATTGAAAAGCAAAAGCAAGTGATCTAAACAAGTAACTAAGAGCCCATGGAAAACCATGGATGAAAAGGGTGCTTGCACCTTCCCTTTTCATAATCTACCCCCCGAACCCAAGAAAACATCTCAAAGGTCTTTCCTGTGCTTTTTGACCTTTCCTTTGGATAAAATAAAAAGTCGGTGGCGACTCTTGCTAAACCGAAACATTTGCAAACACAAACGCAAAATCCCAAGTCAGTTCTCCCACCGTATCACAGGTGGGTATGAGTTCGTGCTTAGAAGCTCATGATGCCTTACCCCTCCATCCTACCAGTTATCTAGGAGCCTGTTGCTGAAGATGTTATGTATACTGTCCTCTATCCCAACATGCCTACTTCTCTAGAATACTTGCAAAAGGGTTGGATTCAGCTAAAGGAAGAGAGAGATACCTTCGAAGCATAGTTTTACGCGAGCGAGAAAAGGGTTTTGGAGCTTACAAGGAAACTTCATGAGGAACAGAGCTTGAACGCCTACCTAGCACCAAAGAGGATGCGTTCGACCTTTTTTTCTTAGGAATTCATTTTGTAAGCCCAAGAGGCACGTTGTAACCATTTTAAACTTATTAATGCAATGTGACGTTTGTTCATTCTTTGTCTAGACAAATTAAAATCTATAAATCCTTGAAATAATTTGCATGCACATTTTTCATGCATCATAACACAACAGGTTTTCCACGATATGTTTCCTTATCTTTCTGTTGTTTATTTCAGTAAGATGGATATCGAGAAAATAGTGAAAGATTTGCAAGCACAAAACTCCTAGTTTCAAGAGACTCTGTTGACCCTGGACAAGGGGAAACAAGAGTTGATGACATTGCTGGCATCCAAAAAGAAACCAAAGAGGAAAGCCCTAGTCAACATGGGTAAAAGATTAAGAGAGTCAATCCGCCAGATACCAGTAGTTAAAGATTCGTCTGAGGAAGACGAAAATCAAATTGGAGAAGCAAGGAGTACCCAGGCTAGGTGTGTCAATGATCGAGTGTCTGATGATGAAGACTATTTTGACGAACAGTATCCTCCTATCGACGATAAGTACAAACAACTAGAGGATAGACTAAAGTCCATTGAGTTCCAAGCCATCCCTGGTTTGTATTTTTTTTTATTTAAGTTTAATATCTGAGGTTGTCATTCCCCATAAATTCAAGATACCCGTTTTCGTTAAATATGATGGGGTTTCCTTCCCAAAGCTTCATCTGAAGTCATACGTGCGTAAAATACAACTGCACACCACCGACAAGAAACTTTGGGTCCACTTCTTTCAAGAAAGCTTGGCTGGGACTCAACTAGAGTGGCTTTACTAATTGGAGGGTTCCCGTATCCATACATGGGAAGACTTAGCCACTGCTTTCTATCACAAATACCAATACAATGCCGACCTGGCGCCGACTAGAGTTCAACTACAAGACATGACTATGGGTAAAAATGAAGGGTTCAAAGAGTACGCCCAAAAGTGGAGGGATCATTCCAGTAGGGTCCAACCCCTGTTAACTGATAGGGAACATATTGATATGTTTATGTGTACGTTATCTGGTCCATTTTTCAACTTATTGGTTGGGTGTTCTTCGTCCGGTTTCATCGAGCTGATCCTGACCGGTGAAAGGGTCAAAAGTGGTATCAAAAGCGGGAAAATCCCCATGGCACCTGCTTCCACCTCTAATCCCGTAAAGAAACCCTTCATTGGGAAGAAAGAAACTAATGTTGTGTATGGGGCAAGGGCCCATACCAAGAAGGATAATCGTTCGTACGTTAATGTTGTTCTGATTTCCAACCCTACTCCTGTTCAAAGACAATCTTCCAATCAACAACGGTTTGAGGGTCCACGAAGACAATTCATAAGGATAGGCATGTCACTATCCCAAGCCTTACAACTACTTTTAAAGGCTAACTTGGTGACACTGCGTGATCCTCTGGCCAATCCAAACACTTCCTCGCCTAAATACAATTCGAATACCAAATGTGCATATCATTCAAATAATCCCGGGCATGAGACCGATCAATGCTGGGTACTGAAGAGCAAAATTCAAGACCTAATAAACAACAAGACAATCGAATTTAATCTGCCTACAATTCCCAATGTGATAACGGAACCAATTCCAAACCATGGCAAAGGTGTCAATGCAATTGAAGACACCATTTTTGTTTCCTCTGTCTAAGATCTATCTACTCTGTTAACCATTGTCAAAAAGAATCAGCTGAAAGTTGGGGTTTTCCCTAGCTGTTTGAAGGACTATGATTGTTGTGCCAAACAAATTAATGGATGCAAATGGATGAAAGAAGGCGTTCAACGGATGAATAGTCAAGAGATCCTGTTTGAGAAAACTCTGTCCACCAAAAGTTTGACCAAAAAGATTGAAGACCTCTCCATCATAACAATTTCAAACAAGCCTCTTAGGATCTCCTCAAAGGGTCCTATCAGGATTTTCCAATGAACCAACTATTACTCCTCTGATAATTACTGCCCCTAGGCCAATTCTGTACTCTTCCAACAAAGCAGTGTCGTGGAACTACGACACTGAAGTGTTTTACCATGGAAAAAAGCAAGATGCTTGGATTGAAGAAAGAAAGACTGATGACGTTGGTAATATTACTGGCTCTAGTAAAGTAACCAGAAATGGAAGAATCTTTTCGCCCAAAATTTCACCCCCAACTGCTACAACGGCACATCTCCGCATCAGCGCTTCTAAGCCTGGTGTTTGTATAAGGGAAAAAGAGAAAGTAGTGGAGCCTACTAAGAAAGAGACGCCTGCAAAAGATGTTTCCGCTGAGGAACCTTCTGCTCAAGAAATGGATGACATCTTAAAGATTATAAAGAGGAGTGATTTCAAGATAGTGAAACAGCTGGGGCAAACCCCTTCCAAGATCTCCATATTATCTTTGCAATTTTTTCTGATGCTCACACCCGAGCATTAATCAAATTCTTAAAGAAAGCTCATGTCCCCCTGTAAGTACGAAGTGCGCCTAAGAGGGGGGGGGGGGGGGGTGAATTAGGTACTTTAAAAAATCCTGGTTTTTAGTGATGATGGATATTATTTTTCTGGTTAATGGTGAGTTTAGGAAAGAGTAAAGTGCAGAAAAATAAAGAGACACGACCGATATATCCTGGTTCCCTTCACAGTCCGAGAGTACTCCAGTCCCCTTTCAACATGAAAGAGATTTCCTTATTGTGGCAAACTTAAACAAGAACTACCAAAAATCCCAGAACAATCCTCTTGGACCAAAAACAATCCTCTTGGATTTTCACTATGTCAACAATGAGAACAATCCTCTCAAAGTGACTACACTTGTATCCAACAATCCTGGAAAGACAAGGTTTTAAAAATAGTTAAACTTATTTCCAACAATCCTGGAAAAATAAGTAAGTAACTATGAATATTTGATTTTGAGTGAGTTGAGTAGTATTGATCACTTAGAGTGATTTAACAATGAATGATCTTCTCTTCCAATAATAATATTGTACAATGACTCAAGACATAATTGCTCAAAGTTTTCTGTTTAACAATGTATGAAAATATGCAGAAAACTTAAGTATGAAAGTGAAGAAATGCTTGAGTTTGTATTTTGAAAATTCAGGAAATATATTTGGAAGAGGTGTTGAAAATGATTTTGAAAATGAGTATTTATATGTTCATAACACCCTTTTGAAACATCATAAAGTTATGAAAATTAATCATGAACAAATGCCAAGATTGAGTGAAAGGTTTCAATGAAAAGGTATTATGAATAGGCATGTGAGAAGCTGATGTTTTTCAAAATCGTGTAGCATGCAATCGATTGCATCCTTTGTGTAAATCAATTGCACCAGGTTTCAACCGCTATATTTTCAAAAAATTTAAGTGTGCAATCGATTGCACAAGCAATGTCAATCGATTGCATGTAAAGTCAGTAGCAAAAAATAAGAGAGTGCAATTGATTGCTCAAGCAATGTAAATCGATTGCATGAGAAACAGAAGCAAACGTTTTGAAAATTTTAAGTATGCAATCAGTTGCCCAAGTAACGTAAATCGATTGCATGAGAAACATAAGCAAAAGATCGGAAAAATTGAAGCATGCAATCGATTGCAATAATATGCAAATCGATTGCACTCAAGTGAAAAATGAATTTTATCTTTGAAAAATTGAGTAATGATTTATAAAACATTTCTTATTCACCATTGAGCATCTATATCTTAAGATCAAAGTAAATAATATCATTATACCTTGAAAGATGTTAAGATCTTTGAACTGAAGATTTTGTGCGTAGATGCTTTGAGCTTGATCATATATCTTTGCCTTCTTTGTCAATCATGGTTTGTCTTCATCAAAACAAAAGTTCATTTGAGAAGCTTGATTTTACATTCTCCCCCTTTTTGATGATGACAAACAATCTTGCTTTATGCGTTGTACTTTCTGGAAAGAGCTATTCTCCCCCTAAGATGCAAAACTCCCCCTATGTATGAGAAGGTTGGAATCCTTTGAATTTCTTCATCTTGGTTGGAGAGTACCTTTAAAAATTAAGACAGGGAAAAAATACAAGCATAAAGTACCACATCTTTCCACCCCTTTGACATTATCAAAAAGAAGGGAAAGATGCACAAAACAAACAGTAATAAAGCAATATATCGAGAAAACTTTTAATTAAACAAGCAACACAAAATGTTTAACGATTACACAGAAATTTAACAAACAAAACATTGAATAACAAGACAAGGACATAACAAAAAATAGAGTTAGCCAAAACATCAAGGGTGATGCATGTCCGGGTGGTTATAGGACCAAGAGCCTTGATTCGAAAATTGTTGTTGAAGAGGGGGTTTTGTGTAGTGTTGAGGAGGTGCAGCTGGATTATTTGGATCATACGGTGGAATGTGAAGATGAGAGTAAAGGTATGAAAATTGTTGATTCACATCTGTGCAGAAGTCATTAATCCGGGTTGTCGTAGAATCATTGATCGCATTCCATTGGTTGTTGATGTTGGTGTTCATGGAAGCAAATTCTTGAGACATGTAATCTATAAGCTCTTGATTGCTTGGACCAGAGGGAGAAGTAGGTGGAGGAGGCACAACTTCACCGCCTTCGACTTCTTGGTTGTTCCCTTCATCGCCAACAACATCTTCACCAATGTAAGTGATAGTTTTTGTTTTCGGATTGTAATGCACGCCCATTCTGGAGTCAACATTCTTGATGGAAATATTATTCAGATTTGGATCCATATGCACTTTTTCAAACCCAGCAAAATCCACTCCAAATTCCTCCATAATTAAAGTAACAAAATAAGCATATGGAATAAATTTAGATTTTGCATCGACTCTCAGCATATGCACCATTATAAGTCTTGCCCAGTTGTTGCACCCCAAATTTTGCCCTCCTAATTTCTTCTATCTGGCTTAGACTCTCTACATTCATCTATATTTGGGCATTTTATTTTTTGGGCATAGTGAAGAGAAGTTTAGATCATGATGTTGGGGTTGCCGAAGCTTTTGATCTTAGTCTTTCAGAAGATCAGTTTATATCACTTTTTCCGACCTCTTTATCATATTTGAGGTTAATTTTGAAGATTTTTGGGGATCTGAGTCACAGAACTTTTAAAAAGATCCCGTACTTCTATTCAAAAATCCTTTTAAAAGGTTTTAGTCAGTGGAAGAGCTTTTTGTCCAAAGACATATTTGAGGAAGAGTATGGAGAATCTGTCCCATCATCTGTTCAAGAGCTTCTCTACCTTACTGATTGTAGTCTCCTTAGAAAATCAATCAATATGTTGCAGTATCACTTTGCTCTTGATGGAGATTCTCTGAAACTGAAGAACCGTTTGAAGCTATTCAAATCCATTTGGCCCACACTTGACTTGCATGATGAGCTGATGGACTGTCATAGTCAATGTATTGATAATTATTCTCTTTGCCAGTCTTTCAACATAATCAATCACGTTGTCGCAAAGATATCACTTTGTAAAAGGTTACTGTTTCATGATGAAGAAGGTGGGGATTTGAAAGAGGTTGCTCTGGTAATGCAAAGTAATTTGAAAGCATCCAGGATACATTTCATAAATGTTTTGGTGAAAATTTGGCAGCTTGTTGTTCAGAAATTTTCTTTATCCTCTGATCAGTCTGGAACAGGGAAGAGCACAAGCACATTCACCTTCCCCATTCCTCCTAGTCTTGAATCAGAACCCCCAAAATCTTCAAACAAACCAAAAATACGAGTAATTTATCAAATGGAATCCAATAATCCTTACGAGATTCTCGACGACGATGATGGTTTTAATTGGGAAGCAACTGCGAGAGAAATCGACGCGGTTTGTCAAATGAGAAGTGGCGCGAAAACGAACGAAAGCGAATTGGAAAAGGTTTGTCAAAAGCGCGAAAAGAGAAATTTGGAAAAGGAAATATCTCTATCTTGCAAAGTTAAAGCTCTGAGTAAAAGAACTGAGGAGTTGCAAGAGCTTCTTAATCAGGAAGAGAAGAAATCTGCTTCTGCAAGAGAGAAACTAAATTTTGCAGTCAGGAAAGGGAAGTCATTGCTGCAACAACGAGACAGTCTAAAACAAACCATTGGAGAGATGAATGTTGAGATGGAGCACTTGAAATCTGAGATCAACAAACGAGAACACATTATTGCGGAGCATGAACAGAAGATGAGGAAGTTATTAACCTACCCAGATAGGTTAAAAGCACTTGAATCTGAGAGTTCTCTTCTGAAGCATCGTTTGGAAGAAACTGAACACCATTTGCAGGAGAAAGAGTATTCCTTGAAACTGATTTTGAACAAGCTAGGTGAGATTGATGTTGCAGGTGAAGGTCATATAGGTGATCCGGTGAAGAAGCTGGAATGGATCGGAAAATTGTGTTCTGATCTCCATAACTCTGTCGCTTCTTTCGAACAGGAATCCAGGAAATCTAAAAGAACATCAGAACTCCTGTTGGCAGAGTTGAATGAGGTTCAAGAAAGGAATGATAGTTTTCAGGAGGAGCTTGCTAAAGTGGATGATGAACTTGTGGATCTCAGAAGAGAAAGGGATTCAGCGGAGGCTGCCAAACTGGAAGCTCTTTCACATGTTGAAAAGTTATCTACATTACATGAGGAAGAAAAAACAGAGCCATTTTTATGAGCTCGTGGAAATAAAATTTAGCATGAACCAAGTCTGGAAAAGCTTTGGTGAGGTTCAGAATTTACTCGCTAAGACTTTTTTCACAGATTTGGAATCTTTTCGGAATGTGGAAGTTGGTCTTGAGTTGTGTATGAAAGGATACAATGCTCCAAATGTGGTGGATTCATCTTCCAGAGAAGAACGTGATGGTATTTTACTAAAGTCACCTGATAATAAGACGGGCTCTGTGTATGCAGATTCTTGGTCAGAATTTGGCACGACCGACCACTATAATGATAATACCATTATTGAAAATTTTCATCTACTTGGGCATAAACTGCAAGAGTTTTTGGTGGAGGTCAGCTCTCTTAAGGAAAGAATACACACGCACTCCAGTTCGGCACGTGAGCAAGACAAAACCCTGTCGAAACTAATGACAAATATTCAGAGAGAAATTACTTCCCAAAGAGAATCTTTTGAAAAGATAAAGACAGAAGTTAGTAAACGAGATCTGCAACTTATTGCATTGCGGGGGAACGTTGCCCACCTTTATGAATCATGCATCAATTCTGTCACTGTACTAGAGAACAGAAAAACTGAACTGCTTGGAGAAAAGGTTGAATTTCCAGATCAAGGGATTAACTTGAAAGCACCGTCATTTGATGATGAAATATTCGAGGAATGTGTTAAAACCATGGCTGATAGACTGCTGTTGGCTGCAAATGGGTTCGCTAGCATAAAAAATGACTTTTTAGAGGCTAATCAAAAGGAAATGGAGGCTTCTACCTACTGGCTTAAAGCCAGAGCAACTTCCAGAGAAATGGTTGTGTGTCATGCTTAATTGGCTGCCTGGGATGAATTCTTGTGACTTCAGTGAGGATGAGACAACAAAGGCATTGTATGCTTCATATCAAGTGCCGATTTCTGAGGGTCAAAATAACTTGCAAACGCATGCCTCTGAAACTGCATTTGGAGTGAGCTCTGCTGATGCATCACAGTTTGGTCTGAATCACAAAAAGTCCAATTCTAACGTGTTGCTTGACCAAGGAAAGAAGAAACCTGTTTTTAAGGAAAAGATAATGTCAGGAAAGCTCAATGCTCAAGTATCAGGAAAAAATAGAAACTTGAATCAACATTCTACAGATTCTAAACCAATGAAGATGAAACATCCCAGCAGGTCTAACAACACGATAAAAGAGAGACATGTGTCCGAAGAGAGAGAAAAGCAAACAAGTGAAGGTACTAGAAAGTATATTAAGTTGAAACGTAAAACAGATGCTGATCAATCTAGTTCTGGAACTCCTAAGAAATCAAAAACTGAACATGTTCCCTATGCTGATAAACAACTGAATCCTGGCACGGGCCTTGGGAAGGTTGTTCCAAAACAAGAGGCTGTAATACAATTTGTTATTGACGCCATTCAAGCAGAAGCTTTTAATCCCAAGACTCTTTTTCTGATTGGCAGCTATACAATTGGAAAAGAAAGGCTGTTCTTGGAGGTTGCTCGTTCGCTTCGCAAAAAGGTTTACGTAACTGCAGCAAAATTACGCCTTTTAAACTGTTTAGAATTTACTGAGGAGGATATGCAGTGGTCTACTTCAAATGAGCATGAAAGCAATATTCATGTTGCCCCTATGTGGACACTCGCAAGCTTCAAAAGATTGAAGCACATATCAAGTCAATATGCGAGTCGGTTCAGTCTTATAGTTGCTTTCTCTCCTACTGGTTGGACATTTGGCAAAGGTAAAAAGAAGTCTCCTGGAAGAAGGTGGCAGCAGGGTACTGTTATAAGGTATGAAGTTCCTTACAGTGAGCATTCCAGCTTTACAGAACTCAAAGAGTTTGTAAATTTTGTGTCTCCCAATAACATTATACCAAGTGTGAATAATGATGGACCAGAATCTGCGGAAGCAATGGTTTCTCTCCTGTCAACTTGATTTGTGCACTAAAAGGGGTTCAGTTCAGTCTACCCTTGTAACATCTGTGTTTGAGAGTCAGGAAGTTGCTTGAGCAATATGAGCAGCAGTAACTTTTTATGCCAATCACTTTTCAGATTTGCTGCTTTGCAAAAAGGTTAAAATGTGAAAAGAGAAGAAACTATATATTTTAGCAGAGGAGCTTATCTTGCTTATTTTCATGCGAAAGTATGCACGTTTATGTCAACCGTGACATAAAATCTGAAGTGATCGCTGTCCACTACATACTAAGTTGGGAAGTGTTTACAAACCCTTCCTCTGTTGATCCTGAATTAACCCAATGCTTTTTCCAGCAATAAGATGGAGCTTGTCAAAGTTCTTGCTGCACTGCAACCTGTTGGTCTTACGTTATTGTTTGAGATCTTTAACATTTGGTTGCAGATAATAATGCTTAGCGCTTTAAAAACCTCTATAGCCTGTATTATTTGTGTAATTTTGCTTTGTACTTTAAATTCTCAGCTTTCTACATTCTGCTGTAACTGATCACATAATAGTTAACAATTATATGGATGCTTGATTATGCACTTAGACAGGTTGTGTCCAAATTAACTCCAGCCAAGGAAAGATCAATCACTGGAATTCAATGGCACTAGTACAGAAAACATAGCAGAATATCATGCTTGCCAAACTCTGTTGGTGATTGTTGCAAATGTGCTTGGTGGAAAGAAATTAGAGTCAGCTTGTTTGTCCCTTATAGATGTTGAGATATCTTCCTCAATCAAATGGGAAAGAAGTTTATTGAGAAACTGAATGTTTATTATCAACCCATTTTCTGGGCCATGTATTCGGTGCGTCAACTAGACCCAACCAGCCAAACCCAGTTTGATAACTCGAATGATTCAAATATGGAAGAGATGTCGTTGTACTGACAAGGGTAAGTTTAAAACTGAGCTGCACACTAATACAAACGCTAGCAATCAACACAAGACTAAGCTTGGTGGGAAGGCTGAAACTTCAAAAAGGCAATTTATCTAATCAGAATAAAGAGGCGGTACAAGTTGAATTAACTGGCAAATGGTATCCTAATATGCCATTTTTGGATGTTCCTTTGTTAAAGCAGCTGGCTGCTGAAGGAATTGTTTGTAGGACAAAAGCTTGAAGAATGGGAAACAGAAGATTAATTAACAACTCATCAATCTCCTCCTAACAACTTTATAACTCTCTAACTATCTCCAAACAGAATTCCCAACTAGCATAACCACCTTGTAACCAACTCTCAATCTCACCCTTCAATCCCTAACAAACTCTATCCAAATCAATGGTTCAGATTGATTCCCACATAACCGTTTCCTCCCTCAACTACCTATATAATCCAAACCCCCTCCAAGTTTTGAGGGGACGAGGTCACTCTCTCTTTTCCAGTTTCAGAACTTCATCATTGTATCAGCTTCAAAACAACTTCTTCCCTCTCCATCATTCACTCTCAATTTTTCTGAACTCTCATAATCTTCAACTTCCCCTCTCTAAACTCCGTCTTCACCGCCACTCTCCATTGTTCGACCTTCATTTAGTTCTCAAAGCTTCACTTCTCTCTGATTCATCATACAAAGTTCATTTTTCTCAACTCGCGATAATCTTCATAATTGTCATCATTTCCGTTCTTCTCCTATCGCCAACGCACGCAACTCCCAGACCAAAGAGAAAGTGAAGACAGTGAGGAGAGAATCAAGACAAAGCAGACAAGATCAAGAAAAACAATAATTGTATTACCGCACCTCTGGATTTCTGAAGCGCTACCAACGTGCCTTCAATAGGTAATCCTCAATCTTCTTCTTTTTACGACTTTTTTTGCTTGGTATGTACCATAACCGCGAAGGGTAAAATGCGCAAACGATAAATCCACCATGTAATCTTGATCGGAAGAAATGTAGAGCTTAAGTTTCGTTGTTAGATTCGAAATAGAGGAAGATAAATTGATGAAAGCAAGCAAAGGAGTCGAATTCAGAGGGAGACGTTAGGTGGTGTTGGCAAGAAAGGAATCGGAATAGGGGAGAAGGGGTGGAGTCATGGCGGCATCGCCATTGTTGTTGTCGACATGTAGAAGAAAGGCTTTCTGTGTAAAGGAGCTGGAAGGGGTCGTTTACAGCAAACACCGTCGTTTTGGAATTCTTTTATTTCTTTTTCTCCTTTTATTATTATTCATTTATTTAATTGTTATTTCAAATGGTTAAAACAAAAAAAAAACAAAAAAAAAAAGAAAAGAGGAGAAATTATTATATTCTTTTTATTATTTTGCCTTTGGGAATTAATTCATAATTATTCGGTTACTCGAAACTGGTAATTCACTTTGCTCGTCAAGATTCGAGTCTTATGCAGGTTTTTATATGGATATGTTCGAGATGCCGATTGTGATTCATTTTCACATTAAAAGATGCTTCAGTAATGGGGTTTCTGACTCTTTTCTTTGTTGGTGCTAGCAGCTCGCAAGAACATCAAGTATCTTTGCTTTTTCTACTTTGCTCTACGGGATAGTATCCGTTTGGTATACTTTCTTTCTATCTTACCTCACATTTATATTTTCCCATAGATCATATGAAGTGTGATAGAATCAGGTTTAGGCTAGTCTCCCTATAACGTTTCTTTCCCTCTTCGCATATGCATTTATAATAACAAAAATTTCTTTTTTTACAAAAAACTTCAAAAATACAAAAAAGGGGAAATTTACTGACAAGAACCACGTCTTGGCTAAGTTTGAGAGATGATAAGCGGGTTTCTTCTCGACCTTATTATTCTCTTGTTCTAAGCTTTGGTAGGGTTCAAGTCTCAAAGATTCATTTCATGAATAAGTAGAGACATGGCTAAAATCTCTCTCTTGAGATTAACTAGCTATTATCTACAAGCAAAAATACCAACCAATACAAAATCTTTTTGCCTTCGGGCCCTTCCTTTCAAACTCTTTTCAAAAGAGCGTACTAATTCACTTCTGTGCTGACGCGTAAGTTTCCGAAGGTCGAGTTGCGGCAGAAGGCGAAATTACTATCGTTCATTCAAAAACAAACAAATTCAAACTTTTTGTGCGTCCAGGCACATTTTTCTCCAAACTTTTCAAGAGAGCATGTTAATTCACTTCTGTGCTGACGCGTAAGTCTCCAAAGGTCGAGTTGCGGCAGAAGGCGAAATTAATATTGTTCAGTAAAAAAAATACAAACAAACAAAAACATGTAAGCCGAACTACGGCTGCTCTGATTCCTTAAAAGGGATACGTAGGCATCGGGGTAGGGCCCGAACGAGCACAATTTTATTTTCCCTACATTCTTTTCTCCTTTCTTTGCATGCATTCTCCCTTCAATAGTGTAATAAACAATAAGCATAGATTAAACACACCCATAAGATAGACAACAAGAGTGGATACCGTAGAGTACTACGGGCGTGTGGGGTGCTAATACCTTCCCCTCGCATAACAGACTCCCTTACCCTTATCTCTTGGTCGTTCGACCGTGACTTCTCCCTCATCAGGTTTTCTCGATGTTTACCTTTCCCTTCATGTGGGATAAAAGACATTCGATGGCGACTTCATTGTTTGATGATTTTCAGCCGGTTGTTTCAGCTGGCGACTTCACTGGGGAATAGGTTGACCAAATGCTGTTCCATCCCGGAGTCGCTCCTAGCTCTTGTTTTCTTTCCTTAGGGTGTTTATTTTTATGCTTTCAGTTTACTCATTTGTACATGTTTATCTGAGCATAAGTTTGCATTGCATTTTATGGCTTTCCATATTTGTTATCTATTATGCTAGACTATGTTCTCTATGTTGGGTGGGGATGTCACTTTTGAGGTAAAAGGCCCAGTACCCAGGCCAGAGTGCACTAGGATACCTAGGAATAGAGTGGGGGCATGACGACTATAGGACGTGGTCCGATTAGTGCAGTCATGTCATATACCACGCTCGGATGAGGTTCAAATGAATTACTATCGACACCCACGTCTGTGGGCAAGCCCATAGTACTTTCAGGCGAACCCGTGATTTTCAAGTTACCATTGTCTTACCCTGACCTAGTCTTCACCCGTGAGTGGGGAGGGATTTGTCATTACAGGTACAGTTGGGGCTATGTTCAAATGGTTACTCATGCTCAGTTGGAGACTGTGATCAGATGGTGATTAGTGGTTCTAATGATCATGTTATGGACTTCTGTCAATGACTTATGCATATGGTGTTCTGTTGGTGACCATATGGTTCTCAGATTTATTTTGAGTTCCTGACTTGCTTACTTGGAAGTTCATTCAAGCCTTTGATCTTGATATTCCCAGCATACTCAGAAAAGCTCAAACAGTACCTGATGTTCCTGAAGCCTTGATCTCATGCTACTTAGATCTACATAGTACTCGGCTTTTATATGTGCGGAAGCTATTTCGGACCTTTGATTTGATGATATTCATATGGTTCAGAATAACGCAGCAATCATATTTGGAAATGATGGAACCTTGATCCCATTTGATCTTATATTTGTGCATACATAACATGGTTAACCACATACTTAGCATACATGTTCTATGATTTCCAAGGAATCGTATTTGTAAGCCTTATGCCAAACTTTTCCATCTTTTGCTTACGTAAAATCAAAGCACGTAAATTCCTTGGGAATGAAGGGACATAACATGGCACCTATTCATGCACTCCATGTATATTCATGTATCCATAACAGGTACTCAAAGATTGGGGATTCTTATTCAGACATGGTTCTCCGCGGAGGTTTAGCTTTGATTTCTTATTGCACTTGTTCAGGGATCGGTTAGGGAATAACTCCATATGGTATACCTACAAGCTTTGGTCCGTGGTCAGAAATTTCTTCGAACAGGAAGATAATTGATTAAAGACTCAAGATGAACTAGGTCATGGAAGCTCTAATGATGATTAATAAACTTATGGCTGCAGATCTTATATCAGTGCTTCGTTTTTTACCAACGTCAGATATGGTTGCCACGCCAGGGCATCATACCTTTTAATCAGGGGCATCCTCCATAACTTTGCGTTCCCTAATTTGTTCAACAAGAGCCAGTGAATTCATGGGAAAGCTTTTAAGCCAAGACACAAGAACCCTGATGAGCATTCTAATGCGAGCCCAATGCATTACATCCTATTATTCCCAGTTCTTCCCAGCTCTGATCTTTGAGAACTTCCTCCCACAAACATCTCTTCTGATTATGATATGTATGCTAGATACTTTTCCTATTCTGGGGTACCCGGTTTTAATATTGAAGACTACAAAGGGGTTATAAAAGCCCAACACCTGTTTGGAGTCTCTCCCAAACTCTCTTTCACCAGGTGGATGTCTCTTTTGTTTTGATAGAAGACAAACTGTATTAGTTTTTTGTGGCGTAGTATGCCTGATAATGCAGTTTTCACTTTAAAAAAGCATTCAGTTGTTCTCCTGAAAGAATCTTCTAGGCATATTATTCTGGGGAAATTGATCATTCGATTGAAGAGAGTACGTCATCTAGAGACGAGGTCTAAAACGAGATCAATCCAGAGACCGTAGTGTCCAAATCATATCAGAGGGAGAATTTTCTCACTCACCCCATGCATCTTCATGCATCCATAGAGGGTACTCAGAAGGTACTCGGAATGGGGAACCCTTATTCAGATTCAGTATTCTCTTTTCAAGAACTGCCAATCTTGACGTCTCACGGCTTCATGATCAAATTCAAGTTATGAAACAACCTTGTGAGGAATTGGGTGAGATAAAAAGAATCAGATGGGTTCATTTATCATGTACATGCCAAAAATGACCGGTAGTCAGAAATCCTCAAAGAAAAAATAGCCAGCGGAAGACTTAGTTGAGTCGGGTATGGAAATTTTGATAAATGATCTTGTATATGTTATTGCAACAGGAGTTGTCATTTATCCCCAGCCAATGGGACCTTTTTTTTCAAGTCATAAAATACTTTGTGGGTCTCACCCAGGGTTTCGCATTCTCGTATTTTCTTGCTAGCAGCTAGTTTCTGGTTTCCAAGTGAACCCATGGGGTAAAACTTACCAGCAGAGACAGAAAAAGCTTGAGAAGCAGGTTGATACGATCTCAATACCTTGTATCCAGCTACTTCCTCATGTGTTGGAAGCTCAGTTGTTTAATCTTCGTGCTTTGGGCCATCCTCCAACAAATTTCTCTCCTGATTTCGATACAAATGCTAGATGTGTCTCCCACTCTGGGGCACTTAGTTAGAATATTAAATACTGCAAGGGGGTTGAAGTATGAAGTTTAGTACTTGTTTGGATTCTTTTCCAAGGTTCAGTCCACGTTCGGGAAAACCATTTCAGACTCTTTTTCCTCAGCTGATTGCTTCTTATGTGTAAGTATAAGATGGGGGTGATGCTTCTATGATGAAGAAGTATAAGACGTCGAGTTCTTGGATATCTGATGTTGTGTAGAAGAAAAATACCTCAAAGGTAGAATGTTATATTCAGAGTTCAGTTTCTTCTGTGTAGTAGAAGATTCTATGTTACAGTTTCTGAATTTTTGCTTTTGTGTAGTAGAAGACAGAGACTCTTTTGTGAAGTAGGAGATTCTCCGTAATTCGGTTGCTAAAGCTTCTCTCTTGTGAAGTAAGAGATGAAGCTTCCTTTCTTCTGTGTAGTAGAAGATTCTTTGTTACAGTTTCTGAATTTTGCTTCTGTGTAGTAGAAGACAGAGACTCTTTTATGTAATGGGACACGCTCCGGAATTCAGCGGCTGGATTTCTCCTCTGTGGTAGAAGATGCTCTGTGATGCAATTTATGCAGGTTCGCTTGGTAAGGTCCTCATCACACATGATGAAGGAACTTGATGTGATCACCATACTGGGGCACTAGGCCATTCCATCGAAGACTGCAGGCCATTCAAAGAAAATATACAATACGTGCTGGATGCAAAGGCTGTCAATTTCAGGCCGGCCAGTCAGATTTGGGGTCTATGTTGACTCAGTAGATATCAAGATTGGCGGATCATCGTCTGAAGCAACAAGTCCATACGGAGACTAGTCTCCTCAACATGGAATTTTCAAATTACATTTGCATTCTCATTCGTAATCTTTCTTGTCTTGGTTCAGTACTTTCTTATATGCGAAACTTTCTTAATTATAATGCATTGAGTATGTTTGTTTTGAATTAGTCCATTTGTATTCACTCATGAATGTTTTTCTTTGACTTTTTGATACTTAACTCATGTTAAATAAAGAAAATAACCTCTGGAGGGAGGATGATGAGTAATATACCAAAAATTTCAAACAGTGTGCTTTTGAGTAGGACCCTGCTGACGATGTACAGGCCTTGTTTCAAATTCTCAAACACCGGAGATATAAGGGAGATAGACCCTCGTCAACCCTTTTGAGCCTTGAAGTAGGAGTTTCTTTTCTTTTCAGAAAAACCCTCACACTTAACCCGGGGCAGGGTAGATTTCAGTTAATCTGATTGGGCATTCAAAACTCATTAAAAGTGCACATCAAAGGATACAACAAAGGTTATCCTTTAGAAGGTTGAGAAAGAACAAAACCACAATGGTTAAACTCTTATATATCAGCAGTGTGCATCAATGATAATGATATCCTAATAGATATCTCTCGCACATCGAAAAGTCAAAAGGTGACGATACCATAATGGCTATTTCCCGTCAACCAAACAGCAAGGCAGTCACACCTTTTTCAACAAATCAAATAATGACTCGAAATCACACGACTGGTTCAAACTAAAAGAAATAGTAAAAGAAAGAGACAAAAAGCCTTGCTAAGTCAAAACTTGGAAAACAAGTCGCTTAGGCAAAAGTCAGGGTATCCCGCTGGACTTCAAAATCAAATTCAAAAGGAATTTGTCCAGGCAAAAGTTAGGGAATACAAAAAAGAAAGCGAAAAGCGCGAAAAGAGAAAAAGGGATTGCCAAATAAAGATCCTCCACAAAAAAAATAAAGTCGTGTGATCAAAATACCAAGAATGAAAGGGTGAGTGACTGTCATATCCTCCTCAACCATGGTAAACTCTTTTGAGGGATGAGTGCTCGTATTAGTTTAATTGAATTTAGGATTGGAGAACATCATGGAGAATGGGTGGGCACCAAATATTTTGAGCCTTAAACCCGTTTTTTTCTAAAACCATGAACCAGGCCATGTTACAACCCTGAAAAGTCCTAACTGAAGCAAGGGTTAATTCGAAAGCACACTGTAACAAGAATACGGTAACCTGACTCCTAGGAGACTTGCAAAAACTTTTGAGTTGGTATCACTCCATCTTTTTACTATCTTTTGTACAAATTTTTTGATATTTTAATGTATTTTTTAATACAAGTTTTTTGAACTTCAAAACAAACATGAGTTTTGCATTATAATTATCATTCTTAGAAAAAACATTCTTTGCATGTGAGCAAGTGCTTAGACATCGAGTAAGTTTGCATAATGAGCATCAGATGAAACTTTGATTATCTCAAAGGACAAATTGCTTCAGGATATCGTTTAAAGGTGAATCATTTGTGAGAATGGTCTTAACCTGGGTCAAATCTTCTATTGACTCCGCCGAGTAAAAGAATACCGGTTTGAGAAATGATCTGAAGTAGATTGCAAAAGTTGGTCGCCTAAAGTTTCTGATAAGCAGTGGTGCATTACTTTCAGTTGGTCCCAAGGGACATATTTCTTCAAGTATCTGATTAGAGATTGAAGCAGTTCAAGTCGAGGAGTATGGTTGTGAGGTAACCTATATTCAAGAGCCAACCACTCTAAGGTTTCGTTGCCTTCGAAAATACTCAAATTTCTCATCCATCGGTGAGCATGAGGTAAAGGAAAAGGTTTGTCGAGATTCTGCTGAGCAGGGGAAGGCGTGTAGAATATTCCGTCGAGTAGGTATTCAGCCAATCTGAGGCATTCAAGTCGGGATTTCATCCCTCAAAGGGCAGTCAAACTGGGGAAGTTACGTCAAGATTTGACAAATCTCTCTAAGAATGCATTGATCAGAGGAGAATCTCCCCAGAATTTGAAGGTGTATGAGCACTCGCTCAAGCATAGTTGGAATCCTCTCCAATTTCGGTTATCTGAACATCATGTTCCAAAGTTCATAGCACTGGAGCAGTTATGTCGAGATTCAATAAATCTCTCTAAGAATTTGTTGATTAGAAGAGAATCGTTTCAGAATTCAGAGATGCACGAGAATTCAATCAAGCATTGTTGAAGTTATTTCCAACTTTGGTCAGCCATGGGCAGTATTCTGAAGTTCATAACACTGGGGCAGTTTATCTTGGTGGTATAAATCTGAAAAAGTCCTCTCGAGGCAATTTTTCTGCAAAAGCCTTACAGACTGGGGCAAGAATTCATGTAAGGGCTTTCTCTCTTCTTGAGTAGGTGATCAGATCAAGTCCATACGCAGGCTAAATGGCCTATGAATTTGAAAATCATGCTGAGAAGTCAAGATTGTAATCTTCAACTTATCATAGACTTAAATCCATTTACTGACATCCTTTGTCCACAGTCAAGGTTATTACCCCCAGTTAAAGTTGGGATTGTTATCCACAGTAGGACATGAGCAGTAACGCAAAGATTATTTGGGTTTGTTTACTCGAACGAGACTCGATGGGAATATTGCTCCCTAAGGGGATGCCTACTCCCAGTAAAAGACCTTTTGCTACTTGACATAAACCTATCTACCAGGGGGTTTCTTTTCTAAGATATTTTCTCCCCAGTGAAGTATCCTCGTTTCTCTACAGGAGGAGAATGTTCTTTCTCCCCGGAAATATAGAAGTTTTTTAAAGTCTAGTTGACCCCTTTTTCATTGGACTGCAATTTATTTTTGCAACATCTCCTCTAAAGTCCAGTTTTTAGTGGCATTCCTCTTCGGAGTCGAAATGTTGAAGTAGCAATCTTGCATCGCAGTTTTTACCCAGTGATTGATCGTTCAAGTTGTATATTCTTCAGTAAGGTTTTCCATTCCATACAGGGGCACGTCACCCCAATTTCTGCTTTGCAAGTACTGTTGGTCTTACATGACAAAATGCATACCAGCAAATGAATCAAGAAGGGTCTGTATGTGACTAACGTGAGGATGTTCGTATAATGAGATCCAATTTCCCCAGTGGAACTTTTCTTCTTTCCCTAATGGAGCAAGTGTCCTTTCTCTCTGGTGAGGTGTACATGAAGAATCCCAGTCATAACTCTTTCGTTACCAGTGGTAGAAGATTTTATTGAGATATCCCTAATGGAGTTTCTATCCCAGGATATTTTACCTCCCAGCAACGTTATCCCCAGTGTGGTCTGAGTAGAATTCTTTTTATACTCCCCCAATAGAAGTCATCTTTGTCAAAGAATTCCTATGCCAGAAGTTTCCATTCCCAACAAAATTTTTCCTCTTTCCAGTAGAGGATAAAGATTTCATTCCCCTTGAAGTAGGGAGTTTGATCAGAATTCAAGTTTTTCTCTGAACTACAATTTCATTTTTGTAGTATTCTCCCCAAGAAGTTACTTCCCCAGTGAGATCAATCGTTTAAACATTGATGATTTCAAATCTCGGTTCCCCATTGAAGTACAAATTGCTTTTTCTCCACAGAAGATCAAATGTGCTAGAATAATTGTCCAGAAGTTCACTGACTTCTCAGAAGCCGATTGTTGGCCTGTTTTCTTAATGCATTGCATCATTACATTGCATCATTACATTGCATCATTACATTGCATCTACTAAAACGCGTAGCACTTCCATTGCATGGAGCATCACGCTATAAAAAAATGTTCAAACATGCATGAGTATAAGCCAATTGTGCCCACCTGTGGCAACCAGATTGTTATGCGCTCAAATTTGATTTACCTCCACAACAAGCCTAGGGTAATTCAATTATGTTTCCCCAACAAGTCTGTGGTTTGCGCTTGTCGTTGCAAGCCTTTGGTTATTTTACCCATGTTTGCTTTGCCATTAGAGTATGAGTAAGAGTCGGTGTATAACCTTTCTAGCTTCTCAAGTGTTTGAGTATCCATACTTGGTGTGTGGTAATTCAGACAATTGCCACTCTTGAAGAATTAACACCCCGCCTTTGGCCTGAGGGATTTTTGTAGTCCTTGCGTATTTGCAACTTATCGAAAGCCCAATGTGTTTTTGGCAATCTTTGTTAGAGTCTGCTTTGACCAATCTCTTTCTCTTGTAAAGTTCACCTTCGGTCAGTGCTCTTTAAAGGTCCTGCTTAGTCGGTTCCTTGTTTTGGTTTATCCGCGTTAGTCAGGTCCGCCTTTCGTTAGCCTAGCTAACTCTTTATGATTAAGAGTCTTTCAATGTCTCTTCAAAGTCCAGTTTTATGGCGCCCTTGTTTAGGCGAATGCGTCCTTTTTTGTTGGGGCTTTCTTCGGTTAGTCTCGTTCCCGTGTTCGCTAGAAATTCTAAACATTTGTTTCTTGATGATAAACTTCTCTCTTGTGTATCTAACTCTGACCAGATATACATACCTGTACCTTTTGTTGAGAGTCCCCTTCGGTTGGTCTCTTTGCAGTTGTAAGTTCGCCTTCGATCGGCGTTCTTTTCTTAGGAATCTACCTTCGGCATAGTATTCCTTGATGAAGATTCCCCTTCGGCTGGTTTCTTTATCCTAAAGTCCACCTTCGGCTGTGTTTACCTGGGTATTTGGTAAACAACCACTGATCCTCCAAATGGTTACTTATTTGGTTACTCGCAGGATCGATCAGATTGATCCTAGGACATAGGTTGATTTTGAAGTTTTGATTAAATTGGATATTGGTTAAATGACAATAGAATAAATAGGCTTTAAATAAATTGCATGAAGAAAGGACTTGGTAAAATAAATAAGGCTTTAAATGAAAGGGTTCGACAGGAAAGTAAAGAAGAAAGCAAATAAATTTCTGGGAAAGTAAACGACTTTGATTAATAAAGTTGGTGTTTCACACATACATTTCTCAACAATTCTTTCTCACACGCTGGGTACTCGAATCTATATGAGTGACTTTGTATAGAATTGTGAACACACGCGAGAAACTACATGACTACTACTATTTATACTAAAACATCCCAAGTAACCGTCGGGCAGTTACACTGCTTCGAGATGATTCCACTTGGCACGTTCTCAACGTTCGACGCTCCAGATCTTCGCACGTTGCACTTGGTAACCGCTGGAAACCGTTTTCCCTCCAAACGCTTGAATTTCAAACTGCTCCACTCTGAACCATCGAACACCTTCGTCGAGAAGCATCTTCGACGAGAAACTCCTTCGACGTCGAAGGAAACCAACTTCTCCCTTGGAAGAAATCTTTTAAGTACCTTGCCATCGTTCGATGGGCATTTCGACGGACCTAGCTAGTCGAAAACATCCTTCAGCTTTAATGGCTGACATTAATAAAACAAGGGTGTCGAATTTAGGAGCCAACAAATTGCCCCCCAAGAATGCCTTATTTCGACTCTGAAAGAAAAAGGCATTCTTTGAAACGCCATTCGACACCTGTCTTTTCACGCTTAGTCACAAATTAAATTGTGCACTTTTTCTTGTCTTCTACCAACCACTGGCAATCCCAAGAAAACCATCATTTATCCGTACCTAAGACGTCACTTCAGTACGGCGTGCAGTGCCAAACGTCATTTCAGAATTTGTCATTATGACAATTCCCAAAAACGAGGACGCACGCTGCGTCCCTCTATTTCTGCAGAACGGCTAAAACAACAGGGGGATGCCACGTGTCCCACTATCTCCTGCAACATTAAATGGCATTTAATGTCCTCGGTTTTGGGGATTTTCCCCCACTACTATAAATAGCAGTAAGTACCCCATTATGGGACTTTTTACGCCATCTAGCTTTTAGACTTCTCTATTTTCATACAAACTTGTCATCTTTGCAAAAACCTTTCCTCCTTCACTTCATCTTCAACCTCATCATTAACAATGGCATCTGGTTCCAATGCTCCTAGCGCTACCGTACCATCTGGAAACGTCAAACCTAAGGTTTTCGTCACCGCTCCAGTAGTAACTTCTACGGGCCAACGAAGGGTCCCTGAACCCTTGGACATCGCCGTACGCGATGCTTACTCACACCACCTTATGATCCCGGTTGGATATTCCAACCAGATCTTTGCTATGTTTGGCCCCTTGTATCCAAGTATTGCTGAGGCCATGAAGATCAAGAGTTATTTTCCGGTAGTTGAGAGACTCAAACCGGTTGCATGCGCCAAGAAAGATGCAGAGGATAATGAAGACCCTGCTAAAGAGAAAATCGACCTTCGTTTCTTCAACAAAGGTGTTAGGGCTTTCAGGTTTGGCCCTAGCCTTACTCCTGATTACGTTGCTTGGCTGGAAAAGATGGAGAAACGCCAAGCTTCGATCTGGAAAGATATGGGGATTTTCGACCTGGTGATGCTGTCGAAGACAGGTTTGAACTATTCTCCGGAGATGTTGATAGCTTCTCTACTTTTCTGGGACTACTCCCACTTTACTTTCCATCTTCCCTGTGGGATGATGACTCCTACACTCTTCGATGTGGCCGCTATCACTGGCCTTCGACCCACCGGGGACTACTTCGATCCGGAGGAGATGTCAGAGGATCAAATTGGATTCTCTGCCACCAAACCAACCTATACCACCTTCATCAATCACTACCACGACAGGTCGACAGATGCTGTGTCGGATGTCGAACACATAGCGTTTCTAGCCTTATGGCTGACTCGCTTTGTATTTTGCTCGAAGTCCTTACAGGTGACCAAGAAGATGGTCACTCTTGCCACTCAACTCCATCATGGCCAAAATATCTGTTTGGCAGAATTGATTTTGGCTAGCCTCTATGATTCGATTAGTAATGGGGCGACTCTTCTAAAAATTATCGAGAACAGGGCCAGTTTGCTGCTTGCTGGGCCTTTTTGGCTGCTCCAACTGTGGCTCAATGCCACCTTCGAATCTTTCTTGCCTAAGAAGGTTCAAATAAATGAGCAGGCTCCAGAGATAGCGAACAGACGCGTCGAAGGAACCAGACTGGCTCTGTTGACGCCTATGGAAGATGGACTGGAGCTTCAGCAAACTTTCACCAACTTCGTTCTGATGTTTGCTCGAAGGAAAGAGTTTGTTTCGACTATGGCTCCGTTTGCTCGACGGAAGGTAGGCCCGGCATGGTTCACAAGGCCACATCCAAGGACGTCGAGTGGTCCTCAAGTTGACGAACATACAACAATGTGGGAGGCGTTCCTCACACCAAGGATCATGCCTCTTCGATTCAGGAGCTCTAAGACTCACTTGAGTCTGATTGCATACCAACCAAACCTGGTATCTCGCCAGTTTGGTATTATTCAAACCCTACCCTCTCCAATTTTTCCAAGAGAGAAGTCTATGTTGTACTTCTGCAATGATTACACCGAAGAAGCTGCCACTAAACATATCGGAAGATATGCTGGTCGAACAGTTCTCTCGTTGTTTGACTACCAGCTCAACTTTCTTTGCTCACCATCCTTCGAGGAGTGGTGGAAAAGTTATTACGCTGAGGAGTTTTTCGACGAGAAGGACTTCGTGGATGAGCTTCAGAAATCTTTTGTCCTTGTGTTGGACAAAATAAAGAAATGTAAGTTCATCCTTTCACATTACTTTGTCTTTCTCTTTCGACTGCTAGCCTGTTAACTATTTATTTGATTTCAGTTGTTCGAAAGCCTGTAGCCAAGAAGGCTGCAGAAAGCCAACAGGGAGGAGGCCCCTCAACAAAACCTCCACCGCCGGCGATGACTACAGCGCCGGCGAAGACCACAACCAACCAACAGGGGGAAGGTCCTTCGAAGAAGCCTTCTGTATCGGTAACCAGACTTTCATTATTTTCTTCTGGCTTTCGATTTTTGACTTTCGATGCAATTGCTAAATCGAATTCCCATTGGTTTTTTAGGCACCTTCGCCCAAGAAACGGCCAGCACTGGTGGTCAAATCTGGGAGCGATGAAGAAGGTGATTCTCCCCCTGCTCCTCTAAAAAGGCGAAAGCTGACGAAGGACACTCCTGCTCCTGCTCCTGAGGGTCGAACAATTAGAATAAAGGTTGCTGGGAGAAAGCCCAGGCCACCTCCAGTGATCATTGAGGAGCCAACGGAGGAGGAACTAAACGTTCTTCTCAATAAGCCTGTCGAAAGCGACAATTCCAGCCCTGGGGCTGAAGCTAATTTACAGGTAATCTCTTAGACCTTTTTGTAACTTAGGTGTAGATACCTACATTCGACTATGTCTCTTTCGATTTCTGAAGATTCTTCCTCTTTCCTTTCTCAGGACACCACTGAAAGCTCACCGCCAAGGACCTCTGAAACACTGGAGTCTGCTGAACTCAGCAGGCCACAAGAAAAAGGCTTGGAAAATGACGAAGCCCATACTGAAATAAATGAGGCCAATGCTGAGACGGTAGAAAAACCAGCAGAAGATCCTCAAACGGAAGAACAACAGCCAAAAGAGGTTCAGGTGGTGGATCTGTCGGAAGAGAATCGTGACAAAGGGGACCATGGCAATGCTGGCGAAGAAAACCAAGGTGCCGCTGGCGAAGAGAACCAAGGTGACACTGGCGAAGGGCACCAAGATGACGCTGGTACTGCCCCAGTCCGAGTCAAAGGGAAACAAGTCGAGACACCTAACACTCAACAGCCTCAAACCCAAGACAATGTTGTTGCAAGGGCTGTTACCTCAACGAAGCACAGGTCGAAAGAGGACTTAGAACTCTTGAAACAAACTGACCCTGTTAGCTATCTCAACGCAATCATCGAGAGCAAGAGTTCGTCCGATGCTAGTCAGGATGTTCCTACCCTGTCGGGGAAGTCCACTGAAACCTCTCCTCTTGATGAAGCTTTAGCGAAGGTTAAGGCCCAGTTTTTCAAGAAGGACTTGATGAAGGCTTTAGAGGGGGACCCCACTGCTCCATCATACTTGAGGGATGTTTTGAATGCTGTCGACTTGTTAGCTGTAGCTCCAGAAGTTTCAGGCTTGATCATGGAGTTACACTCCATTATTGATCAAGTCTCAGCAGATTATAGGCGCCAAAGGGGCTTTAATAGTCAGCTTGAGGTGTTATATGGCAAAAGCTCTTCTGCATGGACTGCTGTTTCGGAGACGACTTCTCGAATTGCGGAGTTGTCGAAGCAAAAAGCATCTACACAGGAAGAAGTCGATGCCATCGATCGAGAGAATGCTTCCTTCAGGGCACAAATCGAAGAAATAGAGGCTAAGATAAATGCCAACACTAAACGCAAGGAGGAACTTCTTTCGACCGTCCCAGACATCGAGAGTCAAACTGAAATCAAACAGGGCCTGGAATTTGCTGAGAAGGCCCAAGGCTTCGACGATCAGATTGCCAAGCTTGTGTAGGCGAATGCCTGGTGCAAGAAAAGATTGGAGCTGCAGCAAGTCAAATACCTTCGACTCAAGGACTCTGTTCCCTTCTGATTGATTCAGCTTTTGTAACCATATTTTGTAATCTATATTCGACAACATTGCCATCTTGGCTAAAATTATAAAAAATTTCCATTTTGGCTTTTTATGGTTAATTTAGTCTTGTTATCTTATTATTTTATTTTTATCTCTTGGAGTGTAGGTTTGTATTTTTTCAAATATTTACCATTTACTCTCAAGAGCCTTTTATCTTCACCTAACTCTTCGACTTCATAGGCTCCACCAGAAAAAGTTTGGATAACTCTGAATGGTCCTTCCCATTTGGGTGACCATTTCCCCATGCTTCGATCCCTTCGATCCATGGGAAGAATTACCTTCCAAACTAGTTCTTCAGGCAAAAATACCTTAGGTTTTACCTTTTTATTATAAGAGTCTTCTACTCTTTTCTTCTGAAGTCTGAGTAGGTCAAGAGAGCGCAATCTCTCTTCGTCTAAATCCACCAGTTCGTCTAACATCATGTTCCAATAAATTTCAGAGGGAATATCATAATGCCTCTGAACCCTTGCAGATTGAAGACAAATTTCTGCTGGCAACACTGCATCATGGCCAAAAGTTAGCCTATATGGTGTTGTACCTGTGGCTTCTTTTGGGGACGTTCGACAAGCCCACAGAATCTGGTCTAACGTCTTGTGCCAATTCTTTGGTTTCTTCCCAACATGCTTTTTTATCAAGCCAATCACTACTTTGTTTGCTGCTTCGACTTGACCATTTGCCTGTGCATAATAAGGCGTTGATGTTAGGAGTTTGAAACCTGTTTCCTGAGCAAATTCCTGCATCTTTCGACCAGTGAAAACTGATCCTTGATCAGTTTTTATCGTCTCAGGGATTCCATACCTAAAGATAATGTTCTTTTGAATAAATTCAATGACATTTTCTTGGTCTACATTGACTAAAGGGATAGCTTCGATCCACTTAGTAAAATAATCAATGCCTACCAGTATGTATTTCTGACTCTTTGATGATGCTGGTCGAATCTCTCCAATGAGGTCCAACGCCCATCCTCTAAAGGGCCAAGGCTTCACTATCGAGTGAAGTTCGCTTGCTGGTACATGTTGGATGCCTGTATGGACTTGACACTCTTGACAACCTTTGGCGAACTCAACACAATCTTTCAGCATAGTGGGCCAATATAGTCCTTGTCGAAACAACAACCATTTCATCTTATGGCCTGCTTGGTGAGCCCCACATGCTCCAGCGTGCATAGTCGAAAGGGCTATGTATGCCTCAGTTTCACTTAAGCATTTTAGCAATACCCCTTCAGGAGTTTTCTTGAATAACTCATTACCCATGAGTACATAACTCAACGCCCTGTACTTTGTTTTTCGTTCTGTCAAAGCTCCTGGATTTTGAAGATAGTCCACAATGGGTTTCCTCCAATCTTGCTTTGATAAATTATCTATGAACGAAATTTCGAAGTTACTTTGATCAGCATATCCTAGTCTCGTCGATTCCAAGTCTGTTGGTGATAGGCAAGTTGCTTTTATCTTTTCTCGAACTTCGATTGC
The DNA here is from genome assembly GCA_948472305.1 of Vicia faba. Lineage (NCBI taxonomy): Eukaryota > Viridiplantae > Streptophyta > Magnoliopsida > Fabales > Fabaceae > Vicia > Vicia faba. The sequence continues at coordinate 510,984,706 of OX451738.1, read as the reverse complement.
TCTTTGCAATCTCCTTTTTAAAATCTTATACCCAGATGCAATCTGTGCCAAGTCGTTGGCTATTTGATTTTCGACTCTGGGTATGTGTCGAATATTGATCGTTTCAAATTTTTTCAATAAACGATTTGCTATCACAAAGTACATAATGAGATTCTCTCTTATGCATTTATATTCCTTTGTGACTTGCTTAATGACTAACTCTGAGTCTCCCATTATTTCGACTCGAGTTGCCCCCAATTCCAACAATATCTCAAGGCCAGTAATTAGAGCTTCATACTCAGCCTCATTGTTCGAACAAGAACCTGATATTTTGTACTTGAATGTTGTTGGAATTTTATCTGGAGAAATAATCAAGACTCCTACCCCTGTTCCATCTTTATGGCTGGAACCATCGAAGTAGAATTTCCAAGGCTCTATCTCCACATAATTAATATCCTCAACTTGAATTGAGTGGTCGACTATGAAGTCTGCAACCACTTGTCCTTTTACTGCCTTAAGAGGCATAAAGGTCAAGGAGTATTCAGTTAATGCTAATGCCCACTTGCCAATTCGACTGTGCAAGATAGGTTTCGACAACATATACTTGAAAACATCAAAATGAGACGAAACATACACATCAACTGGTTTTATATATTGCTTGAGTTTTGTACAAGAGAAATACAGACATAGACACAATTTTTCAACTTCACTATATCTAGTTTCTGCATCGTTCAAAACTCTACTGAGATAGTAAATGGGTCTTTCGACCCCATTCTCATCCTCTTGGGCTAACATGCTTCCCAAAGTTTTGTCGGATGCAGCTATGTACAATCTCATACTCCTATTGCTACAAGGAGGCACCAAAATAGGTGGCTTAGTGAGGTACCCTTTGATTTTGTCGAAGGCTTCTTGTTGCTCTTGCCCCCATTCGAACCCCTCTTTATTCAGTCGAAGTAAGGGTGAAAAGGCCTGAGCTTTCCCACTTAGATTAGATATGAATCTCCTTAAGAAATTTATCTTGCCTAACAGAGATTGCAGTTCCTTCTTATTCGATGGCGCTTTCGCTTCCAGAATTGCCTTCGTCTTGTTCTGGTTGATTTTGATTCCTTTCTTGTGGACAACGAAGCCCAAGAAATCTCCAGCTTTCACACAGAATGCACACTTCAAAGGGTTCATCTTCAGACCATGTTCTCTCATTCTTTCGAATGATTGTCGAAGGTGGTCAATATGATTTTTCCTGGAAACAGACTTTATAACAATGTCATCAATATATACTTGCATAAAAGTGTTAATAAAATCATGGAAGATAGTATTCATTGCTCGCTGGTACGTTGCCCCAGCGTTCTTTAGGCCAAAAGGCATCACTACCCATTCGTAAGTGCCTAAGGCCCCAGGGCATCGAAAAGCTGTTTTCGACACATCCTCTTCAGCAATGAATATTTGATTATATCCTGAATAACCATCGAGCATACTCAGGTATTCATAGCCAGCGGCAGAATCGACTAGCATTTCCGCCACAGGCATAGGATATTCATCTTTGGGTGTAGCAGCATTCAAATCTCTGAAATCTATGCACACCCTTAACGTACCATTTTTCTTAATTACTGGCACAATGTTTGCAATCCATTCGACATACCTTGTAACACGTATGAATTTGCATTTCAGCAGTCTTTCGACCTCCGTCTTGATCTTCGACAGTATTTCTGGAGCGAAGCGCCTTGGATTTTGCTTGATTGGCTTCTTCCCAGGTTTGATTGGCAACTGAAGTTCTACCAATCCTCTGTCGAGACCAGGAATTTCGTCATAATCCCATGCAAAACAGTCTTTGAACTCTTTCAGCAATTGGATTACTTCCAACCTAAGTTCTGGATCAATTTTGGCGCTGATGTAAGTTGGCCTTTTCTCTGACCCTTCGCCTAAGTTGATTTCTTCTAAAGGATCTTGCGCTAACATTTTAATGTTGTTCGCCAAGGGGTCCTTTTCGAAGCCCAAAGGCTCATCGTCATAGATGGCGTCGAGCCTCTGTTCCTGCATTTCTTCTGGCATGATATCAGGGGGTTTTGGATCGAAATCCTTTCCTGGACCTGCAGCAGATAACTGTTGATCATTGGCCTGTGTGGCCATGTACTTTACTTCGGCTTCGAGAGCCGCTATCATCTTAGTTTCGGCTACATAATCCGAAATTCGCTTCAAAGATTGTGACTCAGTCATTATCACTGAATTCACTTCCCCAACCAGTTGGTTGGATATCAGTTAACCCACTGAAGTCTATGTGGGACAAGTCTTCTCTGTCCCATTGGAAACCATGCTCAGGATGCAGGTATAGGGAACAAAAAGTGTTTGGCGCTGGCTCCATGTCGAAGTCAGGTGTTGGACATGGCCCTATGTGAGCCAAGTTCTTGTCGAAATCTGCCAACCCCAGGTGATTCACTTCGCCCAGGTAGTAGCTTTGATCTGCCTCTATGTTTTCGACCATCCCATCTGGACGCCATAGGAGCAGCCTCTGGTGCATTGATGATGGCACAGCTCCAACACCATGAATCCATTCACGGCCCAACAAAAGATTGTAGTTAGGTTTGGCCGATATGACCATAAACATCGTTGGTCGAAGGATAGATCCTACTTTGATATCCAGCTGGATCACTCCCATAGTGGTCCCTATGCCGCCCTCATAGTTCGACAGGACCATGTTGTGAGGCTTAATGTCCTCATCCCTTTTGCCAATTTTCCTTAGCATAGAGTGAGGAATAATGTTGATGGTCGCCCCGCAATCCACCAAAATTTTATTCACAGTAGTTTCTTCGAGTTTAGCCCTTATAAATAAAGGCTTGAGGTGATTTTTCATCGCCTCTGTAGGTGGCTCGAAGAACCCATTTTGTTCCTCAGTGGTGCCATTGTCCATGACGAAATAGCACACTGGCCTGTGTTTGGCCATTTCTTGTTCCACTTCCCAGTCACTTACTTCGACCTCCACCTGTCGGTTGAATTCTCTGGGCAGCACTGAGACTATATTCACCATTATGTCCAAAGTATCATCAGACTCAGAATCGTCTTCGTCTTCGACTTCACTTTGGTTAGGCCAAACTAGCCTGTTGGTTACTGGCTCTCTTTCTAGAGGTTTCCTTTACTTCCTTTGAGGAACGTTCGAACTGGTTTCTGCCTTTGGTTCGTTGGCAGCCTCCCTTTCAGCTTTTCGTCTCCTTTGGTATCTCCTCCATTGAGATCGAGACATGGGACTTTTACCTTTGTAGTTGCTTGACACTTGTGCAACTTTAGGTGCAGCAACCTGAGGCTCTTTCTTTTGAGTCAAAGAGGAACCCCTTGGCACGTCGAAAGAGTGCCATCTCTCCTCACTTGGCCTTTTTCGACCAGAGGTTTTGTACCAAGTATCTACTGGCACATTTGTGGGAGGCCTAAAAGTCAATGGCCTCTTTTCTTGGTTTGAACCTCTTAGGGAGGCTCTTCTGGGGTCATGTCGAAGATCAACATTTTCCCTTCTCTTATTCGCTGCTCTTACGCCTTGAATGTGCTCAGCAGCTTTTTTGTCAAAGATCGAACTGCATCTTGGACACAGCATCACCTCTGATTTCTTTTTCTGGCATCTTTGTAGAAAATCTGCCAAATTTTCATTTTCCCGAGGGAAAGCAGTCTTATTAGCTTGTTCTTGCCTCATGGCCTCTTCTGATGCTTTTGGGTCAGAAAGTTCGACCATGTTGATATTCATTGTATCTTTGTTAGCAAGAGTTAACTGCTTCATTTGTATCTCCAGATTCTCCGTCTGGCCTTGAACTGTGGCCAAGTGGGAACTGGGTTTTGGTCCAGTTTTTTGTGCTTCAGCGGTCTCCAACTTCGGGCTTTCGAACGCTTTCTGAACTGCTTCAATTGTCTTCCTGGATAAATTTCCAGAAAAACTGCCAAAGATTGGCATGTTGATGTGGTCCTTTGAGACTTCGACCATTGTGATTCCTGGCTTCTTCGACTGGCTCCTGGTTGCCTCTATCACGTTCACCTCAGAGGGCTCAGCATAGTGGGCTTCAGCCTGCAATGGATTTGAGTCGACAGCCATGGGGGTTTTGTCAGCAAACTTTAACCTCCCTTCTTCGATAGCGTCTTGCACAAGATTCCTGAAAAGAAAACATTGAGAAGTTTTATGGCCCAAAAAATTATGATATTTGCAAAAACCTCTCTTCTTTCTTTGATCAAGAGGAGGCACTTTTACCCCTGGGGGTACTATCATTTGGCCATCTTTAACAAGCAAGTCGAATATTTCATCACATTTTGTGATGTCAAAACTATAAGTCTTTTTGGGGAACCTATCGTTGGTCCTTTCTGGACCAATGGGATTTTTCCCACTTGAGGGGACTAACAGTTTACAAGAGTATGGTGGCCCTTGTTTCAGTTCTGCTAAATCGACTTCTCCTTCTTCGACAGCTAAAGTATCGTCGAAGGATTCCGGATCTTCGTCATCCATCTCAACGTATGCTATCCTCTCTCTCTTGTGAGTTTTCGTTGCCTTTGCTTTTTCAGCTTTGAGGCGTTCTACCTGTCGAACTCTATCGGCCAGTTGGGCCATGTCTCTCAGGTATTGGGTGTCTAGCTTCTTCCTAATGGAATAATCTAAACCGCCTGCGGCTATTTCGACTAACTCATGTTCTGGCACTTGTGTAAAGCATCTCGCCTTGAGCAACCTAAACCTATTTAGATATTCGTCTATAGGTTCAGTGAAACGTCTCTTCACACTGGCCAATTCTTTCAGGCTTATCTTGGTTTGCCCCATGTAGAATTGTTCATGGAACAATCTTTCCAACTGGGTCCAATGATGGATCGAATTGGGGGGAAGAGTTGTAAACCAAGTAAAAGCGTTCTTTGTTAAAGAACTTGGGAAGCACTTGATCCTCAGGTTTTCGTTATTCGAAATGTCACCTGCTTCGATCAAGTATCTCGCCACATGCTCGACAGTAGATTCTGTCGTGTCCCCAGAGAACTTAGTAAATTTGGGGACTTTGCATCTAGGAGGTAAGTCTGTCTGTAACACGTACTCTGACAATGGAGATGTAAAGTTGGGCCTTCGAAAGCCCATGTTCATCCCATTTTGAGTCATGATCCTTTCGATCATGGTTGCCAGATTATTTTCCAAACCCGTATTCTGGTATTGGATATGTTGGACTACTTCGTCAGCATTTTGGTTTCTGTTAATTAACCTTACCTCTGGGGTTATTACCCTAGGTTCCTCGACGGGTTGCTCCAATCGTGCCCTAAGGTTTTCTTCGACAGGCTGTTGAGCCTGGTTGATGGTGGTTTCTTCCTCTAAGAATATCCCCTGGTTTCCCCTTATTTGCGCCCTTTGGGGCTGTCGAACAGGTTGGGGTACTCCAAAGAAATCAGTCAAACGCGTCATTTGCGCTGTCACTTGCTGATTCGATTGAGTAGTGTTTTGTATTAGAGGGTTTAGCACTGTACTCAAAGTTTGTGCCAACATTTGCACCATATCATGGTTGCTTTCGTCCATTTGTTGCCTCAAGACTGCTGTCGAGGCATTTGTAAGGCCATGGGCTACTTGGGACGTTCCTCCTAAGAGTTGGGTCCTATTTCTATTCGCCATGCCTACTCCAGAACCTTGGAGTGGCGAAGAGGCACTCACTAAAGGGTCTGAAAAAGTGGACGCAGCATTCGTCAGGCTAGCCAATTCAGAAGTTGGCATACCATAGAGTGGCCTAAATCCTGGTGGAACAAAAGGCGTTGTGCCTAAATTTCCCCTTGGTGGGGGAGTTCCCAAAGGAATCCTGGGGCCCGTGAACGAAAGTAATGGCCCCGTTGCTGTGACCGTTACTGCTGGTGTCGAACCAACAGTTGTCGCATCACTTACGGTCGTACTAACCGTTGCTCCCACATTCGTTTGTGGGATTTCGTTATTATTTGGCGGATTCGCCATCTCTTCCCTTCTTCTGGCAATATTGTTATCGTTAGTGTATATTCTACCACTTCTCAATAACATACAACACTCCTCGAAAAGATGAGATTATTTTCAACAACCAACACACAGTCCCACCGGGTGTGCCAATTTGTTTACCTGGGTATTTGGTAAACAACCGCTGATCCTCCAAATGGTTACTTATTTGGTTACTCGCAGGATCGATCAGATTGATCCTAGGACATAGGTTGATTTTGAAGTTTTGATTAAATTGGATATTGGTTAAATGACAATAGAATAAAGAGGCTTTAAATAAATTGCATGAAGAAAGGACTTGGTAAAATAAATAAGGCTTTAAATGAAAGGGTTTGACAGGAAAGTAAAGAAGAAAGCAAATAAATTTCTGGGAAAGTAAACGACTTTGATTAATAAAGTTGGTGTTTCACACATACATTTCTCAACAATTCTTTCTCACACGCTGGGTACTCGAATCTATATGAGTGACTTTGTATAGAATTGTGAACACACGCGAGAAACTACATGACTACTACTATTTATACTAAAACATCCCAAGTAACCGTCGGGCAGTTACACTGCTTCGAGATGATTCCACTTGGCACGTTCTCAACGTTCGACGCTCCAGATCTTCGCACGTTGCACTTGGTAACCGCTGGAAACCGTTTTCCCTCCAAACGCTTGAATTTCAAACTGCTCCACTCTGAACCATCGAACACCTTCGTCGAGAAGCATCTTCGACGAGAAACTCCTTCGACGTCGAAGGCAACCAACTTCTCCCTTGGAAGAAATCTTTTAAGTACCTTGCCATCTTTTGATGGGCATTTCGACGGACCTAGCTAGTCGAAAACATCCTTTAGCTTTAATGGCTGACATTAATAAAACAAGGGTGTCGAATTTAGGAGCCAACAGGCTGGCACCCTTTAAAGTCCACATTCAGCTGGAATCCTTTAAAATCTACCTCCAGCTGGTATCATTTTGTTGAGAGTCCCCTTCGGCTGGTCTCTTTGCAGTTGTAAGTTCGCCTTCGACCGACATTCTTTTCTTAGGAATCTACCTTCGGCATAGTATTCCTTGATGAAGAGTCCCCTTCGGCTGGTCTCTTTGCAGTTGTAAGTTCGCCTTCGACCGGCGTTCTTTTCTTAGGAATCTACCTTCGGCATAGTATTCCTTGATGAAGATTCCCCTTCGGCTGGTTTCTTTATCCTAAAGTCCACCTTCGGCTGGCATCCTTTAAAATCCACCTTCGGCTGGTATCATTTGTTGAGAGTCCCCTTCGACTGGTCTCTTTACAGTTGTAAGTTCGCCTTCGACCATCGTTCTTTTCTTAGGAATCTACCTTCGGCATAGTATTCCTTGATGAAGAGTCCCCTTCGGCTGGTCTCTTTGCAGTTGTAAGTTCGCCTTCGACCGGCGTTCTTTTCTTAGGAATCTACCTTCGGCATAGTATTCCTTGATAAAGATTCCCCTTCGGCTGGTTTCTTTATCCTAAAGTCCACCTTCGGATGGCACCCTCTAAAGTCCACCTTCGGCTGGCACCCTCTAAAGTCCACCTTCGGCTGGCACCCTTTAAAGTCCACCTTCGGCTGGCACCCTTTAAAATCCCGCTTCGGTTGGTATCACTTGTTAAAATCCTGCTTCGGCTGGTACCCTTTGTTAAAATCCTGCTTCGGCCGGTACCTTTCAAAATCCTGCTTCGGCTGGTACACTTTGTTAAAATCCATCGTCGACTGGTATCGTATGTCGGGAGTCCCATTCGCTTGGCCTCAAGTTCGCCTTCGATTGGTATTCCTTCGTCAGAGCCTTCTTCGGTCGGTATCTTTCTTGTGTATGTCTAACCTTGACCCGACATCCAAGAGATTTTCTCAGCTAATTACTACAATCCAAAGAAAACAAAAAAATATATAATAACACCTGACTGGCTTCGGAGCGCAAATTTTTGGGTTCTTTTTGTATTTAATCTTCTTCCACCTTGAAGGTTCGAAAGGCTCGCGCCAATCTCACCTTTGGTTGAAAGCGATTAAATAGGGGCAGCTGTTGCACCCCAAATTTTTCCGTCCTAATTTCTTCTATCTGGCTTAGACTCTCTGCATTCATCTATATTTGGGAATTTTATTTTTTAGGCATAGTGAAGAGAAGTTTAGATCATGATGTTGGGGTTGCCGAAGCTTTTGATCTTAGTCTTTCAGAAGATCAGTTTATATCACTTTTTCCGACCTCTTTATCATATTTGAGGTTAATTTTGAAGAGATTTGGGGATCTGAGTCACAGAACTTTTAAAAAGATCCCGTACTTCTATTCAAAAATCCTATTAAAAGGTTTTATTCAGTGGAAGAGCTTTTTGCCCAAAGACATATTTGAGGAAGAGTATGGAGAATCTGTCCCATCTTCTGTTCAAGAGCTTCTCTGTCTTACTGATTGTAGTCTCCTTAGAAAATCAATCAATATGTTGCAGTATCACTTTGCTCTTGATGGAGATTCTCTGAAACTGAAGAACCGTTTGAAGCTATTCAAATCCATTTGGCCCACACTTGCCTTGCATGATGAGCTGATGGACTGTCATAGTCAATGTATTGATAATTATTCTCTTTGCCAGTCTTTCAACATAATCAATCACGTTGTCGCAAAGATATCACTTTGTAAAAGGTTACTGTTTCATGATGAAGAAGGTGGGGATTTGAAAGAGGTTGCTCTGGAAATGCAAAGTAATTTGAAAGCATCCAGGATACATTTCATAAATGTTTTGGTGAAAATTTGGCAGCTTGTTGTTCAGAAATTTTCTTTATCCTCTGATCAGTCTGGAACAGGGAAGAGCACAAGCACATTCACCTTCCCCATTCCTCCTAGTCTTGAATCAGAACCCCCAAAATCTTCAAACAAACCAAAAATCCGAGTAATTTATCAAATGGAATCCAATAATCCTTATGAGATTCTCGACGACGATGATGGTTTTGATTGGGAAGCAGCTGCGAGAGAAATCGACGCGGTTTGTCAAATGAGAAGTGGCGCGAAAACGAACGAAAGCGAATTGGAAAAGGTTTGTCAAAAGCGCGAAAAGAGAAATTTGGAAAAGCAAATATCTCTATCTTGCAAAGTTGAAGCTCTGAGTAAAAGAACTGAGGAGTTTCAAGAGCTTCTTAATCAGGAAGAGCAGAAATCTGCTTCTGCAAGAGAGAAACTAAATTTTGCAGTCAGGAAAGGGAAGTCATTGCTGCAACAACGAGACAGTCTAAAACAAACCATTGGAGAGATGAATGTTGAGATGGAGCACTTAAAATCTGAGATCAACAAACGAGAACACATTATTGCGGAGCATGAACAGAAGATGAGGCAGTTATTAACCTACCCAGATAGGTTAAAAGCACTTGAATCTGAGAGTTCTCTTCTGAAGCATCGTTTGGAAGAAACTGAACACCATTTGCAGGAGAAAGAGTATTCCTTGAAACTGATTTTGAACAAGCTAGGTGAGATTGATGTTGCAGGTGAAGGTCATATAAGTGATCCGGTGAAGAAGTTGGAATGGATCGGAAAATTGTGTTCTGATCTCCATAACTCTGTCGCTTCTTTCGAACAGAAATCCAGGAAATCTAAAAGAACATCAGAACTCCTGTTGGCAGAGTTGAATGAGGTTCAAGAAAGGAATGATAGTTTTCAGGAGGAGATTGCTAAAGTGGCTGATGAACTTGTGGATCTCAGAAGAGAAAGGGATTCAGCGGAGGCTGCCAAACTGGAAGCTCTTTCACATGTTGAAAAGTTATCTACATTACATGAGGAAGAAAAAACAGAGCCATTTTTATGAGCTCGTGGAAATAAAATCTAGCATGAACCAAGTCTGGAAAAGCTTTGGTGAGGTTCAGAATTTACTCGCTAAGACTTTTTTCACAGATTTGGAATCTTTTCGGAATGTGGAAGTTGGTCTTGAGTTGTGTATGAAAGGATACAATGCTCCCAATGTGGTGGATTCATCTTCCAGAGAAGAACGTGATGGTATTTTACTAAAGTCACCTGATAATAAGACGGGCTCTGTGTATGCAGATTCTTGGTCAGAATTTGGCACAACCAACCACTATAATGATAATACCATTATTGAAATTTTTCATCTACTTGGGCATAAACTGAAAGAGTTTTTGGTGGAGGTCAGCTCTCTTAAGGAAAGAATACACACGCACTCCAGTTCGGCACGTGAGCAAGACAAAACCCTGTCGAAACTAATGACAAATATTCAGAGAGAAATTACTTCCCAAAGAGAATCTTTTGAAAAGATAAAGACAGAAGTTAGTAAACGAGATCTGCAACTTATTGCATTGCGGGGGAACGTTGCCCACCTTTATGAATCATGCATCAATTCTGTCACTGTAATAGAGAACAGAAAAACTGAACTGCTTGGAGAAAAGGTTGAATTTCCAGATCAAGGGATTAACTTGAAAGCACCGTCATTTGATGATGAAATATTCGAGGAATGTGTTAAAACCATGGCTGATAGACTGTTGTTGGCTCCAAATGGGTTCGCTAGCATAAAAACTGACTTTTTAGAGGCTAATCAAAAGGAAATGGAGGCTTCTACCTACTGGCTTAAAGCCAGAGCAACTTCCAGAGAAATGGTTGTGTGTCATGCTTAATTGGCTGCCTGGGATGAATTCTTGTGACTTCAGTGAGGATGAGACAACAAAGGCATTGTATGCTTCATATCAAGTGCCGATTTCTGAGGGTCAAAATAACTTGCAAACGCATGCCTCTGAAACTGCATTTGGAGTGAGCTCTGCTGATGCATCATAGTTTGGTCTGAATCACAAAAAGTCCAATTCTAACGTGTTACTTGACCAAGGAAAGAAGAAACCTGTTTTTAAGGAAAAGATAATGTCAGGAAAGCTCAATGCTCAAGTATCAGGAAAAAATAGAAACTTGAATCAACATTCTACATATTCTAAACCAATGAAGATGAAACATCCCAGCAGGTCTAACAACACGATAGAAGAGAGACATGTGTCCGAAGAGAGAGAAAAGCAAACAAGTGAAGGTACTAGAAAGTATATTAAGTTGAAACGTAAAACAGATGCTGATCAATCTAGTTCTGGAACTCCTAAGAAATCAAAAACTGAACATGTTCCCTATGCTGATAAACAACTGAATCCTGGCAAGGGCCTTGGGAAGGTTGTTCCAAAACAAGAGGCTGTAATACAATCTGTTATTGACGCCATTCAAGCAGAAGCTTTTAATCCCAAGACTCTTTTTCTGATTGGCAGCTATACAATTGGAAAAGAAAGGCTGTTCTTGGAGGTTGCTCGTTCGCTTCGCAAAAAGGTTTACGTAACTGCAGCAAAATTACGCCTTTTAAACTGTTTAGAATTTACTGAGGAGGATATGCAGTGGTCTACTTCAAATGAGCATGAAAGCAATATTCATGTTGCCCCTATGTGGACACTCGCAAGCTTCAAAAGATTGAAGCACATATCAAGTCAATATGCGAGTCGGTTCAGTCTTATAGTTGCTTTGTCTCCTACTGGTTGGACATTTGGCAAAGGTAAAAAGAAGTCTCCTGGAAGAAGGTGGCAGCAGGGTACTGTTATAAGGTATGAAGTTCCTTACAGTGAGCATTCCAGCTTTACAGAACTCAAAGAGTTTGTAAATTTTGTGTCTCCCAATAACATTATACCAAGTGTGAATAATGATGGACCAGAATCTGCGGAAGCAATGGTTTCTCTCCTGTCAACTTGATTTGTGCACTAAAAGGGGTTCAGTTCAATCTACCCTTGTAACATCTGTGTTTGAGAGTCAGGAAGTTGCTTGAGCAATATGAGCAGCAGTAACTTTTTATGCCAATCACTTTTCAGATTTGCTGCTTTGCAAAAAGGTTAAAATGTGAAAAGAGAAGAAACTATATATTTTAGCAGAGGAGCTTATCTTGCTTATTTTCATGCGAAAGTATGCACGTTTATGTCAACCGTGACATAAAATCTGAAGTGATCGCTGTCCACTACATACTAAGTTGGGAAGTGTTTACAACCCCTTCCTCTGTTGATCCTGAATTAACCCAATGCTTTTTCCAGCAATAAGATGGAGCTTGTCAAAGTTCTTGCTGCACTGCAACCTGTTGGTCTTACGTTATTGTTTGATATCTTTAACATTTGGTTGCAGATAATAATGCTTAGCGCTTTAAAAACCTCTATAGCCTGTATTATTTGTGTAATTTTGCTTTGTACTTTAAATTCTCAGCTTTCTACATTCTGCTGTAACTGATCACATAATAGTTAACAATTATATGGATGCTTGATTATGCACTTAGACAGGTTGTGTCCAACTTAACTCCAGCCAAGGAAGGATCAATCACTGGAATTCAATGGCACTGGTACAAAAAACATAGCAGAATATCATGCTTGCCAAACTCTGTTGGTGATTGTTGCAAATGTGCTTGGTGGAAAGAAATTAGAGTCAACTTGTTTGTCCCTTCTAGATGTTAAGATATCTTCCTCAATCAAATGGGAAAGAAGTTTATTGAGAAACTGAATGTTTATTATCAACCCATTTTCTGGGCCATGTATTCGGTGCGTCAACTAGACCCAACCAGCCAAACCCAGTTTGATAACCCGAATGATTCAAATAAGGAAGAGATGTCGTTGTACTGACAAGGGTAAGTTTAAAACTGAGCTGCACACTAATACAAACGCTAGCATCAACACAAGACTAAGCTTGGTGGGAAGGCTGAAACTTCAAAAAGGAAATTTATCTAATCAGAATAAAGAGGCGGTACAAGTTGAATTAACTGACAAATGGTATCCTAATATGCCATTTTTGGATGTTCCTTTGTTAAAGCAGCTGGCTGCCGAAGGAATTGTTTGTAGGACAGAAGCTTGAAGAATGGGAAACAGAAGATTAATTAACAGCTCATCAATCTCCTCCTAACAACTTTATAACTCTCTAACTACCTCCAAACAGAATTCCCAACTAGCATAACCACCTTGTAACCAACTCTCAATCTCACCCTTCAATCCCTAACAAACTCTATCCAAATCAATGGTTCAGATTGATTCCCACATAACCGTTTCCTCCCTCAACTACCTATATAATCCAAACCCCCTCCAAGTTTTGAGGGGACGAGGTCACGTTCTCTTTTCCAGTTTCAGAACTTCATCATTGTATCAGCTTCAAAACAACTTCTTCCCTCTCCATCATTCACTCTCAATTTTTCTGAACTCTCATAATCTTCAACTTCCCCTCTCTAAACTCCGTCTTCACCACCACTCTCCATTGTTCGACCTTCAGTTAGTTCTCAAAGCTTCACTTCTCTCTGATTCATCATACAAAGTTCATTTTTCTCAACTCGCGATAATCTTCATAATTGTCATCATTTCCGTTCTTCTCCTATCGCCAACGCACGCAACTCCCAGACCAAAGAAAAAGTGAAGACAGTGAGGAGAGAATCAAGACGAAGCAGACAAGATCAAGAAAAACAATAACTGTATTACCGCACCTCTGGATTTCTGAAGCGCTACCAACGTGCCTTCAATAGGTAATCCTCAATCTTCTTCTTTTTACGACTTTTTTTGCTTGGTCTGTACCATAACCGCGAAGGGTAAAATGCGGCAAACGATAAATCCACCATGTAATCTTGATCGGAAGAAATGTAGAGCTTAAGTTTCGTTGTTAGATTCGAAATAGAGGAAGAGAAATTGACGAAAGCAAGCAAAGGAGTCAAATTCAGAGGGAGACGTTAGGTGGTGTTGGCAAGAAAGGAATCAGAACAGGGGAGAAGGGGTGGAGTCATGGCGGCATCGCCATTGTTGTTGTCTACATGTAGAAGAAAGGCTTTCTGTGTAAAGGAGCTGGAAGGGGTCGTTTACAGCAAACGTCGTCGTTTTGGAATTCTTTTATTTCTTTTTCTCCTTTTATTATTATTCATTTATTTAATTGTTATTTCAAATGGTTAAAACAAAAAAAACAAAAAGAAAAGAAAAGATGAGAAATTATTATATTCTTTTTATTATTTTGCCTTTGGGAATTAATTCATAATTATTCGGTTACTCGAAACTGGTAATTCACTTTGCTCGTCAAGATTCGAGTCGTATGCAGGTTTTTATATGGATATGTTCGAGATGCCGATTGTGATTCATTTTCACATTAAAAGATGCTTCAGTAATGGGGTTTCTGACTCATTTCTTTGTTGGTGCTAGCAGCTCGCAAGAACATCAAGTATCTTTGCTTTTTCTACTTTGCTATACGGGCTAGTATCCGTTTGGTATACTTTCTTTCTATCTTACCTCGCATTTATCTTTTCCCATAGATCATATGAAGTGTGATAGAATCAGGTTTAGGCTAGTCTCCCTATAAAGTTTCTTTCCCTCTTCGCATATGCATTTATAATAACAAAAATTTCTTTTTTTACAAAAAACTTCAAAAATACAAAAAAGGGGAAATTTACTGACAAGAACCACGTCTTGGCTAAGTTTGAGAGATGATAAGCGGGTTTCTTCTCGACCTTATTATTCTCTTGTTCTAAGCTTTGGTAGGGTTCAAGTCTCAAAGATTCATTTCATGAATAAGTAGAGACATGGCTAAAATCTCTCTCTTGAGATCAACTAGCTATTATCTACAAGCAAAAATACCAACCAATACAAAATATTTTTGCCTTCGGGCCCTTCCTTTCAAACTCTTTTCAAAAGAGCGTACTAATTCACTTCTGTGATGACGCGTAAGTTTCTGAAGGTCGAGTTGCGACAGAAGGCGAAATTACTATCGTTCATTCAAAAACAAACAAATTCAAACTTTTTGTGCGTCCAAGCACATTTTTCTCCAAACTTTTCAAGAGAGCATGTTAATTCACTTTTGTGCTGACGCGTAAGTCTCCAAAGGTCGAGTTGCGGCAGAAGGCGAAATTAATATTGTTCAGTAAAAAAAATACAAACAAACAAAAACATGTAAGCCGAACTACGGCTGCTCTGATTCCTTAAAAGGGATACGTAGGCATCGGGGTAGGGCCCGAACGAGCACAATTTTATTTTCCCTACATTCTTTTCTCCTTTCTTTGCATGCATTCTCCCTTCAATAGTGTAATAAACAATAAGCATAGATTAAACACACCCATAAGATAGACAACAAGAGTGGATACCGTAGAGTACTACGGGCGTGTGGGGTGCCAATACCTTCTCCTCTTGTAACAGACTCCCTTACCCTTATCTCTTTGTCGTTCGACCGTGACTCCTCCCTCATCAGGTTTTCTCGATGTTTACCTTTCCCTTCATGTGGGATAAAAGACGTTCGATGGCGACTTCATTGTTTGATGATGTTCAGCCGGTTGTTTCACCAGTTAACACTTATTCCTTTCTTTCTTGCATAAATCAGCTGCATCTCCAGGTCGGTCACAGTGCAGTGGTTTCCAGCTCTTGGAAACATGATTTAGACCATAAAGTAATGAAATAGGCGATCGTCTATATAGAAGTTACCTGCACTCCAGGAGTCTCTAGATGGAATTACCCCGCCTAGACCATGAATCCGTTTGGTGCGAAATTCAGCTTCACTTAACCTCCCAATGCTGTAAAAGAAATCCTTTTTTTGGTAGTCATCCCATACCTTGTTTTCATGGTCATACATGGAACTTCTAGTGTAAGGAATATGAAGAATCTCACCAACAACCTGAGAAGTTAGAGAGATATGAATATCCAGCACATATGTCACCATTTTGCCTTTTTGGGGAGTTAGATTGCTGAAAACACTCTTACCAAATCTGGATAATATGGACTGAACGATGAAATTAATGGTTCTAGACCATAAGCAGCTAAATCATTTTGAAAATAGAAGCATTCTTGGGGAAAGGATGATAGCATACCATATTTAGGATTGGACACTATTTTCCTTTGAAAGTCCTTTGTGAATCTGACTTCTTATTCTTCGGTGAGAGATGAAAGTAATGGATTAGAAGATGAATCAACCTTTTTCTTCCCTTTTTCTGAAGCTGGCACCTTTCTTTTTTGTCTTGAAGCCATGGGTAAGGATTTTAGGGTTTTGGGGGTTTTAGGTTTTTTGAGAGAGAAAGGTGTTTGAGAGCTGAAATTTGGATATGATTTGAGTAGATAGGAAATGAGTGGGTTGTATTAAAGTTTATTTGGCTTTGGAATATGAGAGAGGAATTCTGATCAACACAATTTTTGATCATAAAAGCAAGTTACAGAACGTGCAATCGATTTGCATACAGGTGCAATCGATTTGCACATAAAACAGAATCCAAATAAAACTGAAACGCAGAGTGCAATCGATTTGCATTGATGATGCAATCGATTTGCACTTGAAACATAAAGGTCAGAATTAAAAATACTCAGTGATCAATCGATTTTCACTCTTTGTGCAATCGATTTGCATCAACCAAAAATGACCAAAACCAAATTTTTTTTAAAAATTAAAAACCACTTAACATATATTCACATATAGCATATTTAAAACATATATATAAAATCATAAAAAGGATAGAAGGCACCTTATATGTCTTGTTCGTCAAGTATGCCAAGCTCTCATCGAGTCTTGTAGAACGGTTCTCTTGCCAAAGGTTTGGTGAAGATATCGGCAAGTTGATTATGAGTATTTACAAAGGTTACCTAGACATCTCCTTGAAGTACATGATCACGGAGGAAGTTATGTTGTGTGTATATGTGTTTAGTTCTTGAATGCATGACGAGATTCTTTTTGATGTTTATTGCACTTGTATTGTCGCACCGTAGAGGAATGCATCCTAGATCGAGTCCATAGTCACGAATTTGTTGTTTGAGCCACAAAATTTGAGCACAACTACTACCCGCTGCAATATATTCAGCTTCGGCCGTGCTAAGAGAAACACATGCTTTTTTCTTGCATGCCCATGATACTAATGCATTACCAAGGATTTGACAAGTACCACTTGTGCTTTTTCTATCCGTTTTACAACCTGCATAATCCGCGTCAGAATAACAAACTAAGTTGCAAACACTACCTTTAGGATACCATAGTCCGACATTTGTTGTTCCTTTGAGATACTTCATGATCCTCTTTACCGCCGTGAGATGAGATTCCTTTGGATTAGCTTGAAATAGAGCACAGAGACAAACACTAAACATTATGTCAGGACGACTTGCCGTCAAATATAATAAGGAGCCAATCATACCTCGATACTTTGTAATGTCGATGGAAACACCTAATTCATCTTGATCAACATATGAACCGGAACCCATTGGTGTAGACATTGCCTTACAGTTATCCATGTCGAATCTTTTCAAGAGTTCCTTGCAATATTTGTATTGGTTTATGAAGATGCCATATTTTAGTTGTTTGATTTGAAGTCCAAGAAAATAATTCATTTTACCCATCATGGACATTTCAAATTCTCCTTGCATCATTGCTGAAAATTCTTCACACATTTCTTGATTTGAAGAACCGAAAATGATATCGTCAACATAGACTTGTGCTAGCAAAGTGTCATCTTTGATTTTTCTTTATAAATAGAGTCTTGTCAACTTTGCCTTTTTTAAAGCCTTTTTCGCATAAGAAGTTGCTTAAACGATCATACCATGCCCTTGGTGCTTGCTTCAATCCATAGAGAGCTTTTCTCAATTTAAATACATGAGATGGATTCTTGAAATCTTCGAACCCCGGGGGTTGCTTAACGTAGACTTATTCATTGATATATCCATTCAAGAATACGCTTTTTACATCCATTTGAAAAAGCTGAAAATTTAATGAACAAGCATAGGCAAGTAAGAGACGAATAACTTCTAACCTTGCAACCGGAGTGAAAGTTTCTTCAAAATCTATTCCTTCTTCTTGATTTTCATGTTTTTCAAGTCTTCCAAGTTCCATTTCATATTCTTGAAGTTTTCCAAACAATGTTGCGAAAGTCATGGAGGAGAGACTTTTCTTTTCAGAAATTGTCGTTACCTTTGGTTGCCATTCCCTAGTTAAGGACCTAAGTACTTTCAGATTTAGTTCATCATTCATCAAAGTTTTACCAAGAGAACTTAGATGATTTGTCAAGTGCACAAATCTCTTTTGTAGGTCAAGCATGGTTTCTCCGGGATGCATTCGAAATAATTCATATTCTTGACTCATGGTATTTAGTCTTGATCTTTTTACTTCAACCGTTCCTTCATGAGTTTGTACCAAGGTATCCCATATTTCTTTTGCTTTCTTGCATGCCGAGACACAGAAGAATTCACCCATGCTAAGTGCACCTTGAAGAAGGTTTATTTCCTTTTTATCATAGAGAACTTTCTTCTTATCATCATCGTCCCATGCAGTTTTAGGCTTTGATGAGCCAACACCATTGATTACCGTTATAGGGATAAATGGACCATTCTCGACGACATCCCATACTTCTTCTCCTTGTAAGGAATATTCACCATAAAACAAAGGAGGCTTGTTGTTACTACCACCATCTCTGAAAACGGGATTTTGATTTGCGGAAGCCATTTTGGATCTTTTAGGAACAGGTTACCTATAACCTGCTCTGATGCCAAATTGTAAGTACGAAGTGCGCCTAAGAAGGGGGGGGGGGGTGAATTAGGTACTTTAAAAAATTATGATTTTTAGTGATGATGGATATTATTTTTCTGGTTAATGGTGAGTTTAGGAAAGAGTAGAGTGCAGAAAAATAAAGAGACACGGGTGATATATCCTGGTTCCCCTCACAGTCCGAGAGTACTCCAGTCCCCTTTCAACATGAAAGAGATTTCCTTATTGTGGAAAACTTAAACAAGAACTACCAAAAAGCCAAGAACAATCCTCTTAGACCAAGAACAATCCTCTTGGATTTTCACTATGTCAACAATGAGAACAATCCTCTCAAAGTGACTACACTTGTATCCAACAATCCTGGAAAGACAAGATTTTAAAAACAATTAAACTTATTTCCACCAATCCTGGAAAAATAAGTAAGTAACTATCAATATTTGATTTTGAGTGAGTTGAGTAGTATTGATCACTTAGAGTGATTTAACAATGAATGATCTTCTCTTCAAATAATAATATTATACAATGACTCAAGATATAATTGCTCAAAGTTTTCTGTTTAACAATGTATGAAAATGTGCAGAAAACTTAAGTATGAAAGTGAAGAAATGCTTGAGATTGTATTTTGAAAATTCAGGAAATATATTTGGAAGAGGTGTTGAAAATGATTTTGAAAATGAATATTTATATGTTCATAACACCCTTTTGAAACATCATAAAGTTATGAAAATGAATCATGAACAAATGCCAAGATTGAGTGAAAGGTTTCAATGAAAAGGTATTATGAACAGGCATGTGAGAAGCTGTTGTTTTTCAAAATCATGCAGCATGAAATCGATTTCACCCTTTATGTAAATCAATTTCACAAGGTTTCAACAGCTATATTTTCAAAAGTTTTAAGTTTGAAATTGATTGCACAAGCAATGTCAATCGATTTCATGTAAAGTCAGTAGCAAAAAATAAGAGAGTGCAATCGATTGCTCAAGAAATGTAAATCGATTGCATGAGAAACAGAAGTAAACGTTTTGAAAATTTTAAGTATGCAATCAATTACACAAGCAATGTAAATCGATTGCATGAGAAACAGAAGCAAAAGATCTTAAAAATTGAAGCATGCAATCGATTGCACTAATATGCAAATCGATTGCACTCAAGTGAAAAATGAATTTTAACTTTGAAAAACTTGAGTAATGATTTATAAAACATTTCTTATTCACCATTGAGCATCTATATCTTAAGATCAAAGTAAATAATATCATTATACCTTGAAAGATGTTAAGAGCTTTTAACTAAAGATTTTGTGCGTAGATGCTTTGAGCTTGATCATAAATCTTTGCCTTCTTTGTCAATCATGGTTTCTCTTCATCAAAACAAAAGTTCATTTGAGAAGCTTGATTTTACACCCCATGAGACCACAACTGACCAGTTTGAAAATTGTGTGGCAAGCTTGACGGTCAACAATGTTTTAGGGTTCTCGGATGCTGATCTTACACCACTTGGAAGGAACCATAATAAAGCTTTACATGTTTCTGTTGAGTGTAAGGGGACTACCCTAGAACATGTTCTGGTTGACACTGAATCTTCTTTAAACGTGCTACCCAAGGGCGCTTTGGACCGTTTAGATTGTGAAGGACTAGTTTTGAAGCCGAGTGACATTATTGTGAGGGATTTCGATGGGTCCAAAAGGACGGTTCATGGAGAGATGGATCTCCCGATCAAAGTAGGCTCACAGATTTTCAAATCTACTTTCTACATCATGGATATACGCCCTGCTTACTTCTGTTTGCTGGATCGCCCTTGGATCCATGGAGCAAGGGCAGTAACATCTACCCTTTACCAAAAGCTAAAATAACAGTCAAGGGGAGGATCGTCACTGTTTGCAGTGAGGAGGAATTCATGGTAAGCCACCTCAATTCCTTCAATTATGTGGAGAAGGATGGTGAATTTATGGAAACCCCGTGCCAGGATTTTGAAGTTGTTCCCCCTATGGTTGCTACTGCCAAATTTTCCTTCGACATGACCAAAGCTGATAAGGTTGTGCCAAAGATGGTTTCACTTAAGGATGCTCGTGCCGCAGTTGAAGATGGAAGTTGTGATACCTGGGGACAACTCCCCGAGATCCAGTTCAAAGCAGACAAATGTGGGTTGGGTTTCACTATCAAGGCTCAAAGGGAAGTTAGGCGCGCTCGTGCGAGAAAGCCACCTCTCCATATTGGGAATCACGAAGTAAATGCCATGGAGGATTCTGATAATGAATGTGCATCCGAAGAGTGGATATATCCTACTACGACAGAGCTCAACAATTGCCACGCAAAGGACTTCATTCCCATCTCCTTCATTGAGGAGTAATTACTTGTTTATTTCTTTCTATCAATTCAAGAACCTTTTATCTGTAATATTAAACAATGACTTTTAAGCCATATGCCTTGCCCGGGGTTCTATGGTCCATTTGTTAAGGGTTTTATTTATGTTCATTTTATCATATGATTATTCAATATAAACCATTGCACTTTTTGCATTAAAATTTTTGAGCTCATTGTCTTTCTTTCTCTTTAATACACTTTTCAAATAGCCATGTATCTTACATGCACACATACACACACTCTTGCAGGTCCTTGTCCACTCCAGATCTCATTGCCAATGACTCTACTATTGCCAACTATGATTTCCAACATCCAATTAACCAAGCCAAAGAGGAAGGTGGGTAAGATTGTGAAATACCGAGAGAACTAGCCAGACTTCTATTGCAAGAGGAAAAAGCTATTCATCCGCATGAAGAATCAGTTGAAGTCATCAACCTAGGTACCGAGACAGACAAGAAAGTGGTCAAGATCAGCGCTAACCTAGGAAGCAGTGACAAAAGCACACTGGTTCAGATGTTATATGATTATGTGGAAGTGTTTTCTTGGTCGTATGAAGATATGCCAGGGTTGAATACCGACATTGTAGTTCATCATCTGCCAAAAAAGGAAGATTGTCCTCCTGTCAAGCAAAAAGTTCGTCACATGTGGCCTAACATGTCTTAGAAAATAAAAGTTGAAGTGATGAAACAATTTGATGCAGGATTTCTAGCTGTGACATCTTATCCTCAATGGGTTACGAATGTGGTTCTGGTGCCAATGAAAGAAGAAAAAGTTTATATCTGCGTAGATTATAGGGATCTGAATATGGCAAGCTCTAAGGATGACTTCCCTCTACCTCATATTGACGTCTTGGTCGATAACATTACTCAGAATAAGGTCTTCTCTTTTATGGATGGTTTCTCAGGCTATAATCAAATTAAGATGGCTCCCGAAGACATGGAAAAGACCACCTTTGTTATGCAATGGGGCGCCTTTTGTTACAAGTCCATGTCGTTCGGATTGAAGAATGCAGGGGAAACATATCAAAGGGCTATGGTAGCTTTGTTTCATGATATGATCCATCATGAAATATAGGTATATGTGGATGATATGGTTGCAAGGTCACAAAATGAAGAGGAGCATCTCAATCACCTATAAAAGCTATTCGAGAGGCTGAAAAGTACAAGTTGAGGTTGAACCCTAATAAGTGCACATTCGGAGTACGATCTGGAAAGCTTCTAGATTTTGTCGTCAGCGGTAAAGGCATTGAAGTTGATCTTGCAAAGGTAAAAGTCATCCGAAAAATACCAGTTCCCCATTCTGAAAAGGAGGTTAGTGGATTCTTGGGTCGTATTAACTATATCATCTGCTTCATATCTCACTTAACTACTACTTGTGAGCCAATCTTCAAACTCTAGGAGAAAGATCAAGTAGTCAGATGGAATGATGAATACCAAGCTGCCTTCGACAAAATTAAGGAATATCTGTAAGAACCTCCTATCCTCATGCCTCCAGTTGAAGGAAGACCCTTGATCATGTACTTGACTGTGCTAGAGAATTCTATGGGGTGTGTGTTGGGCCAACATGACGGGTATGGCCGAAAAGAGCATGCAATTTACTACCTGAGCAAAAAGTTTACCGACTGTGAACCCAGATATTCACTGCTCGATAAAACTTACCGCGCTCTGGCTTGGGCTACTCACCGGCTAAGACAATATATGTTGACTCATACCACTCTATTGATTTCTAAGATGGACCCCATCAAGTACATCTTCGAGAAACCTGCTCTTTTTGGACGAATAACTAGATGGAAAATGATATTGACTGAGTACAATATCCAATATACAACACAAAAGGCCATCAAAGGAACTGTATTGGCAGATCATTTAGCCCATCAAGTTGTTGATGATTATCAATCTATGAACTTTGACTTCCCGGATGAGAATATCATGTTAGTAACCGACTGCGTGAAACCTGGACCATATGGCGGACCTGAACAAGGATCCCAATGGACTATGGTCTTCGATGGGGCTTCCAACACTTTGTGTAATGGAATTGGTGTTGTGATAGTTTCTCCTGATGGTTGCCACACCTTGTTCACTACTACATTGTGCTTCAATTATACAAATAACATGGCTGAATATGAGGCATGCGTTTTGGGTCTAAAGGCTGCCATTGATTTAAGGATCAAGCACTTGAATGTATTCAGAGACTCCGCTCTAGTGATTAGTCAAGTAAAGGGATATTGGGACACTAAGAATCCCAATCTTATTCCTTACAAGGAGCTTGTGCTATCTCTGATTCCTTACTTCAAAGAAATCACCTTTGAACACTTCCCTAGAGAAAAAAATCAGTTAGTCGATGCTTTGGCCATAATGTCTTCTATGTTCAAGGTCAAATGAGACAACGAAGCTCCTATGATTATAATTGAGAGATTTGACGAACCTGTGCACTTCTATAAGATTGACACTGACACCGAGAAGCCACCCTACCATGAGGTGAAGAGATATCTTAAAGCACAAGAATATCCCGAAGGAGCTTCCATCAATGAAAAAAAGTTCTTACGAAGATTCTTAGCCAAATTCTTCCTAAGAAATGGAATCCTATACAAACGCAACCAGTATTCTACTATACTCCGATGTATGGACAAGAAGGAGGCAGCGGAAATCATGGAAGATATGCATGATGGACTCTTTGGGACTCACTCTAGAGGACATATTATGGCCACGAAAACCCTGAGAGCTGGTTACTATTGGTCAAACATGGAAACTAATTGCCATCACCACTCAAGTACTTACCACAAGTGCCAAATCTATGCTGACAAGGTCCATGTGCCTCTTATTCCTCTAAATGTCATGTCTGCTCTGTGGCCATTTGCAATGTGGGGCATTGACATGATTGGAGAGATTAAAACTACTGCTTCCAATGGACATCGCTTCATTCTTGTCGCTATCGATTATTTCACCAAATGGTTCAAAGCTGCCTCATTTGTCTCAGTCATAAAGAACGTTGTAGCCTGATTCATCAAACATAACCTCATCTGCCGCTATGGTATCCCCAAAAGGATTATCACTTACAATGGGACCAATCTCTACAATGCTATAACTCTAGAAATTTGTACTCAGTTCAAAATCAAGCATCACAATTCTTCTCCTTATAAACCAAAAATGAATGGCGCAGTGGAAGCAACCAACAAAAACATTAAGAAGATTGTGCAAAAGATGGTAGTAACCTACAAAGACTGGCATTAGATGTTACCGTTTGCTCTTCATGGATACCGTACTTCAGCTCGGACATCAACTGGGGAAACTCCCTTTTCTTTGGTCTATGGCATGGAAGTTGTCCTGCCAGTGGAAGTTCAAATTCCCTTCCTAAGGATTATGAATGAAGTAGGCATAGGCAAAGACAAATGGATTCAGACAAGATTGGATCAATTGAACTTGATCGATGAAAAGTGACTGGCTGTTGTTTGTCATTGTCTGATGTACCAAAAACGTATGATCAAGGCTTTTAACAAAAAGATCAGGCCTCGAGTATATCAAGCTGGTAAATTGGTAATAAAGCACATCATTCTTGCACAAGGCGACCCAGGGGAAAATGGACTCCCACCTACGAAGGGCCATTTATTGTCAAGAAAGTTTTCTATGGTGGTGCCATGATGCTGACTACTATGGACGGTGAAGATTTCCCACATCTAATGAACGCGGACACAGTTAAAAAATACTACGCATAAGAGACCCGCTAGGTTGACACACCTATGCAAGATAAGGGCATCCCAGCAAAACAAAGGTTTGGGAAAAAATTAGGGATATATGCAAAAGATTGTACACCCGGCAAGTCGAAAACCCGAAAGGGCAATTTAGGCAAAAATGGGTATCCTAGTGGGCTGAAAACCCGAAAGGGCGGTCCAGGCAAAAATTAAGGATTAAAAGTGTATGACTATGTCCCGTGGAATCACCTCAGCCGGCTTTATTACCAAGGTTCGAGTTCAAACGGTCCAAGATCAATCCAATCAGATTCTGTCAATGGTAAGGGACGTTCGAAGACATTGGGGCAATAGTAGAGTTAGAACACAATGAGATCATTTCCACATGGTTATTATTTTTGTTTTCAATTCTGTTTTCCCTTCGATGATTTCCTCTTACAAGGATCTCCGTCTCTTTGTACAAAAACGCTTATTCACGGGCAAAAAATCAATACAAATATACTTTGAAGTGCAAACTTTTTGTTTCTATTTTGAGTGCAAAGATATCCAATGACTAAAATCGAATGAACATATGCATATGAACATGTTTAAACTATTTAGTAAATGTGTCCTACCCAGCAGCAATGAGCATCTGTTTAATGCAGTTGAGATATCCCCAGAGTTATCTCATTAACATTATCCCCATGGAGCCTGCTACAATAAAACTTTGTCCCATCAGAGTTTCCCACAAAGTTGGATATATGCAAACCTCGGTCAGAGTCCCAATCTCTTGAAAACCCTCTCCCCAGCTGAGTTGGTCTTAAAAAGAAGAAGCCTTGTGGATTTCTCCCTAAAGAATTCACCTTTCCTGCATGTCATCAAATATTCTCTTCAACAGGGTTTACTCCCCAACAAAACAGTACACTCCCCAACGGGATCATCCCTACTCAAACAATTTTCAGTTATGATGAAGCCTGGACCCGACCAAATAATAGTTTAACTTCTCAAGATACTATGAAGCCTGGACCCATCCAGATAATAGTTTAACTTCTCGATATATTGAAAAACCTGGACTCAACCAGACAAGGGTTTAACTTCTTTTCCCCAGTAGGGTTTACCTCACCCCCCAGCAAGTTACTATGAAGCCTGGAACCCAACCAGATATCAGTTCAACTTCATCCTTTCAAACAAGTTACTGTGAAGCCTGGACCCGGCCAGATATCAGTTCAACTTCATTCTTTCAAACAAGTTAATGTGAAGCCTGGACCCGACCAGATATCAGTTCAACTTCATTCTTCCGAGAAAGTTACTGCAAAGCCTGGACCCGACCAGATATCAGTTTAATTTCGTCATTTCAAGCAGGTTACTATAAATCCTAGACCCGACCAGATATCAGTTCAACTTCATCCTTTCAAGCGAGTTACTGTAAATCCTATACCCGACCAGATATCAGTTCAACTTCATCTTTTCAAGAGAGTTACTGTAAAGCCTGGACCCAACCATATATCAGTTCAACTTCATCCTTTCAAGCAAGTTACTGTAAATCCTGGACCCGACCAGGTATCAGTTCGACTTCATCCTTTCAAGTAAGTTATTACGAAGCCTGGAATTTGACCAGATGACAACTGAAGCTACCGGCGGAAAACACAGAGCCGCCACCGAACTTTATTTATCCCGAAGGAAGGGGAAATATCGATAAATCCACGAGGGAATGGATAAGATGGTCTTGCGACCAAGAGAAAAGGTAAGGGAGTCGGTTATGTGAGGGGAAGGTATTAGCACCCCTCACATCCGTTGTACTCAACGGGATCCATTTTGTTTGTTTGTCCTAAAGGGTGTATTTATCTATAACTAGGCTTGCTTAAAGGGAAATGGATGGTTTTTGATTATTGCGTTCGTGAGGGTTTCGCGACCCTTTGCCTACGTATCCAATGAAGGAATTAGAACATCGTAATTCCTCCTAGGAAATGGTTGGTTTGTTTGTGTTTTTTAGTGGGCGACGTTAACGCACGCGTTCTAGCAATAGGCACGGCCGGTATCACGGTAAAAC
The DNA here is from genome assembly GCA_948472305.1 of Vicia faba. Classification (NCBI taxonomy): domain Eukaryota; kingdom Viridiplantae; phylum Streptophyta; class Magnoliopsida; order Fabales; family Fabaceae; genus Vicia; species Vicia faba. The sequence goes on along the minus strand of OX451738.1, from coordinate 510,958,259 downwards.
AGAGATAAAATGCCCTTTGGGGGAGTTTTGATTTGTTGAGTGTTTTTGCATGTTTTAAAATAAATTCAAGTAGTGATTAAAGAGTATTTTTTTGGAATTTTTGATTGGTTTGTCTACTTGTTGATTTTTATCTTGCCTAATTACTAGCATTGGTATAAAGTAAATAAAATGCAGAAAGATAAAATCCTACGCTATTACAACCGTATCAAACAGCATAAAATGAAGGGGGAAAAATACAAAAGCAAGAAAACAAAAGGTGTCTTTCGATTCTGGCAGGAGCAGCCTTCGACTGGCATTCTGTTGCCCTGCTTCGATTGGGGTTGGCAACAACAAAGTTACGTCATTTGATTGGGCCTTGGCAGAGGCGAAGTTCTGTCCTTCGATTGGGCAAAGGCAGCAGTAAGTTGTATCCTTTGACTGGGCCTTGGCAGAGGCGAAGTCCTGTCCTTCGATTGGGCTTTGGCACCAGTCAGGTCCTGTAGTTCGATTGGGGGCTGGCACCAGCATGAAAGTGTCTTTCGTCTGGGTCTGGGCTTAGTAAGCGTGCCATCTGCCTTTCTGCCTCCTTCGACTGGGGACTGAAAACAGTGAGGAAATGCCTTTCGACTGAGCCTGGAAGTCAGTGAAGGAAAGCTTTTCGTTTGGGTCCAGAAGTCAACATGGCGAAGCCTTCTGGTTCTATTTCGTTCGACCTGGAGAAAGAAGGTAGAAGCCAGAAGCTTCGTCCTATTTCCTGTTTCCTGTTTCCTGTTTCTTTCGTTTGAACTTTTTGAACAATAACATGGCATAAGGCCATGCTAATATTGTCTTACAATCAGTTAACACTTAATGCATAATTAAGTAAACAAACAGGAAAATGAAAGGGGGTTAGCTCTGAAAACAATATCAAGTAGGTGGAAACGAACAGAAACAACGTGTTATGTACATGTTATGCTAGAAATGAAGGGTTCAAGGTTAAGGATGACTTACCTTGCTTGGGGTTGGAGCGTGTGTTGGGCCTTTAAGTAGTTTCTTTGAATGCTTCTGGGTTCGAAGGGAGGAACCAGGGGTTATGTCGTTCGAAGGAGAAGAACAAGGGTGAGGTTCTTCCTACTGGATTTGAAGGGTAACAAGGTATAGGGACATTTCATATTCAAAGGGGATAAGTGTTTGGATTCTGAATGAGTGTTTGGTTCTGGATGAGTGTTTGGTTCTGAATGTGTTTGAATTTCTGGATGTGTTTGAATTTGGATAAGTGTTTGAGAAAATTTTGGATTTTCTTTGAATTTATCAAGTGTTGATGAACTTGAGAATTTTGTGGTTTGAGAAATTTTCTGCAGAGATTCGTGTGGCCCTCAAGTCCCCTCTTCAAACATGCATTGGAGTCTTATTTATAGGCAGATTGGCTGAAGCATTTGGGGGGAAAACAAAATAATTTAAACAGTTGGGGAATGTTGTTTCGATCCTTTCTTATGTTGCTTTTATGTTTTTCCATTTTGGGCAAGTACAGGACTGTTGTAGCAGGCTCAGCAGTGCTTTGGAGCGTAGTGGCAGGTTGGTGCAGGACTGTTGTAGCAGGCTCAGTAGTGTTTGTTGCATGGCAGTACAGTGGTCCAACTTGTGAATCGAAGGAGACTATATTGCCCATCGAAGCTTGTGAATCAAAGGAGACTGTATTGCCCATCGAACCTGGTGGATCGAAGGGAGACTGCATTGCCCATCGAAGCTTTTGGATCAAAGGGAGGCTATTGCCCAATCGAAACATCCTTGCAGGCAGAAAACTTATCCAATCGAAAGCAGGCTTGCAGGCAACAAATTTGTCCAATCGAAATAGGCTTGCAGGAAGTAAACTTTATCCAATCGAAAGCAGGCTTGCAGGCAGCACTTGTCCAATCGAAAGTAGGCATAGAGGAGGCAAAATGTCCAGATTCGAAAGAGGCCAAGAGTCAGTCGAAGGGTACTGAATCGAAGGAGACCTGTTTTCCTCCAAACTTGTCAAAATCATATTTTATCTGTTTTGCTCTTTTGACTTGATGCTTGAAAATCCAATATGATCCAATTGTACTTGGGCAGACTTAAACCCTGAGAATTCTTGTGAGAAAGGCCTAATGCCCTGAGCTTTAAGCCACCCTTGTAACATGATGACAAAATTCATTCAACAACCCGCTAATCAAGAACCAGATGTGCTTCCTTTTTACCTGATAAGAAAAACCTCAAAACAAGATTAGACCAAAAGAGGGCGTAGCCCTAATACTTCAAACCAAAGTGCCTGATTCCCTGAGATGCGGAATATGCAAATGACTGAATGATGAAATGATGCAAATGGAATGTAGAGTTCAAAGCCAGACAAGAATAAAAGAGATAGGGCAAATTTGGGGTACGACAGCTGCCCCTATTTAATCGTCTTAAACCTGAATGTGAGATTGGCGTCAGCCTTTCGGAAGTTCAAGGTGGAAGATAATTAAATACCAGGACCCGAAATTTTCCATGGAGATATGGTGTGAGTGTTATTCACTGGTGTGAATGTCTGCTTGGGGAAAGACAAACTGGTCTTCTGGTGGACTGGTCCTGATGGATAAAACATGGTTGAAAAAGGGTAGCTCGTACTGGGGTAACGGTGCCAATACCATGGTTTTTTTTTTGAGTAGTAAAGCGACTGAAAAGATATGGTTGATGATGTCGTGATGAATGAAAGTAGAATTACTTGACAAAATGATAACTTAAATGCAATGATTAGAACCTGAGGATGACAGAGAACCTATCAAGTGGTATTTCACGACCCACAAAGAAAGGTAAAGACAACGGGTAAAGATAGACGTACGATCTATGACCCAAGAGAAAAGGTAATGTGAGGGTAAGACCTACGGCCGACCTACGACCCTAAAAAGATAACGTGAGGGTAAGACCTACGAGCGACCTACGACCCTATGAAAGATAACATGAGGGTAAGACCTACGAGCGACCTACGACCCTATGAAAGATAACGTGAGGGTAAGACCTACGAGCGACCTACGACCCTAGCAAAGATAACGTGAGGGTAAGACCTACGAGCGACCTACGACCCTATGAAAGATAAAATGAGGGTAAGACCTACGAGCGACCTATGATCCTATGAAAGATAACGTGAGGGTAAGACCTACGAGCGACCTACGACCCTATGAAAGATAAAATGAGGGTAAGACCTACGAGCGACCTACGACCCTATGAAAGATAACGTAAGGGTAAGACCTACGAGCGACCTACGAACCTATGAAAGATAAAATGAGGGTAAGACCTACGAGCGACCTACGACCCTATGAAAGATAAAATAAGGGTAAGACCTACGAGCGACCTACGACCCTATGAAAGATAAAAAGAGGGTAAGACCTACGAGCGACCTACGACCCTATGAAAGATAACGTGAGGGTAAGACCTATGAGCGACCTACGACCCTATGAAAGATAACGTGAGGGTAAGACCTATGAGCGACCTACGACCCTATGAAAGATAAAATGAGGGTAAGACCTACGAGTGATCTACGACCCTATGAAAGATAAAATGAGGGTAAGACCTACGACCCTATGAAAGATAAAATAAGGGTAAGAACTATGAGCGACCTACGACCCTATGAAAGATAAAATGAGGGTAAGACCTACGAGCGACCTACGACCCTATGAAAGATAAAATGAGGATTGAGAGTTAGGGAGAAGTACGACGTACTGTCACCATGGTTTATTTAAGTTGGTAAGGTAATAACAGATGTTAACTGGGAGTTATGAGGATAAAATTCTTTGTGGGGATGTTTTGTTGATTTTGGATTGATCTGGCTCATGCTTCATATGCATTTGAAGTGTGACATGATGATCCATGGATATGCTATGCGTTTGAGGATGCAATGCGGTATGTCGTGATGATTATTGTATGCAAAATATCAAAAACTCATTGGGATCTGTTGCCCGTCATCTTGAGATACTAATATGGACTGGTGCTTGAAACTGAGAGAAAAGAGTTAGCCTTGCCGAGTTCATTGGGGAATGAAATCTTGCTGAGGAGGAGTAGCTTGATCTGACTTCCTTCATGGATTGGACTCTTGTGAATAACTGAAGAATAGACATGGATCTCAACCAATGCCCCAAGTTTCTCAGTGTTGGAGGATCGGGCGCTCGGTCAATTGAAAGGTGGCGACGAGGATGAAATCTTGGTCAAGGTGACCGTTATGACTTGCTACCTGCCCAGAAGAGAGAACACTTGAACGCCACAAAATTCCCTTGGGATGCCTTCATATCCATGTAGTGTTTCACATCTTAGCTCGTGATTATTATTGACTTATCATTTTCAATGCAATGTTTAACAAAGAATTTAAATCACAATTCGCATACAAAAAATAAAGTAAAAGAACATAACAAGGATTTTTAATGGAAGGGCAAATTTTATTAATGAGTTTGGCCCGTGAATGGGCATCCGTACATAGAAACAACTCCTAAATGAGGAAGTCGCAGAAAAGAAATACAACGAGTAAAATGGCAATAAGAAAATCTCGAATTTCCGTTAAAACTGATATTGCTATAGTTCTCATATCCCAGGTCGTCCTAGTGTCGTGCTTCCAAAGGATAATACTTAGATCGAGCCATCCCGCACTAAGATGGTGTACGTGAAGAATCTTCAGACTGCAGCCTCTTGCTTTCTGTCCCTAATTTTTGCATGGATCGCCCTTTCGGGTTTTCAATCCACCGGGACACCCATTTTTTCCTAAGCCGCCCTTTCGGGTTTTCGACTTAGCGGGTTATTCTCTTTTTTTCCTTTTTTAGCCCTAACTTTTGCCTAAGCCGCCCTTTCGGGTTTTCGACTTAGCGGGTCCTTTCATGCGTAGTATTTTTTGACTGAGTCTGAATTAACTGGAAGCGGAACGTCTTCCCCATCCATGTTTGTCAGGATTAAAGCCCCTCTTGAGAAAGCTTTCTTCATGATGTACGGTCCCTCGTAGTTGGGAGTCCACTTGCCTCTTGGATCAGTATGGATTGGGAGAATCTTTCTTAAGACCAGGTCACTTGAGTGGAACTCTCGAGGCCGGATCTTCTTGTCAAATGCCCTCTTGAGAGGCTGTTGGTATAATTGACCATGACAAATGGCTGCCAGGCGCTTTTCTTCGATGAGATTGAGTTGGTCGAGTCTCGTTTGAATCCATTTTGCTTCATCAAGTTTAGTATCCATCAGGACTCTTAAGGAAGGAATCTCCACTTCAACTGGGAGTATGGCATCCATACCATAAACTAGTGAAAACGGAGTTGCCCCAGTGGAAGTACGCACCGAAGTTCGATAGCCATGCAGGGCAAAAGGCAACATCTCATGCCAATCTTTGTATGTTCTCACCATTTTCTAGACGATCTTCTTTATGTTCTTGTTAGCGGATTCGACTGCCCCATTCATCTTCGGCCGATAGGGTGATGAATTATGGTGCTCGATCTTGAATTCTTCACACATTTCCTTCATCATTTTGTTGTTGAGATTTGACCCGTTATCAGTGATGATCTTGTTAGGAGTTCCATACCAGCATATGATCTCTCTTTTGATAAAACGAGTGACAACTTGCTTGGTCACATTTTTGTATGAAGCCGCTTCCACCCACTTGGTGAAGTAGTCAATAGCAACGAGGATAAATCGATGTCCATTTGAAGCGCTTGGCTCGATGCGTCCAATCATATCGATGCCCCACATTGCAAAGGGCCATGGTGAAGTCACCACATTCAAAGGAGTGGGAGGAACATGTATCCTGTCTGCGTAAACCTGACATTTATGGCACATTTTGGCATATACACAACAGTCACTCTCCATTGTCATCCAGAAATAACTTGCTCGTAGGATTTTCTTGGCCATGGAATACCCACTGGCATGAGTCCTAAAAGAGCCCTCGTGTATTTCTCGTATAATGGATTCTGCTTCGTGTCTATCCACGCATCTGAGCAGAATCGAATCATAGTTCCTCTTGTACATAACGTCTCCTGACAATAAAAACTTAGATGCCAACCTTCTGAGAGTCCGCTTATCACAAATCGTAGCACCTTCGGGCTACTCTTGCTGCTCAAGATATCTATAGATGTCGAAATACCACGGCTTTTTGTCCGATACATGTTCAGTTGTAAGACAATGAGCAGGGAAAATATGTGATGGCTCCTGGTGAAGCTACCGGCAGAAAACACAGAGCCGCCACCGAAATTTATTTATCCCGAAGGAAGGGGAAATATCGATAAAACCACGAGGGAATGGATAAGATGGTCTTGCGACCAAGAGAAAGGGTAAGGGAGTCGGTTATGCGAGGGGAAGGTATTAGCACCCCTCACATCCGTTGTACTCAACGGGATCCATTTTGTTTGTTTGTCCTAAAGGGTGTATTTATCTATAACTAGGCTTGCTTAAAGGGAAATGGATGGTTTTTGATTATTGCGTTCGTGAGGGTTTCGCGACCCTTTGCCTACGTATCCAATGAAGGAATCAGAACATCATAGTTCCTCCTAGGAAATGGTTGGTTTGTTTGTGTTTTTTAGTGGGTGACGTTAACGCACGCGTTCTAGCAATAGGCACGGCCGGTATCACGGTAGAACGAAGATAACATGCCCTTTGGGGGAGTTTTGATTTGTTGAGTGTTTTTGCATGTTTTAAAATAAATTCAAGTAGTGATTAAAGAGTATTTTTTTGGATTTTTTGATTGGTTTATCTACTTGTTGATTTTTATCTTGCCTAATTACTAGCATTGGTATAAAGTAAATAAAATGCAGAAAGATAAAATCCTACGCTATTACAACCGTATCAAACAGCATAAAATGAAGGGAAAAAAAAAGAAGACAAAAGCAAGAAAAAAAAGGTGTCTTTCGATTCTGGCAGGAGCATCCTTCGACTGGCATTCTGTTGGCCTCCTTCGATTGGGGCTGGAAACAGCAAAGTCACGTCTTTCGATTGGGCCTTGGTAGAGGCGAAGTCCTATCCTTCGATTGGGCAAAGGCAGCAGCAAGTTGTATCCTTCGACTGGGCCTTGGCAGAGGCGAAGTCCTGTCCTTCGATTGGGCTTTGGCACTAGTCAGGTCCTGTACTTCGATTGGGGGCTGGCACCAGCATGAGAGTGTCTTTCGTCTGGGTCTGGGCTTAGTAAGCGTGCCATCTGCCTTTCTGCCTCCTTTGACTGGGGACTAAAAACAGTGAGGAAATGCCTTTCGACTGAGCCTGGAAGTCAGTGAAGGCAAGCTTTTCGTTTGGGTCCAGAAGTCAACATGGTGAAGCCTTCTGGTTCTCTTTCGTTCGACTTGGAGAAAGAAGGTAGAAGCCAGAAGCTTCGTCCTATTTTCTGTTTCCTGTTTCCTGTTTCTTTCGTTTGAACTTTTTAAACAGTAACATGGCATAAGGCCATGCTAATATTGTCTTACAATCAGTTAACACTTAATGCATAATTAAGTAAACAAACAGCAAAACGAAAGGGGGTTAGCTCTGAAAACAATATCAAGTAGGTGGAAACGAACAGAAACAACGTGTTATGTACATGTTATGCTAGAAATGAAGGGTTCAATGTTAAGGATGACTTACCTTGCTTGGGGTTGGAGCGTGTGCTGGGCCTTTAAGTAGTTTCTTTGAATGCTTCTGGGTTCGAAGGGAGGAACCAGGGGTTATGTCGTTCGAAGGAGAAGAACAAGGGTGAGGTTCTTCCTACTGGATTTGAAGGGTAACAAGGTATAGGGACGTTTCATATTCAAAGGGCATAAGTGTTTGGATTCTGGATGAGTGTTTGGTTCTGGATGAGTGTTTGGTTCTGAATGTGTTTGAATTTCTGGATGTGTTTGAATTTGGATAAGTGTTTGAGAAAATTTTGGATTTTCTTTGAATTTCTCAAGTGTTGATGAACTTGAGAATTTTGTGGTTTGAGAAATTTTCTACAGAGATTCGTCTGGCCCTCAAGTCCCCTCTTTAAACATGCATTAGAGTCTTATTTATAGGCAGATTGGCTGAAGCATTTGGGGGGAAACAAAATAATTTGAAAAGTTTGGGAATGTTGTTTCGATCCTTTCTTATGTTGCTTTTGTGTTTTTCCATTTTAGGCAAGTACAAAACTGTTGTAGCAGGCTCAACAGTGCTTTGGAGCGTAGTGGCAGGTTGGTGCAGGACTGTTGTAGCAGGCTCAGTAGTGTTTGTTGCATGGCAGTACAGTGGTCCAACTTGTGAATCGAAGGAGACTGTATTTCCCATCGAAGCTTATGAACCGAAGGAGACTGTATTGCCCATCGAAGTTGGTGGATCAAAGGGAGACTACATTGCCCATCAAAGCTGGTGGATCAAAGGGAGACTGCATTGCCCATCGAAGCTTGTGGATCGAAGGGAGGCTATTGCCCAATCGAAACATGCTTGCAGGCAGCAAACTTATCCAATCGAAAGCAGGCTTGCAGACAACAAATTTGTCCAATCGAAATAGGCTTGCAGGCAGTAAACTTTGTCCAATCGAAAGCAGGCTTGCAGGCAGCACTTGTCCAATCGAAAGTAGGCATACAGGAGGCAAAATGTCCAGATTCGAAAGAGGCCAAGAGTCAGTCGAAGGGTACTGAATCGAAGGAGACATGTTTTCCTCCAAACTTTTCAAAATCATATTTTATCTGTTTTGCTCTTTTGACTTGATGCTTGAAAATCCAATATGATCCAATTGTACTTGGGCATACTTAAACCCTGAGAATTCTTGTGAGAAAGGCCTAATGCCCTGAGCTTTGAGCCACCCTTGTAACATGATGACAAAATTCATTCCATAACCCGCTAATCAAGAACCAGATGTGCTTCCTTTTTACCTGATAAGAAAAACCTCAAAACAAGATTAGACCAAAAGAGGGCGTAGCCCTAATACTTCAAACCAAAGTGCCTGATTCCCTGAGATGCAGGATTTGCAAATGACTGAATGATGAAATGATGCAAATGGAATGCAGAGTTCAAAGCCAGACAAGAATAAAAGAGATAGGGGAAATTTGGGGTACGACAACAACTAACTTCATCCACCTCAGAAATCTGCGAAACCTGGAATCCGATCAGATAATAGTTTAATGTTAGTAAGTTGTTGAGAAGCCTGGAGTTCGACCAGATAATAGTTTAACTTCACTCTCCCAAGTAAATTTCTACGAAACCTGGAATCTGACCAAATAACAGTTAATTTAATCTTCCCCAATAAGTCACTGCGAAACCTAGAATACGACCACATAACAGTTTAACTTCAAGCAATTTTCTCTAAAGCCTGGAATACGAGCCGTTAACAGTTTAATTCACTTCTTCCCCTGCAAATCACTATGAAGCCTGGAATACGACCAGATAACAATCAACTTCATTATCCTCAACAAATTGTTGCCAAGCCTGGATTTTGACTAGATAACAACCAACTTCTAATGCTCTCCAGTCAGGAATAATTCCCTAGTAGAGTAATGGACAACCAAAATTCCTGAACTTTATTCCTCCAAGCAAAAATCAACACTCCCCATATATTTTCCTCATGAAAATATCCAAATTCATTATTCCCTGGCGCGTTTCTCCTTAAAACAATAAAACAGGGATTCCAAATGGAAACATTCTAAGAAAAATCGAAGATACACCTACTCGGGATTCAATCTCCCAAGGCTCCCCAGCCCGTCGTCGAGGATTCAATTTCCTAGACAAAGACACGCTACAATAAATGCATCACATTCATAAATCATAACATATACATGACAAATGCATACAACATAATCTCATTTGTTTTGAGAACATCATTACGCCATGCATACATCTGCATGCAACTAATCCTCTTCCTTGCAAGAAAATCAACAGGAAAAAGACATATACTATTTTAGTATAAATCAACCAAAAGATTTATCCTGATACCTTCACCAGTCACTCTAAATGGCATCTTTAAGCCCATTCCCTACAGAGTCAACTAACACATCATCGAGTGCAAATTTTTGGGCACTCTAGTGCTCAATCATCTTCCACCTTCAAGTCACGAATGGAAGGCTTGCCAATCTAACTCTTCAGGCTTAAGAAGATTGAATAAGGGAAGCTGTTGTACCCCAAAATTTGCCCTCTAATTTCTCAAGAATTTTCTCACAAGATCTTCGATGACTCAAGTTTGCAACACTGATGCATCAATTTATGTTTGGAATATGCACAAGGGCAAAATGGTCAAAATGCACACTAAAGAGTCAAACTTTGACTTTTGGATCAAAATAAGTTTCAGGAATCACATTTCATCAAGACATGTTAGAATATGAAGTTGAGTCACCAAGAAAATCAAAAGTCAAAATTACTTTGGAAAAGTCAAAGTTCTAAACACTTAGAAATTTTTCTAAGTGTTAAGAAAGTATGTTAAGTTCAGAACTTCTGGTCAGATTTTCATCATGATGCAAGATGATTCAAGAAGAACTTCTGACATAGAAATTATAGATCTCAATGAGATATAAAACATTTCCGAACATAACTTCTCTTAAAATGATGGGATTTCAAGTTATAAATCCTTGAAGACACGTCCATGAAGCTAAAGCACTTAGTAAATTCTGAGCATTTCCAAGTCAGAATTTGGTTAGAACTTTTGGGCCAATTCTCACGTAGGTATAATTAGAGTTTGCAAAGATGATTCAAAGAGGGATTACAAAGCATGTTACAAGTTTTCTGAAAAGTATGAGAACTCCTTCAGATCATGCTGGAGCAGGGAGAATCAAAGATCAGAAGTTGGACATTTGTTCTTAAATAAGTTACGTTTGTGTTGAACTTTTGATCCAGTTTCAAGCTAGGTTTTATAATCTCAGGTTGCAGGTCTTCTTGCTTGTTAAATATCATCATCATTTAATGCTCACACCATCTTTTGAGTCTTTATCCCAATGTTTAAATCTTTATCTAAAAGATCTTCCCACGTGTGGCATGAAAGTACCGTTGCTGTCCTTGGAAAGTAAACTTTTGTACAAAGTTTATTTTGGGCCCATAATTTACTTTTGCTTCTGAGCGTACTTCTCTACAAATCATACCGACAAACTCAGATTAGGCGTGGTTAAAGCTGCTAACTACTCTACTTTGCCTTGAAACTTGCTTGGCTAAACTTGGTTCAAAAAAAGTCAACGATCCATAACACATGATGGTTGTACTCTTGACTTCTCCAAGATTCTAAATCCCTTGCCTATAAATTAAACTGCATTTTCAACTGTTAGAGAAGTAAAAAAGGTTGGAAAAAAAGCCTTGAAACCTTGCTGAAAATTCCCAAGAACTTGAAACTGCAGCTTAAACATGAAACCTGCTAGTTTCTGATTTTTGCATCAAAACTCTAATTTTTCTTCTGTGTTTCATGATCAAATAATCCATACAGTTTCTAGTACACACATAGAAGCTTTCCCAACTTCTGTTTTCAAACTTTAAAACAGTATTGACCACTCTCTATTTCAAAAACCAGAACTTTGCACCTTGACTGCTCCAGAACTTTCCCACCATTCATAGTTCAAGCTAAGAGTTGCTTCAGCTTTCTGAAAACTTAAGGAAGCTGACCAGAACATCACATTAATCAGAACCAGGCTCTAATTCACAAAACAATTTCCAGCTGCAAGGTAAGTTTCTTCTGACTTTTAGCTCATTGTTAGTCTTGTATTTCCAAAAATACAATGTTGATATCATGGCTCTGATTCTGTACATATTTATAGATTTCATTTATATGGCCTATGTAAAGAGAATTTCAGATCGGAACTTCTTGAGGAAATTAGGGTTCAGAATTAGGATTAGCAAAATTCATGCTTGCTTCTGGTTTATAGTTTTGATGCTTTGTATTTCTGAAACAATGTTGAAATTTACCATAACTTCTATATTTTCATTTTCCATTTTGTTGAGAAATAACTAAGTTGAAGATACTCTGGCTGGCACGAAGAAGCAGATGAAGTCATCATCAGAACTTACTTTGTAATATATGTTTATGTTTTTTCTTCTAATATCGGATGTATAGCCACCCAGTGGTAATGAGCGCGCGCATAAGGCATTAGTATTAAGGGTCCTGAGTTCTAGCCCCAGAAACACCTTTTTATGTTTATTTCTTGACATTTTTCCCTATTATTTGTCAAACATTGATCCTGGACCAGAACTTATAAATAAACCTCCTTCAGTTGTTTGTCAAAATAGTGATCCTGGACCAGAACTTCTAGATAAACCCCCTTCAGTTGTTTGTCAAAATAGTGATCATGGACCAGAACTTGTAGATATCCCCATCCAACAACATTGATACCTCACGAACCCATTATCATAACTTCTAGCTTGCCAGTAACACTAGAACTTCTAGGTTTCCAACTGCATTATAACTTCTAGACTCTCTCAACAACCAAAACTTATGACCTTCCAGTAACACTAGAACTTCTAGGCTCCCTCAATAATCCGAACTTCTAGGCTTTCATTTATTCTCAGCAACCCCAGAACTTTAGTGCATCCGGATCCAGAACTTCTGGCCTTCCCCATTTCCGCTAACATTTTCTTTCTGATTTGCAGCGCACCAGAGTCAGAACTTCTTCTCTTTCTCATATTTCTATTCTTTCAGCCATGCGCTGACTCTAACTTTTATTTTCTTATTTTCATTAATCAAAAACACCAAAAAATACTTTATGCTCATACACTTTGTTTTATTTCTTTTAAAACAAAAAGACTAAAAATATTTTCTTAAGCAAATTTATTTATTCTCTTAACCAAAAACAAAACAAATATATTTTATATTTCAATTCTTATATATTATTTCAATATGGTTATAATAGATAATTAGGACTTTAATTTCTTGCAATCCCCATTTGTAAATTTGTACACCCCATCCCCAAGTGATTGTAATAGCGTAGAATATTTACTTTCCGCAATTTATCGTTTTCATATAAATGCTAGTAATTAGGATTTATATGGGAAGATAAAATCAATATTAGAAAACACTAATCCAAGGCAAATCAAGCATGAAATATAAACACTTTCACACTTGCATCTCTAGGGTTAACTCCACTTGTTGCCTTATGAAAATTGGTCATGTTATTCCTATGAGACGTCTTAGCAAAATCGATCAAAAATACAAGATCATAGTCCCTCGATAATCCTTAGAATGTTGCCTTTCAAATGATCTTAGTCCCTCAAGAGAAATTCTAAGATATCTCACAACATTGCTATCATGACTATACGATAACCCACACCCTTCCCTTTGCATCCAAAGATAAGGCTTCTTACCAATCCATGGTAAGATAGCAACATCTAAAGGAGGAGGAGAAGAATAAAATACTTTTTGAGTATATAAAAACGTTCTTATTTGCTTGCGTATTTTAAAAACAAGCATCCCTTTCAAAAACACACTAAACACTTTCAAAACACGAAATATTTTCAAAAAGTTTAACACTTTGTATACATTCTTATAGAGACGAGAATCATTACAAAGTTTGCCTAAACGAAGGCGCTTTTCAAAATACTTTCAAAAACCACCACAAAGCACACTTTCAAACAAAAAGAAATGATCTAGGAAGCAACTAAGAGCCCATAGATAACTATGGATGAAAATGGTGGTAACACCTTCCCTTTTCATAATCTACCCCCCGAACTGATGAAAATAAATCTCAAAGGTCTTTCCTATTCTTTTCACCCTTCCCTTTATTGGATAAAATAAAATTCGGTGGCGACTTTTGCTATCCGCAACAATTACAATCAAACGCAAAACATCTAAGTAAGTTTTCCCACCGTATTACACATATATGTGCGCTGCTATGAATGATCTTTGTCACAAGACCAAAACATGGAGAATAATGTCCTTGATATCTAACATTGTCAGTAGGAGAAGAAAATGGTGGATAAGTTATAAGTATTGGATCCCCAACCTCTATCATATGATATATGGGAGGCTCCCGTCTCAGAGAACTTCAAGTCGTAATCATTGCCTAAGTCTGACGAACACAATGATACATATAGACTGTGGCCTCCATCAACACTCAGATGGCCATTATTGGGGTACTTAACTCCTTGAATTCTAATCCCTTTTCTCGAACCTATAGAGACATAACCCTAATATGTTATATGGGCCTCCATTGGCTTTCCGTCAGCAACTATCATGACCTGGTGAAAAATGTAACACACCTATTTTTTTAATTTAACTATGTGATATGGTGTATTTATATGCATTGGTGAGTCTTGTTATTTGTTATAATGCCTTAAATGATAGGTAGTTACCTTAGAAAATATAGAAAATGAGGTATTGGGGGTGTATGACCAAAAGTGTAGATGAATAGAGGTGAAGGGAAAGTAATATTGAAATTATTTTATTATCGTTATAATAGAATAATAGTTATATTAATACTAATAATTAAATAATCATTTTAATTATGATTAAAATGAGAAAGGGCATAATAGGAATATTGATATTAGGGGTTCAAGGGTTAGAATAGTCTAAACAAAGGAAAAGAGGAATTTTTTAGAGAAGAGAATGATCGTAGAAACAAGAGAAGAGAAAACAGAGGCTGGGGCTCAAGGGAAGGGACAATCACCATTGTTGAAGTAGAAGAATCTCAAGAAAACTCTAACGTAAGGGTGGGCTTTTTGAATTCATATGGATTGTATGATATATATATATATGGGTGGGTAATTGTTATTCTCCATGAATTATCATTCTTATTAGTGTCCTTAAGATAAGTGATTATGTCAGTGTCAGAGTCAGTGTCAATGTTTTCTATCATATGTGTCATTGTGTGAATTAATTGTTTGAATTGCAATTTTGATGCAATTAATCACTGTGAATGATGTATGTTGTGTGTTACTCAAATTGGGAATTCAAATTGAGCATTCTATGATGTTTGGTTCTGGTTGGATATGCATGAGAACTAGTCATCATAGTATAACATAGCGAAAAATTGAATTTCCAGTTGATGTAACTAGTTACCTCATTTGAAGTAACCGATTACTTGAGCCAAAAATCAGAAAAGAGTGGCTCTGTAATGTTTAAGTAACCGGTTACTGGGTTTGAAGTAACCGGTTATCTGGGTGTTGTACCCAAAAATTTTCCCTCTCAAGAGCTCTCTGACAAGATCTCCATTGATTCAAGATTGCACAAGGTTTGATCAGCTCAAGACACCTCCTCAAGCACTAATGACTCAACATTAGGGTTTGAGTTTGTACAAGGAAACTTGGACTTTTCATGCTTCATATGACTTTCATGGATCATTTTAGACTCCCAAGATTGTTTATGTCAACTTTCAAGCTTTGGGTCACATTTTTGCTCAATTAAGTGATCAGTTGACCTAAAATCAACTATATTGGGGAAAAGTCAATTGTGGTCAATTTACAGGCAAAATTCATGATTTTTTTATCCCTATCAACATTTTGAACTGATATATGCAAATTGATCAAGTTTGGATCACAATTCCTCAAGAAATTTGATCAAATCATCAAAAGGGCAAAATGGTCAAAATTAGGATTTTGACTGAGAAGGTTCAATTTTTTATTTTTGACCTAACACGTGACTTGTTGGTTTGAGACATGATATCAAGGATTCAAATTCATCATGTTTACCTAATGGAATGGCTTAAAAAATTCCCCAAAGATCAATTGATTGATAGTTGAAATTCAGTCAACTGATGAAAAGTCAACAAATACACTGAAAAGTCAAACTTTGACTCTTTGGTCAAAATCAAGTTTCAAAAATCATATTTCATCAAGACGTGTAAAAATATGAAGATTTTTCATCCAGAAATCAAAAAGTCAAAATTATCTTTGAAAAGTCAAAATTCTAAGACTTGGAAATTTTTCTAAGTGTTCGAAAGTTAACCTTTTTTCATGACTTTGTGCCAAATTTTCACCATGATGCAAGATGATTCAAGGAAAACTTCCAACATGAATGTTTTAGATCTTAATGAGATCTAAAACATTGAAGGACATAATTTTTTCTAGAAATTCTTGGATCTCAAATTATTAATTCATAAAGACATATCCATGAAACTAAAACACTTAGTGAAATTTTGCCCTAGTTAGGCAAATTTTTGACCTAACTTCATGCTAACTTTTCACCTAGTTTCGAATTGAATCTTAAAAAATGTCCAACATGAAGGTTGTATAGGATGTTACAAGCTTTCAAAAATGTCAAAGAACTCATTGAGATCATGTTCGAGCTAAGAGAATCGAAGATAAGAAGTTGGACATTCATTCTTGAACTATAGGTCATTTCCATGATGAACAAGAATTCAAATATCTTAGCCATGCCTTGTAATCTTGCTTTACAGCCTCCAAGTCTCTAAATCTCTCCATAATCATAAGATCACACAAACTTTATGGCTATTATCCATTAAATCCAAGCTTTATCTAAGTTAACTTACCATTTTTGGAAGAAAGACAAGACTTCCATTTTGGAAAAGTTGCTTTAATCACAAAGTCAACTTCTTGAGCCTCTATCTTGTTTCCTTTGCACGCACTCAATCCACAAGCTCAAAAGAAACATGTGTAAAGTGTTCAACCACTCTAGAAGGCAGGCTATAAGAATTGAAACCAAGTTTGTCAAGATTGCTTCAAAAACAAGGCAAAAATCCATAACATGTGATCTTTGTTTTCTGACCATCTCAAGTCCTCAAACCTCTTTCCTATATATTAGGACATCATTTGCAGCACAAGACACGGTTCTACAAGCCCTCAAACTCCCCCAAACTCCCAAAAACAAGAAATTGCAATACAAGTACAAAAACTTGCCATTTCTGATCTATGAATCCAACCTCCCAATCCACTCGTGCGTTTCTTGGCCTTTTTCTTCCAAAAGCTTCTAAACATCATCCATAAATAATCCAAAACCATGCTACACTTCTGTAACTCCATCTTTATCATCCTCCACTTTCAAAAACTAAAGTTTTCACATTGACTTCTCCAGGACATTCCAACCATCCATAGTTCAAGATAAGGGTTGCATTAGCTTCCTAGGGACTTGAGGAAGCTAACCAGATCATCACAACACCTTGAAAGGTACTCTAACTCAAAACACGATCTCCAACTACAAGGTGAGTTTTCTGACTTTTCATCTCATTATTTAGGCATTGTTAGACTTGCATTTTCAAAGACAAAATATAGATATCATTGCCATGAAACTGTACAAATCCATAGATTTCATTTATATTGCTTGAGTAGGGAGAATTTTTGACCTGAACTTTCTGAAAAATTAGGTTAGATTTGGTACTATTCAAAATTCATTCTTGTTTTTTATTTATAGTTTTAATGAGTTACATTTCTGAATTCGTGATAAAATTTGCTACAAGTTTCATGTTTACATTTTTCATTTTGGTTGAGAAATGATTGAGATAAAGTTGGTTTGGCTGGGCTTGAGGTTGAAGATGAAGTACATGCCTAGAACTAGATTTGAAATATATATTTATGGTTTGATACAAGTTAACAAATGTATAGACACCCCAGTGGTAGAAGCGCGTGTCTGTCACCTTTAGGACTTGGGTTTGAGCCCCAACGTCCGTTTTGTCATTTTTTTTCATTTATTTACTTCATTTTTGTTAACAGCTAGCGTGTTTGGGCCTCCCACATTTGGGCAATCCCATTTTACTTCATTCAGACCCCCTTCCTTGTTTCAATAAGTACGCAAGCCCAATCACCTTTTTATTTTATTTTCTGTTTATAAAAAAACACTAATGGGCCTAAAATCAATCAAACCAAATTGTTTTTTTTAATAAACCTCTATATCCAATTCTTCACCCCCCTGACTTTATTATTCACATTTTTATTTTATTTATTTTATTATTTATTTATATTATTATTAATATTATTATAATTATTTTTGTTAATAAAAAGGACAAAAACATTTTTATATTTAATCTCTTTTTCTTAGAATAAAATTAATACTTAAATTTAGGCTTTATTTTCTTAGAATTTAGGTATTTCTTTATTTAACTCTCATACCATTTTGATTAAGCTTAAAACTTTTTTATTAAAAAAACCTAAAAAATATTTCTTTTTGTTTGAACCAATTTCCTTTTTTCTATTTTTTAATTTAGGGTTAATTTTCCTAGTTTAATTAATCATCCCCCCTTTAGTCAATTAGATTAAAATCTTTCTTAACAAACAAAATCCAAAACAAAATCAATTGACTTTTCCATTTATATCTTTGTACATTACGTTCATTTCAAATCTTGTACATTTATTAAATTCAATATGGGTTGTAATAGATAATTAGAGTTTAAATTCTTACAATCCCCATTTGTAAATTTGTGTATCCCATCCCCTAATGATGTAATAGCGTAGGACATTTACTTTCCGCAATTTACCACTTTCAAATATAAATGCTAGTAAATTAGGGTTTGTATGGAAAACTAAAATCAATATTTAGAAAATCCTAATCCAAGATAAATCAAGCATGAAATATAAAACACTTGTACACTTTCACCTATAGGGTTGACTCCACTTTGTTGCCTTAATTAAATGGTCATGATATGCATGTGAGACATCTTAGCCAAAATAAATCAAAAATACAAGATCATAGTCCCTCGACGACGCTACGAATGTTGCCTTATAAATGATCTTAGTCCCTTAAGAAAAAATGTTAAGATATCTCACAACATTGTTATCCATGATTATACGATGACCCACACCCATCCCTTTACATCCAAATATAAGGCTACTTCCTAATCAATGGTGAGATATAAATATCAAAGGAAGGAAGAAATAAACAAAAGACTTTTTGAGTAGGTAGAACGTTCTTAGTTGGTTGCTCACAATCCATCTTAAACATCTTTCAAAATACACCAAACACGTTCAAAAAAACATGAAATATTTTCAAAAGTCCAACAATTTGTATGCATTCTTATAGAGACGAGAATCATTACAAAGTTTTCCTAAACAAAGGTGCTTTTCAAAAATACTTTCAAAATCCACCACAAACACATTTCAAACAAAGCAATTTCAAAAGTGATCTAGCAAGCAAGTAAGAGCCCGTAGATAACTACGGATGAAAAGGGTGCGAACACCTTCCCTTTTCATAATCTACCCCCTGAACTCAAGAAAATATCTCAAAGGTCTTTCCTGTTCTTTTCACCCTTTCCTTAATGAATAAAAGAAAAGTCGATGGTGACTCTTGCTATCCACAACAATTGCGATCAAACGTAAAACAACCAAGTCAGTTATCCCACCGTATTATAGAACTGGCGACTCTGTTGGGGATAAAAGTTGGGTTACCTTAGAGTTAGATCATATTTACTTGCTTTCAGTGTTTGCTTTTTTGCTTTAAATTTTTTTGGTCCTTGTTTGGGTTTGTATTGATCCTCTACCCGAATCTGGGAACACCATTAAGTAAATAGAAAAGACTGTGGAGACTGTACGACATAAACTAATATGTTTGAGACAATAGCTATGTTAGTGTGACATATTTGTGGGTACCGGTATCCCTTATGGCGAAATAAGGAGAATACGGGGCCACTGAGTGATGTCATGAAACACTAACGAACCTTAGAGCCTCTAATTGAACTTGGCCATTAGGAAGTAGTGAGATATCCGGTTTCGGTGGAAAGCTGAAAATTGGTTGATACTCGATACTACGCTCATTGAGATCAGACTTTTGTGATATATTTGGCCACAAGAAAAGATTGATTGTGCTAAAAGAATGCCCAATAAAGAAAGATCAATGATTTTGAGATTCCCTAGAACCTAATTACTTTCTAGGAAAAGTTCAACCAACTAAACTTCAAGAGGGTACTTACCTATGAAACCCATGCAAGCCTAAACCTAATGTTTTTGTGTGGTTTGATTATTATTCATGTCATCCTAAACATCATAACATCATAAAGCATTTCTCACTATCCATTTCAATGATTTAGGAATTTATCTTTGTTATGTTTTGTAGGTCATGACTTCTACTCGTAGGAATACCATCTGAGTCAACTTCGTGAAAGTGCATCCTCAACTTCAAGAGTTAGCATAAAGAGTGCCTAGAGATTCTCCTTTCACCAATAAATATGGCCGACTTCTCAATTTGGCTACCTCAAACTTCCAAGAAGAAATGATGTGTGTGCTTTTCCAATTCTTTGATCCTATGCATCATTGCTTCACCTTTCCCGACTACCAATTGGTACCTACATTAGAAGAATTCTCTAAATTGTTAGGAGTTCCTGTGCTTGATCAAATAATATTCACCGGTTTAGAAGATACTCCAAAACCTGAAGTTATTGCCAAAGCTTTGCATTTGAAGAGATCTGACATTGTGGAAAATTGGGAGACAAGAAGTGGAGTTAAAGGTTTATTAGCCAAGTTTCTGTTGGAGAAGGCTCGTTTGTTCTGGGAAGATTTAGATTTTCAAGATTTTAAGGATTTCTTGGCCCTTCTAATCTATGGTTTGGTTCTATTTCCAAATCCGGACCAACTCATAGATATGAACGCCATCAAGGTTTTTCTCTCTCTCGTAACCCCATACCTACTTTGCATGGAGATATTCTACATTGTTTCCACACTCGTACCATGAAGAGGAGGTAAAATATTTTTTGTTGTATTCCATTACTCTCTAGATGGTTTATTTCACACCTACCTCGATCAACGTTGATGAATGAGCAAGGTTTGGCACGGTCTCAAAGATTAATGTCACTCACAAATTCTGATATTTATTGGTGTGCTCGATCTATGGAGGACCTTACTATTAATGATCATTGTGTGGAATTCCCTAATGTCCCTCTACTTGGCATTAGGGGAGGTATAACCTATAATCCTTGTATGGCTTAGCGACATTTTGGGTATGCTAGGAGGGATGGCCCTCATGATGCACTTGTCCAAGGAATTTCATTTGACTATGAGAGCGATGCCCAAGGTTATCGTCAGAGATTGATACGGGTTTGGGGTATGGTTAACAAGGTTGATAGAAAGACATTGGAGCATAAGAACTCCATTCATTTAGAGCCTTATTTCAAGTAGGTGCGAACTCGCACCCAAAACCTCATGATGTCTTATGAAGCCATCCTACCTATCATCATGGAGCCTGTTGCCAAAGGAGATGTTCCGTATACTGTCCTTTATCCTAACATGCCTACATCTCTTGAAGATATGAAAAGAGCTTGGATTAAACTAAAGGAATAGTGAGACACCTTCGAAAACCAGTTCTACACAAGTGAAAAGAAGGTTTTGGAGCTTACGAGACAACTTCATGAAGAGCGAAGTTTGAACGCCTACATTGCACCGAAGAGGATGCACTCGACCTTTTTGTCTTAAGAGTTTATTTTGTGTTTATTTCCTCCATTGTAAGCCCAAGAGGCATGTTTTTAATCAATTTGAACTTATTAATGTAATTGACGTATGTTCCTTTTGTCTAAACAAATTTAAATCTTCTAAGTCCTTGAAATCATTTGCATACGCATTTTCATGCATCATAACAGAAACAAGTTTTCCATAATAGGTTTCCTTATCTTTCTACTATTTATTTCTGTAAGATGGATGTCGAACAAACAGTGAAGGACTTGCAAGTGCAGAATTCTCAGTTCCAAGAGACCTTGCTGACCCTCGCTAAGGGGCAACAAAAGCTGATTACTATGCTAGTAGCCAAGAAGAAAACCAAAAAGAAGGCCTTCATCAACATGGGTAAGAGATTCAAAAGTATGGTTCGTCAGGTATAAATAGTCGAAGAGTTGTCTGAGGAGGAAGAAAATCAAGACGAAGAGGCATGGAGAACCCGTGCTAGTGGTGAAAATGATCAAACATATGAAGATAAAGACTACTTTGATGAATAGTACCCAACTGCGAGGATAAATACAAGCAGTTAGAGGATAGACTGAAGGCTGTTGAAATTCAAGCCGTGCCTAGTTTGGATTTTGGTGAGTTGGGCTTAGTACCTATGGTCGTCATTCCAATAAGTGCAAAATACCGGTCTTCGCCAAGTATGATAGATTTTCCTGCCCGAAACATCATCTAAGGTCTTACGTGCGCAAGATACAGCCGCACACTACCGACACGAAGCTTTGGGTCCATTTCTTCTAAGAGAGTCTGGCTTGGACTCAACTAGAATGGTTCTATCAATTGGAAGGTCCCCGCATCCACAAATGGGAAGATCTAGCCACTTCTTTTTATCATCAGTATCAATACAATGCCGATCTAGCACCAACTAGAGTCCAACTTCAAGGTATGACAATGGGTACCAATGGTAGGGTCCAACCATCATTAACTGACATAGAACTAGTTGATATGTTTATGGGTACATTAGCTGGCCCGTTTTTCAATATGTTAATTAGAAGTTCTTCGTCTGGTTTCACCGAGTTGATCCTAACTGGTGAAAGGGTTGAAAGTGGCATTAAGAGCAGAAAAATTCCCATGACATTTGCTTCCGCATCTAACGCTGTAAAGAAGCCTTTCATTGGAAAGAAGGAAATAAATATTGTGTATGAGGAAAGGGCCCATATCAAGAAAGATCACCGACCCTCTGTTAATGTTGTGTTAATCTCAAATCCCCCATCTTATCAAAGGCAATCATCCAACAATCAACGATCCAAAGTTTATTGAAGACATTTCACGAGGATAAGCATGTCACTATACCAAGCCTTACACCATACAGTCCAGTCCAAACACCATCCAGTCCAAACATTTCATCACCTAAGTATAATCCAAATGCCACATGTGCGTATCATTATAATAACTCCGGGCATCAAATTGATCAATGTTAGGCTCTGAAGAATAAGATTCAAGATCTGATAGACAATAAAACAATTGAATTTGATCCACTTGCTACTCAAAATATGATAACCGCACCAATGTCAAATCATGGAAAAGGTTTTAATGCAATTGACAATACTACTTTTGTCTCCTCCATTGAAGATTTAACAACCCCATTAATTAATGTTAAGGTTAATTTGTTGAGAGCCCGGGTGTTCCCTGGCTGTTCTAAAGATTATGTTCGTTGTGATAAACAAGTGAATGGGTGTAAGCGGTTGAAGGAAGGTGTGCAACGCTTGATAAATAGCTGCGAGATTTTGTTTGAGTAGATGCCTACTGTTGTACCCCAATTTTTGCCCCTAAGATCCCTTCATCATACCATGTTAAGTCATTCACAATAAGATCACATTAGGATTCTTGGTTCCCCTCCCTATATTTAGCTTTTCTCTTTGAGGAATCACCAAGCACCTTGACTTGTGTTCTTTTGTGATCATGAATAGTTTTGTCTTGATTTCTCCACTTAATTAATAAAATGCAATGTTGGTTTGTCTTGATTGTTACTAATATAGGTAAAGGCAATGAGATTTAGCAAGTTGTTCCATGGGCTCATGAGTTTATTTCCATGCCCTAGTCAATAAAGCTTGAGAAGTTCAAGCCTCACCATTGAAGTTGTTTTGGAGGAAATGGAATGGCAAAATTATTTTGGTTCACCGCATTTCAAGATTATCAAATTTTATCCAAAAAAGTACAAGGGGTTTGATTGAAAAAATAGTCATGTTTGGACAAGACTTTGTTCCATTTGGTCACAAGTGCATATTTGTCTCAATTCTCAATATATGGAAGTGGTTGTGGTTGCTATGAGTTCTCATTGTCATCCTCAACAACTTATATTTACAAATAATTTGTGTTGGTACAGGAAGTTTGTTCAAAATTGTCAAAGTTCCTCAAGGCATGTTTCTTAATCTAGGAGCTAGGGTTTTGAACTTCAAAGGAGTATAACATGCTCATCTTTTTGTATTTTTGAGTCATTCCAAAAACATCCTTCTCTTCAAAGGGTTATCAAAAAATGACTTCAAAATTTCCAAGGAGTTTTCATGTGGAAGAAAATTGGTGAAGAAGAAAGATTACAAGTCCTCTAGGTGAATCCCCAATTTTCCATGTGTGACTTCAAGGGATCATAACTTGGTCAATTTTTATCACCTTGAGCCCATTCTTTTTCCACAAAGATCTTCAGAATGTTTACTTTATTCCTTATTTTATGTGCAAAGTGAGAAAATGGATGGAAATTGCCTTAAGGATACAAAAGATTATAGGTCACTTTATGAAATTTTGCCAACTTCAACAAGTCATAACTCTCTAAATTCTTGGAGATTTTAAATGGTTCAAGTTTCAAAATGTAATTCAAGATATCTATTTCATGCCATCTTTTTTGATCAAGAGCAAATTCCAAGTGGAAGGAAATGTTTGGATGTAAGACATTATAAGTCATTTTTGAAGAAAAATTTGAAATATTTCTAAGTATGGAAAGTCAATTTTTTTTCCAACTTTGACTCGTTATAACTTTCAACTCAAGCATCCATTTGCAACCATTCTTTTCACATTACAAAGCTTGTAACCTCATCTTTCTAAAGCATAAAAAATCATGCCCTAAGACCCCTTGAGCTGAGAATTCCATTGGTCAGAAGTTGGCACTTTGAAACTAAATTTTTCACCAAGTCAAAAGTTTAAAATCCTTGATTTGGCTTCTAAACGCTTTGATTCTCCGCGTTTTTGCTTCTGAACGTGTTTAGTGAACTTCCAGAAGTGATTAGCATAGCAAAACACGCATTTTGGATGAGTTTTGATCAAATTAGAAGTCATACTTTTCTTGTTTGTAACTACACACGATTTCCCTCCAAACTTCATCATTTCACACACTTGGACATTCCATATGATTCCCTATAAATAGAGGGTCATTCCCCGTTCATTTCCTCAAGCTTGGATAGCCAGAATCACCCTGCCAAACTTGTTCCATAACTCAAAATTCAGCAACTTCGAAATCCATATACAAGCCTTTTTCAATCCAACTTTTCCATCAATTCACCTTCCTTGATCTTCCCTGAAGTTAACCATATAATTACATTCAAGAATCATGTCCTATATTGCTTCATAGAAGTCCAGTTTCAGAGCTTTGCAACTCAACTTCAATAGGTAGATTTCTTCATCAATTCTTCAAAACTTTGATATTATTTTTATGCTCTCATTGCACTGGTTCTAGTCGCAACACTTTCTTTTTATTGGAAATAAGTTTTAACCATGAAATTTCAAATCCCTTTTCAAAACTTTCCTTCCAAATTGCTTGAGCTACAGTTTATATAATTAGGCGCGAGGGTGTGGTTGTCTTCGTCTTGAAGAGATGAAGCGAATGACATAGGTCTGAGCTTCTGATTTTACAGTTTGAGAGACTTGCAATTCACGTTGGCTGGAGGTTGAAAATGACCTACGTGTCATCTTCCAACCAATGATGGTGTGCCACTTGTTTTTTTTACTTTCTGATTTTATGCTTTATTCACTAATGACCATGATATGTACGGCGCGCCAGATCCCTTGGATTTGATTACTAACGCGTTTTGACTCTCATCCAATGGTCCATATATTTTTGACTTTTATTTTCTTTTTCTGATTTTTATATTTAATTTTTTTAAAATTCAAAAAATCATAGAAAATTCATTTTAAGTCCAAAAAATCTGAAAAAATTATGAAAAATATTTTTGATTATTCTCTTTCTGATTTTTAACTTTTCACAATTTAATTTTGTGTTTTGGGATTTTTTACAAATTTTTGCTTTATTTGAATTATTTTAAATGTTTAAAAATACTTTTATGCATTTTTAAATTCTGAAAAAATTATGGAATAATCCAATGATATTGTGACAAATATTAGTGACCTCACTTATTTTTTATTTGACTTTGGTATTTTTATCATTTTTGGTTTATTTTACTCATTTCTTTTAATTTTAAAAATAGTTTCTGACTTTAAAAAATTACCAAAATAATTATAAAATCATTTGAGTCCTTTTCTTATTTTTCTATGGTCTTACTTTTTATTTTTTGATAAATTTGAACATAGTTGATATTTTTCTCTTTTATTTCTATTTTAAAACATTTTATTTTAAACCTTTTTTTATATATATTAAATGTAATATTATTTTGTGACTATTTTCTGGCTGATCTTGTGTTAAATTTTTAATCATGAACTTTATTAACATAATTGGATCCATGGTGTTGAGTCTAACTCCACAAAAATGGATGAATGATTTTAATAATAGTTTGATTAAATTTAATTCAAAAGTGATTTGTATATTCTCTCTCACGCCTCTTCATGTCATCCCCTTTCTTATTACACTAAGTGTTATTGGAGCATGGTCTTTATATCATGTCTCAAAATAAATGGTGCATAGATTGCTATTGACCGGCCTCAAAATAGGTGCGACTTCTATATAAGTCCACTTACGATTGCTTAACATAGCGCTAAATTTTGTCCTAATTCAAATAAATGATCATTCGTGGCCCAAACTTATGTTTGCAAGCCCAAGTATGTTAATTTGATCTCTTTGATCCAATAACCTTGAGATTTATTGTGTGGAGGATTTGGTTCTACCAATCCTCTAATGGATCTACAACACTTTTGGTCAAGGTGGATCACTTAAACATCGTTGATCATTAAATGGTACTTATGAGGATTCCAAATGGATGATATACTTGACAAAAAGCAAATGAAAATTGTTGTGTGGAGGCTTTGGTTCTACCAATCCTCTAATGAGTTCCAAATGCAAGTTTCAAGATGATCATCCAACTAACCACTAATCACTAATAATTAACTTTATCCTTTATTTTTATTATATGCCCTTTGTTTTTATGTACTATTTACTTTTATCATTTACATTTTGTCATTTTCATCTTTGCTCACTTGAGTATTTACTTCCTTATCATTTTTATTTTTGCTCACTTGAGCTTTACTTTTCTTTTTCAAAACACCTAATAATCAACATAAACCCTAAAAATCTTTAATGATGCTTGGACTATTTGGTTACTATCCTTGGCATTATGGAGCATTGGACTTTTTGGACATAGGATTAGAAACCTTAGCCTATGATTGGAGACCTTGTGACCTTATCTGATTATTTTTTCTGGAGCTCTTGAGGTTTACCTCAAGGCATTGAGTTGTTTGCTTGTTTTGTGTGCAGGTTATTGTGATTACACTCTTTGTTTGTAATCTGGAATTCACCCGTATACAACCGTTACTTTGCCCAATTTTTTATGAAGACCTAATACACTTGAAGGTTGGTTCTCTCAAGAGGTCTAGTATCTTTGCTTTCTTGGTTTCAATCCAAAGAATGGGAATTCTATCTTGGATAATAATGTCAAGTATTTGCTTCTTGTTGGTTAGATGGTTCCTATCCCTAACTTTTACCTTATGCTTTAGGATAGTATCTTCTTCTCCTCCCATCTTCTTTAACTTAAAAAATATTCTCTCTCCTTTTGAAAACTCTTCTTGTTTTTAAACTTGAACCACTTTCATAATAAACTTGGACTTAGGTCCATGCATTTTCAAACATTTTCATAGATAAACTTCAATCAACTTAATAATACTTTGACATTTTTTGTCAGAAGACTAAAAGTCAATTAATCTCATTTCAAACCATTTTGCCACTTTGGCTTTCATCTTTAAACTTTTCTCATAAATATTAGACTCTTGTCAATCTTATAGTGATTCAAACCACTATACTTCTACAATATGTAGTGAAGAGAGATATTTTCCACTTGGGTGTTGAGTGAGGCATTGTTGATTTTAAAATCTAAGCCATATCCTCCGCTTTGAGATGATGCAAATTCTCCTTTCTCATAATTGTGGGTAGTAAGTATGTTTTCCACACGGACAATGACGATGATGTCTTATCTCATAAAATTAACTAACACACTTGTGTTTTTTTAAAATTTTTTAAAGAGGAACTACGTGTACCCTGATCCCCTATTGCACGAAAAGGTGGTATGTATGCACTAAAGGTTCGCAACCGCGGCAGGTGCAAAAAAATCATTAAAAAAATATTTATTTTCTCACCTCCACCATCTATTTTACATACAACATTTTTTATAGCCAAAATATATAGATTTTACAAAGAGGTTCCTGTAGAGTACCGTAGATATTTAGGGTGCTAATACCTTCCCTTTGCATAACCAAGCCCCTTACCTTGAATCTTCCCCCCCTCTTTTGGGTTATTCGCTCTTTTCCCATTCCTTTGGAAATAATAAAGCACGGTGGCGATTTTTATTTTGATCTGTATAAGTCTAGTCAATCCAATGGCTTAGTCTTAAACATTTCTACATCTACAGAAAAATGGCAACTTCATTGGGGAAAGATTGATCTATTACTGGTCCATCCCTAAGTGGGTTGAGCCTATCTTTGTTTATATCTGTGTATATGCTATTGTTGTTTATGTGTTATATTATTTGTTGTATATATGTTTGCCTGGATTTTCCTAGTTTTCAGGGTGCTTGGTGATTACTTGTAAGTCCTATACCCGGACTTGGGAAAATTCTAAGATAGGATGGGCGGTATACTCATGTTAACTTTGAGGGAGTAATCCCAATAAAGGAGGCATGAGATCCTCCACTCAGTGGAGGCCCCTTTGATTGTAGTGTCGTTTACCGAGTAATCAGGAAGATGTACTGCTTTCGACCTGGGAGCCTTCTGAAACTGAGGACCGTAGAATACCAAACCCATCTTGGCCTTTTAGGTGTAGTGTGAAAGCTATGACGGAGTAATCCAGAAATAGTTGTCACGCGATACTACGCTCGGACGAGTTTTCTTGAGAATATTACTAATTACCGAGTTAATCGGGAAGTTGGTAATATCTGAAGGAAGGATGTAGACTCTGGGAACCTCTAGAACCTTGTTCGATAGGTGATAACTTTTATACCAATACCTTATGGGTAGTAACTTTGACCTCATGCTCGTGACGTTAAATCTATGAACCCTATATGTGTGATCTTGTGTGTGATTACTGCATCATGCATCCATGCACTCATAAGCATCTTTGGAAGAGATCTTATTTCAAGGGGTTTAAAAGTTGACCATTTGTGAATGTCTCAGGTAATTTTAACCATGGATTCTAGAAAGAGAAAGACCGAGAAGTACAGTTTCAAGGATCCCAAGATAGATGAGTTGATCAGTCTAATTCTTGAGATTGAGTGTTCTGCAGACTTTTGGAAGAAGTATGGATCCATCATTCCTCTCATGAAGCTGAAGATGAAGGAGGGTATTCTCTCGACCTTGGTCCAGTTCTATAATCTAACATATCATTTCTTTACTTTTCCTGACTATCAGTTGATGCCTACACTGGAGGAGTATTCTTATCTATTGGATTTACCTGTTACCGATTGTGTTCCTTTTATAGGTTTGGAGGGTAAGCCAAAACCATATGAGATTGCTGCTTTGATTCATCTGGGGAAATCTGAGGTGGAAGCCCATATGACTACTAAAGGAGGGATTAGAGGATTACCAGCTCAGTTCTTATTAGAGAAAGCTCGTTACTTTTCCAGGATGAAGAGTACAGTCGCTTTTGAGGCCATCTTTGCTCTACTTGCTTACACGTTGTTCTTATTTCCTAATGTGGACAAGTTTGTTTATGTTCATGCTGTCAGGATCTTCATGATTGGAAACCCAGTTCCTACATTGTCGGGTGATTCTTATTACTCTATTCATCTTCAGAGTTCTTATCATGGGGGGATGATTATCTGTTGCACGCCCCTGTTATACCTGTGGTTTATCTCTCATATGCCTCAGTCTAATGCTTTTTGGGATGTTAGGAAGAAACCCCGTTGGGCTCCTAAGGTCATGGAACTTACTCACTCGAATATTGATTGGTATCATCGAGCTTACCAGGATATAGAGATTATTGACAGTTGTGGTAGTTTTCCCAATGTACCTCTTCTTGGTACAAAGGGAGGAATTAACTATAACCTTGTTCTTGCGCGACGACAGCTTGGTTATCTGATGAGAGATAAACCAAATAGTATTCATTTGAGTAGTTTCTTTCTGAAGGAAGGAGAAGACCATAGGGAAGCTAGGGAGCAGATTGCAAAGGCCTGGTGTAACGTTCAAAAGAAGAGTAGGAAGGATTTGGGACCTAGGGGTGCTGTTTCTTTGGAGCCATATCTTCAGTGGGTCCAAACGAGAGTTATTCAGTTGAATATTCCATATTCCCGGGAAACACCTATGCATGATCTATTTGTGAAGACCACTCCTCCCTTATTAGATGATCTAGAAGAGCTACAACTTGCTTTGGTCAGGATGCAACAGGAAAAGGATGCTTGGAAGAATAAGTGCCAAACTTTAGAGAGTTCCTATAGAGAAAACTTGAAGGAGAAAGACGACTTGATTGAGATCCTTGAGAGTCGAGCGGTAGAGACTATGGAGAGGCAAGGGGGTTTATTTTATCCTAAGCCTCAATCAGATGTTGATTGATCACTTCCTGATTCAGGTGATTGGAAGGAGGTTGCCACCAGATACGCAGAAGAAAACCAGAGGTTGAAGGCTCAGATTGCCAAGCTCACGGGGAAGCGCCAGCGTATAGAGTGATCTTCATTAGTTTTACTTCTTAGGGTTATAGATTTTATTTTCATCTTGTACTTGGGATCATTGAAACTTGTAATCCATTTTGGAGTTGTTATAATGGAATTTTTAATATTTTCAAATGTGTTATTCCCTTGATATTTGCAATATGTCTATAAATTTTAAATCCCTTGAAATATTAAATAAAATAAAATCTTGTGCATTGCATATCATGCATCATATTGCACATATTTATTGCATTTGTTATGCATATCCAGGTGTCTTACCAAGCTTCTTTACTTTGTTCAGCAAGATGACTCACCACTACAACACTCGGGCTAATTTAAGAAAGAAGATGGACAACCTAGAACAAGAGAATTGCGAGCTACACAAGGAGGTTTTTTCTTTGAAGGCCGGCATGGCCAATCTGACTGCTCTGATGGAATCTTTGGTGGCTGCTCAGAATCAGCCATTGAGTGTCCAACCTCAACCAGCAAGGGAAACTACTGAAGCTCCGACTGTTCCCATATCTGCTACTCCAGTTGTTGTTCAGAATCGCATGCCTCAAGGTTATCCATAGGGAATACCAGAGGATTTTGCACCTGAAGGTTTCAATCTTGTTCCTCAAGATACTCCAATTGTTCAAACTATTGTTACTTCGGTACCTCCTGTGGTGCATGTTGCTCCTACTGCACCTCCTTCGGTGAATATGGTTCCGTTTGTTAATGATGATGTGTGTCGTCCTTTCCCTCCACCGAGTGAAGACTTGGGTTTTTATGAAAGAATGGATGATTTTCAAGACAGTTTGACAAGATGCAAAGAGAGATGAAGGCCCTCAGGGGAAAAGAGCTATTTGGGAAGAATGTGAATGAGTTATGCTTAGTCCTGAATGTTAAGATACCTGCTAAGTTTAAGGTCGCGAAGTTTGAGATGTACAAGGGCAACACTTTCCCTCGTGCTCATCTGCTGATATACTAAGGAGAATGTCTACCCATATTGATGATCAGCGTTTGTTGATTCACATTTTTCAGGATAGTTTGACTGGTGATGCGCTGAAGTGGTATATGAGTTTGGACAGTGTTAACATCTATACTTTCAATGATTTTGGAGAAGCATTCATCAAACAATATAAGTTCAACATGGACATGGCGCCTGACCGTGATCAACTCAGGCCATGGTTCAGAAAGACAGGGAATCATTCAAAGAATATGCAGAGATGGTGTGAGGTAGCCGTCCAAGTAATTCCTCCCATGAAAGAGAAGGAGATGACTAAGATTTTCTTGAAAACACTGGGTGCTTTCTACTAAGAGAGGATGATAGCAAGTGTGCCAAGTGACTTTACTGAAATGTTAGGAAAGGGTATCCTCTTAGAAGAGGCTGTAAGAGAGGGTCGTTTAATGAAGAGTGAAAGTTCTGGAGGTATGAAGAAACCATCTTATGGGTTTACCATGAAGAAGGAAGGGGATGAAAATGCTATTATACAAGAGAGGAGGGTTAATAGTCCTAAAAGGAATTATCATCGTCATCAGCAAGTCGCTTCAGTTACTCCAGTTGTGGGTGCAACTCCAACTACCGTTGCTTATCAGATACCATCCCAACAGGGGAATCAAGGGTATAATCAGAGAAGGGAGAGTTATGACCCTATTCCTATGAGCTACGCAAAGTTACTGCCGACATTGATTCAGAAGAAGCTGGTTCAGACCCGACCACCTCCCGCTGTACCATTACCATTGCCTTGGTATTACAAGGTAGACTAAACATGTGCTTTTCATCAGGGAGCACCAGGGCATAATGTTGAGAATTGTTATCCTTTAAAGACTGAGGTGCAGAAATTGGTGAAGGCTGGTATTCTATCTTTCAAGGATGTGGGCCCTAATGTGAAAGACAATCCTCTACCCAAGCATGAAGGAGTAAACGCTGTGAATATGGTGGCCGGTTGTCCAGGCGACTTCCGGATTTTTGATATTCATCTAGTTAGAGGAGATTTGGTGAAAATGCATACAGACCTCTGTGAATTTAGCTACTATACGCATGACCATGCCGATTGTGCTATTTGTAGTACAGATATAGAGGGTTGTGATAAGATAAAGGCTGATTTACAGGAGATGATGGATGAGGGCCTCATCCACATAATCAGGCCTAGGGAAGAATATGAAGAGGAAGTAAATATGGTTTTTGGATGTCTTGGAGAATTCAAAATTTTTAATGTAGAGTATATGAATGAGGACCTTGTGCAATTGCATGCTACTTTCTGCCATATGGCTGGTTAGGTAGAACACCAGTATGGATCTTGTCGAATTTGCTGTCGGGACTCCCGAGGATGTTCAATCGTGAAGAAGGGTGTTCAGTTGTTATTGGACAATGGAACTATCAAGGTTACCGGTCAAAGGGATGATTACCATGAAGTTGACTTGATTGAGGTTTGCTTGACTGAAGAAGAGTCAGATGAAGAGTATTCCTCTACAGATGAGTATTTCTCCTTAAATGAGGATTTATTTTCCAGAAATGACTCAATAATGACTGATTGTGTTGAAGAAGGGGTAAACGTCATTGTACCTTGTTTTAAGGCACCCTCCCATCTTGAAGTTGAATATTATAGCAAGCCAGCTGTTACCCCATTGGTAATTAGTTTGCCGGGTCCTATCCCCTACAAGTCAGATAAGGTTGTGCCTTACAAATACAACTCTACAATCTTAGAGGACGGAGTGGAAGTTCCCATCCAGCTAATGCCTGATGTTGGAAATATTACTGAGAATAGCAGGGTGACCCGCAACGATCGTGTGTTTGCACCAGTTGTTCGAGATGTTAGTGCTGGAAAGAAAATTATTGAGAATGTTGAACCCAAGAAGGCTATAGGTGAGACTAGTGGGGCTACGTTAGAGAAATAAGTGGATGATATTTTGAAGATAATCAAGATGAGCGACTACAAAATTGTAGATCAGCTACTACAGACTCCTTCAAAAATATCTATCTTGGCGTTATTAATGAACTCCTCTACTCATAAAGAATTCTTGATGAGGGTATTGGACCAAGCTTTTGTGGATAGTGATATGCCCATAGACCAATTCAACAGTGTAATAAGAAACATTACGTCATGTAACAATTTGAGTTTCACTGATGATGAATTACCAGATGAAGGAAGGAATCACAACTCGGCCCTCCACATCTCTATGAATTACAAGAATGATTTACTATCCAATGTGCTGATTGATAACGGATCTACTTTGAACGTTATACCGAGTAGCACTCTTATGAAGTTGAAATATCAAGGAACGCCTATGCGCCCGAGTGACATCATTGTGAAAGCGTTTGATGGATCAAAGAAATATGTTATTGGTGGAGTGAACTTGCCTATTCATATAGGACCACATTTGTTTCAGATAACTTTCAAGGTCATGGATATTGTACCCTCTTATAGTTGTTTGCTAGGAAGGTCGTAGATTCATGAGGCATGAGCTGTAACACCCCAATTCTACCCCTCGTAATTAATAATAAAATCAGAGTTTCAAAATTTCATCCAAACATAAATTGAGGTATCACATATTCGTGTTTTTCATCACTTTGCATTATAATGCACATCACAAAATCAAAAGTCGGATATACTGATTCATAACATAAGTCATCATATGAACATATGACTAATCACAGCACAGCGGATGTGTTCACAAAATGTACGTATCATCATGTTATCATCAATACATAAAGTCATAGGATAGTATACATAAACTATCCTATCAAAATAATAACGTCGCCCAAATCCCGAGTGTTACTACTATCAGAGCAGAGCGACTTAAAATAAAGATACTCGAGCTAATCCTCATCATCCTCACGGATCACCTGTACGTTACCAATATAAAGGCAACGGCGAAACAAGTAAAGGGTGAGATACTCCAAAACATATAATTAAAGGCATGATAAAATATATAAATAGTTTTGGAATCATAAATGATATAGGTTAATAAGAATATGTCAACAAATATCAAATCTAACATACTTCAAAATCATCATTTAGTGTATAAGATAAACACTTTAACATCATCACATAATCACCATAATAATGTCAAAACAAGACATAAACTCCATTGCCAAAAACTCATATCGTCGCTTTACCGTCAAGTTATATCCATCGCATAATTTTCATGAAATTATCACATCATAATCACTTTATGTTCAACACAAAAATCATCACAAAACAAGGTATCATATAACATCGCAATTCATTATAAGCCATCAAATAAAACTCAACGTCAAAAGACTCAAAAATAAACATAACCGACTCCATGAGACACGACTATGTTATGCATGTGGTACCCGTCGCTTTGTCCATAATTAGGGACATTCAGCATAAAAGCCCATTGTCGCTTTGGCATAAAAGCCCTTGTCGCTTGGCATAAAAGCCCTCGTCGCCAATGCAATGTATGTGACTCGACAACACGACATCACAAACACGACACAACAAAGCATCATCATCGCACATAAAAATTGGTATAAAACCCACGTCGCCATATTCATCCACATCGAGATAAATATATCATCGCATCGCATATCATCAAGTATTCATTATATATAAATCGTCGCAAACATCATATTTAATCACACCATATAATTATCAAATAATTCACTAAATTTCAAACACGGAAAAATAATCAAACATCAATAATCGTCGCAAAAGTCATTTATAGTAATCAGCATAAATTATAACATTAACGTCGCAATCGGATTGTCCATGCGCGACTTAAACTGACTAAAATGCAACCCAGTTCAACTTAACCGTAAATTGACTTATTTCAGGTCGCTCCGTTAGAAACTCGTACTCTCAAAAAAATAACTTCACCACGACGATCTACACGTCAAAATTAACTAGCACGTTAATTTTCGTTAAATTTGGAGCAACTTGCTTCGTCGCCGAAATTGCCGAAATCGGGAAATCGGAACATAATCGGGTTCCAAATTAAATCGGATAACTTATGTCGTATTTGTATTTAGTTAATATAAATATTTAATATATTAAATTAAAAAAAGAAAAGAAAAACATAAATTAATTAATTAATTAATTTTTTCTAAACTTATTGTAATAAACATACTGTTAGTTTTTTTTTGTCTGCTAAGCTTTACGTTTTGTTTTCTAAACTTATTCTATACTTCCTATTACATACTTCATAAGCTAGTTTGCTTTAGGAACATATTATGATGTTAGTTTAGTTTTAGTTATAAATCATACAGCTAGTCTTCTTGTTTATAAGCTAACTTAAGTGCCTTTCAATAAAACTTCATAATACTGCTACTGTACTGCAAAGCGGTGCCTATGAGTGTCACTTGATGAACATGGCTTATGTACAGGGTAAATGTCCTTAAAGGTACTAATTCAACATTGATTTCTATTATTGTGTCACTTCATCATGTTACTTCAGTATGCCAATAATTTATTGCTTCTTCCTATGCTACTGAACTGCTATCTATACGGATGCCATTAAGCATGGGTTCATGTTACGCTATAGTAGAAAAATAAGGGGCTTTGCAAAGATAATACTAAAGTGCCTACATATATGTACATCTAATTACATTGGATCCTAAATCATCTCAACAAATCTCAAGAACCCTAACATCAAATTTTATCCCAAATCAAAATATACCAAATCAAACCCTAACTATAAGCATTGAAAAATCAAACCCCTTACCGTAAATGTTTGAAATGATTCTTGTTCTTCCAACCCAAAACACAAGCTAGCTCTTGTGTTCTTGTTTCCTCTTCTCTTCTAAGACCTCTTTCTCTTGCTCCCTCTCTCTATGTGTTTTAATGTTATGACATAAAACAAGGTGTGTTTAGAACAAGACACTAGCAAGCAAAAATACCAAAAAGCCCTTGGTCTTACTACTAGTTATAACACTAATAATACTAAATAATATTATTAACCCAAATAATTAAAATAACTCCAAATAATTAAATATGGGTCCAAATAATATTTTACCGAACCGAATAGAATAAAAATCGGACCGAACAAAATAATTACCGGTCCCTCAAAACAAATACCGGACCGAATAAAATAATTACCGGTCCCTCAAAATAAATAACGGATCGAATGAAATAATTACCCGTCCCTCAAAATAAATACCGGACCGAATAAAATAATTACCGATCTCTTAAAATAAATATCGGACCGAATAAAATAATTACCGGTCCCTCAAAATAAATACCGGACCAAATAAAATAATTATCGGTCCGAATAAAACGTCGTCGAATATATTAACAGATATACCGGTTAATTTAAATATTCTCGTCGCAAAAATAAACGTCAAACGGTAATTCGAAAATATTAATATAATATAATATTAAATAAAACGGGGCGTTACAAATCTCCCCCAATTATAAAAGTTTCGTCCTCGAAATTACCTGACTCGAAAAGCTCGGGATAAGAATCCCGCATCTTGCTTTCTAACTCCCACGTTGCACTTTCACCAGCTGCTCCTATCCAAACAACATTAACCAAGGAGATCTCTTTGCCACGAAGAGACTTCATCTCACGATCTTCGATCCTTAATGGCATCGTTCCCACCGTAAGATTATCTCGCACTTGGATATCATCCATCTCAATCACATGTGAAGGATCCGGAACATACTTCCGAAGTTGCGACACATGGAACACATCATGCAAGTTCAAAAGATTTGGCGGTAAGGCCACTCTATAAGCCACTTTTCCCACTTTACTAGTAATTTGGTAAGGACCAATAAAGCGAGGAGTTAGCTTCTTCGACTTCAATGCTCTCCCAACACCGGTTGTAGGAGTAACTCGCAAAAATACATGGTCACCATCTTGAATTTCCAAGTCTTTTCTCCTTTTATCATGATAACTCTTTTGTCGACTTTGAGAAATTCTCATCTTTTCTCTAATCATCTTCACCGTCTCAGTAGTCTCTCTAACTAATTCTGGTCCAAGCACCACACTTTCACCTGACTCATGACAACACAAAGGAGTTCTACACCTCCGACCATACAAAGCCTCGAACGGTGCCATTCCAATACTAGCATGAAAACTATTGTTATAAGTAAACTCAATCAAAGGAAGATATATATCCCATGAACCACCATGTTCAAGAATACAAGCACGTAACAAGTCTTCCAATGATTGAATCGTCCTTTCCGTCTGAACATCAGTCTGAGGATGATAAGCCGAACTCAACCTCAACTTTGAACCCAAAGCCTCTTGCAAGATTTTCCAAAATTCAGAAGTAAACCTCGGATCTATATCCAAAACAATACACAAAGGAATACCATGTAATCTCACAATCACATGCGTATAAATTTCTGCCAACTTCGATACGGGATAAGTGATGTTAATAGGAATAAAGTGAGTCGACTTCGTAAGCCTATCAACAATCACCCAAATTGCATCATGTCCTCTTGGTGTATTCGGTAACCCTGTTAGGAATCCATAGAAATGCTATCCCATTTCCATTCTGGAATCTCTAACGGTTGCATCAATCCTGCAGGTTTCTGATGCTCCACTTTAGACTTCTGACAAGTCAAACAAGCATAAACAAACTGAGCCATCTCTCTTTTCATGCCCGACCACCAAAATAGTTTCTTTAAATCTTGATACATTTTGGTCTCTCCGAGATGAATACAAAAATTGCTTCTATGACTTTCTTCCAAAATCGTTCTCTTCAAATCCACATCATCGGGAATACAAATCCTATCACGGAACCTCAAAACACCCTGAGCATCTAACTTGAAATCTTCATTTTCAGTTTGCCCAATACCAACCAACAAATCAACAAGTTTCACATCAAGCTTCTGATCTTCTCTAATACTATCAAGGAAATCATTATTGATCTTTAACATTCCCAAGATAACACTCTTCAGCGTCACTTCTATCACAAGACTCATATCTCTGAATTGCTCAATCATTTCCAACTCTTTCACCATCAAAAGTGACTTATGCAAAGTCTTTCGACTTAAAGCATCGACCACCACATTAGATTTACCAGGATGGCAATTCAATCCAAAATCATAATCTTTCAACAATTCAAGCCACCATCTTTGCCTCATATTAAGCTCTTTTTGATGAACAAGTACTTCAAAATTTTATGGTCACTAAATACTTCAAATCTAGAACCATAAAGATAATTCCTCCAATCTTAAGCACAAAAACAACCGCTGCAAGCTCCAAATCGTGTGTAGGATAATTCTTCTCATGAATCTTCAATTGCCTAGAAGCATAAGCAACCACTTTCCCATTTTTCATAAGTACACCACCTAAAACCATCTTAGAAGCATCACAATAAACAACAAACGGTTATTCAGGATTAGGTAGAATCAAGATCGGAGCCGTTGTCAACCTTTTCTTCAATTCAACAAAAATTTCTTCACACTTGACATCCCACACAAATGCAGCTCCTTTACAAGTCAACTTTGTCAAAGGAAGCACCAACTTAGAAAAACCTTCAATGAACCTTCTAAAGTAACCAGCCAAACCCAAGAAACTTCTAATCTCAGTAACAGACTTAGAAGTTTCCCATTTCAACACAGCATCAACTTTAGAAGGATCAACTGCAATGCCATCACCAGAAATGACATGCCCCAAAAAGCTCACTTCATTTAACAAGAACTCGCACTTTGACAACTTAGCATAAAGCTTCTTCTCTTTCAGAACTTCCAACATGATGCGTAAATGTTCTGCATGCTCTTATTCTGATTTAGAATAAACCAGAATATCATCAATGAAAACAACCACGAAACGATCCAAGTAAGGATGGAAAATACGATTCATGTACTCTATGAATACTCCTGGTGCATTAGTGACACCGAAAGGCATCATCAAATATTCGTAATGTCCATACCTCGTCCTGAAAGCAGTTTTCTGAACATCTTCTTCTTTCACCCTTATTTGATGGTAACCCGATCTCAAATCAATCTTACTAAACATGCGAGCGCCAACCAATTGATCCATCAAATCATCAATTCTAGGAAGTGGATACTTATTCTTGATAGTCACTTTATTCAATTGATGATAATTAAAGCAAAGTCTCGTGCTACCGTCTTTCTTCTTCACCAACAACACATGAGCTCCCCACGGCGACACACTAGGTCTAACAAACTTCTTCTCGAGCAAATCTTCTAATTGGCTCTTCAATTCTGCTAACTCAGATGCGGACATCCTGTATGCTGCCATATAGATAGGTCTGGTACCAGGGACAAGATCCACAGAAAATTCAACTTCTCTTTCTGGAGGTGCACTAGGAATCTCATCAGGGAATACTTCGGGAAAATCGTACACCACCGAAAAGTTTGCTATCACAGCTTGACTCTCCACAGAAAGAGTCGCCATCAACAAGAAAACCAACGGCTCATCCTTCATGAACTCATTCAACTGCTTCATCGACACCAACATAGATTGTTCTTCTTCTACTAAGGAAGAAAACCTCACAGTGTTGTCATAACAATTGATATGGACATAATTAGCTTTTAACCAGTCCATACCTAAAACCACGTCCAACCCGACAAGCGGTAAACAAACAAGATCCACCACAAAGTCTCTATCAAAGATTGATAAAGGTCAACTTGCACACACAAAAGAAGTAGTAACCGTTCCCTTAGCCGGAACTTCTACCACCATATCTCTATCCAGAGACGACAAAGTGAGACCCAATCTCTTTACACAATCAACAACAATAAAACAGTGAGTAGCACCAGTATCAATAATAGTAATAAGAGGAAAAATATTAATGAAACTAGTACCTCGAACAAGACCATCCTCATTTTCCGTCGGAGCACCCGACAAAGCAAACACCTTTCCTACTCCTTGAGTCCTCTTAGGCTTCTTACATTGAGCACTAATGTGACCTCCCTCTCCACAATTAAAACAGACCACATCCTTATGTCTACAATCGCGAGTCATATAGCCCACTTCTCCACATCGGAAACATCTCACCTCATTCTCCTTAGCTTTAACATCGCTTCGACAAACATTACTTTTGTGGCCAGGTTTCCCACACTTGTAAAAAACAATACTAGCAAGAGCATCTCCCCCACTAGTTCTTCTCCCTTGAAACGCTTTATGTTTCCCCTTACCTGTTGGAGAATCATACGGTTTTCCACGACTTTGTTGACCTCTATTTCTCTTATCAGACATAATCTTATAATGAGCATTACTGTCCTCCTCAAAGATCCTACAACTATCAATCAAATCTGAAAAGACACGGATTTTCTAATAACCAACAACTTTCTTAATCTCAGGATGCAAACCATTTTCAAAATTGATGCATTTAGAGAACTCGCCATTCGGCCCATCATAATGCGGATAGAACTTGGCCAACATAGTGAACCTTGCAGCATAATCAGTGATAAACATGCTTCCTTGCTTTAATTTAAGGAACTCTATCTCCTTCTTTCCCCGAACATCTTCCGGGTAATACTTCCTCATGAATTCTGTTCGGAAAACTTCCTATGACACTTCCTCACCAGAAATCTCAAGCCTCTGACGGGTTTCAACCCACCAGTCATCCGCTTCATCACTTAGTTTATGAGTACCGTAACGGATCCTTTGCATAGGAGTGCAATCCATCACACAGAAGATTCTTTCAATCTCTTTCAGCCACGCCAAAGCACCTTTGGGATCATACTTTCCTTGGAAAGTAGGAGGATTCTCTCTTTGGAAGGTTGCCAAACTACGAGACCCAGCATTCTCGTCAGCATTCGGCGGGTTTTGGAAAGCCTGAGCCATTGCCTGCATAGCAACAGCAAGAGCCTCATCATTCCTACCAGTGTTCCTTCCAGCCATAACAACTTATGCTCAAAACAAAATAAGGATTAGAATCAACAAATAACAATACTTGATTTATAGACGACAACAAACTCAACAACTTGGCTGGACAGACCGACCTGCTTTGATACCACTAATGTAACAACCCAATTCTACCCCTCGTAATTAATAATAAAATCAGAGTTTCAAAATTTCATCCAAACATAAATTGAGGTATCATATATTCGTGTTTTTCATCACTTTGCATTATAATGCACATCACAAAATCAAAAGTCGGATATACTGATTCATAACATAAGTCATCATATGAACATATGACTAATCACAACACAGCGGATGTGTTCACAAAATGTACGTATCATCATGTTATCATCAATACATAAAGTCATAGGATAGTATACATAAACTATCCTATCAAAATAATAACGTCGCCCAAATCCCGAGTGTTACTACTATCAGAGCAGAGCGACTTAAAATAAAGATACTCGAGCTAATCCTCATCATCCTCACGGATCACCTGTACGTTACCAATATAAAGGCAACGGCGAAACAAGTAAAGGGTGAGATACTCCAAAACATATAATTAAAGGCATGATAAAATATATAAATAGTTTTGGAATCATAAATGATATAGGTTAATAAGAATATGTCAACAAATATCAAATCTCACATACTTCAAAATCATCATTTAGTGTATAAGATCAACAATTTAACATCATCACATAATCACCATAATCATGTCAAAACAAGACATAAACTCCATTGCCAAAAACTCATATCGTCGCTTTACCGTCATGTTATATCCATCGCATAATTTTCATGAAATTATCACATCATAACCACTTTATGTTCAACATAAAAATCATCACAAAACAAGGTATCATATAACATCGCAATTCGTTATAAGCCATCAAATAAAACTCAACACCAAAAGACTCAAAAATAAACATAACCGACTCCATGAGACACGACTATATTATGCATGTGGTGCCCGTTTCTTTGTCCATAATTAGGGACATTCGGCATAAAAGCCCATCGTTGCTTTGGCATAAAAGCCCTCTTCGCTTGACATAAAAGCCCTCGTCGCCAATGCAATGTATGTGACTCGACAACACGTCATCACAAACATGGCACAATAAAGCATCATCATCGCACATCAAAATTGGTATAAAACTCACGTCGCCATATTCATCCACATCGAGATAAACATATCATCGCATCACATATCATCAAGTATTCATTAAAAATAAATCATCGCAAACATCATATTTAGTCACACCACATCATTATCAAATAATTCACTAAATTTCAAACACGTAAAAATAGTCAAACATCAATAATCGTCACAAAAGTCATTCACAATAATCAGCATGAATTATAACATTAACGTCGCAATCGGATTGTCCATACGCGACTTAAAACGACTAAAACACAACCC
Organism: Vicia faba; assembly: GCA_948472305.1. Lineage (NCBI taxonomy): Eukaryota > Viridiplantae > Streptophyta > Magnoliopsida > Fabales > Fabaceae > Vicia > Vicia faba. Next base: position 510,915,884 of record OX451738.1, on the reverse strand, counting down.
GATTCAACTTAACCGTAAATTGACTTATTTCGGTTCAATCATTTAGAAACTCGTACTCTCGAAAAACAAACCTCACCACAATGTTCTACACGCCAAAATTAGCTAGCACGTCAATTTTCATTAAATTCGGAGCAACTTGCTTCATCGTCGAAATTGCCGAAATCAAGAAATCGGAACATAATCGGGTTCCAAATTAAATCAGCTAACTTATGTCGTATTTGTATTTATTTAAAATAAATATTTAATATATTAAATTAAGAAAAGAAAAGCAAAACATAAATTAATTAATTAATTAATTTTTTCTAAATTTATTGTAATAAACATACTGTTAGTTTTTTTTTGTCTGCTAAGCTTTACGTTTTGTTTTCTAAACTTATTCTATACTGCCTATTACATACTGCATAAGCTAGTTTGCTTTAGGAACATGTTATGCTGTTAGTTTAGTTTTAGTTATAAACCATACAGCTAGTCTTCTAGTTTATAAGCTAACTTAAGTGCCTTTCAATAAAACTTCATAATACCGCTACTGTACTGCAAAGCGGTGCCTATGAGTGTCACTTGATGAACATGGCTACTGTACTGGGTAAATGTCATTTAAGGTACTAATCCAACATTTCTTTCTATGCTTGTGCCACTTCATCATGTTACTTCAGTATACCAATAATTTATTGCTTCTTCCTATGCTACTGAACTGCTAGCTATACGGATGCCATTAAGCATGGGTTCATGTTACGCTATAGTAGAAAAATAAGGGGCTTCGCAAAGATAATACTAAAGTGCCAACATATATGTACATCTAATTAAATTGAATTCTAAATCATCTCAACAAATCTCAAGAACTCTAACATCAATTTTATCCCAAATCAAAATATACAAAATCAAACCCTAACTATAAGCATTGAAAAACCAAACCCCTTACCTTAAATGTTTGAAATGATTCTTGTTCTTCCAACCTAAAACCAAAGCTAGCTCTTGTGTTCTTTTTTCCTCTTCTCTTCTAAGTCCTCTTTCTCTTGCTCTCTCTCTCTCTCTCTATGTGTTTTAATGTTATGACATAAAACAAGGTGTGTTTGGTTTGTTTAGAACAAGACACTAGCAAGCAAAAATACCAAAAAGTCCTTGGTCTTACTACTAGTTATAACACTAATAATACTAAATAATATTATTAACCCAAATAATTAAAATAACTCCGAATAATTAAATATCGGTCCGAATAATATTTTACCGAACTGAACAGAATAAAAACCAGACCTAACAAAATAATTACCGGTCCCTCAAAACAAATACCGGGCCGAATAAAATAATTACCGGTCCCTCAAAATAAATACCGACCGAATAAAATAATTATCGGTCCCTCAAAATAAATACTGGACCGAATAAAATAATTACCAGTCCCTTAAAATAAATATCGGACCAAATAAAATAATTACCGATCCGAATAAAATGTCACCGAATATATTAACAGATATACCGGTTAATTTAAATATTCTCGTCGTAAAAATAAACGTCAAACGGTAATTCGAAAATATTCTTATAATATAATATTAAATAAAACGGGGCGTTACAGGAGCTGTCACTTCAACTTTAAACTAGAAACTGAAATTTGTACGTGAAGGGAAAGTGGTAATCATAAATGGGGAAAATGCATTGTTAATATCTCATTTGTCATCTTTCAGTATTATGGAGGCGGATGAAGCTGCTGTTGGAACCCGGTTCCAAGCATTATCCGTTGACAACATAAGAGGAAATGATAATTCCATGGTTTCGCTTAAGGACGCGCAACAAGTTTTGTGAAAGGGTCATAGCGAGGCATGGAGACAGATTGTGGATCCACTTGTGAATAAGAACAGATCCAGATTTGGGTTCTCTTTGAAGAATGACAAAGGTAAGAGCATGAATATGAAGTCTGCTGCAGGCAAGTATCAAGACATTTACTGTAGCGAGGGTTATCTTCATCCAACTGTTTTCGGGATTAATGCCATTGTAGAAGATGAAGCAGAGAAGGAAATATCGAATCATGTGACACACGGAGTTAAGGTTCAGAACTGGATCACCATTGATGTTCCCTCTTGCATACATGTTTCAAAGTAATTTGATTTGTTAATTTTTTTTGAAAATATTTCACTCTGCCCAAGGTGGAAGTATTAATGTTGTAGGGCTTATCTGTTTGCTGTGACTTTTAAAATCAATAATAAAAGTTGTCTTTGTTTCCCAAATTGTGTCTTTATTTTATGCTTTTTCTTGGAAAATGGTAATAAAAAAACCTTCAAAATGAATAATAACTCAAATTCAATCTGCATGATCACTTGTTATATGTGTCAATTTCTAAAAGTAATCATAAATCATATGTGCAGATTTATTAAAAAAACTCGTTGAATACAATGATCCTACACCCTCTCCCAACTTTAAATGTCTTGTGTATGGGGCTGAAGAAGAAGATTATGATGAGATTCCAGAAGAGGTCTCACGGTTTCTTGAGCACGAGAAAAATACGATTCAGTTATATAAAGAGCCATTGGAAGTGATCAATTTGGGTTCAGAAGAAGATCCGAAGGAAGTCAAGATTGGAGCATTACTGCATCCTGATGTGAAGAGCACGTTGATTGAACTGTTGAAGGAGTATGTGGATATTTTTGCTTGGTCTTATCAAGATATGCCTGGTCTAGTGTTGTACCCCAAAATTTTCCCTCCCTTTTGCACTCAAGATGCTATCCCAGGGTTTCTCAAACACTTAATTTGGCTCAAAAATTGATCAAGCAGATTCTCTTCCTAGGCAACCAGTCAGCAATTAGGGTTTTGCACTTCTCAAAGGAATTTGAGTCATCAAGGTTTCAAATAAATCACCATGTCTCCTCAAAGTATGTTGAGTCAATTTTCAAACCACACATTGCAAGTTTTCCCAATCCATGGCCCAGATAACTGAAAATGCATTTGTGTGATTTTTATTTGTTTTCTTAATTATAATGTTCTGAGGATTGATGTTATTTTTGAGAGCATATTCTGTTTGAATAAGGTGCAAAGTCTAAAACTATCATTTTAAGCAATCATGATTGAGGGGTCAATTAATCATTTTGGTTTGAGCTTTTTAACATTTATTTTGTTTAAGAGTACAAAATACATGATTTATCCTATCATATTATGTTTACTTGAAATGTAAGTTATCAAGCCAAGATGTTTTATTCCAAACATTCAATCAAGAATTTAAAAATTAAACTAAAACTCAAAGTTTTGTACAACAAATTTCATTATTACTCAAGCTTTATGTTAATTATAGTTTTGTGGGTCATTCAAAAAATGATTACAAATGATTACAAGTAGATTTCAAGTGAAATACAAAGTAAAATCTACAAGGAAAGAATTGGTTCTTCTTCAAGTCTCTTTGCTTCATCTTCAAGAAATTCTTCATTGCTAGCCATGGTCTTATCTTCATCTTGTCTTGCTTTCCATTTGTTTGTACATGTGACAAAAGAAAAGAGAAAACATTAGCAAAAAAGTCAACATTGAAAAGTCCAAACAAAAAATTGATTTTCATCACTAGGGTTTTCTTTTAGGAATCAGAATTTTGTTTGTACATTTCTCCCTATTTCTGCAAATCTCAAAACCTAGGTTTTGGTTCACAAAAAAGGGAAAAAGAAATAAATATACAAATTGGATAGGCAAGGCAGCAAGTTCAAACAACAACAAAAGCAACAGACTGCAAACAACAACATTCAAATGCACAAGTCAAACAATACCAATAGCCAAACTGCATCACAAAAAAGGCAGCGCTTTGCAAAGCAATTACAGCAGCCCAAGATGCAAGGTAACAGGCTACAAATAGCAGACAACAAGTAAGCTATCCAAGGCATAAACACATGTATGCAACATAATAAAACAAACAAAATGCAAGCAACAAGCCAAAGGCATCAGATATTGCAATACAAAGTCAAACATCATCACTTTCCTAAAAAATAAGCAAACCCTTCAGAAAATGCATCAAAAAGCAAAAATGATTTATCTCACAAAGAGAGGAAAGAGGAAAGATATCACCTAGCCAGCAAATAACCTAAAGCTATGCCAAGACAAATAGGTTGCTATAAGAAACGGTCCAAGAAGACCTGCTTAAAAAGCGTCCTTATGCTGCCCATAGCAGTCCAAAATCTGTCCAAGTTCTGCACAAAAGCATGTCAACATAAACCACAGCAAACTAGTCTGCAATACAATCCAAAAAAATTGCCCAGACTTGCACCAAAATGGAAACAGTTCAAGCTGCACTCAAAATCCCAAAACTAGAAAAGCCAAAACTGTCAAAATTCAAAGTATTTTTACCTCCTATTTTTTCACCCTAACCAGATAACAAGGATGAATGTTTTATAAAAAGAGGAGAGGACCATCAGATATGAAAGGGAGACAAAACTATCAAATTGAAAAACCACAAAAAACTAAGAACAAAAGGTTCAACAAAGTCCTTTGTCTCAAAACCTACTGAAACATCATAGAACCAAATCCATCACTGTAAAAAACCAGCAGCCAACATAGCCAACTGAAACATCACAAAAAAAAAGAACAGAAGAGAAGCAAACATAACTAGCAAACAACAAAAAAACTCCGAACCAAAAGTCCAAGAAAACCCTTTGTCTCAAACCAACTGGAACATCACAGTATCCATCAAAACAACCATCAAACCATCACTAAAAACCAGCATCCATCGAAAACAGCCATCATTAAAAAACCAGCAAATAACAAAAACATAGAACCAAAGTCCACCACCCAAACATTGTCATCAAACATCCTTATCCAAAAAAAACATAAGCAAATCAGTAGCAAACAAACAACAAAAAGCCTAGTTTTTCATCATTTTTCAAAGTCCATTCATAATACACAAAACCCAGCAAATCAGTAGCAAACAAACTGTAAAAAAGCCAAGTAGTTTTACATCATTTTTCCCCTTTTCAAAGTCCATTAAGAATACACAAAACCTAGCAAATCAGTAGCAAACAAATAGCAAAAAGCCAGGATAACACAAGTTCAGAAGAAGAAGAAATAGTCATTCACAAACACAGAGTCAGAGCCGTCTTATCGAAAAAGAGCTTTAAGAGGTTAGTAAGGTTATAGATCTGGACCTCACAAGCGATCTCTTTCTTCCTTTTCCTATACTCTCATGGATCTGTCGTTGCATGCATCGTTACCTTCACCGATCTCACTGAACGGAGAACTGGGGTTTTGTTTCCCCCCTTTTTAGATTTAGGGTCACCAATTGAAAATCTGCAGAAATTGATCACAAATTAGTAACTAGGAAAGAGAGATGATCAGAAAGATGTAAGAAAAATAGGGTTTTGAGATACGCCACCGTCGTCACCGCCGTAAGGCGATTTTCGGCGCGGCCAAAGGGTCTTCTCTGGTGAAGAGTCATAGTAAGAGAGAAGAGAGAGGGCAGAGCGTGTAAGAGAGAGAAAAAATGATGAATTATGAGGCCTGGCTTCAGCGTGATGAAGTTTTGTGTTGTTTGATAACAACACTTTGGCCCAATCTGGTGGTGACAGTTGTCACCACCCCTTTAGTCACCCTGGATGATCCCCCACTTGCATCCCCATGTTAATCTGATGCGCCCTCATCATCCATCTGTCGGATCATTTATCACAGCCCTTTCAACACATCTTAGATGCATGCCCATGGAACACCTCCACGAGGTTGCTACACTGGATTAGCCTAAAATGTTTGGGCTTTTTATTTTTTACACCCCCTTGTTTTGCTCTATTTACAGGCCCATTTCTAGTTTTCCCCTTTATATTTTTTTGTTGTTAATATTTTCTTTTTCATTATTTGATTTTTATTTCTTCAGCATATATTAAAAAAAATGTAAATATTTTAATATTTGTTTTAAATAATTATTAACTTTAAAAAAAAAATTATTTGACATTATTAATTAAGTCCTTAATTAATTTTATCACATGAAAATAATTTTAACCTAAATAATTATTTAACGGTCTGGACTTGTATTGTTTGATTTAAATATTTATTTCTTACTGTCACCCCCATTCATTAATTTGTACTCCCATTCCCGAAGCTCTGTAATAACTTAGAATTTCAATTTCCGCATTTTTATTGTTTTACTCATTACTGTATAGTAATTAGGCGTGTATGGTAAGATCAAAAAATCAATCGCTAATTAACCTAATTTCAAAGATCAAATTAACTTGAATCAAACACATTTTTTCACACGCGCACCTCTAGGGTAACCTCGCTCGTTGCCTCAGAAATACAGTCATGTCCCTTGAGTATGGGACCTTTTGGAAATGACCCTTCGATAAAAAAGATCGTAGTCCCTCGACGACCCTCGACGTTGCTTTTGATAAAACAATCTCGTCCCTCACAAAAATTGCTAAAGCGTCACATAAGTTGCTTTCAATGACTGTAAAATTAACCTGCGCCTGTCTCTTTACATCCAACGATGGGGCTTCTTATCAAATCAATGGTAAGATAGCAACATTTAAAGGAGGAAGAAAAGAACCTTGAAACCTTTCGAGTAGTTAGATTCGCTCCTAGTTACTCGCTTGCTCACGACAAAAACATTTTACACCAACACTTTCATCTCAAAACATTTTCAAAAGACAAAACCTTTTGTATACGGTCTTATAGAGACGAGAACCATTGCAAAACATCTTTTCAAAAAACTTTTAAAAACACAATCCACAAACACATCTTTGAACTATCGTTCGAAACAAAACTTTGTACGTGTTCTTATAGAAACGAGAACCATTACAAAGAGATTTTTCAGAACACTTTCAAAGCCCACACCACAAGCACACTGTCAAACAAAAGCAAGTGATCTAAAAGACTAACTAAGAGCCCATGTAAAACTATGGATGAAAAGGGTGCTAATACCTTCCCTTTTCATAATCTACCTCCCGAACCCGAGAAATAATCTCGAAAGGTCTTTCCTGTGCTTTTTTACCTTTCCTTTTGGATAAAAGAAAATTCGGCGGAGACTCGTGTTATCCGCACAAATGCGATCAAAACGCAAAACACCAAGTCAACTCTCCTACCATATCACATAACTGGCGACTCTGCTGGGGATTCTTCTAAAAGTGGAGTTACCTTAGGGTTAGATCACCTTTACTCGCTTTCATTATTTGATTTGTATGCTTTATATTTAGTTCTTTGTATTGGGCTTGCTTTGATCCTCTACCCGGATCTGGGACACCTTTTTAGGTAAATAGCAATAGATTATGGAAATTGTACAGCGTAGACCGATACGGTTGAAACAATGGCTATGTTAGTGTGACACATTTGTGGGTACTGGTATCCCTCTTAGTGAATAGAGGAGAATACGGGGCTGCTGAGTGGCATCGTGAAGCACTAATTGACTTTAGAACCCTAATTGAACAAACTTGGCCATTAGGACGTAGTGAGATAGCCGATTTCGGTGTAGAGCTGAAAATTGGTTGATACTCGATACTACACTCATTGAGGCTAGAATTTCGGGATATCTCAGCTGTAAGAAAAGATTGTTGTGCTGAGATAATACCTAAGAGAAGGTCGGTGATATTGAGATCCTTTAGAACCCGTTCACTATTATGAGGACAGGTTAAGCCAACCAAACTTCAAGAGGGTACTTACCTACAAAACTCATGCAAGCCTAAAACATAGGGACCTGTTTGTTGTGTGTGTATATATTTACTTGTACATAAACATCATAAACATCATGAACATGATATGCATGCTCACTAACCATTTCAAGGATTTATAAATTTATCTTTGTTTTTTTTGTAGGACATGAATTCTCTCTGAAGAAACACCATCCGAATCAGCTTTGTAAAAGCACATCCTCAACTTCAAGAGCTATCCTCAAGAGTGCCCGGGGATTCTCCTTTTACCAAGAAATATGGTCGACTCCTCGGTTTGGATACATCCAACTTCCAAGAAGAGATGATGTATGTACTATTCCAATTCTTTGATCCCGTACATCATTGTTTCACCTTCCCAGACTATCAGTTGGTACCTACACTGGAAGAGTTCTCTCTACTCTTAGGGCTGCATGTGCTTGATCAAATACCATTCACCGGTCTAGAAGGGATTCCAAAACCTGAAGTCATCGCCGAAGCTTTGGATATAAAGAGGACCGACATCATAGCCAATTGGGAGACAAAAAACGGGGTTAAAGGCTTTCTAGCTAAGTTTTTATTGGAAAAGGCTCGTTCATTCTGGGACGACATGGATTTCCAAGCTTTCGAAGATGTCCTGGCTCTTCTCATTTATGGTTTGGTTCTGTTTCTCAGTTCGGACCAATTCATAGACGTTAACGCCATCAAAGTCTTTCTCTCTCGCAATCCTATACCTACCTTACTAGGAGACATCTTGCATTGCCTTCATACATGAACCATGAAAAGAAGAGGTACTCTTTTGTGTTGTATCCCCTTACTCGCCAAGTGGGTCACTTCACACCTACCTCAGTCAGCATTGAAGAACGAGCAAAGACTGACATGGTCCCAAAGGATGATGTCTCTCACCCACTCTGATATCCGTTGGTGTTCGAGATCCTTGGAAGATGTCTCTATCATTGACCGCTGTGGGGAGTTCCCTAATGTACCTCTGCTTGGTATTAGGGAGGGTATCACCTATAACCCCTGCTTAGCTCTTCGACAGTTTGGGTATGCCCGAAGAGACGGCCCTCACGAGATGCTCATCCAAGGTCTGGTGTTCGATTACGACAAAGAAGACCAAGGTTACCGCCAGAGGTTTACACGTGCTTGGGGAATGGTGAACAAGGTGGACAATAGGACTTTGGGACACAAAAACTCTATCCCTCTCGAGCCTTACCTTAGATGGGTACGGGCTCGTGCTCAGAGTCTCTTGATGCCTTACCCTTCCATCCTTCCTGTGATCATGGAGCCTGTTGTTGAAGGAGACGTCCCATACATCGTTCTTCATCTTGACATGCCTACCTCTCTCGAAGACTTGCAGAAAGCTTGGGTCCAGTTGAAGGAAGAGCGACACACCTTTGAAGCCCAGTTTTATGCCAGTGAGAAGAAGGTTCTGGAGCTCACCAAACTGCTTCACGAAGAGAAAAACCTGAATGCCTACATCACTCCAAAGAGGATGCGTTCAGTCTTTTTGTCTTAGGAACTTTTGTTGTATTTTGTTTCTTTCATTGTAAGCCCGAGGAGGCATGATGTATTCAAACTCAGTTTTATTAATATAACGTGTGTTCGTTTTTGGTTTAAACAAATTTAAATCTCTAAATTTCCTTGAAATCATTTGCATATTACATCTTCATTCATCATAACATCATACAGGTTTCTCATAACAGGTCACCTTATCCTTCTACTATTTATTTCAGTGAGATGGATGTTGAACAGACTGTGAAAGATCTTCAGGCGTAGAACGCCCAGTTTCAACAAATGCTCTTGACTCTGACAAAAGGACAAGAGGAGTTGAAGACTCTATTGGCCAAAGAGAAGAAGAAGAAAACGAAGAAATCAACCAGTGTTGTGATCATGGGAAGAAGGTTTAAAGGATAAGCCAGACGAACTTTGGACTTTGCAACATCATCGGGTGAAGGAGATAATCAAGGAGACGGGACCCAAGAAGTAAACAACGACCCAGCACCCGAGGAAGAGGAAGAGCCTGATTACTCTGAGGAACAATATCCTCCTGCTGATGATAAATACAAACAGCTAGAGGATCGTTTGAATTCTATGGAGATTCAGAGGGTACCCGGTTTGGATTTTGAAGAATTAGGACTCATCTCAGGGGTTTTCATTCCACAGAAATTCAAGGTCCCCACTTTCTCCAAATACGATGGTGTCTCTTGCCCAAAGCTACATCTAAGATCATACGTTAGAAAGATTCAACCCCATATGACTGACAAAAATCTATGGGTGCATTTCTTCCAAGAGAGCTTATCTGGGATGCAGTTATATTGGTTCTATCAATTGGAAGGAACAAATGTTCGCAATTGGGAAGATTTGGCCGCCTCTTTCTACAAACAATACCAGTACAATGCTGATTTAGCTCCAACGAGGACGCAATTGCAAGGCATGTCTATGGGAAAAGGTGAAGGTTTCAAAACCTATGCTCAAAAATGTAGGGATCTCGCAGGCAGAGTACAACCCCCTCTATCTGACAGAGAATTAGTGGATATGTTCCTGGGCACCTTGTCGGGGCCATTCTTCAACCACCTGATTGGGAGTTCCTCAGCTAGATTTACTGAATTAATCATGACTGGTGAGCGGGTCGAAGCCGGTATAAAAAGCGGAAAAATTCAAAGAGATGCATCCTCGAGCATGACGAAGAAGCCTTTTGTTGTAAAGAAATAGGTCAGTGTTGCATATGACTATAGGAATCAAAACAAAGTTGATCGTCGCCCGACGATAGGGGCTGTTATGATTTCTAATCCTGTGCCAAATCAACAGCAAAATTATCAGTGCAAGCTAGAAGCGCCCATGAGATGTTTTACCCGGATCAACATGACCATATCTCAAGTTTTTCCACACCTTCTGAAGACCAATCTGGAAACTTTAAAGGAAGCTCCCAAGAACCCCAATACTGCTTCTCCTCGCTACAACTTGAACGCCCGATGTGCCTATCATTCTGAAAGCCCGGGAGATGATAAAAATGATTGTTGGGCCTTAAAGAATAAAGTGCAAGATCTTACCGATGCAAAAGAGATTGAGTTTGATCCCCCAGAAACTCCTAATGTAATAACGACGCCAATGCCCAGACATGGCCAAGGTATCAACGCCATTGATGATGATCGTTTTGTCTCCTCCGTGAATGACTTAATTACTCCTCTGTTGACCATTAAACATAATCTACTGCAAGCTGGTTTGTTCCCGGGCTGCGATGAAAATATTCACTATCGAACGACTATTTATTACTAAAAATAGGCGTCCAGCGCCTGAGGACTAGTAAAGAAATCCTATTTGAAAAGCTTCCTCTTACCAAAAGTTCCTATCAAGATGTTTCAATAATCACCATTTCCGACAATCCTTTCGGGGTCCCCACCAAAAACCCATCAGGATTACACCTTTAATCATCACTATGCCAAGACCAATATCTTATTCTTTGGATAAAGTTGTTCCCTGGAATTATGGGGCTGACGTTTATTACTATGGCGTCAAGCAAGAGCAGTTGGCTGTCAAAGACGAAGTTGCGAGAGATATTGATCCCGACATCAGTAATATCACTGGGATGAGCAAGATAACAAGAAGTGGAAGAGTCTTCTCACCTGAGACTTCTCCAAAGAATGTTGCTACTCCTGTGATCATTCCTACTACCACTCCTACCGACACTCCCAGTGATACTCCTACTGTTATCCCTGCTACCGAGACAAGGGGCAAAGAGGTCTTGAATGAGTCTGTCCAAGCAAGAGAGTGTCCCGAGATCATCTTTGAAGATTCTAGAGAGGAGATAGAAGAAATACTGAAGATAATTAAGAAAAGTGACTACAATAGCGTAGAACAGTTGGGGAAGACCCCCTCGAAGATATCATTGTTGTCCTTACTTTTATGTTCCGAGGCCCATGCCAAAGCTTTGGTAAAGTTTCTTAAGACCGCCCACGTGCCCCCAGAGACCTCCATCGACCAATTTGAAAACTGTGTGGCCAGTCTAACTGCTGATAATGGATTGGGCTTTTTCGATGTTGATTTAACCCCTAAGGAAAGGAAGCACAACGATGCCTTGCATATTTCCATTGAATGCAGGGGCACCACACTTGCCCATGTTCTGGTGGATACCGGCTTATCATTGAATGTCTTGCCCAAAAATGTTCTCGACCGACTGGATTGCGAGGGGCTTATCTTGAAACCTAGCAACATCATAGTAAGGGTCTTTGATGGTTCCAAGAGGACAGTGCACGGAGAAGTTAATATCCCCATAAAAATTGGAACTCAGACGTTGGACTCAACCATCTATGTGATGGACATCCGCCCTTCATACTCTTGTCTATTGGGTCGACCCTAGATCCATTGTGCTGGTGTCGTCACTTCAACCTTGCACCAAATGCTAAAATACCCGATCAAAGGAAAGATTGTCACAATTCATGGAGAGGAGGAGTACATGGTTAGTCATCTAAACTCTTTCAGGTATGTTGAAATGGATGGTGAATTCATCGAGACTCCCTGTCATAAATTTGAGGAGGTTCCAGCAACTGTCGCGGCAACCAAGTCTACTCTAAAGGTCCCGAAGATTACCAGACCTCCACTGAAGTTGGCCTCTTTGAAAGATGGTCTAGCGGTAGTTGAAGAAGGCAGGTGTACCATATGGGGTCAGCTTCCGGATATTCCCTACAATTCCGACAAATTTGGGTTGGGGTTCACTTCAGAGGCCCAAAGAGTTGTTCGACGTTCTCGCACCGGAGGACCACCTCTGCATATTAGCATTCAAGGAATCAATGCAGTAGAAGACAGTGATGGCAGATGTGATATGGACGAATGGATTTCCCCAACCACCGGCGGAGGGCTCAACAATTGGGAGGCCAAAGATTTCATTCCTGTTACTTTTATTCAAGAGTAATTGTCTTTTAAAATTTTCAGGCTTGTAATATTTAAACAATTCATACTTTTAAAACCCTGTGTCTTACCCGAGACACAACAGTCCATTTGTGAGGGTTGTCACTTCATTCTCATATGTCATTAATAAATCATGGACGTTTTTGCATAAAATTTTATGTTCTTTATTTTTCTTTCTTACATTTTATTTTCTTTCAAAAGTATCTATGCTCTTACACACACTCACATATTAAAATGAAGATCTACGTCCACTCAGGATCCCATGGGTAACAGTTCTGCTATGGCCAATTGTGACTTTGAAAATCCGATCTACCAAGCCGACAACAAAAGTGAGGAAGATTGTGAGGTATCAGGGGAGTTGGCTAGGTTGTTGCAACAGGAAGAAAGGACCATTCAGCCGCACGAAGAGCCGGTCGAAACAGTTAACTTAGGTACTGAGGAGGACAAAAAAGAGGGCAAGGTGGGTGCCAATTTGGAACCTAGTGTCAAGGAGTGTCTGATTCGGTTGATGTAAAATTATGTTGAAGTCTTTTCCTGGTCGTACGAAGACATGCCGAGACTTGATACATACATTGTGGTACATCATCTACCTACAAGAGAAGATTGTCCTCCAGTAAAGCAAAAGGTTTTCTGCATGAGGCCTGATATGTCAGAAAAGATTAAAGCAGAAGTCATGAAGCAATTCAATGCTGGATTTTTGGCTGTCACCTCTTATCCCCAATGGGTGGCCAATGTTGTTCCTATGCCCAAGAAAGATGGTAAAGTGCGAATGTGTATGGACTACAGAGATTTGAATAGGGAAAGCCCCAAAGATGATTTCCCACTCCCCCACATAAACATTATAGTTGACAATACGGCATAACACAAAGTGTTTTTCTTCATGGACGGTTTCTCAGGCTACAACCAAATCAAAATGGTGCCTGAGGATATGGAGAAAACAACCTTTGTTACACAGTAGGGCACATTCTGCTATAAGGTCGTGCCATTCGGACTGAAGAATGCAGGGGAAACTTATCAACGCACCATGGTAGCTTTATTTCATGACATGATACATCATGAGATAGAGGTCTACATAGATGATATGATAGCTAGATCACAAACGGAAGAAGAGCATCTTGACCACTTACAGAAACTGTTTGAGAGGCTGAAGAAATATAAGTTGAGGTTGAATCCAAACAAATGCACGTTTGGTGTACGGTCTAGTAAACTCCTAGGTTTTTTCGTTAGCAACAAAGGCATCGAGGTTGATCCTGCCAAGGTTAAAGCGATACAAGAGATGCCTTCTCCTCGTACTGAGATGGAAGTCATAGGATTCTTGGGACGTTTGAATTACATCGCCAGGTTCATTTCTCACCTGACAGCTACTTGTGAGCCAATCTTCAAGCTTTTGAAAAAAGATCAAGTAGTCAAATGGAATGACGAATGCCAAGTTTCTTTTGACAAAATCAAGGAATACTTACAAGAGCCTCATGTGTTGTTACCACCCGTCGAGGGAAGGCATTTAATCCTGTATTTGACCGTTTTAGAAAACTCAATGGGGTGTGTGTTGGGGCAGCATGACGATTCTGGCCAAAAAGAGCATGCTATTTATTACCTAAGCAAAAAGTTTACCGACTGTGAAACAAGATATTCATTGCTCGAGAAAACTTGTTGCGCTCTGGCATGGGCTGCTCGCCGGCTGAGACAGTATATGCTGACCCATACTACTTTGTTGATAGTTAAAATGGATCTGATAAAATACATCTTTGAGAAGCCCGCTCTTTCTGGGAGAATAGCAAGATGGCAGATGATCCTGACAGAATATGACATACAATATACTACTGAAAAAGATATAAAAGGTAGTTTATTAGCTGATCACCTCGCTCACCAAGCTGTGGAAGACTATCGGTCCATGAAGTTTGAATTCCCGGATGAAGACATCATGATATTGGACGACTGTGAAGAAATCGGGCCATATGACGAACCAGAACAAGGATCCCAATGGACCCTGTTCTTTGATGGAGCATCCAATGCATTTGGCAATGGTATCGGTGCCGTACTCATATCTCCGGAAGGATGTCATACTCCCTTTACTTCCAGACTTTGCTTCAATTGTACAAACAACATGGAAGAATACGAAGCATGCATCTTCGGTCTCAATACTGCTATAGACTTGGGGATCAAATCCTTAGATGTATTTGGAGATTCAACTTTGATTATCAGTCAGATCAAAGGAGAATGGGACACCAAACACCCCAACCTTATACCTTACAAAGAACATGTCTTGACATTGCTACTGCATTTTGAGAAGATTACCTTCGAGCATTTCCCGCGAGAATAAAATCAGCTAGCAGACACACTAGCTACAATGTCATATATGTTTAAATTTAATTGGGATAACGAGGCTCCTCAAATCACCATTGAGAGAATGGATGAACCAGCCTACTGTCACGAGATCGGTACTGAAGGAGTAGTGGATCAACCTTTGTTCCATGAGGTTAAAAGGTATCGCGAGTCTCAGCAATATCTAGAAGGAGCTTCAATGAATGATAAGAAGTTCCTAAGAAGATTCTCGGCTAAGTTCTTCCTTAGTAACGAAATTTTTTACAAACACAGTCATGACTCTGTATTGCTTCGGTGCGTAGACATGGTTGAGGCTGAAAGGATCATGGTTGAATTACACGAAGGCACTTTTGGTACCCATTCCAGTGGGTATACAATGGCAAAGAAAATCCTACGGGAAGGCTACTATTGGTCTACCATGGAGGCAGATTTCTATCAACACTCTCGGACTTGCCATAAGTGTCAGATTTATGCGGATAAAGTGCACGTCCCTCCGGTTCCTTTGAATGTCTTGACAAATCCTTGGCCATTTGCTATGTGGGGAATCGATATGATTGGGGAAATCAAGCCAACGACCTTCAATGGACACCGCTTCTTCTTAGTGGCCATCGACTATTTTATAAAGTGGGTTAAGGCAACTTCCTTTGCTTCCGTTACTAAGAATGTGATCGCCCGGTTCATCAAATAGAACTTCATCTGTCGGTACGGTATCCCTGAGAGAATCCTCACTGATAATGGTACGAATCTAAACAACACTATGATCACCGCCTTGTGCGAGCAATTCAAGATCCAGCATCATAATTCTTCCCCTTACCAGACAAAGATGAATGGTGTTGTCGAAGCTGCAAATAAAAACATTAAAAAGATCATACAGAAAATGACAGTTACATACAAAGACTGGCATGAGATGTTACCATTCGCTCTCCACGGGTATCGTACCATAACTCGCACATCAACTGGGGTAACACCCTATTCTCTGGTATACGGCATGGAGGCTGTCTTACCCATCGAGGTCCAGATCCCCTCTCTGAGGATCATGAAGGATGTTGGCTTAGACGAAGAAGATTGGATCCAGACTCGACTTGACCAATTGAACTTGATTGATGAGAAGAGGCTTACAGATATCTGTCATCGTCATATGTACCAAAAACACATGATCAAATCTTTTAACATAAAGGTCAAACGTCAGGTATATCGGGTTGGTGACTTGGTAATTAAGCGTATCATTTTTCCACAAGGTGATCCCAGGGGCAAATGGACTCCTACATATGTAGGACCGTTTGTGATCAAAATCATATTCTCTGGTGGGGAAATGATCTTGACCACTATGGATGGCGACGACCTTCCTCACCCTGTCAATACGGACATAATTAAAAGATACTACACATGAACAAGGACCCGCTAGGTTGACTGATCTAGGCAAAAGAAAGGGCTTCCCGACGAACCAAAAGGGTTCGAGAAAAAGTAAGGGATGAAAATGAAAAAAATATGTACACCCGGCAAGCCGAAAACCCGAAAGGGCAGTTTGGGAAAAAAAGGGTATCCCGGTGGATCGAAAACCTGAAAGGGCGGTCCAGGAAAAAGTTAGGGAATTAAAGCATATGACTATGTCCCGTTGGATCATCTCGCAGACAATCTTCAGCATTGACCAATCAACTCAAACGGTTCTAATCAATCCAATCAACTTCGCCGAAGGCGACAAGTGGACAAGACACTCAGAGAATTGAAGACTATAGCAGAATGGGAACCCCATGGGATTATTTCACATAGCTATCTATTCTTTGCATCAATTTTTATTTTTTTACAACGACATTCTCTCACTAGAATGCTCGTCTCATTGTACAAAAAATACTTATTCAAGTTAATACAAAGATATCCCCTTTGGAAGTGAAAAACCATATGTTTTTCTTTATTTCTGTTGTTTTGTTTACAAAAACGTCCAATGATTTATTAATGAACATATGCACTTGAACGTGATTACTGTTACAAATAAATAGAAAAAAGGAAATACAATTACTAATGACTTTAAGAAATAGGATAATATCTATAAGCCATTCCATAAGATCTCCGCAGGTACCTTCTTCAGCAAGAGCGGAAGCAAATACATCCTACTATAGAATCGCTGACGTATCCCCAGTATGAAACTTGTTGGTATCAAGTGTTCTCATACCCTTAACAGAGTAAAACTTCTAACTATCGCTCTAGAATTTCCCCAGTAAGTTTCCCAACTTCTCATATTTCCCCAGCAGGATTTCATGAAGTCTACAAGCAATGTCCGATGTTTCCCTTCTATAACAGAGTTTATATTTGGAAACTCACCCATCAGTGCTTCAGGAGGGATTTATTTTCCCTACTTCCAACAACACTACGACACAAACAATCTTTAATTCCATACATTTGCATCCATACGTCATAGCATTGACAACACAAGTATATACAGTGAAATCTCATTTATCTTGAGAAACAACATCATACCATGCATTGCATACATCATAGCATTGCATACAATGAACTCTTCACATGTTGCAGGAAAGAATCAATTGACAGGAAATTATCATCAACAAAGTTCCAACAGACAAATATTTTCAACAAGAAAAGACTGGTCCACCTTCTACATAACAAAATATTTCTTCCAGGTTTCTTACTGGTTCAGATAAATCTCTCAACGGTTTACTCTGATTCGTTTCCAGATTCTTATTGGTTCTGATAAATCTCTCAACGGTTTATTTTGATTCGTTTCCAGATTCTTACTAGTTCAGATAAATCTCACAATGGTTTACTCTGATTCGTTTCCAGATTCTTACTGGTTCAGATAAATCTCTCAACGGTTTACTCTGATTTGTTTCCAGATTCTTACTGGTTCAGATAAATCTCTCAACATTTTATTCTGATTCGTTTCTAGATTCTTACCGGTTTAGATAAATTTATCAACGGTTTATTCTGATTCGTTTCCAGATTCTTACTGGTTCAGATAAATCTCTCAACGGTTTATTCTGATTCGTTTCCAGATTCTTATTGGTTCAGATAAATCTCTTAACGGTTTATTCTGATTCATTTCCAGATTCTTACTGGTTCAGATAAATCTCTCAACGGTTTATTCTGATTCGTTTCCAGATTCTTACTAGTTCAGATAAATCTCTCAACAGTTTATTCTGATTTGTTTCCAGATTCCTACTGTTTCAGATAAATCTCTCAACGGTTTATTCTGTTTCGTTTCCAGATTCTTACAGGTTCAGATAAATCTCTCAATGGTTTATTCTGATTCGTTTTCTGTTTAAAATCGAGTTTAGACTTTCTGTCAATAATCATCTTTGGATGGCATCTATAAGCCCATCTCCAACAACTCTCCATGATTTCTCCAAATGGCATCTTTAAGCCCATTCCCTACACAATCAACCAGCTCATCATCAAGTGCAAATTTTTGGGCACTCTAGTGTTCAATCATCTTTTACTTTCA
Source organism: Vicia faba (assembly GCA_948472305.1). NCBI lineage: Eukaryota > Viridiplantae > Streptophyta > Magnoliopsida > Fabales > Fabaceae > Vicia > Vicia faba. Next base: position 510,897,614 of record OX451738.1, on the reverse strand, counting down.
AGCCACGAACGACAAACACATCAATCTCAATTTTCAAGTTTAAGAAGATTGAACAGGGGTAGCTGTTGTACCCCAAAATTTTCCCTCCCTTTTTCACTCAAGATGTTATCCCAGGGTTTCTCAAACACTCAATTTGGCTCAAAAATTGATCAAGCAGATTCTCTTCCTAGGCAACCAGTCAGCAATTTGGGTTTTTCACTTCTCAAAGGAATTTGAGTCATCAAGGTTTCAAATAAATCACCATGTCTCCTCAAAGTCTGTTATGTCAATTTTCAAACCTCACATTGCAAGTTTGCCGAATCCATGGCCCATATAACTGAAAAGGCATTTGTGTGATTTTTATTTGTTTTCTTAATTATAATCTTCTGAGGATTGGTGTTAGTTTTTAGAGCATATTCTGTTTGAATAGGGTGCAAAGTCTAAAACTATCAATTTAAGCAATCATGATTGAGGGGTCAATTAATCATTTGGGTTTGAGCTTTTTAACATTTATTTTGTTTAAGAGTGCAAAATACATGATTTATCCTATCATATTATGTTTACTTGAAATGTAAGTTATCAAGCCAAGATGTTTTATTCCAAACATTCAATCAAGAATTTCAAAATTAAACTAAAACTCAAAGTTTTGTACAAAAAATTTCATTATTACTCAAGCTTTGTGTTCATTACAATTTTGTGGGTCATTCACAAAATCATTACAAATGATTACAAGTAGATTACAAGTGAAATATAAAGTCAAATCTACAAGGAAAGAATTGCTTCTTCTTCAAGTCTTTTTGCTTCATCTTCATGAAATTCCCCATTGCTAGCCATGGTCTTCTCTTCATCTTGTCTTGCTTGCCATTTGTTTGTACATGTGACAAAAGAAAAGAGAAAACATTAGCAAAAAAGTCAACATTGAAAAGTACAAACAAAAATTTGATTTTCATCACTAGGGTTTTCTTTTAGGAATCATAATTTTGTTTGTCCATTTCTCCCTATTTATACAAATCTCAAAACCTAGGTTTTGGTTCACAAAAAAGGGAAAAAGAAATAAATATACAAATTGGATAGCCAAGGCAGAAAGTTCAAACAGCAACAAAAGCAACAGGCTGCAAACAGCAGCAATCAAATGCACAAGTCAAACAATACCAATAGCCAAACTGCATCACAAAAAAGGCAGCGCTTTGCAGAGCAATTACAGCAGCCCAAGATGCAAGGCAACAAGCTGCAAATAGTAGACAACAAGCAAGCTGTCCAAGGAAGAAACACATGTATGCAACAGAACAAAACAAACAAAATGCAAGCAACAAGCCAAAGGCATCAGATATTGTAATACAAAGTCAAACAGCATCACTTTCCTAAAAAATAAGCAAACCCTTCAGAAAATGCATCAAAAAGAAAAAATGCTTTATCTCACAAAGAGAGGAAAGAGGAAAGATATCACCTAGCCAATAAATAACCTAAATCCATGCCAAGACAAACAGGTTGCTATAAGAAACAATCCAAGAAGACCTGCTCAAAAAGCCTCCTTAGTCTGCCCATAGCAGTCCAAAATCTGTCCAAGTTCTGCATAAAAGCATGTCAACATAAACCACAGCAAACTAGTCTGCAATATAGTCCAAAGAAACTTCCCAGACTTGCACCAAAATAGAAACAGTTCAAACTGCACTCAAAGGCCAAAAACTAGAAAAGCTAAAACTGTCAAAATTCAAAGTATTTTTCCCTCCTATTTTTTCACCCTAACCAGATAACAAGGATGACTGTTTTATAAAAAGAGGAGAGAACCATCAGATATGAAAGGGAGACAGAACTAGCAAATAGCAAAACCACAAAAAACTAAGAACAAAAGGTTCAACAAAGTCCTTTGTCTCAAAACCTACTGAAACATCATAGAACCAAAGCCATCACTGTAAAAAACCAGCAGCCAACATAGCCAACTGAAACATCATAAAAAAACAGAACAGAAGAGAAGCAAAGATAACTAGCAAACCACAAAAAAACTCAGAACCAAAAGTCCAAGAAAACCCTTTGTCTCAAACCAACTGGAACATCACAGTATCCATCAAAACAACCATCAAACCATCACTAAAAACCAGCATCCATCGAAAACAGCCATCATTAAAAAACCAGCAAATAACAAAAACATAGAACCAAAGTCCACCACCTAAACATTGTCATCAAACATCCTTATCCAAAAAAAGCATAAGCAAATCAGTAGTAAATAAACAACAAAAAGCCAATATTTTCTTCATCATTTTTCAAAGTCCATTCAGAATACACAAAACCCAGCAAATCAGTAGCAAACAAACAACAAAAAGCCAAGTAGTTTTGCATCATTTTTCCCCTTTTCAAAGTCCATTCAGAATACACAAAACCCGGCAAATTAGTAGCAAACAAACAGCTAAAAGCCAGGATAACACAAGTTCAGAAGAAGAAAGAAAGTCATTCACAAACACATAGTCAGAGTCATCTTATCAAAAAAGAGCTTTAAGAGGTTAGTAAGGTTATAGATCCGGACCTCACAAGCGATCTCTTTCTTCCTTTTCCTGTACTCTCATGGATATGTCGTTGCATGCATCTTTACCTTCGCCGATCTCACTGAACGGAGAATTAGGTTTTCGTTTTCACACTTTCTAGATTTAGGGTCACCAATTGAAAATATGTAGAAATTGATCACAAATTAGTAACTAGGAAAGAGAGACAATCATAAAGATGTAAGAAAAATAGGGTTTTGAGACACGTCGCCGCAGTCACCGCCGTAAGGCGATTTCTGGCACGGCCAAAGGGTCTTCTCCTGTGAAGATTCATAGTAAGAGAGAAGAGAAAGGGCAGAGCGTGTAAGAGAAAAAATGATGAATTATGAGGCATGGCTTCAGCGTGGGGATGTTTTGTGTTGTTTGATAACAACACTTTGGCCCAATCCAGTGGTGACACTTGTCACCACCCCTTTAGTCACCCTGGATGATCCCCCACTTGCATCCCCATGTTAATCTGATGCGCCCTCATCATCCATCCGTCTGATAATTTATCACAACCCTTTCAACACATCTTAGATGCATGCCCATGGAACACCTCCAGGGGGTTGCTACACTAGATTAGCCAGAAATGTTTGGGCTTTTTATTTTTTACACCCCCTTGTTTTGCTCTATTTGTAGGCCCATTTCTAGTTTTCCCCTTTATATTTTTTTGTTGTTAATATTTACTTTTTCATTATTTGATTTTTATTTCTTCAGCATATATTAAAAAAATATAAATATGTTAATATTTGTGTTAAATAATTATTAACTTTAAAATAATTTTTGTTTGACATTATTAATTAAGTCCTTAATTAATTTTATCAAATGAAAAGAATTTAAACCTAAATAATTATTTAACAGTTTGGACTTGTATTGTTTGATTTAAATATTTATTTCTTATTGTCACCCCCATTCATTAATTTGTACCCCCATTCCCGAAGCTCTCTAATAATGTAGAATTTTAATTTCCGCATTTTTATTGTTTTACTCATTACTGTATAGTAATTAGGCATGTATGGAAAGATAAAAAAATCAATCGCTAGTTAACCTAATTTCAATGATCAAATTAACTTGAATCAAACACACTTTTTCACACGCGTACCTCTAGGGTAACCTCGCTCGTTGCCTCGGAAATACAGTCATTTCCCTTGAGTATGGGACATTTTAGCAATGACCCTTTGATAAATAAGATCATAGTCGCTCGACGACCCTCGATGTTGCTTTCGATAAAATGATCTCGTCCCTTACAAAAATTGCTAAAGCGTCACATAAGTTGCTTTCGATGACTGTAAAATTGACCCGCGCCTATCCCTTTACATCCAACGATGGGGCTTCTTATCAAATCAATGGTAAGATAGCAATATTTAAAGTAGGAAGAAAAGAACCTTGAGACCTTTCGAGTAGTTAGATTCGCTTCTAGTTACTCGCTTGCTCACGACAAAAACATTTTACACCAACACTTTCATCTCAAAACATTTTCAAAAGACAAAACCTTTTGTATATGTTCTTATAGAGACGAGAACCATTGCAAAACATCTTTTCAAAACACTTTTCAAAACACAATCCACAAACACATCTTTGAACTATCTTTCGAAACAAAACTTTGTACGTGTTCTTATAGAAACGAGAACCATTACAAAGAGATTTTTCAAAACACTTTCCAAGCCCACACCACAAGCACACTGTCAAACAAAAGAAAGTGATCTAAACGAGTAACTAAGAGCCCATGGAAAACCATGGATGAAAATGGTGCTAATACCTTCCCTTTTCATAATCTACCTCCCGAACCCGAGAAATAATCTTGAAAGGTCTTTCCTGTGCTTTTTTACCTTTCCTTTTGGATAAAAGAAAAGTCGGTGGCGACTCTTGCTAACCGCACAAATGCATTCAAAACACAAAACACCAAGTCAGTTCTCCTACCGTATCACATCTAGATACATATATTGTAAAGCATCGTTTGCCGTTGAAGCCAGAGTGTCCGCCAATCAAACAAAAGTTGAGAAGAACTCACCCAGATATGGCAGTGAAGATCAAAGAGGAGGTTCTAAAGCAGATTAATGCTAGTTTTCTTGTGACGCCAGTGTATCCTCAATGGATTTCCAATATTGTCCCAGTACCGTATAAAGACGGAAAATTTCGCATGTGCGTAGATTACAGAGATCTAAATAAAGCTAGTCCAAAAGATGATTTTCCATTGCCACACATTGATATGTTAGTGGATAGCACGGTAAAATTCAAAGTATTCTCATTCATGGATGAATTTTCCGGTTACAATCAAATAAGAATGGCTCCCAAGGACATGGAAAAAACAAAATTTATCACACCCTGGGGAACATTTTGTTACATAGTGATGCCCTTCGGGTTGAAGAACGCTGGTGGAACGTACCACAGGGCTATGACAACCCTATTCCATGATCTGATGCACAAGGAAATAAAATTATATGTTGATGATATGATTTCCAAATCCCAGACTGAAGAAGGGCATGTAGAAGATTTGTTGAAATTGTTTCAGCGTTTGAGGAAGTATCGTCTCCGCTTGAATCCGAATAAATGCACCTTCGGTGTTTGGTCAGGGAAATTGTTGGGTTTCATTGTTAGCTAGAAAGGAATTAAAGTTGACCTTGATAAAGTCAAATCAATTCAAGAGATGCCAGCGCCAAGAACTAAAAGAAAGTCAGAGGGTTCCTCAGGAGTTTGAATTATATTTCCAGATTCATCTCCCACATGACTGCAACATGTGAACCGATCTTTAAGTTGTTAAAGAAATATCAAGGTTGTGTATGGACGGATGACTTCCAAAGAGCATTTGAAAGTATTAAAGAATATCTGCTTGAACCTCCTATCTTGCTCCCTCCTGTCGAAGGAATATCGTTGATTATGTATCTGATAGTGTTAGATAATTCCATGGGTTGTATTCTGGGACAAAAGGATGAAACATGGAAGAAAGAGTTTTCCGTTTATTATCTCAATCAAAAGTTCACTGATTGTGAGTCACGATAATCCATGCTGGAAAAGACATGTTGTGCTTTGGCCTGGGCGGCAAAGCGTTTGCGGCAGTATATGTTGAATCACACTACTTGGTTGATTTCCAAAATGGATCCAATCAAGTACATTTACAAAAAGCCTGCTCTTACTGGGAGAATTGCCCGCTGGAAAATGTTGCTATCTGAATATGATATCGCATACCGCACTCAAAAAGCTATTAAAAGCAGTGTGTTAGCAGAGTTTCTTGCTCACCAACCAGTGGAGGATCATCAGTCTGTAGAGTATGAATTCTCTGATGAGGATGTGATGTTCCTTAAAGTAAAAGATTGTGAGGAACCATTTTCTGAGGAAGGTCCTGACCCTGAATCACGTTGAAGTATGATATTGATGGAGCTGTGAATGCTTATGGTAAAGGAATCAGTGCTTTGATTGTCACTCCACATGGATCGCACATTCCTTTTACCGCAAGGTTAACATTTGATTGTACTAATAATATGGCAGAATATGAGGCTTGCATCATGGGTCTCGAAGAAGCTATTGATCTCAGAATTAAAAATCTAGATGTGTATGGTGATTCAGCTTTGGTAATAAACCAGATTAAAGGAGAATGGGATACTAGTCACCCCGGCTTGACCCCTTACAAAGATTATGCTAGAAGGTTGTTACCCTTCTTTAATAAAGTTGAATTCCATCATATTCCAAGAGATGAAAATCAGATGGAGGATGCTCTGGCAACTCTGGCTTCTATGTACCAAGTAAATACTTGGAATGATATACCTCGAATTATGGTTCGGCGACTGGATAGGTCAGCTCATGTGTTTATAACAAAAGAGGTAGCAGATGAAAAACCTTGGTATTATGACATCAAGCATTTTCTTCAGACTCAGGAATACCATATCGGTGCATCGAAGAAGGATAGAAAGACATTGAGAAGATTGGCTGGTAGTTTCTTCCTCAGTGAAAATGTGTTGTATAAAATAAATTATGACATGGTCTTGATCAGATGCGTAGATAGACACGAAACATGCATGTTGATGCATGAGGTTCATGAAGGTTCATTTGGCACTCATGCCAATGGACATTCGATGGCTAAAAAGATGCTAAGGATAGGTTACTATTGGCTGACAATGGAATCTGACTGTTACAAATTTGCAAAGAAGTGTCATAAATGTCAGATTTATACAGATAAGGTCTATGTGCCTCTGACACTTCTCAATGTGATTTCCTCCCTGTGGCTTTTCTCCATGTGGGGTATTGACATGATTGGGATGATAGAACCTAAAGCTTCAAATGGACACCGTTTTATCTTGGTAGCAATTTATTACTTCACCAAGTGGGTGGAGGCTGCCTCATATGCCAATGTTACTAAGCAGGTGGTTGTGTGCTTCATCAAGAATAATATTATATGTCGGTATGGTGTGCCGAGCAGAATTATCACCGACAATGGCTCGAATTTGAACAATAAAATGATGACATAGTTGTGTGAAGAATTCAAGATTGTCCATCATAATTCCTCTCCGTACAGGCCAAAGATGAATGGGGCTGTTGAAGCTGCTAATATGAATAACAAGAAGATTATCCAGAAAATGGTCATTACTTATAAGGATTGGCATGAAATGCTCCCTTTTTCTTTGCATGGATATCGAACGTCTGTCCGCACTTCAACATGAGCGACCCCGTTCTCCCTGGTGTATGGAATGGAAGTTGTACTCCCAGTCGAGGTTGAGATTCCCTCTTTGCGTGTGATAATGGAAACTAAGTTGACAGAGGGTGAATGGGTCCAAAATCAGTTTAACCAATTGAACCTGATCGAAGAGAAGAGGATGAAAGCTTTATGCCATGGACAGTTATATCAGAAAAGAATAAAGAAAGCTTTTGATAAAAAGGTCAAACCTCGTGAATTCAGAGAAGGCGACCTCGTACTCAGGAAGATCATGTCTTTCAACACTGATTCTAGGGGAAAGTGGACTCCCAATTTTGAAGGCCCGTATGTTGTCAAGAAAGCCTTCTCTGGCGGTGCATTAATTCTTAAAACTATGGATGACGAGGAGTTCCCACGTCCCATGAATGCTAATGCAGTCAAGAAATACTTCGCCTAAAGAAATAAAAGAACAACTCGCTAAGTTGAAAACCTGAAAGGGCGGCTTAGGAAAAAAAGAGCGTCTCGGTAGGCCGAAAACCCGAAAGGGCGGTCTAGGAAAAAGTTAGAGACATAAACAGAATAAATTTCCCGCTAAGTTGAAAACTCGCAAGGGAAGCTTAGGCAAAAGTTAGGGACTTTCTTGGAAAGTAACTGCATCATGCAAGATCTGATCATTGAAGCTACAATCTTCTAAATCCTCATCATACTTCAATGGAAGTTGCTACAAATTTCCATTATATATTACTATTTTCCAAAATTTGTAATCATCTATGGAGTCTTGCCATTCGCAGACTACCATTCTATTAATAAAGTTTGAGCTGTTACCCAATTCTTTGTGTTTCCTATTTTTTTTAGCTTGCCAAGACTCCACTTATTATTGATAATAACTTTCAAAGCAAAAAGATTAAATAACAAAATCAATTTTTCAAAAAGAATTTACAATTTGCTTTTACTTTAGAATTTGTGATGGGAAAAAAATAACAACAACAAAAATGGTGATCCCAGGAATGGACGAACTCCAGTTGTTTTAAGAAGTTTTTGTTTCCCTCGGGAAAGTTTACTCAGGATGATTCTCCGTATTGGGTTCGAAACTCTGGTATCCTCGGTGATGTTTGGATTCATTTCTCCTCCTTGTCTGAGTTTTCATGACGTAAGGTTTTAATCTGAGATTTCTCCAGTGAAGTTTTCATTCGGTCTAATAGAAGTTCTTTTTTCCAGAGAAGTCGGTACAATAAATACTCTCGAAGAACACAGACCTCTGTTTTTCCCAATGAAGAATGTATATTGGTTTTCCCTTTGTGAATGTGGTGTTAACCTCCCCAATGAAGTGGGCCTGAATTCCCCAGTGAATGTTTTGATGATTTGTTGTCCATCTACTTTACTTGAGATTGGTTTTGCAATCCCCAGTAGAAGTGTTACTTTTAAAAATATTTGTTTCCCCGGTGAAGCCTGGAGAAGGATCTTCTATCCCTATATCTATATTATTCTGTCACCTTGTTTTGTTTACTTTCGGATTATGTTTATCCCCAGTAAAGCTGAAGCAGACAATAGGTTATGTTTCCTCAGCTGGCACTTACTTTTTCTTGGAATGATCATCTTGGATGTGATTTAGTCGAGTGTTGCTTGTGCCCGAGATTGTTTTTACTGGTTACTCCTAGTGTTGTACATATGTTTTGTCAACATACGCACGATAACACTCATACATTCATACGTACATCATGCATAGCTAAAATTGGCAAATCATTGCTCATTAACATTTGTTAATATTTTTGTTGATATATCACCCTGTTTTGCAGAGTTACGTTGTCCTCTCTTTAATAGAGTGTTGGCCTTAAGCAGAAAGCATATATTCTTTCAATTTCCCCACTGAGTTATCCCTCGTGGAAGATTTTTTGCTTTAGCCTTCCTGTACAGCTCTTTGTTTAGATGGATGTGGTTTTCCCTCTTGAGTTTATTTCTCAAAGGTTGTATTTTGGTTGACTGTTTCATTCCAGTTTATTTCTAGTTTGAATCTTTGGTTTCCCAACAATGTTATTTATTCTGGATTTTTGAAAGCTTCGAGTTTTGGTTCGTGTATTTATTTTTCACAAGAAGACTTTATATCCTCAGCAAGAATATTGTGGCGTTTCTCCCAGGAAGTCATATTTCTTTCCCCAGGAAGCCATACTATTCTCCCTATAAAGTCATTTCTTTTTACAATCCTCCATGACAACAAGTGACATGTCTCTTTATTTGAGAAACTTGTGCTTCCCTGTAAAAGTCGACGTAACTTTTTTGCTATCTCCTCTACGAGTGGATAGTTTGCAGTCCATCGTCAATTTACGCTTGCGAATGGCAAGACTTTCAAAATTCACGGAGACAATTCATTTTGAAATCTTGGCAGGTGGAAGTCTCTTTATTTGAGACAGCTTAACCTTTCCAGGCAAAATGCCTCGTTTAAATAAGAAGTTGAGACCCACTCTAGGTGAAATGCCAGAATTCTAGGGAAACTTGTTATCTTTTTGCTACCTTTAGTGAATGTTGGTAGTTCATCGTCAGTGAATGGCGATGCTATGATATATTTTTCTCTCTACCTTCAGTGAAAGTTGGTAGATCACCATCAGTGAAAGTTTGTGCTTGTTATCTTTTTGCTACCTTCAATGAACGTTGGTAATTCATCGTCAGTGAACAGCGATGCTATGATATATTTTTCTCTCTATCTTCAGTGAAAGTTGGTAGATCACCATCAGTGAAAGTTGGTGCTTGTTATCTTTTTGTTGCCTTAAGTGAATGTTGGTAGTTCATCATTAGTGAACGGAGATGCTATGATATATTTTTCTCTCTACCTTCAGTGAAAGTTGGTAGGTCACCTTCAGTGAAAGTTGGTGTTTGTTATCTTTTTGCTACCCTCAGTAAACGTTGGTAGTTCATCGTCGGTGAACGGCGATGCTATGATATATTTTCTATCTACCTTCAGTGAAAGTTGGTAGGTCACCTTCAGTGAAAGTTGGTGTTTGTTATTATTTTTCTACCCTCAGTGAACGTTGGTAGTTCATCTTCAGTGAACGACGATGCTATGATATATTTTCTCTCTACCTTCAGTGAAAGTTGGTAGGTCACCTTCAGTGAAAGTTGGTGTTTGTTATCTTTTTGCTACCCTCAGTGAACGTTAGTAGTTCATCGTCAGTGAACAGCGATGTTATGATATATTTTCTCTCTACCTTTAGTGAAAGTTGGTAGGTCACCTTCAATGAAAGTTGGTGATTATTATCTTTTTGTTACCCTCAGTGAACGTTGGTAGTTCATCGTCAGTGAACGGCGATGCTCTGGTATTTCTTTTCCTTCTACCTTTAGTGAAAGTTGGTAGTTCATCGTCAGTGAGCATCAATGATTCTTTCTCTCTACCTTCAATGAAATTTGGTAGTTCACCATTAGTAAACGTCGGTGTTGTTATTTCTTTCCTCTTTCTACCTTCAGTGAATGTTGGTAGTCTCGCCTTCAGTAGGTGTTGGTGTATCCTTTGACCATTTTACCATCCTCTCTGATTCAGGTCTTTTTGATCCACCAGTAATTTATTTTCCTGGTTTGGTTACTCTCTTGTTTCTTTATTTTTTTTGTTATATCCCCAGTGGTGTTTTGCGTCCCTTTGGAGTTGTCCATGTGCACTCATATTCATAAGCATTGCATGGCATCTTAGGGCCAAAAATAGGGTTTGTTTTATATTTAAGTATCTTCGATCGTGTAGACACGAAGATTTTTAACCTTCGTATCTCCGGATAGAAAAACTTAAATAAGGGCAGCTGTTGTACCCCAATTTTCCCCCTAAGATCCCTTCATCATACCATGTTGAGTCATTCACAATAAGATCACATTATGATTCTTGGTTCCCCTCCCTATATTTAGTTTTGATCTTTGAGGAATCACCAAGCACCTTGACTTGTGTTCTTTTATGATCATGAATATTTTTGTCTTGATTTCTCCTCTTAATTAATAAAATACAATGTTGGTTTGTCTTGCTTGTTACTAATATAGGTCAAGGCAATGAGATTTAGCAAGTTGCTCCATGGGTTCATGAGTTTATTTCCATGCCCTAGTCAATAAAGCTTGAGAAGTTCAAGCCTCACCATTGAAGTTGTTTTGTAGGAAATGGCATGGCAATATTATTTTGGTTCATCATATTTCAAGATTATCAAATTTGATCCAAAAAAAGTACAAGGGGTTTGATTGAAAAATAGTCATGTTTGGACAAGACTTTGTTCCATTTGGTCACAAGTGCATACTTATCTTAATTCTCAAGATATGGAAGTGGTTGTGGTTGCTATGAGTTCTCATTATCATCCTCAACAACTTATATTTACAAAGCATTTGTGTTGGTACATAAAGTTTGTTCAAAATTGTCAAAGTTCCTCAAGGCATGTTTCTTAATCTAGGAGTTATGGTTTTGAACTTAAAAGAAGTATATCTTGCTCATCTTTTGGTATTTTTGAGTTATTCCAAAAACATCCTTCTCTTCAAAGGGTTATCAACAAATCACTTCAAAAGTTCCAAGGAGTTTTCATGTGGAAGAAACTTGATGAAGAAGAAAGATTACAAGTCCTCCAGATGAATCTCTAATTTTCCATGTGTGACTTCAAGGGATCATAACTTGGTCAATTTTTATTACCTTGAGCCCATTATTTTTCCAAAATGATCTTCAGGATGTGAACTTTATGCCTTCTTTTATGTGCAAAGTGAGAAAATGGATGGAAGTTGCCTTAAGGATACAAAAGATTATAGGTCAATTTATGAAATTTTGCCAAATTCAACAAGTCATAACTATCTCAATTTTTGGATATTTTGAATGGTTCAAGTTTCAAAATTCCATTCAAGAGATCTATTTCATGCCATCTTTTTTGGTCAAGAGAAAATTCCAAGGGGAAGGCCATGTTTGGATGTAAGACATTATAAGTCATTTTTGAAGAAAAATTTGAAATATTTCTAAGTATGGAAATTCAAAAAAAAATTCCAACTTTGACTCGTTATAACTTTCAGCCCAAGCATCCATTTGTCTACATTCTTTTCACATTACAAAGCTTGTAAACTCATCTTTCTAAAGCATCAAGAATCATGCCATAAGACCCATTGAGCTGAGAATGCCATTGGTCAGAAGTTGGCACTTTGAAACTGAATTTTTCACCAAGTCAGAAGTTTGAAATCCTTGATTTGGCTTCTAAACAGTTTGATTCTGCGTGTTTTTTCTTCTGAACGTGTTTAGTGAACTTCCAGAAGTGATTAGCATAGCAAAACGCGCGTTTTGGATGAGTTTAGATCAAACTAGAAGTCACACTTTTCTTGTTTGCAACATCACACGATTTCCCTCCAAACATCATCATTTCACACGCTTGGACATTCCATTTGATTCCCTATAAATAGAGGGTCATTCCCCATTCATTTCCTCAAGCTTGGATATCCAGAATCACCCTGCCAAAATTGTTCCATAACTCAAAATTCAGCAACTTCGAAATCCATATACAAGCCTTTTTCAATCCAATTTTTCCATCAATTCACCTTTCTTGATCTTCCCTGAAGCTAACCATATAATTACATTCAAGAATCATGTTCTATATTGCTCCATAAAAGTCCAGTATCAGAGTCCTGCAACTCAACTTCAATAGGTAGATTCCTTCATCAATTCTTCAAAACTTTGATATCATTGTGATGCTCTCATTGCCCTGGCTCTAGTTGCAACACTTGCTTTTTACTGGTTCTAGTCAAAACTTTCCTTCTAAATTGCTTGAGCTACAGTTTATATAAATTAGGCGCGAGGGTGTGGTTGTCTTCGTCTTGAAGAGACGAAGCGAATGACATAGGTCTAAGCTTCTGATTTTATATTTTGAGAGACCTGCAATTCACGTTGGCTGGAGGTTGAAGATGACCTACGTGTCATCTTCCAACCAATGATGGCGTGTCACTTGTTTTTTTAAAAATCTGATTTTACTTTCTGATTCTATGCTTTATTCACTAATGACCATGATATGCACAACGCGTCATATTGCTTGGATTTGATTACTAACGCGTTTTGACTCTCATCCAATGGTCCATATATTTTTTACTTTTATTTTCTTTTTATGATTTTTATGTTTAATTGTTTTAAACTTCAAAAAATCATAGAAAATTCATTTTAAGTCCAAAAACTCTGAACAAATTATGAAAAAAAATTTGATTATTCTCTTTCTGATTTTTAACTTTTCACAATTTAATTTTGTGTTTTGAGATTTTTTACAAATTTTTACTTTATTTTAATTATTTTAAATGTTTAAAAATACTTTTATGCATTTTCAAATTCTGAAAAAATTATGGAATGATCCAATGATATTGTGACAAATATTGGTGACCTCACTTATTTTTTATTTCTGACTTTGGTATTTTTATCATTTTTGGTTTATTTTACTCATTTCTTTTAATTTTAAAAATAGTTTCTGACTTTAAAAAATTACCAAAAAAATTATAAAATCATTTGAGTCCTTTTTTGATTTTTCTATGGTCTTACTTTTTATTTTTTGATAAATTTGAACATAGTTGATATTTTTCTCTTTTATTTCTATTTTAAAATATTTTATTTTAAACCTTTTTTTATATATATTAAATGTCATATTATTTTATGACTATTTTCTGGCTGATCTTGGGTTAAATTTTTTATCATGAACTTTATTAACATCATTGGATCCATGGTGTTGAGTCTAACTCCATAAAAATGGATGAATGATTTTAATAATAGTTTGATTAAATTTATTTCAAAAGTGGTTTGTATATTCTCTCTCATCCCTCTTCATCTCAACCCCTTTCTTATTGCACTAAGTGTTATTGGAGCATGATCTTTATATCATATCTCAAAACAAATGGTGCATAGATTGCTATTGACCGGCCTCAAAATAGGTGCGACTTCTATATAAGTCCACTTACGATTGCTTAACATAGCGCTAAATTTTGTCCTGATTTGAATCAATGATCATTCGTGACCCAAACTTATGTTTGCAAGCCCAAGTATGTTCATTTGATCTCTTTGATCCAATAACCTTGAGATTCATTGTATGGAAGCTTTAGTTCTACCAATCCTTTAATGGATCTACAACACTTTTGGCCAACGCGAATCACTTAAACATAGTTGATCATTCAATCGTACTTATGAGGATTCCAAATGGATGATATACTTGACAAAAAGCAAATGCAACTTGTTGTGTGGAGGCTTTGGTTCTAATAATCCTCTAATGAGTTCCAAATGCAAGTTTCAAGATGATCATCCAACTAACAACTAATCACCAATAATTGACTTTATCCTTTATTTTTATTACATTCCCTTTATTTTTATGTACTATTTAATTTTACCATTTACATTTCATGCCATTTTCATCTTTTCTCATTTGAGTATTTACTTCCTTGTTATTTTTATTTTTTCTCACTTGAGCTTTACTTTTCTTTTTCAAAACACCTAATAATCAACATAAACCCTAAAAATATTTAATGATGCTTAGACTATTTGGTTACTATCCTTGGCATTATGGAGCATTGGAATTTTTGGACTTAGGATTAGAAACCTTATCCTATGATTGGAGACCTTGTGACCTTATCTGATTATTTTGTCTGGAGCTCTTGAGGTTTACCTCAAGTCATTGGGTTGTTTGCTTGTTTTGTGTGCAGGTTATTGTGATTACACTCTTTCTTTGTAATTTGGAATTCACCCGTATACAGCCGTTACTCTGCCCAATTTTTTATGAAGACTTAATACACTTGAAGTTTGGTTCTCTCAAGAGGTCTAGTATCTTTAATTGCTTGGTTTCAATCCAAAGAATGTGAATTCTATCTTGGCTAATAATGTCAAGTATTGGCTTCTTGTTGGTTAGATGGTTCTTATCCCTAGATTTTACCTTATGCTTTAGGATAGCCTCTTCTTCTCCTCCCATCTTCTTTAAATTCAAAAATCTTCTCCCTCCTTTTGAAAACTCTTCTTGTTTTTAAACTTGAACCACTTTCATAGTAAACTTGGACTTAGGTCCATGCATTTTCAAACATTTTCATAAATAAACTTCAATCAACTTAATAATACTTTGACATTTTTTGTGAGAAGACTAAAAGTCAATCAATCTCATTTCAAACCATTTTGCCACTTTGTCTTTCATCTTTAAACTTTTCTCAAAAATATTGGACTCTTGTCAATCCTTATAATGATGCAAACCACTATACTTCTATAATATGTAGTGAAGATATATATTTTCCACTTGGGTGTTGAGTGAGGCATTGTTGATTTTAAAATCTAATCCATATCCTCCTCTTTGATATGATGCAAATTATACTTTATCATAATTGTGGGTAGTAAGTATGTTTTCCACACGGACAATGACAATGATGTCTTATCTTATAAAATTAACCAACACACTTGTTTTTTTTTAAAATTTTTTAAAGAAGAGCTACGTGTACCCTTATCCCCTATTGCACGAAAAGGTGGTACGTAGACACTAAAGGTTCGCAACCGCGGCGGGTGCAAAAAACTATAAAAAATATATTTCTTTTCTCACCTCCACCATCTATTTTACATACAACATTTTTTATAGCCAAAATATACAGATTTTACAAAGAGGTTCCTGCGGAGTACCGTAGATGTTTAGGGTGCTAATACCTTCCCTTTGCATAACCAACCCCCCTTACCTTGAATCTTTCCCCCCTCTTTTGGGTTATTCACTCTTTTTTGATTCCTTTGGAAACAATAAAGCGCGGTGGTGATTTTTACTTTGATCTGTATAAGTCTAGTCAATCCAATGGCTTAGTCTTAAACATTTCTACTGATACACCTACAATCAAAAGTTTAACCTACAAAATTGAGGACCTATCCATAATAACCATTTCCAACAAGCCTCTTAAGATCCTCTCAAAGGTCCCTATTAGAATTTCAAATGAACCAACCATTTCTCCTTTAATAATCACCGCCTCTGGGCCGATTCCTTACTCCTCTGACAAAGCGGTTCCATGGAACTATGGTGTCGAGGTTTATTATCATGGGATAAAAAAGATTCTTGGATCAATGAAGACGAAGCTGATGTCACTAATATTTCAGGTTCTAGTAAAGTGACAAGAACATGGAGAATCTTCTCCCCTGATATTTCACCACCCACTCCTACTTTCGCCCGCATAACCAATGACAAGTCTAGTGCCAATACCAAAGGCAAAGAGAAAGAAGGTGAGCCTGCTGGGATAGAGGCACCTACCAAAGATACTGATGCTGAAGAACCCTTCACTCAAGAGATTGAGGAAATCCTGAAAATCATAAAGAAGAGTGACTTCAAAATAGTTGAGCAACTGGGGAAAACCCCCTCCAAAATTTCCATGCTATCATTATTACTCTATTCGGACGTTCATGCCCAGGCTCTAATCAAGTTCTTAAAGAAAGCCCATGTGCCCCAAGAAGCCTGAGCTGACCAGTTCGAGAACTATGTAGCAAGTTTGACGGCTGACAATAGATTAGGGTTCTCCGACACTGATTTGACTCCTATTAAATGCAAGGGGACCATCTTGGCTCATTTCCTAATTGATATTGACTCATCTTTAAATGTGTTATCTAAAGGTGCTTTGGACCGGCTAGATTGTGAAGGACTGGTATTGAAGCCAAGTGATATTGTCGTAAGGGCTTTCGATGGGTCTAAGAAAATGGTTCATGGAGAGGTCGATCTCCTAATTAAAGTTGGCTCACAAATATTCATCTTTACCTTTTATATAATGGACATACGTCCCGCCTACTCTTGTTTTCTTGGACGCCCTTGGATACACGGGGCAAGGGCAGTAACATCCACCCTTCATCAAAAATTAAAGTATCGAGTCGAGAGGAAGATTGTTACTGTTTGCAGCGAAGAAGAATTTATGTTGACCCATCTCAATTCCTTCATGTACGTAGAAATGGATGGTGAATTCATAGAGAATTTGTGCCAGGCCTTCGAAATTGTTCCTTCTATGGTTGCCGCCACCAAAATCCCCTCCAACATGTCAAAAGCTGATGAAGTTATACCAATAATGGTTTCGCTTAAGAATGCATGTGTCATGGTCGAAGATGGTAATTGCACTATCTGGGGAAAACACCCCGACATTCCATTTAAAGTAGATAAATTTGGGTTGGGTTTCACCATCAAAGCTCAGAAAGAAGTCAGGCGCGCTCGCATGGGAAATCCATCTCTCCACATCGGAAATCATGAAGTGAACATTGTGGAAGACTCTGATGATGAAAATACTTTTGAAGATTGGATCTACCCTACTGTCAAAGGAAAGCTCAACAACTGGCATGCAAAGGATTTCAATCTCATCTCCTTTATTAAGGAGTAATTACTATTTACTGTTTTCCAACTATTCAATAACTTTTGTATGTAATCTTAATTTCCAAACAATGAATTTTAAGCCATGTGCCTTTCCCGAGGAACTATGGTTCATTTGTTAAGGGTTTTGTTCATGTTCATTTATGATATGATCATTTAATATAAACCATTGGACCTTTTGCATTCAAATTTTGTGTTCATTGTCTTTCTTTTCCTTTATTACATTGTTCAATAGCCATGTATCTTACATGCACACACACACACACTTGCAGATCTTCATCCACTCTGAATCTCACTGCCAACTATTCTACTATTGCCAGTTATGACTTCGAACATCCAGTTAACCAAGTCGTAGACAAAGGCAAGGAAGATTGTGAAATACCGGGAGAATTAGCCAGGCTTCTAATGCAAGAAGAGAAATATATTCAACCTCATGAAGATTCAGTCGAGGTTATCAACTTAGGTACTGAGACAGATAAGAAAGAAGTCAAAGATCGGCGCCAACCTAGAAGATAGTATCAAGAGAAGATTGGTTCAAATGTTACATGACTATGTTGAAGTGTTTTCTTGGTCATATGAAGATATGCCAGGGTTGGATACGTACATGGTTGTTCATCGTCTGTCAACGAAGGAAGATTATCCCCCTGTTAAGCAAAAGGTTCGTTGTATGCGGCCCAACATGTCTGAAAAGATAAAGGTTGAGGTAATGAAGTAATTTTATGCAGGTTTTCTGGCTGTCACGTCTTATCCTCAATGGGTGGAAAAAGTGGTCCCCGTGACAAAGAAATATTGGAAGGTTCGCATGTGTGTGGATTTTTGGGATTTGAATAGGGAAATACCAAAATATTATTTCCCTCTACCACATATTGATGTCTTAGTTGATAACACCACTTAACACAAAGTCTTCTCCTTCACGGATGGATTTTCTGGCTATAACCAAATCCAGATGGCTCCTGAAGACATGGAAAAAACCACCTTTGTTACACAATGGGGCACCTTTTTCTACAAAGTCATGCCATTCAGATTAAAGAATGCAAGGGCAACATATCAAAGAGCTATGGTAGCTTTATTTCAAGATATTATCCATCATGAAATAGAGGTCTATATGGATGATATGATTGCAAGGTCGCAAACCAAAGAAGAGCATCTGGACCACCTACATAAGCTATTCGAGAGGTTGAAGAAGTACAAATTGAGGCTGAAACCTAATAAGTTCACATTCGGAGTAAGGTTTGGAAAGCTTCTAGGTTTTGTCGTCAGTGTTAAAGGCGTCGAAGTTGATCCTGTAAAGGTAAAAGCCATTGAAGAAATTCTGGTTGCCCGCTATGAAAAAGAGGTTAGAGGATTCTCGGGTTGTCTTAACTACATTTCCCGCTTCATATCCCACTTAACTGCTACTTGTGAACCAATCTTCAAACTCTTGAAGAAGGATCAAGTAGTTAGTTGGAACGATGAGTATCAAGCTGCCTTTGATAAAGTCAAAGAATATTTGCAAGAACCTCCTATCCTTATGCCTCCAATGGAAGGAAAACCATTGATCATGTACTTGACTGTGCTAGAGAATTCTATGGGGTGTGTGTCAGGCCAACATGATGAGTCTGGCTAAAAAGAGCATGCAATATACTACCTGAGCAAAAAGTTTACCAACTGTGAAACTAGATATTCATTGCTCGAGAAAACTTTTTGCGCTCTGGCATGGGCTACTCACCGCCTAAGACAGTATATATTGACTCATACTACTTTATTGATTTCTAAGATGGACCCTATTAAGTACATCTTCGATAAGCCAGCTCTCTCCGGACGGATAGCTAGATGGAAAATGACTATGACTGAATACAATGTTCAATATACAACACAAAAGGCCATCAAAGGAAGTGTATTGATAGATCATTAGGCCCAACAAGCTGTTGATGATTATCAATCTATGAATTTTGACTTCCCATATGAGAATATCATGTTAGTAACTAACTGTGCAAAACATGGTCCGTATGACGGACCTGAACCAGGATCCTGATGGACTATGGTTTTTGATGGATCTTCCAACGCTTTGGGTAACAGAATTGGTGTTGTGATAATTTCTCCTAAAGGTTGTCACACTCATTTCACCGCTAGACTGTGCTTCAATTGTACGAACAACATGGCCGAGTACAAGGCATGCATCTTAGGTTTGAAGTCTGCTATTAACTTAAGGATCATGCATTTGGATGTATTCGGAGACTCTGCTCTAGTGATTAGCCAAGTAAAGGGAGAATGGGATACTAAGAATCCTAACCTGATTCCTTATAATGGGCTTGTGTTAACTCTGATTCCACGCTTCGAAGATATCACCTTTGAACATTTCCCTAGGGAGGAAAATCAGTTAGTCGACGCCTTGGCAACAATGTCTTCCATGTTCAAAGTCAAATGGGACAACGAAGCTCCTATGATAATAATCAAAAGATTTGATGAACCTGCACATTGTTATGAGCTTAACACTGACAAAGAGAAACCATGGTACCATGAGGTGAGGAGATATCTTGAGGCACAAGAATATCCTGAAGGAGCTTCCGTCAATGATAAGAATTTCTTGCAAAGATTTTCAGCCAAATTCTTTCTAAGCAATGGAATCCTATACAAGCGCAACCATGATTCTACTCTACTCCGATGTATGGACAAGAAGGAGGCAGAGGAAATTATGGAATACATGCAAGATGGCTTCTTCGGGACCCACTCTAGTGGACACACTATGGCCAAGAAAATCCCGAGGGTTGGTTACTATTGATCCACAACGGAAACTGATTGTCATCATCACTCAAGGACTTGCCACAAGTGTCAAATCTATGCTGACAAGGTCCATGTGCCTCCCATTACTCTAAATGTCATGACTGGTCCGTGGCTTTTCACAATGTGGGATATTGATATGATTGGAGAGATCAAAACCACCGCCTCAAATGGACACCGCTTCATCCTCGTTGCCATTGATTACTTTACCAAGTGGGTCGAAGCTGCCTCATTTGCCTCTGTCACGAAGAACGTTATAGCCAGGTTTATCAAGCATAACCTCATCTTCCGTTATGGTATCCCCGGAAGAATTATCACTGACAATGGAACCAACCTCAAACAATTCTATGATTACGGAACTTTGTACTCAGTTCAAAATCAAGCATCACAATTCTTCTCCGTACAGGCCCAAGATGAATGGCGCAGTGGAAGCTGCCAAAAACAATATCAAGAAGATTATGCAAAAGATGGTGTTAACCTACAAAGACTGGCATGAGATGTTACCGTTTTCTCTCCATGGCTATTGTACTTCAGCTCGTAGGTCAACTGGGGTAACCCCGTTCTCCTTGGTCTATGGCATAGAAGTTGTCCTCCCTGTCGAAGTTCAGATTCCCTCTCTAAGGATAATGAAGAATGCAGGTCTAGGTGAAGATGAATGGATTCAAACTAGGTTGGATCAGCTGAACTTGATTGACGAGAAGTGGCTGGCTGCTGTTTTCCATGGTAAGATGTATCAAAAGCGTATGATCAAGGCGTTCAACAAAAAGATCAAGCCTCGAGTGTATCAAGCTGGCGACTTAGTAATAAAGCGCACCATTCTCCCACAAGGCGACCCCAGGGGCAAATGGACTCCCACTTATGAAGGACCATTTGTTGTAAAGAAAGTTTTCTCTGGTGGTTCCATGATGCTGACTACTATGGATGGCGAAGACTTCCGACATCATGTGAACACGAACATAGTTAAAAAATACTACGCATAAAATGACCCACTAGGTTGACATACCTAGGCAAAAATAAGGGCATACTGGCAAACCAAAGAGGTTCAGGAAAAAATAAGGGATATATGCAAAAGATTGTACACTCGGCGAGTCGAAAACTCGAAAGGGCGACTTGGGAAAAAATGGGTATCCTGGTGGATTGAAATCCCGAAAGGGCGGTCCAGGCAAAAGTTAAATATTAAAGCGTATGACTATGTACCATAAAGTCTCTACAGCCAGCCTTATTACCAAAGTCCAAGTTCAAATGGTCCAATATCAATCCAATCGACTTCTATTCAACGACAAGGGATAATGTTCTAAGACATAGGGGCAATAGTGGGGTTGGAACTCAATGATATCACTTTCACATGGCTATTATTTTTGTTTACACTTTGTATTATTTCCATTCTTTCGACGATTTCCTCTTATTAGAATCTCGGTCTCTTTGTACAAAAACACCTACTCATGGGAAAAACATCAATACAAATATAATTTGAAGTGCAAACTTTCTGTTTTTTATGTTTTGAGTGCAAAAGTGTCCAATGACTAAAATTGAATGAAAATGTGCATATGAACATGATTAAACTATTAACAAATATATGCTTAAAAACAGTGACAAGCATCTCCTTAAATACATTTAAGATATCCCTACAGAGTTATCTCGTTAACATCATTCCCATAAAGTTGGATTCATGCAACCCCCAGCCAGAGTTTCCATCTCCGGAAGATCCTCTCCCCAGCTGAGAGGGTCTTAAAAGGGGGGCCTTATGAAATTCTTCCTAAAAAATATCCTCCCCAGAAGTTCTTAAAATATTCCCTTCAATAAGGTTTATTTCCCCAACAAACTACAAATTCCCCATCTTGAGTTTGCCTTTCAGACTATTACAAATCAAGGGACTGCAACCCCTAGTCCCCAGTGAAGTCATCAACATAGTCATTGTTATCTCCAAAAGTTGTTGTAAAGCCTGGAACCTGACCAGATAACAGTCGACTTCATCCTTCCAAGTAAAGTTACTACGAAGCCTGGACCTGACTAGATAGTAGTTCAATTTCATACTACTCTCAACTTACTGTTAAGACTGGACCTAACCAGATAACACTAAATCTCAATTCCAAGTTACTAAATCCTGGACACGAATAGATATTAGTTTAACTTCTCAAATTGCTTAAGCCTGGACCCAACCAATCAACAGTTCAAGCATGGACCTGACCAGATACCAGTTAAACATTCTGAAGCCTGGACCCGATCAGATAACAACTCCAATTTCTGAAACCTGGACACGACCAGATAACAGTTAATCTCAATTTTAAATTACTAAAAGCCTGGACCCGACCAGATATTAGTTAAACTTCTATCATTACTGAATCCTGGACCTTACCAGATAACAATTTGAGTTGCTGAAACCTGGACCCAACCAGATGACAGTAAATCCTAATTTTTAGTTACTAAATCCTGGACCCGACCAGGTAATAGTTTAACTTCTTCAATTGCTGAAACCTGGACCCGACCAGATAACAATTTGTGTTTCTGGAACCTGGACCCGACCAGGTAACAATTAATCTCAGTTCCAAGATACTAAAGCCTGGACCCAACCAGATAATAGTTTAATTTCTTCAATTACAGCGAATCTTGGACCCGACCAGATAGTAGTTTAATTCCCATAAACTTACTAACAAAACTCTTCTTCCCTAGTAGAGTTTGCCACTATCCCATGTGAGTTGTTGCAAAGCCTGGAGCCTGGAATCCATCCAGATAATAGCTAACTTTCAAGATATAATTCCTGACAAAGCAATGGATGACTAAAACTCCTGAATTTTGGTTCCCAAGCAGAAATCAACACTCTCCACAGAGTCTTCTCAAGCAAGTAAATATTCCTTAGCGGAGTTTTCTTCTCAATAAAGAAGAAATCTTTAGCAGGAGCATTGTTAACAAAGTCTGAAAATACACATATTATTCATCCCCAACAGCAGTCTGAGATTTAACTTCTCAAAGCTCCCTAGTATCTATCAAGGATACTCTTCAACAACATATTGCATTCATACATCATATAACATACATAATATATACATACAATATAAATCTCATTTATTTTGAGAAACATCATTACACCATGCATACATTCTCATACGGCTAACTCCTTTTGTTCCTTGCAGAAAAAGTCACTAATCCAAAGACCTCCTCTATATCATAATTGATTCTTCCAGTCAAAGACAGACAAGACACCTACTTTTCAGCACAAATCGACTAAAGATTTATGCTGATATTTTTCCCAGTTTCTACCAATCATCTCTCCAAATGGCATCCATAAGCCCATTCCCAGATCAATACATCGTTGAGTGCAAATTTCTGGGCACTCTAGTGTTCAATCATCTTTCACCTTCAATTCATGAATGGCGAACCCGCCAATCGAACTCTTCAGGTTTAAGAATATTGAATAGGGGCAGCTGTGGTACCCCAAAATTTTCCCTCTTAATTTCTGAAGAGCTCTCTCACAAGATCTCCATTGATTCAAGACTGCATAAGGTTTGATCAGCTCATGACACCTCCTCAAGCACTAATGACTCAAAATTACGGTTTGAGTTTGTACAAGGACAATTGGACTTTTAATTCTTCATATGACTTTCATGGATCATTTTGGACTCCCAATATTGTTCATGTCAAGTTTTAAGCTTTGAATCACATTTTTGCTGAGTCAATTGATCAGTTGACCTAAAATCAACTATATTAGGGAAAAAGTCAATTGTGGTCAATTTACAGTCAAACTTCACAATTTTTTATCCATATCAACATTTTGAACTCATATATGGAAATTTATCAAGTTTGGATCACAATTCCTCAAGAAATTTAATCAGATCATGAAAAGGGCAAAATGGTCAAAATTAGGGTTTTGACTGAGAGTGTTCAATTTTTTATTTTTGACCTAACACGTGACTTATTGGTTTGAGACATGATATCAAGGATTCAAATTCATCATGTTTACCTAATGGCATGGATTAAAACATTCCCCAAAGATCAATTGATTGATAGTTGAAATTCAGTCAACTGATGAAAAGTTAACTAATACACCGAAAAGACAAACTTTGACTTTTTGTTCACAATCAAGTTTCAAAAATCATATTTCATTAAGAAATGTCAAAATATGAAATTTTTCATCAAGAAATCAAAAATTAAAAATTATCTTTGAAAAGTCAAAATTCTAAGACTTAGAAATTTTTAAAAGTGTTGGAAAGTTATCCTTTTTTCATGACTTTGTGCCAAATTTTCACCATGATGCAAGATGATTCAAGGAAAACTTCCAACATGAAAGTTGTAGATATTAATGAGATCTAAAATATTGTAGGACATAACTTTTTTTATAAATGCTTGGATCTCAAGTTATTAATTCATAAAGGCATGTCCATGAAACTAAAACACTTAGTGAAATTTTTCCCTACTTAGGCAGATTTTTGACCTAACTTCGTGAAAACGTTTTACCTAGTTCCAAATTGAATCTTCAAAAATGTCCAACATGAAGGTTGTAGGGGATGTTACAAGCTTTCCAAAATGTCCCAGAACTCATTGAGATCATGTATGAGCTAAGATAATCAAAGAGAAGAAGTTGGACATTCATTCTTGAACTATATGTCATTTCCATGATGAAAAAGAATCTAAATCTCTTAGCCATGCCTTGTAATCTTTATTTGCAGGCCTCCAAGTCTATAAATATATTTATAATCAGAAGATTACACAAAATTTATGGCTATTATCCATTAAATCCAAGCTTTATCTAAGTTAACTTTCCATATTTGGAATAAAGACAAGACTTCCATTTTGGAAAAGTTGCTTTAATCCCAAAGTCAACTTCTTGAGCCTCTAACTTGTTTCCTCTGCATGCACTCAATCCACAAGCTCAGATGAAACATGTTTAAAGTGTTCAACCACTCTAGAAGTCAAACTATAAACATTGAAACCATGTTTGCCAAGATTGCTTCAAAAACAAGGCTTAAAAACAAGGCAAAAAGCCATAACATGTGATCTTTGTTTTATGACCATCACAAGTCCTCAAACCTCTTGACTATAAATTATAACATCATTTTCAACACAAAACATGATTTTACAAGCCCTCAAACTCCCCAAACTCCCCAAAACCATAAATTTCAATATAAGCACAAAAACTTTCCATTTCTGGTTTTTGAATCCCACCTCCCAATCCACTCGTGCGTTTCTTGGCCTTTTGTTTCCAAAAGCTTCTAAACATCATCCATAAATAATCCCACGCCCTACTACACTTCTGTAACTCTATCTTCATCATCCTCCACTTTAAAAAACTAAAGCTTGCACCTTGACTTTTCCATGACATTCCAGCCATCCATAGTTCAAGCTAAGGGTTGCATTAGCTTCCTAAGGAGTTAAGGAAACTAACCAGATCAACACAATACCTTGAAAGGTACTCTAACTCAAAACACGATCTCCAACTGCAAGGTGAGTTTTCTGACTTTTCATCTCATTATTTAGGCATTGTTAGGCTTGCATTTTCAAAGACAAAATATAGATATCATTAGGTTAGATTTGGTACTATTCAAAATTCATGCTTGTCTTTGATTTATAGTTTAAATGAGTTGCATTTCTGAATTCGTGATGAAATTTGCCACAAATTCATGTTTACATTTTTCATTTTGGTTGAGAAATGATTGAGATATAGTTGGTCTGACTGGGCGTGAGGTTTGAGATGAAGTACAGGCCTAGATATGTATTTGAAATACATATATATTTATGGTTTGATACAAGTTAACGGATGCCTAGCCACCCCAGTAGTAGAAGTGTGTGCCTGTCACCTTTAGGACCTGGGTTCGAGCCCTAGCGTCGGTTTTGTCATTTTTTTTCTTCATTTTTTTACTTCATTTTTTCTTCATTCAGACCCCCCCCCCCCTTGTTTCAATAGCTACGCAGACCCAATCACCTTTTTATTTTATTTTCTGTTTACAAAAAACACAAATGGGCCTAAAATCAATCAAATCAAACTGTTTTTTTTAATAAACCCCGAAATCCAATTCTTCACCATTTTTTTAACAAACTGTAAATAAAAAAGGACAAAAACATGTTTATATTTAATCTCTTTTTCTTATGATAAAATTAATACTTAAATTTATGTTTTATTTCCATAGAATTTAGGTATTTCTTTATTTATCTCACATACCATTTTGATTAAGCTTAAAACTTTTTTCATAAAAAAACCTAAAAAATATTTCTTTTTGTTTGAACCAATTTCCTTTTTTCTATTTTTTTAATTTAGGGTTAATTTTCCTAGTATAATTAATCATCCCCCTTTATTCAATTAGATTAAAATCTTTCTTAACAAAAAAAAATCCAAAACAAAATCAATTGACTTTTCCATTTATATCCATGTACATTATGTTCATTTCAATTCTTGTACATTTATTAAATTCAATATTGTTGTAATAGATAATTAGGGTTTAAATTCTTGCAATCCCCATTTTTAAATTTGTATACCCCATCCCCTAATGATGTAATAGCGTAGGACATTTACTTTCCGCAATTTACCACTTTCAAATATATATGCTAGTAAATTAGGATTTGTATGGAAAGATAAAATCAATACTTAGAAAATCCTAATCCACGATAAATCAAGCATGAAATACAAAACACTTGTACACTTGCACTTCTAGGGTTGACTCCACTTTGTTTCCTTAAATAAATGGTCATGATATACATGTGAGACATCTTAGCCAAAACAAATCAAAAATACAAGATCATAGTCCCTCGATGACGCTATGAATGTTTCCTTACAAATGATCTTAGTCCCTTAAGAAAAAATTATAAGATATCTCACAACATTGCTATCCATGACTATACGATGACCCACACCCGTCCCTTTACATCCAAAGATAAGGCTACTTACCAATAAATGGTGAGATAGCAATATCAAAGGAAGGAAGAAATGAACAAAAGACTTTTTGAGTAGTGTGATACGGTGGGAGAACTGACTTGAGGTTTTGCGTTTGTATTCGCACTTGTTCGGTTTAGCAAGAGTCGCCACCGACTTTTTATATTATCCTAAGGAAAGGTCAAAAAGCACAGGAAAGACCTTTGAGATGTTTTCGTGGGTTCGGGGGGTAGATTATGAAAAGGGAAGGTGCTAGCACCCTTTTCATCCATGGTTATCCATGGGCTCTTAGTTACTTGTTTTAGATCACTTGCCTTTGCTTTTCAATTGTTTGAAATGGTGCTTTGTGTGTATGGTTTTGAAAATGTTTTGAAAAAGATGCCTTGTGTAGGCAACCATTGTAACAATTCTTTACTCGAATGTTTTACAAATGTGTTTGTCTTTTTGAAAAGATGTTTCAAGGTTTTGAAAGTTGTTTTGAAAATTGTGTTTGTGAAGTGTGTTTGAAAGTAGGCAAGTGTGTTTTGCAAGTTTGATCAAGTAACTAAGAGTTGTCTACCCTAAATTTCTCAAAGATCTTTCTTATATTTTTAACCCTTTTAACAGTGTTGTTTCACCATTGTATTTGGTGAACAACCTTGCGCTTGGATGATAACGGGACGGGCGCGGGTCATCGTATACAATCATTGAAGGTAACTTGTGAGACGCTCTAGCAATTTTGTAAGGGACGAGATCGTTTTATCGAAGGCAACATCGAGGGTCATCGAGGTACTACCGATCTTTGTTTATCGAAGGGACATTTGCTAGAGTGTCTCATACTCGAGGGACATGATTGCTTTTTTCCGAGGCAACAAGAGAGGTTACCCTAGAGGTGCAAGTGTGAATTGTGTATTGATTTTCATGTATTTGTCTTATATTAGGTTATCTAGCGGTTGATTTTGAATCTTCGCATACAAACCCTAATTACTATACAGTATATAGAAAGCGATAAATTGCGGGAATTTAAAGTCTAAGCTATTACAAATAAGTATCCAGGGATGGGGGTACAAATGTTTACAAATGGGGATGAGTCTTATCAGGATAGTAGTGTCCAAATATTATTTACAACCAAATCGAATCGTCGCATTCTCAATGTAAAAATATAGCAAAGTATAAGGATAAAAAGAGAATCAAAAGTATTGTAAAATGTATGTGAAAATGTTAACTTAATGCATTTATTAAGTGTTAATATTATTTTTGTGTTTTCTGTTAATTATATAGACAAGAGTTTTAAATAAAAGAAAAGAAAAATGTTTTAAGTTTAAAGAAAACTATTGTTTATGTATTTTAGTTTATATATACAAAGATTTATTAAAAAAAAGTTTTAAGACAAAAATCTATTAACCTAATAAATCTAATATTTACATATTTTTGTAAAATGTAATAAACATTAAGAAAAGTTTTTGTACAAAAAAATAATATATTGTTTTTCTTAACAAAATAAGTTATATAAAAAGAAATGGAAATAATATGATAAATAAAAAAAGATTGATTTGTAAATATAAAAAAAGAGTTAAATGGGCCTTTAAAGGAAATGCTTGGCCCAAACAACAAAAACAAACAGATTCAAAAAAAAAAAGGGAAGGGGGTGTATGTGCCACAATCAGTTGGGCTTGGCAGTTGGATGGGGCGAAAGCCCAAATAGTTTGCAACAAGGATATTGTTTAGGGTTTCAATTCGTTTGGTTCAGAATAAGGTTTACACTTTGACGAACGGCGCCACTCTCCATCTTCTTCTTCGCCTCTTCATCCTTTCTCAAACATGGCCAACTGATGTCTCATCCAACCGCCTCAGGCTACCAGACGCCATGCCTCCATCTCTTCTCTCCACAGTTGCTCAGGGCGATGGAAAAGAAAAGGTAACGATTTTCTTTCTGAACATCTTTTAGGGTTCTTCAAATTTTAGTCTTACATGTTTTATTTTTTACATGTTATTGACCCTCTGTGTTATGTGTTTATGTGAGGTGTGTAAAAAGGAAGGAGGAATTACTACCTTTAGGGTTTTGGAGACGGAGGATTTGGATAGGAGGCGTTCTCCGATGGCCGGAGGCGGAGGGACGCGGTGATGTTCTTGCTGGCCTTCCTGGTACTTGTATCTTTAACTTTGTTTGGTTTTATGATGAATGTTGTAATCTGAAAACCCTTCTGAATCTTCTTTTCTTCTTCTGATTTGGTTTATTCTGTGATGAACTGCTTTTGCTTCTGAATTGCTTTTGCTTCTGAGCTGCTTTCTTTGGATCTTGTGATTCTCGATGATGAGCTTTTGCTCTGAGAGTACGTTTGGATATTTGGACGTGTTGATTCTATGATGAACCTTGATTCTGAGATTTGTTTGCTTACTTCTGATTCTCTTTCTCTCTTTGGATTTTTGATGATTCTGATGATGGGCTTATCTCTGAAAATGTTTATTGTTTGGTTTTGGTTACACGTTGATAGTTTTAGGAAGGCATGCATGTTGAAAGTATGAGCAGGTTTGTTTGTCTAGGCTTGGATACAAGTTACTGAGTTTGTTTAGGACAGGTTTTCTGGTTCAGGCTTGAAGGCTTGCAGCTTTGAGTTTGATTGTTTGATACAGGCTGGGTTTGTTGAATTTTATGCAGGTTTCTAATTTTGAACACAGGTCTTTAGGTTTATGCAGGCAACCTTATGGTTACAGGCTGGCTGCAAGGCTTGTGCTTGTTATGCTTGCTTGAAGTATTTGCAATTTGAACTGTTTTTTAGGAGGTTGTTTGGAGGTGTTTCAGGCAGGCTGTTTGAAGGCAGGTTTGGTCTGGTCACTAACAGTTGGCTGGCTTGCTCCTTTGTTTCTGGTATAGGCAGTTTTGAAGCAGGCTTCTGGTAGTTTGAAGCAGGCTTATGTTTTGAACAAAGGTTTGAAGTTTTGGCTGCTTTGAGGTTTGTTTGGGTTACAGGCTTTGAAAGGCTTGCTTCCTCAGGCTTGCTTATGGTTTTTAGCAGATTTGTGCTTTTTCTTGCTTGAAAGCAGGTTTGGCTGTGCTGTTTTTTGAGAGGCTTTGATGCAGGATGTGTTATATTTTTCTATGTGTGTTCTGCCCCCCCTTTCTCAACTGATATCTTTGTTATATTTATTTGTCTTTAAGCCTGCCTGAAAAACTGTAAGCCTCTACTTCTCTCCCTCTTTTCTCTCTCTATTAAATCATATTATATTGCTTAAAGTGCTTTTCTGAAAAGGTTGTGGCTGGGAAATGATGGAAATTTGAAATATTACTTGCAATGTTAGCTTTGCTCTGCTTCTTGTACTTTCTTTTTTTCCAGATTTTCTGCATTGCTAGTTTGTTAGCCTCTTTGACAGTTTTTGACAGCTTTTGTGACAGCTTCTTTGACAGTTTTGAACTTGTGACTTAGTTGGCCATTTTGACTTAGTTTGGTTTGTTTGAAATTGTAACTTGGCTGTTTGGTTTGAAGGCAGTTTTGCTCTTGTGCAGCTTTGTTTGGCATTTCAGTTTGCACTTTGCAATTTGTGAATTTCTTATGCAGCCTTGTATTTAATTAATCCCATGCTTGCAAACATATTTTCTTTCCCTCTTTGTGAACCAAGAAGAGACATCTTCTTGCGATTTGCAGAGAGGACGAACAAACTGATTCCGGCCAACAACCTTTAATGATGAGTTTTTGATTAACTGTCTGAAAAATACTTTTCCAAATTAATTGTGTTTGACTTTTTTCTTCTCTTTTTGCAGGTAAATACCAATTGACCAAAGGATGCAACAGTAGAAGATGAAGACTTCAAGAGATTTAGGATATAGTTTTATTTTATTTCTAATAATTTGTAATAACATTATTGTAAACACTGTAAATAAATTTACAGTATTCAAATAATATTTGTAACAAACAATTGAAAATGAATAAAAATCTTTTTTGTCAGATAATTCTTGATTTCTCCTGCACTCGTTTATTTAATTACTTAAATTTCTTAAATTATAATAATTGGAAATTATCCCAATAATTTTAACTTAGAAATTATAAATAATCAACAAACGTCCGGCGTTCCAAATAACCAAAAGCATTGCACAGTTAAACAAACACACGTCCATGCGCCTTTCACTTCACTAAAACTGCAAATTTTCAATCAGAAGCCTCAGATTTTATCTCAGAGGTTCAGGTTTTGAGAAACAAACTGAAATCTTGAACAAGCGTCAAAGCAGTGTGAAAGTCAATTTGGACACTGTGGATTCAAATTCTTTTGAGAATGCGCGTGCAAACCCTAATTCTGGATTTACTGTCAACGAAACGTCCGCCTGATCAAACCCTGAGCGAAACTCAAACAAATCACAAAAAACCCTAATAATCTGCTTGGACTGATTCAAAAGTTAATGGAAACCCTAATTTTGTTTGACTGATAAGAAAAGTCTGTTTGACCGATTCTTGAGCCAAATCTGAAAAATTAGGAAAAGCCTGAAGCTGTGATTTCTTGTGAAAAAGAGAGAGGGCAAATTTTGGGGTACAACAGTTGCCCTTGTTCAATCTTCTTGAACCTGAAGAGTTAGATTGACAGGTTTGCCTTTCGCGACTCGAGGGTAAAAGGAGATTGGACACTAGAGTGCCCAAAAATTTGCACTCGTCAAAGCGTAGTTTGAGGGAATGGGCTTAAAGATGCCATTTGGAGATGGGCTTAAAGATGCCATCTGGAGATGTGACAGAATCTTGTCGGGGGATGGGCTTAGAGATGCCATCTGGAAATTGTTGGTAGGAGGATGGGCTTATAGATGCCATCTGAAGGTGATTGTATCTTTTTGGAGATGGGCTTGTAGATGCTATCCAAGAATGTTTGTTGAACTGTATGTCGTTGGTGAGTGGGTGAGTATCAGAAAGGTATCCATGTTTGGAACATTTCTGAACTGGGGATCTGAATAAGCAATGAATTGACATCCATGTTTGGAATCATCCGTAAACTGTTTTCAGTAGTTGAATCTGAATAAGAGATAGATTAACATCCGTGTTTGGAGAATTCGTAAGCTGTTTTCAGAAGTCTGAGCTTATCAATCTTATCCTGAAAAGGGTAAAATATTAGCTGAAACACAAAGTTATGTTGCATGAAATGTATGATGCAATGTATTGTACTTCATCAATGTTTATGATATGAATGTGATGGATGCACATGTAAGCTGAGTAGTTGTCTTGCTGAGGATAGATTAATCCTGGATAGCTGGAGATAATAGAATCTTGACTGCTGCCGGGGAAAGTGAATCTTTGACTGCTGCAGGGGATTGCAAGAATCTTTTGATTGCTGCAGGAACTTGAAAAGGTTGGTCGATGAGATAGTTGTCCTGGCTGGTTTCAGGTATTAATCTCTGACCTGAGAATGAAAGATAGTTTTCCTGGCTTGTTACAGGTGTTAATCTTCACTCTCTTTACGTAGATAGTTTTCCTGGCTTGCTACAGGTATTGTGACGTCGGGAATGGGCTTATAGATGCCATTTGGAGATATGATGGATAGTTGATGGAGATGGGCTTAAAGATGCCATCCAGAAATGATTGTTGAATTGTTTGAGTTGGTCGAGTAGATAGTTGTCCTGGCTAGTTTCAGGTATTAATCTCTGACCTGAGAAAGAAAGATAGTTTTCCTGGCTTGCTACAGGTATTAATCTTCAATCTCTTCATGTAGATAGTTTTCCTGGCTGGTTTCAGGTATTAATCTACAATCAATCGTCCACAAATAGTTTTCCTGGCTTGCTACAAGTATTAATCTGGAACTTGGAAAGGTTGGTCGCTGAGATGGTTGTCCTGGCTGGTTTCAGGTATTAATGTCTGACCTGAGAAAGAAAGATAGTTTTCCTGGATTGCTACAGGTATTAATCTTCAATCTCTTCATGTAGATTGTTTTCCTGGCTGGTTTCAGGTATTAATCTACAATCAGTCGTCCACAGATAGTTTTCCTGGCTTGCTACAGGTATTAATTTGGAACTTGGAAAGGTTACAAAATGGCAACCGTGTCTAGAGCATATCTGGACCGTGTCTTCCAACAGGTGATGAAGGAACTTTTGATGATGACCGCAACTTCCAGCAGGTGATGAAGGAAATTTTGAACGCTCTTGAATTTCAGCAGGTTTCAAGGATGAGATTCTTCATTTTGTTAAGGGTCAGAAATTGGGAGTATATCAATCTTCTGAGGTTTCAAGGATGAGAGTCTTCATTCTGTTAAGGGTCAGAAATTGGGAGTATGCCAATCTTCTGAGGTTTTAAGGATGAGAATCTTCATTCTGTTAACGGTTAACTGTTATCTGGTCGATCTCCAGGCTTTACAGAAACTTGTATTGCTATCTGGTCATAATCCAGGCTTCACAATAACTTGTTGAACTGTTATCCGGTCGAATCCGGGCTTCACGGCTTGCTCTAAAGATATACCACTATCTGGTCGACTCCAGGCTTCGTAGTATTCTTGGTTGCTGTCTGGTCGTAATCCAGGCTTCACAGAAATTTATATTGCTATCTGGTCATAATCCAGGCTTCACAATAACTTGTTGAGGATTAAACTATTATCCGGTCGAATCCGGGCTTCATAGCTTGCTCTTAGGAGATACCACTATCTGGTCGTAATCCAGGCTTCGCAGTAGTCTGATACTGTTATTCGGTTGTAATCCGGGCTTTACAATATGCTGTAGAGATCAAGATACTATCCGGTTGAATCCGGGCTTCATAACTTGAATTTTGTGAGAATTTGATCTTTGACGACTGTAACTTCCAACAGGTGATGAAGGAACTTTTGAACGATCGATCAATTTGAAATGTAATTTGTTTTGGAAAATAAGTCCTTGACAAATGTTGGGGAAATAAACCCATGACTGCTGCAGGGGATTGTTGGAAATGAGAAGTCCTGGAACCACTGTTGGGGAATCAAGAGCTTGGGTTGTACGCCAATCTACTGGGGATTCCTGTTTTGAGGAGATCTTCACTGGGGAATATCTGAATATCCTGTGAGGAACTAAGAATGAGAGTCTTCATTCCGCTTGGGGAATATCAGGAACTCGGGTTATACGCCACTTTGAGAATGAGAATCTTCATTCTGTCGGGAATATCAGGAAGTTGAATTGTATGTTTGAGAAGCAGGAAGGTATCTGCATTTGGAGCATCTCTGGGTTGAGGATAAATTCTAAATGAGTGACAGAATGGCAACCGTGTTTGGAGCATATCTAGACTGTATCTTGGAATTTGAGATTTGTATAAGTAGCAGCATGACTTCCGTGTCTGGAGTGTATCTGAAACTGTAACTGGAAGGAAATCTGGAATAAGTATCAGAATGTCGCCAAATCTAGGTCACATCTGAATTGTCTCTAGAAGGAAATCTGGAATAAGTATCAGAATGTCGCCAAATCTGGGTCACATCTGAACTGTCTCTAGAAGGAAATCTGGAATAAGTATCAGAATGTTGCCATATCTGGGTCACATCTGAACTGTCTCTAGAAGGAAATCTGGAATAAGTATTAGAATGTCGCCATGTCTGGGTCACATCTGAACTGTCTCTAGAAGGAAATCTGGAATAAGTATCAAAATGTCGCCATATCTGGGTCACATCTGAACTGTCTCTAGAAGGAAATCTGGAATAATTATCAGAATGTCGCCATGTCTGGGTCATATCTGAACTGTCTCTAGAAGGAAATCTGGAATAAGTATCAGAATGTCGCCATGTCTGGGTCACATCTGAACTGTCTCTAGAAGGAAATCTGGAATAAGTATCAGAATGTCGCCATATCTGGGTCACATTTGAACCGTCTCTAGAAGGAAATCTGGAATAAGTATCAGAATGTCGCCATGTCTGGGTCACATCTGAACCGTCTCTAGAAGGAAATCTGGAATAAGTATCAGAATGTCGCCATATCTGGGTCACATTTGAACCGTCTCTAGAAGGAAACTCAGAAGGTGATGATCTTTGCCCCTAGTATAAGATGCTTGTGATATTGTCAGGACACTTGGGCTGTACGTAACCCTTTGATGAGATTGACGTTTAAACGCCCCAAGTGATGGTGACGGAGACTTGCCCCAGGTTAATCTGAAATTGAGAGATTTGTTGAAATCTTGACTGGACTTCCCCAGGTTCACTGAACTTTGAAAGATCTGTTGAAATCTTGACTGGACTGCCCCAGGTTTACTGAACTTTGAAAGATCTGTTGAAATCTCGACTGGACTTCCCCAGGTGTGCTGCATAGTGACATGTCATACCCCCTTGTTGATAGGAGATTTGTCAATGGAAGTGTCATCCTTTTTGAAGTGATTTTGCTCACTGAGAGAGCTTTCGTTCATCGGATATTCATTGTGTTAATTTCTCCGCTGTCAAACAAATAGCCAAATGTAAACAATGATATTCAAGTAATGCAAAGTTTATGTCTGTCTCGAAGTTTTGAAAAATGCGTTTTTTAGTAGAAAACTTTTTATAAGACAAATTCAACACAAGATTTAGGGCAAAGCCTTACAGGAGTCAGGATACCTTTTGTAACAGTATGCTTTCGAACTAACCCATGCTTCAGTTAGGACTTTTGAAGGGTTATAACGTGGCTTGGTTCACGGTTTAAGAAACAAAGGATAAAGGCTCAAAGTATATTTGTACCCACCTGTTCTTCATGATGTCCTTCAGCCCTAAACTCAGTTAATTGTGCGTCAAGCTCTATTCGAATTTGGAACGACTTTTTGGTGATGGTTCACACCAGTTGAATTTTATGGAAGGCAGTCATCATCTACTTTTTTTGCAACATTTTTCATGTTGTTGAGGATTTGTAATGACCTCGTTCTTTTGATTTATTATCCCTAACTTTTGCCTGACTGTTCCTGTTTTCGAGGTCACAGTCAGCGGGATGCCCCAGCTTTCTTAAGCCTCCTTTGTAGGTTTTAGCTCAGTGGGCTCTTCTCTTTTGAGAAGTAATGACTGCCTATGAGATAAGGAACCATCACTGTTTTTTGATTCCAAAGGAATGTTTTTTGTTTGTATTACGAACTGAGAGTTTGCGACTTTAATGCGCATCTTTTTTGAATTAACTGAGAGACTACCCTGCCCCAGGTTTAAATCAAAGGTTTCAATTTGTTTAGAACAGAAAACTCCTACTTCTTTGGCTCGAAGGGGTTGACTAGGGATTATCTTCCTTATAACTCCAGTGTTTAGGATTTGAAAGAATGCCTGTACATCGTCAGCAAGGTCTGTTCAAAACCATACTGTATGAGATTACGGTATTGTTTCGTCATCCTCCCTCTAAAGGCTTGTAACTTTTAGCAAGAGTTAAATGTCACAAAGAAAGCATGAGAATAGTGCAAACGAATGGATGAATTCAAGACAAACATATGCAATGCATTAATGAAACAGAGTTTGACATTAAAAGATAATTGTTTGAATAACAAAAGAAAATACAGCTTGAAAATCCAAATGAATAGAAGCCTCTTTGTCTGAACTTGTCACTTTAGGTGGTGGACCTTTGGCAGAAGAATTCAGTCTGGCCATCTTGTGTGAACTCCAGCATCCCTTCGTCGATCAGGTTTTGAATTTTGTACTTCAACGCCCAACAATCGTTTGTATCATGTCCAGGACTATCGGAAAGATAAGCACACATGGCAACTGGATTGTAGCTGGGAGAAAAAGTTTTGGGGTTCAGATGAGGGTTTATCACTGTAATCAGATTCATCCTCAACATGTGTTGCAATGCTTGTGACAATGGCATGTTGATTTGGGTGAATTGCCTTTGAAGTCTTTCCCCCTTTGGATGATTATCTGGTTGATGTTAACGAAGTCGTTGTTGGGATCGTGATGTGGAAGCAAAGTGAGAAGGTCTTCTCTCCTTTAAACCAGTTTCTTGTCTCATGGGAAGCTGAGCAAGGCCTTGATTTCCGATCCTGATTGTTTGCCCCATACGGTTGCAACCGTCTTGACGAAATTGATTGATAATGGTTCCCACCTCTTCTTGTCTTCGGGCTAGGCCTTGGATAAGAGCCATCTGCCCTAGCATCTGGGTTCTTATTGCTTCAACCTCACTTTGCAGTTGTTCCAACTGTTGGTCCTTATTGTCTTCCAAATTTTTCTCGGCCAGGTTCCTAGCGAGGAGTACTTTCAACTCTTCCTGCCCCTTGGATAGGTTCAAGAACATCTCTTGAAGTTGAACGTTTTGAGCCTGGATGCCCTTGATAGTCTGCTCCAGAGCCATCTCTACTGAAATAAACAGTAGGAGAATAAGGAAACCTGAAAAGGAAAACCTGTTATGATGCAATGTATGATATGTGAATGCATGTTTTCAAGGATCTCTCGGGGTAAACACAAGAAAATGTTAGAGGTTGAACTTTGACCAACATCTCTGATTGGAGAACCTTGCAATGGTGGATGTCTTTCCACGAGAATCAAGCTCACCATGTCGAGTGGGTCATAGCCCCTGATTTAAGTTGTTGCACTTGATCTTTAATGGCGTTTGTTTAGAGGAGAAACCTCTTGCCCCTTGGTAAACGTCTGGTTCAACGTGACCCTGCATCAAAAGACCCTCGAGATCCTTGAAATGGTTATTGAAAATGCTATGGTATGATGTTATGATGTTATGTACATGTATGCAAAAGTAAGCAAGCGCATATATAGGTAATCATATTCACACAAAACAAACAAGTCCTTAGGTTTAGGCTTGCATGGGGTTTGTAGGTAAGTACCCTCTTGAAGTTAGTTGGCTCATCCTGTCCTAAAATAGAAACCGGGTTCTAAGGAGCTCAATATCACTGAATTATTTTGTGTTTATTGTTTTGGTTTAGCCACTTAACTGGCGACCAAAATATTCCAAGAAAATAACCCTCAATGAGTGTAGTATCGAGTATCTACCAACTTCGGACTGCACCAAAGTCGGTCATCTCACTACCCCTAAAAAGGCCAAGATGGTCAAGTAAGGTTCTAAGAGTTCGTTAGTGCTTCATGACATCACTCAGCGGCCCCGTATTCTCCTTGACTACTCAAGGGCTACCGGTACTCACAAATATGTCACACTAACATAGCTACTGCTTCAAACGTGTCGGTATACCCTGCACAGTTCCCTCACAGTTTATTGCTATTTACCTAAAAAGGTGCCCCCAAATCCGGGTGTAGGATTTACAACAAACCCAAACAATGACCCAAAAAGTAAAGCAACCAAAGCAATCGAAGCAAGTATGTAAAGGTGATCTAAAACCCTAAGGTAACCCCACTTTTAATTTTCTCCCCAGCAGAGTCGCCAGTTCTGTGATACGGTGGGAGAACTGACTTGAGGTTTTGCGTTTGTATTCACACTTGTTTGGTTTAGCAAGAGTCGCCACCGACTTTTTATTTTATCCTAAGGAAAGGTCAAAAAGCACAGGAAAGACCTTTGAGATGTTTTCGTGGGTTCGGGGGGTAGATTATGAAAAGGGAAGGTGCTAGCACCCTTTTCATCAATGGTTATCCATGGGCTCTTAGTTACTTGTTTTAGATCACTTGCCTTTGCTTTTCAATTGTTTGAAGTGGTGCTTTGTGTGTATGGTTTTGAAACTGTTTTGAAAAAGATGCTTTGTCTAGGCAACCATTGTAACAATTCTTTACTCGAATGTTTTACAAAGGTGTTTATCTTTTTGAAAAGATGTTTCAAGGTTTTGAAAGTTGTTTTGGAAATTGTGTTTGTGAAGTGTGTTTGAAAGTAGGCAAGTGTGTTTTGCAAGTTTGATCAAGTAACTAAGAGCTGTCTACCCTAAATTTCTCAAAGATCTTTCTTATATTTTTAACCCTTTTAACAGTGTTGTTTCACCATTGTATTTGGTGAACAACCTTGCGTTAGGATGTTAACGGGACGGCCACGGGTCATCGTATACAATCATTGAAGGAAACTTGTGAGACGCTCTAGCAATTTTGTAAGGGACGAGATCGTTTTATCGAAGGCAACATCGAGGGTCATCGAGGGACTACCGATCTTTGTTTATCGAAGGGACATTTGCTAGAGTGTCTCATACTCGAGGGACATGATTTCATTTTTCCGAGGCAACAAGAGAGGTTACCCTAGAGGTGTAAGTGTGAATTGTGTATTGATTTTCATGTATTTGTCTTGTATTAGGTTATCTAGCGGTTGATTTTGAATCTTCGCATACAAACCCTAATTACTATACAATATATAGAAAGCGATAAATTGCGGGAATTTAAAGTCTAAGCTATTACAAATAAGTATCTGAGGATGGGGGTACAAATGTTTACAAATGGGGATGAGTCTTATCAGGATAGTAGTGTCCAAATATTATTTACAACCAAATCGAATCGTCGCATTCTCAATGTAAAAATATAGCAAAGTATAAGGATAAAAAGACAATCAAAAGTATTGTAAAATGTATGTGAAAATGTTAACTTAATTCATTTATTAAGTATTAATATTATTTTTGTGTTTTCTGTTAATTATATAGACAAGAGTTTTAAAGAAAAGAAAAGAAAAATGTTTTAAGTTTAAAGAAAACTATTGTTTATGTATTTTAGTTTATATATACAAAGATTTATTAAAAAAACGTTTTAAGACAAAAATCTATTAACCTAATAAATCTAATATTTACATATTTTTGTAAAATGTAATAAACATTAAGAAAAGTTTTTGTA
This sequence comes from Vicia faba, assembly GCA_948472305.1. Taxonomy (NCBI): domain Eukaryota; kingdom Viridiplantae; phylum Streptophyta; class Magnoliopsida; order Fabales; family Fabaceae; genus Vicia; species Vicia faba. The sequence continues at coordinate 510,857,960 of OX451738.1, read as the reverse complement.
CAAAAAAATAATATATTGTTTTTCTTAACAAAAAAAGTTATATAAAAAGAAAGGGAAATAATATGATAAATAAAAAAAGATTGATTTGTAAATATAAAAAAAGAGTTAAATGGGCCTTTGAAGGAAATGCTTGGCCCAAACAACAAAAACAAACAGATTCAAAAAAAAAGGGGGGAGGGGGTGTATGTGCCATAATCAGTTGGGCTTGGAAGTTGGATGGGGCGAAAGCCCAAATAGTTTGCAACAAGGATTTTGTTTAGGGTTTCAATTCGTTTGGTTCAGAATAGGGTTTACACTTTGACGAACGGCGTCGCTCTCCATCTTCTTCTTCACCTTTTCATCCTTTCTCAAACATGGTCAACTGATGTCTCATCCAACCGCCTCAGACTACCAGACGCCATGCCTCCATCTCTTCTCTCCACAGTTGCTCAGGGCGATGGAAAAGAAAAGGTAACGATTTGCTTTCTGAACATCTTTTAGGGTTCTTCAAATTTTAGTCTTGCATGTTTTATTTTTTACATGTTATTGACCCTCTGTGTGATTTGTTTATGTGAGGTGTGTAAAAAGGAAGGAGGAATTACTACCTTTAGGGTTTTGGAGACGGAGGATTTGGACAGGAGGCGTTCTCCGGTGGCCGGAGGCGGAGGGACGCGGTGATGTGCTTGCTGGCCTTCCTGGTACTTGTATCTTTAACTTTGTTTGGTTTTATGATGAATGTTGTAATCTGAAAACCCTTCTGAATCTTCTTTTCTTCTTCTGATTTGGTTTATTCTGTGATGAACTACTTTTGCTTCTGAATTTCTTTTGCTTCTGAGCTGCTTTCTTTGGATCTTGTGATTCTCAATGATGAGCTTTTGCTCTGAGAGTACGTTTGGATATTTGGATGTGTTGATTCTATGACGAACCTTAATTATGAGATTTGTTTGCTTACTTCTGATTCTCTTTCTCTCTTTGGATTTTTGATGATTCTGATGATGGGCTTATCTCTGAAGATGTTTATTGTTTGGTTTTGGTTACACGTTGATAGTTTTAGGAAGGCATGCCAGTTGAAAGTCTGAGCAGGTTTGTTTGTCTAGGCTTGGATACAAGTTACTGAGTTTGTTTAGGACAGGTTTTCTGGTTCAGGCTTGAAGGCTTGCAGCTTTGAGTTTGATTGTTTGATATAGGCTGGGTTTGTTGAAGTTTATGCAGGTTTCTAAGTTTGAACACAGGTCTTTAGGTTTATGCAGGCAACCTTATGGTTACAGGCTGGCTGCAAGGCTTGTGCTTGTTATGCTTGCTTGAAGTATTTGTAATTTGAACTGTTTTTTAGGAGGTTGTTTGGAGGTGTTTCAGGCAGGCTGTTTGAAGGCAGGTTTGGTCTGGTCACTAACAGTTGGCTGGCTTGCTCCTTTGTTTCTCGTATAGGCAGTTTTGAAGCAGGCTTCTGGTAGTTTGAAGCAGGCTTATGTTTTGAACAAAGGTTTGAAGTTTTGGCTGCTTTGAGGTTTGTTTGGGTTACAGGCTTTGAAATGCTTGCTTCCTTAGGCTTGCTTCTGGTTTTTAGCAGGTTTGTGCTTTTGCTTGCTTGAAAGCAGGTTTGGCTGTGCTGTTTTTTGAGAGGCTTTGATGCAGGATGTGTTATATTTTTCTATGTGTGTTCTGCCCCCCCCCCCCCCCCCTTTCTCAACTGAGATCTTTGTTATATTTATTTGTCTTTAAGCCTGCCTGAAAAACTGTAAGCCTCTACTTATCTCTCTCTTTTCTCTCTCTATTAAAGCATATTATATTGCTTAAAGTGCTTTTCTGAAAAGGTTGTGGCTGGGAAATGATGGAAATTTGAAATATTGCTTGCAATGTTAGCTTTGCTCTGCTTCTTGTACTTTCTTCTTTTCCAGATTTTATGCATTGCTAGTTTGTTAGCCTCTTTAACAGTTTTTGACAGCTTCTTTGACAACTTCTTTGACAATTTTGAACTTGTGACTTAGTTGGCCATTTTGACTTAGTTTGGTTTGTTTGAAATTGTGACTTGGCTGTTTGGTTTGAAGGCAGTTTTGCTCTTGTGCAGCTTTGTTTGGCATTTCAGTTTGCACTTTGCAATTTGTGAATTTCTTATGCAGCCTTGTATTTAATTAATTCCATGCTTGCAAACATATTTTCTTTCCCTCTTTGTGAACCAAGAAGAGACATCTTCTTGCGATTTGCAGAGAGGACGAACAAAATGATTCCGGCCAACAACCTTTAATGATGAGTTTTTGATTAACTGTCTGAAAAATACTTTTCCAAATTAATTGTGTTTGACTTCTTTCTTCTCTTTTTGCAGGTAAATACCAATTGAGCAAAGGATGCAACAGTAGAAGATGAAGACTTCAAGAGATTTAGGATATAGTTTTATTTTATTTCTAATCATTTGTAATAACATTATTGTAAACACTGTAAATAAATTTAGAGTATTCAAATAATATTTGTAACAAACAATTGAAAATGAATAAAAATCTTTTTTGTCAGATAATTCTTGATTTCTCTTGCACTCGTTTATTTAATTACTTAAATTTCTTAAATTATAATAATTGGAACTTATCCCAATAATTTTAACTTAGAAATTATAAATAATCAACAAACGTCCGGCGTTCCAAATAACCAAAAGCATTGCACAGTTAAACAAACACACGTCCATGCGCCTTTCACTTCACTAAAACTGCAAATTTTCAATCAGAAGCCTCAGCTTCTATCTCAGAGGTTCAGGTTTTGAGAAACAAACTGAAATCTTGAACAAGCGTCAAAGCAGTGTGACAGTCAATTTGGACACTGTGGATTCAAATTCTTCTGAGAATGCGCGTGCAAACCCTAATTCTGGATTTACTGTCAACGAAACGTCCGCCTGATCAAACCCTGAGCCAAACTCAAACAAATCACTAAAAACCCTAATAATCTGCTTGGACTGATTCAAAAGTTAATGGAAACCCTAATTTTGTTTGACTGATAAGAAAAGTCTGTTTGACCGATTCTTGAGCCAAATCTGAAAAATCAGGAAAAGCCCGAAGCTGTGATTTCTTGTGAAAAAGAGAGAGGGCAAATTTTGGGGTACAACAAGTAGGTAGAATGTTCTTAGTTGCTTGCTCACAATCCATCTTAAACATGTTTCAAAATACACCAAACACTTTCAATATTCACCAAACACAGGGCGCTGGAAATCTTCACCGTCCATGGTAGTTAGCATCATAGCACCACCCGAAAATACTTTCTTGACAACAAATGGCCCTTCGTAGGTGGGAGTCCATTTTCCCATGGGATCACCTTGTGGGAGAATGATGCGCTTTATCACCAAGTCACTAGCCTGATATACCATATGCTTGATTTTCTTGTTGAATGCTTTGATCATACATTTCTGATACATTTAACCGTGACAAACAGCCGCAAGCCTTTTCTCGTCAATAAAATTCAATTGATCCAACCTAGTTTAAATCCACTCGTATTCGTCTAAGTTTGCGTCTTTCATAATTCTCATAGAAAGAATTTGAACTTCGACAAGTAGGACAACTTCCATACCATAGACCAGAGAGAATCATGTTGCCCTAGTTGATGTCCGCACCCAAGTGTGATAGCCATGAAGAGAAAATGATAACATCTCATACCAGTCTTTATAAGTCACAACCATCTTTTGCATAATATTCTTTATGTTCTTATTTGTGGCTTCCACTGTGCCATTATACTTTGGTCGATATGGAGAAGAGTTGTGGTGCTTGATCTTGAACTGCATGCAGAGTTTAATGATCATAGTGTTGTTGAGACTAATACCATTATCGGTAATCATTCTATCAGGGATGCCATACCGAAAGATAAGGTTATGCTTGATGAACCAGGACATAACATTCTTGGTAACAGAGGCAAATGAGGCTGCTTCAACCCATTTTATGAAGTAGTCAACGACGACGAGAATGAAGTGATGTCCGTTAGAAGTAGTAGGCATGATTTCTACGATCATGTCAAAACCCCACATTGCGAATGACCAAGGAGCAGTCAAAATGTTCATAGGAATTAGAGGCACATGAACTTTATCAGCATAGATTTGGAACTTATAACAAGTTTTCGAGTGGTGGTGACAGTTGATTTCCATAGTCGACCAATAGTAACCTGCTCTCAAGATTTTCTTAGCCACAGTATGCCCACTGGAATGAGTACCAAAATGCCTTCATGCATATCCTCCATAATTTTCTCTACTTCCTTCTTGTCCATACAACGAAGTAGAGTCAAATCATGATTGCGCTTGTATAAAATCCCATTGCTCAAGAAGAACTTAGTCGAGAACCTCCATAGGAATTTCTTGTCATTGATTAATGCCCCTTCAGTTATTCTTGAGCTTCAATGTACCTTTTCACTTCGTGAAACCAAGGTTTATCTTCTACTCCATCAGTATTAATTTCATAGCAGTGTGCTGGTTCGTCGAATATTTCAACGGTAATTCTGAGAGCCTCATTATCCCATCTGACCTTGAACATGGATGACATGGTAGCTAACGTGTCCATCAACTAATTCTCTTCTCTTGGGATATGCTCAAAAGTAATCTCTTCTAAGCGCGAAATCAAAGTTATCACACGTTCTCGGTAACGGATAAGATCCAGATGCTTTGTATCCCATTCTCCCTTGACTTGACTGATTACTAAGGCTGAGTCCCCATATACGCTTAAGAACTTGATTCTTAAGTCAATAGAAGCTTTAATTCCCAGAATGCATGCTGCATATTCATCTATATTATTGGTACAGTCAAAGCAAAGTCTGGAAGTGAAAGGCGTATGATAACCTTGAGGAGAGATAATTACAGCTCCGATCTCATTTCCAAGCGCGTTAGAAGCTCTGTCGAAAAACATAGTGCATCGGGATCCTAGCTCAGGTCCTTCATACGGTCCAAGCTTTTCACAATCTGTAATTAGCATGATGTTATCATCCAAGAAATTGAAGTTCATAGATTAGTAGTCGTATATAGTTTGATGCGCCAAATGATCTGCCAGTGTACTTCCTTTGATTTTCTTTTGAGTGGTGTACTAAATGTCGTATTCTGTTAAGATCATATGCCATTAGGCTATTCTTCCGAAGAGAGATGGCTTCTTGAATATGTACTTGATGGGATCCATTTTAAAGATAAATAGAGTAGTTTGAGTCAACATGTATTGTCTTAGTCGGTGAGCAGCCAATGCCAAAGTGCAACAAGTTTTCTCGAGCAGTGAATATCTTGTTTCACAATCGGTAAACTTTTTGCTAACATAGTATATTGCATGCTCTTTTCGAACAGACTCATCATACTTCCCTAGTACACACCCCATTGAGTTCTCTAGCACTGTTAGGTACATGATTAAAAGTCTTCCTTCAACCAGTGGCATCCGAATAGAAGGTTCTTGTAAGTACTCCTTAATTTTATCAAAAGCTATTTGACAGTCGTCGTTCCATTTTACTACTTGATCTTTCTTCAGCGGCTTGAAAATTGGCTCACAGGTAGCAGTCAAATGAGAAATGAATCGAGCAATGCAGTTTATTCGTCCTAAAAAACCTCTGACCTCCTTCTCAGTACGGGAGCCAGAATTTCATGAATAAGTTTAACTTTTTCGGGATCAGAATCAATACCTTTACCACTAACGATGAAACCTAGGAGTTTTCCAGACCTCGCCCCAAAAGTCCATTTGTTCTGGTTTAACCTTAGATTGTACTTCTTCAGACTTTCAAATAAATTATGCAGATGATCAAGATGTTCTTCTTCAGTCTATGACCTTACTATCATGTCGCCGATGTAGACTTCTATCTTGTGATGAATCATGTCGTGAAATAAAGCTACCATGGCACGTTGATAAGTTGCCCCGACATTCTTCAACCCAAAAGGTATGACCTTGAAATAGAAAGTGCCCCACTGTGTGACGAATGTAGTTTTATCCATGTCTTCAGGCGCCATCTTGATCTGATTATAACCCGAGAAACCAATCATGAAGGAGAAAACCTTATGCTGAACAGTGTTTTCGACCAGAACATCAATATGTGGAAGTGGGAAGTCATCTTTGGGGCTCGCCCTGTTCATATCCATGTAATCTACACACATATGTACCTTGCCATCTTCCTTTGGTACTAGAACAACATTAGCAACCTGTAATACGGTGGCAAAATCGACTGTTTATACGTGTTTTGCATTTGTGTTCGCAAATGTTGCGGTAAGCAAGAGTCGCCACCGACTTTTCTTTTATCCAACAAAGGATAGGGTGAAAAGAACAGAAAAAGACCTTTCGAGATTTGTTTCTGAGTAAGGGGGTTAGATTATGGAAAGGGAAGGTGTTAGCAACCTTTCCATTCGTATTTTTCTACGGGCTCTTAGATGCTTAGCTCATTTGAAAAATACCTTGTGCTTTGTGTGTTTTTAAAAGTATTTTTGAAAGTTCCTTAGGGAGGAGATTTGCTTTATGATAACTCTTGTAGCAGTCCTCAAGAGTGTTGATAAAGCATTTGAAAATGCTTTTGAAAGTGTTTTGTGTATGTGAAAAAAATTTGTTTTTGAGCAAGCATCTAGGAACTATCTACTTTACTCGAAAGGTTCGTTCTTTTCCTCTTTTCCTTTAGACAGTGCTATCCTACTATTAGTGAGTAGGTAGCCCTAGTCGTTGGATGTTTGAGGTACATTTGTGGGCAATCACACAGTCATAAAGGCAACATTTAGAGACGCTTTAGCAATTTTGTTTAAGGGACTAGATCATTTACCGTAAGGCAACACCGTAGGGTCATCGAGGGACTATGATCTTTTGATTTGAGGGTCTTTGCTAAAGTGTCCCTACTTTTGAGAGACATGACTGTTTTATTTTCAGAAGGCAACCAAACTGGGAGTACCCTAATGGTGTATATGTGCAAGTATTTTGTATTCAATTATTTTTTGTCTTTTGTGTTAAGTTTGCTAGCGTTGCTTTTAATTTCTTGCTATATGTGATCGGTGGATCTGGAACTGACTGTTTAACGCTGGTTCGCGAAATGTCGCGGAAGCAAGAGTCGCCACCGTCTTTTATTTTCTCCAACATGGACAGGACAAAAGCACAGCAAAATTCCTTATGAGATAGTTTCTCGGTTCGGGAGGTAGATTTATAGAAAGGGAAGGTGTTAGCACCCTTTCTATCCATGGTTATCCATGGGCTCTTAGATACTTGCTCATTGTGTTTTCAAAAGTGTTTGCTTTTCAATTGTGAGTGGGTTTGAAAAAGTTTCGTTTAAAGATTTCAGGATGACTCTTGTATCAGTCCTCAAGAGTGTTTGAAAAATTGTTTTGAAAGCTTTTGAAAGTGTCAGTGTGAAAAGATGTTTTGATTTGTTTTTGAAGAGAGCAAGTATCTATGAGTCATCTACCTACCCTAAGGAATTAGGCTGTGTAAATGTCCTTAAGGTAGTGCCATCCCACCATTGAGAGGTAGGTAGCACCACCATTGGAGGTGTTCAGGTCAATTCGTTTTTAGGGACAGTGTGGTCACCAGAGTAACAGTAGGACACCTTAGAAGCTACCCTTATGCCATTGATCCTTTTTAATTTCGAGGCAACCGTTTCGAGTCAACTAGATCATGTCATGGACATAAGGACTTACTAAAATATCCTATACTCGACGACCACGTTTCGAAGGTAAGGCAACAGTGAGGAGTACCCTAAGAGTGGTGTGTGAACTTGTGTGTTATTTTCATGTTATGTTTTATCTTGTACATGTATCATGGTGATCTACGCTTGTTTTTAATTTAGGCCATACATTCTTTCATGCAAAGTTTAGGATTTAAAAGTGCGGAAATATAAATGCGGAAAGATAAATCCTACGCTATTACAAGGCGCGGGTCTATACATCGCCAAATTACAAAGACCCGTTTTAATAAAAATGCGGAAAGTAAATAAGTTACTATTACATGGCTTGAGCAGTTACATAATATTCACAAAGAAAAAATAAGAATAAATGCGCGAAAGAATTAAAGTTGCACGTTCGAGGGCGTTGGACCCTTTTGAAATTAAATTGAATTAAAAGTTAATTAATTATTTTATTAAAAGAAAAGAAATTGTTTTTTATGGTTTTTGTATTTATGAAAGTAAAAAAATTGAAAATCAAGAGAAACCCTAATTCTAAGTTATTTTTAATTATTAAGAAAAATATTAAAATTTAACCTAATTTACTAAATAATTAATGTACATATTTATTTACAAAAATTAATAGTAATTAATAATAATAATTATAATGAGAGAAAGTTATTTATTTAAGAGAGAAAAAATAAAAAGGTCAAACAAACCTAATTCTACTTATTTTAATTTATTAAGAAAATATTAAAGTTTAAAACCTAATTTACTAAATTAATGGTTAGAATTTATTTACAAAAACATTTTAATGGTGAAATAATAATAATTAAATATATTGTATTTATGATTTTTTCTGGTTTTATTATGAAAAGAAAATTGTTTTATGGAATTAAATAAAAATTATTAAAAGAATTAGAAAAGAGAAAAGAAAAGAAAATTAAGAAATATAATACAAACATTGGGGGGTGTCTGGCCCATATAGGAGGTTTTTGGAGTATTTTTGGCCCATCAGAATTCAAGCCCTGTTTGACTTTCCATGTTTGAGTGCGTGTCCATTGACTGAGGTACATGGTAGACATCCTTTTGTAGCCTTCAGATTGACCATCCTGATTATGTGGCAAGCTAGCATGTGAATGCGTATAGTGGACCTTTGGCTGGAAACTGCATGGGAACATATTAAAGCAAAAATTATTGAACATGTGGGGGGACCTGGGAATCGAACCCAGGTCCCAATTCCTGCAGGACAACTCATCCACCAACCAAGCCAACGCGTTTCTTTGTTAATATAATGGAACATAAATAATACATATGAAAAACAACATTATGCTGAAAAAAACGCGCCAACGTTTAAATGGTCCAACCATGCTCAGACACCTCAGCGTCTTCTTCATCTTTGTACCTGTAATGTAAACAAATAGCGGGGGTTTTAAACCCCCACTAAATGAGACCTGTAAAAATAGTGAATAGCCCATGTTGTAATATAAAAAGGGCGCGAGTAGTCAGTTTGCTTCGTCTGGATGTCACGAATTCAATGGCATAGGTTTGGTGGCCTGATTTTTTCATATGAGGAAACCCCTAATTTTGAGCTTCTGAAAACCTAATATCCATCAATGGTAGATTTTGATATAGGCATTGTTAGTTCAATTAAATGGTACCATTAGCTTTAGAACATCATTGTTAGTGTAAATCAACAATTAAAAAACATGAATAATGCATGGAAATTGAAGAACGATTATGGACATATTCAAGAAAAGTGTCTTTGTTCTACCAATTCTTGGAGTATGGAGACTGGAAAACGATTGCAATCGATTCCTAGCAATGTCAGGAATGTAATGGACAAGCTTTTAGACCTTGAATCGCCTTGTAACTATGATTCCAGTGTTCAAGTTTTTAATGAAAAATTGCAAATTGGTTCTTTGTTTTCTGAGTAGCTTTCGTGTCCATGTGAATTGGGTTTAGTCTTGCATATGTATGGGAAGCATTCTAGGTCAAAAACAAAGCCCATGGTCCATGAATTAATGATTTTTATATTTGATTTCCAATCATGTAAATCCAATCTTTTTCCATGCCAATTATGCCAAATATGGATGATTTTGTCCCCTTGAGATGGTGCACGAGATCTTTTGCATATCATGAATATATTTGCTGCACAAAAAAGATTTAAAACCATGATTTGATATTTTTCTCATATTTAAATTTAATTAAATGAATTAATAATAATAAAAATTCAAATAATTAATCAAAAATAAGAAAATACATCCCTTTGAGGTCAATGGGTCGTGCATAGCCTTTGGGTAATGATTCATGGAAGAATTTGTGGCCCATTAGCAATTTTGAAGCTTTTGAAGCAAAGTTGACTTTTCAAAATTCCCAAAAATTTCCCAACTTCTCCAAGGCATATCTTGCTCAATTATGAAGCTATGATCATGTTCTTGGACATTTTGGAAAGGTCCTGAAGTCCTCTAACCAATGTCTTTGGTCCCATGTAATTTTGATTTACCAATCTCAAATTATGGTCTTTGACTTAAAGTGCCTTTTTGTTGACTTTTGAAAATGACCTATAATGTTGAAATTGATAACTTTTTGTGAGAGCATTTCTTGGACTTGAAGTGTGAAGATGAGTTGTAGTAAATGTCATTCTCTTCAAAATGAGCTTTGGATGGGATTTTCTGATAAACCATGAAGAAGTTATGCCTTGGTCAATTTACAGTTGACTTTTTCAGTTGTCCAAAAATAGAAACTTTTGCATCTTGAGACTTTTTGAGCCATGCTTTGAGAATCATGATCAAGAATGGATCAAATGGTGTTTGTGGCTTCAAAATAAGATGTTGACCAAAATTTTTGACTTTTGACAGTCAAATGACCATTTTGCCCCTGCAGTTGACTGTGAAGCAATTAGGGTTTTTGACTGTGCAATTTGATGTTGTGAGTCTTGAAACTTGGCATATGAATGCTTGACAATGTTTATGGGCTTATGGGACTTGATTGGACCCTTGAAAACTTCAATTTCTTTTCAAGAACCAAAACCCTAATTTTGACTGTGTTAGGAGGCAATTGGACTGTGCAACCCTTGATCTTGGCAAATCTTGAAGAATATGGGAGGGCAAATTTTGGGGTACAACAGTTGCCCCTGTTCAATCTTCTTAGACCTGAGGATGTAGATTGGCTGTCGTGCCTTTCGTAATTCGAAGGTGGAAGATGATTGAACACTAGAGTGCCCAGAAATTTGCACTCACATAGTAGAGTATCAGCAGTGTGATGGGGGGAATGGGCTTACAGATGCCATTTGGAGACTGATGGATAGGAGAATGGGCTTATGGATGCCATCTGGAACTGTGATAGAACCCTGTCGGGAATGGGCTTATAGACACCATTTGGAGACTGTTGGTATATGGATGGGCTTATAGATGCCATCAGGAGGTTGTCGATCGCGTAAGAGATTCCTTAGCGAGAACTTGCGTACCTGAGAAAGAAAATGATTACCTGGCCTGTTACAGGAGTTGATCTTCAAACTCTTTATGTAGATGTGCCCTGGCTAGATACATGAATCGAATCTTTAAACTCTTCAGACGTGCCCTGGCAAGATATAGGAATCGAGTCCAGAGAATATAGTCGTCAACAGATACACCCTAGCAAGATACAGGAATCGGATCTTCAAACTCTTCAGACGTGCCCTGGAAAGATACAGGAATCGAGTCTGGTAATGTTAGTCGTCAACAGATACACCCTGGCAAGATACAAGAATCGGATCTTCGAACTCTTCAGACGTGCCCTGGCAAGATACAGGAATCGAGTCTGGTAATGTTAGTCGTCAACAGATACACCCTGGCAAGATACAGGAATCGGATCTTCGAACTCTTCAGACGTGCCCTGGCAAGATACAGGAATCGAGTCTGGTAATGTTAGTCGTCAACAGATACACCCTGGCAAGATACAGGAATCGGATCTTCGAACTCTTCAGACGTGCCCTGGCAAGATACAGGAATCAAATCTTTAAACTCTTCAGACGTGCCCTGGCAAGATACAGGAATCGAGTCCAGAGAATATAGTCGTCAACAGATACACCCTGGCAAGATACATGAATCGTATCTTCAAACTCTTCAGACGTGCCCTGGCAAGATACAGGAATCGAGTCTGGTAATGTTAGTCGTCAACAGATACACCCTGGCAACATACAGGAATCAGATCTTCGAACTCTTCAGATGTGCCCTGGCAAGATACAAGAATCGAGTCTGGTCATTTTAGTCGTCAACAGATACACCCTGGAAAGATACAGGAATCGGATCTTCGAACTCTTCAGACGTGCTCTGGCAAGATACAGGAATTGAGTCTGGTAATGTTAGTCGTCAACAGATACACCCTGGCAAGATACAGGAATCGGATCTTCGAACTCTTCAGACGTGCCCTAGAAAGATACAAGAATCGAGTCTGGTAATGTTAGTCGTCAACAGATACACCCTGGCAAGATACAGGAATCGGATATTTAGTTGCGACCCTTGATAGTAGTCATCTTTGTACTGACCTTTGTTCTGCAAAGACAAAACGTTAGTTGTATGCGATGTCATGATGTATGACATGCGTGATGTCATGAGATGACTGAGATTGTATGTTCATGATGCGTATATGCATGCTATAATGTATGAAGATGTGATATGTTTATGAATGTATGTCTAGGAAAGTAAATCCTTGACGGGTGCCGGGAAGTTGACTCCTGGGCTGACGTTGAAGAATAGTGTTCTTGGCTTCCGCTGGGGATGATGGTTGCAAGAATACCGGTAGGAGAAGATGACTCCGTTGAGGGATAAACTTGGCGAATAGATTACTCTGCGGGGAGCGTTCTGTGGGGAAAGAGAGGTTCTTTGCTGAGATTTGATGATAACTCCGCTGGGGATACCATTGTTGTGTTATGTTGAAGGAATTGATGAACTCCGCTGGGGAATAGGAAGAACTTCGTCGGGGACGATCTTTCCGTGGCAATTGGCTGAGGATAACCCAGTTATATCCTAGTGGGGAAATAACCTTTGAATGAAAGAGTCCGGGAGACGCGTTCGTGCTATGCGGGTGACAAGCTTCCAGAATCTACTGGGGATAAGCTTCCTGCTGGGGATATGGATTCCACTCTCCTGGGGAACTTTCGGACTGGACTCTCCTGGGGAAATTTTTGAACTGTATTGGGGAAGTGGCTCCGCTGGATGTCTGGTATACCGCCAGGGAACAATCTTAGATCAAGACTGCCGGGGATGCTTGTTAAGAGTGTTTGTATACTCCGTTGAGGAATGTTGAGATCTGCTGGGGATACCCAACTTCCTTGAGGTTGACAGTAGGTTAACTCTGCTTGGGGAGAGTCTTGCTGACTTGCTGGAGATACTATGCCTTGTTCAGGACTGATGAGAGACCCACACTTCTCGGGGGAGAGTATTGTTGAATCTTGGCTCACTCTCTGGGGAATTAAGATATCTGGGCTACATCCTTCAGCCAAACCTAACTTGGCACCTTGGTGGACAGCGAAACTGGCTTGCTTAGACAACTCAATACTGCCCCTGTTTCTGTGGGAGAAGATACTGGTGGAGGCCTGATGATGAGCTCATGTAAAACCGTACCTTTGGAGGGAGGAAACCTGTGTAGGGTTGCCTGAGGATGATCAAGTAGATAATTGTCCTGTTTGGTCTCGGATATTAATCCACGATCAGTCGTCCACAGAATTTTCCTGGCTTGTTACCAGTGTTGATCTGAAGCTGTAAAGGTAGATGGTGATCATCTTTTGATTGACCTTTCCTTGGTACTTTGGTTGACAGAGCAACTGGATCGCCTGGATAACTCGTTATTGCCCCTGTCTCTGAGGTGAGGGCAGAAGATACCTTGTGGAGGTGCTTGATGACTGCCGATTGAAAAATCTTCCTCTGGTAGGCAAGTGACGAGATGCCGGGACATAGTCGTACGCTTTGATCCCTAACTTTTGCCTGGACTGCCCTTTCAGGTTTTCAGCCCACCGGGATACCCATTTTTGCCCAAGCCGCCTTTTCAGGTTGTTGGCTTGCCGGGTGTACAGATTTTTTCATATTCATCCCTTATTTTTGCCCGAACCCTTTTGGTTCGCCGGGAAGCCCTTATTTTTGCCTAGGTGTGTCAACCTAGCGGGTCTTTGATTTTGCGTAGTATTTTTTCGACTATGTCCATGCTCTCAGGATGTAGGGAGGTGCCCCTGTCAGTAGTGTAGTGTTGCCATACTACCAGAAGATCTTTGTTTGATCGTCCAACGCTCCAAGTGATCCAGATGGAGATTTGCCCCAGGCTGGTTGGCCTTTTGAGAGATTCTCCGAATCTTGACTTAACTTCCCCAGATGATGGACAATATCATGTCTGCCCCTTGGTTGGAAGAGCTTTTGTCCATTAGACATTCATCGTACGAACTCTTATGCTGTTCAAACAAAAAGTCATATGCAAACAAAGTTATGTTAAAAATGCAAAGCTTATGTCTGTTTCAAAGTTTTTGGAAATGCATCCTTTTTTAGTAAAAACAAGTGAATTTTGTAAAACGGTGATGTCAACTCAAGATTTTACAGCGAGCCTTAAGGAGTCAGGATACCTTTGTAACAATATGCTTTCGAACTAACCCATGCTTCAGCTAGGACTTTCAAGGGTTATAACGTGTCCAGGTTCACGGTTTAAGAAACAAAGGATAAAGGCTCAAAGTATTTGTACCCACCCGTTCTTCGTGATGTTCTTCAAACCTAAACTCAGCTGATCGTGCGTTAGACCTTGTTTGAGTCTTTGCTCTGATATTCCAGTGATGATTCGGATATTGACAGTTTATTTTGAATAGGTAGTCATTTCCTTTTTTGTTGAGGGTTTGCAGGACCTCTTTCTTTTTGATTTGATTATCCCTATTTTTTTTGCCTGAACTATTCTTTTGTCATTACAGTCAGCGGGATGCCCCAGTTTTGTAAGTCTCCTTCATAGGTTTTGACTTAATGGGTTTTTATTTTGAGAAGTAATGACTGCCTGTCTTTATGATTGTTCGGAACCATCACTGTCTTTTGTTTTGTAAGGACCTCTTTGGTGCCATTCGTTATGCACTTGGATCAACTGAGAGAACTACCCTGCCCCAGGTTATGATTAAGGGTTTTAATTTTCAAAAATAAAAACTCCAACTTCTTTGGCTCAAAGGGGTTGACGAGGGATTATCTTCCTTATAACTCCAGTGTTTGGGAATTGAAACAATGCCTGTACCTCATCAGCGAGGTCTGTTCAAAAGCATACTGTAAAGATCGTGGTATCGTTTTCGTCATCCTCCCTCAAAAGGCTTAGAGTTATTAATCGAGAGTTTGAACATCACAAAAAATGAAAGCATTTTGAATATAGAGAATGCGAATATATTGATTCAAAACAGACATGTGCAATGCATTAATGAAATAACATAGTTTAACATGAATAAATGTTTGAACAATCAAAAGAAAATTACAACTGGAAAATTCTAATAGACAAAAAGTCTTCTCCTTTTAGGGCTTGTTACTTCAAATGGTGAATCCTGTAGGGATGGTAGAAGCACTCAGCCTGACCCACTTGGGTGAAATCCACTGCCCCTTCATTAATCAGGTCCTGGACCTTGTTCTTTAGAGCCCAACAGTCAGCAGTGTCGTGTCCAGGACTATCGGAGTGGTATGCACACCTTTTGTGGGGATGATAGTTAGGAGCGGAGATGTTGGGGTTCCGGGGAGGAGCCCTTAGTGTAATCAGATCCAACCTCAGCAGGTGTTGTAGAGCTTGAAATAATGGCATGTTGAGCTGGGTGAACTGCCTCTTGGACCGACTTGGCTTACTCTGATCAACCTGTTGCTCTGGGCGAGGTTGATGCTGGGCTTGTGAAGTGGTAGCAATTTGGAGAGGTCTATTCTTCGCCATACCAGATTCTTGTCCTCTTGGAAGCTGATCAAAGACCTGGTCCCTGACTTGGACTGGTTGCTTCATGTTGGATCTGTCTTGGTGGAGTTGACTGATCATGGTCCTCAACTCTTCTTGTTCCCGAGCTAAACCTTGGATGAGAGCCCTTTGCCCCAGCATCTGGGTTTTCATTGTATCTACCTCAGCTTGTAGACATTTCAGCAGTTCGTCCTTGTCATCACCGGGGCTTTGCTTGGCCAAATTTCCCATAAGGAGTGTCCTTAACTCTTCTTGCCCCTTGGATAGGCTTACGAAGATCTCCATGAACTGAGTCTCTTGAGCATGAGGACCCTGGTTATCTTGTTGGGAAGCCATTGCTGAAATAAACAGCGAAAAAGGGTAAGTGACCTGCAACAAGAGTACCTGTAATGCAATGATGTGTATGTATGCATGCAATGTTTTCAAGGATCTCGCGGGGTAGACAAGAAAATTTGTTAGAATCTTCATTTTGTAGCTTGATGGAAGGAACTGCATATCGTTGAGAGTCCTTCTTCAAGAGTCAAGACTCACCATATCGAGTGGGTCATAGCCCCTGACAACTTTGGCTAGAAGAAAATAAACCCCCTTTGCCCCTTGCTAGATATTTTGTTCATCATGACCTGCATCACAAGCCCTTGAGATCCTTGAAACGGGTTAGTATTTATGCAGGATGCATGCAATGGTATGATGTTATGCTATGCATGGGGTAATGTAGGTAAACCCTGTTATGAGCCCAGATTAAGGGCTGTAAACAAAACCTGCAAGAAACTCAAGTGTCAAATAACAAGTATGCAAGTAGTCAAGTTTGAAGGCACACAAGTCACACAAAAGAGCCCTTAGGGTTTAGGCCAGCATGGGGTCTAGGTATTACCCTCTTTCAGTTTGTTGGTTAAGACCTGTCCTATCAAAAGTAACCGGGTTCTAGAGGATCCCAATATCACTGACTACCCTCAATCGGTCATAACTCCAGCATCGCAATCTTTTCTTGCGGCCAGAACCATCGCGAGAGTTTAGCCTCAATGGGTGTAGCATACTGCTACTGTTCTATTGGCCAAGTTGGTTCATTTAAGGTTCTAAGGTCGGTTGGTGCTTAATGACTCCTCAGAAGACCCATATTCTCCTCGTTGTGACACAAGGGATATCGGTACAGACCAAGGTGCCACACCAACGTAGCCACTGCTTCACCCATGTCGGTCTACGCCGGACAGGTCCCTCACAACTTATGCTACCTAACATGGTATCCCCAGATCCGGGTTAGGATCTATGTAACTCCGATGCATCCCACAATAATAAAGCAAACAAACACAGCAATTGAAAACATAAGTCTGAGCTATCCTAAGGTACACCTCACTTTTATATAATATCCCCAGAAGAGTCGCCAGTTCTGTGATTGGTGCATCTGGAACTGACTGTTTAACGCTGGTTCGTGAAATGTCGCGGAAGCAAGAGTCGCCACCGTCTTTTATTTTCTCCAACATGGACAGGACAAAAGCACAACAAAATTCCTTATGAGATAGTTTCTCGGTTCGGGAGGTAGATTGATAGAAAGGGAAGGTGTTAGCACCCTTTCTATCCATGGTTATCCATGGGCTCTTAGATACTTGCTCATTGTGTTTTCAAAAGTGTTTTCTTTTCAATTGTGAGTGGGTTTGAAAAAGTTTCGTTTAAAGATTTCAGGATGACTCTTGTATCAGTCCTCAAGAGTGTTTGAAAAATTGTTTTGAAAGCTTTTGAAAGTGTCAGTGTGAAAAGATGTTTTGATTTGTTTTTGAAGAGAGCAAGTATCTATGAGTCATCTACCTACCCTAAGGAATTAGGCTGTGTAAATGTCCTTAAGGTAGTGCCATCCCACCATTGAGAGGTAGGTAGCACCACCGTTGGAGGTGTTCGGGTCAATTCGTTTTTAGGGACAGTGTGGTCACCAGAGCAACAGTAGGACACCTTAGAAGCTACCCTTATGCCATTGATCCTTTTTAATTCCGAGGCAACCGTTTCGAGTGAACTAGATCATGTCATGGACATAAGGACTTACTAAAACGTCCTATACTCGACGACCACGTTTCGAAGGTAAGGCAACAGTGAGGCGTACCTAAGAGTGGTGTGTGAACTTGTGTGTTATTTTCATGATATGTTTTATCTTGTACATGTATCATGGTGATCTACGCTTGTTTTTAATTTAGGCCATACATTCTTTCATGCAAAGTTTAGGATTTAAAAGTGCGGAAATATAAATGCGGAAAGATAAATCCTACGCTATTACAAGGCGCGGGTCTATACATCGCCAAATTACAAAGACCCGTTTTAATAAAAATGCGGAAAGTAAATAAGTTACTATTACATGGCTTGAGCAGTTACATAATATTCACAAAAAATAAATAAGAATAAATGCGCGAAAGAATTAAAGTTGCACGTTCGAGGGCGTTGGATCCTTTTAAAATTAAATTGAATTAAAAGTTAATTAATTATTTTATTAAAAGAAAAGAAATTGTTTTTTATGGTTTTTGTATTTATGAAAGTAAAAAAATTGAAAATCAAGAGAAACCCTAATTCTAAGTTATTTTTAATTATAAAGAAAAATATTAAAGTTTAACCTAATTTACTAAATAATTAATGTACATATTTATTTACAAAAATTAATAGTAATTAATAATAATAATTATAATGAGAGAAAGTTATTTATTTAAGAGAGAAAAAATAAAAAGGTCAAACAAACCTAATTCTACTTATTTTAATTTATTAAGAAAATATTAAAGTTTAAAACCTAATTTACTAAATTAATGGTTAGAATTTATTTACAAAAACATTTTAATGGTGAAATAATAATAATTAAATATATTGTATTTATGATTTTTTCTGGTTTTATTATGAAAAGAAAATTGTTTTATGGAATTAAATAAAAATTATTAAAAGAATTAGAAAAGAGAAAAGAAAAGAAAATTAAGAAATATAATACAAACATTGGGGGGTGTCTGGCCCATATAGGAGGTTTTTGGAGTATTTTTGGCCCATCAGAATTCAAGCCCTGTTTGACTTTCCATGTTTGAGTGCGTGTCCATTGACTGAGGTACATGGTAGACATCCTTTTGTAGCCTTCAGATTGACCATCCTGATTATGTGGCAAGCTAGCATGTGAATGCGTATGGTGGACCTTTGGCTGGAAACTGCATAGGAACATATTAAAGCAAAACTTATTGAACATGTGGGGGGACCTGGGAATCGAACCCAGGTCCCAATGCCTGCAGGAGAAATCATCCACCAACCAAGCCAACGCGTTTCTTTGTTAATATAATGGAACATAAATAATACATATGAAAAATAACATTATGCTGGAAAAAACGCGCCAACGTTTAAATGGTCCAACCATGCTCAGACACCTCAGCGTCTTCTTCATCTTTGTACCTGTAATGTAAACAAATAGCGGGGGTTTTAAACCCCCACGAAACGAGACCTGTAAAAATAGCGAATAACCCATGCTGTAATATAAAAAGGGCGCGAGTAGTCAGTTTGCTTCGTCTGGATGTCACGAATTCAATGGCATAGGTTTAGTGGCCTGATTTTTTCATATGAGGAAACCCCTAATTTTGAGCTTCTGAAAACCTAATATCCATCAATGGTAGATTTTGATATAGGCATTGTTAGTTCAATTAAATGGTACCATTAGCTTCAGAACATCATTGTTAGTGTAAATCAACAATTAAAAAACATGAATAATGCATGGAAATTGAAGAACGATTATGGACATATTCAAGAAAAGTGTGACTTTGTTCTACCAATTCTTGGAGTATGGAGACTGGAAAACGGTTGCAATCGATTCCTAGAAATGTCAGGAATGTAATGGACAAGCTTTTAGACCTTGAATCGCCTTGTAACTATGTTTTCAGTGTTCAAGTTTTTAATGAAAAATTGCAAATTGGTTCTTTGTTTTCTTAGCAGCTTTCGTGTCCATGTGAATTAGGTTTAGTCTTGCATATGTATGGGAAGCATTCTAGGTCAAAAACAAAGCCCATGGTCCATGAATTAATGATTTTGATATTTGATTTCCAATCATGTAAATCCAATCTTTTTCCATGCCAATTATGCCAAATATGGATGATTTTGTCCCCTTGAGATGGTGCAGGAGATCTTTTGCATATCATGAATATATTTGCTGCACAAAAAAGATTTAAAACCATGATTTGATATTTTTCTCATATTTAAATTTAATTAAATGAATTAATAATAATAAAAATTCAAATAATTAATCAAAAATAAGAAAATACATCCCTTTGAGGTCAATGGGTCGTGCATAGCCTTTGGGTAATGATTCATGGAAGAATTTGTGGCCCATTAGCAATTTTGAAGCTTTTGAAGCAAAGTTGACTTTTCAAAATTCCCAAAAATTTCCCAACTTCTCCAAGGCATATCTTGCTCAATTTTGAAGCTATGACCATGTTCTTGGACATTTTGGAAAGGTCTTGAAGTCCTCTAACCAATGTCTTTGGTCCCATGTAATTTTGATTTACCAATCTCAAATTATGATCTTTGACTTAAAGTTCCTTTTTGTTGACTTTTGAAAATGACCTATAATGTTGAAACTGATAACTTTTTGTGAGAGCATTTCTTGGACTTGAAGTGTGAAGATGAGTTGTAGGAAATGTCATTCTCTTCAAAATGAGATTTGGATGGGATTTTTCTGATAAACCATGAAGAAGTTATGCCTTGGTCAATTTACAGTTGACTTTTTCAATTGTCCAAAAATAGAAACTTTTGCATCTTGAGACTTTTTGAGCCATGCTTTAAGAATCATGATCAAGAATTGATCAAATGGTGTTTGTGGCTTCAAAATAAGATGTTGACCAAATTTTTTGACTTTTGACTGTCAAATGACCATTTTGCCCCTACAGTTGACTGTGAAGCAATTAGGGTTTTTGACTGTGCAATTTGATGCTGTGAGTCTTGAAACTTGGCATATGAATGCTTGACAATGTTTATGGGCATATGGGACTTGATTGGACCCTTGAAAACTTCAATTTCTTTGCAAGAACCAAAACCCTAATTTTGACTGTGTTAGGAGGCAATTGGACTGTGCAACCCTTGATCTTGGCAAATCTTGAAGAATATGGGAGGGCAAATTTTGGGGTACAACACTATACAATCCTATTAGTCATACATATAGAAGTTAATAATTGCAGTAATTAAAAGTGCTAAAATATAAAACCTAGCTATTATAAGGCTTTGGGGAGGGGATTATTACAATTCCAAAAAATGGGGGAAATAAAAGCAGTAAATGTCCTACTAATCATCTATTACATCCCAATATACAGTTACAATAATAAAAGGAAGTGCGAAAGAATAATAACATGCGAATTTCAAAAGACGTCTAAAAATCCTGATGTAAAAAATATTTTTGTTGTTTTTGTTTTACTTTTATTATATGAAGAGAATTAAACTAAAAAAAACCTAAATATATTTGGTTTTAATTTAAAGAAATGGTTAAAATAATTAATTAATTAATTTACAAAATTAATTTGATTAAGAAAAATACTAACCTAATTTTTTGTGATGTTTGATTTTTATGTTGATTAAAACTAGAAGAAATAAAATAATGAAAAAGACTAAATCAATGGACTAAGTGGTAAATAAAACAAAAAAAAGGTGAAATTTGGAGTGCAAGTCTGAATCGAAAGAGAACCAAATTGCTTTTCGATCCAATGAAGCAGCTGGACGAAGGTGCATGATGGGCTGCACGTTTAGGGGCGATAGATCTGGATTGCGTTAAGATCTCATGGTGAGGATCAAAGATTATATGGTGCGCACATGGGCCATGTCAGCATTGAATTTGCAAACGAAACGCTACCAAAATAACATGCACGACCTGGGTATCGAACCTAGGTCCTTCCTCTGCAGAATCAAACCTGCAAACAAAACACAACAAATTATGGAGATCCGAACCAAACCTATCCCCTTAATTCGAATTCCCCTAACTCCAAACTTGAGATTTGTTTGGCCTAAAACGTCCTAAGTGAGATTCGAAGGAAAAAAAAATCATATTGTCCCCTAGCAATGGCATAATCTCATCCCTGCGTTTTAGCTTGTATGCAATACATTCATTCAAACACAAATATCATTAGTAACAAGAATATATGTGCAATATGTACTTAGATGGTATGAATGTGCAGCTTCGGTTTTGCAAACCCTTACCAATCGAAGATGCCTAGATCTGTGGCCTCGGGCGTGGAACATCTTGCTTAGGAGCTAGTGTGGACTCTTGGATGTCTCAAGAACACGAATCTAGTATTCGTTTGGACTTAGGGTACCTGCAAAACTAGTTTCTAACTTAGAATTTTGGTATGATTTTTTGAGGCAGTGTGTGCGTGTCCTTCTGCCCCTTGGCTTATAGAAGTGTTGTGTATTTATAGGAGATGTAGAGTGGGTCATTGCATGGAAATGGCAAGGGACAACCATTAACTAGGCCTTGAAGGCAAAATCAGATACATTAAAGGATTGCCTTTCTTGATGAATTCCTACCCCTTTGAGATTTGGGATGAACATGTACATGTATGACTACTTAGAATACCCTCAATCCTTGCTCTTTGATTGGCCCAGAGTTTCTTCCTTTGAATGGCTCCAATCCTTGCTATTCGATTGGCCCAGAATTGCCTCCTTTGAATGGATCCAATCCTCATCACTGGGGCTTCTTCGATTAAGCCCCTAATTGCCTTGGTAGCTTGATCTGAAACTTTCTAACTAACCCAATCGAAAACTCTTTTCTGGCCAGTCGAAGCTTCTTTTGTCATGAATATGTTTGTGCAAGAGGCTTGGGCCTAGCAGAATGTAGGACTTTCGCCAGAAAACCTCTTGGACCAAACTCATCAAAAGGCAAAACAAGCTTGTTTTCCATAATTATGTATCCTTTGAATGGACCACATGTATGTCCTTCGAAGGCACCATTTGTGTGTCCTTCGAATGGACCTTACTAGGTGTCAAAATATGGAAAACGGTGTGTTGAATACTTTAGAGGTGGAATCGAAGCAAGTCGTTTCAAAGGGAGCCATTGCCCAGTTGAAGCTAGCACAAAGGAAACCAATGCCTTGTGGATGCTAGCATGAGGGAGGATATTGCTCTGGATCAAAGCAAGCAAAAAAGAGTACATTGCCTAGTGAATCTAATTAGGCACGAAGGATTTATTTTCCTTGTGCGTTGAAGGCATGCACCAAGGAAGCCATTTCCTTGTGGGTAGAAGCTCACATGAAAGAAGATATTTCCTTGTGAATCAAAGGCAAGCATGAAGAAGCCTTTTTTCCTTGTGAGTCAAAGACAAGCATGAATAGGCCTTTGCCTTGTCGATCAAAGGCAAGTATGTAGGGGCTACTGCTGGAATGAAGCTTGTGGACCAAAGCTTTCTCTAAGGATCTTTAGATGTTCAATCGAAGCTTGTCTGTAGGGGACTACTACTTTGTGAATCTAAGAAGGCATGTAGGAATTTCTTACCTTGTGAATCGAAAGCAAGCATGAAGAAGCCTTTGTTTTGTGAATCGAAGGTCAGTTTAAGAGGGAGCCTTCGCCTTGTGTGCTGAAGGAAAGCATAGAGGGAGTTTTTGCTTAGTGGATTGAAGGAATGTCTGGAGAAGCCCTTTGCCTTGTGAATCAAAATAACTCTGCAGGAGGCCATTGATCAATTGAAGCAAGCATATAGGAGGTTACTGCTTGTGAATTGAAGCAAACTGTAGGGGGCCATATGCCCAAATGAAGCTTGTGGACCAAAGCTTGCTCGAAGGGAACCCAATGCTCAACCGAAGCTAGTGGACCAAAGGTTGATCAAAGGATTTCAGATGCCCAATCGAAGACTTTGAAATTAAAGCTAACTTGAAAGATTTCAGATGCCCAACCGAAAACTTTGATAAGGTGCCAATGGAAAGACATTTGACCATCTTCAAAAATTTTATTTTCTTTAAGCAAGTGTTTGTTACCACCCATGTAAGAGAAGATCTTGGAAAACACGAGAGTGAAAATTTTGGGGTGCAACACAACCCATTGAGGATATGACATCACTACTAAGAACCCTGCATTGAATTATTTCATAACTTCGTCCTTGATCTTCTCTGACATCTTAGGACGCATGCGACGAACCTTCTGCTTAATCGGAGAACAACCTTCTTTCATTGGCAGATGGTGAACCACATTATCAGTATCGAGCCCTGGCATGTCTTCATATCACCAAGAAAATACCTCAACATAGTCGTGTAACATTTAAATCAATTTGTTCTTCACACTGCCCTCAAAGTTTGCGCCTATCTTGACTCCTTTCTTATCTGTCTCAGAACCCACATTTACCACTTCGGCCGGTTGTTCATGTTGTTGGATAGCCTTTTCTTCTTGTATTAAGAGTCTGGCAAGTTCTCCAGGTATTTCACAATCTTCCTCATTTTCGTCTTCGGCTTGGTAGATTGGGTTTTCAAAGTCATAAGCGGCAATAGAAGAATCGTTATCAACGAGATCCAAAGTGGATGGGGATATGCAATGTATTGTGTGGGTATGTGTAAGAACACATAGCTATTTAAAAATGCAATAAAGTAAAATAAAAATAGAGAGCAAAAAATTTGAATGCAAAATGTCCAATGTTTTCATTAAATGACAATATGACATATGAAATGACAACCCTTAACAAATGAACCATTGTGCCCCTAGTAAGACACAAGGTTTAAAGTCATTATTTTAAAAGAAATTACATAACCAAACTTCTTAAAGTGATAAAATAGAAATATATATTACTCTTGACTAAAGGAGACAAAGATAATGTCTTATGCTTTGCAATTGTTTAGTCTGTTGTCAATGGTAGGAAAAATCCAGCTGTCGAAGTCACAATCACTGTCACCATCCTCTATAGCATTGACTCTATTGTTGCTGACACGGAATAGAGGTCTTCCAGCATGAGAGCAACGTACAACCCTTTGCCTTCTGCAATAAAGCCCAAACCAAACTTATCAGATTTGTAGGGGATATCAAGAAGCTGACCCCAAATAGTACAACCACCTTCTTCTATAGTAGCTTTGGCATCTTTCAAGGAAGCAAAATTATGCGGAAGCCTGGTAGTCTTTGGAATGCCAGAAACATTTTCAACAGCAGCAGGGGAAATCACTTCAAAAGCTTGACATGGTGTCTCGATAAATTCTCCATCCATCTCCACATACCGGAAAGAATTCAGATGGCTTACCATGTACTCCTACTCTCCGCAGACAGTAATAATCTTCCCTTTCACAGGATACTCTAATTTCTGGTGCAAAGTGGAGGTAATAGCACCTGCCCCATGGATCCAGGTACGTCGTAGTAGAAAAGAATAAGTTTTCCGGATTTTCATCACATAGAAGGTGGATTCAAAGATATGTGAACCCACTTTGATAAGAAGATACACTTCTCCATGTACCATTATTTTATATTCGTCAAAGGCTCGAACTGTAATGACGTTAGGTTTCAACATAACCCCTTCACAATCCAGTCTGTCAAGAGTGCCCTTTGGCAGAACATTCAGAGAAGAGCCAATACCAACTAACACATGGGCCAATGTAGTGCCCCTGCATTCAATGGAGACGTACAAACCCTATTATGATTTCTCCCCTTCGGAGTCAGGTCAGCATCATAGAAGCCTAATATGTTGTCAGTCATTAAGCTAGCAACATAACTTCCAAATTGGTCGACAGAAATCTTTTGTGGTACATGAGCAGTCTTCAAAAATTACATTAAAGCTTTCGCATGGGCTTCAAAACACAATAGTAAAGATAGCATGGAGATTTTGGATGGGGTCTGCCCCAATTTTTCAACAATTTTATAATCTCTTCTACGAATGATCTTCAAAACCTCTTCCATTTCTTGTCCAGAGGTATCCTTGATTGTACATTCTTTTGGTGTTCAGTCCGGGCAGGCTTTATCAGTGGCTCTTTACCCTGAGCTTCGGCAGTTGTCTTAGTAACTGTGACTTGAACAAGTAGAGAGATTTCCTAATAGAAAATCCTTCCACTTCTAGCAATTTTGTTGGTCCATGCAATATTGTCAATATTGGGATAAACCTTTTCATTATCTTCGTCAGACCCATAATTCCATGGAATAGCCTTCACTATGGAAAATGGGATGGGCCTAGGTGTTGTAACGATTAAAGGAGCAGCTTTTGGATTGGCAGTAATCCTTACAGGACCCTTGGAAGTGATCCTGAAAGGAGTACCATATATGACAGACAAATCTCGACACAAATTCTCAGCATAAGGAACTTTCTCAATCAAAATTACATGTTCATCTATCAGGCGTTGAACGCCTTCCTTCAGTAACCCGTAACCATTGGGTTGAACTGCACAGCAATAACATTCTTTAACACAACCCAGAAATAAACCGGCTTGTAGAAAATTCTCCTTGATTGTTGATAGGGGAGTAACCACATCACTTACGGAGGTAATATACGAAACATCTTCAATATCACTTATGCCTTTGTCATGCTTAGGCATAAGTGCAGTAATCACGTTCGGATTCTCAAGAGGGTCGAACTAAATTTCCTTGTTATCAATAATGTCTTGAACTTTATTTTTCAGGACACAGCAGTTGTTGGTTTCATGCCCATGAGTGTTCGAATGATAGGTATATCTTGCATTTGGATTGTACTTCAGAGAGAATCTGTTGGGATTAGGAGGAGGATCTCGGAGTGTTATGAGGTCAGCCTTTAACAAATGTTGTAATGCTTGAGCTAATGTCATATTAATTCTGGTGAATTTCCTCCTTGGAGCATATGACCTATGTTGGTTTCCCTGTTGTGATTGTTGAATGGGTGCCAGATTAGAGATCAACACTACCCCCACAGACTGATGGCGATCATTTTTACTACGGATTTTCTGGCCATAGACAGCATTGGTTTCTTTTCTACCATCGAAGGGCTTCTTCACATCATTAGAATATGTAGCCATCAAAATCTTCCTGCTCTTGATTACACTTTCAACTTGTTCACCAGTCAGAATCAACTCAATAAACCTTGATGAAGAACTCCCAATCAGTAAATTAAAGAATGGACCCATCATAGTGCCCATGAACATGTCCACCAATTCCCGATCAGTCAAAGAAGGTTGCACTCTTCCAGCTAGGTCCCTCCTTTTTTGGGCATACTCCTTGAACCCTTCATTCGAGCCCATGGACATGTTTTTCAATTGTACACGAGTCGGCGCCAGGTCAGCATTATATTGATACTGCTTGTAGAAAGCAGCACCCAAGTCCTCCCAGGGTTGAATGTTGGTTCCTTCCAGCTGGTAGAACCATTCCAAATGAGTTCCATCCATACTTTCATGGAAGAAATGGACCCATAATTTCTGTCAACAGTATGAGGTTAGATTTTTCGAACATACGACTTCAGATGGAGTTTGGGACAAGAGAACCCATCATATTTAGAAAAGATAGGGACCTTGAATTTTTGAGGGATGACCACCCCTGGGGTCAGACCTAGCTCTCCAAAATCCAATTTAGGCACTTTCTGGATTTCCAGAGCTTTGGGTCGGTCTTCCAACTTCTTGTATTTGTCTTCTGCAAGAGGGTGCTATTCGTCAGAGTAGTCTTCATCCTCAGAAACCTGATTATTTCTATCTTCACCGCTAACACTTCTTCCATCCTCCTCTTGGTTGTCGTCTTCCTAAAAAGAAACATCATTCACTCGAACTGGTTGAGCAGGACCTTTGAATCTTTTCCCAATGTTAAGGATAACAACTTGCTTCTTAGTCTTCTTTTTCATGCTGAGGAGCACCATCATCTCTTCTTTCCCTTTGGCAAGATTCAGGACAGTCTCTTAAAATTGTGCATGTTGACTTTGCATATCCTTGACAGTTTGTTTGAGAGCTATCTTATACTAAAATAAACAGTAAATAGATGAGGAAACTTGTATTGGAAAACTTGCTTATGAAATGATGCATGATATGTAGATGCAATGTTTAAAGGACCTGAGGAGATTTAACTTTTCTAGCCAAAAAGGAAACAGAAACAAGGATTTCATTAACAAGTTCATAATTACAATTGCCTCTTAGGCTTACAATGAAAAGCAAAAGGGTCTCAAAGATACAACAATATGAACTTCTAAAACCTAAGATTTAAGTCTCCCACAGACGCTTCCTCTTTGTGTCAATGTACGCATTAAGGCTTTGCTCTTCATGAAGTCGCTTTATGAGTTCTAACTCTTTCTTTTCACTTGCATAGAATTGAGCTTCAAAGGTGTCCCGTTATTCCTTGAGTTGAATCCAGGACTTCTATAATTCTTCGAGGTCAGTAGGCATATCTGGATGGAGAATGGTGCGAGAAATGTCCCCTTTGACAACAGGCTCTATGATCATCGGTAGAACAGCTGGATATGGCATCATGAGGTTTTGAGTGTGAGCTCGTATCCATCTGATGTAGGGCTCCAAAGGGATGGAATTATTATGCCCTAAAGTCTTGCTATCAATTTTTTTTACCATGCCCCAATCACTTATAAACCTTTGATGATAACCTTGAAAATCGTTATCGTAGTCGAACATAATACCCTGGATAAGTGCGTCATGAGGACCATCTCTTCGAGCATAACCAAATTTTTGTAGAGCCAGATAAGGGTTATAAGTAGTACCTCCCCTAATGCCAAGGAGTGGAACATTAGGGAATTCCCTACAGCGGTCAATGATAGTAACATCTTCTAGAGATCGAAAACGCCAATAGATATTTGAATGAGAGAGTGACATCATTCTTTGCGACCACCTCAGACCCTATTCATTCTTCAATAATTATCAGGGAAGGTGCGAAATAAACCAACTTGATAGCAGAGGTATGCAACACATGTGAGTCCCCCGCTTCCTTATGGTACGAGTGTAAAGAGAATGTAAAATGTCTCTGAGAAAAGTAGGCACAGAGTTACGAGTGAGGAAAATTTTGACAGCATTCACATCTATGAGTTGGTCTAGATTAGGGAAAAGAACCAAACCATAGATCAACAAAGCCAATATGTCCTCGAAAGCTTGAAAACTCATAGCATCCGAAAATAGTCGAGCCTTCTCTAACATAAATTTAGCTAGAAAACCCTTGACTCCACTCTTTGTTTCCCAATTTGATACAATGTCGGACCGCTTCAGATGTAAGGCTGCTACAATTTCTTCAGGTAGTGGATCTTTCTCTAAACCGATGAAAGTTATTTGATTGAGAACAGGTACTCCAAGTAATTTAGAAAACTTATCCATTGTGGGTACCAACTGATAATCTAGAAAGGTGAAACAGTGATGTGAGGGATCAAAGAACTGGAATAGCACAATCATCATGTCTTCTTCAAAACCTGAGGTAACCAAACTGAGTAGTCGACCATGCCTTTTGATGAATGGAGAACTTTCGGGAACCCTTGAGACTAACTCCTTAAGTTGAGAAGGTATCTTCATAAAACTGATCCGAATAGTATTTCTGCGAGCGGAGGCCATAACCTACAAAATAGGACAAAGATAAATCCCTAGGTTCTTGAAATGGTTAGTGAAAACGACATGTGTAATGATGTCATGATGTCATGTTCGAACAATTAATCATACATAAACAAAACACACAAGGCCTTAGGTGTAAGCTTGCATGGAGTTTATAGGTAAGTACCCTCTTGAAGTTTTAGTTGGCTCAACCTGTCCTAAAAGAAGTAACCGAGTTCTAGGAGCCTCAATATCACTAATCTTTCTCTCAGGCATTGTTTCAGCACAAGCATCTAAATTGCGACCGAATTATCCCGAGAGTCCAATCTCAATGAGTGTAGAATCCAGTATCAACCAACTTCAGTCTGCACCAAAGCTAACTATCTCCCTACTTTCTAATGGCTAAGTTGTGTCAACTAAGATTCTAAGGTCAGTTAGTGCTTATGACACCACGCGGCAACCCAATATTCTCCTTGACTTACTCAAGGACACCAGCACAAACTAATGCGTCGCACTAACATAGCCATCATTTCAGCCACATCGGTCTACGCCGTACAATTTCCACGATCTATTTCTACTTACGTAAAATTCCCCCATATCCGGGTATAGGATCTATACAATAAATAAACCCTAGCATATTCCAAAATATAAAGCATACAAGGCAAACAAGTAAAGCAATAAATGTGATCTAGCTCTAAAGGTAACCCCACTTTTAATTTTAATTTTACGAGAAGAGTCGCCAGTTTTATAATACAGTGGGAGAACTGACTTTTGTTTTTGTGTTTTATTGCAAATGTTGCAGATAGCAAGAATCGCCACCGACTTTTCTTTTATCTAATAAAGGAAAGGGTGAAAAGAACAGGAAAGACCTTTGAGAATTTTCTGAGTTCGGGGGTAGGTTATGAAAAGGGAAGGTGTTAGCACCCTTTTCATCAGTAGTTATCTACGGGTCTTACTTGCTAGCTCACTTTGAAATGCTTTGTGTTTCTGTATGTTTGAAAATATTTTGAAAATACCTAAGTGCGGAAATTTTTTAATGATTCTCGTATCGGTGAGAATGTATACAAAATGTTTGTTTTGAAAATATTTATTGGAAGAAAGTGTTATTTTGTGGAAAGATGTTTTGAAAAATACCAATGTAAGGTAAGCTTCTTTATAATAACCCTTGTATCAGTCCTCAAGAGTGTTTATAAATTGTTTTGAAAAATAGTTGTTTGTCAAGTGTGAAGTGTAAAGATTGTTTTAGTTTGTCAGCAAGCAATTACGAGTGATCTACCTACTAAAAGAGTCTCTGTTCTTTTCCTCCTCCTATAGATAATGCTATCCTAAAATTATTTAGTAGGAAGCCCTATCATTAGATGTGAGGGACAGGCGTGGGTCATCGTACAATCATAAAAGACAACTTGTAAAATGATTTAGCAATTGTCGTAAGGCACTAAGATTGTTTACTAAAGGGAAAATTGAAGGATCATCAAGGGACTATGATCTTTTAATCGAGGGTCTTTTCTAAAGCATCCCACGTTCGAGGGACATGACTGTTTAAATCTGAGGCAACAAGTGAGTTTATCCTGGAGGTGTTCATGTGCGAAGTGCTTTGATATCAATTTTGTCTTGAGATTAGGTTTTCTATTATTTGTTTTTAATCTTGTCATACAAACCCTAATTGCTAACACTAATGAGGAAAGTAGTAAATTACGGAAATTAAATGCCTTACGCTCTTACAACGCTTCGGGGATATGGGTACAAGTTTATGAATGGGGGAGGAAAGCAATGAACCCTAATTATCTATTACAAACTTTTGACAGTTACATAATTGTATTAATGCCAAAAATAAACAAATGTGCAGAGATAAAAGGGGGAAAGATGCAAAAACCCTAAAAAATTCTAAGTATTTTAAGAAAATATTTTGTTGTTTCTTTGTTTAGAAAATATTTGAAATGTGAAATGAAAAATTAGACCTAATTCTAATTTAATTTACAATTTAATTATTTAAAATAAAATTAATGTGTGATTAAATTAATTTATCTTTGTTATTAAAAATTAAATAAAATAATTAAAATATAAAAAATTATAAGTATTTAGAAAATATTTTTGGTGATTTATTTAGCAAAGATATTTGAAGTATAAAGCCTAATTCTAATTAAATAAAATCAAAGTGATTAAATTAAATTAATTTTTATTTATCAAAATTAAATTAATTAATTAAAAACCTAAATCTAATTTTTTTATCATTTTTATGATTTTTTTCTGATTTTAAATAAAATCATTTTAGAAAAGAAAAAGTTAATTAAAATGATAAAAAAAACAAAATGGGCCTGAGTGTAATAGAAAATAAAGGGGTGAGAAGTAGAAAAAATCCCAGGCCCAACTCAAGGAGCCCAGGCGCCTGTTTGAAATCCAGTAGGGATGGTTTTCTGAGGTGCATCATGGTCATGCATTTTGGGGCGTTGGATCTGGCCCTTTTGAAATCGGAAAGCCATGGTGTGAGGTGCACCATGCGTACCATTGACTTTTTTATATTGAATCTGCAAGAAACATATATGTGGAAAATAAAAGGGTATCTTTGGGCATCGAACCCAGGTCCCTATGTTCATAGCGCGCTCATTTTACCATTGGGATGATTGTTTTGTTTGGTTATGAAACGCCCCCCGGTAAATATATTATAAACTCAATCCTGAAAATTTGAAATACCATCTTCTTCTTCCTCGAGCGGCTTACAGTAACAACAACAAAAATAATGTTCCATTTTTTATTTTTGTAAAATGCTAATTTCTTAACCAAATTGAAATATGTAAACATCAAACTTCCTTGAATTTTAACCACGAATTCAACCATATAACTTTCAAAAACTATATATCAATGGTTAAGACGAATTTTGTTTGGTACCAAACTGAAACCTAATATTTCAGAAACTTCAATTCCAAAATTCTCATCACATATTCAACATAAATGAAAACTATGGACATGGTTAGTTTCAAGGCAATCATATATACATTTAATCTTTTGAAATTGAAGGAAAATGATGTGTGTACAGAGATTTCAAAGTTTGGAAAACTTACCTCTTGATACAAAATCTGAATGCCCTATACACGACTTCCAGAGGTGAAATGATGATTTAGTGAGCTTGCTTGGACCTTGAGGAAGCTGTTTGGATGCTCACTTGCTGCTGAGAACTTTTGGATACCTCTGACCAAGTCAACTTGCAGGTATGAAAAGTTAAAATCGTGTAGGATGAAGATGATGTTACAGTGATGAAACGGGGGTATGGATGAGTTCTATTTTGTGTAAACATGATGTTTTAATGATAAAAAAGGAAAACATACGAGTGGATTTGAAGTTGGGTGTTGGAAGCCCCAAATGTGAAATAATGGAGTTTTCTAAGTGATTCTGATTTTGAGAGTGTTTGAGGGCTTACGAATTCGTGTGTTAGATTGCAAATGACCTCTCTATTTATAGAGAAAAGGTTTGACATCTCGAAGTAACCAGAATCTTGAGATAACAAGTTATAGTTTTGAAGCTTGGTTTTGAAGTAACTTGCAAATTCATGGTTCCAAGGCAATGTAGGGTGATTGATAGTCTTAGAGATGTTGCTTCTGAGAATTCATGTTGAGTGTGATCAGAATAAACAAGTTAGAGGCTCAAGGTGTGGACTTTGTGATTAAAGTCACTTTACAAGAACGAAAGTGTGATCTTTTTTTCCTTAAATGGCCAAATGGATTGGATGATTCTTGAATCACTTGGATAATGGCTCAAAAGTTTGTGTAATTGTCTTATTATGGATTATTTTGGAGGTTAGAAGCCTGTAAAGTAAGATAATACATCATGGCTTGAAGATTTGGTCATGAACTTGTCACAAAAATGACCTATAATGCAACCTTAGATATCCAACTTCATCTCTTAGAAACTTCTAGCTCAAGCATGTTAAAATTGTGTTCTTGGAAATTTTGGAAAGCTTGAATCACTTTCTATAACTTTCATGTTGTGAGTTTTGGCTAAACCAAATGGGAACTTGGTGAAAATTGGCCAAGAAGTTGAGATGAAAAACTGACCAAAACTTGTTGAAATTTTTTCTAAGTGTTGGATAAAAAATATCACAACTTCATGGGCTCATATCTCTTAATCTGAGCACTTTTTGAGGATCACCCCGCATTAACAAAGTTGTAGAATTCATCAATCCCTACAACTTTCAAGTTGAAAGTTTTCCTTGAATCAGCTTGTATCTTGAAGAAACTTGCTTGTGAAGTTATGGTTTTTTAGGTACAAAAAACTTGAATTTTTTCTAAGTGTTTGAAAATATTGACTTTTGACTTTTGTTTCCTTTCTTGATTCTTGATGATCAAGTTTGATAGTTTTGAATATCTTGATGATTGTTGATTTTTGAATCTCAATGTTGACCACAAAGTCAAAGTTTGACTTTTATATGACTGTTGACTTTTCATGAACTGATTCAAATTTTAAACTATCAATCACTTGTATCTTTGGAAATGTATTGAGCCACATAATTAGTTCAAGATGTTGTATTTGAGCCCTTGAGATCATACTTTAAGCCATTAAGTCATGTACTAGGCCAATAGTCAATGATCAGTCATCTTCAGTCAAAACCTTAATTTTGGCAATTTTTTTACCTTTGATGATTTGAGGGCTTTCCTGAGGAATCATGGTCAACCCTTGATAAAATGATGAATATCACCTCAAAATGTTGATGTTGACAAAAAATCTTGAAGTTTGACTGTATGTTGACCACATTTGACTTTTTTTACCCAATATAGTTTATTTTCAATCATCTGAGCCATTAAATGAG
This sequence comes from Vicia faba, assembly GCA_948472305.1. Lineage (NCBI taxonomy): Eukaryota > Viridiplantae > Streptophyta > Magnoliopsida > Fabales > Fabaceae > Vicia > Vicia faba. Next base: position 510,824,282 of record OX451738.1, on the reverse strand, counting down.
CAAACATGTGATGAAAGACTTGAAACTTGACATAAGCACTATTGAGGATCTATGATGAACCATGAAATTCATTTGAGACCATTGTAACCCATTCTTCCTTGTACAAGATGAAACCCTAGTTCCAGACTCATTGCTTAGGAGGTGAGTTTGTCTGATCAACTCTTGAGAATCCTTGAGTATTTGAGAATCTTAGAAGAATGCTTTGAAGAAAATGGGAGGGTAAATTTTGGGGTACAACATCTGCCCATGTTCAGTCTTCTTAAACCTGAAGAGTTAGATTGGCATGTCTTCCATTCGTGACTTGAAGGTGGAAGATAATTGAACACATAAGTGCACAGAAATTTGCACTAGCTTATGCACTAAGTAACACTGTTGGTTGGTTATACTAGGAATGGGCTTAAAGATGCCATTTGGAGAGATGATGGAGAGTTTTCAGAGATGGGCTTATAGATTCAATCCAAAGTAATTGTTAATAGAACTTAGGCTACATTTACACTTGACTTCGACCGGAAGAAGTATCAGAATAAATCTGAGCTAGAGGATGTCTACGCCTGTCTTTAACTAGGAGAAGTATCAGAATAAATCTATGGTTGATTTAATCTAAGCCAGAAAAGGTCTATTTGAAGAAGTATCAGAATAAATCTATGGTTGATTTAATCTGAGCCAGAAAAGGTTTACTGGAAGAAGTATCAGAATAAATCTATGGTTGATTTAATATGAACCAGAAGAGGTTTGCGTCTGTCTTTAACTGGAAGAAGTATCAAAATAAATCTATGGTTAATATCTACTTGAAGAAGTATCAGAACAAATATATGCTTGATTTAATTTGAGCTAGAAGATGTTTGTTTGTCTTTAACTTAAAGAAGTATAAGATTAAATTTATGGTTGATTTAATCTGAGCCAGAAAAAGTCTACTGGGAGAAGTATTAGAATAAATCTATGGTTAATTTAATCTGAGAAAAAAGACATTTGTTTGTCGTTAACTGGAAAAAGTATCAGAATAAATCTATGGTTGATTTAATTTGAGCCATAAAAAGTCTACTGGAAGAAGTATCAGAATAAATATATGGTTGATTTAATCTGAGCCAGAAGATGTCTACTGGAATGACCCTCTAAGGAAATTGCTGAAATAGCCCTTTATCAGATGTAGCCTTGGAGAAGACTGTTGGGTCACATAAGTAGTTGATGATGTTTGTCTGTTGATTGATCTTTCCTAAAAAGGTAGAAAAATTAGTTGTATGCAATGTCATGATGTATGAAATGAATTGCGTAATGATGTTCTCAAAATAAATGAGACTGTGCTATATGTGATTCGTATGCATATGCTATGATATTGGTAAATGATGTATTAATGTGAAATGTTATTGGAAATGTATCAACAGTTCCGTATGACATCTTGCTAGCGAAAATGAATCCCTGACTGGTGTTAGGGATGAAGTACATGTGTAATCTTCAACCTTGTCTAGAATGCCTCTACTGGGGATTCCTGCTTGCTGTTTGAGGAAACTCCGCTGGGGAATGTTGACTTCTGTTTGGGGAGAAGAGCTTTAGGAACATTATTCATTCATTGCTCTACTGGGGAGTTTAATTCCTATATACCCTGGTTGGGGATAAAAGAGATGGATAATCTTCTGACTCGTCTGGGGATTTTAATTCTTATATACCCTAACTGAGATAAAAGAGATGGATAACCTTCTGACTCGTCTAGAGGATAATTCTTATATACCCTGACTAGGGGTAAAAGAGATGGATAGCCTTCTGAATCGTCTGGGGAGGATAAAGTTGGCTGATATCTGGTCCGTTTCCAAGTTTTGTAACAAATCTCTATGGATAATGGCAACTTCACTGGGAGAAGAATTTTGTCGGTGATTCGTAGCAGTATGAGGAATAGACTCAAGTTGGGGAGATTGTAATCTATTGGGGAAATAAACCCTATTTGGGAAATAAACCTTGTTGATGGAGAAATACTTTGTTGAGGAAACAAGCTCTGTTGGAGAGAAGAAATATGTAGGAAGTTTTATAGTTTTGGAGGAATAAACTCAGTTGGGGAAGAGAATTTCCATGAATTGTACTGATTGGAACTTCGTAGGTTGGTGATGTTTTTGAGGAAATTGAGGGGAGTGTATCTTTATTGAAGTGGCTCTGTGGGGATTTGTGGACAGCTTGAACGTCATCTTAATTCCTAGAGTCTTGAGTAAATGCTTATTCCTTTTCTTATGCATATATTTGTTAACACTTAATCATGTTCATATGCTTATGTTCATTCAATTTTAGTCATTGGACGTTTTTGCAAACAAAATAGAAAAATTAAAAAAAGTTTGAATTTTTAAGGTATATTTGTATTGATAGTTTGCATATAAACAGACGATCTTGTACAAAGAGACATAAATCCTAGTAAGAGGAAATTGTCGTGAAATGAAAAAAGTACAAAGTGAAAACAAAATATATAGCTATGTGGAAATGATCTCATCTGGTTCCAACTCCGCTATTGCCCCTATGTCTTTGAACGTCTCATCCCTCTCTGTAGGAAGAAGTTGACTGAACTGATATGTACCATTTGAACTCTCGACTTTGGTAATAAATCTTGAAGTAAGTGATCCAATGGGCCATAGTCGTACGCTTTTAATCCCTCACTTTTTCCTGGACCGCCCTTTCGTGTTTTCAATCCACTAGGATACCCTTTCTTACGCAAGCCTCCTTTTCAGATTTTCGACTTGTCGGGTGTACAATCTTTTATATATCCTTAAATTTTGCCCGAACTGTTTTGGTTCGCTGGGATGCCCTTATTTTTACCTAGGCCAGTCAACCTAGCAGGTCTTTTTTATGCACAATATCTTTTGACTATGTTTGCATTCACAGGGTACGGGAAATCTTCACCGTCCATGGTGGTTAGTATCATAGCACCGCCCAAAAATAATTTCTTGACAACAAATGTCCCTTCGTACGTGGGAGTCCATTTTCCCCTAGGATAACCTTCCCCTAGGATAACCTTGCCTGATATACCCGATGCTTGATTTTCTTATTGAATTCTTTGATCATACGTTTCTGATATATCTGACCGTGAAAAACAGCTGCGAGCCTTTTCTCGTCAATCAAATTCAACTAGTCTAACCTATTTTGAATCCACTCATCTTCTTCTATGTATGCGTCTTTCATAATTATCAAAGAAGGAATTTGAACTTCGATAGGTAGGACAACTTCCATACCATAGACCAGAGAGAATGGGGTTGCCCGAGCTGATGTTCGCGCTAAAGTGAGATAGCCATGAAGAGAAAATGTTAACATCTCGTGCCAGTCTTTGTAAGTCACAACCATCTTTTGCACAATCTTATTTATGTTCTTGTTGGCGGCTTCCACTGCGCCATTCATATTTGGTCGATATGGAGAAGAGTTGTGGTGCTTGATCTTGAACTGAGTGTAGAGTTTAGAGATCATAGTGTTGTTGATATTAGTACCATTATCCGTAATGATTCTCTCAGGGATGCCATACCGACATATAAGGTTATGCTTGATGAACAGAGCCACAACATTCTTGGTAACAGAGGTAAATGAGACCGCTTCAACCCATTTTGTGAAGTAGTCAATGGCGACGAGAATGAAGTGATGTTCGTTAGAAGTAGTAGGCTTGATTTCTCCGATCATGTCAATGCCCCACATTGCGAATGGCCAAGGAGCAGTCAAAACATTAAGAGGAATTGGAGGAACAAGAACTTTATCAGCATAGATTTGGCACTTATGACAAGTTTTAAAGTGGTGGTGACAGTCGGTTTCCATAGACGACCAATAGTAACCTGCTCTCAAGATTTCTTAGCCATAATATGTCCACTGGAATGAGTACCAAAGATGCCTTCATGCATATCCTCCATAATTTTATCTGCTTCCTTCTTGTCCACACAACGAAGTAGAGTCGAATCATGATTGCGCTTGTACAAAATTCCATTGCTCAAGAAGAGCTTAGCCGAGAACCTCCGTAGGAATTTATTTTTATTGATTGATGCCCCTTCAGGGTATTCTTGAGCTTCAATGTACCTTTTCACTTCGTGAAACCAAGGTTTTTCTTCTACTCCATCAATATCAATTTCATAGCAGTGTGTTGGTTCGTCGAATATTTCAACGGTAAATCTGGGAGCCTCATTGTCCCATCTGACCTTGAACATGGATGACATGGTAGCTAATGCGTCCGCCAATTGATTATATTCTCTTGGGATATGCTCAAAAGTAATCTCTTCTAAGTACGAAATCAAGTTTAGCATATGTTCTCAGTAAGAGATAAGATATGGATGCTTTATATCCCATTCTCCCTTGACATGGCTGATTACCAAGGCTGAGTCCCCATATACGCTTAAGAACTTGATTCTCAGGTCAATAGCAGCTTTAAGTCCCAGGATGCACGCTTCATATTCAGCCATATTACTGGTACAGTCAAAGCAAAGTCTGGAAGTGAAGGGCGTACGACAACCTTGAGGAGAGATAATTACAGCACCGATCTCATTGCCAAGTGCGTTAGAAGCTCCATCAAAAACCGTAGTCCATCGGGATCCTAGGTCAGGTCCTTCATACGGTCTAAGATTTTCACAATCTGTAATTAGCAGGATGTTCTCATCCGGAAAGTTGAAGCTCATAAATTGGTATTCTTCTACAGCTTAATGCGCCAAATGATCTACCAATATACTTCCATTTCTTGCCTTTTGAGTGGTGTATTGAATGTCGTATTCTGTTAAGATCATTTGCCATCGGGCTATTCTTCTGGAGAGAGCTGTCTTCTCGAATATGTACTTGATGGGATCCATTTTAGAGATAAATAGAGTAGTAAGAGTCAACATGTAATGTCTTAGTCGGCGAGCAGCCCATGCCAAAGCGCATCAAGTTTTCTTGAGCAGTGAATATCTTGTTTCACAGTCGGTAAATATTTTCCTAAGGTAGTATATTGCATTTTCTTTTCGACTAGACTCGTCATGCTGCCCCAATACACACCCCATTGATTTCTCTAGCATAGTTAGATACATGATTAAAGGTCTTCCTTCAACCGGTGGCATCAGAATTTAAGGTTCTTGTAAGTACTCATTGATTTTATCAAAAGCTATTTGATAGTCGTCGCTCCATTTTACTACTTTATCTTTCTTCAGAAACTTGAAAATTGGCTCACAGGTAGGAGTAAAATGAGAAATGAATCGAGCAATGTAGTTTAGTCGTCCTAAGAAACCTATTACTTCCTTCTCAATACAGGGAGACAACATTTCTTGAATAACTTTAACTTTTGCGGGGTCAACTTCAATACCTTTACCACTGACGACGAAACCTAGGAGTTTTCCAGACCTCACCCTAAAAGTGAATTTATTCGGGTTTAACCTTAGCCTGTACTTCTTGAGCCTTTCAAATAACTTATACAGATGATGAAGATATTCTTCTTCAGTCTGTGACCTTGCTATCATGTTGTTGACGTAGAATTCTATCTCGTGATGAATCGTGTCGTGAAATAAAGCTACCATGGCATGTTGATAAGTTGCCCCTGCATTCTTCAAGCTAAAAGGCATGACCTTGTAATAGAAAGTGAACTGTTGTGTGACGAAGGTAGTTTTCTCCATGTCTTCAGGCGCCATCTTGATCTGATTATAACCCGTGAAACCACCCATGAAGGAGAAAACCTTGTGTTAAGCAGTGTTGTCGACTAGAACATCAATATGTGGAAGTGGGAAGTCATCTTTGGGGCTCGCCCTGTTCTGATCCCTGTAATATACTCACATACGTACCTTTCCATATTTCTTTGGTACCAGAACAACATTAGCAACCCATTAAAGATATGATGTCACTGCTAAGAACCATGCATTGAATTGTTTCATAACTTCGGCTTTGATCTTCTCTGACATCTCAGGACGCATGCGACGAACTTTCTGCTTAACCAGAGAACAACCTTCTTCAATTGGTAGACGGTGAAACACAATATTAGTATCGAGCCCTGGCATGTCTTCTTATGACCAAGAAAATACCTCAACATAGTCATGCAACATTTGAATCAATTTGTTCTTGACACTGCCCTTCAAGTTAGCGCCTCTCTTGACTTCTTTCTTATCTATCTCAGAACCTAAATTTACAACTTCGACGGGCTCTTCTTGCGGTTGGATAGCCTTTTCTTCTTGTATTAAGAGTCTGGGAAGTTCTCCAGGTATTTCATAATCTTCCTCACTTTCTTCTTCGACTTGGTAGATTAGGTTTTCAAAGTCATAAGCGGCAATAGCAGAATCGTTATCAATAAGATCCAGAGTGGATGGGGATCTACAATGTAGTGTGTGGGTGTGTGTAAGAACATATAACTATTTAAAAGTGAAATAAAGTAAAAGAAAAACAGAGAGCGCAAAATTTGAATGCAAAACGTCCAATGTTTTCATTAAATGACAATATGACATATGAAATGACAACCCTTAACAAATGAACCATTGTTCCCCAGGTAAGCCACGAGGTTTAAAGTCATTGTTTTAAAAGAAATTACATAACCAAACTTCTTAAATCGGTAAAACAGAAATAGATATTACTCCTAACTAAAGAAGACGGAGATAATGTCTTCTGCTTTCCAATTGAAGAGTCCATTGCCAATGGTAGGAAAGATCCAGCTGTCGAAGTCATAATCACTGTCAGCATCCTCTATAGCATTAACTCCGTTGCTGCTGACACGAAATGGAGGTCTTCCATCACAAGTGCAACGTAAAACCCTTTGATCTTCTGCATTAAAGCCCAAACCAAACTTATCATATTTGTAGGGGATATCAGGAAGCTGACCCAAAATAGTATATACATCTTCTTTTATAGTAGCTTTGGCATCATTCAAGGAAGCCATCTTGTATGGAAGCCTGGTAGTCTTTGGAATGGCAGAAACATCTTCAACAGTAGTAGGGGAAATCACTTCAAAGGCTTGACATGGAGTCTCGATAAATTCTCCATCCATCTCCACATACCGGGATGAATTCAGATGGTTGACCATGTACTCCTCCTCTCCGTAGACAGTAACAATATTCCCTTTCATGGGATACTTTAATTTCTAGTGCAAAGTGGAGGTAAGAGCACCTGCCTCATGGATCCAGGGGCTTCGTAGTAGACAAGAATAAGTTGGTCGGATGTCCATCACATAGAAGGTGGATTCAAGGATCTGTGAACCCACTTTTATAAGAAGATCCACTTATCCGTGTACCATTATTTTAGATTCGTTAAAGGCTCGAACTATAATGTCGGTAGGTTTCATCACAACTCCTTCACAATCCAGTCTGTCAAGAGCACCCTTGGGAAGAACATTCATAGAAGAGCCAATATCAACTAACACATGGGCCAACGTAGTGCCCCTGCATTCAATGGAGACATACAGGGCCCTATTATGATTTCTCCCCTCCGGAGTCAGGTCAGCATTGAAGAAGCCTAATCTGTTGTCAGTCGTTAAGCTAGCAATATAACTTCAAAATTGGTCGGCTGAAATCTCTTGTGGTACATGAGCAATATTCAATAAATTTATTAAAGCTTGCGCATGGGCTTTAGAAAATAGTAATAAAGATAGCATGGAGATTTTGGACGGGATCAGCCCCAATTGTTCAACAATTTTATAATCGCTTCTACGAATGATCTTCAAAACCTCTTCCATTTCTTGTCCAGAGGTATCCTTGATTGTAGCTTCTTTTGGTGCCTTCGTCCGGGTAGGCTCTATCATTGGTTTTTACCGCAAGCCTCGGAAGTTGGTAACTGTGACTTGAACATGTGGAGAGATTTCTGGAGAGAAAATCCTTCCACTTCTAGTAATTTTGCCGGTCCCCGCAATATTGTCAATATTGGGATCAACCTTTTTATTATCTTCATTAGACAACTCTTGTTTAATGTCGTGGTAATAGATGTCAGACCCATAATTCTAGGGAATATCCTTCTATGAGGAATATGGGATGGGCCTAGGTGTTTTAATGATTAAAGGAGCAACTTTTGGATTGGTAGTAATCCTTACCGGACCCTTGGAAGTGATCCTGAAAGGAGTAACAAATATGACAGATAAATCTCCACACAAATTCTCAGCATACGAAACTTTCTCAATCAAAATTACATGTTCATCCATCGATAGATGAACGCCTTCCTTCAGTAACCTGCAGCCATTGGGTTGAACTGCACAACAATAACATTCTTTAACATAACACAGAAATAAACCGGCTTGTAACAAATTCTCCTTTATTGTTGAGAGGGGAGTAACCATATCACTTACGGAGGTAATATACAAAATATATTCAATAGCACTTATGCTTTTGTCATGCTTAGGCATAGATGCAGTAATCACATTCGGAGTCTCAGGATGGTCGAACTCAATTTCCTTGTTATCAATCATGTCTTGAACTTTTCTTTTCAAGGCCCGACAGTTGTTGGTTTCGTGCCCAGGACTGTTCGAATGATAGGCACATCTTGCATTTGGATTGTACTTCGGAGAGGATGTGTTGGGATTAGGAGGAGGATCTCTGAGTGTTATAAAGCCAGCCTTTAACAATTGTTGTAATGCTTGATCCAATGGCATATTAATTCCGGTGAATTTCCTCCTTGGAGCATCTGACGTACGCTTGTTGCCCTGTTGTGATTGCTGACTAGGTGTCGGATTAGAGGTCAACATTGCCCCCTCAGACTGATGGAGATCATTTTTACTATGGATTTTATGGCCATAGACAATATTGGTTTCTTTTTTACCAATGAAGGGCTTCTTCACAGCATTAGAAGATGTAGCCATCGGAATCTTCCAGCTCTTGATACCACTTTCAACTTGTTCACCAATCAAAATCACCTCAGTAAACCCTGATGAAGAAATCCCAATCAGCAAATAAAAGAATGGACCCGTCGAGTGCCCATGAACATATCCACCAATTCCCAGTCTGTCAAAGGAGTTTGCACTCTTCCAGCTAGGTCCCTTAATTTTCGGGCATACTCCTTGAACCCTCCATTTGAGCCCATGGACATGTTTTACAATTGTACATGAGCTAGCGCCAAGTCAGCATTATATTGATACTTCTTGTAGAAAGTAGCAGCCAAGTCCTCCCATGTGTGAATGTGTTAGAACAAAGTTTGAATCTACTACCCTATGTTTAAGTTTTGATGATAACAAAATGAAAAGATATATTATTTATGTGATTCATGTATGAACTATTTGCTACCTAAAATATTACTTTCTGATTTGCAGAAACTCTGATAGGTATCAGCAAGAGCACACTTAATCAGCATCAGAATATTGGTTCTTAACATCAGCATCAGAAGTTGCTATATCAGAATACCAGAATCAGAAGATTAACTCACGTGTATGCTGAAGCTTGATGAACAGAACTGCGCTCAACACTCTGATAAAGACAACAACAGTTCATCAGCAGTTAAGCAGAGTCAGAATGAAGCTAAGCCAGAACACGCTTTAAGTAGCAACGACACTGTGCATTCAAGGCGAATTATTACCAACGGCATCATTCCAGACAAGATCTGCTCAATAAGGAAAGTTTGTTATTGGCATTGAATCAAGAATATTGCTCCAACGTTCAACTATTTCAATGCTATATAAACAAGACTATGAAGATTGAATTGGCTAATGCTCTACATCATATTACACGCCTAAAAGCTAATCATCATCTTCCTTCTCTCAGTTTGCTAAACGCTTCATATTTCCTTACTCAGTATTTTAGCAATCTAGTTTCATAAGCTTAAATTGTGTAACATCACAGTTGTGATACAGTTTTGTAGAAAACATTCACACACCTAGATTTCTCTTCTTTGTAAGAAAGTATTTCCTTGACAAACCGAGTTGTGGTTTGCATCAAGAAGGCTTTAGCAGTTGTTAAAGTAGATTGTAATATTCAGTTGAATATAGTGGATTAAGACCTCGTTGGAGAGAGGCGAAATCACCTTGACGGGTGGACTGAAGTAGTTTGAGATCAAACGAACCAGGATAAAAATATCTTGTTCATTGCATTAAGTTTCAGTCTTACAATTCAACCCCCCCTTCTTGTGTTTTTCTCTTCTTCAATTGGCATCAGAGTGCCTGGTTCTGAGCTAAAACACTTAACCGTGTCAGTACAAGATCCAGTGTCAGAAAAACACAATGGCAGGAAACTATTCTTACACCAGCAATGACAACCATGAGGACAGAGACAGATTCAGCGGCAAACCTCCAGTCTTTGATGGAGAAAACTTTGATTACTGGAAAGACATAATTGAAAGCTTCTTTCTGGCACATGATGCTGATCTGTGGGATATGGTGACAGATGGATACACGCACCCTGTGAATGCAAGCGGTCAGAAGATTGATAGAAAAACAATGACTGACCAACAAAAGCGTGACTTCAAGAATCACCACAAGGCCAGAACCATCCTTCTCAGCGCCATCTCCTATACTGAATATGAAAAGATCTCCAACAGAGACACATCAAAGAACATTTTTGACTCACTCAGAATGACGCATGAGGGCAATGTTCAGGTCAAAGAAACTAAAGCTCTGGCGCTCATTCAGAAGTATGAGGCGTTCAAAATGGAAGAATCTGAATCCATTGAAACAATGTTCTCAAGATTCCAGATTCTGGTAGCTGGTCTCAAGGTTCTGGACAAAGGATACTCTACTGCTGACCATGTCAAGAAAATCATCAGAAGCTTACCCAAGCAGTGGAGACCAATGGTTACAGCTCTAAAGCTAGCAAAAGATCTCAACAAAATTACTCTGGAGGAACTTATCAGCTCCCTCAGAAGTCATGAGATAGAGCTAGAAGCTGACGAGCCTCAGAAGCAAGGTAAGCCTTTAGCATTGAAATCTAACAAAAAATCTGAGTCTAAAGTTTTGCAGGCAGTTGAAGAAACATCTGATGGATCCTCATCAGAAGAAGATGAACTCTCCTTCCTCTCCAGAAGAGTGAATCAACTGTGGAAGCAGAGGCAAAAGAAGTTCAGGAATCCCAGAAGATCTGATCAGAACGAGTCTTCTTCCAGATACAGAAGGACAGATTCTTCCTCTGGATATAGAAGATCTGAAGGCTCCTCAGGAAGCAGAAAGCCAAACACCAAGGACATCATCTGCTATGAGTGCAATGAGCAAGGACACTACAAGAGTGACTGCCCAAATCTTCAGAGGGAAAAGCCCAAAAAGAAGTTTGGAAGAGAAAAGAAGAAAAGTCTCATGGCTACATGGGATGAATCTGACTCGTCTGAAGCTGACTCAGAATCAGATGATGAGAGGGAAAACATAGCTCTCATGGCTAACATTTCAGAAGATAGTGAAGCTTCTGAATCAGACTCAGAATCAGATACTGAAGAGGTATTTCCTAACTTTGCTGTTAATTTTACCAAGGCTGAACTTGCTGAAAGCCTTAATGAAATCCTGGAAAGGTATCAGCAGATTAGAGTTAAGTTCAGAGACCTGAAAAGGAATATTAAATCTGACTCTAATAAGACTGAGAGTCTTAAATTGGAGATTCTGAGCTGAGAATTAAAATTTCAAAATTAGAAAATACTTTACAAAACTCTCAGAAGGAACCAATTTCTGAAACTCCCAGCAATGCTGATGAGATCATCAAGGAGTATGATCACAGTTTCCAGAAGTTCCTTGCTAAAAGCATAGATAGAAGCAAAATGGCTTCAATGATCTATGGAGTTAGCAGAAACGGCAGGAAAGGAATAGGATACCAAGGTAAGGTTCTTACACCAAAGAATGTCATGGACTTAACCATTAAACACACTCCTCTGAATTCACATTTTGTATATGGTCACACACATGATATTAAATACACTAGCAGTAAGTACTCTGTGAAACCAAAATTCAACCAGAGTTTTGGTAAATCTAACAAATCAGGACCCAAGAAAATCTGGGTACATAAGGATAAAATAATACATGTTGCAGATATCTTTAGCAGCAAGTCAGAAACACCAGTCATGGTACCTGGACTCTGGCTGCTCGCGACACATGACGGGAAGAAGGCATATGTTCCAAAGCCTGGAACTTAAGCCTGGAGGCCACGTTGGCTGTGGAGGCAATCAGAGGGGAAAGATCATTGGCTCTAGAACTGTAGGTAATGGAAATCTTCCCTCTATTAATAATGTTCTGCTAGTAGATGGATTAATGCATAATCTGTTATCCATAAGTCAATTAAGTGATAACGGTTATGATATAATCTTTAATCAAAAATCATGTAAAGTTGTTAGTCAGAAAGATGGGACTATCCTGTTTAATGGAAAGAGGAAAAACAACATTTACAAAATCAAACTTTCTGAACTAAAAAGTCAGAATGTAAAGTTCCTTCTGTCTGTTAACAACGAGCAGTGGATCTGGAACAGAAGATTGGGGCATGTTAGTATGAGAAGAATATCTCAGATTAACAAACTCAATCTGGTCAGAGGACTTCCTAATTTGAAGTTCAATTCAGATGCTCTGTGTGAAGCATGTCAGAAAGGCAAGTTTGCAAAACCTTCTTTTAAATCTAAAAATGTTGTTTCTACCTCTAAGCCATTAGAACTTCTGCACATTGACTTATTTGGACCAGTTAAAACTGCTTCAGTCAGTGGCAAGAAGTATGGGTTAGTAATCGTAGATGACTATAGCAGATGGACATGGGTAAAGTTCTTAAGACACAAGGACGAGTCACACTCTGTGTTTGTTACCTTCTGTAACCAAGTTCAGAATGAAAAGGATCTTAGAATCGTTAAAGTCAGAAGTGATCGTGGTGGAGAATTTGAAAACAAAGATTTTGAGTCATTCTTTAATGACAGAGGCATTCTGCATGATTTCTCTTGTCCTAGAACTCCCCAACAAAATGGAGTTGTAGAACGAAAGAACAGAACATTGCAAGAAATGGCCATAACCATGATCAATGAGACAAACGTTGCTAAGATCTTCTGGGCAGAGGCAATAAACACAGCGTGCTACATTCAGAATAGAATCTCAATAAGACCTATTCTGGAAAAGACTCCATATGAATTGTGGAAGAATAGAAAGCCCAGCATTTCATATTTTCATCCATTTGGATGTACCTGTTTTATGTTAAATACAAAGAATTATTTGAACAAGTTTGACTCTAAAGCACAGAAGTGTATTATGTTAGGATACTCTGAACGCTCAAGAGGGTACAAAGTATACAATACAGAAACACAGATTGTGGAAGAATCAATCAGTGTTCGTTTTGATGATAAGCTTGACTCTGAAAAGTCAAAGCAGAATGAAGTTTTTGCAGGTATGGAAATTGAATTTACAGGTTCTGAAGACAAGTCATCTGAAGCTCTCAACACAAACACTCCTTCAACATCTGAAAGGAGCACTGCTAGCAATCCTACAACAGCTGCTGATCAACTTCAGAAGAGATTACCCAGAAGCAGCTTGGATCACCCAGAAGAGACCATCTTAGGAAGAAAGGAAGATCCAATCAGAACAAGAGCAAGCTTCAGAACCTCTGAAGAAACCCTCATGGGACTTGTGTCTCTGATTGAACCTTCTTCTATTGATGAAGCACTTCTGGATAATGACTGGATTCTGGCAATGCAAGAAGAGCTGAATCAATTCACCAGAAATGACGTATGGGATCTTGTTCCTAGACCAAAAGGATTCAACGTCATTGGAACAAGATGGGTCTTCAGAAACAAGCTAAATGAACAAGGTGAAGTCATCAGAAACAAAGCACGACTGGTTGCACAAGGTTATAGTCAGCAAGAGGGGATAGACTATACAGAAACCTTTGCCCCAGTCGCTAGGTTAGAATCTATCAGACTTTTAATTTCATTTGCTGTTAATAGAGGCATCACTCTGTATCAGATGGATGTCAAGAGTGCATTCTTAAACGGTTATATAGAAGAAGAGGTTTATGTGCACCAACTCCCTGGCTTTGAAAATACAAAACATCCAGAACATGTTTTCAAACTAAAGAAGTCACTATATGGTCTGAAATAAGCTCCCAGAGCTTGGTATGAAAGGCTAAGTAACTTTCTGTTAGAAAATGAATTCACCAGAGGGAAGGTGGACACTACCTTATTCTGTAAATCAGTTAAGAATGACATCTTAGTCTGTCAAATTTACGTTGATGATATTATTTTTGGTTCTACTAATCCTTCTCTTGGAAGAAAATTTGCTAAGTGTATGCAGGCAGAATTTGAGATGAGCCTCATGGGGGAACTGAAATTCTTTCTAGGAATTCAGATCAATCAAACTCCAGAGGGAACTTACATTCATCAGAGAAAATACATCAGAGATCTTCTGAATAAATTTGACCTCTCAGAATGTAAGCCATCAAAGATTCCAATGCATCCCACGTGCATTCTGGAAAGAGAAGAGGTAAGCAAAAATGTAGAACAGAAAGTCTACAGAGGTATGATTGGTTCTCTCCTTTATCTGACAGCTTCAAGACCTGATATATTATTCAGCGTTTGTATTTGTGCTAGATTCCAATCAGATCCTAGAGAATCTCACTTAACAGCTGTTAAGCGAATTTTCAAGTATCTGAAAGGTACTACTAATCTGGGTTTGTTTTATAGAAAATCTAGTGATTACAGTTTAGTAGGCTACTGCGATGCTGACTTTGCTGGAGACAGAGTGGAGCGTAAAAGTACTTCTGGAAGCTGCCAGTTTCTGGGAGAAAATCTGATCTCTTGGTCCAGCAAAAGGCAATCAACAATTGCGCTATCAACAGTAGAAGCTGAGTACATAGCAGCAGCAGGATGTAGCACACAAATGCTCTGGATGAAAAGTCAGCTTGAAGACTTCCAAATTTTTGAGAGTAACATTCCTATACTCTGTGATAATACTTCTGCTATTTGCTTAAGTAAGAATCCCATTTTACATTCTAGAGATAAGCATATAGAAATAAAACATCACTTCATTAGGGACTATATTCAGAAAGGAGTTTTGAATTTAAAATTTATAGATACAGACCATCAATGGGCTGATATCTTCACTAAACCCCTTTCTGAAGATAGGTTCAATTTCATTCTGAAATATCTCAGCATGAAAATCTGCCCAGAGTTAAAATGTTTTAATTCCATATATTTATCTTCAGAATGTATTTGTTTTACTGTGAACTTCTGATCAATCTCCTTTCAGAAAGATAGAACATGCAGGTTGCATCAGATGCTAGTCTTAAATATCTGAGAGTCTAAGCTCAAGGATAGACGTGCTGATCACTACATCAAACAAGTGTCATCCAATCATCAGCATATCTCTGAAGCAGAACGCGAGCACGCTTCTGAGAAGGCAAAACGCTGATTGGGTGCATTGAGACACATGTCTGGTAACCGTTTTTAAGTATCTTTCTCAAATCCCCCAAAATCAGCAAGCATTAAATAAAAGTAATCATGTTTTTAAAACGTAATCATGATTTTATTTCTCTTTCTTGAAAACGTTTACAATTTCAAAATATTCTGAAGCCTATTTAAGCACGTTAACCTCTCACTTTAATCTTTTACAGTCTCTCATTATTTCTCAAGTATTCTCTGCATTTTTCTGTGTTCATCTCTCTCAAACCCATTTTCTCAGTTTTTCTCAAAGTCCTTAAGTGTGAACATGGCAACCTCCAGCAGTGCTTCTGCAGGTTCTCAGAAGAAAGCATCATCTGAACAGTATCAAGTGCCATTCAGAACACTCCTCACTCTTGTGAAGAATCTTGAAGTGTTATCTGAATTGATCATTGACTTTGGAAGTCTGAAGGAAAACGGTTTTGATTTAACAGAAGAAGTTAGGGCACAGAAATGGGAAAGGTATTTTGACAGGTTGGTTGGACCAACTTTCCCAATGTTAGTCAAGGAGTTCTGGATTCATGCAACTGCTTCAACGCATCAAGTCACCTCCTACATAATAGGGAAGAAGATTGTGATCACTGAGGATCACATAGCAAGGTTAATTGGTTACAGTGGCGGTGGCGTCCGCTGTATTGATATGGCTGAGAGATGTGCTGACGTGGGCGTCATAGCAGAAAGGATTTTCACCCATGGGGTGCCCAGAAGCAAGATCAGAGATCTGAAGGATCACCACAGAGTTTGGGCGAAGATAATTCTGGGGTGTTTTAATCATAGGAAGCCAACCAGTTCCCCTGATTACATAAATGTAGATCAGCAGTTTCTGATCTATTTTATCAATCAGAAGGTAAAAATAAACTTGGCTCATCTTCTGTTTAATCACCTCAGAACAAGCGTGAAGGAAACCAGGGAAGAAGAAAGAACAAAGAGGGATTGGATACCCTTTGGAAGGTTGATATCAGATATTCTGACTGAGAATAGGCTGATAGAGCACCTGATAGAAGCTCAAGAGTTAAGCACCATTGAATCAACGGTTGGGAAGCCTCTGAACGCGAAGAACTTGAAGAAAATGAAGTTAATAGAGAATATCAAAAAGGAACCCAGCGCTACTCCTACTGCTGATATCACCAGCAGAAGAGTCCCACTGAGTGACTTTCCTTTATTCTCTGAGATAGAATCCAAGCCAGTGGTGGTTCTCAGATATCTGGACGCGTGCAAAGCTGATGGTACAGATCCAAATCTGAATATCAAAGATCTGCACCAACCTCAACCAGAAGTTACACTGAAGAAGACGAAGAAAAGGAAGGCACCTTCAGAAGGATCATCCCAGCAGACACCCAAGAAAAGAGGTAATTTATCTGCTGCTTCTGTTTTAAATTCTTCTACTATTCCAGCATCAATCCCATCTCAAACTTCTCATAGAATCCCAATCCCCATCCCAACAATAGATGAAACTGAACCAGAAGATGACCCTTCTGAGGCACTACAACTCAGAAGACCCCGAACCAAACATCCCAAACCAACAATCTCAACAACATCAGCAATTGACAAAGTGCTGTCTGACATTGATCAACACACCTCTGATCACTCCTCCAATAATCCAAACTCTGAACCATAAATTGTCCACTCTCCACAACCAGAACAACCTCTCTCACCCATTCCAGAAGAACCACATATCCCTGAACAACCAGAAATTCCAACAACTTCTCGACAACCAACAATTCCTTCTCCCTCTCCTCAACCAGAAATTCATCCACCATCACGTCAACCTGAGTTTCATCATTCTGAAACTCCAACTCCTCCACCTTTTGAACCTCATTCACCTTAATCACCTCAACCACCACCTCTGGCAATCCAGCTGCCATGTGGAACAACAGTCACAATGGCCCAGCTGCCATCCTCGCCAGAATCAACACCACCAAATACTCCCAAAACCCCAAACAGTCCAATCATAATTTCTGACTCCCCCACTCCATCTCCAAAACAAACAGCTCCCAAGCAAACCACCGAAAACCCCAGCAGGACCTTCATATATTTAACAATCCTTGACCGTCTTGCTGATCTGAAAAATAAAATAGCCATTCCAAAACCAAAACAACCAGATGTTGGCTCTGGTATTATGAATTTTGAAATAGGTTTGCAGCAGTGGATTGCTTCTCTGAAGCAAGTCTGTCCTGGAATGATTGACCCAGCTGCCTCTGACCAGCTCTGGTCACAATTCAGAATTTGGGTACGTGCTGAAGCCCTCAAGTTGCAGGATATCAACTATGAGCAGGCACAATAGAACTTCAGCAAGCTGTTGAAGGAAGTTGAAAGTCAGCTGCCACAGGAAGACGTGCTCCCTCTGGATAGTGAGCCATGGTCTGAGAAACAGCCAGCTTCAAAGGTGCAACCAGAAGAAGACAAGACTATTCAAGCTGAAGCAAGTCAGGCAGAAGATGTTGCAGAAAGCTCTCAGAAGCTCCCTGCTTCTGATGTTTCTCAAGCTGCCTTGGACAGGCAGACTCTAGAAGAGCTGAAGCTGAATGACATGTGTCTGCAGCAAAGGATGGATGAAAATGACCAGAAGATGAAAGAAAGGATGGATGTGCAGGATAGCAAGATAGACACAGTTGTCAGCATGGTGCACAAGCAGAATGAGACTGCTGATCAGATCAAAGCCATGCTGGAGAACCTGTTCACACGCCTTCCTCCCCAACCTTAGTTTTCATTCATGTCATTTTCATGTTTTCTTTGATTATCTGCTGTACTGTTTTGTTTGATTCTGAATATTTTAATATGACAAGTTTTTCTGCTCTAAATGTTTTAGCACATCACTTACACTTTTTGATTGCTGACAAAAAGGGGGAGAACAGGAATGATATTTTAAATAATAACGGATTACTAAGACAGAAAATCTCAAACATTCTAACTCTGATATACTTGAATATGTTTTCTGTTTTTTGCTTAAGTCTACAGGTACAAGAATGCTCCATGATATTCTGAAGACTAAAGCTCTGATAATCTGACTCAAAGCAAAGCTCTGATAGAAAAGCTCTGATACGCTGATCTGAAGCTCTGCTCTGATATGCTGATCTAAAGCTTCTTATAGTCAAAACTCTGAGATTCTGATGTTCAAAGAAAGGCAATAAAAATCTGATCCTGAAGAACTCTTGGAATTAAAAAGGGGAAGCAATAAATTCAGGGGGAGTATCTCTCAAATCTTATATCTCCTTATCCCTTGTCTTTGATAACCT
The DNA here is from genome assembly GCA_948472305.1 of Vicia faba. Taxonomy (NCBI): domain Eukaryota; kingdom Viridiplantae; phylum Streptophyta; class Magnoliopsida; order Fabales; family Fabaceae; genus Vicia; species Vicia faba. Next base: position 510,805,800 of record OX451738.1, on the reverse strand, counting down.
CTTACTCTGATACATCTTATCATTTAGTTATCTCTGACACTTTTTCACGTTATTTTCATTTAAAAATATCTAGTTTTTGTCATCATCAAAAAGGGGGAGATTGTTAGAACAAAGTTTGAATCTACTACCCTATGTTTAAGTTTTGATGATAACAAAATGAAAAGATATATTATTTATGTGATTCATGTATGAACTATTTGCTACCTAAAATATTACTTTCTGATTTGCAGAAACTCTGATAGGTATCAGCAAGAGCACACTTAATCAGCATCAGAATATTGGTTCTTAACATCAGCATCAGAAGTTGCTATATCAGAATACCAGAATCAGAATATTAACTCACGTGTATGCTGAAGCTTGATGAACAGAACTGCGCTCAACACTCTGATAAAGACAACAACAGTTCATCAGCAGTTAAGCAGAGTCAGAATGAAGCCAAGCCAGAACACGCTTTAAGTAGAAACGGCACTGTGCATTCAAGGAGAATTATTACCAACGGCATCATTCCAGACAAGATCTGCTCAATAAGGAAAGTTTGTTATTGGCATTGAATCAAGAATATTGCTCCAACGTTCAACTATTTCAATGCTATATAAACAAGACTATGAAGATTGAATTGGCTAATGCTCTACATCATATTACACGCCTAAAAGCTAATCATCATCTTCCTTCTCTCAGTTTGCTAAACGCTTCATATTTCCTTACTCAGTATTTTAGCAATCTAGTTTCATAAGCTTAAATTGTGTAACATCACAGTTGTGATACAGTTTTGTAGAAAACATTCACACACCTAGATTTCTCTTCTTTGTAAGAAAGTGTTTCCTTGACAAACCGAGTTGTGGTTTGCATCAAGAAGGCTTTAGCAGTTGTTAAAGCAGATTGTAATATTCAGTTGAATATAGTGGATTAAGACCTCGTTGGAGAGAGGCGAAATCACCTTGACGGGTGGACTGGAGTAGTTTGAGATCAAACGAACCAGGATAAAAATATCTTGTTCATTGCATTAAGTTTCAGTCTTACAATTCAACCCCCCTTCTTGTGATTTTCTCTTCTTCAGAATGTTGGTTCCTTCCAGCTGGTAGAACCATTCCAATTGAGTTCCAGCCAAACTTTCTTGGAAGAAATGGACCCATAATTTCCGGTCAGTAGTATGAGGTTGAATTTTTCGAACATACGACTTCAGATGGATTTTGGGACAAGAGACCCCATCATATTTAGCAAAGATATGGACCTTGAATTTATGAGGGATGACCACGCCCGGGATCAGACCTAGCTCTCCAAAATCCAATCCAATGACTTTCTGGATTTCCACAGCTTTGAGTCGGTCTTCTAACTACTTGTATTTTTCATCTGCAGGAGGGTACTGTTTGTCAGAGTGGTCTTCATCCTCATAAACCTGATTATGTCTATCTTCACCCCTAACACTTCTGCCATCCTCCTCCTTGTTGTCGTCTTCCTTAGAGGAAACATCATTCACTCGAACTGGTTGAGCATGACCTTTAAATCTTCTCCCCATGTTGAGGATAACAGCCCGCTTCTTAGCCTTCTTTTTCAGGGTGAGGAGCACCATCATATCTTGTTTCCCTTTGGCTAGATTCAGGAGAGTCTCTTGAAATTGTGCATGTTGAGTTTGCAGATCCTTGACAGTTTGTTCGAGAGCCATCTTATACTGAAATAAACAGTAAATAGATAAGGAAACTTGTATTGGAAAACCTGCTTATAAAATGATGCATGATATGTAGATGCAATGTTTTCGAGGACCTTAGGAGATTTAAAATTTCTAGCCAAAAAGGAAACAAAAACAAATATTTCATTAATAAGTTCAGAATTCCAATTTCCTCTTAGGCTTACAATGAAAAGAAAAAGGGTCTCAAATAGACAACAATATGAACTTCTAAAACCTAAGATTTAAGTCTCCCACAGACGATTCCTCTTTGTGTCGATGTACACATTAAGGCTTTGCTCCTCATGAAGTCGCTTTGTGAGCTCCAACACTTTCTTTTCACTTGCATAGAATTGAGCTTCAAAGGTGTCTCGTTCTTTCTTGAGTTGAATCTAGGACTTCTTCAATTCCTCGAGGTCAGTAGGCATATCTCGATGGAGAATTGTGCAAGAAACATCCCCTTCGACAACATGCTCTATGATTACCGACAGAACAGCTGGATATGGCATCATGAGGTTTTGAGCACGAGCTCGTACCCATCTGATGTAGGGCTCCAAAGGGATGGAATTCTTTTGCCCTAAAGTCTAGATATGAATTTTGTTTACCATGCCCCAAGCACGTATAAACCTTTGACGATAACCTTGAAAATAGTTCTCGTAGTCGAACATAATACCCTGAATAAGTGCATCATGAGAACCATCTCTTCGAGCATAACCAAATTGTCGTAGAGCCAGAAAAGGGTTATAAGTAATACCTCCCCTAATTCCAGGGAGTGGAACATTAGGTAATTCCCCATAACGTTCAATGATAGTAACATCTTCCAGAGATCGGGAACGCCAATAGATATTTGAATGAGAGAGTGACATCATTATTTGCCACCACCTCAGACCTTGTTCATTCTTCAATACTGATCGGGAAAGGTGTGAAATAAACCACATTGGTAGAAGAGGTATGCAACACATGAGAGTCCCCCGCTTCCTCATGGTACGAGTGTGAAGAGAATGCAAAATATCTCCTAGCAAAGTAGGCACATGGTTACGAGTGAGGAAAATTTTGACAGCATTCACATCTATGAGTTGGTCTGGATTAGGGAAAACCACCAAACCATAGATCGGAAAAGCCAAGATTTCCTCTAAAGATTGAAAACTCATAGCATCCAAAAACAGTCGAGCCTTATCTAATAGAAATTTAGCTAGAAAACCCTTGACTCCACTCCTTGTTTCCCAATTTGATACAATGTCGAACCACTTCAGATGTAAGGTTGTTGCAATTTCTTCAGGTTGTGGATCTTTCTCTAAACCGGTGAAAGGTATATGATGGAGAACATGTACTCCTAGTAATTGAGAAAACTCCTCCATTATGGGTACCAACTTAAGATCTGGAGTGGTAAAACAGTGACGTGTGTGATTAAAGAACTGGAATAGCACACTCATCATGTCTTCTTCAAAACCCGAGGTAACCAAACTGAGTAGTCGACCATGCCTTCTGATGAATGGAGAACTTTCGGGAACCCTTGAGACTAACTCCTTAAGTTGATAAGGTATCTTCACAAAACTGATCTGAATATTTGTTCTGCGAGCGGAGGCCATAAACTATAAAACAGAATAAAGATAAATCCATAGGTCCTTGAAATGGTTACTGAAAATGACATTTGTAATGATGTCATGATGTCATGATGTCATGATGTCATGTTCGAAAAATTAATCATACAAAAACAAAACACACAACTCCTAAGGTTTAAGCTTGCATGGAGTTTATAGGTAAGTACCCTCTTGAAGTTTTAGTTGGCTCAACCTATCCTAAAAGAAGTAATTGGGTTCTAAGAGCCTCAATATCATTGATCTTTCTCTCAGACATTGTTTCAGCACAAGCATCTAAATTATGACCGAAATTTCCCGAGAGTCCAATCTCAATGAGTGTAGCATTGGGTATTAACCAACTTCAGTGTGCACCAAGGTCGGCTGTCTCACCACTTTCTAATGGCTAATTTGTATCAACTAAGGTTCTAAGGCGAGTTAGTGCTTATTGCACCATGCAGCAACCCAACATTCTCCTTGACTTACTCAAGGAACACTGGCACAAACCAATGTGTCGCACTAACGTAGCCATCGTTTCAACCATATCGGTTTATGCCATACAATTTCCATGATCTATTGCTACTTACTTAAAATTCCCCCAGATCAGGGTATATGATCTATACAAGAAATAAACCCCAGCATATCCAAAAATATAAAGCATACAAGGAAAACAAGTAAAGCAATAAAGGTGATCTAGCTCTAAAGGTAACCCCACTTTTAATTTCAATTTTCCTAACAGAGTCGTCAATTCTGTAATAAGATGGGAGAACTGACTTTTGGTTTTGTGTTTTATCGCAAATGCTGCAGATAGAAAGAGTCACCACTGACTTTTCTTTTATCCAATAAATGAAAGAGTGAAAAGAACAGGAAATACCTTTTGAGAATTTTCTTAGTTCGGGGGGTAGGTTATGAAAAGGGAAGGTGTTAGCACCCTTTTCATCCGTAGTTATCTACGGGCTCTTAATTGCTAGCTCACTTTAAAATGCTTTGTATTTGTGTATGTTTGAAAATATTTTGAAAATTCCTAAGTGGGGCAATTTTGTAATGATTCTCGTATCGTTGAGAATGTATACAAAATGTTTGTTTAGAAAATATTTATTGGAAGAAAGTGTTGTTTTGTGGAAATATGTTTTGAAAAATGCCAATGTAAGGCAACTTGCTTTATAATAACCCTTGTATCAGTCCTCAAGAGTGTTTATAAAGTGTTTTGAAAAATAGTTGTTTTTAAAGTGTGAAGTGTAAAGATTGTTTTAGTTTGTGAGCAAGCGATTATGGGTGATCTACCTATTCAAAGAGTCTTTGTTATTTTCCTTCTCCTTTAGATAGTTCTATCCTACCATTAGTTAGTAAGAAGCCCTATTGTTGTACCCTAAATTTTCCCTCTCATTTCCCAAGACATTTCTAACAAAAACTTTCAATGACTCAAGTTTGCGCAAGTATCGACTAGGTCAAACAATCTCCTCAACACGGATGCCTCAAATTAGGGTTTGAGTTTGTACAAAGACAGACAGATTTGTAATGTTTCAAATGACTTTCATGGATGATTATGGATCCTCAGGATCACTTCTGTCAAGTTTCAAGTCTTGGATCACAATTTTTCAAGAAAGTCACCCAAATTATCAAAAGGGAAAAATAGGCAAAATTAGGGTTTTGACTGAAAATTACCGAACTTTGATTTTTGACCTGATATCTGAGTTATTGGTTAGAAACGTGATCTCAAGGATTCAAGCGCATCATTTTGATCTAAGGTCATATTTCAATTCATCGCCTGAGATCAGTGGTGTGATACGGTGGCAGAACCGACTGTTTAATACTGGTTTGCGTTTTGTATTCACAAATGTACGGTAAGAAAGAGTCGCCACCGAATTTTATTTTTATCCAACTGGAAAGGACAAAAGCACAGAAAAATTCCTTTTTTGAGATTTTGAGTACGGGGGGCAGATTATAGAAAGGGAAGGTATTAGCACCCTTTCTATCCGTAGTTTTCTACGGGCTCTTAGGTACTTGCTCATCATTTTAAAAATTGCTTCAGTGTTTGTGTGTTTTCAAAAGTTTTTGTTTTACTTCGATTTAACCCTTGCATCTGTCTTTAAGAGTGTTACGAAGTGTTTTTGAAAAGTTTGTTTGAAAAGAGTGTAAGTGTGGAAAAGTTTGATTTTGAGCAAGTACCTACTAGCATCTACCTACTCGGAAAAAATTTGTTTCTGTTCTTGTTTCCTTTAGACAGCGCTATTCCACTATTAGTGAGTAGGTAGCACCGTTGTTGGAGTTGTAAGGGTCAATTCGAAAGGGACGTACGATCACTAAAGCAATGTTAGGACGTCTTAGTAATAACCCTAATGTCTTAAGATCAATATTCGAGAAAACATTTCCGAGGCAACCTTTCCGAGACAACATTTCCGAACGGGACATTTGATCTTTGTTTAGATAAGAGAGAGACTACTAAAATACCCTATACTTAATGATCGTTTACCGAAGGAAACCGAAGTGAGAGTATACCCTAAGAGTGCGCATGTGCGAGTGATTCAATTTCAGTTATTATCTTTGCACATTTAGGGTTTGCTAACCATTTTAAAATTTACAAACAGTCTTGTCATGCAATCCTAATATCATACATCTAACAGTTAATATTTGCGAGAATTAAAGTGCGAGAAAATAAAGCTACGCTATTACAAGGCTTCGGGTATTAATTACATAGCCAAAAAACCCGCAAAATGATAAATAAACGAAAATGTCCTAATTAATCTATTATATCCCATGAGCAATTACATCAATATTTTAAAATAGGTAAACACGCGCGATGAATCAAGGACGAGCAACATTAGGGTTTTGACCCCGTCTAACCTATTTAAAAGAAAAAAATATTTTTGTTTGTTTTTGATTATTTTTTAAGAAAATAAGGTTTTAAATTAAATGCAAACCTAATTGCTAATTAAATTAAATTACGAAAATTAATTATTTTTTACCTATTTTGTGTTTTGGTTATTTTTAAGATAATAGAAAATAAAAATTAAATTAAACAAAACCCTAATTTCTAATTTGTTTTAATTTATTTACAAAGACAATTAAAGTTATCCTAAAATTAATTAAACTAATTAAATTAATTTTTGACAAAAAAAAAACTAAATCTAATTTGATGAAAACATTATTTTTATGATTTTTTGATTAAAAAAAGAATTAATTTGTGTTAGTAAAATAATTTAAATAAATTAAATAAAGAAAATATAAAAAAGAACAAAAGAAAAAGACATTGGGCCTGGTAATCAGCAATTGAGGGGGTGTTATTAGCAGCTTCTGGGCCCAAGAATTCTGACCCACGTTTGACTTCCATGATTTAGCGCTGCATGTTTGACTAGGGCGTATCATGGGTCTTCCCATGCCAAGCGTTGGATTAGATTGGTTGGACATCTGGATGGTTGATCCTTGAGGACACATGGTGGTTTTCACGCCTGTGTACACGCCTGATCATACAAGTAAAAAATAACATGAAATACATGGGGGACCTGGGATTCGAACCCAGGTCCTATAGCCTTTTCATTCACCTCAACACCAACTGAGCCAGGCGCGTTTGCTGTATATGAAATAATAATAATTAATAATATTGAATAACATGAGTTAGTGGAGGACAAACAAAAAGCGCGCGCCAGAATTCAAACGGGAAAATGGGATGGTGCCACGCAGGTCTTCTTTTTCCTCTCTCCATTGGTAAAAGTTATGGACTTTTACCTACGGACAAAGGTCCGTAGCTATAACCCCTGCAATTGTCAAAATATCACACAGGCACGATAAATGAAATCTAATGATGTAGATCAAATCGCCTTGACCTTGTGATCATCATGACACCTTTTTTGTGGACCAATTTTTCCTGTACCAAAAGATCCTAAAACGAGACAAAAAAACCCTAGCCATGATGGATTTCAATATAGCTAACAAAAATGCAATTAATTGTTACCATTAGCTTGCAAACACATTAGGGATTAAAAATATGTCATTGAAACATGATAAAGATGCAAGAATAGAGAGACTCAATTTTGAAAATAGTGACAAACCGTGGGGGTCGTGGAACCGGATTCTGGGCACGAAGACGCTCGATTTTGATTGGTATAGCTTCCTTGTACTCCCAGGAAGCGAATGAGATGGCTTGGGAATCTTGAAACTGCTTGGAAATATGAAAATAGATCACCACTTTTCCTTGATTTTTTCAAGTTTGTCCTTCACTCTACACGCCTCAAAACCCTGTCTGTCCCTTTTGTCTGCATTTGTCCACTATATACCAATGATCAAATTAGGTTTACAAAAGTGCATTCAATATTTGTCAATTATGGTCTTTGATCATGATTTTATTTTCATGAAAATTTGTCCAAAATAAACCAAAAACCAATATTTTTATGCACAACCATGCCTTGCACGATTTGATCCCCTTGCTAGCTGTATAAGAGACCTGAAATATGCACCAAATCTCAAGACTTAAATGATTTTTATATTTCCATGATTTATTTTGATTTAATTTGATTTAATTGAAATAAAAAATCAAAATAAATGGCAAGATAAAATAAAGGCAAGTGGGAAGAGTTAGGGCTCGTGGACCATGTTGCGAACTCAAAACAAGTGCAAAAAGTTGGGGCCATTTGACAAAAATTGCAATTTGAGGCATATTTGGCTTTTGGCAATTTTGCAAAAAGGTCAACTTCACCAATGCACAACTTCTTAAATTTTGACCCTATGAAGGTGTTCTTTGACTTTTTATAAGTCTTAAGATGTCCTCTAAGCAACCTTATTAGTCTCATCTCAATTGAGTCTTCCATGTTCATGTATGAAGCTTTGACAAAAAAGGTGTTTTTGTTGACTTTTCAAAATGACCTATAATGTCCAAATTCATAACTTCTTGTGAGTGCATATTTTGAACTTGGTAGCTGAAGATTAATTGTAGGGAATTGCATCCTCTTCATAATGAGCTTTGGATGGGTCATTTCTAATAAATTATGAGAAATTTATGCCTAGTCAAAGTTGAGTTGACTTTTCCTACAAAACCCTAATTTAGCAACTTTTGGGTTTTGATGAATTGTGAGCAATCCTTGATGAATCATGATCAACCCTTGATAAAATGATGAATAATACTTAAAAATTAGGATGTTGACCAAAAATATTTAAGTTTGACTGTATGTGGGCCACAGTTGACTTTTGCCCTAGCACAGTCAATTTTCAGACCTTTGAGCAATTGATTGAGCAAACTTCCTCTGCAAGGCTTGAAACTTGACATGGATGATATTGAGAACATATTAGGAAAATGGTGAGCATTTGGGATCCCTTGGACTCAAGTATCTTGATGCAACATGAAACCCTAATTTGAGGTAGACTGCCTTAGGAGAGAGTTTGTTTGGTCAACCCTTGGACTTCCTTGAGCAACTTGAGGATCTTACTTGAAATGTATTGAGAAATATGGGAGGGAAAATTTTGGGGTACAACAAGTGCATTGATAGATGAAGTTTGGTCAACTGATAAAAAAAGTCAACTGTCAAACTTTGACTTTTCAACCAAAATTGAATTTCAAGGATCACGTTTCATCAAAGCATTCAAAAATTGAAATTTGCTCATCAAAAATCAGGGAAATTAAAGATCATTTTGGAAAGACAAATTTTACAACACTTAGAAATTTTTCTAAATGTTTGTATATTTGTTAAATTCATTGCTTCATGACATCTTCTCATTACAATTCAGAATAATTCAAGATGTAACAAATAATTCAAGATGTTACAAATAATTCAAGATGTGACAAATAACTCAAATTATTACAAGGTTGCACTTTTACAAAATACAAATCCTAAAGCTTTGTCTTATTTGAAGTTTCCTTCCTTTGATTCAATCCTCAAGACCTTGCCCTATGTTGTCTATAAAATCAGACTTACATTATGTTGTTATCGAGAAAAACCATAAAGTATGAAATGCTTCCAAGTCCAAGCCTGCTTACTACAAGCTCAAAACCATGTTTGGAGGACAGTCTGTTGTCTTAAACAAACAACCCTGCTATGCCCTCTTTAAACATTGCCACAACACTCCAAAACTGCTGCAAAACAGCCATGCTATGCTGCTCCTAAACCAGTCCAAGCCTGCATTATCTCAGTCTCATATTTGCACCAAATTAGCATATAAGAGTTGCACCTCAAAAGCTATGAAAACAGCATACCCAAACAGTTCAAATTTTATTTGTTTTTCCCCCCAAAATCCCAGCAAGACTCTTCTACAAATAAGTTGTTTCACAACACACAAAAGGTTGGATTTTAGAGACAGAATAGAGAGTTTTGAGCAGAAAAACAATATTCTTTGTAATTTTGCTCATTCAGGAAAAAAATAGCTCTACTTTCACCCAAAACAAAAACCCTCAATCCATTATACCATCTTACAAATTGTCCCATAAACTAAACACCTTATCACATAGAGTTTGTTCAAACACAAGAACATTTTTTGTAGTGCCATTATCTTCACCCTCCAAACACAAAAAATGTATTGTACAACTTGACTGAGTTAGTGTGATTCAACAATTTTGGACAACTTCCTGGAGATTCATTGGAGCCATCACAGCAGTTGGAAAAGTATTCAGGCTTAAAACACCAAGTGCAGTCCCAAGGTAAGTCTTCTTAACTTTGAGCTTTTCATTTTTCATACATGATTTATTTTTGAAGATAAAATGTAGTAATCATTACCCCCTTTGAGCTAACCATTTGCTTATTGTTTATGTTTATCAATTATATGTTGTAAACTGACCTGTATAGACAATAAAACAATGTTTAAGACAAAAAACTACAGCATGAGTCGACACATACCCATATGCGTCGACTTATTCTAGTGAAAAAATAGTGTATGAGTCGACACATAGCCTTATGCATCGAGTCATACTGTTATCTAGGCCCCAAAACAGAAGGATGAAAGGTGTATGAGTCAACACAAAACGCGTATGTGTCGATACAAACAGGTGTATGAGTCGACACATCCCTTTATGCATCGACTCATACTGAGTTGGTTTGGTTTGGCAGGGGCAAGGAAAGCTATGTGTCGATGCCTAGCAGCATGTGTCGACACATAGCAGTTCAAAATGCATTTTTTTCTTTTACTTTACACTTTTTTTACATTGTCTTTGTTATTATTCGATATGGCTGTAATACTTAAGTTTTTACTTCATCCCCATTTGTAAATTGTACCCCAACTCCCCTAATGATGTAATAGCTTAAGATTTTTAATTTCCGCAATTTACCGCTTTAATATAAATTGTTAGTAATTAGGGTATGTATGGCAAGATAAAATCAACCATTAGAGAACCCTAATTTCAAAGACAAAAATGCATGAAATCAAACACACTATTCACACGTTCACCTATAAGGTAACCCCGCATGTTGCCTTGGAAAATAGTCAGGTCCCTCGAATATGAGCGTTTTAGAAAAGACCCTCGATAAAAAAGATCGTAGTCCCTCGATGTCCCTCGATGTTTCCTTCAGTAAATGATCTAGTCCCTTACGAAAATTGCAAAAAAGTCTCATAAGTTGCCTTCTATGACTATACATTTGACCCACGCCCGTCCCTTCACATCCAATAATGGGGCTTCTTACCAATCAATGGTAAGATAGCAAATTCAAAAGGAGGAGGAAAAGGACAAAGACTTTTGAGTAGGTAGGACGCTCGTAGTTGCTTGCTCACAAATCAAAACCATTTTCACACTTACACTTTGAAAACACCTTCAAAAACAAACATCACTTTGAACTATTTTCAAAACCAACACTTTGTATACATTCTTATAGAGACGAGAATCTTTACAAACTTTTCCGGAACAAAGGAGTTTTCAAAATACTTTCAAAAACCAACCACAAACACATTTCAAACAAAGTAATTTCAAAAGTGATCTAGCAAGCAACTAAGGGCCCGTAGATAACTACGGGTGAAGAGGGTGCTAACATCTTCCCTTTTCATAACCTACCCCCCAAACTCAAGAAAATATCTCGAAAGGTCTTTCCCGTTATTTTCACCCTTTCCTTTATTGGATAAAAGAAAATCTGGTGGTGACTCTTGCTATCCGCAACATTTGCGATAAAAATGCAAAAACACCCGAGTCAGTTCTCCCACCGTATTACACCTATCATTAGATGTGAGGGACTGGCGTGATTCATCGTACAGTCATATAAGGCAACTTGTAAAATTCTTTAGTAATTGTCGTAAGGTAATGAGATCATTTACCGAAGGCAACATCGAAGTGTCATCGAGGGACTACAATCTTTTAATCGAGAGTCTTTGCTAAAGCATCCCACGTTCGAGGGACATGATTGTTTAAATTCGAGGAAACAAGTGAGGTTACCCTAGAGGTGTGCGTGTACGAAGTGCTTTGATTTCAAGTATTTTGTCTTGTGATTAGGTTTTCTATTGTTTGTTTTTAATCTTGTCGTACAAACCCTAATTACTAACATTAATAAGGAAAATAGTAAGTTGCAGAAATTAAATGTTCTACACTATTACAACGCTTTGGGGATGGGGGTACAAGTTTATGAATGGGGGGGGGGGGGGGGGGACAATAAACCATAATTATGTATTACAAACTTTTGACAGTTACATAATTGTATTAATGCGAAAAATAAACAAATGCATAGAGATAAAAGAGGGAAAGATGCAAAAACCCTAAAAAATTCTAAGTATTTTAAGAAAATATTTTGTTGTTTCTTTGTTTAGAAAATATTTGAAATATGAAATGAAAAATTAGACCTAATTCTAATTTAATTTACAATTTAATTATTTAAAATAAAATAAGGTGTGATTAGATTAACTAATCTTTATTATCAAAAATTAAATTAATTAATTAAAATCTAAAGAATTTTAGGTATTTAGAAAATATTTTTGGTGTTTTATTTAGAAAAGATATTTGAAGTATAAAACCTAATTCTAACTAAATAAAATCAAAGTGATTAAATTAAATTACGTTTATTTGTCAAAAATTAAATTTATTAATTAAAAACATAAATCTAATTTTTTTTATCATTTTATTAATTTTTTTTCTGATTTTAAATAAAATCATTTTAGAAAATAAAAAGTTAATTAAAATAATTATAAAAAAAAATGGGCCTGAGTGTAATAGAAAATAAAGGGGGTGAGAAGTAGCAAAAATCCCAAGTCCAACTCAAGGAGCCCAGACGCCTGTTTGAAATCCAGCAGGGATGGTTTTCTGAGGTGCATCATGGTCATGCGTCTTGGGGCGTTGGATCTGGCCCTTTTGAAATCGGAAAGCCAAGGTGTGAGGTGCACCATGCGCACCATTGACTTGTTTGTATTGAATCTGCAAGAAACAAATATGTGGAAAGTAAAAGGGTACCATTGGGGCTCGAACCCAGGTCCCTATGTTCATAGTGCACTCGTTTTACCACTGGTTAGTTTCAGGGAAATCATATCTACATTTTATCTTTTGAAATTGAAAGCAAATGATGCGTGTACAGAGATTTCAAAGTTTGGAAAACTTACCTCTTGATACAAAATCTGAGTGCCCTCTACACGACTTTTAGACATGATATGATGATTAGGTGAGCTTGCTTGGACCTAAAGGGAGCTGTTTGGATGCTCACTTGCTGCTGAGAACTTCTGGATACCTCTGACCAAGTCAACTTGCAGGTATGAAAAGTGAAAATCGTGTAGGATGAAGATGATATTACAATGATGAAATAGGGGTGTGGATGAGTTCTATATGGTGTATATATGATGTTTGAATGATAAAAAGTTAAAATGTATGAGTGGGTTTGAAGTTGGGTGTTGGAAGCTTCAAATGTGCAAGAATGGAGTTTTCTAAGTATTCTGAGTTGGAGAGTGTTGGAGGGCTTGCGAATTCGTGTGTTAGCTTGAAAATGGCCTTTCTATTTATAGAGAAAAGGTTTGACATCTTTAAGTTTCTAGAATCTTGAGATAACAAGTTATGTTTTTGAAGTAACTTGCAAAGTCAAGGTTCCAAGGCAATGTAGGGTGGTTTATAGGCTTAGAGATGTTGCTCCTGAGCATTCATGTTGAGTGTGATCATAATAAACAAGTTAGAGGCTCAAGGAGTGGACTTTGTGATTAAAGTCACTTTACAAGAATAGAAGTGTGATCTTTTTTCCTTAAATGGCCAAATGGATAGGATAATGCTTGAATCACTTGGATAATGGCTCAAACATTTGTGTAATCTTCTTATTATGGATTGATTTGGAGGTTAGAAGCCTGTAAAGTAAGATTATGCAGCATGGCTTGAAGATTTGGTTATGAACTTGTCACAAAAATGACATATAATGCAACCTTAGATACCCAACTTCACATCTTTTAAACTTATAGCTCAAGCATGATAAAATTATGTTATTTGACATTTTGGAAAACTTGAAACATTGTCTATAACTTTCATGTTGTGAGTTTTGGCTAAATCAAATGGGAACTTGGTGAAAAATGGGCAAGAAGTTGAGATGAAAAATTGACCAAAATTTGGTAAAAGAATTTCTTAAGTGTTGGATAAAAAATATCACAACTATGGGCTCATATCTCTTAATCCAATCACTTTTTTAGGATCATCCCACATTAACAAAGTTGTAGAATTCATCAATCCATAGAACTTTCATGTTGAAAGTTTTCCTTGAATCAGCTTGTATCTTAAAGAAACTTGCTTGTGAAGTTATAGTTTTTTAGGTGCAAAACACTTGAATTTTTTCTAAGTGTTTGAAAATATTGACTTTTGTTTTCTTTATTGATTCTTGATGATCAAGTTTGATAGTTTTGAATATCTTGATGATTGTTGATTTTTGAATCTCAATGTTGACCATAAAGTCAAAGTTTGACTTTTGTATGACTGTTGACTTTTCATCAACTGATTTAAAGTTTAAACTATCAATCACTTGTATCTTTGGAAATGTCGTGAACAATGTAATTAGGTCAAGATATTGTATTTGAGCCCTTTAGATCACGCTTCAAGCCATTAGGTCATGTACTAGGCCAACAATCAATGATCAGTCATCTTCAATCAAAACCCTAATTTTTCAAATTTTTGACCTTTGATGATTTGAGGGCATTCCTTGAGGAATAATGCTCAGCCCTTGATCAAATGATTAATATCACCTCAAAATGTTGATATTGACAAAAACATATTGAAGTTTGACTGTATGTTGACCACAATTGACTTTTTTTACCCTATATAGTTGATTTTTCAATCATCTGAAACATTGACTAAGCAAACATGTGATGCAAGACTTGAAACTTGACATAAGCACTACTGATGATCTATGATGAACCATGAAAGTCATTTGAGACCCTTTTAACCCATTCTTCCTTATACAAAATGAAACCCTATTTGTGGAACCATTGCTTAGGAGGTGAGTTTGTCTGATCAACTCTTGAGAATCTTTGAGTATTTGAGAATCTTAGAAGAATGCTTTGAAGAAAATGGGAGGGAAAATTTTGGGGTACAACATATGGAATTTTTATAATAGCTCCTTTAGATAATATTTTCTTCATTCTTTTGAGATGAAGGTGTCTAAGATTTTGGTGCCATGGCTTCACTTCATCCTCCTTGGTTATTAACCATGAGGAAGAGTAAGCAGATATTTGAGGTTCCCACAGATAACAATTGTCTTTAGAACTTATACCCTTCATCAGAACAAAATATTTATCATCTTTGACTAAACATTCTGACTTTGAGAAATTGACTAACAATCCTTGGTCACCCAACTAACTAATGCTGATAAGATTAGAAATTAGTCCTTTCAAAAGAAAAACATCTTCTATACTGAGAGAGCCATCACACATCAATTTTTAAACTCCATTAATTTCCCAATTGAATCTATCACTGAATCTGATAGAACCTGTAGGCTAAGACCTGATATTCACCAATAACTTCTGAACCCATGTCATATGTCTAGAGCATCCACTGTCAAAGTACCAATCTTCTCTAGTTGAAGCTCTCAAAGAAGTATCAGTTATAAGGTTAACATCCATATCTTTATAATTTCTCTTTTTACTCACTTGATTAGCCTTAGAATAAGCTAAAGGTTTTTGAACTCCACACAATTTGTAACAAAAATGCTTTATATGACCATACTCACCACAAGAATGACATTTCCATGTTGAGGATTGAAATTTAGTTAAAGTTACATCATGTCTACCGGGATGTTGTAACATGTGGGTGGACATGGAGATCATTTTCTTATTTTTATAAGGAAAGAACTTTTTTATAGATCTTTTCTTTTGTTGATTATCAGATGGATAATAAACTTTTATATATCTAGCCTGTTTCATCATATCAACACCATTTTTCATCCTTCTCAAGGAACCTGTCATGTTATTAAGCTTATAATTTAAGAGAGTTACCTCATTTTATGGATTAGAAATAGTACTTAGAAGTTTCTTCTTTTTATTATCCAATTCATCTATGACCCTTTTATGATTTTCATCTGTCTTAAGGCTTTCTTCACACCCGTCACAAGTTTCCTTGTAAGACACATCCAGATCTTCACAGAGGAGATTTTCATCACAAGATTCTACACCATCTGTCCATCTTTAGAGAGAGCACTCACACGTTTGACAATCTCAGTGTTAGGTTCATCTTCTGACTCATCATCATCATACCAAGATATAGAAAATCCCTTTTCTGTTTCTTGAGAAAGGTGGGACATTTTGGCCTAATGTGACCAAAACCTTCATACTCAAAACATTTAATGCCTTTTGCTTTGATTGGAATTCTTTTCAGTTATGGTATTCTTATGAGTAACACAATTATTATTGATGTCATATGAGATGTTCTTGACATCTGGTCTTCCCCTTTGCGCATCATACTAATGCAAGGTGATCCCAGGGGAAAATGGACTCCCACATACGAAGGGCCATTTCTTTATAGAGTCTAAAATCTAACTGCAAGTTCACAGCCTATCGAAGTAATATAAAGGACTGTCAAACCACAGATACCAATCATCAATCTATCAACTCTATTGTTAAGTTTCTTATCTAGGGCAGATCGATTCAGTTGAGAGAGTATAATGCAAAGGAAATAAATATATAGACTAAATTCAGACAAAAGACAAGCTAGAATGTAAATCACATTGGTCAAATAGTATTCTTGTCCATTCTCTTCAATATTCTATTAAATTGATTCCCAAGTAACTCTATGGTATTTGACAATCCTTCCTTAATATATAAATCAGCCTGACCCTCTTCATTTTCATCACTGGGTACAACAAGTATGCTCTTGTTCTTTTTCTCATACTTGTCACTAATAGCCAATTCAAAAGTTGGAAGTGACCCAACAAGTTCATCAACTCTTATGTTATTGATGTCTTGAGCTTCTTCAATAGTTGTTACCTTCAAGTAAAATTTTCTAGGTAGTGACCTAAGAATCTTACTAACAAGCTTTTCTTCTGACATCTTCTCTCCCATGGAACTGGATGTATTTTCTATTTCAAGAACCTTCATATGAAAGTCTTGAATGCTTTCATCATCATTCATCTTTATATTCTCAAATCTAGTATTGAGTAGTTGAAGTCTGGACATCTTAACTTTAGATGTACCTTCATGAGTTGTCTTGAGGATTTCGCAAGCATCTTTAGCAACATTATATGTATTAATTAAGCTCAAAACATTCTTGTCCACTCCATTGAATAGGGAATTCAAGGCTTTGGAATTTCCAAGAGCTAATTTATCTTCCTCTTTAAACAAGTCTTCTTCTAGCTTCAATGATTCATTCCCATCTTTGTCCTTCAAAATAGGATGATTCCATCCTTTCAAAACAACCTTCTAAGATTTGTTGTCCATGGATTTCAGAAAGGGTACCATTCTAACCTTCCAATAGTCATAGTTTGCACCATCTGACAAATATGGTCTATTATTGTATCCTCCTTTCTTGTCAATAGTACCAGAAAATAATCTCCCTGGACCTCACCCAAAAACAGAGCAGGGTGCCTGCTTTGATTCCAATTGAAATTCTGGCACTTTCAAATAAATGTTAAGACAAATGTCACAACACCAAAACACAATGTCAGGACAGATGTTAAGACATCATCTTCCCGATACAACAATTTGTAGAAATTAAATTGCTGAAGATAAATAACACAGACAATTGTTAATCTAGTTCAGTGCAACATCACATATTCTAGGGGCATCCAAGCCAAGAAGGAAATCTGTTATGATAGTATTAGTCAAACTCTATGCTTGATACCTGTGTAGCATACAAAAACAAAACACACTTGGAAGACTCTAAAACCCAAAGACTCTTGAATATAAAGCTTCCCCTTATTTTTCCTTAAGTTCTTTTTAACATTGGGTTTGGGTTTTTCTTTTATAAACTTCTCAGAAGTCCATGGGTTTAGAAATATTCATCCAATTTGTTATTGGTCCATAATCTGGGGGTTGCACCAATTATGCAGAAAAATCTCCTTGAATTTTGGAACAAAACATCATAAGTTTCCTAAATTATCTCAACATCCAATATTAGAAACTAATGTGCAGTTGGAGATAAAATCAATTGTTCCAAATAAAATCTTCTTGACCTTCACAAATAAGTGAGATGTATCCAACAGAATCTCACAAAATCTAATCAAATATGTCAATAAAGTAATAGGAGAACCTGTTGTACCCGTTGATCAAGATGTCATGACATCTTGCTCAACATCTGGCTATGATACATGTTTTCCTAAATGAAACACGTTTTACTAAAATTGTTGCCAATTGTTATACCCCAAAATTTTCCCTCCCATTTTTCTTTAAGATATTCTCCTATGGTTCTAAAATGCTCAAGGTGGCTAAAGAATTTATCAGATAAATTCTTCTCCTAAGTAAGGGGCTCACAACTAGGGATTTATATTTCTCAAGGAAGATTGGGTTTCTAAGGTCTAAAGTGGTTTTCATGGCTCTTCATATGTCCCTAAGGATTCTCATGTCAAATTTCAAGTCTTGCATCACAAGTTTGCTCAATCAATGGCTTAGATGACTGAAAATCAACTGGATTGGGTAAAAAGTCAACTATGGTCAACATATAGTCAAACTTCAAGATTTTTGGTCAACATCAAGGTTTTGAAGTTATATTCATCATTTGATCAAATTTTGATCATGATTCCTCAAGAAAATCCCTCAAATCATCAAAAGTCAAAAGTTGTCAAATTAAGGTTTCCTTAGGAGAAGTCAACTGAACTTTGACCAAGAATAACTTTCACATGCTTCATATGTTTTGCCCCAACCAAATCTCATTTTTAAGTAAATTAAATTCTCTACAACTCTTAATCTCTAATCTCAAGTCCAAAAATACTTCATTTGAGAGATATGGGCCAATACATTATATGTCATTTCAAAAGTCAACAAGAAGACACTTTTTGTCAAGGCAACTTACATCAAGATAAATTCTTCAAAAGCAAAAATGATTACCTTAGAGATTGTATAGTAAATCTTGAGCTGTCCAAAAAGTCCAAGATCACCTTCAAAAGATGAAAATTTAGAGATTTATGACCAGTGCAAGTTGGGAAATTTTGAGCAAATGCATGAAGTTCAAATTAAGCAAACTTGATATTTTGGGCTGTTGGGCCATTGTTTAAGAGTGCAAACGTGTTTTGCAGCTTATCATGCACCTCACATCTTACTCATGCATACCTTGACCTCTCTATTTTATTTTTGATTTTTTTAATTAAAGTCAAAATTAAATTAAATAAAACAAAGGCTTCTACAAGGTCCAAGCCCATATTTTCTTTGCCCTAATTTCAACTTATATATTCTCATTCATTATCTTCATACAGAGACACAAACACCTTGCCTCACAAACTTGTCAAAAAAGATCAAAGAATTTCAAGAACCTTAAAAACTTCAAACCCTACTTACATTGTCGTTCACCACAAACTAATCATTCTATTCACTCCCAGGAAGGTTAGAGGGTAAGAATAGATCAATCGCAACGATCTAGAAGGCTTGAAACACCCATGCATGTCGCGCCATATTATCATTATTTCATGCATTCATAATTTTGTTTTCATATTGTTTTGATTGAATCTAACACTACTAACGTGCTCTTGAGTTTCATTAGTACAGGTTTGGACCATCGTGGAAGTCCCATGCATGCTAAATCTTAAATCACCATATTTGCACCAATTTTCACCGTTTGCGCTATAGCGGCCAAACCATTGAATTTTAGCCCAAAATAATTATCCCATCAAACTCGCAACCCTCGATTTAGGGGGTAGGATGTTTTTAGATTACTAACTCTGCCTATTTCACAGGTTTGATCAAAGGAAGCAACCGGAGAAGACGGCCGGAGCTAGGACTTCGGCGCCTATCTGGTCAATACAATCATGTTTATATTATATATTTATTATTTCATTTAAGTTAATGGATGTACAACCTCCCCAACGGTAGAAGCGCGCGCAATAAGTAATTGGTGTCAAAGGTTCTGGGTTTGATCTAGCCTTTTGGCACTTTGTTTTTCTCATACTTTCATATTTTTTCGGATAGATACAAAACACGTTGAGGCCATATCTTGACACCAAGGCACGCTTGGCTTGGTGGTGATTGTCTTGCTGGAAAGTCTTGAGGGTGTGGGTTGAACACCCACCCCTACCACTCTTGGTTTTTCTCTTAAAATTCTCTATTTTTTTCTTAAAAACCTTCTTTTTCCAAAACCTTTTCAAAAACCTTTAATATTTTATAAAACCTAATTAATTTTTTAAGTTTTCACTTAATTAACATTAATTAATTTTTAGGTTTTCTCTAATTAATTCTTTCATTAATTAAAATCAATTTAGGTTTTTGTTTAATTTAATTAACCAATTTTTTTAATTAAAATCAATTAGTTTTTTTAGGTTAGTTATCCAACCTTTTTTCTATCAAAAATTCAAAAAACAATTTCTTTTCCCGTTTCTTTTATTTTACAAGTTCGCCTATTTTATTATTGTCTCATGTTTTATTTATTTTTTCCAATTATGTACCTGCTTACAGTTTGTAATAGTTTAATTAGGGTTTTACTATCCCCCATCCCGTTTTTACTATTTTGTACCCCCACTCGCCAAGCCTTGTAATAGCGCAGAATTTTATTTCCCGCACTTTACTATCTTTCATTATTGCTATTTTATTTTTATAGTAATTAGGGTTTGTATGGAAAGACGTAAAAACAATCGTAGAAAACCCTAATTGCAAGACTAAAATAACTGAACATGAATCATTCTTCACACATGCACCTTTAGGGTAACCTCACTCATTGCCTCTGGAAACAATCGTGTCCCTCAAACGTGGGTACACTTTAGCAAAGTCCCTCGATTAAAAAGATCATAGTCCCTCGATGATCCTTTGATGCTGCCTTTGGTAAATGATCTTAGTCCCTGACAATAAAATTTCTAAAGCACCCCTACAAGTTTCCTTTGTGACTATACGATGACCCGCGCATGTCCCTTTGCATCCAACGGTATGGCTTCCTACTAACTAATGGTAGGATAGCACTATCTAAAGGTGGCGTAAAATAAAGTGAAAGACTTTGAGTAGGTAGATAGTTCTTAATCGCTTGCTCGCAAACATTTCAAAAAACTTTTTCACAAACACTCTCTCTGAAATATTTTCAAAAAACAAACACTTTGTATGCATTCTTAACTGATACAAGAATCATTACAAAGTTGTCGTACTTAGGAAATTTTTCAAAATATTTTCAAAACACATTCGCAAAGCATTTTCAATATAAAGTGAGCTAGAGATTAAGAGCCCGTAGATAACTACATATGAAAAGGGTGCTAACACACTCCCTTTTCATAACCTACCCCCCGAACTCAAGAAAATCTCGTAGGTCTTTCCTGTACTTTTAACCCTTTTCCTTATTGGATAAAAGAAAAGTCAGTGGCGACTCTTGTTATCCTAAAATTTGCGATAAAACGCAAAAACAAGTCTGTTCTCCCACTGTATTACACCAATCATAAAACCACATACCTAACACCAATGTTAAGTTATCATTGATGATATTAAATATTTCACACATTTTCCACTCTAACATATATTTTGGGATTTTTCAATTGACATATGACTCACAGTCTGTACACCCATAAATGCATCAAGACTCGCTTGAGAGACTCAACTAGCCTATCGCTTGAGGGACTTAATTGACTTTTTTATATATGGACTTTACTAGCCTCTTTCCAGAGGGACTTAACTTGCCCCTTGCCTGAGGGAGTTAACTAGTGTCTTGTTTGTATTCAACTAGTGTTTCATATTAAGAGTTCAATTTCACCCTAGATAGGAAGAATGAACTAAATCACTTTGTCCTTTCTAAGTACTCATGCTTGAGTACATGTATATCAGTATATTCATAAAGGATCTCTAGTCTCTTGTTAATCAGGTTAGCCGCCCCTTAATCGAACGTACCACCCATTTTTCTAGACGTGTCGCCCTTTTCTAGGTTAAGTCACTTTAGCATGAAAATGAGTTTAGTGTCATACTCCTGTAACGCCATAAAGAAAGTCATGATTGAGGTGGATGATGTTAGAAGAAGATTTGGTTCCGCAATATCATCTCTGAGTTTTGATGATAACAAATGAGTATGTTTGTATGAACATTTTGATATTCTAATGTTTGTTATTTTTTATTATTAAACAAACAGGTTATGCTTCTGATGGATGGTGTGGCTAAGACATTAGAAGAGAATTAGTTCCACTTATGCGCTACACAAGTTATGATGAATAGTATTAAGACACTCCAGAACACTCTGAAGTGTAGGCTATGATGTTTGTCTAAAGAAATAAGTCATAAGATCTGAATACATAAGTTCTACTTAAGTCCAAATGCTGGAGACTCATGCTTCTAAAGACAACGTGTTCTAAAGAAACAAGTCAGAAGATCTGAAGACAGAAGTTCTACTTAATCCAGATGTTGAAGACTCGTGCTTCTAAAGACAACGTTTTCTAAAGAAACCAGTCAGAAGATCTGAGGACAGGATATCTACTTAATTCCAAATTCTAAAGACTCAAGTTTCTAAAGACCCATGTGTTATACCCCAAACTTTTCCCTCTCAATTTCTCAAAGATTCCCTCACAAGATCTCCATTGATTCAAAACTGCACCAGGATTGATCAGCTAAAGATACCTCCCAAATTCAAAATTAGGGTTTAAGTTTGTATAAAGACAATTGGACCTTTAAGTGTTTCATATAATTTTCATGGATCATTTTGGACTCTCAAGATTGCTCATGTTAAGTTTCAGGCTTTGGATTACATTTTTGCTCAGACAATTGATTAGTTGACCTAAAATCAACTGTATTAGGGAGAAAGTCAACTATGGTCAATTTACAGTCAAAACACATAATTTTTATCCATATCAACATCTTGAACTCATATATGTCAATTGGTTAAGTTTGGATCACAATTCCTCAAGAAATTTGATCAAATCACAAAAAGGGCAAAATGGTCAAAATTAGGATTTTGACTGAGAAGGTTCAATTCTTGACTTTTTGACCTAGCACATGACTTGTTGGTTTGAGACATGATATCGAGAATACAAATGCATCATTTTAACCTAATAGCATGGTTTAAAACATTTCTCAAGATCAATTGATTGATAATTGAAATTTGGTCAACTAATGAAAAGTCAATTGTACACTGAAAAGTCAAACTTTGACTGTTGGATCAAAATCAAGTTGCAATAATCATATTTCATAAAGACATGTCAAAGTATGAAGATTGTTCATCAAGAAATAAAAAGTCAAGATTACTTTTTAAAAAGTCAAAGTTCTAAACACTTAGAAATTTTTCTAAGTGTTGAGAAAATATGATAATTTCATAACTTTGCGCCAAATTTTCACCATGATGCAAGATGATTCAAGAAAAACATCCAACATGGAAGTTGTAGATCTCAATGAGATCAGAAACATTATATGGAAGAACTTCTTCTAGAAATTTTTGGATCTCAAGTTATAAATCCACGAAGACATGTCCATGAAACTAAAACACTTAGTAAAACTCTGGGCGTTTTAAGTCAGAACTTTGACAGAACTTCTGGGCCAATTTTCTTACAGGTACAATGAGAGTTTTCAAAATTGATTCAAAGAGGGATTGCAAAGCATGATACAAGATTTCTAAAAAGTCATAGAAATCTGTCATATCATGCTGGAGCAGGGAGAATCAAAGATCAAACGTTGGACATTCGTTTTTAAATTATGAGTCATTTTCATGATGAACATCTGATCCAATTCCAAAAAATGCTACGTAATCCCACTTTTCAGGCCCTCTAACGTGCATATCTATCCTAAATCAGAATATTACATGAGCATTTAAGCTATGAACCACTTGATTTAAGCTTTGTCCAATACACCTTGCCATTTAAGGAAGAAAGTTCACACTTCCATTCTGGAAAAGTGACTTTAATCACAAATCCACTCTCCTTGAGCTTTGTGTTTGTTCTTTCTGCACAAGCATCCCCTACAACTCAGAACAGGCGTGTTTAAAGTTGCTAGCCACCATATCCTGCCTTGAAACCATATTTTTCTAAGCTTGCTTCAACAACAAGTCAAAATCCACAACATGTGATTTTGTACTTCTGACTTCACCATGCTTCCAAACCCTTTGCCTATAAATTAAACCTTCATTCGCAAGCTGAAGAGGATTGGACAAGCCCTGAAACTCACAAAAATTCACAAGAACCAGAAATTGCAACACAAGCACAAAAACTTGTCATTTCTGATTTTCGAATCCAATTTCCAAAATCCCTCGTGCGTTTCTTGGCCAAACAATCAACTAAAGTTTCTAATACACATATAGAAGTTATCCCAACCTCTGTTTTTAGACTGTAACATCATCTTCACCAACCTCCATTTTCAAAAACAGAGCACTACATATTGGCTTCTCTAGAACATTCTAGTCCTCAATAGCTCAAGCTAACCATTTCATTAGCTTCCTGGGAACTTGAGGAAGCTAACATGATCATCACAATAACTTGAATAAAGCTCTAGTTCAAAACACGATCTTCAGTTGCAAGGTAAGTTCTTCTGAATTTCATCTCATTATTTAGGCATTGTTAGGCTTGCATTTTCAAAGACAAAATGTAGATATCATTGCTCTGAAATTGTACATATCTATAGATTTTATTTATATGTCCTGAGTAGAGAGAATTTAGGATCATAACTTCTTGAAAAATAAGGGTTCAGATTAGGGGTAGCAAAATTCATGTTTGTTTCTGATTTATTGTTTTAATGTTTTATAGTTCTGGAACCATGATGAAATTTTCCATAACTGTCACGTTTACATTTTCCATTTTGGTTGAGAAGTGAATGACTTGCAGATGCTCTGGCTGGCGCGAGGAATAAGATGAAGTTCATCATCAGAACTGATTTTGTAATACATATTTATGGTTTTGCTTTTAATACCGGATGTATAGCCACCCCAGTGGTAGAAATCGCGCGCGTAAGGCATTAGTATCCAGGGTCCTGGGTTCTACCCCCAAGAGCACCGTTTATTTTTGTTTCTTAACATTTTACCCCATATATCTGTTAACAACATGCCTGGGCCATAACTTCTAGGCTATCCCATCTTTGCTTCTAGCATCGCTCCCCATGAACCTGTTAACAACACGCCTAGGCTAGAACTTCTAGGCTATCCCATTTTTGCTTCCAGCATTCCTCCATTTACCTGTTAACAACACGCCTATGCCAGAACTTCTAGGTTGTCCCATCTTTGCTTATAACATACATCCCCATGAACCTGTTAACAACACGCCTAGGCCATAACTTCTAGGTTGTCCCATTTTTGCTTCCAGCATTCCTCCATTTACCTGTTAACAACATGCCTATGCCAAAACTTTTAGGTTGTCCCATCTTTGCTTGTAGCATCCCTCCTCATGAACCTATTAACAACACTCATAGGCCAGAACTTCTAGGTTATCCCTTTTTTGCTTCCAGCATTCCTCCATTTACCTGTTAACAACACGCCTAGGCCAGAACGTATAAGCCTTCTCATTTTTGCTTCCAGCATTCCTCCATTTACCTGTTAACAACACGTATAGGCCAGAACTTCTAGGCCTTCTCATTTTTGCTTCCAGCATCACCCCCTCCATGTACTTGTTAGCAGCACGCCTGGGTCATAACTTCTAGGCTTTCTCATTTCCTTCTTCAAGCATCATTCCCCTATTTACTTGTTAGTAGCGCGCTTGGGCCATAATTTATGGGGTTTCTCCTTTCCACTTTCTAATCCCCCCCTAATTTTTATTTTATATTTTTATTTTTATTTCTATTTTCTTTCCTTATTATTATTTTTTAATTAAAAACAACAAAAATATTACGTTTTTTTAAATTATTTAGTTTATTTTTATTTAACTTCTTGAAATAAAAAAGACCAAAAACAATTTCTTATTTAACTTCTTTTCTTTAACTTAATATTAAACTTAGATTTAGTTATTTTTCTTGGTTTAAGTTTAAAATTAATTTAGTTTAATTTTCTTACTTCATACTATTTATCTTCTTTTAGAAATTTAGGTTAAAATAATTTCTTAAACAAAATCAAAACAAATTCATTTTCCTTTCATTCATGTCTTGTACATTATATTCATTTCAATTCGTGACATTATTCAAGTTCAATATGGTTGTAATAGATAATTAGATTTAATTTCTTACAATCTCCATTTGTAAATTTGTACACCCCATCCCCAAGTGATATAATAGCATAGGATATTTACTTTCCGCAATTTATCATTTTCATATAAATGCTAGTAATTTAGGGTTTGTATGAAAAGATAAAATCAATCTTAGACAACCCTAATCCAAGACAAAATAATGCATGAAAAATAAACACTTGCACACTTTGCACCTCTAGTTTTAACTCCACTTGTTGCCTAAGAAATGGTCATGTTATGCATGTGAGACATCTTAGCAAAAACAAACAAAATACAAGATCGAAGTCCCTCGATGACGCTACAAGTGTTTCCTTACGAATGATCTTAGTCTCTTAATAAAAATGCTAAGATATCTCACAACATTGCATCTTATGACTATACGATGACCCACACTCGTCCCTTTACATCCAAAGATAGGGCTTCTTACCAATCAATAGTAAGATAGCAATGTCAAAGGAAAAGAGAAATGAACAAAATACTTTTGAGTAGGTAGAACATTCTTAGTTGCTTGCTCACAATCCATCTTCAAAAACAAACATCTCTTCAAACACACCAAACACTTTCAAAAACATGAAATATTTTCAAAAAATCCAACACTTTGTATGCATTTTCTAGAAATGAGAATCATTACAAAGCTTTCCTAAAGGAAGGCGCTTTTCAAAAATACCTTCAAAACCCACCACAAACACATTTCAAACAAAGCAATTTCAAAAGTTATCTAGCAAGAAACTAAGAGCCCGTAGATAACTACAGATGAAAAGGGTGCTAACACCTTCACTTTTCATAACCTACCCCCCGAACTCAAGAAAATATATCAAATATATTTCCCGTTCTTTTCACCCTTTCCTTATTGGATAAAAGAAAAGTCGGTGGTGACTATTTCTATCCGCAACAATTGCGATCAAACGCAAAACATCCAAGTCGGTTATCCCATCGTATTACAAAACTAGTGACTCTGCTAGGGACTATTTAAAAGTGGGGTTACCTTGGGGTTAGATCACATTTACTTGCTTTCATTGTTTGATTTGTTTTCTTTACATTTTATGGGTCCTTGTTTGGGTTTGTATTGATCCTCTACCCGGATCTGGGAACACCATTAGGTAAATAGCAAAGATTGTGGAGACTGTATGACATAGACCGATATGGTTGAGACAATAGCTATGTTACTGTGACATATTTGTGGGTACCTGTATCCCTTATGGATAATTAAGGAGAATATGGGGCCGCTGAGTGATGTCATGAAGCACTAACGAACCTTAGAACCTTTAATTGAACAACTTAGCCATTAGGAAGTAGTGAGATAGCCGGTTTCTATGGAAAGCTGAAAATTGGTTGATACTCGATACTACGCTCATTGAGATCATACTTTTGAGATATTTTGGCCTCAAGAAAAGATTGATTGTGCTAAAACAATGCCCAATGAAGAAAAATCAGTGATACTGAGATTCCCTAGAACCCGATTACTTTTTATGACAGGTTGAACCAACTAAACTTCAAGAGGGTACTTACCTATGAACTCCATGCAAGCCTAAACCTAAGGTACTTGTGTGCTTTGTTTGTGATTATTATTCATGTCATCATAAACATCATAACATCATAAAACATTCTCACTAACCATTTTAATAATTTAGGAATTTATCTTTGTTCTATTTTGTAGGTCATGACTTCTACTCGTAGGAATACCATCTCAGTCAACTTCGTAAAAGTGCATCCTCAACTTCAAGAGTTAGCATCAAGAGTACCTGGAGATTCTCCTTTCACCAAGAAATATGGTCGACTTCTCAACTTGGCTACCTCAAACTTCCAAGAAGAAATGATGTGTGTGCTTTTCCAATTCTTTGATCATATACATCATTGTTTCACCTTTCCCGACTACCAATTGGTGCCTAAATTAGAGGAATTCTCTCAATTATTATGAGTGTCTATGCTTGACCAAATACCATTCACCGGTTTAGAAGAGACTCCAAAACCTGAAGTTATTTCCAAAACTTTGCATTTGAAGAGATCTGACATTGTGGAAAATTGGGAGACAAGAAGTGGAGTTAAGGGTTTCTTAAAATTTTTGTTGGAGAAGGCTTGTTTATTCTGGGAAGATATGGATTTTAAAGCTTTTGAGGATGTCTTGGCCCTTCTAATCTATGGTTTGGTTCTATTCCCAAATCCAGACAAACTCATAGATGTGAATGCCATCAAGGTTTTTCTCTCTCGTAATCACATACCTACTTTGCTTGGAGACATTCTACATTGTTTCCACACTCGCACCATGAAGAAAAGAGGTACTCTTTTTTTTGCATTCCATTACTCTCTAGATGGTTTATTTCACACCTACCTCGATCAACGTTAAAGAATGAGCAAGGCTTGACATAGTCTCAAAGATTAATGTCACTCACATATTCTGATATTTATTGGTGTGCTCGATCTATGGAGGACCTTACTGTTGTACCCCAAAATTTGCCCTCCCATATTCTTCAAAATTTGCCAAAGTCAAAGCTTCAAAATCTCCCCAAGGGTTGCACAGTTCAAGGACCTCCTAACAGTCAAAATTAGGGTTTTTTGTTCTGACAAATAAATTGAAGTTTCCAAGGGCCCAATCAAGTCCCACATGCCTACAAACATGGTCAAGCATCCTCATACCAAGTTTCAAGACTTACAGCACAAAATTGCACAGTCAAAAACCCTAATTGCACTACAGTCAACTGTAGGGGCAAAATGGTCATTTGACAGTCAAAAGTTCAAATTTTTGGTCAACATCTCATTTTGAAGCCACAAACATCATTTGATCAATGCTTGATCATGATTCTCAAAGCTTGGCTCAAAAAGTCTCAAGATGCAAAAGTTTCCATATTTGGACAGTTAAAAAAGTCAACTGTAACTTGACCAAGGCATAACTTTCACATGGATTATCAGAAAAATTCCATCCAAAGCTCATTTTGAAGATAAAGACATTTCCTACAACTCCTCTTCATACTTCAAGTCCAATAAATGCTCTCACAAAAAGTTATCAATTTCAACATTATAGGTCATTTTCAAAAGTCAACAAAAAGGGACTTTAAGTCAAAGGCCATAACTTGAGATTGGTAAATCAAATTGACATGGGACCAAAGGAATTGGTTAGAGGACTCAAATAACTTTCCAAAATGTCCAAGAACATGAGCAAATCTTAAAAATTGAGGAGGTTATGCCTTGTGGAAGTTGGGAAATTTTTGGATATTTTGAAAAGTCAACATTGCTTCAAATGACCTAAAATTGCTAATGGGCCTCTTTTTCTTCCACAATTCATCACCCAAGGCATGTGCACGACCATTTGGCCCAAAGGGAAGTTTTTATCATTTTTATTTTATTTATTTGAATTTTTAATTGCTAGAAATTCATTTAATTAATTAAAATATATGAAAAATACTAAACCTACCTTTTTGAATCTTTTTGTGCATAAAATATCTCCAAGATTTCGTGCAAATCAGGTTAGGAAAGAATCAAAGGTGATTGGATATGATTGAAGCCAAAATAGCATGAAAAAGATTTGGAAAATTATGGCATAAAAATCAAATATTGATTCCTTCAATTCATGGATTTTTTGATCAAATTCTCAACCCTAATCCTTCCATACATAAGTGCAAAGCAAACCCTCGTGCCCATAGACTCCCAGCTGCGCAGAAAAGCCAAGAACAAAACTTGAATTTTCTTAAAAAAGTCAAATACTGAAAACTAGGTTAGAGGTTGATTCAAGCCAAAAGACTTGTTCCATTACCTTCCTGAGGCTTCAAGGAAGGTTTTCAAATCAAAACCATCCATCCTAACACCAAGAAACGTGAGAATAATCGTCCCCTGTACAGAAAATTTTTCACATTCTTGCATCACGATTCATGCATCTTTAATAATTTTTGATGTTTGATTTATGTTCAGTGTTTAATTCTAAAGCTAACTGTGTGGTTTGATTAAGTTTCCGTGCCAAAATAGAAGATTCACCATGGATGCGTGCTAGGGTTTTCAGAACCTTGAATTAGGGTTTCTTAGTTAAGGAAAAATTAGCACATGAGACCTAGGCCATTCAACTCAGCATGCTTGGACGATTATAAAGCCACCCTTGCGCTCAATTTATGAGCTACCACGAGCTAATCGCTATTTTCTGGAATGGCATATTTTGGAACGGTTCAAAACCGTTGTTGATTCTTTATGTTTCAGGAAAAAAACAAAGCGAGGAAGACGAAGACTAGGTGTAAGGCAGCCATTGGTTGGTTTGAATTTCGCGCGAAAAAGGAGCATTAACATTTGTTTTGTTTTATTATATTTATTAGTTATATGATATACAAAGAAATCAAAGTGGAGCAGTTGGCAAAGCGTGGCATTGGTAATCTTCAGGACCTGGGTTCGAGCCCCAGGTCCCCACCCCTTCCATATTATTTTTCATTTAATGCTTGTGTACAGTTTCATTGCTAGGGTGCATCATACTCTCCACATCTAGGCCTGCCACGCACATGCTAAGATCAATCCAAGGGCCATAGTTGGAAGAATATCATGGACATAAGTCAAAGGTGTTACACGCTGGCACGAGAAGTCAACCAGGCTAAAGCTATTGGGCCTGGATTCCTAAGTTGTGACCTCCAATTGGGGACAGAACCCCCCCAAGGTTTGCCATTTTTTTTTTACATTTTATTTTTTATTTGATTTAATTAATTTCCCTTAAATTTAATTATTACTTTCATAAAAAATATAAAAAACAATAAAAAATAGAAAAAGACAAAATTAAATATATTGTTATTTAACTAATATTTTTGTAAATAAAGTTTTGTATCAATTAATTAGTTTTAATTTAGGAGTAAATCTTGATATTTTTCTAATAAACTTAAAATGTGTAGAATTAGGGTTTGATCAATTGTTTATCTTTTTTTCTTTTCTTTCACAATAATTAATTATTAAAATATTATTATTTTTATAAATCAAAATTGCATGTAAATAATTAGGTTAATTTAGGTTTAACTTTAATATTTTTTCTTAATAAATAAAAGTTATAGAATTAGGGTTAATATTTTATTTTAATTAATCTTTCTCATAAAAATTCATAAATCCAAAAAATACCAAAAATAACTTCCTTTCATTTTAATTTTAATTAATTTAATAATTTAATTTAATTTCATTAAAAAGGGTCCAACGCCCTCGTTTCCAATTTCAATTCAATTCGCGTATGTATTTCTTTTTCTTTTAATTTTTATGTACCTCTCCCAAAGCCGTATAAATTTAATTTCTCGCACTTTACCTTTATGTCTTTATTTTCTGTCAAATCGGGTTCTGGAAATTTTGGCGATGTGGACCCGCGCCTTTTGTAATAGTTTAGAATTTTACCTTTTCGCAACCTTTTTAACTGTTAACTAAATGCATGCAAGAATGAATGTCTAAATAAAAACAAAAGCGTAGATCACCCATAACATGACAAGACAAAAATAAATGAACATGACACACAAATCACACACCACCCCTAGGGTACGTCTCACTGTTGCCTTGCCTCGAAAGGTGATCGTCGAGTAGAGGATGTCTTAGTAAGTCCTCATGATCCGGGAACCTGGCATGAGGGTAGCTTCTAAGGTGTCTTCCCATTGCTCTGGTGATCACCATGTCCCGAACCTCGAATTGACCCGAACACCTCCAACGGTGGTGCTACCTACCTCTCAATGGTGGGATGGCACTACTTTAAAGGACATTTACACAGACGAATTCCTTAAGGTAGGTAGACGACTCGTGGATACTTGCTCTAATTCAAAACAAAACAAATCAAAAATACTGTTCACACCAACACATTTTCAAAAAGCTTTCGAAAGCATTTTTCAAACACTCTTGAGGACCGATACAAGAGTCGAACTGGAATTTTCAAAGAAACTTTTTAAAACCCACAGTTGAAAAGCAAACAAACCATTTTTGAAAACACAAATGAGCAAGTATCTAAGAGCCCATGGATAACCATGGATAGAAAGGGTGCTAACACCTTCCCTTTCTATAATCTACCTCCCGAACCGAGAGCAATCTCTATAAGGAATTTTTCTGTGCTTTTGTCCTTTCCATTTGGAGAAAATAAAAGACGGTGGCGACTCTTGCTTCTGCGACATTTCGCGAACCAGCGTTAAACAGTCAGTT
Organism: Vicia faba; assembly: GCA_948472305.1. NCBI lineage: Eukaryota > Viridiplantae > Streptophyta > Magnoliopsida > Fabales > Fabaceae > Vicia > Vicia faba. The sequence goes on along the minus strand of OX451738.1, from coordinate 510,773,848 downwards.
CCAGATCCACCGATCACAGAACTGGCGACTCTGCTGGGGATAATTTTAAAGTGAGGTGTACCTTAGGGTTAGTTCATAACTGTATTTTCAATTGTATTGACTTGTCTGCTTTAAATTTGTGGGTTGCAAGGGAGTTACTTAGATCCTAACCCGGATCTGGGGATACCCTGTTTAGGTAGCATAAGCTGTGAGGGACCTGTCCGGCGTAGACCGACACAGGTGAAGCAGTGGCTACGTTGGTGTGGCACCTTGGTCTGTACCGATATCCCTTGTGTTTCAACGAGGAGAATATGGGTCTTCTAAGGAGTCATTAAGCACCAACAACCTTAGAACCTTAAATGACACAACTTGGCCATTAGAACAGTAGCAGTATGCTACGCCCATTGAGGCTAAACTCTCGTGATGGTTCTGGCCGTAAGAAAAGATTACGATGCTGGAGTTATGACCGATTGAGGGTAGTCAATGATATTGGGATCCTCTAAGAACCCGGTTACTTTGATAGGACAGGTATGAACCAACAAACTGAAAGAGGGTAGTACCTAGACCTCATGTTGGCCTAAACTTTAGGGGCTTGCCTTGTGTGACTTGTGTGCCTTACCATGTTTTCCTTTGTATTTGTTTGTGGTGTGCTTTATCATAACATCATGACATCATGAGCATTGCATGCATCCTGCATAAGGACTGACCATTTCAAAGACAAGAGGGTTTCACCTTTGCTCTGTTTTGTAGGACATCATGATGCCTGTGCGAAGGAATACTATCCGGTTCAACTTTGTTCATTCACCTGAGTTGCTTGAAGAGTTGGTTAGCAGGATTCCAAATACCACTTCCTTCATTCAGAGGCATGGTTCTCTTCTCAGTTTAGTCACTGCAAAGCGGGATCAACAGTTGATGAGTGTTATGACCCAGTTCTATGACCCTCTGTACCAGTGCTTCACCTTTCAAGACTTCCAGCTGGTCCCTACCCTGGAAGAGTTCTCTGATTTGCTTGGTATCCCTATCTTGGATCAGACTCCCTTCACTGGTTGGGAAAAGACCCTCAGGCTTGAGGATGTTGCTGCAGCTCTTCCCTTGACACATCAAGAGGTAATGGACAACTGGGTAACTAGAAGCGGAGTTAAGGGTTTCTTGGCCAAGTTTCTGATTGGTAAGGCTAACAGTTTCTGGAATGACCTGGACTTTAGGGCATATGAAGACATCTTGGCTCTCCTAATCTATGGGCTAGTCTTGTTTCCTAATCCTGACAACTTCATCAATGTCACTGCCATAAGGATCTTTATGTCTCAGAATCCCGTGCCCACTCTCTTGGGTGACATCTTGCAACAACTTCATGCTCGTACTACCCGAAGATGAGGAACCCTATGGTGTTGTATCCCTTTGTTGGTGAGGTGGTTTATTTCGCACCTCCCTAAGTTCGTATTGAAGAACCAAGAAGGAAGAGGTTGGGCTCATAGGTTAATGTCTCTCACCGATAAAGACATCATTTGGACTTGCAGAGGTTTGGATGAGATAGCTATTATTGATCGATGCGGGGAATACCCTAATGTTCCTCTGATTGGTACCCAAGGAGGGATCTCTTACAATCCATGTCTAGCGCTCCGTCAGTTTGGAAGAGCCAGAAGAGCAGGCCCCCATGAGATGTTGGTGCCTCACATCAGTTTTGAGTTTCAGATGGACAGTAATGAGCTGCGTCGTAGGTTCATCAAGGCTTGGGACAAAGTTCATAAAGCTGACCCACAAGAGTTGGGGCCAAAGACTTCTTTACCTATGGAAGCCTACTACAAATGGGTTCGCATCCGTGCTCAGAAGTTAGGTATGCCGTATGAAGCTGTCAGACCCGTCATTCTTGAGTGTCCTGACAAAGATGGTGTTCCTCCAAATGTCCTTCCTCCTCAGATACCTACTGATTATGAGACATTAAAGAGGTCTTGGTCGCAACTGCGAGAAGAACGGGATTCTTACCGGGAAAAGTTCAACGAGCAGGAATTGAAGATCCAGAAGCTGACAAAGCAGTTGGAGAATGAGAGAGCTATGAATGACTACATCCGTACTGAGAAGAGGAGACCATGGGATCAATAAGGAGCTCTGGATGTTCTTTTACAGTTTTATTTCCCTTTTTAGTATTTCCTTTCATGTAACGCCTAAGGGCAACCTGTTGAACAATTTAAGTTTCAAAGTTGAATCTAATGAAGTGTGTTCCTTTTTTGTTTACAAAGTTGATTCCCGATTGTCTTTGAAAACATAAATCATACGCATTCCATTCATCATGTGCATAGCAGGTTTTCTTCTTTTCAGGTTACTTACCGTTCTTCGCTGTTTATTTCAGCATCATGAATCCTGACTCATCATCAACTGAGATGTCTATCAAGGCTCTTCAGGCGCAGAATGCGCAATTTCAGGAATTAATCATGGGTCTGGTTCAGGGCCAAGAAGAGCTGAAGGCTCTGCTCCTGAAGAAGGAAAAGAAGAAGAAGAGAAGGACTGTTCTTTTCAACTCGGGCCGAAGGTTTGGCAACACTCTGTAGAATGAAGAGGCTGGTTCTTCCATAGGCAAGGGTACTCCTCAAGAGGGAAAAGGTCCAAGTCCGGTAGTCTCCGACAACGAGACTGATTTTGATGAAGAGCAATATCCTCCGGCTGAAGACCGTTACAAGCAGTTGGAAGACAGGTTGAATGCTATGGAGATACAACAGGTACCTGGGCTGGATTTTGGAGATTTGGGTTTGTCTACTGGTGTGATTATTCATCGTAAGTTCAAAGCACCATCTTTCACTAAGTACGACGGGGCGTCTTGTCCCAAGCTACATCTCAGGTCCTATGTTCGGAAGATTCAACCGTACTCAGTGGATAAGAATTTGTGGATCCACTTCTTCCAGGAGAGTCTTTCAGGGACTCATCTCGAATGGTTCTATCAGCTGGATGGGACCAAGGTTCGTAACTGGGAGGAGTTGGCTACTGCTTTCTATAAGCAGTATCAGTATAATGCCGACCTTGCCCCTACACGTACCCAACTCCAGGGTATGTCGTTAGGTTCAAGTGAAGGTTTTAAAGAGTACGCTCAGAAGTGGAGGGATCTGGATGGCAGAGTGCAGCCTCCGTTGACTGACCGGGAGTTGGTAGACATGTTCTTGGGGACCCTATCTGGGCCGTTTTTCAACCATCTTATCGGTAACTCGTCTGCAGGGTTTACCGATCTTATTCTGACTAGAGAGAGAATTGAGGCTGGGTTGAAGTCTGGTAAGATTCCGAAAGGTACATCGTCTAGTTCTGAGAAGAAACCCTTCAAGAAGGAGGCTAGTGTTGTATATGGCTCCCGGAGACAAGAGAAATCTGAGCGCCGCCAATCTGTCAGCGCGGTGATGATTGCCAAGCCTGCTGCCACTCCTCGGCCAACCAATCCTCAAAGGGCTGAAAGACCCCGGAGAGAATTCACCCGTTTGAGCGTGACTCTATCCCAAATCTTGCCGCAGTTGCTGTCCACCAACTTAGTGACTGTCAGAGAGGCCCCCAAAGTTGTAAACACTGCCTCTCCGAAATACAATCCAAATGCTCGCTGTGCTTACCATTCTGATAGCCCGGGGCATTCCACTGACGATTGTTGGGCCTTAAGGAACAAGCTGCAGGACCTTATTGACGCCAAGGAGGTACAATTTGAGGCATCTGAGAAGCCTAACATAGTGACAGCTCCCCTGCCTGCTCATGGAGTGAATGCTATTGGGGACGAAGATGAAGTAGATGAAGCTGAGTTTGATAGCTGGATTTACCCGGCAACCGACAGTGGACCTAGCAATTGGAGTGCAAAGGACAATCTACCTGTTTCTCTTGTTACTAAGTAATGAATTCCTATGTTTTTGGTATTTGAAATAAACAATAAATTGAACTCTATGGCCCGGTGTCTTACCCGAGGCACCGTGGTTTCATTTGTGAGGGCATATAAATTGTCATTTCATATATCATAAATAAAAATCTTGGACGTTTTCTCGCATTTCAAATCTTATGCTCCTTTTCTGTCTTTCTTCCCTTTATATATTTCAAAACAGCTGTATTTACACACACTCACTCATACAGGTTTCAATCCACTATGGATCTCACTGGTAACGACTCTGCTACTGCCAGTTATGACTTCGAAAATCCGATCAACTTAGCCGAAGACGAAGGTGAAGATGATTGCGAAGTGCCTGGCAAGCTTGCAAGGCTGTTACTCCAGGAGGATAGGGCAATTCAACCACATGAAGAGCCAGTGGAGATAATAAATCTAGGTACCGAGGCAGACAGGAAAGAGGTAAAGATTGGTGCTAACCTAGAGCTCAGCGTGAAGCAACGGTTGACTAAGATGCTACATGAGTATATGGAGATCTTTGCTTGGTCCTACGAAGACATGCCCGGGTTGGATACCGATATTGTGGTCCATCACTTGCCTACTAAGGAAGACTGCCCTCCGGTTAAGCAAAAGGTCCGCCGTATGCGTCCAGAGATGTCTGAGAAGATCAAAGCCGAGGTTATGAAGCAATTTGATGCTAGGTTCCTTGCAGTGACTTCTTACCCTCAGTGGGTTGCTAATGTGGTGCCGGTACCAAAGAAAGACGGTAAGGTCAGAATGTGTGTCGATTACAGGGATCTGAACAGGGCCAGCCCCAAGGATGACTTTCCTCTACCTCACATTGATGTCCTTGTTGACAATACAGCTCAGCATAAGGTGTTCTCTTTCATGGATGGTTTCTCAGGTTACAATCAGATCAAGATGGCTCCTGAAGACATGGAGAAGACTACCTTTGTTACTCAGTGGGGCACCTTCTGCTACAAGGTCATGCCTTTCGGACTAAAGAATGCTGGGGCAACCTACCAACGTGCCATGGTTGCTTTATTTCATGATATGATCCATCATGAGATAGAAGTATATGTTGACGACATGATCGCAAGGTCCCAAACTGAGGAAGAGCACCTAGATCATCTGCAGAAGTTGTTTGACCGGTTGAAATTGTACAAGCTAAGGTTGAACCCGAACAAGTGCACCTTCGGGGTAAGATCTGGAAAGTTGCTAGGCTTCGTTGTAAGTGACAAGGGTATTCAAGTGGACCCTGCCAAGGTTAAAGCTATTCAAGAGATGCCAGTTCCTAAGACAGAGAAAGAGGTCAGAGGCTTTTTAGGACGCCTGAATTACATTGCTCGGTTCATCTCACACCTAACTGCTACCTGTGAGCCAATCTTCAAGCTGCTGAAGAAAGATCAGGTAGTACGCTGGAATGATGAATGTCAGGCTGCTTTTGACAGAATCAAAGAGTATCTCCAAGAACCACCCATCCTTATGCCACCGGTTGAAGGGAGACCTCTGATACTATATCTGACAGTGCTTGACAACTCAATGGGGTGTGTGCTGGGGCAGCATGACGAGTCTGGCCGAAAAGAGCATGCCATTTATTACCTTAGAAAAAAGTTTACCGACTGTGAGACCCGATACTCACTGCTTGAGAAAACTTGCTGCGCTTTGGTATGGGCTGCTCCCCGGCTGAGACAGTATATGCTGACTCATACTACCTTGTTAATCTCAAAGATGGATCCTATAAAGTACATATTTGAAAAACCTGCTCTGTCTGGGAGAATTGCAAGATGGCAAATGATCTTGACGGAATACGACATTCAGTACACGACCCAGAAAGCCATCAAAGGAAGTGTGTTGGCAGACCACTTGGCACATCAGGCCGTAGACGACTATCGGTCAATGAACTTCGAGTTTCCAGACGAGAGCATCATGATTGTGACTGATTGTGAAGTACCTGGACCGGATGAAGGACCTGAGGAAGGATCCCGATGGTCTATGCACTTTGACGGAGCCTCCAATGCTTTGGGTAACGGTATCGGCGCTATAATCATATCCCCTCAAGGCACTCATACTCCACTCACTGCCCGGTTATGTTTCAACTGTACCAACAACATGGCGGAGTATGAGGCGTGCATTATGGGTCTTCAAGCTGCGATCGACCTAAGGATCAAGTTTCTGAGTGTCTTCGGAGATTCCGCTCTCGTGATCAATCAGATTAAAGGAGAGTGGGATACGAAACATCCGAATCTTATTCCTTACAGAGAATGTGTATTGACCTTGATCCCCCACTTCACAGAGATAACCTTTGAACATTTCCCAAGAGAGGAGAATCAGCTGGCAGACGCGTTAGCTACGATGTCTTCTATGTTCAAGGTCAAGTGGGACAATGAGGCTCCCCGGATCATTATCTGGAAACTGGACGAACCGGCATACTGTTGTGATCTCGAAACTGAATCGGTGACTGAGAAGCCTTGGTACCATGAAGTGAAGAGATATCTGGAAGCTCAGGAATACCCTGAAGGGGCGTCTATCAACGATAAGAAGTTTCTGAGAAGGTTCGCAGCAAAGTTCTTCCTTAGCAACGGCATCTTGTACAAGCGAAACCATGATTCGACCTTACTGCGTTGTGTGGATAAGAATGAAGCAGAAAGGATCATGGAAGAGCTACATGAAGGGACCTTTGGCACACATTCCAGTGGACACACTATGGCAAAGAAGATCCTCCGGGCAGGGTATTTTTGGTCCACAGTGGAAGCTGACTGCTACCAACATTCCAGGACATGCCACAAATGCCAGATTTATGCAGACAAAGTGCATGTTCCTCCCGTTTCGCTGAATGTTCTGACTGCGCCTTGGCTGTTTGCAATGTGAGGCATAGACATGATCGGTGAGATTAAACCTACGGCATCCAACGGGCACCGCTTCATCCTAGTGGCGATTGATTATTTCACGAAGTGGGTCGAAGCAGCTTCCTATGCTACGGTAACCAAGACTGTTGTGGCACGGTTCATTCGGCATAATCTGATCTGTCGATACGGCGTCCCAGAAAGAATTATTACAGACAACGGTACCAATCTGAATAACAAGATGATCACTGAGCTCTGCGAGCAGTTTAAGATACAGCACCATAACTCTTCTCCTTACAGACCGAAGATGAATGGGGATGTAGAAGCAGCAAATAAGAATATCAAGAAAATCGTGCAGAAGATGACAGTGACTTATAAAGATTGGCACGAGATGTTACCGTTCGCTCTACATGGGTACCGTACCTCAGCCAGGACGTCAACCGGGGCAACTCCTTTCTCCTTGGTTTATGGTATGGAAGCAGTCTTACCGATCGAAGTGCAAATACCCTCTCTCCGGATAATGAAGGATGCAAATCTGAACGAAGATGATTGGATCCAGACACGACTTGATCAGTTAAATCTTATTGATGAAAAGAGGCTTACTGCTATCTGTCATGGTCAGACGTATCAGAAACGAATGATCAGGGCATTTAACAAAAAGGTCAGACCACAGGAATATCAAGTTGGGGATCTGGTAATCAAACGAATCATCCTTCCTCAGAGTGATCCAAGGGGAAAATGGACCCCTACGTACGAGGGGCCATTTGTGGTTAAACATGTGTTCTCAGGAGGAGCCATGATTCTAACCAACATGGACGGTGACGACCTTCCTCACCCCGCCAATGCAGACATAGTAAAAAGATACTACGCATAAAAAAGACCCGCTAGGCTGACATGCCTAGGCAAAAATTAGGGCTTCCCGGCGAACCAAAAGGGTTCGGGCAAAATGAAGGGATGAAATAAAAAAAAATCTGTACACCCGGCAAGTCGAAAACCTGAAAAGGCGGCTTGGGCAAAAATGGGTATCCCGGTGGACTGAAAACCCGAAAGGGCGGTCCAGGCAAAAGTTAGGGATAAAAGCGTAATACTATGTCTCATTGGATCACTTTGCATCCAGAATCCGGTATCTATATCAAGTTCAGACGGCATGATCAGTCAGCTTCATCTTCAACTAAGGTCATCAAGTGATGAGACGCTCAGAGATATAAGGGTAGTAGCAGAGTTGAAACCCAGTGGGATCATTCATTTCACACAGCTGTTTTATTTTCTCTTGTACAAAATTTGTATAAACTCTTTTGTTCGGCGGCGTTCTCTTACTAGGACGTCAGCCTCTTGTACATAAAACGCCTATTTTTCAGGCAAATTCAAAATCAATACAAAATCACTTTTCAGTTAAAATTGCCAATTGTTTTTCTTTTTCTGTTTTGTTTTGCGAAGAACGTCCAAGGTTCAATGTGTGATATATGCATTGACAATAATTTGCTAACTCATGAATATTTGCATACAAAACAAAGGATTAATTACAGGTAACATTAGAAACAGGGGCAATAAAGAGTCGTCTAAGCAATCTAATTGTTCTATCCTCCCAAGGTACCAAGGTAGGTTCAGCTAAAGAACATAATCGGCATATCTTAATTCCCCAGAGAGTACGTCAGCAAGCAGTATACTCTCCTCAAGCAAAGCTATATTATCAAACCTTAAGGAAAGTGGGTATCCTCCCGCAGAGCTCAACATTCTCCAGCAGTATATACACATTCTTAACAAGCATCCCCGGCAGTCTTGACCTAAAGATTGTTCCCCGGCAGCATGTCAAGCATTCATTGAAGTCACTTCCCCGGTACAGTTCAAAACTTCCCCAAAAGAGTCCAATCTAGTTCCCCGGGAAAGTTGGAATTCATCTCCCCAAGCAGTAAGCTTATCCCCAGTAGATTCTGGAAGCTTACCCCCGCAGAGCACGAACGCATCTCCCGGCTTTATTCAAAGAGTTATTTCCTTACCAGGATATAACTGGGCTATCCTCAGCCAAAAGCCACAAAAAGATCGTCCCCGACAAAGTCTCCTTATCCCCAGCGAAGTCTATTAACACTTCCAAAAGAACAGTGGTATCCCCAGCGAAGTTACCATCAACATCTCAATAAAGTATCTCTCTCCCCACAGAGTATTGCTCCCCAGCAAGAGTGCTAGAGTACTTTTCTCCCCGCAGAGTAATCCATTCGCCAAGCTGTTCCCCAACGGAGTTATCTTCTCCTACCGGTATTCTTGCAACTACCATCCCCAGCGGAAGCAAAGATCTATTCTTCAAACGTCAGCCCAGGAGTGACTTCCCGGCACCCATCAAGGATTTACTTTCCTAGACGACAAACACATATTCATAAACATCACATACATCACTATAGCATGCATATACGCATCATATCTTACAAATCTCATTTATGTTGAGAACATCATTGCTTGATCCATATCATGCATTGCATATGACTGACCTTTACCTTTCAGGAAAGATTCAGTTAAGTTCTCAATCATATTCCAAGACCTAGTCTGGTTCAGTTAAATCGACTCCAAAGATTTATCTGTTTCTTATCCAGTCAAAGGCCTTCTCTGGTTCAGTCAGATCGACCCTAAGATCTCCCTGTTGCTTATCCAGTTGAAGATATTTCAAGACCTAGACCGGTTAAGTTAATCGACCCTAAGATTTTCTGTTTCTTATCCAGTCCAAGGCCTTCTCTAGTCCAGTTAAATCGACCCCAAACAGATTTTTCCTGATAAAGACTCAGTAGAAGTTATCCAAGATTCTCTCAATGACTGCTGTTGAGGTTGTAGTCGCCTATGGTTCTCTCCCCGATACTGCGGAGGTAGTAATCATCCCCAGATTCGCTCAGCGTTACTGTTGAAGTCGAAGTCGCCCAAGATTCTCTCAATGATTGCTGTTGAGGTTGTAGTCGCCTATGGTTCTCTCCCCGATACTGCGGAGGTAGTAATCATCCCCAGATTCGCTCAGCGTTACTGTTAAAGTTGAAGTCGCCCAAGATTCTCTCAATGATTGCTGTTGAGGTTGTAGTCGCCTATGGTTCTCTCCCCGATACTGCGGAGGTAGTAATCATCCCCAGATTCGCTCAGCGTTACTGTTGAAGTCGAAGTCGCCCAAGATTCTCTCAATGATTGCTGTTGAGGTTGTAGTCGCCTATGGTTCTCTCCCCGATACTGCGGAGGTAGTAATGATCCCCAGATTCTCTCAGCGTTACTGTTGAAGTCGAAGTCGCCCAAGATTCTCTCAATGATTGCTGTTGAGGTTGTAGTCGCCTATGGTTCTCTCCCCGATACTGCGGAGATAGTAATCATCCCCAGATTCGCTCAGCGTTACTGTTGAAGTCGAAGTCGCCCAAGATTCTCTCAATGATTGCTGTTGAGGTTGTAGTCGCCTATGGTTCTCTCCCCGATACTGCGGAGGTAGTAATCATCCCAAGATTCTCTCGACGATTGCTGTTGAGGTTGAAGTTATCCAAGATTATCTCAATGATTGCTGTTGAGGTTGTAGTCGCCTATGGTTCTCTCCCCGATACCGCGGAGGTAGTAATCATCCCAAGATTCGCTCAACGATTGCTATTGAAGTAGAAGATATCCAAGATTCTCTCAATGATACTGTTGAGGTTGTAGTCGCCTGTGGTTCTCTCCCCGATACTGCGGAGGTAGTAATCATCCCAAGATTCTCTCAATGATTACTGTTGAGGTTGAAGTCGTCCAAGGTTCTCTCACCGTTCCTGTTGAGGTAGTAACCACCCCTGGTTCATTCATCACTGTTTGAAGCTCCAGATCCAGCTCCTGTAACCAGTCAGGACACATCTATACGAAGAGTTTGAAGACCAACTCCTGTAACGGGCCAGGTACTCATTTTTCTTTTTTACAGGTACGAAAGTTCTCGCTAAGGAATCTCTTACGCGATCAACATCCAGATGGCATCTATAAGCCCATCCACCTATCCATCACCTCTTAGCATGGCATCTATAAGCCCATCATCCTATCCATCAATCTCCAAATGGCATCTATAAGCCCATTCCCCACATCACACTACTATGTGAGCACAAATTTCTGGGCACTCTAGTGTTCAATCATCTTCCACCTTTGGATTACGAAAGGCACGTCAGCCAATCTGCATCCTCAGGTCTAAGAAGATTGAACAGGGGCAACTGTTGTACCCCAAAATTTGCCCTCCCATATTCTTCAAAATTTGCCAAAGTCAAAGCTTCAAAATCTCCCCAAGGGTTGCACAGTTCAAGGACCTCCTAACAGTCAAAATTAGGGTTTTTTGTTCTGACAAATAAATTGAAGTTTCCAAGGGCCCAATCAAGTCCCACATGCCTACAAACATGGTCAAGCATCCTCATACCAAGTTTCAAGACTTACAGCACAAAATTGCACAGTCAAAAACCCTAATTGCACTACAGTCAACTGTAGGGGCAAAATGGTCATTTGACAGTCAAAAGTTCAAATTTTTGGTCAACATCTCATTTTGAAGCCACAAACATCATTTTATCAATGCTTGATCATGATTCTCAAAGCTTGGCTCAAAAAGTCTCAAGATGCAAAAGTTTCCATATTTGGACAGTTAAAAAAGTCAACTGTAACTTGACCAAGGCATAACTTTAACATGGATTATCATAAAAATTCCATCCAAAGCTCATTTTGAAGATAAAGAAATTTCCTACAACTCCTCTTCATACTTCAAGTCCAAGAAATGCTCTCACAAAAAGTTATCAATTTCAACATTATAGGTCATTTTCAAAAGTCAACAAAAAGGGACTTTAAGTCAAAGGCCATAACTTGAGATTGGTAAATAAAATTGACATGGGACCAAAGGCATTGGTTAGAGGACTCAAAGACCTTTCCAAAATGTCCAAGAACATGAGCAAAGCTTAAAAATTGAGCAAGTTATGCCTTGTGGAAGTTGGGAAATTTTTGGATATTTTGAAAAGTCAACATTGCTTCAAATGACCTAAAATTGCTAATGAGCCTCTTTTTCTTCCACAATTCATCATCCAAGGCATGTGCACGACCATTTGGCCCAAAGGGAAGTTTTTATCATTTTTATTTTATTTATTTGAATTTTTAATTGCTAGAAATTCATTTAATTAATTAAAATATATGAAAAATACTAAACCTACCTTTTTGAATCTTTTTGTGCATAAAATATCTCCAAGATTTCGTGCAAATCAGGTTAGGAAAGAATCAAAGGTGATTGGATATGATTGAAGCCAAAATAGCATGAAAAAGATTTGGAAAATTATGGCATAAAAATCAAATATTGATTCCTTCAATTCATGGATTTTTTGATCAAATTCTCAACCCTAATACTTCCATAAATAAGTGCAAAGCAAACCCTCGTGCCCATAGACTCCCAGCTGCGCAGAAAAGCCAAGAACAAAACTTGAATTTTCTTAAAAAAGTCAAATACTGAAAACTAGGTTAGAGGTTGATTCAAGCCAAAAGACTTGTTCCATTACCTTCCTGAGGCTTCAAGGAAGGTTTTCAAATCAAAACCATCCATCCTAACACCAAGAAACGTGAGAATAATCGTCCCCTGTACAGAAAAATTTTCACATTCTTGCATCACGATTCATGCATCTTTAATAATTTTTGATGTTTGATTTATGTTCAGTGTTTAATTCTAAAGCTAACTGTGTGGTTTGATTAAGTTTTCGTGCCAAAATAGAAGATTCACCATGGATGCGTGCTAGGGTTTTCAGAACCTTGAATTAGGGTTTCTTAGTTAAGGAAAAATTAGCACATGAGACCTAGGCCATTCAACTCAGCGTGCTTGGACGATTATAAATCCACCCTCGCGCTCAATTTATGAGCTACCACGAGCTAATCGCTATTTTCTGGAATGGCATATTTTGGAACGGTTCAAAACCATTGCTGATTCTTTATGTTTCAGGAAAAAAAAACAAAGTGAGGAAGACGAAGACTAGGTGTAAGGCAGCCATTGGTTGGTTTGAATTTCGCGCGAAAAAGGAGCATTAACATTTGTTTTGTTTTATTATATTTATTAGTTATATGATATACAAAGAAATCAAAGTGGAGCAATTGGCAAAGCGTGGCATTGGTAATCTTCAGGACCTGGGTTCGAGCCCCAGGTCCCCACCCCCTTCCATATTATTTTTCATTTAATGCTTGTGTACAGTTTCATTGCTAGGGTGCATCATACTCTCCACATCCAGGCCTGCCACGCACATGCTAAGATCAATCCAATGGCCATAGTTGGAAGAATATCATGGACATAAGTCAAAGGTGTTACACGCTGGCACGAGAAGTCAACCAGGCTAAAGCTATTGGGCCTGGATTCCTAAGTTGTGACCTCCAATTGGGGACAGAACCCCCCCAAGGTTTGCCATTTTTTTTTTACATTTTATTTTTTATTTGATTTAATTAATTTCCCTTAAATTTAATTATTACTTTCATAAAAAATATAAAAAACAATAAAAAACAAAAAAAGACAAAATTAAATATATTGTTATTTAACTAATATTTTTGTAAATAAAGTTTTGTATCAATTAATTAGTTTTAATTTAGGAGTAAATCTTGATATTTTTCTAATAAACTTAAAATGTGTAGAATTAGGGTTTGATCAATTATTTATCTTTTTTTCTTTTCTTTCACAATAATTAATTATTAAAATATTATTATTTTTATAAATCAAAATTGCATGTAAATAATTAGGTTAATTTAGGTTTAACTTTAATATTTTTTCTTAATAAATAAAAGTTATAGAATTAGGGTTAATATTTTATTTTAATTAATCTTTCTCATAAAAATTCATAAATCCAAAAAATACCAAAAATAACTTCCTTTCATTTTAATTTTAATTAATTTAATAATTTAATTTAATTTCATTAAAAAGGGTCCAACGCCCTCGTTTCCAATTTCAATTCAATTCGCGTATGTATTTCTTTTTCTTTTAATTTTTATGTACCTCTCCCAAAGCCGTGTAAATTTAATTTCTCGCACTTTACCTTTATGTCTTTATTTTCTGTCAAATCGGGTTCTGGAAATTTTGGCGATGTGGACCCGCGCCTTTTGTAATAGTTTAGAATTTTACCTTTTCGCAACCTTTTTAACTGTTAACTAAATGCATGCAAGAATGAATGTCTAAATAAAAACAAAACGTAGATCACCCATAACATGACAAGACAAAAATAAATGAACATGACACACAAATCACACACCACCCCTAGGGTACGCCTCACTGTTGCCTTACCTCGAAAGGTGATCGTCGAGTAGAGGATGTCTTAGTAAGTCCTCATGATCCGGGAACCTGGCATGAGGGTAGCTTCTAAGGTGTCTTCCCATTGCTCTGGTGATCACCATGTCCCGAACCTCGAATTGACCCGAACACCTCCAACGGTGGTGCTACCTACCTGTCAATGGTGGGATGGCACTACTTTAAAGGACATTTACACAGACGAATTCCTTAGGGTAGGTAGACGACTCGTGGATACTTGCTCTAATTCAAAACAAAACAAATCAAAAATACTGTTCACACCAACACATTTTCAAAAAGCTTTCGAAAGCATTTTTCAAACACTCTTGAGGACTGATACAAGAGTCGAACTGGAATTTTCAAAGAAACTTTTTAAAACCCACAGTTGAAAAGCAAACAAACCATTTTTGAAAACACAAATGAGCAAGTATTTAAGAGCCCATGGATAACCATGGATAGAAAGGGTGCTAACACGTTCCCTTTCTATAATCTACCTCCCGAACCGAGAGCAATCTCTATAAGGAATTTTTATGTGCTTTTGTCCTTTCCATTTGGAGAAAATAAAAGACGGTGGCGACTCTTGCTTCCGCGACATTTCGCGAACCAGCGTTAAACAGTTAGTTCCAGATCCACCGATCACACTTACTATTATTGATCGTTGTGGGAAATTCCCTTATGTCCCTCTACTTGGAATTAGGGGACGTATTACCTACAATCCTTGTTTGGATTTGCAACAATTTGGGTATGATAGGAGGGATGGCCCTCATGATACACTTGTCCAAGGAATTGCATTCGACTACGAGAACGATGTCCAAGGTTATCGTCAGAGATTCATACGAGCTTGGGGCATGGTTAACAAGGATGATAGAAAGACGTTGGAGCATAAGAACTCCCTTCCTTTGGAGAATTATCTCAAATGGGTGAGAACTCATGTCCAAAACCTCATGATGCCTTATGAGGCCATCCTACCTATCATCATGGAGCATGTTGCCGGAGGAGATGCTCCATATACTGTCCTTTACCCTGATATGCCTACTTCTCTTGAAGATTTGAAAAGAGCTTGGATTCTGCTAAAGGGGAGCGAGACACCTTTGAATCCTAATTTTATGCAAGCGAGAAAAAGACATTGGAGCTTACAAGACATCTCCATGAGGAGAGGAGCCTGAATGCCTATGTCGCTCCAAAGAGGAAGCATTCGTATGAAATTTGAGCCATTATTTTTGTATTTTAGTTCATTTTGTTTCTTTTGTTTCAATGTAAGCCCAAGAGGCATGTTGTAATCAATTTGAACTTATTAATACAATTAATGTTTTTTCCTTTTTGACTAAAACAAATTTAAATCTTCTAAGTCCTTGAAATGATTTGCATATGCATTTTCATGCATCATAACATAAACATGTTTTCCACAACAGGTTTCCTTATCTTTCTACTGTTTATTTCAGTAAGATGGATATCGAACAAAAAGTGAAGGACTTGCAAGTGCAGAATTCCCAGTTCTAAGAGACCTCGTTGACCCTGGCTAAGGAGAAACAAGAGTTGTTGACTATGCTAGTATTCAAGAAGAAAACCAAAAAGAAGGCCTTCATCAACATGGGTAAGAGGTTCAAAGATCTGGTTCGTCAGGTACAAATAGTCGAAGAGTCGTCTGAGGAGGACAAAAATCAAGACGAGGAGGCAAGGAGCACCCATGCTAGGAGTTCCGATTAATCAAGCTTCTGAAGACGAAGATTATTTTGGTGAGCAATATCCTTCAACTGAGGATAAATATAAGCAGTTGGAGGATAGACTAAAGGCTGTTGAAATTTAAGTCGTGCCTGGTTTGGATTTTGGTGAGTTAGGCTTAGTACATGGGGTCGTTATCCCCCATAAGTTCAAAATACCGGTCTTCCCCAAGTATGATGGGGTTTCCTGCCCGAAACTTCATCTAAGGTCTTACGTGTGCATGATACAGCTGCACACTACCGACAAAAAGCTATGGATCCATTTCTTCCAAGAGAGTATGACTGGGACTCAACTAGAATAGTTTTATCAATTGAAGGGTTCCCACATCCACACATCGGAAGATCTAGCCACCGATTTTTATCATCAGTATCAATATAATGTCGATCAGGCACCTACTACGTTCAAACTTCAAGGTGTGAAAATGGGTACCAATGAGGGGTTTAAAGAGTACGCACAAAAATGGAGGGATCTTGCTGGTAGGGTCCAACCACGGCTAACTGACAGAGAACTAGTTGACATGTTCGTGGGTACATTAACTGGCCAATTTTTCAACCTATTGATTGGCAGTTCTTCGTCTGGTTTCACCGAGTTGATCCTAACTTGTGAAAAGGTCGAAAGTGGAATTAAGAGCGGAAAAATTCCCATGACATCTGCTTCCGCATCCAACATTGTAAAGAAGCCTTTCACTGGAAAGAAGGAAACACATATTGTGTATGGGGAAAGGATCCGTTCCAAGAAGGATCCCCAATCCTCTATTAATGATGTCTTAATCTCCAATCCTCCATCTGCTCAAAGACAATCATCCAACAATCAATGATTTGAAGTTCCTCTAAGACAGTTCACGAGAATAAGCATGTCATTGTTCCAAGCCTTACAACATCTGTTGAAGGCCAATTTAGTGACATTGCGTAATCCATCATCCAATACAGGAATTTCATCACCAAAGTACATATCGAATTCCAAGTGCGCGTATCATTCCAATTGTCCTGGGCATGAAACTGATCAGTGTTAGGCTCTGAAGAATAAGATCAAGATCTGATAGATAATAAAACAATTGAATTTGATCCACCTGCTACTCCAAATGTGATAACCGCACCAACAGTGAACCATGGAAAAGGTGTTAATGCAATTGATGATACTACTTTTGTCTCTTCCATTGAGGATTTAACAACTCCATTAACTACTGTGAAGGATAATTTACTGAAAGTTAGGGTGTTCCCTGGTTGTTCTAAAGATTGTGTTTGATGTTGTGATACGGTGGGAAAACTGACTTGAGGTTTTGCGTTTTTGTTCGCAAATGTTTCGGTTTAGCAAGAGTCGCCATCGACTTTTTATTTTATCCAAAGGAAAGGTCAAAAAGCACAGGAAAGACCTTTGAGATTGTTTTTGGGTTCGGGGGGTAGATTATGAAAAGGGAACGTGCTAGCACCCTTTTCATCCATGGTTTTCCATGGGCTCTTAGTTACTTGTTTTATATCACTTGCTTTTGTTTTTCAATTGTTTCAAATGGTGCTTTTGTGTGGTTTTGAAAGTATTTTGAAAAGAGGCCTTTGTCTAGGCAACCTTTGTAATTATTCTTGTTTGAATGTATACAAAGGTGTTTGTCTTTTGAAAAATGTTTCAATGTTTGAAAGTTTGTTTTGGGAAAATGTTTTGAATTTGTGTTGTGTGTTTTTTTGAAAATAGCAAGGATGTTTGCAAGTTTGATCAAGTAACTAGGAGCATCTACCTACCTACTAAAAAGTCTTTCCTGCGTATTTTTAACCCTTTGACATTGTTGTTTTACCATTGTATTTGGTAAACAACCTTGTGTTTGGATGTTAAACGGGACTGGCGTGGGTCATCGTATGACCATGATAGCAATTGTGCCAAGTATCTTTAGCAAGTTTTTTGAGGGACTAGATCATTTTTGTATAGGCAACCAAGATAGCGTCATCGAGGTACTATGATCTTTTTTATTTGATTTTGTTTTGCCAAGATACCTAGCATGCATACCATGGCCATTTTTAAGGCAACAAGTGGGTGAAACCCTAGGGGTGCTTGTGTGCATTGTGTTGTCATTTTTCATGCTTTTTTGTCTTGTATTAGTCAAGCTATTTGTTTGATTTTGGTTCTTTGCATACAAACCCTAATCTTACTATCATGGCATATGTGAAAGCGATAAAATGCGTAAAAGTAAATCTACAACTATTACAACATTGATATGGGGAGGGCGATAAAAGTTTAAATAGGGGGATATTTGCAAGAAATAAAGCCCTAAAAACTATTACAACCATATTGAATTTATTGTACAAATAATAAATTGACAAATATTTAAATATGCAATTAAATATGAATATGCAATTAAATATGAATATGCAAAAATGTTTTGTTTGTATTTATTTTATGTATGTAAAATAAATTATTTAATGTATCAAAAATAAGAAAAATATCAATGGTTATTTTTTGGAAAGGGTGGAAACCCTAGTTTTGTTTTAAGAAGATATATATTCTAAATATTTATTTATTCATTTATGTACAAAGAAAATAAACAAAAAAATATTCACAAAAATATTTAAAAAAATAAAATATGTGAGAAAATATTATTTTATATGTATAAATAATAAAAATAAAAATAAATAATATTTTTATAATATTTACAAGTTTTTATTTAAGAAAATAAATGTATTAAACCTAATAAACTAAATATTATGCCAAAAATAAAAATAAAAATAAAATAAAATAAAATATGAAAATTTAAGAAAATATTTTTAGTAATTTTTAATATTTAGAAAAATAAATAAAAAGTCAGAAATGAAAATAGAAATGGAAAATATGAAAAAATAACAATGGGCCAAGGGGGTGTAGGAAGTAAACAGGGGGTGCCAATAGGAGAAACAAGCCAAGCCCAGCCTATTTCCACTTCATCCATGTCCTTTGAATCAGAAAATACGTGCGCTATGTACAAATCTGGAACTCTTGCATACGTGCTCAAAAACAAAAACTTGCAACATGAAAGTTATAACTCTTGATCACACGATTCTAACCATGTAAAAAACTTAATCTAACTCTCAAAGACCAGAGAGAATTTCATTGGCCCTAAATCTTGACCTAGTTTTTTCAGAAAGTTCAACTATCAAATACTCCTAGCTCAGTTAACATAAATGAATTATATGCATATGTACAGCTCAAGGGCAATGAGGGCTACATTTTTGCTTCACAATCCTAAGCCTAATGATTCCTAAATAAGGAGATAGAAGTTTGAAATTTACCTGTTTCAGTCAAGCTCGAGTATGGCAATGTAGGGGTTATGAGTGAGGCCTGAGATACTTGTGAGCTTGCTTGAAGTTCCTTTGAGCTTTCCTAATGCTTAGCTTTCTCTGAACTTGCCTGAATCTTCTTGTAGAACTCAACCTGCAAACTCAGAATTTGAAAATGGTGAAGTGTGTAAATGGAGTTACAGTAACTTGGGAATGGTTGGGGTATCTTAGGTGTATTGTATGGAGTTTGTTGGAACTGGTTTGGGACAAAACGCATGAGGCAATGTGAAGATGGAAGTGATTCTGCAGGGCCTGCCCTGTTTTTGCAAGAACTTGTGATTTTGGTGTACAAGGGTGTTTGAGAGGTGGTGAGCTCGTATTTCTGGCTTAGTGTAATGTGTAAAACATGTTTGAAATGAATACAACACTTGGTTATATCAGATTACAAAGTTGTGGAGCTTTTGCAAGTTGACTTGTTTTTGAAGAAAAGGTGGGAAGTGACAATGCTAAGGCATGCACATACTTGTACTCTAGCTGCAAATAGTTGGTAAACCTTTTTTTTATCTTTGTGGATGTGGTTTGCTGCAAAAGATTAAGTCCAATTCTCAAGACAAACAAAATTGCAAAAGTTGTGCTTTATGTAAATGGCGTTGTTGCCTTTTTGCCAAAAATGGATTAATCCTTTGTGTAATGCTTCATAGATCAGAAAAATGCCTCTAACCAATGTGTTTGCATTTAATTTATGAGTGTGGAAGGGTTTAAGGACATGTAAACCAAGTACAAGCATGGTTTAGACAGATTTGCAACTTGTATCAACATGAAAAATGTCATGGACAAAAGTGAGAAATGGCCATTTTCTTTTCTTCGATTCTCCATAACCATAAATGATTTTGAAGAGTTCTTGGACATTTTGGAAATCTTGTAACATGCTCTACAATCCATATTTGAAATGAATTTTTATATTCCACTTGGAACTATGTGAAAAATTTCCATGAAGATAGGTTAAAATCCTGCCTAAACTAGGGCAAAATTTCACTAAGTTAAAAGTTTCATGGACCCTTGTTCACAAAATCATAACTTGAGATCCAAGCATCTTTTGGGAAAACTTTGTGAAGAAAAGTTGTAGATTTTGTGGAGAACTACAACTTTAATGTTTGAAGTTTTGTTTGAATCCAAATGCATCATGGTGAAAAAGTTGGGGAAAGTTGGGAAAAAATAAGAAATTTTCATAACTTAGAAAATTTCTAAGTTATGAAAATTTCCATTTTAAACCCTAATTTTTAAAATTAGGTTTCTTGGTGAACAAGTTTCATGTTTTGACACATATTGATGAAAAATGACCCTTGGCACTTGATTTTGACCAAAAAGTCAAAGTTTGACTTTTCAGTGTACAGATGATTTTTGATCAGTTGACTAGAAAATTCATCTGTCAATCTAATGCTTTTGAGATCTTTTGAACCTTGTAATTAGGTAAATATGATGCCATTGAGTCCTTGAATCCATTCTTGAACCCAATTTTCCATTGGCTAGGTGAAAAATCAGAAATTTCCCTTCTGCAGTCAAAACCCTAAAAATGACCATTTTGCCCTTTTGAAGATCTAATCAAATTTCTTGAAGAGTTGTGGTCCAAAATTGATCAAATGGTTCATATGAGTTTATAATGTTGATGTGGATCAAAAATTATGAGGTTTAACTGTAAATTGGCTACAGTTGACTTTTTCCCCAATGCAGCTGATTTTTAGGTCAACTGTCCAATTGACTGGGCAAAAATCTGATTCAAAGCTTGAAACTTGGAATGGGCAATCTTATAAGTCCAACATGAAGTATGAAAGTCACATTGAGCATTGGAAGTCAAAAAATCCCTGTGCAAACTCAAACCCTAATTTCAGGTCAACAATGCAAGGAGATGTCTTGAGCAGAGCAAACCCTAATCCTGTCTGGAGTCCAAAGAGTCTTGTGAGGGGAAATATTGATAAAATGAGAGGGAAAATTTTGGGGTAAAACAGCTGCCCCTGTTCAATCTTCTTGAACCTGAAGAGTTAGATTGGCGAGTTTGTCGTTCGTGACTCGAAGGTAAAAGATGATTGGACACTAGAGTGCCCGTAAATTTGCACTCGTCAAAAAGTTGAGGGAATGGGCTTAAAGATGCCATTTGGAGATGTAACAGAATCTTGTCGGAGATGGGCTTAGAGACGCCATCCAAAATGTTTGTTGAAAATCAGGAGAATGAACATCAGAATGGTATCCGTATCTGGAACGTATCTAAATTGTATCTGGAGATTGGATCTGTATGAGCAAGGGAATGACGAGGGTATCCGAGCTGTAACTGTATTTGATTCTTGAATAAATAACAGAATGACTTCCGTGTCTGGAGTGTATCTATATTGTATCTGAATCTGAAATTTGAATAAGCAATAGAATGACATCCGTGTCTGGAGCATCTCTGGGCTGGTGAAAAAGGTTGAATGAGTGACAGAATGGCAACCGTGTATGGAGCATATATGGACTGTATCTGAAGTTGAGATCTGTATGAGTAGCAGAATGACTTCCGTGTCTGGAGTGTATCTGAACTGTAACTGGGATCTGAATAAGTGACAGAATAACTTCCGTGTCTGGAGTGTATCTGGACTTGAAATTAATAGTTGAATCTGAATGAGAAATAAAATGGCTTCCGTTTCTGGAGCGTATCTAATCTGTATCTGATTGCTGAAGTCTGAATGAGTGACAGAATGGCATCTGTGCCTTGGAGTATCTGTACTGTATCTTGACTTTGAATTCTGAATGAGTAATAGAATGACCTCCGTGTCTGGGGTGTATCCATATTGTATCTGAATAAGATATCTGAATAAGTAACAGAATGACTTCCATGTCTTAGAGTGTATCTGTATCGTATCTGAAATCTTTGAATATTTGTTAAAGATAGCTTTTAATCTTATCTTGAAAAGGGTAAAATGTTAGCTGAAACCACAAAGTTATGTTGCATGAAATGTATGATGCAATAAAATTTGCTTTATCAATGTTCATGATATATGAATGTAATGTATGCGCATGTAAGCTGATTAGTTGTCTTGCTGAGGAAAATAAGTCCTTGATAGCTGGAGATAATGAAATCTTTGACTGCTGTCGGGGAAAATAAATCCATGACCGCTGTTGGAGATTGAAAATCCTTGACGACTTGTGGGGGTTTAACAAGAACTTTGACAACTTTCGTAGGGATGTGAGAATCCTTCTTGACTTTCCTAGGGATAGGGATCCTTTAAGTCTGCTTGAGAAACCTGCTTGGGGAATCCCGAGAACTTTGATGACTTATGGATGGAGATTACACAATGGGAATCCTTACTCGGCTGGGGAATAAAGAAACTCTGATGACCTCTACTAGGGATTAGATGAAAGAAAACCTTGATCTGCTGGAGAATAAGGAAGACTTTGATGGCTTCGGTGGAGAATTAAGAATGAGAAACTTCGATCTCTTGGGGAAATTGAAACCTTGGGGGCTTCACTGGAGAAGTGAGAATGAGAATCTTCGATCTGCAGGGGATTAAAAATTCTGACAAATTCATGCTGGGAGTGGTGAAAACTCTGGCAACTTCACCGGGGAATCAAGAATGAGAATCTTCAATCTGCTAGGGGCATTTGAATCCTTGGGGACTTCAAATTGGGGAGTTAAGAATGAGAATCTTCATTCTGATGGGGAGTAAAAACTCTGTGGGGAATAGCTATACTGCTGGAAAGTAGCTATCTTGCTGGAAAGTAAGTTCAAGACTCTTTGGGGAAAAAGCTTATTCATGTTTGGAAAAAGTTCAGGAGTTTGGGTTGTATGCCAATCTACTGGGGAATTATCCAGAGTTGGGGATAAAAGTTAACTATTATCTGGTTGATTCTCAGATTTTAAGAAAACTTGCTAGGGAATCTGGGGAAAACTGAATGGTTTCCGCTGTAGATTGGTAGTTGGAAATTTGACTCTGTTGGGGAAGAAGATTTCATCTTTGCTGGGGATTTATGACCCAAAGTTTTTGCTCCGCTGGGGATTGGGAGTTAGAAATTTGACTCCGATGGGAATTAAAGGTTTGAAATATAACTCTGCTGGTGATTGAGAATTTGAAGTTTAACTCTGGCGAGGATTTTGAAATTTAATTCGGCTGGGGATAAGTATTTCAAGGTTTTAGCTCCGTTGGGGATCCAGATGATGTACTGCAGGGGATTTCTCTTGGAATAGCCTAAAGACGTTTTCCTATCCTTTCAACATGTCAGTAATTATTCTTTCATATTTCTTTTATTTGTAAACATTGATTATATTCAAATGCATATGCTTATTTAATAACCCATTGGACGTTTTCAAATAAAACACAAGTGTAAACAAAAATAAAAGGCAAATTAGTTTTCTGCACTTTGAAGTATCTTTGTATTAACTTTGTGTAATTATTTTGTACAAAGGAGATAGACATCCTAGTAAGAGAATGTTGTCATAAAAATTGAGAAAAATTTATACAAAGAAAGATGGCTATGTGTAAAAATTCCATGGGGTTCCCATTCTTCTATAGCCTTCATAACTCTGGATATCTTGTCATTTCGCTGCTTCATCCGAAGATGATTGAGTTGATCAGAAACCTGGAGCTTGTCTATGAAGAGATTGTCCTTAAAGTGATCCGATGAGACATAGTCATACGCTTTAATTCCCTAACTTTTGCCTGGACCGCACTTTCGGGTTTTCAGTCCACCGGGAAACCCTTTTTTCCCAAGTCGCCCTTTCGGGTTTTCAACTTGCCGGGTGTACAAATTTTTTTATTTATCCCTAATTTTTGCCTTAACCGCCCTTTCGGGTTTTTGATTCACCAGGATGCCCATTTTTGCCCAAGTCTCCCTTTCGGGTTTTCAACTTGTCGGGTCGTTTATGTGTAGTATCTTTTGACTATGTCTGTGTTCGCAGGGTGTGGCAGGTCGTCACCGTCCATGGTGGTTAATATCATTGCCCCACCAGAAAAGATGTTCTTGATCACAAATGGTCCTCCGTAAGTAGGAGTCCATTTTCCCCTGGGATCACTTTGCAGCAAGATGATCCGCTTGATTACAAGGTCCCCGACTTGATATACCTGGAGCCTGACTTTCTTATTGAAAGCCTTGATCGTTCGTTTCTGATATGCCTGACCATGGCAAACATCAGTAAGTCGCTTTTCGTCAATCAAGTTAATTTGATCAAGCCGGGTCTGAATCCAATCGTCTTCACTCAAACCAACATTTTCCATGATTCTGAAGGAGGGAATCTGAACCTCGATAGGTAAAACAGCTTCCATGCCGTATACCAAAGAAAAGGGTGTTGCCCCAGTTGATGTTCGTGTCGTAGTACGGTACCCGTGCAGAGAAAACGGTAACATCTCATGTCAGTCCTTGTAGGTGACTGTCATCTTTTGTATGATCTTCTTGATATTTTTGTTCGCAGCTTCGACAGCATCGTTCATCTTTGGCCGATAGGGAGATGAATTGTGATGTTGAATCTGGAACTGCTCGCACAAGGCGGTGATCATAGTGTTATTCAGGTTTGTACCATTATCGGTGATGATCCTTTCGGGGATACCATACCGGCAAATGAGGTTCTGCTTGATGAAGCGAGCAACAACATTCTTTGTAACGGATGCGAAGGAAGCTGCTTCGACCCACTTGGTGAAGTAATCAATGGCCAACAGAATTAAACGGTGTCCATTGGATGTTGTAGGCTTGATCTCTCCAATCATGTTGATTCCCCACATCGCGAATGGCCAAGGAGATGTTAAGACATTGAGAGGAACTGGAGGTATATGTACCTTGTCCGCATAGATTTGACATTTGTGACAAGTACGGGAATGTTGATGGCAGTCAGCTTCCATGGTAGACCAGTAATAGCCTGCCCGTAGAATCTTCTTAGCCATCGTATGTCCGCTAGAGTGAGTGCCAAAGGCACCATTGTGCAGTTCAGCCATGATCTGCTCAGCTTCAACCTTATCCATACAATGGAGCAGAATGCAATCATGATTGCGCTTGTATAGGATACCATTTCTCAAGAAGAACTTTGCAGAGAATCTCCTTAAGAACTTTTTGTCATTGACGGAAGCTCCTTCAGGGTATTCTTGAGTTTCGAGATACCTTTTGACATCATGAAACCAAGTTCGGTCCACTACTTCTTCGGTATTAATCTCGTGACAATGTGCAGGTTCATCCATCCGTTTAATGGTGATTTGAGGAGCCTCATTATCCCAGTTAAGTTTAAACATGGATGACATTGTAGCTAGAGCATCCGCTAGCTGATTCTCTTCTCGCGGGAAGTGCTCGAAGGTAATCTGCTCGAAATGTGGTAACAATGTCAAGACATGTTCTTTGTAAGGGATGAGGTTTGGATGTTTAGTATCCCACTCTCCTTTGATTTGACTAATAACCAAAGCTGAGTCCCCAAATACAATCAAAGATTTGATTCCCAAGTCAATAGCGGCCTTGAGACCAAAGATACAAGCTTCATACTCGGCCATGTTGTTGGTGCAGCTGAAGTAGAGTCTGGCTGTGAAAGGTGTATGGAAACCTTCTGGAGAGATAAGTATCGCGCCGATACCGTTGCCAAGTGCATTAGAAGCACCATCAAAGTACAGGGTCCATCAGGATCCTTGTTCAGGTTTGTCATACGGTTTGTTCTCTTCAATTTTGTCCAAGGTCATGATATCCTCGTCGGGGAAGTCGAACCTCACGGATTGGTAATCTTCGACAGCTTGATGGGCTAGATGATCGACTAGCACACTCCCCTTTATAGATTTTAGGGTTGTGTACTGTATGTCGTACTCTGTGAGGATCATCTGCCATCTAGCGATTCTTCCGGATAGAGCAGGCTTCTCAAAGATGTACTTAATCGAATCCATCTTAGAGATCAACAAAGTGGTATAAGTCAACATATACTGCCTTAGCCGGCGAGCAGCCCATACCAAAGCGCAGCAAGTTTTATCAAGCAGTGAGTATCGGGTCTCACAGTCGGTAAACTTTTTGCTAAGGTAATAAATGGTATGCTCTTTTCGGCCAGACTCGTCATGTTGGCCCAGTACGCACCCCATTGAATTCTCCAGGACAGTCAGATACAAGATTAGCGGTCTTCCTTCAACGGGAGGCATCAAGATAGGAGGTTCTAGCAAATACTCCTTGATTTTATCGAAAGCAACTTGACAGTCATCATTCCATTTAACCACCTGGTCTTTCTTCAACAGCTTGAAGATTGGTTCACAAGTAGATGTTAGGTGAGAAATGAACCTTGCAATGTAGTTTAGGCGTCCCAAGAAACCTCTGACCTCCTTCTCAGTGCGAGGGGCAGGCATTTCTTGTATAGCTTTGACTTTGGCAGGATCAACCTCGATGCCTTTGTTACTGATAATGAAACCCAAGAGTTTACTGGACCTGACTCTGAAAGTGCACTTGTTAGGGTTCAGTCTGAGCTTGTACTCCTTCAATCTGACAAACAACTTTTGCAGATGGTCGAGGTGTTCTTCTTCAGTTTGTGAACGGGCTATCATGTCGTCTACGTAGACCTCTATCTCATGATGTATCATATCATGAAACAAAGCTATCATGGCGCGTTGATAGTTTGCCCCGGCATTCTTCAGTCCGAATGGCATCACTTTATAAAAGAACGTACCCCATTATGTAACAAAAGTAGTTTTCTCCATGTCTTCAGGGGCCATTCTGATCTGGTTGTACCCTGAAAATACGTCCATGAAAGGAAATACCTTGTGTTGAGCTATATTGTCAACCAAGATTTCAATATGCAGTAGTGGAAAGTCATCTTTAGGGCTAGCCCTGTTTAAGTCTCTGTAATCCACGCACATTCTGACTTTGCCATCCTTCTTAGGCACGGGCACAATGTTAGCAACCCATTGTGGATAGGAAGTGACAGCAAGAAATCCAGCATTGAACTGCTTCATAACTTCAGCTTTGATCTTTTCAGACATGTCGGGCCTCATGCAGCGAACTTTCTGTTTGATTGGTGGACAGTCTTCTCTTGTAGGGAGACGATGAACCACAATATATGTATCAAGTCCCGGCATGTCTTCGTAGGACCAGGCGAAGATCTCAACATATTCATTCAACAGCTGAACTAAGCGCTCTTTGACACTTGGCTCCAGGTTGACACCCACTATAACTTCTTTTCTGTCTTCCTCAGTTCCCAAGTTGATTGTCTCTAACAACTCCTCGTGAGGTAGAATAGCCCTTTCTTCCTGTTGTAGCAGTCTAGCCAACTCTCCGGGCACTTCACAGTCTTCATCACCTTCGTATTCGGCATGGTAGACCAGATCTTCAGAGTCACTGAAGGCCATAGCAGAATTGTTACCCATGGAATCCGGAATGGAAGGGTACCTGCATTGGTGAGTGTGGGTGTGTGTAAGGGATAGCCACCTTTAAACAAATAAAATGTAAAAGGAAATAAAATGAACACAAAAGTTTATATATGAAAATGTCCATGATTCATTAAAATGGCATATGAAGATGAAAAATCAAACCCTTACAAATGGACTTATGTACCTCGGGTAAGGCACAAGGTTAAAAGTGTACGAATTTTTTAAGAATTATTACAAACCAACAGAAGCGTTTGAAAGATAAATTACTGATTGATGAAAGTAATGGGAATAAAGTCCTTTGCCTCCCAATTGCATAATCCTCCTTCATTGGTAGGGAAAATCCAGTCTTCTAGATTGCTCTCCTCTTCACCATCCTCCAAAGCATTGACTCCACGATTGGTGATCCTCACTGGTGGCCCTCCAGTCCAGGAGCGACGCACAACCTTTTGAGCAGAAGCAGTGAAACCCAAGCTGAATTTATCAGACTTGACAGGAAAATCGGGAAGTTTCCCCTAGATTGTGCTTCCTCCTTCTTCATTCACAACCTTTGCATCTTTGAGTGACGACATCCGAGGCGAAGGTCGGGTAATCATGGGTACAGAAGGCACTGTCTTGGTTGCCGCAATCTCCTGAGCTACCTCTTCAAAATGCTAAAAGAGGGTTTCGATGAATTCACCATCCAATACCACATAGCGGAAAGAATTAAGATGGCTTATCATGTATTCCTCTTCGCCATGAAGACATGTCCATGAAACTAAAACACTTAGTAAAATTCTGAGCGTTTTAAGTCAGAACTTCTGGGCCAATTTTCTTACAGGTACAATGAGAGTTTGAAAAAGTGATTCAAAGAGGGATTGCAGACCATGTTACAAGATTTCTAAAAAGTCCAAGAACTCTGTCAGATCATGCTGGAGCAGGGAGAATCGAAGATCAGAAGTTGTACATTTGTTCTTAAATTATGAGTCATTTTCATGATGAACATTTGATCCAATTCCAAACAATGATGCATAATCCCACTTTTCATGCCCTCTAGCATGTGTATCTATCCTTAAACAGAAGATTACACGAGCTTTTGAGCTATGAACCACTTGATTTAAGCTTTGTCCAATACACCTTGCCATTTAAGGAAGAAAATTCACACTTCCATTCTAGAAAAGTGACTTTAATCATAAAGTACACTATCCTTGAGATTTGTGTTTGTTCTTTCTGCAAAAGCATCCCTTACAACTTAGAATGGGCATGTTTAAAGTTTCTAGCCACCCTATCTTGCCTTGAAACCATGTTTGTCTAAGCTTGCTTCAACAACAAGTCAAAATCCACAACATGTGATTTTGTACTTCTGACTTCACCAAGCTTCCAAACCCTTTGCCTATAAATTAAACCTTCATTTGTAAGCTCAAGAGGATTGGAGAAGCCCTGAAACTCACAAATATTCCCAAGAACCAGAGATCGCAACACAAGCACAAAAACTTGTCATCCACAAAGTTTCTGATACACATATAGAAGTTATCCCAAACTCTATTTTCAGGTTGTAACATCATCTTCACCAACCTCCATTTTCAAAAATAGAGCATAACATATTGACTTCTCTAGAACATTCCAGCCCTCAATAGATCAAGCTAACCATTGCATTATCTTCCTGGGAACTTGAGGAAGCTAACCAGATCATCACAACAACTTGAATCAAGCTCTACTTTAGAACACGATCTTCAGCTTCAAGGTAAGTTCTTCTGATTTTCATCTTATTATTTAGGCATTGTTAGGCTTGCATTTTCAAAGACAAAATGTAGATATCATTGCTCTGAAACTGTACATATCTATAGATTTTATTTATATGGCCTGAGTAGAGAGAATTTAGGATTAGAACTTCTTGAAAATTAGGGTCCAGATTAGGGCTAGCAAAATTCATGTTTGTTTCTGATTTTTAGTTTTAATGTTTTATAGTTCTAGAACAATGATGAAATTTGCCATAGCTGTCACATTTACATTTACCATTTTGGTTGAGAAATGAATGAGTTGCAGATGCTCTGGCTAGCGTGAGGAAGAAGATGAAGTTCATCATCAGAACTGATTTTGTAATACATATATATGGTTTTGCTTTTAATACCGGATGTATAGCCATCCCAGTGATAGAAAGTGAGTGCGTAAGGCATTAGTGTTAAGGGTCCTGGGTTCTATCCTCAGGAGCACCTTTTGTTTTCGTTTCTTAACATTTTACCCCATATATTTGTTAACAACATGCTTGGGCCAGAACTTCTAGGCTATCCCATCTTTTCTTCTAGCATCCCTCCCCATGAACCTATTAACATCAGGTCTATGCCAAAACTCCTGGGATGTCCCATTTTTGCTTCCAGCATTCCTTCATTTACCTGTTAACAACACGCCTAGGCCAGAACTTCTAGGTTGTCCCATCTTTGCTTCTAGCATCCCTCCCCATGAACCTGTTAACAACACACCTAGGCCAAAACTTCTAGGTTGTTCCATTTTTGCTTCTAGCATCCCTCCCCATGAACCTGTTAACAACACACCTAGGCCAGAACTTCTAGGTTGTCCCGTTTTTGCTTCCAGAATTCCTCCAGTTACCTGTTAACAACACGCCTAGGCCAGAACTTCTAGGTTGTCCCATCATTGCTACTAGCATCCCTCCCCAAGAACCTTCTAACAACACGCCTAGGCCAAAACTTCTAGGTTATCCCATTTTTGCTTCCAGTATTACTCCATTTACCTGTTAACAACACACCTAGGCCATATCTTCAAGGCCTTCTCATTTTTGCTTCCAGCATTCCTCCATTTACCTGTTAACAACACGCGTAGGCCAGAACTTCTAAAACTTCTCATTTTTTCTTCCAGCATCACCCCCTCCATATACTTGTTAGCAAGACGCCTGGGCCATAACTTCTAGGCTTTCTCATTTCATGCTTCCAGCATCATTCCCCCATTTACTTGTTAGTAACACGCCTGGGCTAGAATTTCTGGGCTTTCTTCTTTCTTAATATTAAACTTAGATTTAGTTCATTTTCTATGTTTAAGTTTAAAATTAACTTGGTTTAATTTTCTTACTTCATACTTTTTATCTTCTTTTAGAAATTTAGGTTAAAATATTTTCTTAAACAAAATCAAAACAAATTCATTTTCCTTTCATTCATGTCTTGTACATTATATTATTTCAATTCTTGTACATTATTCGAGTTCAATATGGTTGTAATAGATAATTAGGTTTAATTTCTAGCAATCCCCATTTGTAAATTTGTACACCCCATACCCAAGTGATGTAATAGCATAGGATATTTACTTTCCGCAATTTATCGTTTTCATATAAATGCTAGTAATTTAGGGTTTGTATGGAAAGATAAAATAAATCATAGACAACTCTAATCCAAGACAAAATAATGCATTAAAAATAAACACTTGCACACTTTACACATCTATGGTTAACTCCATTTGTTGCCTAAGAAATGGTCATGTTATGCATGTGAGACATCTTAGCAAAAACAAACAAAATGCAAGATCGAAGTCCCCCGATGACGCTACGAATGTTGCCTTATGAATGATCTTAGTCCCTTAAGAAAAATGATAAGATGTCTCACAACATTGCATCTTATGACTATATGATGACTCGTGGTCGTCCCTTTACATTCAAAATATAGGGATTCTTACCAATCAATAGTAAGATAGCAATGTCAAAGGAAGAGAGAAATGAACAAAAGACTTTTAAGTAAGTAGAACGTTCTTAGATGCTTGCTCACAATCCATCTTCAAAAACAAACATATTTTAAAACACACCAAAAACTTTCAAGAACATGAAATATTTTCAAAAAGTCCAACACTTTGTATGCATTTTTATACAGACGGGAATTATTACAAATTTTGCCTAAACAAAGGCGCTTTTCAAAAATACCTTCAAAACCCACCACAAACACATTTCAAACAAAGCAATTTCAAAAGTGATCTAGCAAGCAACTAAGAGCCCGTAGATAACTACAGATGAAAAGGGTGCTAACACCTTCCATTTTTGTAACCTTCCTGTAGCGATAAAAAATGTAGCGGGGTAAATCAGAGATCGAATTATTAATTAATTCGTCTCACAAAAGCAAGAGTCGCCACCGCGCTTTATTATTTCCAAGGGAAAAGGGGAAAGAGCGAAATAAAACCCTAAAGTATGCAATGTAAAATAATACTTTTAAAAGTAATGAAAATACAAGGCGTTTTTGAAAAGAGGTCTATGGTTCGGAGGTTGGTTATACAATGGGAAGGTATTAGCACCCAATGTATCTATAGTATTCTATAGGAACCTTTTGAAATATCTGTTTATTAAAATGTTCGTTTGATTAAAAATAAATTGTTTTGGCCGAAAAGGGGTACAGATGGGTTTTTGAAGATACGACGACCTAATGTCGAAGTTTTGACTTAAAAGGTACGAGTTTTGAAAGAATCGAATATTTGGGGGAAAATTATCTTAAGTTTTAATGAAATGAAGATATTCGCATGATTGGATTTGAGGACATGAAGTCAACAAGTTAATCATTTTTCTCTTGGATTAAGACGTAAACAGAATAACTAAGTAAAGATGAAATAATCAAACAAAAAATTAGATAGATAATGATTAAGTAGCTAAGTGATATATAACCACAACAATGATTTAAATAACAGACTAAATGGTGTGAACATGCATTTTTATATTTTTATTTAGTATGTACAAAGCAAGAGAATTAATTAAAGAAAATAAAAGGTTTTTTAAATTTCTATTTTTTATGTATTTTTTTGGTATTAATATAAAGTATCATTTTAAGAATTATTAAATAATTCTAAACTAAATTAAAACTTTAAAAGTTATTAACTTAAATCTAATTAAAAATAATACTAAAATTACTAAATTAATCCTAAACTTAAACTAATAAAATTGGTCAAATTATTTAAAATTTTGTCTAATTAAATTACACCTCTTATTTGATTAAATTTTATAACTAAACTAAATTAATGAAATTCTAAAAAAAAAACTAAAAGAAAATAAACAAAAAAAGGGGTATCAAAAAAATAAAGGGGTAGATAATAAACTATTGTATGGGCTAAACTGATTAAACAGGGGGGGTAAGACTAGCAGAAAGGAGATGGTTCTTAAGCAAAGGGAAACGGGTTAGGCCCAATATTGAAACAAAGTTTTAGGGTTTCTGATATTTGTTTTCACTTGGATTAGGGTTAAACGTTTGTCTTAGTTGGGGAAAAAGGATTAGGGTTACAGCACCGTTCGTTCATCCTTTGTTCGTCTTCTTCGTTGCTCTCACGCCCTCGCCTCTGAGTTCTCCCTTTGCCCATGGCCACCGGCATCTTCAAACTTCCTCTTCCCTCCAACGAAATGCTAGGGCGACAGATTCAAGGTAATCTTCGTTTTGAATCTCAATAAGGTTTTATTATTAGCATGTTATGATCTCGCCCCTTATTGATTCTGACTTCCTATTGTCATGGTTATTTGAGGTACATGAAAGAAAGAGAGGGAGAAACATTACCTTTGGAGACGGAGGAGGAAAATGTTGAGACGAGCTGTGGCGGCCAAGGCGGTGAGGGACGAAACGCTTGATGTTGGGCTTGCTCCGGTTTGTCTAGTATCTCGCCTTTGACTTTTATGTTTTGATGATGATTGCTGAAAAATGCATGTTGAAAACCCATTTGTCTTCTTCTTCTGCCTCGTTGCCTACTTTTCCTTGTATGCTTTTTTGTCCCTTCTTCCTCTTTGGCTTGCTGAGTATGCTTCTGAGTTGCCTTGAGATATTTGTTGATGCTTGCCCCCTGTACGCTTCTGAATGTGCTATTGTTGAAATATTTTGTTTTGACTAGCTTGATGTGTTTGCTATCCTATGATGCTTCCAACTGAGGATTCATGTTGCCTCGATGATTTTTGATGATGATATGCTGGAAATGCCTTTGAATATATTTGATTTTTTCTTCTTCTCTTCTGGTTGCTTTGTGTTTAGTAGCTTGATATGAACTTTTGCCCAGTGATGAGACTGTCTGAGGGCTTTGAGTTATTGGCCTGAACTTGGTTTCTGTGAGGCTTAGCAGGTTTGTTGAGCTTAAGGCTTTACTGGTTTTTTTTGTGAGGCTTAGCAGGTTTGTTGAGCTTAACAGGTTTTACTGGTTTTTGTGAGGCTTAGCAGGTTTCAACAGGTTATGGTTTGAAAGGCTTAAGGCTTTGGCTGGACAGTCTAGTGTTTACTGGTTTTTGGGCTTGAAACAGCAGGTTGCATATTGTTTTTGAATGCAGGTTCTTCAAGCTTTTCACTTTAAGAATAGGCTTGGGGTATTTGAACTCAGTTTTTGTTTTGAGGCTTCCAACAGGTTTTTGAATTCTTAACTTTTCTTGAAGAGTTTTGTGTTGTTTTATATCAGTTGGTCCCCTTGGCTCTGATGGTTCAGGTTCTTGTATATTTTAACCATTTTTTGCCTTTGATACTTCTGCACATCTACTGTTCCATTCAGTTTGTTTTGTATCCTTTTCTATGCTTCCCTTTTTTACTGTGTTACTGCAGTTTTATTTTATATCCCTTTTCTGCCTAAGGCCAAAACCTGTAAACCCACACTCTTTTCTCTCTTCTCTCTCCTTAGTACAGTTTGAAACATTAAAATGATGTTATGTACTTTGTGTTCTGAAAAAGCAAAGCTGGAAAATGATGAAATTAGAAAATATTTGCTTGCATATATGGTTTTGATCTGCACATTTCTCTTTGTCATCTGCATTGTTACAGTATGGAGCCTTTGTATTTCCATACTTCCATATTTTTGGGCAGTTTACGTTGGACTTTGGTTTTGAAAATGAGTAACTTTGACTTGCATATGCTATTGGCTTTGAAATATGCAGTTTTGACAATTTGAAATGTGCAATTGATTTTGAACTATGCAGTTGGTTTTGAAATATGCAGTTTTGACAATTTGAAATGTGCAATTGATTTTGAACTATGCAGTTGGTTTTGAAATATGCAGTTGGTTTTGAAATATTGAATTTGTGCATAATTTTAACTTGTGCATTCATATTTATAAATAAATATTCATCCCTTTTTGTGAACCGGGAGAAATCCCGTGATTTGCAAAGAGGATAAAAAACTAATTCCAGCCGTTTGCTTTTAATGATGAACTCTAAATTAATTGCCTGCTTTTAATTATATATCTATTTCTGACTTTTTCTTTTAATTCTTTTGCAGGTAAAATCAAATGAGCATCAAAGAATTATTGGATAGAAGATGAAGATTTAGAACTTAGAAAAAATTAGGATAGTTTTTATTTCACTTTAAACATTTGTAAAATTATCATTGTAAATACGTTGTAAATAAATACGGTATTTAAACAACAATTGTAACAATTAGAATAAAATGAATAAAACTCCAATATTTTACCAGTTAATTCTTTTCTTCTTTGCAATTATTTACCTTATCATTTATAATTCTTTAAATTATAACAACTGAAAATAAATTCCAACTATTTAAATTCAGAATAATAAATAATTAAATAAACATCATTGATCAATTAACAAACTTCTTTTCAAATATTTACTTTACTATTTATAATTCTTTAAATTATATAATAACTGAAAATAAATTCCAATTATTTAAACTCAGAATAATAAATAATTAAATAAACATCATTGATCAATTAATAAACTTCTTTTCAAATATTTACTTTATTATTTATAATTCTTTAAATTATATAATAACTGAAAATAAATTCCAATTATTTAAACTCAGAATAATAAATAATTAAATAAACATTGTTTTAGCATTGATTAATTAATAAATTTAGCGTTTCAAAAATAACCAGCTCTCGACTTGAAAAAGTTATGAATTTAAAAAACTGCTTTGAAAATTGATAAAAATAGGTCAAAACACTTGCAATGTAATGATGCAGATGGGAGATGGTATCTTAGGTCAAAATTTGGGATACAACAGCTGCCCCTATTTAAGTTTCTTCTATCCGGAGATATGAAGATTAAAATCTTCGTCTCGACGAGATTGAAGGTACTTAAATACATAATACGCAAATTTTTTCCCTAAGATACCGCCATTATGTTTGATATGAATGTAGTGATTGAATTCACAGAGAAAGATATTGTATGAAAACAAGATAATGCGGGAGAAATCAAACACCAACAAAACGCAGGGACATAGGTTATACACTAATTGGGAAATGAGCCATCAACCTCAAATAATAGACTCTTGACAGCGAATAAAAATTTGAGAAAATACGGACTCTGACCCTGACAAAGAAGGCATCTTGCATAGGCCATAAAACAGATTATTGACCCAAAATAACAGTGAGTTCACAACTCAAGGTCAACGATAGACAAAAAGTATCAATTTTGCTGATAATGGATTACTGACTTCTGAAGGTAAAGATTCATAACAAACTTCTCGGCGAGATTTCCGGAGATATACTAATTAATGATGAAATAATAATAAGGTTGTAGATACACAAGCTGCTCAAATAAAGAAGCTGCCACTTGCTGTATCAAGGATGTCTATAACATACAAGCTGCTCAAATAAAGAAGCCGCCACTTGCTGTCTTCCAAAAAAAATACCAATAACATACAAGCTGCTCAAATAAAGAAGCTACCACTTGCTGTCTTCAGAAAAATAATAACGTACAAGTTGCTCAAATAAAGAGACGGTCGCTTGCCGTTTTCCAAAATAATAATAACGTACAAGTTGCTCATGAAGAGACCTCCGCTTGTCGTTTTCTAACGATGTATATAACGTACAAGTTGCTCATGAAGAGACCGCCGCTTGCCGTTTTCCAAAAAATAATAACGCACAAGTTGCTCATGAAGAGACCGCCGCTTTTCGTTTTCCAAAATAATAATAACGCACAAGTTACTCATGAAGAGACCGCCGCTTGTCGTTTTCCAAAAAATAATAACGTACAAGTTGCTCATGAAGAGACCGCCGCTTGCCGTTTTCCAACGATGTCTATAACGTACAAGTTGCTCATGAAGAGACCGCCGCTTGCCGTTTTCCAAAATAATAATAACGCACAAGTTGCTCATGAAGAGACCGCCGCTTGTCGTTTTCCAAAATAATAATAACGCACAAGTTGCTCATGAAGAGACCGCCGCTTGTCGTTTTCTAACGATGTCTATAACGTACAAGTTGCTCATGAAGAGACCGCCGCTTGCCGTTTTCCAAAATAACTCAGAAGGAAATTGCGATGACACTGGCAGAGAATAAAATCTTCGTCAAAGAGAACCATGAATCAATCCTTCCCGAGGAGATCACATACTTAAATGTGCAAAATAAATGCATCATTCGTCTAGGTCGCGACTTCACTGGGGAAAATCATGAGATAGCCTATGCAAGAGGCAACAACTTCCTCCAGGAATAAACCAGAAAGAAAATAGTCAAACAAGACTCCACCCAATGAGAAAGTAACTCGATTGGGGGATTCATCCTATCCATAAATGGACAAGGTAGGCTAAATCAAAAAATCATCCACGAGGATTAGCTCAGTTGGGGAATTTAGAAAGGAAGCACATTGTTTGCCTAAGCTAACCTTCTACTTGGAAAGAACATGTACATTGTCTTAATAAACAAAGTATACGACCCCAAAATCAACGACAAATGTAAATACGCATACGTGATATAAGTGTAAATGAATAAATGAATGTTATGCTGACAAAACGAACAGATGGAATATCTTGAAGACGATAACATGTAACGAAAAGATAGATACTCGGCCAATCTTAAAAAGACGGAAAATAACTGGAACTGGAACCACAAAGCAACGTCGGAGCATATCACGCTACAAGGCTCAAGTCTTCTGAGGAGAAAAGCATTCAAATCCAATATTCTAATACCAATAGATTACTGGCATGAGACAAAGCGTACCACACTTTAGAAATCGCCCAAATAAAGGTAACCAAAACAACACTTAACTGGAACAACTGGGGAGTCACCAAACTTAGTACCACGAGAAATGCAAGTTTACACAACCAACACCTCATGACGATTTTGAAAGAAAACATGTTCATCACGCAAGGATAAATTACTGTATTGTTTTGCATTTCATGGCTTGACCATCCTCAGAATAACTGTTAATATTCCTTTCATTATTCACGACACATTTAAAATAAGAATATTTTAAATACCTTTGTTTCAAATATTTCCGTAAAATTAAAATTTTGCCCACAAAAGGTAAATGCTCAAATTTCAATAATAAGATGGTAGTTAGCTAACAACGCGACTCCAACGGTTTACAAAAGTTTGGGAAATAGTACATGAAAGAAAGGGTTACACAAAAACAATGATCACTATTCTCCCTAACAACTTCGAATTCCAAAATGTGCTCAAATGCCAAGACTGGTTTGACCAAAAGCTTGCCTAAGCCGCCCCTTCGGGTTTTCAACTTAGCAAACTGTCAACTCAAACCTAAGCGAAATATCTCTTGACTGCATCAGCGTTCATGGAGTGCGGGAGCTCTTCACCATCCATATTTGTGAGAATTAAGGCACCTCCAGAGAAAACTTTCTTAACGACATACGGTCCTTCATAATTCGGAGCCCACTTGCCCCTAGAATCAGGTTGGAAAGATAATATCTTCTTGAGCACAAGGTCACCTTCTCTGAACTCGCGTGGTCGAACCTTCTTATCAAAAGCCTTCTTCATTCTCTACTGATACAATTGACCGTGACACAACGCTGTCAATCTCTTTTCCTCAATTAAATTCAACTGATCATATCTACTTTGACACCATTCAGCCTCAGAAAGTTTAGCTTCCATCAACACTCTCATAGACGGAATCTCAACCTCCACGGGGAGTACTGCTTCCATACCATAAACAAGGGAAAATGGGGTTGCGCCTGTTGAAGTTCGAACTGAAGTACGGTATCCATGCAGAGCAAACGGAAGCATTTCATGCCAATCTTTATAAGTTACCACCATCTTCTGGATAATCTTTTTGATATTCTTGTTAGCAGCTTCAACAGCCCCATTCATCTTCGGTCTGTAAGGATAAGAGTTATGATGTTCGATTTTGAACTCCTCACAAAGCTCTCTCATCATCTTGTTATTCAAATTCGAACCATTATCAGTGATGATCTTGCTCGGGATGCCGTATCGACAAATGATCTGATTCTTGATAAATCTAACTACCACCTGTCTGGTTACATTAGCATAAGATGCTTCTTCCACCCATTTAGTAAAATAATCGATCGCTACCAAGATGAAACGATGACCATTTGAAGCTTTGGGTTCAATCATTCCAATCATATCAATGCCCCACATAGAGAAAGGCCAAGGTGAAGATATAACGTTAAGGAGGGTCGGTGGCACATGTATCTTGTCCGCATAAATCTGGCATTTATGACATTTCTTCACATATTTGCAGCAATCAGATTCCATTGTCATCCAATAGTAACCAGCTCTCAACATCTTTTTAGCCATTGCATGTCCGTTGGCATGAGTACCAAAGGATCCTTCATGCACTTCTTGCATCAGCATGTCTGCTTCATGTCTGTCTACACATCTGAGCAAGACCATGTCGTAATTTCTCTTATACAATACTTCTTCATTGAGGAAGAAACTGCTTGCTAATCTTCTCAATGTCTTCCTATCTTTATTGGATGCCCCAGGCGGGTACTCTTGAGTTTGAAGAACACGTTTAATGTCATAGAACCACGGTTTGTCATCGGTAACCTCTTCTACCGAGAACACATGAGCAGGTCTGTCAAGGCGCATAACTCTGATTATAGGCACATCGTTCAAAC
Source organism: Vicia faba (assembly GCA_948472305.1). Lineage (NCBI taxonomy): Eukaryota > Viridiplantae > Streptophyta > Magnoliopsida > Fabales > Fabaceae > Vicia > Vicia faba. The sequence continues at coordinate 510,734,880 of OX451738.1, read as the reverse complement.
CATTCACTTGAAACATTGAAGACAAAGTAGCTAAAGCATCAGCCATCTGGTTTTCATCTCTAGGGATATGATGTAATTCCACTTTGTTGAAGAAAGTTAATAATCTTCTAGCATAATCTCTGTAAGGGATCAAACCAGGATGACGAGTCTCCCATTCTCCTTTGATTTGATTAATTACCAATGCTGAATCTCCGTAAATATCAAGAATCTTAATCCTTAGATCCACTGCTTCTTCGAGACCCATAATACATGCCTCATATTCAGCCATGTTGTTCGTGCAGTCAAACTTCAATCTTGCCGTGAACGGGATATGAGTACCTCGGGGAGTGACGATGATTGCCCCAATTCCATTTCCATAAGAGTTCACAGCTCCGTCAAATATTAAACCCCAATGGGTTTCAGGATCAGGTCCTTCTTCAGGTAACGACTCTTCACAATCTTTAGCTTTCAAGTACATAACATCTTCATCTGGGAAGTCAAACTTGATGGATTGATAATCTTTAATTGGTTGGTGAGCCAAATGATCGGCTAAAATACTCCCTTTGATTGCTTTCTGAGTGTGATACTCAATGTCATATTCGGATAACAACATCTGCCAACGGGCTATTCTTCCATATAAGGCGGGCTTCTCAAAGATATACTTGATCGGATCCATTTTGGAGATCAACCAAGTGGTGTGGTTAATCATATACTGGCGCAGACGGCGAGCAGCCCAAGCTAAAGCACAACAGGTTTTCTCAAGCAATGAGTATCGAGACTCATAGTCTGTGAATTTCTTACTCAGATAATATACGACACGTTCCTTTCTTCCAGTCTCATCTTGTTGACCAAGCACACATCCCATGGAATCTTCCAATATAGTCAGGTACATAATCAAAGGCCTTCCTTCCACCGGAGGAATCAAAATGGGAGGTTCAAGCAAATATTCTTTGATGCTATCAAAAGCTCTCTGAAAATCTTCTGTCCACACACATCCTTGGTTCTTTCTGAGGAGCTTGAAAATCGGCCCACAGATAGCAGTCATATGAGATATAAATCTAGAAATATAGTTCAGTCTCCCAAGGAATCCTCTTACTTGTTTTTCCGTCTTGGGTGCGGGCATTTCCCGAATAGCTTTGACTTTATCAGGATCTACCTCAATACCTTTCTAACTGACAATGAAACCCAGAAGTCTTCCAGAACGAACACCAAAAGTGCACTTGTTGGGATTCAGACGGAGTTTATACTTTCTCAAACGCTGGAATAACTTCAATAAATGTTCCAAATGATCTTCTTCAGTTTGTGATTTGGCAATCATGTCATCTACATACACTTCTATCTCTTTATGCATCATATCATGGAACAAAGCAGTCATGGCCCTTTGGTATGTTGCACCAGCATTCCTCAAACCAAACGGCATAACCCAATAACAAAATGTTCCCCAAGGTGTAATGAAAGCTGTCTTCTCCATATCTTCTGGTGCCATTTTGATTTGATTGTAACCAGAGAAACCATCCATGAAATAAAATACTTTGAACTTTGCGGTACTGTCGACCAATACATCAATGTGCGGTAAAGGGAAGTCATCCTTTGGGCTAGCTCTATTCAGATCTCTATAGTCTACACACATTCGAACTTTGCCATCTTTCTTAGCAACATGCACTATATTGGCTAACCACTGAGGATAGACCGATGTAACAAGGAAACCTGCATTAATTTGTTTTTGAACTTCTTCTTTGATCTTGTCAGCCATATCGGGACGAGTCCTTCTCAACTTCTGCTTAATCGGCGGACATTCAGGTCTCAATGGTAAACGATGCTCCACAATATTGTTGTCCAAACCTGGCATATATTGGTAGGACCAAGCAAACACATCAACATACTCTTTGAGAAGCTCCAACATTTTCTCTTTGACCTCTGGGATAAGCAATGCTCCGACCTTAACTTCCTTTTTATCTTCTTCATCACCCAAATTGATCCACTCTATAGGTTCTTCAAACGGCTGAATAGTCTTTTCATCGTGCTCAAGCAAACGGGAAATTTCATCAGGAATCTCTTCACTATCCTCTTCCTCGGCTCTGAACACAGGGAATTCAAAGTTGGGAGAGGGCATAGGATCATTGTTTTCAATGGTTAAGTCATGGATTAATCTGCACATGTGATTATGCTTTATTTTAGAAATCGATTAATATGAATGTTGTACAAATGAAACAAAATATTATTATATTTTCCTATTACTACCAATTATTTTTCCTTATTATTTCCCAGAAAAAGTGAAAAATAAAACAGTAATGGACAAAATAACATTTTTATTCATGACGGGAAATACTTGAAACAGAGAGCCCAGACATTTCTCTTTTGCCTTGGGCAGAGCAAAAGGATTTATTTTCAACATAGCCCGACACAAATACTTTTCGCCTTGGGCAGAGCGAAATTTTTTTCAAAAATAAAACAAAACATTACTCAGAAATGTGCATCACAACAGGAACATCAACAGCAATCCAGTTCTGGCAAACCACTCCATGCGTCACAAAATCGGGTAAATCCTCTTCAGAATCGTCTCCTATTATAGCATCAACTTCAGGAGGAGTCGGATGGATAAAACCTGCACTTCGGAAAACCTCTTGTATCGGACGAGTAACTACTTCCTGCTTGACTCTTGTAGACACGGGATGAAAACCAAGACCTTCTCCAGACTTGTTCTTGGGCAAAGTCAACACCTGGCCCCAACCTTCAGCCGAACCACTTTCAACCACTCGTCGCGCATCCTCAAAAGAAGAAATAGATGTCCCTTGCTTCTTCACTTCATTATTAGCAACAAATAGAGCTTGGAATTGGGTTCCAACATCCTCATCAGCATCGATAAAAGAGAAAGATGACAAATGGCTTACCACCATAGCCTGCTCTCCACCAATCATTACCAGCTTTCCGTGCCTTACAAACTTCAATCTTTGATGGAGCGTGGAAGTGACTGCCCCTGCATCATGGATCCATGGACGACCTAATAGGCAACTGTAGGCGGCACGAATATCCATTACTTGAAAAGTGATCTGAAAAGTATGAGGACCAATTACTATAGGAAGATCCACTTCACCAATGACAGTCTTCCTAGAACCATCAAACGCTTTGACAATTACTCCACTAGGTCTCATGGAAGCACCTTGATATGAGAGTCGAGATAATGTAGTTTTGGGCATTACATTTAACGACGAACTTGTATCTACCAACACACTTGATAAAGTATCATTTCCACAACTTATTGAGATATGCAAAGCCATATTATGGTTCCTTCCCTCCTCCGGGAGTTCTTCATCACTGAAACCAAGATTGTTACACGAAGTAATATTTCCCACGATTCCATCAAGTTGGTCAACCGTCACATCATGATCCACGAATGCCTGGTCCAAGACCTTCATCAAAGATTCTCTATGGGCACCAGAATCTCTCAGTAAAGCAAGCAACGAGATCTTGGAAGGAGTTTGCAATAGTTGGTCCATAATTTTATATTCACTTCTCTTGATGAGCTTCAGAATCTCATCATCATCGGGATGTGGGATAGGTTCATTGGATCGGCCTATCTCAACCCTTTATTCAACATTTCTCGCTGGAATTTCCGCCGGTATGGGTCTCCTGATTTGAACTTCTGGTCTCTTCAAAGGTACTGCTGCAAAGACACGTCCGCTTCTCGTAACTCTACTCACATCAGCGATGTTAACAAAAGATGGCCTTGTTGGTATAGGGACTTCTACCCCATTCTCAATCATTGTGGCATTATACTTATACGGTATAGCTTGGTCTGAGTTGTAAGGCACAGGACCAGGCGGGTAAATGATCAAAGGAGCAACAGGTGCAGTCTGACTGTCGTAAACAATCTCTACTGGTTCAGGCAAATTGAATTGTGGTATTATAACATTCACTTCATCCTCCGGATCCCTGTCATATGTAATAGTGATAACCCTCTGGTCTAACAATTATTGAATATCCTCCTTCACAATAGGGCAATCAACCTCTCTTGAACAAAATTCACAAACATCATAATCATGCTGATGCCTAACAAAGGCAAGTCTTCTTAAGCTCTGATGTAACCTGATCAACGAATCTCTTATGTGTTCAACTTGAAAAACTGGAAATTTTCCCGGACAACCTTCCACCATATTCACTGATGCTGCCCCATGTCGAGGCAAAGGATTATCTCTAACATTTGGGTTAACATCCTTGAAAGACAAAATACCATTCTTAATCAACCTCTGCACATCCGCCTTTAAAGAAAAACAATTTTCAATGTTGTGCCCCGGCGACCCTTGATGATATTCACAAAACTGATCCGCCTTGTACCACGGAGAAGTACTGTTTGGTGCGACAGGAGGAGGCTTCGTCGATATGAGGTTCTTTCTGATAAGAGCAGGGAAAAATTTAGTATAAGTCATGGGAATGGAATCGAATTGCAGTTTTCTTGGTGAATGGTTCTGGTTGTTGAATGGGTAAGCCTGTTGTCGAGGCTGCTGCTGAAATGGCCGTTGTTGAGTTGGTGGGGTTTGATGAGTTGGGGTCATCAATGCTGGGCGGACAGCCGGAGTGACTGCCGCAACGTGTGAGTAACCTCTCCTTGGTCTCCCTGGGAAGATTGTGCTGACATCCTGCTCTTTTCTTTTTGGGAAAACACTTCCAAACTTCTTGGTACTGCTAGACGGACTTCCTTCTTTAACCAAACGCCCTTCACGAATCCCTTCCTCCAACCGCATGCCCATACTTACCATTTCGGTGAAGTCACTGGGTGCGCTGGAAATCATTCTTTCATAGTAAAAGTAACCTAAAGTCTTCAAGAATATCTTCGTCATCTCTTTCTCCTCAAGAGGAGGATAGATTTGAGCAGCAATTTCGCGCCACCTCTGGGCGTATTCCTTAAAAAACTCTCTGTCTCTCTGGGACATCGCCCGGAGTTGATCCCTGTCCGGTGCCATGTCAACGTTGTACTTATACTGGTGAACAAAAGCTTCACTAAGATCGTTGAAGTTGCGGATCCGAATGTTGTCTAAACCCATATACCACTTTAGAGCGGCACCAGTCAAACTGTCTTGAAAATAGTGAATCAACAAGTCATGATCATCGGAATATGTAGACATCTTTCTCACGTACATAGTCAAATGACTCTGAGGACACGAATCACCCTTATATCTTTCAAAGTCTGGCACTTTGAATTTTGTTGGAATCTTGACATTCGGAACTAAACAAAGGTCATGCGTGTTCTTTCCAAACAAATCCTTCCCCTTTAACGCTCTGAGCTCCCTCTGCATTTCTTGGAATTGGTCTTGAAATTCTTCCATTCTATCAAAAAGACCCAAACATTCAGCAGGCTCGGCAGGATAAGTAGGTTCATTCAAGTATGGCATAGAGTGAACCACAGGAGCGACAGTTGTCATCACCGGTTGCGGGAAAGGTGCCACAGACGGGATTACCGTCGGCATGGCAGTTGTCTCTGGTTGAGTAAAAGACAAAGTAGGTTGAAACGAAGGCTGTACGACAGACTGATACCCCTCTAGCATAAAGTTGTAAGGCATTCCCCACGGAAAACCTTTTGGCATCTGATGTTGAAGCGGAGAGTTGATTTGAGTCACAGATGTTGGAACGGTGACAATCTCGGAAACCACAATAGTTGAAGTCTGAATCTCAGCAGCTGTAGTCGATGGCTGATTCTGAGCAGCCATCAAACTTTCCATTAGCGCAGTTAACTTTTCCATACCGACACGAAGGGTAGTGACCTCCTCACGAAGCTCATGGTTTTCCTGTTCCAGATCTTCCATCTTCCTCTGACGATTGGCTCGAGTATCGTATCGATGAGACAGCTTGACAATCTATCGGAGTGGAAAAAGAAACAAGGATAAGACTCTAGAAAACATGTGAAGTGAAATGTTGAATGATGCATGATATGTGATGCAAGTGATGATTCATTTTAATAGTTTTTCAAGGAACTTCAATAATTTTGCACACATCAATGGTAAAGGAATTTGGAACAACAAAAACTCCTTTCATTAATCAAAAGCGGTAAATTACAACTCACAACTTCGGAACAACAAAACAATAAATTATAACTTTGGGATAACAACCCAATAATAAAAGCAGTAAACTACAACTTTGGAACATGAAGCCCATAATAAAGCAGTAAATTACAACTTTGGAACATGCAGCCCATAATAAAAGCAGTAAATTACAACTTCGGAACATGAAGCCCTTTTACAGAGTTTTACAAAATGACATCAGTAAAATAAAACTAAAAGCTAAAGATCACTCAGAATCATCAGATGAAGGACCAAATGCCAACTGTAACCGGAGCTTCCTGATCTTCTCTTCATAAAAGTATTCCATCTCTTTCTTCTCAGCTACCAGTCGATCAATGATTTCCTTTTGTGGATTAGGAATAAGAGCAACGCTTACCGAACCTTCCTTCTTTCTCTTCCTTTCACTAGCATACTTCTTCAGTAAAGCATCCTTTCGACGAAGCTTCTCATCATGATCAATAAACCAGCCGTCTTGAATAAATAGCAAATCCTCCTTTTCCTTTAGTTGTCGAGCCAGGACCCGATTCTCATATTCAGACATGTTATACTTTTCTTTCCAAGCATCTCTCTCGGACTTCATCCTAGCCAGATTTCCTTGGTATTCTCCCATATTCTCGATAGGGATATCAACAGATGACGATGCAACGGTAGGGAATAAAGGTTTCTCAGGTTTATAGGGCATCTTGAGAGCATAAGCCCTAGCACGGACCCATTGTAGGTAAGGCTCCAAAGAAACGGAACCTCTATGTCCTAACATATATCTCCCTTTCCTATGGATGTGGCGCCAAGCTCCTTCGATCTCCCTCTTAGCTGCCTGGTGATCTTGTCCTTCTTGTAGAAAGAAACCACTCACATGGATGTTGTTTGGCTTGTCTCTCATCGGGTATCCAAACTAACGGCGCGCGAGAACAGGATTATAGTTAATTCCACCTTTCGTACCAAGAAGAGGCACGTTAGGAAAAGCACCACAGCTATCGATGATCTTCACGTCATAGTAAACTCGATTATACCAATCAATGTCGAAATGAGTGAGAGCCATAATTTTTGGCGCCCATCGCGGCTCCTTCTCGAGATCGCAGAAAACATCAGACCTAGGTAGATGAGAAACATACCACTGATACAACAACTGTGCACAACAAATAATCATCCCTCCTTGATAAGAGTTTCGAAGATGGATGGAGTAGTAGGTATCTCCTAGCAGCGTAGGGACCGGATTTCCAATCAAGAAAATTCTGATGGCGTTGATATCCACAAACTTATCAACGTTAGGGAACAAGAATAGACCATAAGCGAGTAAAGCAAAGACGTCTTCGAAGGCAATAGTATCTTTTATCTCAGCGAAATGACGAGCTTTCCTCAACAAAAACTGCGCAGACAAACCTCAGATTCCCCCTTTTGTAGTCATGTTCTCCTCTATCTCTGACTTCTTCAAGTGGGTGATGGTCGCTATCTCGTGAGATTTGGGTTCCTCTTCTAATCCAGAAAAAGGAACACAGTCGGTGATCGGCAAACCAAGTATGTAGGAGTACTCTTCTAAGGTGGGAATTAACTGGTAATCCGGAAAGGTGAAACATCGATACAAAGGATCGTAAAATTGGACTAACGTACTAAGGATGCCTTCTTTCATCTTGCGCTTCATGAGAGGTATAATGGACCCATACTTTTTCTGAAAATCCGTCGGGTTCTTGACCTTAGGAATTAAACTCTTCAGTTCTTCAATCTCGGGCTCCTTAAAGCTAAAACTTCGAGTGTTTCTCCTTCCAAATTCCATAATAATAGTACCTGAGATGTCTGCAAAAATCATTCCTAAGTTCCTTGAAAAACAAGTTTTTTTACAAAAAATGTTGATGAATGCATGAATGAATGATAATGCAACAGTTACACACAAGTTCACAAACACGGGGTTCAAAGGTTCAACGTTTCGAGCATGGAGTCAAGGGTAAGGCCCACCCCAAGGTATGTACTAACGGGTCAATCACACCTGTAAGACAAGGTTCTAAGAGTTCCCAGAGTCTACATTCCTCCTTCGAATATTACCAACGTCTTGATTACTCAATAATTAGCAATATTCTCAAGAGGAACTCATCCGAGCGTAGCATCGCGTAACAACTACTTCTGAATTACTCCGTTATAGTCTCCGCGCTACACCTAAAAAGGCCAACATGGGTCAGGGTTCTACGGTTCTCAATTTCTCTGGCTCCCAGGTCGAAGATAATAATGTCTTCCCAATTACTCGGTAAACAAATATTATGTTCAAAAGGGTCTTCCATTGAGTGGGGGATCTCATGCCTCCTTCTTCGGGATTACTCCCTCAAAGTTAACATGACTATACCGCCCGTCCTATTCTTAAGTGTAACTTAATCCGGGTATAGGATTCGTCCTTTGCAAAAAACCCAAACAACCCCAATTTAAACACATAATCAAACAAAACAAATAATAATAAAACAGATAAAACAAACTAGGCTTAACCCACTTAGGGATGGACCAGCAAGAGGTCAATCTTTCCCCAGCAGAGACGCCAATTTTGTAGCAATAAAAAATGTAGCGGGGTAAATCGGAGATCGAATTATTAATTAATTCGTCTCACAAAAGCAAGAGTCGCCACCGCGCTTTATTATTTCCAAGGGAAAAGGGGAAAGAGCGAAATAAAACCCTAAAGTATGCAATGTAAAATAATACTTTTAAAAGTAATGAAAATACAAGGCGTTTTTGAAAAGAGGTCTATGGTTCGGGGGTTGGTTATACAATGGGAAGGTATTAGCACCCAATGTATCTATAGTATTCTATAGGAACCTTTTGAAATATCTGTTTATTAAAATGTTCGTTTAATTAAAAATAAATTGTTTTGGCCAAAAAGGGGTACAGATGGGTTTTTGAAGATACGACGACCTAATGTCGAAGTTTTGACTTAAAAGGTACGAGTTTTGAAAGAATCGAATATTTGGGGGAAAATTATCTTAAGTTTTAATGAAATGAAGATATTCGCATGATTGGATTTGAGGACATGAAGTCAACAAGTTAATCATTTTTCTCTTGGATTAAGACGTAAACAGAATAACTAAGTAAAGATGAAATAATCAAACAAAAAATTAGATAGATAATGATTAAGTAGCTAAGTGATATATAACCACAACAATGATTTAAATAACAGACTAAATGGCGTGAACATGCATTTTTATATTTTTATTTAGTATGTACAAAGCAAGAGAATTAATTAAAGAAAATAAAAGGTTTTTTAAATTTCTATTTTTTATGTATTTTTTTGGTATTAATATAAAGTATCATTTTAAGAATTATTAAATAATTCTAAACTAAATTAAAACTTTAAAAGTTATTAACTTAAATCTAATTAAAAATAATACTAAAATTACTAAATTAATCCTAAACTTAAACTAATAAAGTTGGTCAAATTATTTAAAATTTTGTCTAATTAAATTACACCTCTTATTTGATTAAATTTTATAACTAAACTAAATTAATGAAATTCTAAAAAAAAAACTAAAAGAAAATAAACAAAAAAAGGGGTATCAAAAAAATAAAGGGGTAGATAATAAACTATTGTATGGGCTAAACTGATTAAACAGGGGGGGTAAGACTAGCAGAAAGGAGATGGTTCTTAAGCAAAGGGAAACGGGTTAGGCCCAATATTGAAACAAAGTTTTAGGGTTTCTGATATTTGTTTTCACTTGGATTAGGGTTAAACGTTTGTCTTAGTTGGGGAAAAAGGATTAGGGTTACAGCACCGTTCGTTCATCCTTTGTTCGTCTTCTTCGTTGCTCTCACGCCCTCGCCTCTGAGTTCTCCCTTTGCCCATGGCCACCGGCATCTTCAAACTTCCTCTTCCCTCCAACGAAATGCTAGGGCGACAGATTCAAGGTAATCTTCGTTTTGAATCTCAATAAGGTTTTATTATTAGCATGTTGTGATCTCGCCCCTTATTGATTCTGACTTCCTATTGTCATGGTTATTTGAGGTACATGAAAGAAAGAGAGGGAGAAACATTACCTTTGGAGACGGAGGAGGAAAATGTTGAGACGAGATGTGGCGGCCAAGGCGGTGAGGGACGAAACGCTTGATGTTGGGCTTGCTCCGGTTTGTCTAGTATCTCGCCTTTGACTTTTATGTTTTGATGATGATTGCTGAAAAATGCATGTTGAAAACCCATTTGTCTTCTTCTTCTGCCTCGTTGCCTACTTTTCCTTGTATGCTTCTTTGTCCCTTCTTCCTCTTTGGCTTGCTGAGTATGCTTCTGAGTTGCCTTGAGATATTTGTTGATGCTTGCCCCCTGTACGCTTCTGAATGTGCTATTGTTGAAATATTTTGTTTTGACTAGCTTGATGTGTTTGCTATCCTATGATGCTTCCAACTGAGGATTCATGTTGCCTCGATGATTTTTGATGATGATATGCTGGAAATGCCTTTGAATATATTTGATTTTTTCTTCTTCTCTTCTGGTTGCTTTGTGTTTAGTAGCTTGATATGAACTTTTGCCCAGTGATGAGACTGTCTGAGGGCTTTGAGTTATTGGCCTGAACTTGGTTTCTGTGAGGCTTAGCAGGTTTGTTGAGCTTAAGGCTTTACTGGTTTTTTTTGTGAGGCTTAGCAGGTTTGTTGAGCTTAACAGGTTTTACTGGTTTTTGTGAGGCTTAGCAGGTTTCAACAGGTTATGGTTTGAAAGGCTTAAGGCTTTGGCTGGACAGTCTAGTGTTTACTGGTTTTTGGGCTTGAAACAGCAGGTTGCATATTGTTTTTGAATGCAGGTTCTTCAAGCTTTTCACTTTAAGAATAGGCTTGGGGTATTTGAACTCAGTTTTTGTTTTGAGGCTTCCAACAGGTTTTTGAATTCTTAACTTTTCTTGAAGAGTTTTGTGTTGTTTTATATCAGTTGGTCCCCTTGGCTCTGATGGTTCAGGTTCTTGTATATTTTAACCATTTTTTGCCTTTGATACTTCTGCACATCTACTGTTCCATTCAGTTTGTTTTGTATCCTTTTCTATGCTTCCCTTTTTTACTGTGTTACTGCAGTTTTATTTTATATCCCTTTTCTGCCTAAGGCCAAAACCTGTAAACCCACACTCTTTTCTCTCTTCTCTCTCCTTAGTACAGTTTGAAACATTAAAATGATGTTATGTACTTTGTGTTCTGAAAAAGCAAAGCTGGAAAATGATGAAATTAGAAAATATTTGCTTGCATATATGGTTTTGATCTGCACATTTCTCTTTGCCATCTGCATTGTTACAGTATGGAGCCTTTGTATTTCCATACTTCCATATTTTTGGGTAGTTTACGTTGGACTTTGGTTTTGAAAATGAGTAACTTTGACTTGCATATGCTATTGGCTTTGAAATATGCAGTTTTGACAATTTGAAATGTGCAATTGATTTTGAACTATGCAGTTGGTTTTGAAATATGCAGTTTTGACAATTTGAAATGTGCAATTGATTTTGAACTATGCAGTTGGTTTTGAAATATGCAGTTGGTTTTGAAATATTGAATTTGTGCATAATTTTAACTTGTGCATTCATATTTATAAATAAATATTCATCCCTTTTTGTGAACCGGGAGAAATCCCGTGATTTGCAAAGAGGATAAAAAACTGATTCCAGCCGTTTGCTTTTAATGATGAACTCTAAATTAATTGCCTGCTTTTAATTATATATCTATTTCTGACTTTTTCTTTTAATTCTTTTGCAGGTAAAATCAAATGAGCATCAAAGAATTATTGGATAGAAGATGAAGATTTAGAACTTAGAAAAAATTAGGATAGTTTTTATTTCACTTTAAACATTTGTAAAATTATCATTGTAAATACGTTGTAAATAAATACGGTATTTAAACAACAATTGTAACAATTAGAATAAAATGAATAAAACTCCAATATTTTACCAGTTAATTCTTTTCTTCTTTGCAATTATTTACCTTATCATTTATAATTCTTTAAATTATAACAACTGAAAATAAATTCCAACTATTTAAATTCAGAATAATAAATAATTAAATAAACATCATTGATCAATTAACAAACTTCTTTTCAAATATTTACTTTACTATTTATAATTCTTTAAATTATATAATAACTGAAAATAAATTCCAATTATTTAAACTCAGAATAATAAATAATTAAATAAACATCATTGATCAATTAATAAACTTCTTTTCAAATATTTACTTTATTATTTATAATTCTTTAAATTATATAATAACTGAAAATAAATTCCAATTATTTAAACTCAGAATAATAAATAATTAAATAAACATTGTTTTAGCATTGATTAATTAATAAATTTAGCGTTTCAAAAATAACCAGCTCTCGACTTGAAAAAGTTATGAATTTAAAAAACTGCTTTGAAAATTGATAAAAATAGGTCAAAACACTTGCAATGTAATGATGCAGATGGGAGATGGTATCTTAGGTCAAAATTTGGGATACAACACTTCCCCCTGAACTCAAGAAAATATCTCAAAGGTCTTTCCTGTTCTTTTCACCCTTTTCTTATTGGATATAAGAAAAGTTGGTGGCGACTCTGACTATCTGCAAGAATTGCGATCAAACACAAAACATCCAAGTCAGTTCTCCCACCGTATTACACCATGGTTCAAAGAAAAGGGTTCTCAAGACGCAGTTCTAAAGACTCTGAAGACGAAGTTCTGAAGACTTGAAGTTCTAAAGACCCGAGGTTTTAAGAAAAGGGTTCAAAAGACCAAGTGCTGGAGACTCTGAAGACAGAAGTTTTAAAGACTCTGAAGACTTGATATTCTAAAGACCCGGGGTTTTAGAAAAGGTTTTCACAACCAAGTGTTGAAGACTCTGAAGATGCAGTTCTAAGGACTCTAAAGACTTGAAGTTCTGATGACCTTGTGTTATGTTCTCTCTTCTAAGCTCATGTTCGCAGAAGCCTCTAAAGTGCAGAAGGAAAGAAGATAATGTTAACGTGGTATAAATAGTGCATAGTACAATCAAAGTTTCATTCCACTACCATGAAAGGACAGAGGCGTCACACGATCTTGTCCCCCACGTAATTCTTCAAGCCGCCAATCTTTCTAGAATTTCCATATGTTCTCTTCAATGAATATATTATTTTATTGGGTATATAAAGGCTTGAAGACTAAGAAAGAAAGCTGATAATTCACGGATTATCAATGCACAAGCATTGCTCATAGCTTTCATACTTTTTAGTCTATTGTTCTTAAAATAGTTTACATATTCATCTTGTGTAGAAGCAATATTCTTGTAGACAAAATGTGTATTCAAACAGTTGTTTGATTTCTTTAAGAGACCGATTAGGCCAGTATTCTGGAGAAGTCTAGGACTAGTGTGTCTTAAAATTTTAATTTTCCTTAAGGGAATGGCTAGGTATGAATCCTTAAGAAGTCTAAGATTAGTGTGTCTTAGAAGTTGTTATTGGTCACTTGCGGGTAGCTTGTGCATTGTAATAATTAGTTGGATTATTGGATTAACTCCTTGTTGATAAGGAGAAATCACCTTGGAGGGTGGACTAGACTAACTTCATAGTTTTCAAGTGAACTAGTATAAACATACCTTGTTCTTTACCTCTCATTCTTAGTTATTATTATTATCAAGAGTGGGGAAAATGTATTTTATTTAAAGGGGATTATTTTTAAAGAAATTTTTTATATTTAAAAACCCAATTCAACCCCCCCTCCCCTATTTCTTGTGTTTTTCACACCTTCAATTTGCACCAAAGCTCCGACTCTGAGAAGATAAAAAGTTTGAATTTTTATCAACACTTAATAGTGTTCAGTATTGATCCACTGTGTGTGAAAAACCAATGGCTACAACTACTTCCACTGTTGATAATAGGGATAATGATAGAGATCACTATAGTTCAAAATCCCCTATGTTTGATGGGGAGAAATTTGACTATTGGAAGGATAACATCGAAAGTTACTTTCTGGCATATGACTTGGATCTATAGGATTTGGTAGTTGATGGTTACACTCACCCAATAGATGATAAAGGTCATATGATTGAAAGAAGTGCAATGACAGATGCTCAGAAGAAAGTTTAAAAGGATCATTACAAAGAAAGAACTATTATGCTTAGTGCTATTTCATACAATGAATATGAGAAGATCACAGATAGAGAGACTACAAAATCTATCTTTGATTCTCTTCATATGACGCATGAAGGCATTGCACAAGTAAGGGAAACAAAGGCTATGGCCTTAATTCAAAAATACGAGGCTTTCAAGATGGAAGATGACAAATCTGTAGAAACAATGTTTTCAAGATTTTAGACTCTTGTGGAAGGACTTAAGGTTCTGAATAAAGGTTACTCTACAACAGATCATGTTAAGAAGATTATCATAAGTTTGCCTAAAAAATGGAAACCAATGGTAACTTCTTTGAAACTTTCAAAGGATCTGAACAACACCTCTATTGAGGAGCTTATTAGCTCTTTAAGAAGTCGTGAAATAAAGCTTGATCAAGATGAACCCCATAAGAGGGTAAAATCAGTTGCTCTAAAGTCTATGTCTAGAAAGACTAAGGCTTATAAAGCTAAGGAAGAATCAGATGAATCTGAAGAAGATTCAGATGATGAAGAACTTTCGTTGATATCCAGAAGAATCAGTAAAATATAGAAGCATAGACAAAGAAAATTCAGAAGTCAACGAAGGACATATGGTAGATATGAATCCACTTTTGGTCAGAATAAAGCTTCTAAAAAGGAAGTCATGTGCTTTAAATGCAAGGAGCCCAAAAATTACAAAAATGAATGCCCTAAGCTAAAAAAAGGATAAGAAACCTAAGAAGCCATATAAAGAAAAGAAAGGTCTCGTGGCAACATGGCATGATTCAGAATCAGAAGATGAAGATTCTGATGAAGGGCATGTAAACGTGACACTCATGGCCAGAACCAACACAGATGAAGAAACATCAGAATGTAAGCTGACAGCAGATAATGAGTCAGAATCCAAAGATGAAGTTGAGGTAATTGCTTCTTTTTCTCGTTTTCAACTTGAATCTTGTTTTTATGAAATGGTGAGAAAGTATTAAACTCTTATAAGTAAATAAAAAACTCTGAAAAAGAAGTTTGTAGTTACTTCTGAAAACTCTACTAATGATGAGCAAAAAGTTTCTAATTTAAATGAAAAATTATTTGTTTTTGAAAAATAAAATCTAGCTCTCAAAAGTAAAGTTTCTAGGTTGGAAGAAGAGATAATCTCTACCACATCTTTACTGATGAAGAAATAAATATGATAGATCTTTTCAGCATTTCCTAACTAAAAGCATAGATAGAAGCAAAATGACTTCAATGATCCATGATGTTAGCAGAAATGGAAGCAGAGGTCTGGGATATCCAAGACCATCAAAGAAAATTGATGAGACTTTGAGTATCAAACCAAAACCTCTTTCTGAACATTTCGTGCTTGCGGGCACAAAACTGAAATGTCCAGAACAACAAGGTTCTGATATTACTGTAGCACAACCATAGACACGGAAGGAAACTTCTAAACTAAAGTATCATGCACAAATTTCACATGATTATCCTATTGCACAAAAGTACAAAAGAGTCACAACCTCTGGAACTTCTAACAAGAAAGTACCCGGAAAATGGGTACCTAAGGATCAGATAATCTATGTTGCAGATATCCTTGATGGCGCCACTTAAAGACCAGTCATGGTACCTAGACAGTGGATGCTCGTGACATATGACACGTGAAAGACATATGTTCCAAGATTTAGAATTTAAGTCTGAAGGAGTTATGGGTTTCGGAGGCAACCAGAAGGGAAAGATCATTGGCCCTACAACTATTGGTAATGGTAAACTTCCTTCTATCAACAATGTTCTTTTAGTCAAGGTTTTAATGCATACCATCTTTTCAATTAGCCAACTTAGTTACAATGGTTATGACATTATTTTCAATCAAGCATCGTGTAAATCTGTTAGTCAGAAAGATGGCTCAGTTTTGTTTAATGGTAAGAGGGTGAACAATATTTACAAAATTAGATTATCAAATTTAAAAAATCAGAATGTAAAATGTCTTTTGGCTGTTCAAGAAGAGCAGTGGGTCTGGCACAGACGTCTGGGCCATGTTAGCTTGAGAAAAATATCTCAACTAAATAAGCTTGGATTAGTTAGAGGCTTGCCTAATCTGAAGTATACTTCATATTATCTTTGTGAAGCATGTTAGAAAGGCAAGTTTTAAAAAACCTCTTTCAAAGCTAAGAAGATTGTTTCTACTTCTAGGCCATTAGAACTTCTTAAAATTGACTTATTGGAACCAGTGAAAACTGCTTCTGTCAATGGTAAGAAATATGGACTTGTCATCATTGATAATTATAGCAGATGGACATGGGTAAAATTCTTGAAACACAAGGATGAGTCACACTCTATATTTTCTTCTTTATGTTCCCAAGTGCAAAATGAAAAAGATTGCAAAATAGTCAGAGTTAGAAGCGATCATGGTGGAGAATTTGAAAACAAAGATTTTGAAAAACTTTTTGATTCAAATGGCATAGTTCATGATTTCTCTCATCCTAGAACTCCACAACAAAATGGGGTTGTAGAAAGGAAATTAGAACACTGCAAGAAATGGGTCGCACCATGATCTAAGAAACTCAGATGGCTAAGCACTTTTAGGAAGAAGCAGTGAATACAAAATGTTATATTCAAAATAGAATCTCCATAAGACATATTTTGAGTAAGAATCCTTATGAATTGCGGAATAATAGAAAGCCAAACATTTCTTATTTCCATCCATTTGGATGTATATGTTATATGTCGAACACTAAAAAGAATATGGGAAAGTTTGATTCCAAAGCACATAAGTGTTTTTTGTTAGGATATTATGAACAATCAAAATATTTCAGAGTCTATAACACAGAATCACAAATCGTGGAGGTCAATCCATGTCAAATTCGATGATAAGCTTGACTACGAAAACTCAAAGCTGGTTGAAAAGCTTGCAGATGTGAAGATAATGTTCGCAGAACCCAAGGAGAAGATACAAGAAGATAAAGAATCAGAAGTTCCTATTTCTGATATTGTTGTTGTTTCTTATGATCCCCCACAACAAAGGAAAATAATAATTTCATCTTCTCATCCTGAAAATTTAATTTTGGGAAACAAAGATACTCCTGTCAGAACGATATCAGCGTTCAAACCTTCTGATGAAGTGTTTCTGGGTTTAGCTTCTTTAATAGAACCTACATCTATTGAGGAATCCATTCTAGATAAAGAATAGATTTTGGCTATGGAAGAAGAACCCAACCAATTCTCAAAGAATGATGTTTGGGATCTCGTTCAGAAACCCAAAGGTGTACATGTCATTAGAACCAGATGGGTGTTTAAAAACAAGCTCAATAAGAAAGGTGAAGTTGTCAAAAACAAAGCACGACTGGTTGCACAAGGTTATAGTCAACAAGAAAGGATAAACTATACATAAACCTTTGCACCAGTCGTCAAGTTAGAAGCTATTTGTTTGTTAGTCTCTTTTTGTGTGAATTATAACAGCATTCTTTATCAGATGGATGTAAAGAGTGCATTTCTGAATGGTTATATTTCAGAAGAAGTGCATGTCAAACAACCTTCTGGCTTTGAAAACTCTGAGAAATCAGACTTTTTTTAAACTAAAGAAATCTCTTTATGGCCTGAAACAAGCTCCCAGAGCTTGGTATGACAGATTGAGTAATTTTCTTTTAGAAAATGAGTTTACCAGAAGAAAGGTTGACGCTACACTCTTCTGCAAAACCTTCAAAAATGATATTCTGATTGTTCAAATTTATGTTGATTATATTATTTTTGGCTCTACTAATCTATCCCTTTGCAAGGGATTATCTAAGATTATGTAGGTTGAGTTTGAAATGAGCATGATGGGAGAATTGAAGTTCTTTATAGGAATCCAGATTGATAAAAAAACCAGAGGTTACTTACATTCATCAAAGTAAGTACACCAAAGAACTTCTGAAGAAATTCAACATGACAAACTGCACTATATCAAAGACTCTAATGCATCAAACATGTATTATGGAGAAGGAATAGGTGAGTGGAAATGTATGCCAGACGTTATATTGTGGTATGATAAGCTCTCTTCTATATCTGACTGCTTCTAGACCTGATATTTTATTTAGCGTTCACTTGTGTGCTAGATTTCAATCAGATCCTAGGGAATCTCACTTAATTGTTGTTAAGATAATTCTAAGGTATCTGAAAGGAACCCCTAACCTTGGCTTGATGTATGATAAAACATCAGAGTATACTCTTTTTGGTTTTTGTGATGCAGACTATGCTAGAGATAGACTAGAGAGGAAGAGTACTTCTAGAAACTGTCAATTTCTGGGAAAGAATCTAATTTCACGGTCAAGCAAGAGGAAATCAACAATCACTCTCTCAATTACCGAAGCATAATATATCTCAGCAGCACTATGCAGCACTCAGATGCTCTGGGTGAAGAATCAGCTGAAAGATTATTAGATTTATGAGAGTAACATTCCTATCTTCTGTGACAATATTATTGCTGTTTGCTTGAGTAAGAATCCTATCCTACACTCTAGGTCTAAACACATAGAAACCAAACATCATTTTATTAGAGACTATGTTCATAAAGGGGTCTTATCTTTAAAATTCATATATGTAGACCATCAGTGGGTTGATATTTTTACAAAACCCTTAGCCGAAGATAGATTTTTGTTTATTCTAAAGAATCTGAAAATGGATCTATGTCCAGAGTAAGATGCCATTGGAATCAAACGTGTTTTAGTCTTAGTCTGAAGTGATAAGATTCTGACTCAATCAAAGGCCTTATAATATCTTTTACCTCAGTCATCAAAATATGTTTCGATCAGAAATGTCTCTGATCATATGGAAACCTTAGTGGTTTTCCAGATGCTAAGAATATCAAACACATTACCTAAATACACTTAGTGTGTATCACACTCTACCTAGGCAATGCACAAACAATTATTTTTCTTAGAATTGATTAATCACGATTACATTTATTAACTACTCTTCTCTAGTATGTCTTGGGAATAGTAGTTTCGTGTCGTATTCCTATGTTTTTGACTGATATGACTGTAAAGATCTTCTTTGTCGGATTCTAATTAAGTGATTTCGTGTTCTTCTATCTCAACTTTTGATCTAATTTTCTTTTCATTTCCTCCTTTTAGCAGTATGCGACGTACTTTGATTCTCTCTCTCAAAATTAATTCCCTTGAGTGTTTAATCGTCTCATTTCTTGAACGACTTGACTGACTATTTATATCTCTTCTTATTTATAGTCTTTCATTAAGTCGTTATCCTTGTATCATCTTCAATCGTTTCTTTTCTTCAAAACTTTTCCGCATACCATGGTTGTTCGAACCTTTCAAGGAGAAGAAAATCTTCTTAAAGTGATCAAAGAGAAAAGACTCAACTATGTGTCTGATGTTAGTTTCAACAACCATTTTATTGAAAATTAATGTTGGTCTGGGTGTGCAACAATGCTTAGAGGTCCTATTCATCCTAACCTCTTGAAGGATTTCTGGCTTCATGGTTTTGTCAATTATGATGGAAACTTCATTCATTCTCATATCTTTGGTATTCTGGTTACCATCACTCGCTCCTCTATTGATGAAGTCATCCAGAGTCCACTTTTACCCAACGCCTACATGAATGTTGATGTATTTCCAAGAGTTCCTAATTATCCCTTTAGATATGATTCCCTTAATCCAGATCATTTGAAACCGCTTGCAAAAATCTAGTTTTAGTTCTTGTTGAGAAACCTTCATCCTAGAGGGGAAGATCTTAATAAAGTTTTTCCTAGGGATGTGTGTTTTCTCTATTGCCTTCCCAAGATTTTTCCAGTTCATCTTTCGGTAATAATATTTAATCATTTGAAGCTATCAATCATTGCATCCAAAAATTCCTAAAAATCATTCATTCCTTATGGACGTGTATTATCTGAACTGCTTGAGTTAGCCGGTGTAATTGAAAATGTTCGAAGAAACTCGTTCATCAGAGGCAGTGCTCTATTTGATGAGAGTTATGATGTATTTGAAGTTTAGATAGTTTTCCTTGTTTGTTTTCATTATGTTGTTTCTCCTTTTGTTGTAATCATTTTCAAATATCAATGAAACTTCTTTTCGTACTTGTTATTTCTTATGGTTTTTATGTTTTTCACACATAATTACCTTTTTGATTATGACAAAAAGAGGGAGTAATTAAATTAACGTAACTTTGATTTCAATAATCAAGTTCTGTAAAAATGTTCTCTGAAAAGAGTTTCTTATATTCTAACCTAGTTAAACTTCTTGTTCTGTTAGAATTGTTTTCTTTTTCAAGAAATGAGAACTCTGATTAAATAAAAATATCTAAATGCATTATGCAAGGCTTATGTCTAACCTGTTGGCTTTAGACTCTGAAGATATTTTTCAGTTCATAATCAGACTCTAAGAATTGAGAATTTGGAAGCTTTCTTAGTGACATTAAAGTTTCAAGATTTCAATTGATCTCATTGGCATCTAGAGTCAAGACTCCCAAGATCTCAATATCTGATCTATTGGAACCAGGGGGAGTTTTACTCAAACGGTTCAGAGGTAGGATATTAGAGCTTTATCAAGTCGTTGACTCAGGGGGAGTTTCATAAAAAGGATAAGTGTTCTTACACTTTTTATTTTCACTTTTTTTAATTATATGAACAAAATTGTGTAATCAAAATACATAGTTTTGTCATCATCAAAAAGGGGAAAATTGTTAGAACAAGATTTGGTTCTACAATATTATCTCTGAGTTTTGTTGATAACAAATGAGTATGTTTATATGAACAATTTTGATACTCTAATGTATGTTATTTTTGAGTATTTAACAAATATGTCCTGCTTCTGATGGATGGCATGGCCAAGACATTAGAAGAGAATTAGTTTCACTTCTGCACTACACAAGTTCTGATGAATAATAGTAAGACACTTCAGAATACACTGAAGTGTAGGCTTTGATGTTTGTCTAAAGAAACAATTCATAAGATCTGAAGACATACGTTCTACTTAAGTCCAGATGTTGTAGACTCATGCTTCTAAAGACAATGTGTTCTAAAGAAACAAGTCAAAAGATCTGAAGACAGGAGTTCTACTTAAGTTTAGATATTGAAGACTCATGCTTCTAAAGATAGTGTGTGTTGTACCCCAAAATTTTCCCTCCCATATTCTTCAAGAATTGCAAAGAGCATGCTTCAAAATCTCCCCAAGGGTTGCACAGTTCAAGGGCCTCCTAACAGTCAAAAACTAGGGTTTTGGTTCTGACAAAGTAACTGAAGTTTCCAAGGGTCCAATCAAGTCCCACATGCCTATAAACATGGTCAAGCACCCTCATGCCAAGTTTCAAGACTTACAGCACAAAATTGCACAGTCAAAAACCCTAATTGCTCAGCAGTCAACTGCAGGGGCAAAATGGTCATTTGACAGTCAAAAGTCCAAATTTTTTGTCAACATCTCATTTTGAAGCCACAAACATCATTTTATCAATTCTTGATCATGATTTTCAAAGCTTGGCTCAAAAAGTCTCAAGATGCAAAAGTTTCCATATTTGGACAGTTGAAAAAGTCAACTGTAACTTGACCAAGGCATAACTTCCACATGGTTCATCAGAAAAATTCCATCCAAAGCTCATTTTGAAGAGAATCACATTTCCTACAATTCCTCTTCACACTTCAAGTCCAAGAAATGCTCTCACAAAAATTTATCAATTTCAACATTATAGGTCATTTTCAAAAGTCAATAAAAAGGGACTTTAAGTCAAAGGCCATAACTTGAGATTGTTAAATCAAAATGACATGGGACCAAAGGCATTGGTTATAGGACTTTAATACCTTTCCAAAATGTCCAATAGAATGATCAAAGCTTAAAAATTGAGCAAGATATGCCTTGTGGAAGTTGGGAAATTTTTGGGAATTTTGAAAAGTCCACTTTACTTCAAATGCCTCAAATTTGCTAATGGGCCACATTTTCTTCCAAGATTCATCATCCAAAGCATATGCACGACCATTTGGCCCAAGGGGAGTTATTTCATAATTTTTTATTATTTATTTGAATTTTTAATTACAATTAATTCATTTAATTAATTAAAATATGGAAAAAATACTAAACAAATGTATGTGAATCTTTTTATGCAGTATAATCACTCATGATTCACTCAAGATTCGTGCACAACTCAAATTGGAAAGATTGGCCATGATTGGAATCAAATATTCATGGAAAAGATTTGAAAAAATATGCATGAAAATCAAATATTCCATACATCAATGCAAAAAGGTTTTGGACATATTTTTCAACCCTAATCCATCACTCATATAAGTCAGAAGCAAACCCTAGTGCAAAAGACCTGAAAGCTGCGCCTCATCTCAAGAACAAAGTTGGCATTTTTTGTTCAAATTTTCAAAACTGAAAACACGATTCTAAGGCGTTTCAAGGCAAAACATTGATTCCATTAGCTTGCAAAGGTCTCAAGAGACGTTTCTGGATCAAAACCATTATCTCTAACGCAAGGAATTGGTAGAACGACTTCGTCCCGTTCATGATTTTTTTCATATTCATGTATCATGATTCACGCATTATTTTCAATTTTTAATGTTTGATTTATATTCAGTTAATCATTCTAAAGCTAACCATATATTTTAATTGAGTTTTCATGCATCATATGAGAATCCACCATTGGAGCATTTTAGGGTTGCAGAGGTTCAAATTTGGGGTTTCTCTGTTATGGAAAAATTGAGACATGAGACTTGCACCATTAGAACCAGGAGCTTCAAACGAACTCAATGCATAGGTCGCGCCTAATTTTTGATCAATGATGGCCTGTTCGCTATTTTTCCATATACCATATAGTGGGGGTTTAAAACCCCCGCAATCTTATTTTACATTTTCAGGCCAAAAGCAAACCAACGAAGAAGAAGGCATGCTGTCTCAACGCCATTGGTCTATTCAAGTTTAGCGCGTTTTTTTTTATTTAACAGCATCAGCGTTTGTTTTTATATATTATTTATTTTCCATTATAATGACAAAGAAAGCGTTTGGCACAAGTGGTGGATGTGTTGTCCTCTAAACACTGGGACCTGGGTTCGATTCCCAGGTCCCCTTACTTTCTTCATATATTTTGTTTCAGCATAATCTCATGCAGCTTCAAGCCTAAGAGTTCACCATACACTCAGTATCCCAGCCTGCCACATGTCTCAGAATGTCCATCCAAGGGCCCTGATCTGAAGAGTATCATGTGCATAAGTCAACCAGGCCACACGCCAGCGTGAAAAGTCAACAAGGCCAGGGGTCTATTGGGCCTAATTGCTGGGACAAAACCTCCAATCTAGGGTCAACACCCCCAAGGGTTTGCAATTCTTTTCTCTTTTTCTACTTTCCATTATTTATGTTAATTTAATTATTTCCTCTTAATTCTTCAAATTAATATTTTCATAAAACATAAAAAATAACAAAAAAATCAGAAAGTCACAAAATTAAAAAACATATTTTATTTAAATATTTTCTTTATAAATAAATTATATTAATTAATTTAGTTAATTTTAGGTTTAAATCTTAATATTTTTTTATAAACTTAAAAATTGTAGAATTAGGGTTTTAATCACTTTTATCTTTTTTCTTTTCTTTTATCATTATTAATAACTAATTATTTATTTTTGTAAATAAAATTGTATTAATTAATTAGGTTAATTTTAGATTTAATTTTAACATGTTTTCTTAATAAATAAAAATAGTTAGAATTAGGGTTAATTAACTTTTTTTAATTTCATTTAATTCTCTCATTAAAATCTTTAAATACAAAAAACTCCAAAAAAATCTCTTTTATTTTAATTTAATTAATTTGTTAATCGTAATTTAATTTCATTAAAAAGGGTCCAACACCCTCGCTTTCAATTATCAGTTCGTTTCGCACATTTATTTCCTTTCTTATAATTTTCATGAATTCTCCCAAAGCCATGTAATAGCTTAATTAGACATTTATATTTCCGCGTTATTTTTTATTTCAAATCGGGTCCGGGATTAATTTGGCGATGTGGACCCGCGCCTTTGTAATAGCGTAGAACTTTTAAATTCCACACTTTTTTAACTGTTAATAAATTTGCATGCAAGAATGAATGTCAAAATAAAAGCAACACGTAGACCACCCATTACATGAACAAGACAAAAATATCTGAAAATGACACACGAATCATACACCACTCCTAGGGTACGTCTCATTGTTGCCTTGCCCCTCGAAAGGTGATCGTCGAGTAGAGGATGTTTTAGTAAGTCCTCATGATTCGGGAACCTGGCATGAGGGTAGCTTCTAAGGTATCTTCCTATTGCTCCGGTGATCACCACGTCCCGAACCCTCGAATTGACCCGAACACCTCCAACGGTGGTGCTACCTACCTCTCAATGGTGGGATGGCACTACTTTAAAAGACATTTACACAGACGAATTCCTTAGGGTAGGTAGACGACTCTAGATACTTGCTCTAATTTCAAAACAAATCAAAAATACTTTTCACACCGACACCTTTTCAAAAAGCTTTCGAAAGCAATATTTCAAACACTCTTGAGGACCGATACAAGAGTCGAACTGGAATTTTCAAAGAAACTTTTTAAAACCCACAGTTGAAAAGCAAACAAACCTTTTTGAAAACACAATGAGCAAGTATCTAAGAGCCCATGGATAACCATGGATAGAAAGGGTGATAACACCTTCCCTTTCTATAATCTACCTCCTGAACCGAGAGAAATCTCTTTAAGGAATTTTTCTATGCTTTTGTCCTTTCCATTTGGAGAAAATAAAAGACGGTGGCGACTCTTGCTTCCGCGACATTTCGCGAACCAACGTTAAACAGTCAGTTCCAGATCCACCGATCACAGAACTGGCGACTCTGCTGGTGACAATATAAGTGAGGTGTACCTTAGGACTAAGATCACTTGTGTTTTCAATTGTTGTGCTTGTTTACTTTATTATTGTGGGTTGCATCGGACTTACATAGATCCTAACCCGGATCTGGGGATACCCTTTTAGGTAGCATAAGCTGTGAGGGACCTGTCCGGCATAGACCGACACGGGTGAAGCAGTGGCTACGTTGGTGTGGCGCCTTGGTCTGTAACGATATCCCTTGTGTCGCAACGAGGAGAATATGGGTCTTCTGAGGAGTCATTAAGCACCAACCTACCTTATAACCTTAAATGACCCAACTTGGCCAATAGAACAGTAGCAGTATGCTACACCCATTGAGGCTAAACTCTCGCGATGGTTCTGGCTGCAAGAAAAGATTGCGATGCTGGAGTTATGACCGATTGAGGGTAGTCAGTGATATTGGGACCCTCTAGAACCCGGTTACTTCTGATAGGATAGGTCTTAACCAACAAACTGAAAGAGGGTAATACCTAGACCTCATGCTGGCCTAAACTCTAAGGGCTCTCTTGTGTGACTTGTGTGCCTTCCAACTTGACTATTTGCATGCTTGTTACCTAACCCATGAGTTTCTTGCAGGGTTTGTTTACAGTCCTTAATCTGGACTCATAACAGGGTTACATATATCACTCCATGCATAGCATAACATCATACCATTGCATACATCCTGCATAAAGACTAATCCATTTCAAGGATCTCAAGGGCTTGTGATGCAGGTCATGATGAACCAATTGTCCAGCAAGGGGCAAAGGGGATTTATTTTCCTCTAGCCAAGGTTGTCAGGGGCTATGACCCACTCGATATGGTGAGCCTTGACCCTTGAAGAAGGACTCTCAACAACATGCAGTTCCTTCAATCAAGCTATCGGATCCCAACTCTAACAATTTTCTTGTTTACCCCGCGAGATCCTTGAAAACATTGCAGGCATACATACATATCATTGCATTACAGGTATCCCTTTTACAGGTTGCTTACCTTCTTCGCTGTTTATTTCAGGCCGATCGTCATGAATCCTGAATCATCTACTGAGCAATCCATCAAGGCTCTCCAGGCTCAGAATGCCCAGTTCCAAGAGTTGATCATGAGTTTGGCCCAGGGGCAACAAGATCTGAAGACCCTGCTTTTGAAAAAGAAGAAGAAGAGGACGGTGCTGTTCAACCCTAGACGCAAATCTGGGAATGGATCACAAAATGAAGTTGAGCAGACTACCCCGTCTGTTGGGAAAGACAGTCCCCAAGAAAGGGAGGTTCCTAGTCCAGTGGTCTCCGACAACGAGACCGATTACAATGATGAGCAGTACCCTCCAGCTGAGGACAGGTATAAACAGTTGGAAGACCGGCTAAGTGCCATGGAGATACAAAAAGTGCCCGGCCTGGACTTCGAGGATCTAGGTCTGTCTTTTGGGGTAATAATCCCGCGCAAATTCAAGGCACCTGCCTTTGCCAAGTACGACGGGGCATCCTGTCCTAAGGTGCATCTCAGGTCTACACAAGGAGGATCCAGCCCTACACGGCTGACAAGAATTTATGGATTCACTTCTTTCAGGATAGTCTGTCTGGAACCCAACTCGACTGGTTCTATCAACTGAATGGAGCTAACATCCGCAGCTGGGAGGATTTGGCCACTGCATTCTACAAGCAGTACCAGTACAATGCCGACCTTGCTCCCACGCGCACTCAGCTTCAGGGAATGTCTATGGGTGCAGGTGAAGGTTTCAAAGAATATGCTCAAAAATGGAGGGACCTTGCTGGAAGGGTACAACCACCTCTGACTGACCGCGAGCTCGTCGACATGTTCTTGGGGACCCTGTCTGGTCCATTCTTCAACCACCTGATTGGGAATTCTGCTGTTGGGTTTACAGATCTGATCTTGACCGGGGAAAGAATAGAATTTGGCATCAAGTCGGGGAAAATACAGAATGGTGACTCCTCGAACACTGAGAAGAAACCATCCAAGAGAGAATCTAGTGCTGTCTATGGCTCAAAAGGGTCGAATAGGTCCGAACACCGCCAAGATGTCAACGCGGTGGTTATTGCAAAACCGATCGGCGCTCCTCAGCGTCACAATCAGCAAAGGGAAGAGAGACCCAAAAGGCAATTCATTCCCCTCGGCATGACCTTGTCACAGATATTGCCACAGTTGCTGGAAACCAAGTTGGTAACTCTCATGGACCCTCCAAAGAATCCCAACAGGACGCCTTCAAAGTATAACCCCAACGTTCGCTGCACTTATCATTCTGACAGCCCGGGGCATGCTACAGATGATTGTTGGACTTTGAGAAACAAGGTTCAGGATCTGATCGACGCGAAGGAAGTCCAGTTCGACTCTCCAGAGACTCCGAATGTGACCACTGCTCCCTTGTCAAAACATGGCTAGGATTGGAAACTTTTGTTCATTTGAATGTTCAGATTGTAATTTTCTTTGATTGTTCAAACATTTTATTTCATGTCAAACTTGGTTATTTCATTAATGCATTACACATGTCTGTTTTGAAGTAATTATTTCGTATTCACTATATGCAAACTGTTTTCATATTTTTGTGATGATCAACTCTTGATTGAAAATTCTAAGCCTCTTGAGGGAGGATGATGAAAACGATACCACGATCTTTACAGTATGCTTTTGAACAGACCCCGCTGATGAGGTACAGGCATTGTTTCAATTCCTAAAAACTGGAGTTATAAGGAAGATAATCCCTCGTCAACCCCTCTGAGCCAAAGAAGTAGGAGTTTTTCTTTTCGAAATTTAAAACCCTTAATCATAACCTGGGGCAGGGTAGTCTCTCAGTTGATCCAAGTGCATAACGAATGGCACCAAAGAGGTCCTTACAAAACAAAAGACAATGATGGTTCCGAACAATCATACAGACAGGCAGTCATTACTTCTCAAAATAAAAACCCATTAAGTCAAAACCTATGAAGGAGACATACAAAACTGGGGCATCCCGCTGACTGTAATTCCAAAAAGAAACAGTTCAGGCAAAAAACAAGGATAATGAAAGAAAAAGAAAGAGGTCTTACAAACCCTAAACCAAACAAAAATGACTGCCTATTCAAATAAACATTCAACATCCGAACCATCACTGGAATTTCAGAGCAAAGACTCAAACAAGGTCTAACGCACGACCAGCTGAGTTTAGGTTTGAAGAACATCACGAAGAGCGGGTGGGTACAAATAATTTGAGCCTTTATCCTTTGTTTCTTAAACCGTGAACCAGGCCACGCTACAACCCTTAAAAGTCCTAGCTGAAGCACGGGTTAGTTTAAAAGCATACTATTACCAAAGGTATCCTGACTCCTTAAGGCTTGCTATAAAATATTGAGTTGACATCACATTTTACAAAATTTGCTGGTTTTACTGAAAAATGCATTTTTCAAAAACTTCAAGACAGACATAAGCTTTGCATTTTTAACATAACTTTGTTTGCATATGACTTTTTGTTTGAACAGCATAGAAATTCGCACGACGAATGCCTAATGAACAAAAGCACCTCCAATCAAGGGGCATGGCCTGATCATTGTCCATCATCTGGGGCAGTCCAGTCAAGATTCAAGGAATATCTCAAGATGCCAAATTGCCAGGGGCAAACCTCCGCCTGAGTCACTTGGGGCATTGGACATGGATTCCCGCAACGAATCTTGCATGATCGAACGAAGACCTTCTGGTAGTATGGAAACGCAACACTACTGACAGTGACAACTCCCTGCATTCTGAGAGCATGGACATAGTCGAAAAAAATACTACGCACAATCAAAGACCCGCTAGGTTGACACACCGAGGCAAAAATAAGGGCTTCCCGGCGAACCAAAAGGGTTCGGGCAAAAATAAGGGATGAAAATGAAAAAATCTGTACACCCGGCAAGTCGAAAACCTGAAAAGGCGGCTTGGGCAAGAATGGGTATCCCGGTGGACTGAAAACCCGAAAGGGCGGTCCAGGCAAAATCAAAAATCAATATAAATGCACTTTTCAGCTAAAATTGCCTTTTGTTTTTCCTTTTCTGTTTTGTTTTGCGAAGAACGTCCAAGGTTCAATTTGTGATATATGCATTGACAATAATTTGCTAACTCATGAATATTTGCATACGAAACAAAGGATTAATTACAGGTAACATTAGAAACAGGGGCAATAAAGAGTTGTCTAAAAGCGATCTAATTGTTCAGTCCACCAAGGTACCAAGGTGATTTCAGCTGAAGAACATAACCAGATATCTTAATTCCCCAGAGAGTGAGCCAGCAAGTCAGTGCACTCTCCCCAAGCAAAGCTGTTATCAAACTTAAGGAAGTTGGGTATCCTCTCGCAGATCTCAACATTCCCTAGCATACAGACATTCTTAACAAGCATCCCCGACAGTCTTGGCCTAAATATTGTTCCCCGGCGGTATATCAAACATTCAGTAGAGTCACTTCCCCCAATACAGTTCAAAACATCCCCAGGAGAGTCCAATCCAGTTTCCCCAGGAAAGTTGGAATCCATCTCCCCAAGCAGTAAGCTTATCCCCAGTAGATTCTGGAAGCTTACCCCTGCAGGGCACGAACGCGTCTCCCGGCTTTATTCAAAGAGTAATTTCCCTACCAGGATATAACTGGGTTATCCTCAGCCAAAAGCCACGGAAAGATTGTCCTCGGCGAAGTCTTCTTATCCCCAGCAAAGTCTATTAACACTTCCAACACAACAATGGTATCCCCAGCGGAGTTATCATCAAATCTCAGCGAAGTATCTATCCCCACAGAGTATGGTTTCCCAGCAAGATCGTTAGAGTACCTCCCCACAGAGTATTGTTTCCCAGCAAGATCGTTAGAGTACTTTTCTCTCCGCAGAGTAATCCATTTGCCACAGTTTATTCCCCAACGGAGTTATCTTCTCCTACCGGTACACTTGCAATTATCATCCCCAGCGGAGGCAAAAATCTCACTCTTCAACATCAGCCCAGGATTTGACTTCCCGGCATCCGTCAAGGATTTATTTTCCGAAGACGAAAAAGATACATTCATAAACATCGCATTTCCATACATTATAACATGCATGTATGCATCATAAACGTACAAATCTCATCTATGTTGAGAACATCATTGCTTGATCCATATCATGCATTGCATATGACTGACCTTTACCTTTCAGGAAAGATCCAGTTAAGTTCTCAGATATTCAAGACCTAGACCGGTTCAGTTAAATCGCCCCTAAGATTTTTCTATTTCTTATCCAGTCAAAGGCCTTCACTGGTTCAGTCAGATCGACCCTAAGATCTCCCTGATTCTTATCCAGTTGAAGATTTCAAGACCTAGACCGGTTCAGTTAAATCGACCCTAAGATTTTTCTGTTTCTTATCCAGTCAAAGGCCTTCTCTGGTTCAGTCAGATCGACCCTAAGATCTCCTTGATTCTTATCCAGTTGAAGACATTTCAAGACCTAGACCGGTTCAGTTAAATCGACCCTAAGATTTTTCTGTTTCTTATCCAGTCAAAGGCCTTCTCTGGTTCAGTCAGATCGACCCTAAGATCTCCCTGATTCTTATCCAGTTGAAGATTCCAAGACCTTGGCCGGTTCAGTTAAATCGACCCTAAGATTTTCCTGTTTCTTATCCAGTCAAAGGCCTTCTCTGGTTCAGGCAGATCGACCCTAAGATCTCCCTGTTTCTTATCCAGTTGAAGACATTTCAAGACCTAGACCGGTTCAGTTAAATCGACCCTAAGATTTTTCTGTTTCTTATCCAGTCAAAGGCCTTCTCTGGTTCAGTCAGATCGACCCTAAGATCTCCCTGTTTCTTATCCAGTTGAAGATTTCAAGACCTAGACCGGTTCAGTTAAATCGACCCTAAGATTTTTCTGTTTCTTATCCAGTCAAAGGCCTTCTCTAGTCCAGTTAAATCGACCCCTAACAGATTTTCCTGATGAAGACTCAGTAGAAGACACCCAAGATTCTCTCAGCGTTACTGTTGAGGTTGAAGTCGCCTATGATTCTCTCAGTGTTCCTGTTGAGGTAGTAATCATCCCATATTCTCTCAGCGTTCCTGTTGAGGTAGTAATCATCCCAGATTCTCTCAGCGTTCCTGTTGAGGTAGTAATCATCCCAGATTCTCTCAGCGTTACTGTTGAAGTTGAAGTCGCCCAAGATTCTCTCAGCGTTACTGTTGAGGTAGTAATCGACCAAGGTTCTCTCAGCGTTCCTGTTGAGGTAGTAATCATCCAAGGTTCTCTCACCGTCCCTGTTGAGGTAGTAACCATCCCTGGTTCATTCATCACCTTTTGAAGCTCCAAATCCAGCTCCTGTAACCAGTCAGGACACATCTACACAAAGAATTTGAAGACCAGCTCCTGTAACAGGTCAGGTAATCATTTTCTTTTTAGGTACGCAAGTTCTCGCTAAGGAATCTCTTACGCGATCGACACCCAGATGGCATCTGTAAGCCCATCCACCTTCCATCACCTCTTAGCATGGCATCTATAAGCCCATCATCCTATCCATCAATCTCCAAATGGCATCTATAAGCCCATTCCCATCATCACACTACTATGTGAGCGCAAATTTCTGGGCACTCTAGTGTTCAATCATCTTCTACCTTCGGATTACGAAAGGCACGTCAGCCAATCTGCATCCTCAGGTCTAAGAAGATTGAACCGGGGCAACTGTTGTACCCCAAAATTTGCCCTCCCATATTCTTCAAGAATTGCAAAGAGCATGCTTCAAAATCTCCCCAAGGGTTGCACAGTTCAAGGGCCTCCTAACAGTCAAAAACTAGGGTTTTGGTTCTGACAAAGTAACTGAAGTTTCCAAGGGTCCAATCAAGTCCCACATGCCTATAAACATGGTCAAGCACCCTCATGCCAAGTTTCAAGACTTACAGCACAAAATTGCACAGTCAAAAACCCTAATTGCTCAGCAGTCAACTGCAGGGGCAAAATGGTCATTTGACAGTCAAAAGTCAAAATTTTTGGTCAACATCTCATTTTGAAGCCACAAACATCATTTTATCAATTCTTGATCATGATTTTCAAAGCTTGGCTCAAAAAGTCTCAAGATGCAAAAGTTTCCATATTTGGACAGTTGAAAAAGTCAACTGTAACTTGACCAAGGCATAACTTCCACATGGTTCATCATAAAAATTCCATCCAAAGCTCATTTTGAAGAGAATCACATTTCCTACAACTCCTCGTCACACTTCAAGTCCAAGAAATGCTCTCACAAAAAGTTATCAATTTCAACATTATAGGTCATTTTCAAAAGTTAATAAAAAGGGACTTTAAGTCAAAGGCCATAACTTGAGATTGGTAAATAAAAATGACATGGGACCAAAGGCATTGGTTAGAGGACTTCAACACCTTTCCAAAATGTCCAAGAACATGATCAAAGCTTACAAATTGAGCAAGATATGCCTTGTGGAAGTTGGGAAATTTTTGGGAATTTTGAAAAGTCCACTTTACTTCAAATGCCTCAAATTTGCTAATGGGCCACATTTTCTTCCAAGATTCATCATCCAAAGCATATGCACGACCATTTGGCCCAAGGGGAGTTATTTCATCATTTTTTATTATTTATTTGAATTTTTAATTACAATTAATTCATTTAATTAATTAAAATATGGAAAAAATACTAAACAAATGTATGTGAATCTTTTTATGCAGTATAATCACTCATGATTCACTCAAGATTCGTGCACAACTCAAATTGGAAAGATTGGCCATGATTGGAATCAAATATTCATGGAAAAGATTTGAAAAAATATGCATGAAAATCAAATATTCCATACATCAATGCAAAAAGGTTTTGGACATATTTTTCAACCCTAATCCATCACTCATATAAGTCAGAAGCAAACCCTAGTGCAAAAGACCTGAAAGTTGCGCCTCATCTCAAGAACAAAGTTGGCATTTTTTGTTCAAATTTTCAAAACTGAAAACACGATTCTAAGGCGTTTCAAGGCAAAACATTGATTCCATTAGCTTGCAAAGGTCTCAAGAGACGTTTCTGGATCAAAACCATTATCTCTAACGCAAGGAATTGGTAGAACGACTTCGTCCCGTTCATGATTTTTTTCATATTCATGTATCATGATTCACGCATTATTTTCAATTTTTAATGTTTGATTTATATTCAGTTAATCATTCTAAAGCTAACCATATATTTTAATTGAGTTTTCATGCATCATATGAGAATCCACCATTGGAGCATTTTAGGGTTGCAGAGGTTCAAATTTGGGGTTTCTCTGTTATGGAAAAATTGAGACATGAGACTTGCACCATTAGAACCGGGAGCTTCAAACGAACTTAATGCATAGGTCGCGCCTAATTTCTGATCAACGATGGCCTGTTCGCTATTTTTCCATATACCATATAGTGGGGGTTTAAAACCCCCGCAATCTTGTTTTACATTTTCAGGCCAAAAGCAAACCAATGAAGAAGAAGGCATGCTGTCTCAACGCCATTGGTCTATTCAAGTTTAGCGCGTTTTTTTTATTTAACAGCATCAGCGTTTGTTTTTATATATTATTTATTTTCCATTATAATGACAAAGAAAGCGTTTGGCACAAGTGGTGGATGTGTTGTCCTCTAAACACTGGGACCTGGGTTCGATTCCCAGGTCCCCTTACTTTCTTCATATATTTTGTTTCAGCATAATCTCATGCAGCTTCAAGCCTAAGAGTTCACCATACACTCAGTATCCCAGCATGCCACATGTCTCAAAATGTCCATCCAAGGGCCCTGATCTGAAGAGTATCATGTGCATAAGTCAACCAAGCCACACGCCAGCGTGAAAAGTCAACAAGGCCAGGGGTCTATTGGGCCTAATTGCTGGGACAAAACCTCCAATCTGGGGTCAACACCCCCAAGGGTTTGTGTTGTACCCCAAAATTTGCCCTCGCATTTTTCCCCAAGAAATCTCAGCTTCAACCTTTCCTGATTTTTCAAACTGACTCAAGAATCGGACAAACGGACTTTTCTTGACAGTCAAGCAAAATTAGGGTTTTTACTGATTTTCAGAGCTCTGGATTGTTTCACAGTTGGTTTAGGGTTTTGGATGATTTTTGGTTCAATTTTGATCAGGCGAGCGTTATTTGGCATTTAATCAAGAATTAAGGTTTTATAGGCATGTTCTCAGAAGGATTTAAATTCCACAGCACTTTGCAAATTATTCCGAGATTCGGATTAAATTAGTGTTGTTTTGATTTAATCAGTGAAAGAGACAGTGGTTTGGATTCAGTTTTTTTTGTTTGGGCCAGTCAAAAGATATGTGCAGTTTGGAATTACAGTACTTGGCAAAGAATCAGTGAAAAAAGGATTGCATCTGATTAAGTTTTTGTGTTCGACTGTGCGTTGCTTTGAATAATGGAGACGTCCAGTTCATTTATTTTGATCAGCAAGGTTTAGTTGATTATTTATGGTTCTAAAAATTAAATACTTGAAATTTAACTTTCATTTTATTTAATTTAAGGAATTATAAATAACAAGTAAATAAAGAAAAGGAATTGAAAAGAATTAAATGGAATTTTTATTTCATATTTAATAGTTGTTACAATTGTTATTATTTGGATACGAGTATTTATTACAAAGTATTTAAAATAATAATAGTGTACAAAAATTAAATTGAAAATAAAATTCTATCCTATTTCTAATATTCTTCACTCTTCACTCCGCTCCGGTGCTCCATTTTTTTTATCTGCAAAAAGAAGAAGAAAAGTCAGAAAGCAGTTGAATTAAAAAAGACAGTTAAAATTTGCTCATCATTAGAGGCCACTGACTGGGATCAGTTAACCCTCTCTGCAAATCACGGGATTTCTCCCGGTTCACAGAGAGGGAAGAATTTTATTCATAAATGCAAATGTCAAATGCATAAAATCCAAAGTTCAAGCTGCATAAAATCTCAAACTTCAAATTCAAACTAAACTGAAAAAATCCAATTCCCACTTCCTATCAAATGCCAAAGTCTACTCAAAGATATCAAAAAGTACAATTGCTGTCAAAATCTACCCAAGCTGTCAAAGAAGATATGGGAGATATCACAAAGCACATAAAGCTGTCAAAGAAGATATGGGAGATATCACAAAGCACATAAAGCTGTCAAAAGAAAGAAAAAGATGCAGAGGAAAATGTGTTATGCAAGCAACTTAATCATCATTTCCCAGGGCCCCTTCAGAACAAAGTACAACATAAAATCATATTAAATTCTTAACTGTACTATAGAGTGAGAAGAAGAGAGAAATAGAGGCAGGTTTTAGGCTAGAGGCAGGATAGGAAAAAAGATACAAAACTGTGAACCTGCTACCAAGTTCAAGGGGACAGGCCTCACAACAAAATAAGCACATAACTTGCAACCTGATAAACCTCAAAAACCAGAAGCTTCACCCTCAAAGCCATAAAACACAACAAAGCATCAAACCTGCTAATGCTCCAAAAAACCTGCCTACGCATAAAGATACAAACCAAAGCATGATCCTGAACCTGCTAAAGAGAAACCAGTATAGGCCAAACCTGTTAAGCACTTTCACATAAACCAGAAGCAAAACCTGCTGAAGAGCATACAAAGCCTAACCACAGCATAGCTTGCCTAAACACATAAACTGAACATACAAACACATGAACTGAACCACCATACTGTAAAACAATAACCTGCAAAAAAAAAACAGCATATCCAAATCCCTCAAGCATATCCAAATCCCTCAAGCATATCCAAATATTCAAACCAACCTCTAAGCCTCAGAATTTCTTCATCATAGGCAAATCGTTCAAGAAGGCAAACTCAACAGAAATTCAAGGAAACACAGGGCAACACGAGAGAAGAAGAGAAAGTTCGTCCAGCATCACATTTCAAACTCAGGGAAGCATCTCAGAAAGCAATTCAAGGGCCTCAGAAGCAAGCTTCATCATAGGCAAGGCAACTTAGGCATTCAAATACATAGCATCCAACATAAGCAACAAGCACGCAATAGAACAGAAGAAGAAGAAAAGGGCAAATTCAAGGTAGGATTTCTCAGTACAAATCTATCATCATCAAAACCCCTAAAGAAGAAGAAAAAAAGTGAATCTTTTTGAAAGAGGTTTTTCAGAACATCATCATCAAAACCCTAAGGAGCAAGAAAAAGATACCAGGAAAGCTCAAAGATTTGTCACGTTCACGCCGTCCCGGCCTCCTAAGCGCCACTTCCCCGTCTCTCCTCCATCTCTAAGGAACGAAGGTAGCAAAACTTTTCCCTCTCTTTTTCTCCTTCACCTCATAGTAAGTCAAAGATCAAGTTAAGATTCAAATCAAAAACAACGCATGCAATTCATGAAAAGAAAAAGGGAAACATAACACTGAAAGCAAACCTTGTATCAAGAGGACACTGAGACCGTGCTATGGAGGGAAGAGAGGTGTGGGAGCAGCACCGGTGGCCGGACGGAGGAGCATTGATCAGAAGAACGATGAACGAATGCACGAACGCGCCGCTGCCAACCCTAACGCTTTCGTCTCAATTGAATCACAAATCTCAAACCCTAAGAATTTGTTTCCAGCATTGGGCCTGACCCGTTCTTAATTTCTCTAAAGCCCATTTATTTCCTAACAACATAAATTAGCATTTTTTTACAATTTAACCATCCATTTCTTACTAACCTAAATTAATGTTTTATAATTAACCATTTTTTATAATACTAACTTCTTTCTTTTTTATATATATATACATAACATCTTCAATATAATATTCTTAATTAACTTAACCTTTCTTTTACAAAATATTTTTATTAATGCTAAACCATATATTTTTCTAACTTAACATTTTTTCATATATTAAAATTGAAAATACTTGCTTCTTTTTATTTATTTACTCTTTTATTTAAAATATATTTTGTACATACATTTTAAAACATTAATTTTGTACATATTATACATTTTTTTATCATATAGTTAGAATATCTTTTTTAAATATACTTTTTGTATATGAAATAATAAAATACTTTTTCATACATAATTAACTTGAAAACATTTTTTAATTAAAATACATCTTTGTACATAATAGACAAAATTCATACTTTTTCTAATATTAAAATTCTTAAAACACTTAATTAAAACATTTTTTTAATATAATAAACAATGATACATCATTTCATAATCTAATTAAAACTTGAACTTTCAATTAAAACATTTTCTTATTGCACATATCTAAATACAAAAATACAAGACTAAGTAAACATTTCTTTAGGTCAAAAACCCTAATACGCTTCAATTTCACATGTCGCCTGTAAATAATTATACATACACAATACATATACATAAAACACTTGCACTTACACAAATCCATTCATATTGCTCCTATACATTTGTTTATCCTATATTTGTATATTCGATATTTACATTTGATCGCACATTCGATTTGGTTGTAACTTATTGGATACTATAAGTCTCATCCCCTTTTGTACATTTATACCCCCCACTCCCGGACACTATTTTGTAATAGCGTAGATTTTACATTCCGCAATTTACAATTTTCCAATTATACCATGGTTAGACCTAGGGTTTGCATGTACATAAAATCAAACGCTAGATAACCTAATACAAGACAAATACATGTAATCAATACACCATCACACTTGCACCCCCTAGGGTAATCCCACATGTTGCCTTCCAAAATGGGCCATGCTTGCACGTCGAGTATCTTTGGCAAAACAAAATCAAAATGATCATAAGTCCCTCAAAGTGTTGCCTAAACGGAATGATCATAGTCCCTTCAAAGCAAATTGCCAAAGACACTTGGCACCATTGCATTCATGGTCCATACGATGACCCGCGCCCGTCCCGAATAAACTTCCTAAACGCAAGATCGTCCACCAATTTCAATGGTGAAACGAAATTGTTAAAAAGGGTTAAAACATGACAAAAGCCTTTGAGTACAATAGGGTAGACAAAACTCTTAGTTACTTGAGATCAATTTGCAAAAACACTTGCCTTCTTTTCAAAAACCACAATCCACAACACTTTCAAACAAACTCTCAAAAACATTTGAAACATCTTTTCGAAAAGATCTACACTTTTGTAAAACACTCAATCACGAGTCAAATACATTAGTTGCCTAAGACAAGGCATCTTTTTCAAAAACATTTTCAAAAGCACCCACACACACACCATTTTCAAAGCAATCGAAAAACAAGGCAAGTGGTCTAAAAAACCAAGTAACTAAGAGCCCATGGATAACCATGGATGAAAAGGGTGCTAATACCTTCCCTTTTCATAATCTACCCCCCGAACCCACGAAATATCTCAAAAGGTTTTTGCTGTGCTTTTTTAACCTTTCCTTTAGGATAAAATAAAAAGTCGGTGGCGACTCTTGCTCAACCGCACAAGTGCGAATACGAACGCAAAACACTAGTCAGTTCTCCCACCATATCACAGAACTGGCGACTCTGTTGGGGAGTATTCTAAAAGTGGGGTTACCTTAGGGTTTAGATCACCTTTACTTTCAATTGATTGCTTTGTTTGCTTTACATTTGTGAGCTTTGTATCGGAGTTTTATAGATCCTAACCCGGATCTGGGGAAACCTTTTTAGGTAGCATAATCTGTGAGGGACCTGTCCGGCGTATACCGACATGGGTGAAGCAGTGGCTACGTTGGTGTGGCGTCTTGGTCTGTACCGATATCCCTCGTGTAAGACGGGGAGAATATGGGTCTTCCACGGAGTCATTAAGCACCAACCGACTTTAGAACCCTAATTGACCAACTTGGCCATTAGAACAGTAGCAGTATGCTACACTCATTGAGGCTAAACTCTCGAGATGGTTCCGGCCGCGAGAAAAGGTTGCGATGCTGGAGTTATGACCGATTGAGGGTAGCCAATGATATGGGATCCTCTAGAACCCGGTTACTTTTGATAAGACAGGTTTTAACCAACAAACTGAAAGAGGGTAGTACCTGAACCTCATGCAAGCCTAAACCTAAGGCCTTGTGTGCTTTGTGTGAATATTGTTTGCCTGTATATACAC
The DNA here is from genome assembly GCA_948472305.1 of Vicia faba. Lineage (NCBI taxonomy): Eukaryota > Viridiplantae > Streptophyta > Magnoliopsida > Fabales > Fabaceae > Vicia > Vicia faba. The sequence goes on along the minus strand of OX451738.1, from coordinate 510,696,018 downwards.
TCACTTGTTTGAGCATACATGTACATAACATCATAACATCATACCATAGCATTTTAGCATTTTCAATAACCATTTCAAGGATCTCGAGGGTTCTGTTGATGCAGGATTACGTTGAACCAGACGTCTATCAAGGGGCAAGAGGTCTCTCCTCTAACCAATCCAATCAAAGATCAAGTACAACAACTTGAATCAGTGGCTATGACCCACTCGACATGGTGAGCTTGATTCTAGTGGAAAGACATCCACCGATACAAAGTTCTCCAATCAAAGTCCAAGAACAACAACTTGAATCAGTGGCTATGACCCACTCGACATGGTGAGCTTGATTCTAGTGGAAAGACATTCGCCGATACAAAGCTCTCCAATCAAAAGTTCAAGAACAACAACTTGAATCAGTGGCTATGAATCACTCGACATGGTGAGCTTGATTCTCGTGGAAGGACATCCACCGGTGCAGAGATCTCCAATCCAAGAGCAGAGTTCAACCTCTAACGTTTTCTTGTGTTTACCCCAAGAGATCCTTGAAAGCATGCATCCACATATCATGCATTGCATTTTGACAATCTTTCTTTTTTCAGGTTTCCTTACTCTCCTGCTGTTTATTTCAGCAAGAGATGGCTCTAGAAAGGTCTGTCAAAGACATCCAAGACCAGACTGCTCAGCTACAGGAGATGTTCCTGAACTTGTCTCTGGGGCAAGAAGAGATGAAAGCTCTCCTCACCAAGGGCTTGGGGAATTCCAACAATGCCAGGAGTGATCAGATTGCGGAGCTGCAGTTTGATCTGACAACACTGAGGACTCAAGTGATGGGACAGTTGGTGGGCCAGATGCCTCTCATCCAAGACCTATCTCAAAGACAAGAGGAACTCAGAGTTCTTGTCCGCCAACTGCTTCTAAACAACCAACTGGGGCAAACATCTGAGGTTGAAGAACAAGTCACCGCTCAGCCTCCCTCCACTCAAGAAGACAAGGGGAAAGCTCCTTTACTTGCTTCAGGGTCACAAACCCATCAACAACCTCGCCAGCGTCAAAGGGGTAATCGGCGTAAGCAAGAAAAGTCGGGAAGACAGTTTACGGAGACTGAAATACCATCATTCTTCATACTGAAGCGTCTGTTGGAGGTCAATTTGCTCACCGTAAAGGACCCTCCTCAGAAGCTCAATATCTCCTCTCCTCACTTTAATCCCGACGCATTCTGTGTTTACCACTCCTACAGCCCGGGACACGGCACCAACGACTGTTGGGCCTTAAAGAACAAGATTCAAGATCTGATCGACATTGGGGTGCTGGAATTCATGCCAGACGGCGAGATGAAGATCTTCCGTTAAAGGGTTCTCCACCTGAAGTGACGAAGCTCAAGCTGAAAGACCTTTGCTTCTTTTTGAATTTTCAAAGTTGTAATTTCTTTTGCTGTCAAACAATTATCTGTTGATATTAAACTCTGTTTTCATTAATGCATTGCATATGTTTGTCTTAAATTCATCCATTCGTTTCACTACTCTTATGCTTTTCTTTATGATATTTGACTCTTGATAAAAAGCTGTAAGCCTTTAGAGGGAGGATGACGAAACAATACCATAATCTTATACAGTATGCTTTTGAACAGACCTTGCTGATGATGTACAGGCATTTCTTTCAAATCCCAAACACTGGAGTTATAAGGAAGTTAATCCCTAGTCAACCCCTTCGACTCAAAGAAGTAGGAGTTTTCTGTTCTAAACGATCAAAACCCTTGATATAAACCTGGGGCAGGGTAGTATCTCAGTTAATTCAAAAAGAAATGTGCATTGAAGTCGCAAACTCTCAGTTCGTAACACAACGAACGACGTCAAAAAAGAAAGCATTCCTTTGGAATCAAAAGACAAGGGTGGTTCCCTATCATATAGACAGTCAATCTCTCAAAAGAGAAAAGCCCACCAAGCCAAAACCTATAAAGGAGGCTTAAGAAAGCTGGGGCATCCCGCTGACAGTAATCCCGAAAAACGGTAACAGTCAGGCAAAAGTTAGGGATAACAAATCAAAATCAAAATAGTGAGGTCATTACAAAATCCTCAACAACATGAAAAGTGTTGAAAAAGAAAAAAGAGATGACGACTGTCTCCTCAAATTCAAATGGTGAACCATCGCCCGAAAGTCGTTCCAAACTCAAAACAGAGTGTGACGCACAATTAACTGAGCTTAGGTTGAAGAACATCACGAAGAGCGGGTGGGTACAAATATACTTTGAGCCTTTATCCTTTGTTTCTTAAACCGTGAACCAGGCCACGTTACAACCCTTCAAAAGTCCTAATTGAAGCATGTGTTAGTTCGAAAGCATACTGTTACAAAAGGTATCCTGACTCCTGTAAGGCTTTACTCTAAATCTTGTGTTGACTAGTCTTATGAAAAGTTTTCTGCTAAAAACGCATTTTTAAAACTTCGAGACAAACATAAACTTTGCATTATTCGAATATCACTGTCTGCATTTGACCTTTTTGTTTGACAGCGAAGAAATTCATACAGCGAATGTTCGGAGGAACGAAAACTCTCTCAGTAAGTCAAAATCACTTCAAAAGGATAACACTTCCATCAAATCTCCTATCAACAAGGGGCATGACATGTCACAATTCAATTAACCTGGGGCAGTCCAGTCAAGGTCCAACAGATCTTTCAAAATCCAATTAACCTGGGGCAGTCCAGTCAAGGTCCAACAGATCTTTCAAAATCCAATTAACCTGGGGCAATCCAGTCAAGGTCCAACAGATCTTTAAAAGTTCAGTTAACCTGGGGCAGTCCAGTCAAGATTTCAAGAAATCTCTCAATATGCAGAGTAATCTGATTCAAGACTCCTTCTTCCCCACTTGGGGCATTCGAATGTCAAAAGTGTTCAACAAATCAACTACATCATTTCCAGACTCGATTCCTGTATCTAGCCAGGGCACGTCTGAAGATTTGAAGATTCGATTCCTGTATCCGGCCAGGGCATATCTGTCAACTATCATCATTTCCAGACTCGATTCCTGTATCTAGCCAGGGCACGTCTGAAGATTTGAAGATTCAATTCCTGTATCCGGCCAGGGCATATCTGTCAACTATCACATTTCCAGACTCGACTCCTGTATCTAGCCAGGGCACGTTTGAAGAGTTCGAAGATTCGATTCCTGTATCCAGCCAGGGCATATCTGTTGACGACTATTTCCAGATTCGACTCCTGTATCCAGCCAGGGCATATCTGTTGACCACATTTCCAGACTCGATTCCTGTATCTAGCCAGGGCACGTCTGAAGAGTTTGAAGATTCGATTCCTGTATCCAGCCAGGGCATATCTATCAACTATAACCTTTCCAGATTCGATTCCTGTATCCAGCCAGGGCATGTCTGAAGAATTCCAGATCAACACCTGTAACAATCCAGGAAACGTCTGTGAACGACCGATTGTAGACCAACACCTGTATTAAGCCAGGAATTTATCTACATCACCACTTGGGGCATTCGAATGTCAAAAGTGTTCAAAACCGATGCAGTTTTACACAAGCTCATCATCAGGAAGCCCTACACCGGTTCCTCTTCAAGACTTCTGGAACAAGTTTACGGATTCTTCCCTACAACGGATGTCAATCTACCAACTTGTTCAGACTCTTCTCAACTTTTGAAATTAGTTTACGGACGCTTCCCAACAACGGATGCGGCTCTATTGCTAATTCAACTTCAAGATTTCTGAAAACAGTTCACGGGTTCTCCAAGTAACGGATGTTAACCTATCGCTTGTTCAGTTTCTTCTCAAGCTAACCACCACAGAAGATCGCGCTCGCCAAAATTCTCCCTATACCCAGCGGAGTTCATCAAAATACCCCAGCAGTAACTTATCTTTGCAAATCCCCAGCCAGGGAATCCTCCGGAATTCAATTCCCCTCAGAGTTTAAGCTTCAGTATCTCCAGCGGAGCCAGACCATTGAACCTTCTCCCCACAGAGTTTTGGGAGGACAAATCTTGAGTTCCCCAGTGAAGTCGCCAAAATTACTTCCCATCAAGCTGACGATTCTCAAATCTGGTCTCCCTAGCATGAGCCTACTAGTTTGGAACTCCCCAGTAGAGGTCATCAGGAATTCTCTTCCCCAGCAGCAGCCAAGGATTTATTTTCCCCGGCAGCAGTCAAGATGCTTTTATCTTCAGTCATCTCGGATTCATTTATCCTCAGCAAGATTATCTCATCAGCTCACATGCGCATCCATCACATTCATAAATATTGATGTCACGTACATCGCATCATGCATCATAACATTGCATAAAACTAACCCTTTGCCTTTTCAGGTAAGATCAGTCGATAGACACAGATCATCTCCCAAGATTCATCCAGAAATAGTTCAGATGTGACCCGGACACGGCGACATTCTGATACTTATTCCAAATTCATTCAGACGCATCAGCAGGAAACCCTACACCGGTTCCTCTTCAACTTCAAGACTTCTGAAAACAGTTTACGGATTCTTCCCTACAACGGATGTCAATCTACCAACTGGTTCAGACTCTTCTCAATTCCTGAAAACAGTTTACAGGTTCTTCCCTACAACGGATGCCAATCTACCGACTTGTTCAGACTCTGCTCAACTTCTGAAAATAGTTTACAGATTCTTCCCAACAACGGATGTCAATCTACCGACTTGTTCAGACTCTTCACAATTTTTGAAAATAGTTTACGGACATGTCCCAACAGCGGATACTGCTCTATTGCTTATTCAATCTCAGATAGTTTACAGATTCTCCAGATATGGACGTCAATCTGTTGCTTGTTCGGACCCCGATTCAAAGATGTTCCAAAACATGGAGGCCCTCCTGATACTTGTCCACTCACCATTGACACACAGTTCAACATGCCCAGATGGCATATTTAAGCCCATCACCAAATGGCATCTTTAATCCCATTCACATCTACCATCATATCGCCGAGTGCAAATTTTCTGGGCACTGTAGTGTCTAATCTTCTTTTACCTTCAAGTCGCGAAAGGCAAACTTGCCAATCTAACTCTTCAGGTCTAAGAAGATTGAACAGGGGCAACTGTTGTACCCCAAAATTTGCCCTCGCATTTTTCCCCAAGAAATCTCAGCTTCAGCCTTTCCTGATTTTTCAAACTGACTCAAGAATCGGACAAACGGACTTTTCTTGACAGTCAAGCAAAATTAGGGTTTTTACTGATTTTCAGAGCTCTGGATTGTTTCACAGTTGGTTTAGGGTTTTGGATGATTTTTGGTTCAATTTTGATCAGGCGAGCGTTATTTTGCATTTAATCAAGAATTAAGGTTTTATAGGCATGTTCTCAGAAGGATTTAAATTCCACAGCACTTTGCAAATTATTCCGAGATTCGGATTGAATTAGTGTTGTTTTGATTTAATCAGTGAAAGAGACAGTGGTTTGGATTCAGTTTTTTTTGTTTGGGCCAGTCAAAAGATATGTGCAGTTTGGAATTACAGTACTTGGCAAAGAATCAGTGAAAAAAGAATTGCATCTGATTAAGTTTTTGTGTTCGACTGTGCGTTGCTTTGAATAATGGAGACGTCCAGTTCATTTATTTTGATCAGCAAGGTTTAGTTGATTATTTATGGTTCTAAAAATTAAATACTTGAAATTTAACTTTCATTTTATTTAATTTAAGGAATTATAAATAACAAGTAAATAAAGAAAAGGAATTGAAAAGAATTAAATGGAATTTTTATTTCATATTTAATAGTTGTTACAATTGTTATTATTTGGATACGAGTATTTATTACAAAGTATTTAAAATAATAATAGTGTACAAAAATTAAATTGAAAATAAAATTCTATCCTATTTCTAATATTCTTCACTCTTCACTCCGCTCCGGTGCTCTATTTTTTTTATCTGCAAAAAGAAGAAGAAAAGTCAGAAAGTAGTTGAATTAAAAAAGACAGTTAAAATTTGCTCATCATTAGAGGCCACTGACTGGGATCAGTTAACCCTCTCTGCAAATCACGGGATTTCTCCCGGTTCACAGAGAGGGAAGAATTTTATTCATAAATGCAAATGTCAAATGCATAAAATCCAAAGTTCAAGCTGCATAAAATCTCAAACTTCAAATTCAAACTAAACTGAAAAAATCCAATTCCCACTTCCTATCAAATGCCAAAGTCTACTCAAAGATATCAAAAAGTACAATTGCTGTCAAAATCTACCCAAGCTGTCAAAGAAGATATGGGAGATATCACAAAGCACATAAAGCTGTCAAAGAAGATATGGGAGATATCACAAAGCACATAAAGCTGTCAAAAGAAAGAAAAAGATGCAGAGGAAAATGTGTTATGCAAGCAACTTAATCATCATTTCCCAGGGCCCCTTCAGAACAAAGTACAGCATAAAATCATATTAAATTCTTAACTGTACTATAGAGTGAGAAGAAGAGAGAAATAGAGGCAGGTTTTAGGCTAGAGGCAGGATAGGAAAAAAGATACAAAAATGTGAACCTGCTACCAAGTTCAAGGGGACAGGCCTCACAACAAAACAAGCACATAACTTGCAACCTGATAAACCTCAAAAACCTGAAGCTTCACCCTCAAAGCCATAAAACACAACAAAGCATCAAACCTGCTAATGCTCCAAAAAACCTGCCTACGCATAAAGATACAAACCAAAGCATGAGCCTGAACCTGCTAAAGAGAAACCAGTATAGGCCAAACCTGTTAAGCACTTTCACATAAACCAGAAGCAAAACCTGCTGAAGAGCATACAAAGCCTAACCACAGCATAGCTTGCCTAAACACATAAACTGAACATACAAACACATGAACTGAACCACCATACTGTAAAATAATAACCTGCAAAACAAAATAGCATATCCAAATCCCTCAAGCATATCCAAATCCCTCAAGCATATCCAAATATTCAAACCAACCTCTAAGCCTCAGAATTTCTTCATCATAGGCAAATCGTTCAAGAAGGCAAACTCAACAGAAATTCAAGGAAACACAGGGCAACACGAGAGAAGAAGAGAAAGTTCGTCCAGCATCACATTTCAAACTCAGGGAAGCATCTCAGAAAGCAATTCAAGGGCCTCATAAGCAAGCTTCATCATAGGCAAGGCAACGTAGGCATTCAAATATATAGCATCCAACATAAGCAACAAGCACGCAATAGAACAGAAGAAGAAGAAGAAAAGGGCAAATTCAAGGTAGGATTTCTCAGTACAAATCTATCATCATCAAAACCCCTAAAGAAGAAGAAAAAAAGTGAATCTTTTTGAAAGAGGTTTTTCAGAACATCATCATCAAAACCCTAAGGAGCAAGAAAAAGATACCAGGAAAGCTCAAAGATTCGTCACGTTCACGCTGTCCCGGCCTCCTAAGCGCCACTTCCCCGTCTCTCCTCCATCTCTAAGGAACGAAGGTAGCAAAACTTTTCCCTCTCTATTTCTCCTTCACCTCATAGTAAGTCAAATATCAAGTTAAGATTCAAATCAAAAACAACGCATGCAATTCATGAAAAGAAAAAGGGAAACATAACACTGAAAGCAAACCTTGTATCAAGAGGACACTGAGACCATGCCATGGAGAGAAGAGAGGTGTGGGAGCAGCACCGGTGGCCGGACGGAGGAGCATTGATCAGAAGAACGATGAACGAATGCACGAACGCGCCGCTGCCAACCCTAACGCTTTCGTCTCAATTGAATCACAAATCTCAAACCCTAAGAATTTGTTTCCAGCATTGGGCCTGACCCGTTCTTAATTTCTCTAAAGCCCATTTATTTCCTAACAACATAAATTAGCATTTTTTTACAATTTAACCATCCATTTCTTACTAACCTAAATTAATGTTTTACAATTAACCATTTTTTATAATACTAACTTCTTTCTTTTTTATATATATATACATAACATCTTCAATATAATATTCTTAATTAACTTAACCTTTCTTTTACAAAATATTTTTATTAATGCTAAACCATATATTTTTCTAACTTAACATTTTTTCATATATTAAAATTGAAAATACTTGCTTCTTTTTATTTATTTACTCTTTTATTTAAAATATATTTTGTACATACATTTTAAAACATTAATTTTGTACATATTATACATTTTTTTATCATATAGTTAGAATATCTTTTTTAAATATACTTTTTGTATATGAAATAATAAAATACTTTTTCATACATAATTAACTTGAAAACATTTTTTAATTAAAATACATCTTTGTACATAATAGACAAAATTCATACTTTTTCTAATATTAAAATTCTTAAAACACTTAATTAAAACATTTTTTTAATATAATAAACAATGATACATCATTTCATAATCTAATTAAAACTTGAACTTTCAATTAAAACATTTTCTTATTGCACATATCTAAATACAAAAATACAAGACTAAGTAAACATTTCTTTAGGTCAAAAACCCTAATACGCTTCAATTTCACATGTCGCCTGTAAATAATTATACATACACAATACATATACATAAAACACTTGCACTTACACAAATCCATTCATATTGCTCCTATACATTTGTTTATCCTATATTTGTATATTCGATATTTACATTTGATCGCACATTCGATTTGGTTGTAACTTATTGGATACTATAAGTCTCATCCCCTTTTGTACATTTATATCCCCCACTCCCGGACACTATTTTGTAATAGCGTAGATTTTACATTCCGCAATTTACAGTTTTCCAATTATACCATGGTTAGACCTAGGGTTTGCATGTACATAAAATCAAACGCTAGATAACCTAATACAAGACAAATACATGTAATCAATACACCATCACACTTGCACCCCCTAGGGTAATCCCACATGTTGCCTTCCAAAATGGGCCATGCTTGCACGTCGAGTATCTTTGGCAAAACAAAATCAAAATGATCATAAGTCCCTCAAAGTGTTGCCTAAACGGAATGATCATAGTCCCTTCAAAGCAAATTGCCAAAGACACTTGGCACCATTGCATTCATGGTCCATACGATGACCCGCGCCCGTCCCGAATAAACTTCCTAAACGCAAGATCGTCCACCAATTTCAATGGTGAAACGAAATTGTTAAAAAGGGTTAAAACATGACAAAAGCCTTTGAGTACAATAGGGTAGACAAAACTCTTAGTTACTTGAGATCAATTTGCAAAAACACTTGCCTTCTTTTCAAAAACCACAATCCACAACACTTTCAAACAAACTCTCAAAAACATTTGAAACATCTTTTCGAAAAGATCTACACTTTTGTAAAATACTCAATCACGAGTCAAATACATTAGTTGCCTAAGACAAGGCATCTTTTTCAAAAACATTTTCAAAAGCACCCACACACACACCATTTTCAAAGCAATCGAAAAACAAGGCAAGTGATCTAAAAAACCAAGTAACTAAGAGCCCATGGATAACCATGGATGAAAAGGGTGCTAATACCTTCCCTTTTCATAATCTACCCCCCGAACCCACGAAATATCTCAAAAGGTTTTTGTTGTGCTTTTTTAACCTTTCCTTTAGGATAAAATAAAAAGTCGGTGGCGACTCTTGCTCAACCGCACAAGTGCGAATACGAACGCAAAACACTAGTCAGTTCTCCCACCGTATCACAGTTTGCAATTCTTTTCTCTTTTTCTACTTTCCATTATTTGTGTTAATTTAATTATTTCCTCTTAATTCTTCAAATTAATATTTTCATAAAACATAAAAAATAACAAAAAAATCAGAAAGTCACAAAATTAAAAAACATATTTTATTTAAATATTTTCTTTATAAATAAATTATATTAATTAATTTAGTTAATTTTAGGTTTAAATCTTAATATTTTTTTTTAAACTTAAAAATTGTAGAATTAGGGTTTTAATCACTTTTATCTTTTTTCTTTTCTTTTATCATTATTAATAACTAATTATTTATTTTTGTAAATAAAATTGTATTAATTAATTAGGTTAATTTTAGATTTAATTTTAACACGTTTTCTTAATAAATAAAAATAGTTAGAATTAGGGTTAATTAACTTTTTTTAATTTCATTTAATTCTCTCATTAAAATCTTTAAATACAAAAAACTCCAAAAAAATCTCTTTTATTTTAATTTAATTAATTTGTTAATCGTAATTTAATTTCATCAAAAAGGGTCCAACGCCCTCGCTTTCAATTATCAGTTCGTTTCGCGCATTTATTTCCTTTCTTATAATTTTCATGTAATTCTCCCAAAGCCATGTAATAGCTTAATTAGACATTTATATTTCCGCGTTATTTTTTATTTCAAATCGGGTCCGGGATTAATTTGGCGATGTGGACCCGCGCCTTTGTAATAGCGTAGAACTTTTAAATTCTGCACTTTTTTAACTGTTAATAAATTTGCATGCAAGAATGAATGTCAAAATAAAAGCAACGCGTAGACCACCCATTACATGAACAAGACAAAAATATCTGAAAACGACACACGAATCACACACCACCCCTAGGGTACGTCTCACTGTTGCCTTGCCCCTCGAAAGGTGATCGTCGAGTAGACGATGTTTTAGTAAGTCCTCATGATCCGGGAACCTGGCATGAGGGTAGCTTCTAAGGTATCTTCTTATTGCTCCGGTGATCACCACATCCCGAACCCTCGAATTGACCCGAACACCTCCAACGGTGGTGCTACCTACCTCTCAATGGTGGGATGGCACTACTTTAAAAGACATTTACACAGACGAATTCCTTAGGGTAGGTAGACGACTCTAGATACTTGCTCTAATTTCAAAACAAATCAAAAATACTTTTCACACCGACACCTTTTCAAAAAGCTTTCGAAAGCAATTCTTCAAACACTCTTGAGGACCGATACAAGAGTTGAACTGGAATTTTCAAAGAAACTTTTTAAAACCCACAGTTGAAAAGCAAACAAACCTTTTTGAAAACACAATGAGCAAGTATCTAAGAGCCCATGGATAACCATGGATAGAAAGGGTGCTAACACCTTCCTTTTCTATAATCTACCTCCCGAACCGAGAGCAATCTCTTTAAGGAATTTTTCTATGCTTTTGTCCTTTCCATTTGGAGAAAATAAAAGACGGTGGCGACTCTTGCTTCCGTGACATTTCGCGAACCAGCGTTAAACAGTCAGTTCCAGATCCACTGATCACAGTGTGTTCTAAAGAAACCCGTCAAAAGATCTGAGGACAAAAGTTCTACTTAAGTTCAGATGCTAAAGAATCAAGTTTCTAAAGACCCTTGGTTCTAAGAAAAGGGTTCTCAAGACCAAGTGCTAAAGACTCTGATGATGAAGTTTTGAAGACTTGAAGTTCTAAAGACCCAAGGTTCTAAGAAAAGGGTTCAAAAGACCAAGTGCTAAAGACTCTAAAGCCAGAAGTTTTAAAGACTTTCAAGACCTGATTTTCTAAAGACCCAAGGTTTTAGAAAATATTCTCACAACCAAGTGTTGAAGACTCTGAAGACGTAGTTCTGAAGACTCTAAAGACTTGAAGTTATGATGACCTTGTGTTATGTTCTCTCTTCTAAGCTCATGCTTGCAGAAGCCTCTAAAGTGCATAAGGAAAGAAGATAACGTTAACGTGGTATAAATAGTGCATGGTACAATCAGCGTTTCATTCCACTACCATGAAAGGACAGAGGCGTCAAACGATCTTGTCCCTCACGTGATTGCCCAAGTCGCCAATCTTTCTGGAATTTCAAAAATGCCCTTCAACGGATATATTATTTTATTGGCTATATAAAGGCTTGAAGGATAAGAGAGAAAGTTGCTAATTCACATATTATCCACGCACAAGCATTGTTCATGGCTTTCATATTTTTTAGTTTATTGTTCTTAAAATAGTTTACATATTCAGCTTGTGTAGAAGCAATATTCTTGTAGACAAAACTTGTATTCAAACAGTTGTTTGATTTCCTTAAGAGACCGGTTAGGTCAGTATTCTTGAGAAGTCTAAGACTAGTGCGTCTTAGAGATTTGATTTTTCTTAAGGAACCGGTTAGGTCTGAATTCTTAAGAAGTCTAATATTAGTGTGTCTTAGAAGTTGTTGTTAGTCACTTGCGGATAGCTTGTGCATTGTAATGATCAGTTGGATTATTGGATTAAGTTCTTGTTGATAAGGAGAAATCACATTGGCAGATGGAGTAGACTAGCTTGATAGTTTTCAAGTGAACTAGTATAAACATACATTATTCTTTACTTCTTGTTCTTAATTATTGTTATTATCAAGAGTGGGGAAAACATGTTTTATTTAAAGGAGATTATTTTTAAAGAAAAGATTTTTATTTAAAATATCAATTCAAACCTCTCATTTCTTATGTTTTTCACACCTTCAAATCACACTCTCTTGAATACTAAGAAGAAAATTATGCACTCTTTGAATAGTTGTCATTTTCAATGAGACCTAAGATTTAGACTATGTACAATTATAAATATGTCATCATCATAATTGAGAAAAGAGGAGACAACACAAAAATACACTTATACATGGGTTTCTCACCCCATATCACATGAGCTAGCTCTAAATCCTACAATAACCTTAATACTTCTAATAACTCTTAATCACTAAGAATTATCACATATTTGTAATTTTAACAAATATGTCTTGGCTTGGTTTCATACAAATTGAACCTTAGTTGAATTCAAAACAATTATTTACCGTAAAATTTAAGAAGAAAAAGAATAACAATATGCTTAAATAAGTGAAAAGCAAATAATAATGCATAAATATATCACCAGTCCTTTTTTTGCTACAAATCTATTCATTGTTTATATTTAAAAAGGGTGCACGAATATAAATATGTAATGTAGTGTAGACAGACACAATAAAACCACAACATAATGCATATATTATACGGTGTAATGTAGTAGCTGCTTAGAGGAGGGTCCCATTTTGTCCTTTTTGTTTATTACAAAATTTCGTAGCAGAAAACATATCTTAGACTAAAATGAGGCCCCACGCGTTACTGCACAAACGAACATTTCACACCCTGCCCTGCCATGCCATATATCACGTCATATGTGCTACTTACTGCTCTCTTTTGTTTTCTTCTTCTTCCTGCAGTGCAAACGTCCACAAACAATAACATCTTTGCACGTGTATGTGACTAAGTCTTGCTCCCTATTAGTATTAATAATCAAAGTCAATGTTCCTTTAACAATGGCTTGCCCAGTCTACTACTATATGAATGTTTTGGTCCTCAATCTATATACTATAGGACATTCTTAATCATGCCTTAATTTCTTTCGAGTTGGCCCATTTCATGAAAAATATGACATCTAGAAAATTGAATATGCATACTTTGTTATGTAGGCAACTAATCAAATATATGTGTTATTTCATGAATTTGTTATAAATATCGTGTTATTATATAAGTGTTACAAAAATATGAAATTTATAAACTGAACAAATATTTGTGTTATCGATGTTGAACTTAGTGTCTTCTATTTTGCAGACCATCAACATGGAGCATGATCCTAATGCTCAATGAATTTTTAAGTTCTATTGTATTTTGACCGAGTTGGAGTTTAAATTAAAGTTAAAAGGTTTGATAATTCAAAGATGAAATGTTATAATTGTCACAAAATCAATCACTTTAAAAGAGATTGTTACTAGAAAAAGATAATGATAATTTTGTTTAAATTACGGTTGTCTTAAATAAGGATACTACTTTTCCTTTACTTAATAATCTTAGAGTTGATTCTTGATAAGTGAGTCCTACAACTTACATTGATTTTGTTGTGTTACGTTTTGCTAGCCCAATAGATTAGATTATTACTAAGGAATTTAGAGCTCCACCGATGATTTTTCTTTCAATTCAATCTCCCGTATAATTAGCATCACATAACCTTATTAGTTTGTATTTCCTCCATCCCAAAATAAATAATTTAATTGACCATTTCATATATATATATATATATATATATATATATATATATATATATATATATATATATATATATATATATATATATATATATATATAAAATATGTTTACCAAAGTACAAATTATCAAGTATTGAGAGTGGTGAAAATAGTATTAATAAAAGGGTACAATTGAAAAGAAAAAAAATTAATATCTATATAATATATTAAATCAAATGCATCGAATATTGTAGCAACACATCATCAATTATAACTCTAAAAATCATCAATAATAGTTCTAAAATTTGTCACATCATCATATAGTTCTATGTGACACATCTCAAAACTCATTTTGACTTTTTAAAATGTCAAATACAATACTTCTACAAATTGGAGGTCTCGCAAAAAACATGAGAATCAAAACAAATAAAAAACCGCTTTATAAATATTTAAGTTTGTAAATCTAAATTATGAATATCACTCTCAATTTACAAGCATGTATTTTATTTTCAAATGAATTGTATCTTTATTTATGTAATTAATTTATATTGTTGTCTCTATTATAATTCACAAAAAAAAAATAATATAAATTTAGTAATCATTTTAAAACAAACTCTTAATATTTTTAAAATTAAATAAAAATAAACAAGTTAATTTACACTTACGCATCGTGCGAGTCTTAATCTAGTTGCATTATAAATTGGAATGAGTCATTTTTTTGGAACACATTTTTTTTGCATAAGGGTCGCTCATTGTGGAACACAAGGAGTAATGATTTAAATTTCTATAACATAAGCAAAGATCACTATGCCATATAAGGGAATAGACATCATTTTTTTGCCATAGACAGCAGTTTAAAGCGCTGCCTATTCTTGCGCTATTGTAAGTAAAGACAGCGCTTTTTGTCAATGTAAAAGCGCTGCTTAATGTAGCCTTTAAGCAGCGCTTTATTCAATAAGCGCTCTCTAAAGGCCCCTATAGGCAACACTTTTCACATCAGAAGCGCTTTCTAAAGCACCCTTTTAGACAGCGTTTTCACTTTAGACAGTGCTTTTAAAAGCGTCGTGTAATGTATATTTCTGTTCACTTTTTTTTCTGTTTTAGGTAACGCTATCTTTAAAAGCACTCTTTAAAGTCCCTTTTAGACAACACTTTTTATTTTAGAAGCGTTTTCTAATGCACCCCTTTACGCAGTGCTTTCTATTCCCCACTATAGGCAGCGTTTTTTTTGTTTAAAGCGCTATTTAATGTTCACTAATTTTTTAATATATACAGCTTATATTTTAAGCGCTCTCTACAAATAATCACTTAAAATAAGCATTGTCTTTCAAATTTACAACAGATTTCATAAATTTGCAGCTTCAATCTAATAAGTATGCACCAAATTTACATATTTATATATACACACACACGCACGCACACACACACACACACATACACACACACGCATATATATATATATATATATATATATATATATATATATATATATATATATATATATATATATATATATATATATATATATATATATATATATATATATATATATATATATATATATATATATATATATATATATATATATATATATGCAAATGTACATATTACTATCTTCTATAGCTGTTATCTTCTCTACTATCTTCTCTACAAACAACAACAATGAAGAATCCAAAATGAACTTGTTATCTGTATATCTTCTACATGTGCACCTACCTGAAACAAAATCAACAAAGGCATATCAGAATCAAGCTATATAACACTTAAATCTTATAACTATTATAATTTAACACGAACTAATGGAACAAAAACAAATCCAGAATCTGTTATAACCCACCATTAAAAATTTCCCAATTCATTCCATGATACAAACAAAATGTTATTTGAATTTAAATCCAATATCATCATAACTAACCTTACGCATAACAACAACAACATTGCAACACAATTTACCACATTAATGACGACATAATATCTCATCAAAACTCAAACTTATATATACTTAAAATTCTCATCAATGAAAGTGTCACAATATCTTATAAAATTCTCATCTCAATAATGTATTGGCACTAATCCTCCTTAATTTCATCCAATTGATCTTTCGAGTAAGTAGAAGACTTGTATTCATCAAAATACTACATAATATAACATAATATGATTTAGTTAAAACTAATTAATTAGAAGAAATATGTTAAATATTAAAATAACTCATAAGTTAGAAACTCATACCATGGTTGGAATCTCTATTTGATTCAAAATAATAATTTCTTTCATAAACCTCAACATCAAATAACCGCAATCCACATCGTTACGCTGACGGGACACTACACGTAGAAAAAAATATGAATATATATCAAAATACATAGTTTAACTTGTTTTATCAAGTAGCATCACTAATATAATCAAAATTATGAAAATATACCTGCACTCTGATCCATGTATTGTTCTTTGCTTTACTCTTTGGTACTTGAGTATCTCTTTGTGATCGAAAAATTTGTATAACTCTAACAAAATATAAACGAATATTTAGAACAATCTCACATAAATAATAAATATACAAACGAATATTTAGAACAATCTAACTTAGGTATCAACCATCTTTTTCATATCTGGGTATTTTGTCCAATCACCTTCTAACGAATCCAGATAATATATAATTTCTCTTATAGGATTAATCACAACCAACAAACAGTGTCCACTGTAAGATTAACAAAGGTTAGATGGAAACTTTCTACACAACGTAAAAACACGAAAAATTATAATAGATGAAGTTAGAATAAAAATCTAACCCATTGCCAATATTAAATGGTAAAAAACAACTTTTTTGTATCTTTGTTGGCCATAAATGCACAAACAAAGTACTCTTTGACTTCATCTGGTATTTGAATGATTAATCGTGAGTTGATATTATTGGGAGATAAGAAACAAAATATTTGTTCTGGTTGATACGGGTGCATCAAGTTGTCATACATGAACCTTAAAGAAAAACATAATTAACATTAAGACTATTCATTGAAATGAGTAAATAAATTGTTAAATTAATCAAATAAAGTTGATCGGAGTATACCTTATGTATGTACCGATAACACCGAGGCCTAATTCTGAATATCCAAAAACTTGATCCATATCCTGTTTACTAATTGTTTCGTAATAGGAAAAACCAAAAATACATTCCTCCATAGGTATATTACGAGTACCTCCGTCAGCCAAATCTGATATTCCTATTAATGTTTGAAGGCACGACCTATACTGATAAGTAGGTTTTTTTTAGCCGCGGTCTTTGTAACATCTTTTTTTGTGTGTGGACATGTTGCCAATTAGTCTTCTTACTCCTATTGACTTATTTCATATCTTTAGCATGAATCTAAAGATCAAATGCATATAAGTTAGGTGAAGTATAAGATCGTGAATCAACATTTTCTATGTATATATATCAATGTACTTCTTTTTTGGATGCAACTGACTCAGTTTGCCGCGTAATCCTCTTATATTTTTATTTGGATTTTGTAGGAGTCTAACATTACCATGAAAAAAATGTACGTTAAATGCTCATAAAAAATTTGAATACTCAAAGGTTCACAGTGGTTTTCAACATACCTCATCATCTATGCAAATGAGGTTTGACGACCATGCAACATACAATCCTATTGCCTATCCCATTAATGTTACATCTGAAATATCATCAGGTAAAGGTAATGGTGCATCCCTCTCTAAAGCAATATCAATTAATACTTTTAAAAATCTAGAAGATAGTGGTTTATGGTGAAGTACTTCTCCCAAAGTGTTATGCACTTTTTCCTTTCCAACCATGCGATAAGTCGGTGACAATAAATAGAGCTGACAAGGTGAAATGCCCTAAACCAATAATAAATATGAAATTGTTAATGTGAAACACACTTTTCCCTTTATACAACAGTTTCTCTACATCGCTTACCAACTTCTCAAACATTTTTGGACAATCCTGAAGATCTTTTTCAAGTGCTTCTGCAATCTATTCGACTCGATCACAATCATATGTATTCATGCCATTTTCGTCTAAAGCATATGTCTTAGTATCCCCTTGTTCAACATTCCTGTTACTTTTCTCACCGTGAAATATCCAACATGTATAACTTCGATCAATTTTATTTCTCAGTAAATGTGATTCCAGCTCAACTGCGTCAACCCGACCCTCATAACAACAACCCAAGCAAGGAAATTTCATTCGACTGAGGTTTTCGGCATGTTCAACAGCAAACCTAACGAATTCTAATACCTCATTCTCGTACACTTTTGACAATCGATTAGAAGACATCTATTTTTATCCATGGGTTTTACTACTAAGTAAGCTAAACAAAAACACTATAATTATTCACGCAACTAAAACAAAATAGCAACTAATTACCTGTAGAGAAGTCAGCAACTTCTGGAACCACACAGTGTAAGATTCTTGGAACGATCAGAAATTCACTCGTCAAAAGAGAAATCAAAGATGTAGCAGAGACGATGAAATCGGGAAGCAACTACACATAAAACGGGAAAGCAACCAATGTTACAACCAAAATTATCATTTGAAACCAAATGATATAACACAAAAAATGTCCATATTTGGTAGTAAGAAAGAGAGTTATTGTTTCTACCAATTACACGGCCTTACCATAAAACTAGACTAATATAAAAAAAGCATTAAACCAATATAGTTACTTTAGGTCATGATTCATATGCAAATAAATGCATTGAGATTGGACTCAAAGTAGTCAATAAAGGCCAATAACGGTGTTATCCCGCTATAGCAAAGCGGAGGCCAACCATTATTGGAAGAGCCTTGGTGGTGCTGAACACTATAGCGGGAAAGTGGATCTACCGGAAAACCATCAATATCGTAACCAAGATTTCCATTGTTCAAGTCAAACTCCAATACAACCAAAACATTCACCAAAACTTCTTCAAATTGAAACCAATAAAACCATGACATACAATAACTTCACTCTACATAAAAATCAAGAGCAGTATTGTCGTTACACATTAAAATCTAAAACCTTACGGATTCAACACAAATAAAACATAACGTCCACATGAATTTTGATATTCGGTTTCGATACCAAATACCAACATGATGATCTTCACGCTACAAAAAGTGTTACCGACATAATGATTTCAACATTTCGATTTAACATTACTCTCCAAAATAACGCAACATTCATCAATCATGTTCAAATTCAACAAAGTATCGATACAAGGCTAACATCCTACTCCAACACAACTAGTAAAACACAATTGCGCAGAATTTGCATATATATCGACATAAACTAACAAGCTTAAAAATCAAACAGAATTTGCATATTCAAGGCTCACAAATCATTTTCTCATATTAAAATCAAACAAAATATCATTTTAAATTGAAAAGACCACACAATCAAATCGATATTTTCCCAGATCCATCAACATATCCTTTTAAAATCAAATTTGTAACAACTATTCATCACAAACTTGACAATAACTCAAATCAAAAGAGAGAAAAAACTTATCCGAATGTCTAAATGATCAGAACACTTGAAGATGCAATTTATTGTCAAACTAAAACGAAGGGAGTTGTTCCAGATGACTTACAGTTGTTTCTTATGGAGAGAAATTTGTGAGGATAGCGACTGAGTTGAGTAGAGGTTCAAGGGAAGAGAAAACAATTGAGCTTGCTGAATAGAGGAGAGAATTTGATGCTGAAACCACAACAAAGGAGAAGGTGCTAATCATTGAAGAGATGGAGAGACGGAGAAGGTTGTGCAGTCTGAAGCTGAGCAAAGAGATGATGAAGTAACTAGAAGTAGAAGGGAATCACGATGGTGGAAGTCGCGAGAAGGAAGATGTTTTGAGAGAATATGGAAAAAATATGAGTTTTAGGGTTTTCGTATTTTTAATTTAGAAGTTAGAAATTAATGAACCTAGGCAGCGCTTTTTGAAGCGCTCTCCGATGTATTTCCTTTAGCAGCACTTTTTCATAAAAAGTGCTTTCTGATGTATGGCATATAGCAATTCTTATAAGAATCGCTTTCTAAACACATCATTCATCAGCGCTTTCTAGAAGCACTTTCTATAGTGTGGATATGTATGGCCTTAAGCAGCGCTTTTTAGAAGCGCTTTCTAAAGTAAGTCTTTAGCAGCCCTTTTTCTCAATTTTTTTAAAGCTATAGCAACGTTTTAGGAAAAAGCATTGTCTATAGTGTGATGCATAAAACAAATTTTGTAGTAGAAAGTGTTGCCTAATGTGTGGCTTTAGCAGCGCTTTGTGCATATGGCAACGCTTTTTACTGTTGGACCTATAGCAGCACTTTTAATTTAGGCAACGCTTTCTAGAATTTATTATTTTTATTTCAATTTTAAATTGACCTTAGGAAGCGCTTTCATAAAGCGTTGCCTAAAGTGTTGCTTAGGCAGTGCTTTTTCTTAACTTTAGGCATCACTTTTTCATAAAGCATTGTCTAATGTATATAGTTTTAAAATTTAAAATTTTATCGGAACATATAGCAGCGCTTTAGTACAAAAGCATTGTCTTAGTTGTGCTGTCTAATAGCAGTTTTGGCATAGTGGGTTAGTAGTACCTTTCAAATATCTAAATATTCTCTTAACCCTTGTTAAATGAGATTCTCTAGGACCTGATTGAAAACGAGCATATAAACAAGCACTGAATAAAATATCAGGTCTAGAAGCAAAAAGATATAGAAGGGGTCATATGACACCTTTGTATAGTTTTTGGTCTAACTTAGTGTTGTATTCATCTTTGCTTAGCGTACATGTTCGGTGCATAGGAGTTTCCATTGGTTTACATTCCACCATGTTAAATTTCTTAATGAGTTCTTTTCTATACCCGGTCTAATGAATGTGTTGGAACAAAATTGGTTTGTATCATATCCCTAAGATTTTAATGAAAACAAAATATTTTAACAATTGGGTATACTAATATTTGTTTAAGTGTGCAGGACCATATATTAAAATTTGTGATACAAGTTAAGTTCTGGAATTAAATTGAACATTAAAGAGAAGCTTGAAGATCCAGATTCTGGATGATCAAAACCTAAACATCAGACTCTGAAGACTCATACTCTGAAGGAGATCAACTTCTAAAGACCAGACTCTGGAGAAAGTCAACATCTGAAGACTCAAAATATGAAGCTGGTCAACACAAAGATCAATAAGACTCTAAAAGTTTACTATCAGACTCAGAGGTTATTTTGTCTTCTTCTGATAAGGTGAAGAACCAAACAAAAATTTGCACAGACATCAGGGATGTAACAAATAATTCCTTTTAGAGAAAAAAATTTCAAATGTCTTTTGCAAGGGATTAACCATATCAAGTAACAATCCAACGTCACTAATCAAAGCTTCTCCATGACTCATTTATGCATGAAGTCTTCTTCAATGACTCTTTTTTGTCTCTCTATATAGGGAGTTGAAGTCTTAAAGAAATAAACAATGAACTATTAACAAATAAAGAGTTGTTACTCTGTCAAATCAAAAGCACAAGTTTAATTTAGAATTTCTTAACACTTGTATATCTTAGAAACGGTTAAGTCTTAAGAGTCTTTTTGTGTTGTGTTTTTTTACACCTTTGATTGTATATAAAGTGTAATAGTCAAACAATCTCTCATCTCTAATTTAGATTGTAATAAGTCTCTTGCTTGTGTGCTTGAGCATCTGAAGTCTCTTGCTTGTGTTCTTGAGCATTTGAAGTCTTTTGCTTGTGTGCTTGAGCATTTGAAGTCTCTTACTTGTGTGTTTGAGCATTAAAAGTCTCTTTCTTAAATGTTAGAGATATTGTAATCAGAAGTGATTATAGTTAAATCCCTTGGAAGCAAAATGGGACAAGACTACTCCTATTTTGTGGGAGGAATCAAGATAAACTGGGCGTGTCTCTCTTTCTCCCACTCTCTAAACCTGATATTATTTTTATCCACTGCAAATAACTTGCCTTGAATCAAATTCTAAGCCTTGTGTTCAGAATCTAATAAGAGTGTTTTGAAAAAGAAAGAAAAATCTAAAAAAATTCAACCCCTCCTTCTCGTGTTTTTCTCACCTTCAGTTAGTATTAGAGAATCTGATTTGTGGTCTAACACTTAACGGTGGTACAAAAGATATCCTGGGAGAAAAACATGTCTGGTGCTGATAGTGGTCCATATGGTATTGGTCTAGTAATCACACAATGAACCATGATTATAGCACCTCTAATAAGAATAACTATACTTCTAGACCTCCATCCTTCAATGGAGATTCAACAGAGTTTGAATGGTGGAAAAGATAAATATACACTCACATTATAAGTATTGATGATGAGTTGTGTGGAATTCTTGAAGATGGAATTTTTAATCTAGTTGATGGAGTAGGAATTTTAACGCCCCACTTTTCATATAAGATGTTTTATTGTACTCTATTGATTGATTATGTATATTCAATTATTTATTTAATTGTTGGAATGTTATGGGAGGTGTGAGTTCTTAAGTTAAGATCAATGTAAAATAATTATGCGTATATAGAATAATTTAGAATTATTTTTACTAAGTAAATTAATAGTTTTGTTATATTATTTAGTAAAAATAAGAAAAATAGAGTAATTGAGCCAAATATGAGAATTAAGGAAAATTAGTTGGAGGAAGGAATATGAAGTATTTTAAGTTGGGCAAATTTTACAATTTTGAGAGGTTTAACCCTAAGTATAAGTTTATGAGATAAACATATATTTAGGGATAACTTTTACAGTACGTAGAATTGGAAAATAAAAGAGGAAGAGGGAAGATTGGCTAGAGGTACAAGAAGAAGAGATCATGGGAGGACTTTGTTGCTTGCTGAGTGTTTTGATTCAGAATTCTTAATTTTGATTTTATAATGGTTATTATATGATGATTATGTGATGAATTTTATGTGTTAATTATGCGTGTATTTTCTCTTTTAATGAGTAATGACACGTGTGCCATTGTTGGTGATTGAAGGTTTGGAATATGTTATGAAACATGAGAATTATTGATGTAAAAGTATGCAAATTGATGAATTAAAGGATAAAAGATTATGTTGTGTTACTAATATGTCAATATGTGTTTGATTCCTGAGAATTTTCTGTAAATTTGGACCGATTTGGATGACTGGAAGATGAACTTGAAGTGTAAAATTGCACTCTATACAAGAATCATGATTCTGTAGATCGCAAGTTGTTGATGGGCGTCATGCCCGTGACGCCTAGGGCATCATTCCATTTAGTTCACTGATGGACGTCAGCTTGGTGACGCCCAGGGCATCATGCCCTTCGAACAATGATGAGTGTCATGCCTGTTACGCCTATGGCGTCATGGCCCCTTGTTGCACCCCGAAATTCACCCTCTTCATTTTAACCCAAATTGGCTTATACTTCATCATCATATGCATATATACATGTCATGGCTCTGTACTCATGGAATCAAGGTATTTTTCTGCAAGAAAGAATTGCAGAAATTGATTGTTCGGTTAAGCGGCACTTGGAGGCAGAACTCCGGTTTTTCTGCATTTTTATGCATGACACACATGATACAAGCTATTAAATCAACAAGCAATCAATTCATCGTCATATAAATATCTCATGCATTCCAACGCACTCTGAATTGTGCAGAAAGTCTAGTGTTTCAATTGATTTGTGACAATGCAGACAAAAATTCAGTATTGTGCGTTTCAAGCTCAAGAATTCATAACTTGAGATCAAAAAATGGTTTGGGAATGATTTTTCAGTCATTATAACCATCTTGAGTTATTCTCTAATTCATTTGTTCAGATGGAAAGGCTAATTTTGTGAGGGATATTTTCAAAAGCGCAAAATACATGAAATGCATTACATAGTGGATTTACCATTTCACTAGTTTTCGGATGCTTCAAAATTTGTAACTTCTATATGGAAGACCATTTTTGAGTGATTATTTAAGCACTTGAATTTTCTTGTTATTTCCTTCAATTTCTGTGTTCGGCTTGAAAGCCAATTCATTAAGCAATATCTCCGAATGTGCGAGTACTTTGGAGATGTACAGTGAAAAAACAATGAAAGTAGTGTGTTGAACCGCTGTTTTTCCGATGTTCAAAATTTCACAAATTTCGTCCTGTTCAAAGTTTTTGGATGGTTCTTTGGGAGAAAAATTTGTCTTGATTTTATCTTCAATCCGTATGTTTGGGTTCAAGAGCCAATTCTTTATAGAAGACCTCCGAAAGTGTGAATTACCCTAGAAAATTGCACGCCAAAATGGATTTTTACCAGACTGTTTCTCGATATTATAAAAATCATAACTCTCTCAATTTTTATTGTATCTAGACAATTCTTGAAGCATGAGATCACAAATTTTGTAAGCTTCAACTTTGCTTTAGGGCCCGAGTTCAGATTATGCTCTAAAGGTTTTAGTTTATGGCTCGCATTCAAAAGTGTGCACGAAAATAAGCTGAAAATTTCAAGACGGTGAAATAAGTCCATTGATTCTTGCCATTTGATAAATTATAACTTGTTCGATTTTTATCATACCAGAGTGATTTTTTTAGCACGGTGTCACGAATTTTGTCGCTGACAATTTTGCTTCAGGGTTCGCATCGATATTCTACACCGAACATCATGAGCTTGTGGTTTGTTCACGCACCGTACACTAAATAAGCTTTAAAATTCTGCACCATGAATTTTTACACTGTGTTTCTCGTTGTTCAGGGTGACATAAGTTGCTCTATTTTTATCGTAACAGAACGATAATTTCGGCACCGCGTCACAAATTTCATCGTCAAGAGCTTTATTTCAAGTCATGCGTTAAGATTTCACACCGATTGTCAAGAGCTTGGGGTTTCAATTTCGACAGTGCATGAAATAATTTTAAAAACTCAATGTCGGAGCCAAACTATATATATATATATATATATATATATATATATATATATATATATATATATATATATATATATATATATATATATATATATATATATATATATATATATATATATATTCAAATTTTAAAGTTCAAACAAAATAACTCTCATAATTTCACATTTCACCAAATCAAAACCAAAAGTCTCTCAAAATCTCTAACTTTCTTCAATCTTTCATCAAGAACACAAACACCAAAACACATCAAATCTCATCTCCTCACTCTCAATTCCGCAAACTTCTCCCTCCTGTCACTGACACCACTGCACCAGCTTCCTTCCGGCCGCCTCCAACCTCTCGTGCACCACCGGCAACCGGTTGCAACCCCCTCCGCCCTTTACGGCACGATTCTGCGGTAGCTCTCTCCTCTTCCTTGTGGGACGTCGTGGATTCTCCCTTCATCCTTCGCGTGATCCAGCGACATTATCCTCTCCTCGCGTAAGTTTTCTGGCTAGCATCCTCTTCATCTTCCTCGATTCAATTTTCCGATAAATCTCTTGAATCCTAATTGATTTAGTGCTTATTTAAGATAATTGAATTGTGAAGACTTTGGTAAGTTGAGCATAAGGAGATATTTAATTGTTGGTTAATGCTCAAGGAAACTTGTTTTGGTATTTGGATGATATTTATGCCAAGTTTTATCGATTTCGGATCGATATTTTGCATGGTTCATGTGTTGACGGAGTTACTGCACGAGAATGGTAAGTAGTGCTTGCATTGTGATTTAATTCATGATTGTTGCTTATTTGAGCTTATTGGTACGTTTGGTGGCTATGGGTACCGTTTCAGATCGATTATATTCCATATTTTTTCACACTTGCACATGTAAAAAGTTGTTTCTCGGAGTTTACATTTGCGTTTCTAATGTGCATTTATATTCTTTTTCTTCATGATTGAATTCTAAATTGAATTATGGTGAGAATGCATAGCTCTGATTTTGTTTCCTTGTTATTTCTAACATGTTTGTTGACTTGTGCAAGGCATTTCAAGGGAGTTTTCAATCGTTTAATTTTTTATTATTCGATTGAAAAGCATTTTTATTCCACTTCAGTGGTGGACTTGTGAATTCTCTTCCGACGCGATTTACTTTGATTCTCATTTCATGAGATATATACACCGCTTGTGTTTTTGTCTGGATGTGAATTATGTGTGTAGATGTTCTATATACGGATGTATTTGACGCACATTTTCCTTGTGCTTTATTGATGCTTCGAAGCATATTCTGACTATTGTGTTGTTGATTCTAGCTTGCACGAAGTTTTCCGGAGTTATTCTGCTTTTGCTTGCTTGCTACAAACTCTTGCTCGTTTAGTATTATATTGACTCAAGTTTATTTTTCCGCATCATTTACCGCTTTACTTGCCATGAGAAGTAGGAATATAGATGCATGACTGAGAGTCTCTACTTTAGGTGGTAAATCTGTTTAAAGTCCTCAAGTGAGGCGATGTTTGTTATGTTCAAAGACCTCTAAATGAGGCGATGTTTTTGGTTGCCAAAGACTCCAAAAGGGGTGATTTCTTGTTGTTTGTTTAAAGACCTTAAAAGGAGGCATTAGGGCTAAAGTCCTCGGAGTAGGCATTTCCTGTCCCCTTTTACTTTGTGCTTTATATCGAGTCAATAAGTGGTACAGAGGGTAAGCAATCATCCCCCCCCCCCACACACACACTCTAGTCTGTGTCGTTCCTAGCTCGCGTTGTACGTTGATGCTTTGAATTGTGCTACTCATGTTATCGAGACGCTTACTACCATCTTATCAGAGTCTAAACCTTGTAAAGTACCCATGCATATATCTACCAATTCTTTCTCTAGGAGTGGTGGTTGTACACGGGCTGCCATTTCTCTCCACCTTTGAGCATACTCTTTGAAGGACTCATCTTTCTTTTGAGATGAATTCTAGAGCTGCATACAGTCAGGAGCCATGTTCAAACTGTACTTGTACTGTTTTAAGAAAGAGTTGGCAAGATCTTCCCATGTTTGGATATGAATTCGCTCTAATTGCATGTACCAATCTAGAGATGGCCCACTCAAAACTATCTTGGAAATAATGGTTCATCAGTTTCTGATCTTGAGCATAAGCATGCATTTTTCTACAATACATGTGTAGATGGTACTTTGAATTTTGGAGGTATCACCATATCTGAAACTAGACCCATTCCGAGAGCATCGACATCGAAAGCATCGTAACACTCCATAGTATTCAACCTTTCTTCAAGAGCTTTATATTGATTGAGCGCCAAGGGATCCTCAACCATCTTAGGTTGGTGTGTCTAAGTAGCACCTTCCAAATCAAGGTCTTCATACTATAGGTCTATGTAATTGTCCGCATTGTTGACCAAAATCTACAAATTATGGGATGCCCCTTCCTTTGATGGAGGTGGGATAAACCCTTTTGTATCATCTTGTCTGACCTCTTGTTGTGCTACAGTTGACTTTAGAGATCCTGAATCTGGTTCTTTTCTTTGTTGGTAACCGCTTGATGCACCAATAGTTTGGGTTATTTCTTTAAAGGCTACCCTAGGAATTTGTTCTTGCCTTTCAATGATATTCTTCAAAGCTAACAGAACTTGACTCATGTCTCCTTTCATTAAGTCAATATTGCCCTTCACTTGTTCTAAATCTTCCTTGAAGGCAGCTTGATTCTCTTCGATCTGTTCCATCACTTTCTTTTGATGGCCTCTTGTTTGATATGGCGGTCGGAGAGGAGGTGCTTTCTTACCAATGGTTTAACTGGAGATGATTTTGAAAAATAATGAGTTTTTTATGAAATGTGAAATGCGATGCTTATCCATGAATCCATATGAATATTCTAAAAGTTTTTGACCTTTGTCTTATTCATGTTGGATTCCTTTATATATTTTTATAGGTTTTTCTTTTTATTGGTGAGCATCTTGAAATGAATATGCAGTTTGAATATGGAAACAAAATTACTTTCATTAATAATAATCATCCTTAAAAGGGAATACAATTTAGATATTGAAAATATTCGAACCAAAAAGAAACTATTGGAAGAACTAACATCTTCATGGCTTTTTCAGGTAGTTTCTACTTGATGATTATTATCTTTGTCACATTTGGCTTGACAGCACTAACACAGACAAGTTGTTTCCCCTTGGCATCCATTTTTAAGATACTTCACCAAAAACCTTTGATTATAATTTTTTTTAATCCTGTGAATAAGACAACAAAAAAATGAAAAATAATGAATATTTGAAATGCAAGATGTATGAATGCATGATTGTGCGGCATATCGACATGATTTGTGAAAGGTATCCTTAGTTGGTAGGTTCCTAGTTTTGGCCTACAAATTTTCTACCCTCCACATAAGGTGGCTTCCTTAAGGGTATCATGGATTATTCTAGAGGGAAAGGCACTAGGGTGCCTCCCTTAAGAGGAGCCTCTTTGTAGACTGGAACTTTTGTCTTCAAGGTCGTAAAAGGTCTCGCCATGAGATTTTGGTTTAGGGTTATACAAAAAGTCATAGGTTTCATTCCAATTTCCTACCCCCCAAGATGATACCTCTTGAGAGATATTTATTTCTTGGAATTCCACCTACTCTAGGAGAAGTCGTCATAAAAACTCATAGGAATAATATATTCTCTTGGCCAATAGACGAACCTTTTTCTAAGGTTTTGAAAACATTTTTTTGAAATTAAATCCCTCCAACAAATAAAAATAACAATGGTAATAATATAGCATTACGTTAATAGACAAAAATAAATAAATAAATAAATAAATAAAATATTGAAAACACCAAAAAACCAAACAAAATCCTAAACCTAAGAAGAAAGCTTCTAAACCCTACGGTTAAGTCCCCGGTAGAGTTTCCAGCTGTAATAATTGGCTTATTTAGTCGCGGCTATTACTTTTTATCCTAAGGAAGGGAATATAACGGATAACCCAAATTGATGATATATAGATTCTAAGTTCTTGACTCACTTTAGACAAAGGGAAGGTGTTAGGCACCCTTCATCTACCTTGTTCACAAGGATACTAGGGTTTAGGTTTAAGGTTTAGGAATAGGGTTTTGGTTTTTTAGTTAGGGGAACTCGCCACGATTTTAAGTCGTATACATATGTATCCTCTTATGAGGAATCAAAGTCTCAATTGTAGTTCACACTTGTTTGGTTAGTATTTTTTATGGATTATGGAAATATCTCGAATTCTCCTTGAACCAAGTCTGGGTGTATGAATAGCGGAGTTGTAGACGAAGCTTGCAGTTGATAAAAGAAGTTTATATAATCTTTTTTTAAAAATAAATATGTTTGAATTATGTTAGTAGAAAATATTAGTGTTTGGTTGGTTAGATATTTTCAAATATATGATGCCATGTGATAAAAATAGATTTTAATGCAAATATATAAAAAGAGTTAGTGTTTTTAAAAAAAAAAGATTTGAACTAATAACTACTATTATAATTTATTAAAAATATATTTTTAATGGAAAAATATTATAATTATTTATTAAATATGTAAAATTATATTTTAATGTGATAAATCAAAAAAATAATAATAAATAAATGAATAAATAAATAATTGGAATTATAAAAATAAGTTAGTTTTTTTTTAAACGCGCGAGGGGTGTAGATTTAGTTGGTTAGTAAAATCTGGGGGTGTGGATAACCAGGCCCTAAACCCAGATATTGGATTTAGGCCCATATGCGCAGGGGTGTATGCTTGTGATTGGGAAGTAAACTGGGAGGTCTGAATAGTAAGGGCCAAAGTCCAGATATTAAATTGGGCCCAAAAGCGATGAGGGGTTTATTTTTCAATTAAGCAGTAAAACAAGGAGGTGTTGTTAGCATGGGCTATAGTCTATAAAGTTGGTCAAGAGGCCCATGAAGGATTTGGGTGCATTGAGAACGTGTGTGACTAGCGCGTGGGGTTATGGTGGGTTCTGCTATTGTGATCGCTCGATAGTAATCAGAGGGACGCGGCTGAAGGTGTATGGTAAGGTGAGCCGTATGGGATTCAGACGGTGTTATATTTTCCATTCTTCTTCATTTTCTCTTCACTTTCTCCAAACACCCTCTCTTCTCAGACACCTTCTCCTCTTTCCCTCGTTTATTCACTCCTCCTCTGCCTTCTCACCAACATTATTCATCATCCGCCACTGTAACAAAACCAAACTTCGGTTGAAGATCAATAGAGGGTTCGAAGAATCCCAGAAATCATCCCCAAAACACATCAAATAACCTACAGATCACGAACAGAAGAAAAAAAAATCTAAGCGGTTCTTACCTTGAGCTTTTTCGATTCTTTACACTAATCTCTTTATGATCTCATTCTTCTTTGTTTAAGTGCATGTATCAGCGGTGTGGCCGCTACGGCAGAAGATCTTAGGGTTTCTGTTCAGAAACCCTAGATCTATATGTAAGGAGCTTCAATTTGAGGGTCTGATTTTGCGTCTCCTTTTCTTCTCCTCCTTCTGTTTGATCCCCACAACTTTTAGAAATTAGGGGTATTTATAGTTTCTTAGGGTTAGACAATTTAGGAAAATTTTGTAGATGATTTCCGTTAGAAGTTAGGAATTGGTAGAATTAGATAAAGATTTGTAAATATTTAGGGTTAGAATTGATTGTAATTGATTTGATTTGTTGCAATTTAGACGATTTAAGATTTGATTATGTTTATTCGAGATTTGTTCTTGATTTGATTATTAGGGTAATTTGATTTAGTATATTATTTGTTCGTATTTGATTTGCAAAGATTCAATTTTGTTTTGCATTTATGGGCATTTTTTGTACTGCGTTTTTGGGCTTGTTTTCTTAGCGTGGAAGATGATGGATCAACCGCTGCTGAGAGTTTGGGTTGAAAACCCTAGCATGACTTTGGTTAATGAGTCTCAATAAAATTATTAAATTTTTAATAATAATATTAATTTTAATACTAAAATAGTAATCATAAGTAATAATGGATAATAATAGTGAGGAAATAATAGGAAAAATTATAACAATATGTATATATTTTAACAATAAATAAAACACAACAACAATTTACAAAAAAGGCTTTAACGTTGACTTAAGTCAAATTTTCCTGAATAATAAAAACAACTAAATAATAGAAGTATTTGAATAAAAATGATAATTTTTTAAAAAAAAATAATAATAATAAAAAAGAGTTATAATAGAAATAAAAATAATAACCCTAAAAAACGAATTGGACTCTTATTGAGATGGGATAATAAGTATTCAGTTATTGGGTCAGCCTATCTCTAAACACGTACACCCCATTTTATCATTTTAACCAGGCCTCCAAAACTCCAACGAGCCCACACCCCTTATGTAACAAAAAGATACACTCCTCTTGTATTTAAAATGGGCTTTTAAAATACTCCTATGGGCCATCAAATTTTGATGGTGTATAAACCCTATCTAACAATATTTAAACCCCTAATTCACAAACAAAACCAAAAGCTTAATGAGCCATCAGATTTTAATGGTTCATAGTACATCCTTCTTATGCTTTTAAACTTCCATCAGAACAAAACTTAAAAATCAGCAAATTTACACAATATGGTTTATAAACATAGTAATAATATGATTATTGAATTTGGTGAGGCAAATTTGGGGTATGACAACTACCCCTATTTAATCACTCTTCGATTAAATAGTGCGAGAATACACAAGTCTCGCATATTCGAATCTGAGGTTTATTAAATAATGGAAGATCCCAAAATTTGACCAAAAGATTATAAGGATACACTGTACAACATTACCATGAGTACGAAAAAATAGGCACCTACGATGATGTATCATCTTACTAGAGTTTGAACAAAAAAGTTTGATTCGACTTAGACACGACGACTCAGATAACTCGTCAATACCAAACAATAGATCATAGATTTTTCACTTATTTACCATAACCTAGGAGATAAATAACACAAGTTTGAAAATTGACTCACTAATGCTTCGAGACTAACATAGTAAGCTTTATAACATATATTTTGTCTATTGACCACAACCTAGGGGATGAATAAAAATAGAGCTTGATGATACATTGCCGCATGGAGACTAACACAATGAATTATATTGCACAAGTACAGATAACATATTGCTGCTTCGAGACAAACACAGTGAGTTATATCACAGATTTCATATATTTACAATAACCTAGAGAGTAAACAATACGAGTATGAACATGTGCATTCATCACGACCTAGAGGATAAACGAAACGAGGATATGCTTATGTATTCATCATGACCTAGAGGATGAACAACATAATCCTGATAATTTGCATACCTACCACAACCTAAAGGATAGATAATACGAAGATAAATTTGTGTATTTATCATGACCTAGAGGATAAGTGGCATAACCCTGATAATTTGTATACCTACATGACCTAGAGGATAGACAATACATGTTAGGTTTCTAAAAAATTCTTTGATAATTGAATCTTAGATAAATAAACCAAAGATAAGATCGGAGTATACCGGTTGTGTCTGTTCTCAACCAAGGTGTTTGTTCATTTTGCAGACAAGATAATTCAACAATGGGCCCCAAGAAATGTTCGTAGTTAAACCAAAATAGATTTGAAAAATGCCATGCATGATGTATATGCAGTAATGTCCTAAATTGACATGGAATCAAAATGTATATGCACTGAAGTTTTTCTGTATATGCCCCAAATGTTTGTATACGCACCACATGTTTGTATATGCCCCAAATGTTTGTACATGCCCCAAATGTTTTTTTTATAAATGTTTTTGATATTCTCTCCTTTTAAATCATTAGTTCTTTTCTTTTGTGTCACCGACTCTCCAACATTGTATGTTGCGTTGTTGTGGTATATTTGAGTTGATTTGAATAAGTATCAGTAAGATTTTGATATTTTTATTGTAGGAGCAAGCATAGGCATGGACGTAATGGACATAGGCGCGGGTGTGTCCATGGTTACAGGCATGGACGTAGGCACAAATTTTCTTTCGATGTTTTTCTAACCAAAATGCTCTTTAATGTTTTATCAAATGCTTCTATTTTTTTGTCAAACCCCCATAATTATTTCAACATATCATTTACAAGAAATATTCATAGTATTTTGCAAACAAGTCGAAAAAGAAAAAACACAATTGAAAGATTAAATGTTTTATTGATAAACATGCCTTTGAATATGCGCGAGTACAAGCAATTCCTAGAAAGAGCTAATTACAGAAAGTTTTAATAAAAATGAAAATGGAAATAAAAATGATAATTGCTACTGTTGTTTCTCCAATGTCCTTTTGACATTTCCAGTCTCCTTTTCTTCCGATTCAAATTATTCGGATTAATCCCTCTTCTTCGTGGTTTTAGTCGGGGTTCTTAGATTGCAGTCTATTTGTTCTTTATTTTGAATAAGATCCCTACTTTTTTCCTTGACTGCCCTTTCGTGTTTTCAATCCATTGGGATGATTTTTTGTTTATGTCCCTAATTTTTGCTTGGACCTCCCTTTCGGGTAATCCACCAGGACGCCCCTTTTTACCTAAGTCGCCTGTTTTAGGGTTCGAACTTAGCGGGCTTTTTTATACATAGTTTTTTTACTACATTAGAGTTTGTCATATGTGGTAGTTCTTCCCCATCCATTGTTGTGAGGATAAGACCACCACCCGAAAATGTTGTTTGAAAATCTCTTATTCCACACCACTGTTTGATATTTTCAAAGTAATTTAAATATAGGCTCGCACATAGCAGTTAGGTGCGATATGAACTTTGAAATATAGTTCAATCACCCTAAGAAACCACGAACCTCCTTCTCTGTCCTTGGAGATGGCATTTCTTGTATGGCCTTCACCTTGTCGGCATCAACCTCAATACCTTGTTGACTTACAATAAAACCCAATAACTTGCTTGACCTGATATCAAATGTACACTACTTCGGATTCAACCTCAGTTTGAACTTTCGCAGATGCTCGAATAAGTTTTGTAAGTGCATGATGTGATCCTCCTCTATATGAGATCTGGAAATCATATCGTTTACGTATACCTCAACTTCTTTCTGGGTCATATTATGAAATAACGTGACCATGGCTCATTGATAAGTTGTCCCTCTGCTCTTTAGATCGAAGGGCATCACTTTGTAACAGAAGATGCTCCAAAGAGTCATGAAAGTAGTCTTTTCCAAATCCTTAGGTGCCATTTTGATCTGATTGTAACCTTGAAAACCATCCATGAATAAGAATATCAAAGCTTGAGTTATATTATTCACCAAAACATCTATATGAGGTAATAGGAAATCGCCTTTGGGACTTTCTTTGTTCAGATCCTGATAATCTACACACATGCGTACTTTGTCGTCCTTCTTTGGAACTGGTACGGTGTTAGCTATCTAAGGTGGATAATCTACCACCGCTAAGAACCCCGCGTCAAATTGTTTAAGGACTTCTTCTCGAATCTTGCTAGACATGTCTGGACGAGTTCTTCTAAGCTTCTGTCTAACTAGAGAACAACCTTCCTTGAGAGGTAGTCTATGAACCACAATATTTGTATCCAATCCTAGAATATCTCTGTAAGATAAGAAAAATATATCCACATATTCATTTAATAACTTGATTAGTACTTCTTTGACGATTTCCTCCAATGTTGCCCCTAGTTTTATTTCTTTCAGATCCTCCTTTGTTCCAAGGTTGATGGTGTATGGTCGTATATTGTCAGCTTTTTTCTCTAATTATCTTGCAAATTCTTTGGAAAGTTCAAGATCATCATCATCTTCCTCTTCTGCTAGGTTGATGGGTGCATTAAAGTTATATCGGATAGCAGCAGTAACATTATGGGTGGTTTTAGGCATGGATCTGCATATTTATCATGTTTTAGTGCAGTTTTAGTATGTGAATTTGAAAATGCATATGAAAAAATGTATTGCTACTTTAAAAACATAAGAGATAAATGCAAGAGAAAGACATGGATCTTAATTGAATGCAAAATTTAACTCTTATTAATTGAAAATATTGTTTGAAATAAATTGGGGGACCCTCACAAGCTACCCCTATGCCTCGGACTTGACATAGGTTCTTTTTAAAAACAAGAAAAATTACTTTGGAAAGGAAAAGATCTTTGGAATCTCCACGGCTGTCCAATTCTTGAGTTCTTCATCGAAAGCACATTCACGGATGAACTCAAATGCTCTTTTGGTGCCACTTTAGTTAGATATCATCGACACTTGTCCATCGTGCTCTACTCCTTTGTTGATAAAGGTTCCCTTAAGGGAAAGAAACCGCGTGTTACCTTTTAGAGTAGCCTTTGATGATTCGTAGCCCAAATCAAAATAATTTTTCTTCTCAGGTATCTCCACAAGTTTACCCCAACCTTTTGAGGTACCATCTTCCACAGCTGCTTGTAAATCTCTCCGTGAAGTCACATCAGGTTTCTTGATTTTCTCCACCAGTAGGGTTACCATTAAAGCAACCTCTAAAACTTGAAATGGTGTTGTTATGCAGTCTTCATCTACACTGATATATCTGTAGAACTCTATGTGACTTATAAATATGTCCTCTTCACCGTCAAGTATAACTAATATTCCTCCAACGAGGAACTTCAATTTCTGATGTAGAGGTTAAGTAACAACTCCTGCTACATGAATCCAAGGCCGTCCGAGCAAACACGTATATGTTGGCTTTATATCCATTACATGAAAGGTAATGTAAAACATATGCGGACCGATCTTGACAGGAAGATCCACTTCCCTAAATACTATGCTATTAGAACCATCGAAAGCTTTGACTATCATAAAACTTAGCCTTATAACAACTTCGTCTACTATTAATTTCATCAAGCTGGATTTTGGAAACACATTGAGGGAAGAACCAGTATCCGTGAGTACCCTGGATAGGTTAGTTATACTTATTTGAATGGAAATGTGCAATGCCTTATTATGAGGTAACTCACTGTAATTAAAGCCTAGATATGAGCCAAATGTTAGGTTTGCTACTACATTGTCAAACTGATTCATTGTAATCTCCTTTGCAAAATGAGCGAAACTTAGAATATTCATCAAAGAGTCTGGATGCGCTTCTGAATTGATATGTAATGAGAGGATTGAAATTTTGGTTGGGTTATTGTGTAGTTGATCCACCAACCTATAATCACTTTTCTTGATTATTTTCAAGAATTTTTCTTCCACTTGATCAGTAAAATTCTTGCTTCGAGATTCTTGTTCTTGGATTGCCTCTATCATAACTTTCCCTTAATCCTTAACCACAACATCATTCTTCTTTTGTGGTTCAGGACCATAGATTCGATCACTGCGAGTCATGCCCCCTATTCCTGCTATATTTGTGATTGCAGGTCCTTGACTTGTCGATGTCTCACATTCTTTCTTTAAACCATTGACATAGATAGTATAATTATAACTCCACGGTACCGCTTTGTTACTTTTGTAAGGAGTGGGAGATGGCCTCATAATCACCATTGTAATCTTTAGAATTATTGGAATTCTTAGAGTCTGGAATGGTATCATTAGTTCTGCTTCTGTTGACTCTCTCCATAGAATCACAAGAGTTTTCTTATTAGTACTCGACTCTTAGCATGGAATTACCAATGGCTTTTTTGTACTTCCATTAATCACAGCTACGTATTCTTCTTTAGGGTATTGCCTGAATTGGACCATCCCCTGATCCATCAATTCCTGTAACGTCTTCTGAAAAGCTTCACTGTGTTCCAAGAGGAACCTATTTTCAAAAAAATACTTTTTCAAGAGATTTATCGAGGATTTTACTCATCTGGCCGCCCCAAAGTCAGTCACCACTTCAATTGCATTCACAGTTGGCCTGCCATGCAGAGGCATGGGATTTGTCTTGGTGTTTGGCTTGTCAAAATTGATATCTTAGGAATCCAACAAATCTTGAAACTTATGTCTGAAGGCCCAACATTCTTCTATGGTATGCCCAGAGAGTTGGCATGATATTCACACCTGGCATTTACATCATACTTTGGCGGGAGTGCCCCAATTGGAGAAGCTAGAGGCTTCGGCTCTACCAAAGATGCTTTGAGTAAGTGCTGCAGTAATTGACTTTGAGGCATGGGGAGAGGATCAAATTTTCCTGGAGGCATTTCAAACTTGTTCTATTGTTGTTGTTCTCGTGGAATCACAAATGGTTGTTGTCTTCTTGGGGTGTGATGCCATAACATTAATTTCTCCTTCCTTCTTTTTCAAGAAGTTAGGAACATTCCTCTGGGTATTATAAGGGGTACTAGATGATACCCCTTATATCTTGCCACTTTTATACCTCTTTTAAAGTACCCATGAATATATCGACCAATTCTTTCTCCATGAGTGGTGGTTGTACATGGGCTGCCATTTAACTCCACCTTTGAGCATAATCTTTGATGGACTCATCTTTCTTTTGAGATAAATTCTGGAGCTTCATATGTAAGAACAAGATTTGGTTCTGCAACACTGTCTCTGAGTTTTGATGATGACAAATGAGTATGATGGTATGAATAATTTTGTTGTACTTGATGTTTGTTAATGTTGAGTACTTAACAAACAGGTTCTGCTTCTGATGAATGGTGTGGCCAAGACATTAGAAGAGAAATGATTCTGCTTCTAAGCTACACAAGTTCTATTGAATAGTAGCAAGACACTCCAGAAGACTCTGAAGTGGAAACTTTGATATTTGTCTGAAGAAACCAGTCAAAAGATCTGAAGACAGAAGTTGTTACTTATGTCCAGATGGTGAAGACTCAAGCTTCTAAAGACAACATGTTCTAAAGAAACCAGTCAGAAGATCTGAAGATAGAAGTTGTTACTTACGTCCAGATGTTGAAAACTCGCGTTTCTAAAAGGCAGTGTGTTTCAAGAAACAAAGTTAGAGGATCTGAAGGCGAAGTTTCTTCTAAAGTCCAAATGCTAAAAACTTAGTTTCTAAAAGACAACTTATTCCAAAGAAGACAAAGTTAAAATATCTGAAGAGAAAGTTTCTAACTGTAGTCGAGATGCTGAAGAATTTGTGTTTCTAATAACAAGGTTCTGAGGATAAGGATTCTTAAAGAACCAAGAGCTAAAGATTCTAATGACAGAAGTTCTGGAGATTCCAAAGACTTGAAGTTCTAAAGGTCCAAGGTTATCTACCAACATGTTCTGAATACCAAGTGCTGAAGACTCTAAAGACACAGTTCTTAAGACTTTGAAGACTTGAAGCTCTTCTGATCTAATGGTTCACTACAACGGGTTCTCACGACCAAGTGCTGAAGACTCTGAAGATATAATTCTGAAGACTCTGAAGACTTGAAGTTCTGAAGACCTTATGTTATGTTCCCGCTTCTAATCTCATGCTTGCAGAAGCCCCTGAAGTGAAGAAAGAAAGAATATAACGATAACACAGTACAATAATACACAATACAAAAAGCTTTACGCCACTACCTCTCCACTAACTTGAAGTGTGGAAGAGATATGGATGTCATAGTACTATTTGTAAAA
Organism: Vicia faba; assembly: GCA_948472305.1. Taxonomy (NCBI): domain Eukaryota; kingdom Viridiplantae; phylum Streptophyta; class Magnoliopsida; order Fabales; family Fabaceae; genus Vicia; species Vicia faba. The sequence continues at coordinate 510,657,944 of OX451738.1, read as the reverse complement.
ACTCTTTTTCAAATATCCAACGGCTCTATTTTTCTTGGCTATATAAGAAAAGAATCATATGTTTAAAACAGCTGGTTGGTTGGTGTGTTGGTTGATTGGTTAGCTTGTTGCTCAACACATGATGCCGAACAAGCTAAACATTAATAAGCTTGCCATAAGCTACTTGGCTAGGTGCTAAAAGCTACAAGTTGAAAGTCACAAGTTATTGGTGTTCAAAAGAAAAACTATCATTATTAGAACACAACCAAAACAAATCTATCGTCTACTATAACAATATGAAGAATTCTACAAGATGTTATTCAAATTACCAATCACATACATCTTGGAAGAATCATGAAAAAGCAGGGAGATTTTGCTCCTATCTTGCTTAATATAGAAAGAAGATAAAGATGAAGAATTCTTGAAGATGTAATTCAAATCATCAATCATATACATCTTGACAGAATTATGAAGAAGCAAGGAGTTGTTGCTCACAGCTAGCTCAACAAATAAGAAGAAAACAAGAAGACTACAAGATGCTGCACTTATTTTAGATTAGATTCATCTTTGTAGAAATATGTAAAACACAAGAGTTGTTGATCAGATTGTGTTATTTCTTAAGATGTTCATGTAAATTGTTTGTACACAAGAGTTGTTGCTCAGAATTGTGTCAAACAATATGTACTTAAATTATGAGTAATTTGCTTTATAAGAAACACTCATGTAACCTCCAGAAAAACCATTATGTTTAGAATTAGTTGGCACCTCAAGTGATCGAGTGAAGATTAGAAGACTTGAGAAAACTTTGGTTGTGGCCATCGTAGATGATATCCTGGTAGTGGATTCTATTGGGTCAATGGTAGTCATATCTCAAAGGGGATTGAGTGAAGGTAAGCCTTCTGAGATCACTGAAAGATATCATTGGAAGGAAATCCTGATAGGAGATTCTGGAGAATCAGATTTTGGTGGGTCAATAAACATTATATTCGGTTTCGATCCCTAAATGTTTCATTGGATATTAGTCACCGGCAGTTGCCCATGCAATTGTAATCATAATGATTATAATGGATTAATTCCTTGAGCTCAAGGCGAAATCACGTCGGAAGGGTAGACTGGATTAGCTTGGGGGTATCTTAAGTGAACCAGGATATATTGTTTGTTCTTTACTTTTTCTTATGCTTTAGAGTTTATGTTTTCTGAACCAAATTAGAAGCATTAATTAGAAGCAACAATCATAAGCATTGTTCAACGAATAATTCTTAGAAGGGAAAGTTTTACAAGAAAGGAAAACCCAACTCTAACCCCCTTTCTTGTGTTTTCTTCACACCTTCAGGATACAGTTAGGAGCCCTGTCTAAATTGTACTTGTATTGTCTTAAGAAAGAGCAGGAAAGATTTGCCCATGTTTGGATATAAATTCTCTTCAATTGCATGTACCAATATAGAGATTCCCCACTTAAACTGTCTAGGAAACATTGGATCATCAGCTTCTGATCTTGAGCATATGCATGCATTTTTCTGCAATACATGTGTAGATGGTTCCTCAGGCATGTGAGTCCCTTATATTTTCCAAAGTCAGGTACTTTGAATTTTGTAGGGATTAGCACACCCGGAACTAGACCCATTTCGAGAGCATCGACATCGAAAGCATCGTAACTGTCCACAACCTTCAACCTTTCTTCAAAATCTTTATATTAATTGAGCGCTAAGGGATTCTCAACCATCTTAGGTTGGTGTGTCTAAGTAGAACCTTCCAAATCAAGGTCTACATACTGTAGGTCTATGTAATTGTCCGCATTATTGACCAGAATCTGCAAAGTATAGAATGCCCCTACCTTAAATGGAGGTGGGACAAACCCTTAAGTATCAGCTTGTCTGGCCTCTTGTTGTGCTACAATTGAATTTAGAGGTCCTGAATTTGGTTCTTTTCTTGGTCGGTGAGCGCTTGATGCACCAATAGTTTGGGCTATTTCTTCAAAGGCTACCCTAGGAATCTGTTCTTTCCTTTCAATGATAGTTTGAGCATCGACATAGAAAACATATTAACCCTCCATAACCTTCCCTTACCCATATCTGTTGATCGTTTGATCGTTATTTCACCCTTCTCGGGTTTACTCGATGTTTACATTTCCCTTTCTGTGGGATAAAAAACTTTCGATGGAACCTTCATTGATTTTCTCTCGATGATTGTTCGGTTGGTTGTTTTACCCCCAGACTAGCGTAAATGTTTGTTTTGATGAGATTAAGTGACAAATTCTCATTTTTTTACTTTTAGGGACTTTTCTGCTACTGTTTGGTGTTTTCTTAGTATACCTTGATGATTCAACTTATTTTTAATCGATTTTATGATTACATGATGATGTAAATGATGTTATTATAATAATGTGGGGACAAAGATGCTTTCATGTATTGATAATGATTGTGGGGTATGTATATTTGTTGCTGTTTGGTTTTTAATGGTGTTATATATATATATATATATATATATATATATATATATATATATATATATATATATATATATATATATATATATATATATATATATATATATATATATATATATATATATATATATATATATATATATATATATATATATATATATATATATATATATATATATATATATATATATATATATATATATATTTGTATGTGTGTGTGTTATGTTGATGATGAACATGTTATTAGTGGCATGCAAGGGTAGAAGAGGGGCCAATGTGCATGTGTTTTGGTTGCATATGTTATTGTTGATCATACATCATGTTGTTTGAACTTTAGTTCTTTTTGGTGAGCTTGTATCCTATGGCGGGGTCTAGTGCGAGTAGTTGGTTCTAGTGGGAATTGGTGAAGCGTTACCTATGGTGATGGTGGCAATTTTGGTGTGCTTCGGTTCCAAGAGGGAATATGATCCTATGGTGGGGATCGAGGAGTGAGATGAACCTGAGTGTTCATATATGGTACCACATGCATGTTGAATCGGTGTTGAGTGCATTGCGTAAGTGTCGCATTATGTTAATTTTTGTAGATTGTTGTTGATGTATTGTTTGGATGAGAAAACTTGATATGTTGATGTTGATTTGATTAATGTGTGTATTTGTTGTCATGTGATACTCTACTCCCACTTGTTTTCACCATTAATTATTGAAGTGTATTCTCACCCATTTTCTTTAATGTTGTTTACCATGGACAACTTGCAGATACTCAGGAGTAACAATGTTGAAGTAAGTGGATGATAGCTCTTGGAGTGACTTCCGATAGTTTATCATTTATTTTGTAGGGTCTTACTATGCTCATGTAACATCGGGCTGGGAACTATTTCACTTGTTTCGTTATGCTTGAATTTCATTTGAGATGATTTCTTTTTTTCGTCGAATTTATTAATTGATTTGTTGGATCATTTAAAATTTGTTAAGAGTTGAATGATACAACTTTTTTTCTTATGTTATGAAAATTGAAGTTATGAGACTAAATGTCATGAGTTGTAATATTGTGTTTGATGATTTATTAACGATTCCACTGTGATGATACTCTAAGTGAAGGATAACATGCGATGACAAGTTCTAAATTGTTATGTTATAACTCATGTTACAAAAAAAACTATATTTGATTGTGTGAGACTCCCTGAGTGGTTGTATTTTGTTAAATTAAATCCTATGATAATTATGTGTGGGGATTAGGGTGTTACATAGTGGTATTAGAGCCTTATCGATCTTCCCGACTAGGTTTTCACATGATGTTTGTTCCTTTTCGGTCGATTATTGTGTAAACATTATTTATGTTTTGTTTCCTCTAATGTTGTTTGCCTATATGAAAAGATATGGTTGAAGGAAGGAATGGTGATGTAATTTCTTAAGCTTTAGAGTGGTTGACTCGGGAAATGACTCAGAATCAGTAGAACAATCATAATGATAGAGAGAAAGATGAGTTTTGTGCCCTTGGGAAGTTTTAGAGATACAATTTGCCGACCTTCAAGGGCAGACATGATCCTGATGGTGCACAGACATTGCTTAGAGGGATTGAGAAGATCTTATGGGTGATGGCTTGCTTAGAGGAGCATAAGGTACAATTTGGTACTCATATGCTGGAAGAAGAGGCCGAAGACTTATAGGATAATTGAAACCACCCGGCCAAAACCTGTCATCTGAATGTAATGAAACATCAACGAAGTCGCCACCGAACGTCTTTTATCCCGCCAAGAGGGAAAGGTAAACATCGAGAAAACCTGAGAAGGGAGAAATCACGGTCTTTCGACCGAGAGATCGGGTAAGGGATTTTGTTACGCGAGGGGAAGGTATTAGCACCCTGCACTCCCGTAGTACTCTATGGTATCCACTTTTGTTGTCTAATCTAATGGGTGTGGTCAAAACCTATGTCTATGGCTTAAAACTGAAAAGGGAATGCATGCGAAAGAAAAAGAAAATAATGTAGGGAAAATAAAAGTTGTGCTCGGTTGGGCCCTACCCCTTTGCCTACGTATCCCTTTTAAGGAATCAAAGCAGCCGTAGTTCATCTTCTATATTTTGGTTGGTTTGTGTTTTTTAGTTAAGACAACAAAAACAATTAAGATGACAAAACATCAAATAAAACAACAAACAAATAAGATGGTAAAAACATCGGCTAAACAATAACAAAGTAACATGTCAAAGATAGCGAAACACCAAATGATAAAACAACACACCTAACAATGACATTGAGAGTCAAAGTAGGATAACCAAACATGTGTGATGGCGAAACATCGGCTTCAAACAAATGTGCGATGGAGAAACATCGGCTAAAAGGTAGTAAAGTATCATGGCAAAGATGGTGAAACATCAATGAAACGGATAGCAAAATATCACACCTAACAATGATATTGAGAATCAAATTAGGATAACAAACATGTGCGATGGAGAAACATCGGCTTCAAACAAGTGTGCGATGGCAAAATATCAGCTAAAAGATAACAAGATATCATGGCAAAGATGGCGAAACATCAATAAATCGGATAGCAAAATATCACACCTAACAATGATATTGAGAATCAAAGTAGGATAACAAACATGTACGATGGCGAAACATCGGCTTCAAACAAGTGTGCGATGGCAAAACATCGGCTACAAGGTTTAAAAACAAAGCCAAGAGGCGCACAAACAAATAAGATTGATTTGTATCTTTTACCTTGAAGAATGGTTTGAGTTTATTAGAGATGTTTTATGATTTTCCAAGAAAACAATTTTTGTTTTAAGATGCAAAATGCAAAGGAAGGAAAAACAACTAAGGGAAACTAGCCTAGCACTATCCCTAATGTTATCATACAATGGTTGACCCTAAGGTTGAGGATAAAGGAAAATCCTACCCTATGTTAGCATACATGGATTCCTACCTTAATCAACATGTCAAAGGAAGCTTAACAAAACTATCCTATAGGGAACAGGTAATGAGAGCAAAGTCGTGATCTCAATTTCTAAATTAAGTGACTCATCGATCAACAATTAAAGAAGAAAAATAATAAACATCCTATAGGGAACATGCACTGAGAGCAAAGTCGTGATCTCAATTTCTAAATTGAGTGACTCATCGATCAACAATTAAAGAAGAAAAACAATAAATATCCTATAGGGAACATGCACTGAGAGCGAAGTCGTGATCTCAATTTCTAAATTGAGTGACTCATCGATCAACAAGTTAAAGAAACAAACACAACACATGCATCAAACAAAAACAGAAGGCCTCCTGACATATATCAGAAACAGAGGTCCCATAATGCAACATAGAACTATTCAAATAGAAGAAAGGAAATAGTGCAATACCAAACGGATAACTATCTGTAGCAACTGAACAAGAATAAAAGAAACCCAGAGAACTTCAAGCAAGCTGGCATCAACAGACAAATCAAGTTAGAAATTACGCCATTAGGATATAAGTATTGAGATTTTTAGATATGAACAGATCCCATGGGCAACGTATCGCATTCATAATCACATATACACATCCTGCATAGACTATCAAATATGCCAAACACAAGAGCAGTGCCAATATAATAAATTGTGTTCCACAAATAAAGTGAAACACAATAGCCTCAAGTCAAAAAATGGAAAACTTTTCTCAAAGTACCTCGCACATTCAACAGTCAAGTTAGTATTCCATAAATTGAATGATGATTCACATAAGGGATGGATGATGACACCATAATGAAATGAGGAAACATGATAGAAAATATCAAAACACTAGATATGATAGACAAAAAGAAACAGACATATGCACAATTTGGTCAAAAGTTAGAGGAATGTTGCTCCTTTCTATCACCATGTTGAGTTGACAATTGAATATCAATCAAGGATCATGGGAGCTTGAGAAGAATACAATCAAATACCATGAAGGTCAGTAGCAAACATAATTCAATCATGCTCAATTACTTTATCACAGCTCACAAGCCTAATAGAAGAGGAATCCCACACAATGCATCAAAAGGTTCAATCGTTCAAACATGGGGCATTAAGTGAAATGACTTGAGTTTATGTGGATAATCAAAACCAACATGATCATTAGGTGCCAAATTATAGGCCTCACTCAAGTTCATTGGCCATCAAGCAAATTGCAACAAGATATGCAACATTAAGTGGGTACCTTCACTTTAAAAATACATCAAAAATAGAAACAAGGATCAATAATTCAAACCAAAAATATTCTTAGCATCTTTGAAGTGTGTAGAAGTCAGAAAGCAAGTCCTAAGTTCATGAATGATTGAGGAGGGGATCAAATGAGACCCAAAGTTCAAAACTAGTTGGAAAAACTACCAAAACTAGACAAGTTTTCAAAATAATTCATGGAAAAATATCAAACCAAGTCAAATAATTTAAGAAAAATTGTTTTCAAATCCTCAATACATTCATGAACCATAATCAAGACTTAAATTCCATTGAAAATCCAGGGCATAATGATTTTGAAAATGAAACTTGCAATCTAAGCTACAAAACCCTAATTGTTTGAATTTTAATCTTAAATATTAATTAGGTAAGATCAAAATTCAAACAATTCAAACCAAGATCATGCAAACCACAAGGAAACCCTAAATGTCAGAATACATATTTTTTTCACATTTTTTGAATTAAAGAAAAGTCAAAAATAAAATCAAATTCAAACAATTAATCAATTATGCAAATAATCACATCTCAAAATAAAAAATAAGCAAAAATCAGAAAAATATCCAACCAAAATTATATTCAAATATTAGAATGAAAAACATACATGCCTGATTTTTTGTGGAATTTTTGAGTTAAAGGAAATATTAAAATAAAAATCAAACAAACAATTAACAATTAAACTATTATTTAAAGGCAAAAAAACAAACCCTAGCCAAAAGTCACAAAAAGGTCAAAATAAAATTATATTCAGACTCTATGATTAAAAACAAACTTGCATGATTTTTTGAGGATTTTTGAATTGAAGGAAGTATTAAAACAAAAATTATGCAACAAATATTTCAAATAAACTTCTCAAAAATAAATTTCTAATCAAAAATAGAAAAAATTCTAAACAAAAATCAGAATCAATTTCTAATTAATTTTTTGAGTCAAAGATAATTTTTGTGGAATTTTTCAGATCAAAGAAATATTAAAACAAAAATAAACATTAAACAAATAATTTAATAATAACAAAAAATTTTAAACCAATCAAAACATTTTCAAAAATTATTTAAAAAATTCACAAGGTCAGGAATATTATTTTTAGGTTTCCTGAATTTTTTCATAATTTTTCAACCATTTTTGAGCAAGAAATAAAATCATGGAAATCAAGTTATGAAACAAAATTCAAATGAATTAAAAAAAAACAAGTCAGCCAACCAGAGGAAGCCACGCAATCATCTTCAACCTCTGGCTAGGGCAAAAACGCGCACAAGATCAGATCCATCACCTCATGTTCAAATCAACATAGCATGCTCAATTCTACACAATTTTTCATGAAATTTTGTGAAAATAAAAGCTAGCATATCATACTTCATTATGCAATTCGAATCACATCAAATAATTAACCATGGATCAAGAACGGATCGCGTGAAAATGACAAAAACTCACTGAGCAGAAAATTTCAGATGCATCATACATGCATATCTCATCAAATCAAAAGCTCTGAAGCTACAGAAACACTTAATGAACGTCAAACAACATGATTATGAACTTAAATCACACAATGCACGGCTAGAAATCAAGATCCAAAGTTAAGAATTCAAACCTTTGAGGCAAAAACGAATCTACTGTCTCCTTCACTCCAGTTGCAAACCAAGCCTCGATCTATAATCCTTATCACTTGGAGAAGAGAATGCAAGAAGAAATAATCAAAACGCGCGAGTGAATTGGGAGAATCGAAGAAAATTGCAGAACAAGTGGCTATGGAGTTTTTTGAGCTCAGGGATGAAATGAAGCACCAATCTCGTTCAATGAAGCTTGCCTCTCAATATATAGAGCATGAAGAGGAGGGTCGGATAGGTTTTTCATACTGAAAACCGTTAGAAAGAATGAATTCCTCTTTTTGCCAAAATGAAGTGTGCGCATGCAGCCCTCAAATCCCTCGTGCGTTCTCCCTGCTTTTATGTGAATTTCAATTCTTTTTATCTCAAGAAGAGATTAGCAAAAGATCATGGCTTAAATCCTTGTATTAATCAAGTGTTGGTGATTAGGCATTTTCATGCCACTTTTTGCAAAATCACGAGTTGCCCTTGCATTTGCCCATGTGCAGCTCAATATTTGGAATGATGGGCCTTGGTACATTGAAAATTAGTCATGGGCCAGGTTTGAAGTGAAACAAATGGCCACAAATCAAGTTATCAAGAATTTGCAATTTGCATGGTATGCATCAATTCAATGAAATGCCTCAAAATTCCAAAGCTCATAACTTGCTCATATTTTTGAATTTGGACACAAATAAGTATAATTTGGAAAGGTATTGAAAGGATCTACAATCCCTTAGTTTTGAGGTTTTGCAATTGAATCCATTTAGGTCCTCAAAATTTGACATGAAATTCACCAAATTTGGAAAATGACCTATAATTTTGTGACTTCCAAGCTTTATAACTCTTGACTCTTTGCCAATTTGGACATGAAACCAAAAGTAGATGAAAGATCATCCTCTTATCTTTCCAATAATTTTTAATTTTCATTTTTTTGATCAAAGGTGAATAAAATATGAATTTTTGAAATTAAGTCCTTATTTTCCAAAATTAGAAACTTTTAGGGTTTCTTCATGAACAAGTTTCCACCCAAACCTCAATCTTTTTGATCGAATGATCAAAATGGACTTGAAATATGAAAAGTACATCCTTTAATTGATGGTTTCCCAAAAGTTCACTTGGTCAACCCTGACTTTGACTGATTTTGACCAAAATGACCATTTTGCCCCTTTGAATCAATTGATCCACTTCCCTTCAAAATTGATGATCAAAACTTCAAAACTATGATCTTCCCAATATATAGAGGCCATGTACAAAGTTTCACTTCAAAATTCTCAAGAAATCTTGATGAAATCCCAAACCCTAATTTTGGTTAATCACCTTAGGAGACTGATGAATCATCTTCAAAACTTCAAATCCTCCGGGCATCTTGGCCAATTTCTTGTACAAAGACTTTCCAAATACCAATGAGATGTTGTAACTTCCAAATCAAGATTTGAACATTGATCAATAGCCTTGCTCAAACAAAACCCTAATTTGACTGGTGAATCAAAAGAGTGATTCTTCTTATAATCAAACACAAACTTCAATCCTCTGATGATCCAAAGAGATGGATAAAACACCTTGAGATATGCAATAACTTTTGAGCTTGAAATATCCAGAGGTTTAGATGATAAGATTCTTCTTGAGCAACTTGTCAATGCAATCAACCTTCAAAGCTTGAGGAAGACTTGATAACCAAAGTATTTTGATCCCATCACAATGTATGAATGCAATGCAATATGATATCCATGAGGAAACATAAGCCTAAATCAAGAGGGTAAATTTTGGGGTGAAACAATAATGCACGTCAAATGATAGAAATTATGGGTATAGAGATCACTTGGGATGTGTTCAGAGATACATTTCTGGAGAAGTACTTTCTTGAGGATTAACGTGTCAAGGAGAAGATTGAGTTCCTTGAGTTTAAACAAGGGAATTCGACTATTATTGAGTATGCTACCAAGTTTGAGGAATTGGAGAAATTTTGTCTGCATTATAATAGTGCGACAGCTCAAGGGTCTAAGTGAATCAAGTTTGAAAATATATTACGTCCATAGATTAAGTAGGGTGTTGAATATCAAGAGATTCAATAAACTTCCTATGTTGGTGAACAAGTGCAAAATTTTTGATGAGGATAATAGAGCCCTATCTTCTTATTATAAGAATCTTAGTGAAAAGAAAGGGAAGAGCAAGGATCGTGGGAAATCGTATAGTTCTCCAGCTAACAAAGGGAAGCAAAAAGCATCAGATGGGAAGAAGACAAGTGGGGGAGGAGTTCCCACTTCTGTCAAATTCTTCAAGTGTGGTGAGCATGGTCATCATGCTAATGAGTGTAATAATAAGGTTATGAGATGTTTAAAATTAGGGAAGATAGATCATCATGTTGCTGAGTGCAAGAATTATGGTTTGACTTGTTATTATTATGGTGATCAATATTATATCAGTACATAATGTCAGAAGCCGAAGAAGGCGACTGATTTTGTTGCTCAGACTAATGGTAGAGTGTTTTCTTTGAATGGTTTAGAGGTCCCCAAGATAGATTACTTGATAAAAGGTACATGTTTCATTAATAATGTTGAGTTAATTGCTATTATTGATATTGATGCTACTCATTCATTTATTTCTCTTGAAATTACTGAGAGGTTGAGTTTAAAATTATCTTATATGGTTAGGAGTATGATTATACCCATCTAATGGTTCTATGACTACCGAGTTGGTCTGTTTGAGTTTTCCTTTGACCATTTATGGTAAGGGTGTTATGATGGACTTGGTCTGTCTACCATTGCATAAAATCGATGTTATCCTTGGGATGAATTGGTTGGAATTAAACTATGTTTATATCAACTGCTACAATATGACTATGATGTTTCTAGAGTTTTTTGATAATGGAGAGTTGATGTTTTTATCTTCTAAACAAGTAAGATAATGCTCATATGTTTTCATTGATTGCATCCTTGCAAGTCGACAGTAAAGTTACAAATGCTAATTTGCATGTGGTGTGTGATTTCTCGGATGTGTTTCTAGATGATATCAGTGATTTATCGCCAGAGTGTGAGGTGGAATTTGCCATCGACCCAGTACCAGGTACAAGTCTTGTGTCAATGGATCCATATAGAATGTCTGCTTCATAGTTTATTAAACTGGTGAAATAGTTGGAAGAGTTGCTTCAAAATAAGTTTGTTTGACCAAGTGTTTCTCCGTGGGGTGCACCAATGTTGATAGTTAAGAAGAAAGAGGGCAGTATGAGGTTATGTGTTGACTATAGACAGTTGAATAAAGTTACTATCAAGAATAGGTATCCTCTTTCGAGAATTGATGATCTGATGGATCAGTTGGTGGGTGCTTGTATGTTCAGCAAGATAGATGTTAGGTCTAGTTATCATCAGATTCGAGTGAAACCAGGTGATGTTCCGAAGAATAAATTCAGAACAAGTAATGGCCATTATGAGTATACAGTAATTCCGTTTGGAGTGTATAATGTACCAAGTGTATTCATGGAGTATATGAATAATATTATTCATCCGTACTTAGATAAGTTTGTGGGGGTGTTCATTGACAGCATTTTGGTGTATTCTAAAACTGATGAAGAGCACGCATAACTTCTACGAGTTGTGTTAGAAGTTTTTCAAGAGAATAAGTTGTATGCGAAGTTGTCTAAGTGTGAGGTTTGGTTGAAAGAATTGAGTTTTCTCAGCCATGTGATTTCTAGTGGAGGGATTGTTGTTGATCCGTCAAAACTTGATGTTGTATTACAGTGGGAGACTCCAAAGTCTGTTATGAAGATTAAAAGTTTCATGGGTTTGACTGGTTATAACATGAGTTTTTTCTAAGGTTTTTCAAGATTAGAATTGTCTTTGACTCAATTGAATTGAAAGGGAAAAGCTTATCTTTGGGATGTGAAATATGAGGAAAGATTCCGAGAACTCAAGAAGAAGTTGACGATTGCTTCAATGTTAATTTTGATGAATCTAAGTGAGTCCTTTGTGGTGTATCGTGATGTGTCAAAGATGGGTTTATGTGGTGTGTTTATACAGAAAGGTCAGGTTGTGGCTCATGCTTCTCGATAGTTAAAATTTCATGAGAGGAATTATCCTACGCGTGATTTGAAGTTAGCAATTATGGTTTTTGTATTGAAAATTTGGAAACATTGTCTTTTTGGTTCTATATTTGAGGTTTTTAGTGATCACACATGCTTAAAGTATCTATTCGATCAGAAGGAGTTGAACATAAGGCAAAAAAGGTGACTGGAATTCTTGAAGGATTCTAATTTTAACTTAAGTTACCATCTGTTATACCCCAATTTTTCCCAATAAGATTTCTAACCATCTCATTTCATAATGCATCAAGACACACACATTAGGGCTATTTATCTCTTTACAATATCTTTAAGTTTACTCTTAAGATATTACCAAGAACCTTGAATTATGTATCTTGTACATATGTTCTTATAACTAACATCAATATATGTATATATGTTCCTTTGAATGTTCATATTGTAGGTGATCACAATTGCATTCATCTTACCATCTAACCTAGAGTTTGAGGGTGATTCTCAATCAAATGGTTCTCTAATGGATTGTGTGATCGGTGGAAATAGAACTGACTGTTTTGAAATGCTGGTTCGCGAAATGTCGTGGTAAGAAAGAGTCGCCACCGTCTTTTATTTTCTCCAACAAGGAAAGGACAAAAGCACAGCAAAATTCCTTTTCGAGATGTTTCTCAGTTCGGGAGGTAGATTATAGAAAGGGAAGGTGTTAGCACCCTTTCTATCCGTGGTTATCCACGGGCTCTTAGGTACTTGCTCACTATGTTTTCAAAATGTTTTTGCTTTTCTTGTGCTCGTGGGTTTTGAAAAAGTTTGTTTGAAAACTTTGATTTAACTCTTGTATCTGTCCTCAAAAGTGTATGAAGTGTTGTTTGAAAACTTTTGTTAGAAAAGTGTAGGTGCGAAAAGTATTTTGTTTGTTTTGAAAGAGCAAGTATCTAAGAACCTCTACCTACTCAAAAGAAATTAAGCTGTGTAAATGTCCTTTAGACAGTACTATCCCACTATTGAGAAGTAGGTAGCACCATCGTTGGAGTTTTTCGGGTCAATTCGATTATATAGGACATGTGGTCACCAAAGCAATAGTAGGAAGCCTTAGCGGTAACCCTAATGTCTTAGATCCTTTTTTTATCCGAGGCAACCATTTCGAGGCAACTTGGATCTTTAGACAAGAGGGCGACCTCTAAAACACCCTATACTCAATGACCACGTCGAGGCAACCAAGTGAGGCGTACCCTAAGAGTGGCATGTGCAAGTGTGTCAGGATTCAGTTAAATTATCTTTGCACATGTTATGGTGAGCTACGGGTTGATTTTATTTTGAGAACAAGTCTTGTCATGCATAGCCTTATTAACATACATCTAGCAGTTAAATGTTGCGGAAAGTAAATTGCGGAAAGTAAATCTAAGCTATTACAAGGCGTCGGGTATTTACATCGCCAAAAACAAACCCTTGAAAAGTAAATTGCGGAAAATAAATGAAAGCGATAAAAAGTCCTAATTAAAGCTATTACATCCTCTGAGCAATTACATAAATATAGATCAAAAATAATATGCGCGAATAAAAATTGAATCGGAGAAGTCCTTAGGGTTTTGACCCCTTTTTTGAGAAAGAAAGAAGTTTTGGTTATTTTGCATTAAATTAAATTAAACCTAAAACTAATTAATAAAAAGAAATATTTTTTTAGTTTTTTATGTTTTTAATGAAAATAAAATAAAATAGTTAAATATATTAATTAACTTAATTCTACATGGATTTTATTTATTGTGAAAAAAGTTAAAATTGACCTAATTAACTAAATTAATCTATGTTAGTATTTATTTACAAAAATAACTAATTAAAGATGAAATTAATAAATAATAATAATAATAATAATAATATTATAGTTTTTTTCTGATTTTATTATGAAAATAATTAATTTGGTTAATTAAATAATAATAATAATAATAATAATAATTAGTAAAATAGTTAAAAGAAAAATATAAAAGAAGAAAAAAAAGAAGAATAAACCAGGGGGGGTACTAGCCCAATTAGGAGGTGTTCTTGGAAATTTGTGGCCCATTACCTCAAGCCTGCTTTGACTTTGGTGATTGTCCAGGGCGCGTGTTGACTGGGAGTATAGTGGTCATCATCTCATGGCCATTAGATTGATGCCTGAAGCCACATGGCGCATGGATATGTGAAGCACATGGTGGACCTCCTTTGGAATTCTGCACATGAATATGCTAGGAAAAATAACATAAGCGTTTTGGGGGACCTGGGATTCGAACCCAGGTCCCAATGGTCATATGCCAATCGTTCAACCACTACACCACCTGCACATTTTTGTTATTCAGATAATATGCAATTATTATATTAAGAAACAATCAAATATGTCGTAACACAAAAAACACGCGCGCTTATTTTCAAACTGGCCAATGGTGTATCAACAACTCATCATCTTCCTCGCTGTACCTGCAAAATAAACATTAGATAGCGGGGGTTTTTAACCCCCACTATTCATCTTGACTAAAAATAGCGAATAGAGATACAGGGTATATAAATATTTCGCGAGGATAGAATCATGTTCGTCTGGTCCTAACGGTTCCAACCATGTGCCTTAGTGGTCTCAATTTTTCCTGGTTTAGGAATCCCCAAATTCAAAGTTCAGGAACCCTAGAAACCGTCCATGGCAACTTTTGATTTATGGCGTTTTAATCCAATTCAGTTATACCATCAACTTCATATGATTACTAGCAATACAAAACAATCAAGAAATCATGTTAAATGCTCATGAATTGGACAATACGATTTTGAAAAAAAGCTTCAAACTGTGGTTCTGTTTAGGACGATTCTTTGAGCTTCAAGGCTTGAATTTGATTGCCACACACTCCTGGGAACTCCTGCAAGATGTTAGAATCAACGAAAAGCTTTGAATCGCCCTGGAATATAGAAATCAGTTTTGAGGTTTTCTTGGAATTTTTCAATATGCTATGGCCTTTGTCTGCAACTTTCTTACG
Organism: Vicia faba; assembly: GCA_948472305.1. Taxonomy (NCBI): domain Eukaryota; kingdom Viridiplantae; phylum Streptophyta; class Magnoliopsida; order Fabales; family Fabaceae; genus Vicia; species Vicia faba. Next base: position 510,642,728 of record OX451738.1, on the reverse strand, counting down.
TGCATGGCATTAGGGCTTGCTTGCATATATATAGAGGAATGGAATTAGGTCAAAATCTTGCACAAAAATCCATTGCAATGATGATTGAATATTTGATTGAAAATAAAATCTTTTTGCATTTTCATGATTGGAAAAAGTTGCCAATTTTGGAGATTTTTGCATCTTTGATTTGTACACGAAATTGCCAGCATATCTTGACCATGTTTGCTTCACAAAAAGATTGAAAAACCAAATCTTGTATTTTCCTACAATTTAAATTAATTAAATGAATTAATATTGATTAAAAATCCAATTAATTAATAAAAAATAAAAAAATAAATTCAATTAAGCTTGATGGGTCGTGCATAGGTCATGGATGAAGTTTCAAGAAGAGATTTGAGGCCCATTAGCAAAAATAAGGTGTTTTGAGCAAAGTTGACTTTTGCAAATTCATAAAAATTTCCCAACTTCTCCAATGCATATCTTGCTCAATTTTGATCATATGACCATGTTCTTGGACATTTTGGAAAGTTCTTGAAGTCCTCTAACCAATGCCTTTGGTCCCATGTCATTTGGATTTACCAATCTCAAGTTATGGCCTTTGACTTAAAGTGTACATTTGTTGACTTTTGAAATTGACCTATAATGTAGAAATTGATAACTTCTTGTGAGAGCATTTATTGAACTTGGAATGTGAAGATGGATTGTAGGAAATTTCATTCCCTTCAAAATGAGCATTGGATGGGATTTTTCTGATGAACCATGAAAAAGTTATGCCCTGGTCAAGATACAGTTGACTTTTGTACTGTCCAAAAATAATAACTTTTGCATCTTGATGATTTTTGAGCTATCCTTGTGGAATCATGATAAAGACTTGATAAAATGATTATTGTGGACTCAAAATAAGATGTTGACCAAAAATTCTGACTTTTGACTGTGAAATGACCATTTTGCCCTTGCAGTTGACTGTGGGTCAAATGAGGCTTTTGACTGTGCAAATTGGCATTGTGAGTCTTGAAACTTGGTATGTAGGTGCTTGAGAATGTATATAGGCCTATGAGACTTGGTTGAACCATTTAAAACCCCAAATTCCTTGAAAGAACCAAAACCCTAATTTCAGCTGGCTTAGGAGGTGGTTTTGCCTGTATTTTCCTTGAGTAGTCTTGAACCATTTGAAGATGATTCTTGACAAACCTTGAAGAATATGGGAGGGCAAATTTTTGGGTACAACAGATTGCAAGAGTTAAATCTTCAAGGTCACGTATATAACATCAAATATTTGTGGTTCAAGGATCCCCCTCACTTTATTTAGGTCAATATCTCCCAAAGTTGGTGGTGAAAGTCATCAAGAAGATTCATAGGTTCATGTGTTTATTTTCATGCCTTCTTCAACAAACTTCATTGAGACTTAAGCTCCATATTTGAGTGTTCTTCAAGAAAACATCATTTCAAGGTCTATTATGATTCATAATGCTTTATTTTTCCAAAAAAGTCCAAAAGATTCAAGGTTGATTAAACAAGTTTGACCTAATTAGGAAAGTACTAGATTTAGTGATCATAAGTGCATAACTCTCTCAATTTTCAACATTTTAAGTTGGTTATTTTTGCTATGGATTTTTATTATCATCAACAACAACCTCTCTTCACATGACAAGATCCAATTGTGCAAGAAAAGTCATCAAAATTTGAAAGGGGTTTTAAGTCATTTTGACACTCTCTGAGCTAAAGTTTGTTGAATTCTAAGGACCATATGTTGCTCAAGTTTTGAGTTTTTTTAGTGGTTCCAAATCCATGATTCTGTTTAAAGGGTCCTTAACAAGCTCTCTTCAGAAGTCTAAGGATAATTTTGAATGGAAGGTCAATAAAAGTTGAAAAAGATTACAAGCCTCATTGAAGAGCCTTTGAATTTTAGGGTTTGACTTCAAATGATCATAACTTGGTCAATTTTTATCTCCTTGAGCCCATTCGTTTTCCACAATAATCTTTGGGGTGTCTACTAAAACTTTTTTTTATGTTCAAGACTCATAGATGCTTGGAAAATGGTTAAAGATTTGAAACAATTATAGGTCTTTTGTGATTTTCCCCAAATTTGTTCATCATCTTCCAAAGACCATAACTCTTTCAATTTTTATGATTTTTGAGTGATATCAATTCCACACTTCAATTGAAGAGGTCTACTTCATGTCATCTTCATATATCAAGACCAAAATTTGAGTGGAAAGTCATTTAATTTTGAAGAACATTATAGGTCATTTTGAAGTTCAACACTTAGAAATATTTCTAAGTACAAAAATCCATGTGTTTTGCACGATTTCAATTGATCATAACTTTTTGCTCAGATCTCCAAATGATGGCTTTCTTGGTATAATGTGAAGTTTGTGTTGAGATCTTTCAAATGCTTCAAGAATCATCACTTAAAGGTCCCTGAGTTGCTTGCACCATGACTACAAAGTCAGTACCTTGGAACTACAGTTTTCTCTTGAAGTCAGAATTTAATTTCCATAATGTGTCCTCTAATCACCAATTTTGTGGGTTCTTTCCACTTAAACATGTTTAACCAAGTTGCTAAGGCTTGATTAAGTATTGCAACGCAAGAATTAGCTGAGTTTTGACAACTCACAAGTCACACTTTTGTTATGATCAAGGTGCACACGATTCCAATCAATTAGTTAGCATTCACCCTCTCTCAGCATTTCGTCACATTCTCCTATAAATAAAGACCTCCTCTACTTCATTTTATAAGCTTTATAGAGCCAAAGAACCTTTATTTAACTCCCTCCATAACTCATAATTATGCAACTTGAAATTCAATTCTAAAGTATCTTTTGATCCAATTTCTTTGCTGATTCTTTATCCATGAACTTCATAGAAGCTAACAAAAGAAAAACCAATCCTTGAGGTTCCCTGAATCGTGCTAGCAAAGACAAGTTTCAGAGCTCTGAATTTGAACCTCTATAGGTAGATTCCTTCATCAATTCTCTCCAAACATGTTGCTACAATGTAGCTCTCATCACTCTGATACTGATCGCATCATTAGTTTTTAACTGGAAGTGAGTTTTACTCATGGATTTTCAAATCCCTTTCCAATTTTTTTCTCATGGCTTCCTTCAAATCGACTGAGATACAATTTAGATAAATTTTTCGCGAGGGTACCATTGAAATTGGCTTGAAGAGACAAAGCGAATGGCACCAGTATAAGCTTCTAATTTTACAATTTGTTGAACATGTAATTCGCACGTGGCTGGAGGTTGAAGATGATGACATGCCTTCTCTTCAGCCAATCATGCCGCACCAAGTTTTTTTCCTTCAAAATTTGTTTTAAAAAAATGATCAGGTGGTTTATTCACTAATGTTTATATCATGCACAATACGCTAGATCCCTTGTATTTGATTACTAACACGTTTTGACATTGATCCAATGGTCTACATCTTTTTGTTTTTTTTATTTTTTTATTTTATATTTTATTTGTTTTAAACTTCAAGAATTCATAAAAAATTCATTTCAACTTCAAAAATTCAGAAAAAATTCTTAAAAATACTTTTGATTTTTCTCTTTTTGATTTTTATTTTTTCACAATTTTATTTTCTGATTTGATATTTTTTATGGTTTTTCACTTTATTTAATTTGTTTTAATTGTTTAAAAATACTTTTCTTTATTTTTAAAATTTGAAAAAATTATGGAAGGATCCTGACCTCTTGACAAATATTGGTGACCTCATTTTATTTTTATTTCCGATTTTACTATTTTTCACAAATTTTGGTTTATTTTGCTTATTTCTTTAAATTTTAAAAACTGTTTCAAACTTTAAAAAAATCTGAAATTTTATGTTAACACTTATTGACTCATGTTTGACCTCTGACTATTTTTTAAGATTTTTATTTGGTGTTTTAATATACTTTGTATATTTTACCGATTAATTCCTTTTTATTAATCATTTAAATATTGTTTTATTGAATATTATTTTATTATATTTTATTGGTCCTGATTTGGGTGTTTTTTTTTTTGGACAAATTCCTCAACCTCATTGGATCTTGGGTGTTGATAGGTTGAAAAACAAAATCCACCAAAATGGGTGAATGATATTGATGATATTTGAAACCCTAATTTCATCTGATACATCCCCTTCATCTTATCCCTTTCTTACTTGTGCTACATGTTGTTGGAGAATAATTTACATATCATTTCTCTAACATGTGGTACATAGATTGTTATTAACCGGCCTCAAAGTAGGTGTGAATTATACATAAGTGCACTTACGATTGCTTAACATAGGGCTAAATTTGTTCCGATTCGAAAAATGATCATTTGTGGCTCAAACCTATGTTTGCAAGCCTAAACGTGTTAATTTGAAACCTTTGATGCAATAACCTTGAGGTTCATTGTTAGGAGGCTTTGATCTTATCAATCCTCTAATGAACTTTTATGAACTTTGGTCTAAGTGAATCATTTAAACATTGTTGATCATATATGCTTTCCTTGAGAACTTGAAATGAACGATATACTTGACAAAAACAAATGAAACTTGTTGTTAGAAGCTTTGATTTTATTAATCTTCTAATGAGTTTTCAAATGCAAGTTTCAAGATAGTCGTTCAACTAACCTGTAACTTCTAATTCATTAACAATTGACTTTACTTTGTGCTTTTTACTTTGTGCTTTTACTTTATGGCCTTTATTTTATGCATTTAATTTTATGCACCATTTACTTTAGCATTTACATTTCATGCTATTTTCATCTTTGCTCACTTGAGCATTTATCTTTATGTCATTTTCTTTTTGCTCATTTGCTCATTTATCTTTATGTCCTTTTTATTTTTCTCAGTTGAGCTCTCTTTTATTTTTGAAGATACTTAATAACCAACTTGAAAATTAAAAAACTTTAAGGTTATTTGGACTATTTGGTTACTTTCCATGGCATAATGGAGTTATGGACCTCTTGGACTTAGAATTAGAAGCCTCAATTACCCTTGGGACCTTGGGACTCTGTTAATATTTTGTCTGAAGTTCTTGAGGTTTACTCTAAGATATTGGGTTGATTTTCTTTGTGTACATGTTATTCTGATTATGCGCTTTGTCTGTGATTGATAATTCCTCTGTATACAGCTGTTACTCTACCCAATTTTTGTGAAGATTAATGCATTTGAAGCTTGGCATTCTTGAGAGGTTTAATATCTTTGCTTTCTTGGTTTCAATCCAAAGGATGAGAATTCTATATTGACTTCTTTATGTCATATGTTGGCTTCTTATTTATTAGATGGTTATTTTCCTTAGCTTTTACTTTATGATTTAGGTTAGTCCCTTCATCTCCTCCCATCTTCCTTAATTTCAAAAATCTTATCCCTCATTTTCAAAACTCTTCTTGTTTTCTAAATTGAATCGTTTTCATAATAAACTTGGACTTAGGTCCATGTATTTTCAAAATCTTTTCTTAATCAAATTTTAATCAATATTAATCATACTTTGAAAAATTTTGTGAGAAGACTAAAAGTAAATCAAACTCATTCAAACCATTTTTCCACTTTGGCTTTTTACTTTAAAAACTTTTTCTCAAAAGATTAGATTCTTGTCGATTCTTGTAGTGATACGAGCTACTATACTTCTACAATATATAGGAAAGTAAGATATTTTACACTTGGGTGTTGAGTGAGGCTTTGTTGATTTTAAAATCCAAGATATATCTTTCACTTTAAGATGATGAAAATTCTCTTTTCTCATAATCGTGGGTAGTAAGTATGTTTTCCACTCGGATATGATGATGATATCTCTTCTCTTAAAATTAACCAACACACTTGTGTTTTAAATTTTTTTAGGTGAACTATGAGTACCCTGATTCCATATTACACGAAAGGTGGTACGTTGGCACTAAAGGTTCGCAACCGTGGAGAGTGCAAAATTGTAAAAAATACTTCTTTTCTCATCTCCACCATCTATTTTTGTATACATCATTTATAGCCTAAATACACAAATTTTAAAAGAGGTTCCTACAGAGTACCATAGATATTTAGGGTGCTAATACCTTCCCTTTGAATAACCAAACCCGTACTTAGATTCTCTCCCCCTCTTTTTGAGTTTATTCGCTCTCTTCCCATTCCTCTTGAAACAAAAAAGTGCGATGACAATTTTTATTTGATCTGTGCGAGTTAAGTCAATCCAATAGCTTAGTCTCAACATTTCTAGAACTACAAAAAAATGGCGACTTCACTGGGGAAAGATCTATCAAATGCTGGTCCATCTCTAAGTGTGTTGAGCTTATCTTTGTTTATATTGTGTATGTGCTATTATTGGTTGTATATTATTTGTTGTATATATGTATGTCTGGATTTTCCTGGTTTTCAGGATGCTTGGTGATTAGTCATAAGTCCTCTACCTAGACTTGGGAAAACATCATATAGGATGGGTGGTATAGTCATGTTAACTTTGATGGAGAAATCCCAAAAAATGAGACATGAGATCCCCCTCTCAGTGGAGGCCCATTTGACTGTAGTATTCACTTATCGAGTAATCAGGAAGACATGTTGCTTTCAACCTGGGACCTGCTGAAACTGAGGACCATAGAACCCTTAACCCATCTTGGCCTTTTAGGTGTAGTGCAGAAACTATGAAGGAGCAATCTGGAAGTCGTTGTCATGCGATACAACACTCGGACCAATTTTTCCTGAGAATATTATCGATTACCAGGTTAATCAGGACGTTGGCAATATCCGAAGGAAGGATGTAGACTCTGAGAACCTTTTTAGAACCTTGTTCGGCAGGTGATAAACTATTAGTCCTTACCTTGTGGGTAGTACACTTGACTTCGTGCTTGTGAGGTCAAACCTATGAACCCCACATGTTTATGATCTTGTGTGTGATTGTTGCATCATGCATTCATGCACCCATGAGCATTCTTTAAACAATTAACTCAAGGAACTTAAAGTTGACTTTTGCAAATATCTTAGGTACTTTCTGACCACGGATTCTTGAAAAAGAAAGACTCGGAAGTACAGTTTCAAGGATCCTAAGATAGAGAAACTGATGAGTTTGATTCCTGAGATTGAGAGCTCTACAGATTTCTGGAAGAAGTATGGATCCCTCTTGCCTCTTATGAAGCTAAATATGTAGGATGGTATTCTTTCTACATTGGTCCAATTTTATGATCCGTTGTGCCAGTGTTTTGCTTTCCCTGATTATCAACTGATGCCCACATTGGAGGAGTATTCTTTACTTACTTGGTTTACCTATTACGAATTGTATTCCTTTCACCAGCTTAGAAGGAGAGCCTAAGCCTCATGAGATCGCTGCCATGACTCATTTGAAGAAGTCTAATATTGAGGCTAACATGACTACCAAAGAAGGAATCAGGGGTTTACCTTCTCAGTTTTGTTGGAGAAAGCTCGTTATTTCTCCAAAATAAATAGTACAGTTTCCTTTGAAGCTATATTTACTTTACTTACCTATGGGTTGTTATTGTTTTCTGACATCGATAAATTTGTGGATGTTAATGCCATTAGGATCTTTCTGATTAGGAATCCAGTCCCTACGCTACTAGGAGATACTTATTATTCCATCCATCTTCAAAATTTCTATCAGGGAGGGATGATCATTTATTGCACATTATTGTTATATCAGTGGTTTGTTTCTCGCTTACCTTAGTCTGTTTCATTTTGGGATACCAAGAATAAATCTCGTCGGGACCCAAAGATTATGGCTTTCACTCATTCTGATATTGTTTGGTATCATCGGGCTTATTATGATGTAGAGATTATTGATATCTGAGGTAGTTTCCCCAATGTGCCTTTTCTTTGTACAAAGGGAGAAATTAACTACAATTCAGGTCTTGCGCATCGTCAACTTGGATATCCAATAAGAGATAAGCCAAACGAAATTCATCGTCAACTTGGCGCCATATTCATAGAAAAGGTAGAAAGAATTTGGGACCCAGAAGAGTTGTTTCCTTGGAGCCTCATCTCTGTTGGGTACAAGCGAGAGCGATTCAGTTGAAGATGCCCTATTCTCTTGAAGAACCTATACCTGATCTGTTTATGAGGACTACCCCTCATCTCTTAGATGATATGGAAGAACTTCAAATTTCCCTAGTTATGATGCAGCAAGAGAAGGAAGCATGGAAGAACAAGTACCAGACTTTAGAGGTGACCTACTCAATGAAATGGAAATAAAAGGATGACTTGATCGAGATTCTTAAAAGTCGTGATCTGGAGATGATGGATAAGTAATAGTAATTATTTTCCTCTAGAGTTCATCCAGGTCCCGGTCACTCGTTTTCTGATTCTAGTGGATGGAAAGAAGTTGCCGACGAGTATGCAGAAGATAATAATTAGTTGAAGGCTCAGATTGCAAGACTCGTGGGAAAGCGTTAGTGTATGGATAACCAACACACTTATGTTTTAAAATTTTATAGGTGAACTACGAGTACCCTGATCCCCTATTACACGGAAGGTGGTACGTAGGCACTAAAAGTTCGCAATCTCGACGTGTGCGCAATTGTAAAAATTACTTCTTTTCTGATCTCCACCATCTATTATTTAATACACTATTTTTAACCAAAATACACAAAATTTTAAAGAGGTTCTTGTGGAGTACCATAGATGTTTAGGGTGCTAATACCTTCTGTGATACGGTGGGAGAACTGACTTGGGATGATTTCATTTGATCGCAAATGTCGCGGTTAGCAAGAGTCGCCACTGACTTTTCTTTTATCCAAAAGGAAAGGTGGAAAAGAATAGGAAAGACCTTTGAGATTATTTCTTGAGTTTGGGGGGTAGATTACGAAAAGGGAAGGTGTTAGCACCCTTTTCATCCATAGTTATCTATGGGCTCTTAGTTGCTTGCTAGATCACTTGCTTTGTTTGAAAAATGTACTTTGTGGTGGTTTTGAAAGTATTTTGAAAAGGCACATTTGTTTAGGCAAACTTTGTAATAGTTCTCGTTCATAAGAACGTATACAAAGTGTTGGACTTTTGAAAATATTTCATATTTTGAAAGTTTATTTTTGAAAGTGTTTGGTGTTTGTTTTAAAAATGAGCAAGGATGTTTGATTTGAAAGTGAGCAAGCAACTAGGAACAATCTACCTACTCAAAAGTCTTTTGTTTATTTCTTCCTTTCCTTTGATATTTTAGTCTTACCATTGATTTTTAAGAAGCCTTATCTTTGGGTGTAAAGGGACGGGCGTGGGTCATCGTATAGTCATGATAGCAATGTTGTGAGATATCTTAGCATTTCTCTTTGAGGGACTAAGATCATTTGAAAGGAAACATTTGTAGCGTCATCGAGGGACTATGATCTTGTATTTTTTATTGGTCTTACTAAGATATCCCACATGCATAACATGACCATTTTTGTAAGGCAACAAGTGGAATTACCCTAAGGATGCAAGTGTGCAAGTGTGTTTGATTTACATGCATTGTTTATCTTGAATTAGGATTTACTAATTATTGATTTAGTCTTGCCATACAAACCCTAATTACTAACATTTATATATGAAAACGATAAATTGCGGAAAGTAAAATTACTACGCTATTACATCATTAGGGGAGGGGGTATACAAATTTACAAATGGGGATTGTAAGAAAATTAAACCTAATTATCTATTACAACCGTATTGAATAATGTACAAGAATTGAATAAATGTACAAGAAGATAACTGGAAAAGAAATGATTTTTGGTTTGGTTTTAATGAAAGGGTTTAGTTTTTACCTAATTAAGAAAATGATTAATTAAAACTAAATAAAATTAAACCTAGACTAATTAAGAAAAGAAATTAAGTTAGAAGGCATTTTTAGGGTTTTTTATGAAAAGTTTTAAGTTAAAAAAAATAATATAAAAATTAATTAATTAAAAGAAACTTAAGTTCTAAATTAATTTTAAATAAAAAAGAAAAATAGTTAAACCTAAATCTAATTATTTATTAAGAAAAAGAAATCAAATTTGTTAAGAAAATGTTTTAGTCTTTTTATTTTATAAGAAAATAAAATAAAAAGCATTTTTAAATATGAAAATAAACAAAAAAAATCTCTTTGGATTTTTTTATTAATAAAAAAAAATTAATAATAATAATAATAGTAATATAAACATAATAAATAAAAACTGAAATAAAAGAAAATAAGAAAAAAGAAAATAAATCAAATTAAAATAAGAATGTTTGGGCCATGTGTGTGAAAGTGAAGGCAGGGGTTAGAAGTTAGCAAAAAATCCAAGGCCCACTGACTTAAGGCTCTGGCACTGCTTGTTGGAACAAAAAAAGAAAATATGAAAAATGGCAGCGCTGGGGCTTGAACCCACACCCTAGACATGAAACATGTGCTGCCTTGCCACTGGGGTGGCTGTACATCTGTTAACATAAGTAAAACAATAAATACATAACGTAAGTCAAGTCCTGAAAATGACTTCATCTTCAACCTCCAGCCATGATTCCTGTAACTTGCTCATTTCTCAACAAAAATGAAAGATGCAAACATTAAAGTTGCTCCATTTTTCCATACTAATCCAACCATATAAATATCATAAACTATAAATCAAAGATGAATGAGAATTTCTAAAAGTACCAAATTCTGACCTAACTTTTTTCAAAGATTCAAACCTAAAATTCTCTAAGCTCAATCAATATAAATGAAATCTATGGACATGTACAGTTTCAGGGCAATGATATCTATATTTTATCTTCATAAATGCAAGCTTAATAATTCCTAATTGAAAAGATAGAAGTTCAGAAAAGATACCTCAAAACTGGAAATCGTGAAATGCAAATGAGCTTTATTCAAGGTGCTGCAATGATCAGGTTAGCTTCCTCAAGTTCCCAGAAAGCTAATGCAATGCTTAGCTTGAGCAATGGATGGTTGGAATGACCTGGAGAAGTCTACTTGCAGAGCTCTGTTTTAGGTTACGGAGGATGATGGAGATGGAGTTACACTTATGAAACATGGACATGGATGGACTATATTTGATGTATAGGAGCTTTGTGATTGATTAGGAAGGAAAACGTACGAGGGAATTGTGAGTTACATGTTCAAAGTCAGAATGTGCACATAAATGGTGTTTTGATGCAAGTTCTCATTTGAGGGAGTTTGGGAGAGTTTCAGGGTGCTTAAGCTCGTTTCTTAGTTCACAAATAGTGCCTCTATTTATAAGCAACAAGTTTTGAGACTTGTAGTTGATTAGAATTCAAAATCAAATGTTTAAGCTCAACATGTGATTTTCTTGAAAAATCAAGTTTCAATGCTTTATACTTGCTATTGTAGAGTGGTTACACTTCAAAAAAGCTTGCTTCTGACTTTCTAGATGGAGTGTGATCAGAGGGAATAAGTGAGAGGCTCAAGAATTGAGTTTGTGCATAAAGCTTTCTTTTCAAGAATGGTAATGTTAACTTTCTTCCTAAAATCGCAAATTGACTTGAACAATGCTTAAACCACTTGGATTATGGCTCAAAAGTTTGTGTAATCCATTAATTATGAATAGATACACAAGTTAGAAGACCTGCAAAGCAAGATTATGTAGCCTAACATTGAGATTGGATTATGTGTTCATCAAGAAATGGCTTGTAATACAAGTTTGAAACCCTAACTTCATGGATTTGATTCTCTTAGCTCAAGTATGATCTCAATGAGTTATTGAACATTTTGGAAAGCTTGTAACATACTCTACAACCTTTATGTTGGACATTTTTGAAAATTCATCTTGGAATTATGTGAAAAATTTCCCTGAAGTTAGGTCAAAATCCTGCTTAAAGTAGGGGGAAAATTCACTAAGTCTTCAAGTTTCATGAACATGTCTTCACAAATTCATAACTTGAAATCTATACATTTCTAGAAAAAGTCCTGCTCTACAATGTTTTAGATCTCATTGAGATCTATAACTTTCATGTTGGAAGTTTCCTTTGAATCATCTTGCATCATGATCTAAATTTTGATTTCTTGATGAACAAGTTTCATATTTTGACATGTCTTGATGAATTGTAATCTTTGAAACTTGATTTTGATCAAAAAGTCAAAGTTTGACTAATCAGTGTACAGTTGAATTTTCATCAGTTGACTGAAATTCAACTATCAATCAATTGATCTTGAGAAATGTTTTGAGCCATGCCATTAGGTCAAAATGAAGCATTTGAATCCTTGAGATCATGCCTTGAACCAATAATTCGTTTGCTAGGTCAAAAATCAAAGATTACGCGTTCCTAGTCAAAACCCTAATTTTGACCATTTTTCCCTTTTGATGATCTGATCAAATTTCTTGAGGAATTATGATCTAAACTTGATCAATTTACATATATGAGTTCCTAATGTTGATGGGGACCAAAAATTATGAAGTTTGACTGTAAAATGACCATAGTTGACTTTTCCCAATATAGTTGATTTTAGGTTAACTGATCAATTGACTGAGCAAAAATATGATCAAAGACTTGGAACTTGACATGAGAAATCTTGAGGGTTCAAAATAATCCATGAAATTCATATGGGGCTTTGAAATTCCATTTGTCCTTGTGCAAACTCAAACCTTAATTTGAGTCATCAGTGCTTAAGGAGGTGTCTTGAGTTGATCAAACCTTGTGTAGTATTGAACTAATGGAGATCTTATGAGAGATTACTTGAGAAATGAGAGGGAAAATTTTGGGGTACAACAGCTTCCCTTGTTCAATCTTCTTAAACCTTAAGAGTTAGAAGGGGGAAGATGATTGAACACTAGAGTGCCCATAAATATGCACTCGAAGATGTATTGGGAATTGGCTTATAAATGCCATTTGGAGGAATGATGGTAAATACTGGAATAAGCACCAGCACAAATCTTTGGTCGATTTATATTAAAACTTGATGTCTTACCTGTGGAAAAAGGGTTAGTTAAATGCAGATGTATGCATGATGTTCAGGAGATGAATGAAATTGTGCTAAATGTATTTTGTATGTATATGCTATGATGTATGAATGTGGGATGCACATTTGTCCGGGAAAATAAATCCCTGACTACTGCTGAGGAGTTCTGAGTCCCAGATTGATGTTGGGGATTATCTCTTGAATGTTAGTTGTTATCTGGTCGAATCAAGGTTTCACAACAATTTGCTGAGGATGAGGAAGTCAACTGCTATCTGGTCGGATCCAGGCTTCATGGTAACTTACTGGGGAAGAATAAATCAACTGTTATCTGGTCGGATTCCAGGCTTCATAGAGGATTTCTTGAAATTAAACTGTTATTTGGTCGGATCCAGGCTTCACAGATTTCTTGGAGTGGTAACTACTATCTGGTCGGGTCCAGGCTTCATAGTTTTTTGAAAATTTATACTATTATCTGGTTAAGTCCAGGCTTCATAGTGTCTTGCTGGGGATTGTAGATAGTTGTTATCTGGTCAGACTCCAGGCTTCACAATAACTTGCTTGAAAAGATGAAATTGAAAACTGATATCTGGTCGGATCCAGGCTTCCCAGATTTTGAGGTGGATGAAGTTAATTGCTATCTGATCGGGTCCAGGATTTACAATAAACTTGTCTTAAGAGATAGAGTTGAACTGATATTTGGTCGGTCCAGGATTTACAGTAACTTGCTTGGAACTTAGTTGTTATCTGGTCGGATTCTAGGTTTCACAACGAACTTCTGAGGGGAATTTCTATCTGGCCGAATCTAGGCTTCACAATAACTTTCTTGAAAATATGAAGTTGAAAAACTGATATCTAGTCGGATCCAGGCTTCACAGTAACTTGTTGGGGTAGAGGCAAACTCTACTGGGGAAAAGAAGTTAAACCATGGTCTGGTTAAGTCCAGGTTCTTCTATATCTCGAAGAGCTAAACTATTATGTGGTCGGATCCAGGTTTTATAGTATTTGAAAGTTGACTAATATCTGGTCGGGTCCACGCTTCATAGTAGCTTAAAGGTTACACTATTATCTGGTCGGGTCCAGGCTCTATAGTGACTTGAGAAGTTGACTATTATCTGGTCGGGTCCAGGCTTCACAGTATCTTTTGGAGATAGTAAAGGTTTTGTTGATGACTTTACTGGAGATTAGGGGTTGTGGACCTCTGATTTGTAATAGTCTGAAAGGCAGACTTCAGCTAGAGAGTGTAGACTCAGTTGGGGAAGACAGACTCAGCTGGGGAAGATAGAGTATGTCAGGGGAATTTATTGTCCATTGATTGTTGTATGTTGGGTAAATAAACCCTGTTGACGAATACTTGATGAACTGCTGACGAGGTGAGTTCTTTTAGAAAGAGATCCAAAAGGCTTCTTCTTATAGGATCAACTTAGCTGGGGAGAGAGTTTTCCAGAGATTGAGACTCTAGTTGGAGATCAACCTATGCAAAGAGACTTTGTGGGTAATTTTGTTGAGGAATGGTTTATTGTATCCGCCTTTGTGGGGATAATGCTAATGAAATAACTCTGTGGGGATATTCCATATACATTAAAGAGATGCATGCTGCTGATTAGCAGGACACATGTGCCAAATGGTTTTAGTTATGTTCACATGCATATGTTCGTTAAATTTAGTCATTGGACAACTTTGCATTCAAAATAAAAACAGAAAGTTTGCACTTCAAAGTATATTTGTATTGATATTTTGACCATGAACAGGCGTTTTTTGTACAAAGAGACGGAGATCCTAGTAAGAGGAAATCGTCGAAAGGAAAACAAAATTGAAAAAAAAATGATAGCCATGTGGAAATGATCTCATTGCATTCCAACTCTACTATTGCCCCAATGTCTTCGAATGCCCCTTGCCATTGACAGAAGTTGATTGGATTGATCTTGGACCATTTGAACTCGAACCTTGGTAATAAAGTCGACTGTGGTGATTCCATGAGACATAGTCATACGCTTTCAATCCTTAATTTTTTCCTGGACCGCCCTTTCGGGTTTTTAGCCCACCAGGATACCCTTTTTTGCCCAAGTCGCCCTTTTGGGTTTTCAACTTGCTGGGTGTACAATCTTTTGCATGTATCCATAATTTTTGCCCAACCCTTTTGGTTTGCCGGGATGCCATTATTTTTTCCTAGGTGTGTCAATCTAGAGAGTCTCTTATGCATATTATTTTTTAACTATGTCCGCGTTCACAGGATGCGGGAAGTCCTCACCATCCATGGTAGTCAGCATCATGGCACCTCCAAAGAACACTTTCTTGACAACAAATGGCCCTTCGTATGTGGGAGTCCATTTTCCCATGGGTTGCCTTGTGGTAGAATTATGCGCTTTATCACCAAGTCACCAGCTTGATATACTCGAGGCTTGATCTTTTTGTTGAAATCCTTGATCATGTATTTTTGGTTCGTCTGACCATGACAAATAGCAGCCAATCGTTTTTCATCGATCAAGTTCAACTGATCCAATCTTGTCTGAATCCACTCATTTTCTCCTAGGCCTGACTCATTCTTAATCCTTAGTGAGGGAATCTGAACTTCTACTGGCAAAATAGCTTGCATTCCGTAGACTAAAGAAAAGGGAGTTGCCCCAGTTGATGTTCTAGCTGAAGTGTGGTAGTCATGAAGAGCAAACGGTAACATCCCAGGCCAATCCTTGTATGTTACTACCATCTTCTGCACAAGCTTCTTAATGTTTTTGTTGGCTGCTTCGACTGCGCCATTCATTTTAGGTCTATAAGGAGAAGAATTGTGATGCTTGATTTTGAACTCAGTGCAAAGTTCGGTAATCATAGCATTGTTGAGGTTAGTCCCATTGTCGGTGATGATCCTTTCGGGGATACCATAGCGGCAGATGAAGTTATGTTTGATGAACCTGGCTACCACATTCTTAGTGACTGAGCCAAATGAGGCGGCTTCCACCTATTTGGTGAAGTAATCAATAGCGACCAGAATGAAGCGATATCCATTGGAAGCAGTGGGCTTGATCTCTCCAATCATGTCAATGCCCCACATTGCAAATAGCCACGGAGCGGTCATGACATTTAGAGCGATATGAGGCACATGGACCTTGTCAGCATAGATTTGGCATTTGTGACAAGTTCTTGAGTGTTGATGGCAATTAGTCTCCATTGTTGACCAATAGTAACCAGCTCTCAGGATCTTCTTGGCCATCGTATGTCCGCTTGAGTGAGTCCCAAAGAGACCATCATGCATGTATTCCATAATTTCTTTTGCCTCCTTCTTGTCCACACATCAGAGTAGATTAGAATCATGGTTATGCTTGTATAATATTCCATTACTTAGGAAGAATTTGGCGGAAAATCTTCGTAAGAACTTTCTGTCATTGATGGATGCTCCTTCGGGATACTCTTGTGCTTCGAGGTATCTCTTCACCTCATGGTACCATGGCTTTTCTGTGTCAGTGTCAAGCTCACAGCAGTGTGCATGTTCGTCGAATCTCTTAATTGTAATCATAGGAGCTTCGTTGTCCCATCTGACCTTGGACATAGAAGACATGGTTGCCAAGGCATCGGCTAGCTGATTCTCTTCCCTAGGTAAGTGTTTAAAGGTGATCTATTCAAAGAAAGGAATCAGAGATAGAACAAGTTCCTTGTAAAGGATGAGATTAGGGTTCTTAGTGTCCCAATCTCCTTTTTTACTTAGATAATCACTAGAGCGGAATCACCAAACACATTCAAGTGCTTGATCCTCAAATCAATGGCAGCCTTCAGAACTAAAATGCACGCTTCGTACTCAGCCATATTGTTTTTACAATTAAAGCATAGTATGGCAGTGAAAGGAGTGTGGCAACCTTCAGGGGATATGATCACATCACCAATTCCGTTACCCAAGGAGTTGGAAGCCCCATCGAAGACCATAGTCCATCGGGATCCTTGTTCAGGTTGGTCATACGGTCCAGGTTTTGCGCAGTCGGTTACTAGCATGATGCTCTCATCCGAGAAGTCAAAGTTCATAGACTAATAATCATCGACAACTTGATGGGCCAAATGATCTTCTAGTACACTTCATTTTGTGGCCTTTTGCATTGTGTATTGAATGTCGTACTCAGTCAAGATCATTTGCCATCTGGCTATCCGTCCAGAAAGAGCAAGTTTCTTGAAGATGTACTTGATTGGGTCCATCTTATAAATCAGTAAGGTGGTATGAGTCAACATACACTTTCTTAGCCGACGAGCAGCCCATGCCAGAGCGCAGCAAGTTTTCTCGAGCATTGAATATCTGGTTTCACAGTCGGTTAACTTTTTGCTCAGGTAGTAAATAGCATGCTCTTTTCGGTCAGACTCATCATGTTGTCCCAAAACACACCCCATAGAGTTTTCTAGTACTGTCAAATACATGATCAAGGGTCTTCCTTTAACTGGAGGCATGAGAATAGGAGGTTCTTGCAGATATTATTTGATTTTGTTGAAGGCAGCTTGGCATTCATCATTCCATCTGACTACTTGATCTTTCTTCAAGAGCTTGAAGATTGGCTCACAAGTAGCAGTCAAGTTAGATATGAAGCGGGAAATGTAATTGAGACGAACCAAGAATCCTCTAAATTCCTTTTCAGAGTGGGGGACTCGCATTTCTTGGATGGCCTTTACCTTGGCAGGATCGACTTCGATACCTTTACCGCTGACGACAAAACCTAGAAGCTTTCCAGACCGTACTCCAAATGTGCACTTGTTAGGGTTTAACCTTAACTTATACTTTTTCAACCTTTCAAATAGCTTGTACAGATGATCAAGATGTTCCTCTTCAGTTTGTGATCTAGCAATCATATCATCCACATAGACCTCTATTTCATCATGAATCATATCATGAAACAAAGCTACCATAGCACTTTGATATGTTGCCCCTGCATTCTTCAATCCAAACGACATGACCTTGTAGCAAAAGGTGCCCCATTGCATAACGAAAGTGGTCTTCTCCATGTCTTTGGGAGCCATCCTAATTTGATTATAGCCGGAGAAAGCATCCACGAAAGAGAAGACTTAATGTTGAGCAGTATTATCGACCAAGACGTCAATGTGTGGTGTAGGGAAGTAATCCTTGGGGCTTGCCCTATTTAGATCCCTATAATCTACACACATGCAAACTTTTCCGTCTTTCTTCGGTACTGGCACCATATTTGCAACCCATTGGGGATAAGATGTCACAGTTAAGAATCCTGCATCAAATTGTTTCATCACTTCAACTTTTATCTTTTCAGACATGTCAGGCCTCATGCGACGAACCTTTTGTTTGACAAGAGGAAAATATTCTTTTGTCGGTAGACGATGAACCATAATGTCGGTATCCAACCCTGGCATATCTTCATACGACCAAGCAAACACTTCCACATAATCATGCAACATCTGACCAATCTGATTTTGACACTGTCTTCTAAGTTAACACCGATCTTGACCTCTCCCTTGTCTGTCTCGGTACCTAGATTGATGACTTCAACTGACTCTTCGTGCGGCTGAATAGCTTTTTCATCTTGTAATAGAAGTCTAGCTAATTCTCCCGGTATTTCACAATCTTCCCCGCCTTCGTCTTTGACTTGGTTAATTGGACATTTAAAGTCATAGTCAGCAATAGTAGAGTAATTGGTAATAAGATCCATTGTGGATGAGGACCTTCAAGAGTGTGTGTGTGTGTGTGTGTGTGTGTGTGTGTGTGTGTGTGTGTGTGTGTGTGTGTGTGTGTGTGCATGTAAGATACATGGCTATTTTGAAAAATGTATTTGAAGAAAAAGAAAGACAATGAGCATAAATATTTGAATGCAAAAGAGTCCAATGATTTTTATTGAATGATCATATGATAAGATGAACATAAATAAAACCCTTGATAAATGTACCAAAGTGCCCCGGGCCAGGCACATGGCTTAAAAGTCATTGTTAAATATTACAAACAAAATGTTCTTGAATTAATAAAAAGCAATAAAAAAGTGATTACTCCTCAATAAAGGATATGGGGACGAAGTCCTTTGCTTACCAATTGTTGAGTTCTGTTGTAGTAGGATACACCCAATCTTCAAATGCACACTCATCATAAGAATCACCTATAGCATGTACTTCGTGGCTTCCAATACGGAGAGTGGGCTTCCCTGCACGAGCGCGCCTCACTTCCTTCTGAGCCTTTACGCTGAAACCCAAACCAAATTTGTCTTCTTTGAATGGGATCTCGAGGAGTTTCCCCCAAGTATCACAACTTCCTTCTTCAACTGCAGCACGAGCATCTTTGAATGAAACCATCTTCGGCACGACCTTAATAGCTTTGGACACATCAGAGGAACATTTGGTAGCAGCAACCATTGGTGTCACAACTTCAAAGGCCTGACACGAGGTCTCTATAAATTCTCCATCCATCTCCTCTTATTTGAAAGAGTTGAGTTAGCTTACCATGAACTCTTCCTCACCACAGACAGTGACAATTCTTCCTTTGACCAGATACTTGAGCTTTTGATGAAGAGTTAAGGTTACTGCCCCAGCTCCATGGATCCAAGGGTGACCCAACAAACAAGAATAGGCAGGACGGATATCCATAATTTAGAAGGTAGAGTTGAAAATTTGTGAGCCTACCTTGATTGGGAGATCCACCTCTCCATGAACTGTCCTTTTTGACCCGTCAAAAGCCCACACAATGATATCACTTGGTTTCAAAACTAAACCTTCACAATCCAAACGGTCCAACGCCCCCTCGGGTAGCACGTTTAAAGAAGAGCCAGTGTCGACCAGAACGTGCACTAAGGTAGTCCCCTTGCATTCGACAGAAACATGTAGAGCTTTGTTATGGTTTTTCCCGAGCGGTGTCAGATCCGCATCCGAGAACCCCAAACCATTATCAGCCGTCAAGCTTGCCACGCAATTTTAAAACTGGTCAGTTGTAGTCTCATGAGGGACATGAGCCTTCTTCAAGAATTTTATTAACTCCCGAGCATGAGCATCGGAACAAAGTAGTAAAGAAAACATAGAAATCTTGTAAGGGGTTTGCCCCAACTGCTCCATAATCTTGAAATCGCTCCTTTTTAGGATTTTTAAGATCTCATCCATTTCACGAGCAGAAGGTTCTCCATCAGCAATGTTGTTTACGGGTATTTCCTTCTCAACAGGCTTAACAACCTTCTATTTCCCTCTTGTATCAGTACTTGGCCTAGCAGTAGTGATGTGGATAGGTGCCTTCGTAACAAATGGTGATGAGATGTTGGGTGAAAAGATTCTCCCAGTTCGGGTTACCTTACTTGAGCCAGTTATGTTACCAACATCGTCAACTTTGTCTTCTTCAATCCATGCATCTTGTTTTATCCCATGGTAAAACACCTCAGCACCATAGTTCCATGACACTGCTTTGTTAGAAGAGTAGGGAATTGGTCCAGGATTGGTAATTATTAGGGGAGTAACAGTTGGTTCGTTTGAAATCCTGATAGGACCCTTGGAGGAGATCCTAAGAGGCTTGTTTGAGATGGTTATAATGTAGAGATCTTCACATTTATTAGTCAAACTTTTGGCTAGCGAAGTATTCTCAAATAGGATTTTGTGGCTATCCATTAGGTGTTGAATGCCTTCCTTCAGCCCTTCGCATCCATTGAGTTGTTTGGTACAACAAACACAGTCCTTCACACAGCTAGGGAAAATCTCGGCTTTCAACAAATTCTTTTTGATGATATTCAATGGAGTAGTCAAGTCTTTGACAGAGGAAACATAAATTATATCTTCAACAACATTGACACCCTTTCCATGGTTTGGCATAGGTGAGATGATTACATTCAGAGTTGGAGGAGGATCAAATTTAATGGTTTTGTTATCAATCAAGTCTTGAATTTTATTCTTCAGTGCCCAACATTGGTCAGTCTCATGCCCGGGACTACTTGAGTGATATGCACATTTGGCATTCGAATTATACTTTGGTGAAGAAGTATCTGGATTAACCGGAGGATCGTGCAATGTCACCAAATTATCCTTTAACAAGTGTTGTATGGCTTGGTATAATGACATGCCTATCCTCGTGAATTTTCTTCTCGGAGTCTCAAACCGTTGGTGATTAGCAGATGGTCTTTGAGCAGAAGTTGGATTTGAAATTCAGATAACATTAATAGACTGGCGGTCATCCTTCTTGGTACGGGTCCTTTCTCCATACACAACATTGGTTTCTTTCTTCGCGGTAAAAGGTTTCTTTACGGGATTGGAAGTGGAGGCAGATGCCATGGGAATCTTCCCGCTTTTGATGCCGCTTTCAACTCTTTCACTGGTTAAGATCAATTCTGAAACCGGAAGAAGAAAAACCAACTAACAAGTTAAAGAATGGACCAGATAAAGTACCCATAAACATTTGAATGTGCTCCCTATCATTCAAAGGTGGTTGAACCCTACTGGAAAGGTCTCTCCATTTTTGTGCGTATTCTTTAAATCCTTCATTCTTCCCTATTGTCATATATTGCAACTGAACTGTTGTCGGTGCCAAGTCAGCATTATACTGGTATTGGTGGTAGAAAGCGGTAGCCAAGTCTTCCCATGTATTGATACGGGAACTATCCAACTGGTAGTACCACTCTAGTTGTGTTCCGGCCAAGCTTTCTTGAAAAAAGTGAACCCAGAGTTTCTTATCAGCGGTGTGCGGCTGTATCTTGCGCACATGAGATTTCAGGTGAAGTTTTGGACAGGAAACCCCATCGTACTTTGCAAAGCCTGGTATCTTGAATTTTTGGGGAATAACAATCCCAGAGATCAAACCCAAATCATCAAAATCTAAATCGGGGACGACTTGGATCTCAACGGCCTTCAATTTGTCTTCTAACTGCTTGTACTTGACATCGGCGGGTGGATACTGATCATCAAAATAATCATCATCATCAGACGCTTGATCATTAATAACCCAACCTGGGTACTCCTAGCTTTTCCAATCTAATTCTCGTCTTCCTTAGATGAGTCTTCCACTACCGAGATCTGACGGACTGACTCTTTGAACCTTCTACCCATGTTGACCAGGGCTTTCTTCTTGGGTTTCTTCTTGGCTTCCAGCAATGCCATCATATCTTGTTGCCCCTTGGCTAGGGCCAGTAGAGTCTCTTGGAATTGAGAGTTTTGTGCCTGAAGGTACTTCACTATTTTCTCTAGATCCATCTTGCTTAAATAAACAGCAGAAAGATAAGGAAACCTGTCATGGAAAATGTAACACCCCAATTCTACCCCGACAAATTATATAAATAAATCATAGTTATAAAATTCAATCATGCAAACAAATCGGGACGCCACAAATTCTTCTATCAAAAATTCATTGCATTCATCTTGGATATATAACACTTTCAAAACATCGGATGAACCATCATAACATCTTTGATTAAATAACTCAACATCTACGCAGCGGAATTCTCAATAACAATTTTATCATCAATACAGCAACTTCGAAACCACACAATTTAATAATAATCAACAATAAAAAACAGCAAGCGTTCATCCCCCCGAGTGTTACATATTAGAGCAATGACACCGACTCGAACTACTGAAGGTATACAGCCTTCACTCTCGATTGCCTACACGTTACCAACATAAGGGCAACATTCAAACAGAAGGGGTGAGATATCTAACAATATAATAAAATGCATGATAGTTAATATATTAAATTAGATCAATAACATCACCATTTCTCATCTCATAATCAACAATAATAATAACGCATATACACATTCATCAACATCAAAATACACTTCTTTATGCAATCATATAGTGAGACTCAATACTATGCAAATGCATGTGGTACCATTGGAGTTGAACTCCCATCTTAAAAATTTGCCAGTTAATAGAGGCATCAACAAGGCATAAGCCTTCATCTCAAAATTCGCCAATACAGGCCATCTCAATGAGCATAAGCTCCATTTAAAAATGCAAGGTATCTGACACAACCATGAATGTAATAACAACACCCAAGTTAACAACATCTCAAATTAACAGCATCTCAAAAATATCTCAAATTAATAACATCTCAAAAGCATCTGAACGTCTCTTCATCAACATCTCATATCATCATAATAATTCATCAAACATCATTTATTTATTATAATCATCAACACAACATCATTAATAACTTCTCACTAACAACTCAGTTGTACATTAATACCACAGTAATCTATATTGTTATTCTGTAATCTTACATCGTTACTGTCACTAATCCTACTGTCATAATTCAAACAACAGCCTCTAAGCATCTCATCTTCATCATTTTGTACAAAACCAACGCAACGAGCAACATGGGAATTAATTCTAAATCCTAAATTGGCTACTAGGATTACACTTCTTATTATTCATTTTAATCCTCTAGAATAAATTTCATCGTGTTAGCTATTCAACTCTTCGAACGACATCTCAAACGGAATCCTAAAACTCATCTTACAGCACTTTAAAACTGAATCTGCCAAAAATCAGGCATTATGGGTTGACGCAAAACCCCTTAGATCGACGCGTAGTGCACCAAATCCGCAACATGAGTCGATGCATCCTCTCATGGATCGACTCATCCTGAGTCTTGCACACAGCATGTATCGGCACATGCATCCCACAGATCGACTCATCCTGAGTCTTTCAACCTTCATGTATTGACGCAAGCCTCTTCGTGTCGACTCATACTGAGTCTCTAGGCCCTCATGTATCGACGCATCAAGTTTGAGGTCGACACATCCTGATCCTTCCTGCATAATTCTGCGATTTTCTCTGCATCTCACTATAGGATTCATGTTTTTAACCCTACAAACTTAATATAATCATGATAAATCATCACCTACAATTATCCTATGATTCTAAATCGATTAAACAACATTGGGACATCATTATTCATCTAAAATTCATCAAATATTCATCATACATCATCATATACATCCAATTCAAGAACAAAATAGCAATCACCTCTAACCCCACATACCAATCATCATGAACCCAATTATAAAGTCAGAACCCCACCCTTACCTTAGATTGAAGGTCGCTCTATAATTTTCTGGTTGAATTCTCGTACTTCCGTTTTTCCACTTTTTCCAGCAGCTTCACGTTCTCCTTCTCAATCCTTATTCTTCTACTGCTTCTTTCTTTCTATTCTATTCCAACAATAATAAAATAACCCTATTATTCTATTTACTCCTTAATGGGCTTAAACCAATACACCCCCTTATTACTTATATTCCTTCAAAATAAGCCCACATCAAATAATATTATACTTCTAATATTATTTCACCATATAATATTATATCTCTAATATTATTTCTCCACTTAATAAAATAAATCCAATTAATTATAACACATCTTAACAAATATTCCAAAAATAATTCAATTAAATAATTAATTAAATTACGGGCGTTACAACTCTCCCCCCACTTAGAATATTTTTGTCCTCGAAAATTTACCTCAATCGAACAATTCAGGATAGGAGTCTCGCATCTTGCTCTCCAACTCCCAAGTCATGCTTTCACCAGCAGCTCCTAGCCAAACCACTTTAACCAAGGCTATCTCTTTGCCCCTCAGAGTCTTCATTTCAAGATCCACGATCCGTACAGGCATCCGTCTCCACCGTAAGATTATCTCGTACTTGCACATCGTCCATATGAATCACATGAGATGGATCTGAAATATACTTCCGAAGTTGCGACACATGAAACACATCATGCAAATTCGAAATATTAGGCAGTAAAGCCACTCTATAAGAAACATTCCCCACTCTCTCTGAAATCTGATACGGTCCAATAAAACGAGAAGTGAGCTTCTTAGACTTCAATGCTCGCCCAACACCAGTCACAGGTGTAACTCTCAAAAACACATGATCACCAGCTTGGAATTCTAAATCCTTCCTTCTCTTGTCATGATAACTCTTCTGTCTACTTTGGGAAGCTTTCATCTTTTCTCGAATCAACTTCACCTTCTCGGTAGTCTCACGAACAAGTTCAGGTCCAAGTACTACACTCTCACCAGATTCATGCCAACATAACAGAGTTCTGCATCTTCGACCATACAATGATTCAAAAGGTGCCATCCCAATACTAGAATGGTAACTGTTATTATACGTGAACTCTATCAATGGAAGATAAGTATCCCACGAACCTCCCTGCTCAAGAACACATGCCCTCAACAAGTCTTCTAACGATTGAATCGTCCGTTTAGTCTGACCATCTGTCTGAGGATGATACATTGAACTCAACCTCAACTTAGAACCCAACGCTTCTTGTAAACTATTCCAAAAATCATATGTAAATCTTGGATATCTATCTGACACAATGCACAAAGGAACACCATGCAACTTCACAATCACACTAATGTAAATCTCAGCCAACTTCGACACTGGAAACTGATGTTAATAGGAATAAAATGGGCTGACTTCGTAAGCCTATCAACAATCACCCAAATCGAATCATGTCCTCTTAAAGTATTAGGCAACCCTGTCACAAAGTCCATTAAAATGTTATCCCATTTCCATTCTGGAACTTCCAACGGTTGGATCAATCCTGCAGGCTTCTAATGATCAACTTTCGACTTCTGAAAAGTTAAACATGCATAAACAAACTGAGCAACATCACTCTTCATCCCAGGCCACCAAAACAAACCTTTCAAATCTTGATACATCTTTGTAGCTCCTGGATGAATACTTAACTTACTTCTATGGCTCTCTTCAAGTATCACTTTCTTCATCTCAGCATCATCAGGAATACAAATTCGATTACGAAATCTCAACACACCTTGCACATCTAGCTTAAAATCATTATTCTCAGACTGGTCAATCCCAACCATCAAATCTACCAGTTTCACATCCAACTTCTGAGCTTCTCTGATACTGTCTAGAAATTCATTATTAATCTTTAACATACCCAACATAACACTTTGCGGAGTAACCTCGCAAACTAAGCTCATATCTTTGAACTGCTCAATCAATTCCAACTCTTTAATCATCATTGTTGATATATGTAAAGTCTTTCGACTCAACGCATCAGCTACCACATTTGCTTTTCCTGGATGATAATTCAAACCGAAATCATAGTCCTTTAACAATTCCAACCATCTTCGTTGCCTCATATTAAACTCCTTCTGATCAAATAGATACTTTAAGCTCTTATGGTCACTAAAAACTTCAAATCTAGAACCATAAAGATAATGCCTCCAAATCTTCAATGCAAAAACAACTGCAGCAAGCTCTAAATCATGTGTAGGATAGTTCTTCTCATGAGTCCTTAACTGCCTTGACGCATAAGCAACTACCTTACCATTCTGCATAAGCACACCTCCTAAACCCATCTTAGAAGCATCACAATACACCACAAAAGGCTCTCCTGGATTAGGCAACGTCAAAATCGGAGCCGACGTCAATCTCTTCTTCAATTCTGTAAAACTTTCTTCGCAGTGAACATCCCATACAAAAGCTCTACCTTTACAAGTCAACTTAGTCAATGGAAGTGACAACTTAGAAAATCCTTCGATAAACCTTCTATAATAACCAGCTAATCCCAAGAAGCTTCTAATCTCAGTAGTTGACTTTGGAGTTTCCCAATGCAACACATCATCAACCTTCGATGGATCTACAGCAATGCCACTACCTGAAATCACATGACCAAGAAAACTAACCTCTTTCATCCAGAATTCACACTTGGACAACTTAGCATACAACTTCTTCTCTCTCAAAACTTGCAATACTACTCTTAAATGTTCAGCATGCTCTTCTTGTGACTTAGAGTAAATAAAAATATCATCAATGAACACCACCATGAACCGATCTAAATAAGTATGAAAGATACGATTCATATATTCCATGAATGCTCCCGGCGCATTAGTAACACTGAAAGGCATCACCGAATACTCGTAATGTCCATAATGCGTTCTGAAAGTCGTCTTCTAGATATCTTCATCCTTCAATTTAATTTGATGGTAACCCGACCTCAAATAAATCTTACTAAACCCACCAGCATCCACCAATTGGTCCATCAATTCATCTATTCTTGGAAGCGGATACTTGTTCTTAATCGTCACCTTGTTCAACTGTCTATAATCAACACAAAACCTCATACTTCCATCTTTCTTCTTCACTAACAACACTGGAGCACCCCACAGCGATACACTTGGTCTTACGAACTTCTTCTCAAGTAACTCTTCCAATTGCTTCTTCAACTCTGACAACTCAGATGCAGACATCTTGTATGGTGCCATAGACACAGGTCTGGTACCAGGTACAAGATCAATTGCAAATTCAACTTCCCTCTCCGGCGGTACATCAGGAATTTCATCAGGGAAAACTTCAGGAAATTCACACACCACCTGCAATTCCTCAATTATAGTTTCAGTCTCTACAGATAGAGACGCCATCAACGAGAACATTTGTGCTTCCTCTTGCATCAACTTCCTCAATTGTCTAGCGGACAACAAACCATCTTCCTCTTCTTCAGGAGTAGAAAACTTCACCGACTTGTCATAACAGTTAATATGAACACGGTTATGCTCTAACATATTCATACCCAAAATCACATCTAAACCTCTTTACGGTAAACAAACCAAATCGACAGCAAAGTCTCTATCGAAGATCGACAAGGGACACTTCAAACACAAAAAAGAAGTAGTCACCGACCTCTTGGCTGGAGTATTGACGACCATTTCTCCATTCAAAGAAGACAACACAAGACCCAATCTTTCAACACAATCAGCAGCAATAAAACAATGCGTAGCACCAGTATCAATAATAGTAATTAAAGGAGTACTATTAATGAAACATGTACCTCTGATAAGTCTGTCCTCAACAGTTGTCTGATCCTCCACCAAAGCAAACACTTTACCACTTGACTGAGCTCTTTTTGGTTTCAGACACTGGCTACCAATGTGCCCTTCTTCTCTATAATTGAAACAAATCACATATTTGTGTTCACACTCAGATACAACATGTCCGTTCTTACCACAACGGAAACACTTCTTCACTTCAGTAGTGCGCACATTACTCTTGTGTCCAGGTTTCCCACACTTAAAGCAAACCACACCAGCAGAAGCATCTCCCCCACTAGTCCTCTGACTCTGAGCAACTTTCTGTTTATGTTTACCAGCTGGGGCATCATAAGGCTTACCATGATTCTATTGGTGCTTACCCCTCTTCTCACTGATAATCTTGTAACGAGCATTATTGTCCTCCTCATAAATCCTGCAGCTATCAACCAAATCAGCAAAGACACGAATCTTCTGGTATCCAACTGCCTTCTTAATCTCAGGGTGCAACCCGTTCTCAAATTTGATACACTTTGAAAACTCAGCATTTGCTTCAGCGTAATGCAGATAAAACTTAGCCAACTCAGCAAACTTGGAAGCATACTCAACAACAGACATACTTCCTTGCTTCAGCTCAAGGAACTCAATTTCCTTCTTACCACGGACATCTTCAGGAAAATACTTTCTCAAAAACTCCGTACGGAACACAGCCCAAGTGACATTCTCACCTGCAGCTTCCAACTTCTGACAAGTCTCTAGCCACCAGTCATCAGCCTCGACTGCTAGCATATGAGTCCCATAACGAACCTTCTACGCTGGAGTGCAGTCCATCACACGGAAGATTCTCTCAATCTCTTTCAACCACTCCAATGCTCCATCAGGATCATACTTTCCCTTGAACGTAGGTGGATTCTCTCTCTGGAAAGTCGCCAAGCTACGAGATCCAGCATTCTCGTCAGCATTCGGGTGATTTTCCATCGCATGAGCCATTGCTTCTAAAGCATCAACAAGTGCAACATCATTCCTTCCAGCCATCTCAACTTCTCACTACAACAAAAACAACGATTAGAACTCAAATAACAATACTCGACTGTTAGACAACTACGACTCGACGACATGGTCGGACCAACCTTTTGCTCTAATACCAACTTTGTAACACCCCAATTCTACCCCGGCAAATTATATAAATAAATCAGAGTTATAAACTTCAATCATGCAAACGAATCGGGATGTCACAAATTCTTCTATAAAAAATTCATTGCATTCATCGTGGATATATAACACTTTCAAAACATCGGATGAACCATCATAACATCTTTAATTAAATAACTCAACATCTACACAGCGGAATTCTCAATAACAATTTTATCATCAATACAGCAACTTCGAAACAACACAATTTAATAATAATCAACAATAAAAAACAACAAGCGTTCATCCCCCTGAGTGTTACATATCAGAGCAATGACACCAATTCGAACTACTGAAGGTATACAACCTTCATTCTCGATTACCTGCACGTTACAAACATAAGGGAAATATTCAAATAGAAGGGGTGAGATATCTAACAATATAATAAAACGCATGATAATTAATATATTAAATTAGATCAATAACATCACCACTTGTCATCTCATAATCAACAATAATTACAACGCATATACACATTCATCAACATCAAAATACACTTCTTTATGCAATCATATAATGTGACTCAATACTATGCAAATGCACGTGGTACCATTGGAGCAGAACTCCCATCTCACAAATTTTCCAATTAATAGAGGCATCAATAAGGCATAAGCCTTCATCTCAAAATTCGCCAATACAGGCCATCTCAACGAGCATAAGCTCCATCTCAAAAATGCAAGATATGCGACACAACCATGAATGTAATAACAACACTGAAGTTAACAACATCTCAAATTAACAACATCTCAAAAACTTCTCAAATTAACAACATCTCAAAAGCATTTGAACGTCTCTTCATCAATATCTCATATCATCATAATAATTCATCAAACATCATTTATTTATTATAATCATCAACACAACATCATTAATAACTTATCAATAACAACTCAGTTGTACATTAATACCACAATAATCCATACTGTTATTCTGTAATCTTACATCGTTACTATCACTAATCCTACTGTCATAATTCAAACAGTAGCCTCTAAGCATCTCATCTTCATCATTCTGTACAAAACCAACACAACGACCAACATGGGAATTAATTCTAAATCCTAAATTTGCTACTAGGATTACACTTCTTATTATTCATTTTAATCCTCTAGAACAAAGTTCATCGCGTTAGCTATTCAACGCTTCAAACGACATCTCAAACGGCATCCTAAAACTCATCTTACAGCACTTTAAAACTGAATCTGCCAAAAATCAGGCATTATGGGTCGATGCAAAACCCCTTGGATCGACGCGTACTGCACCAAATCTGCAACATGAGTCGATGTATCCTCTCATGGATCGACTCATCCCGAGTCTTGCACACAGCATGTATCGACACATGCATCCCACAGATCGACTCTTCCTGAGTCT
Source organism: Vicia faba (assembly GCA_948472305.1). Taxonomy (NCBI): domain Eukaryota; kingdom Viridiplantae; phylum Streptophyta; class Magnoliopsida; order Fabales; family Fabaceae; genus Vicia; species Vicia faba. Next base: position 510,612,658 of record OX451738.1, on the reverse strand, counting down.
TTCAACCTTCATGTATCGATGCAAGCCTCTTCGTGTTGACTCATACTGAGTCTCTAGGACCTCATGTATTGACACATCATGTTTGAGATTGACACATCATGATCCTTCCTACATAATTCTGTGATTTTCTCTGCATCTCACTACGGGATTCATGTTTTTAACCCTACAAACTTAATATAATCATGATAAATCATCACCTACAATTATCCTATGATTCTAAATCGATTAAACAACATTGGGACATCATTATTCATCTAAAATTCATCAAATCTTCATCATACATCATCATATACATCCAATTCAAGAACAAAATAGCAATCACCTCTAACCCCACATATCAATCATCATGAACCCAATTATAAAGTCATAACTCCACCCTTACCTTGGATTGAAGGTTGCTCTATAATTTTCTGGTTGAATTCTCGTTCTGCCATTTTTCCACTTTTTCCAGTAGCTTCACTCTCTCCTTCTCAATCCTTATTCTTCTACTGCTTCTTTCTTTCTATTCTATTCCAACAACAATAAAATAACCCTATTATTCTATTTACTCCTTAATGGGCTTAAACCAACACACCCCCTTATTACTTCTATTCCTTCAAAATAAGCCCACATCAAATAATATTATACTTCTAATATTATTTTACCATATAATATTATATCTCTAATATTATTTCTCCACTTAATAAAATAAATCCAATTAATTATAACACATCTTCACAAATATTCCAAAAATAATTTAATTAAATAATTAATTAAATTACAGGCGTTACATAATACCTGTTATGTTATAATGCATGGAAGATGTGTATGAAAATGATTTCAAGGATTTATGAAATTTAAATTTGTATAGACAAAGAATTAACAAATGTCAAATTTCACTAATTATTTCAAAATGACTACAACATGCCTCTTAGGCTTACAAAACAAATCTCTAAGATAAAAAGACCGAACGCATCTTCTTCGACGCAAGGTAGGCGTTCACACTTTGCTCTTCATGCAGTTGCTTTGTAATCTCCAAGACCTTTTTCTCACTAGCATAGAATTGAGCTTCGAAGGCATCACGTTCTTCCTTTAGCTGAATCCAACCCTTTTGCAAGTCTTCAAGAGAAGTAGGCATGTTTGGATGGAGGAAAGTGTACAGGACATCTCCTTCAACCACAAGTTCCATGATAACTGGTAAGATGGAGGGATAAGGCATCACAGGTTTCTGAGCATGAGCTCGTACCCACCTAAGGTATGGCTCAAGGGGAATGGAATTCTTGTGTCCCAGCATCTTACTATCCAATTTTCTTACCATCCTCCAAGCTCGTATAAACCTCTGACGGTAGCTTTGATCGTCTCTCTCGTAGTTGAATACCAATCCTTGGATAAGCATCTCATGAGGACCATCCCTACGGGCATAACCAAACAATCGTAAGGCTAAACAATGGTTATAAGTGATTCCTCCTCTAATGCCAATCAAAGGGACATTAGGGAATTCCCCATAACGGTCGATGATAGTGACGTTCTCCAAGGATCGAGAACACCAATGAATATATGAATGTCTGAGCATCATCAACCTATTGGACAACCTCAAACCTTGCTCGTTCTTCAATACAGACCAGGGAAGACGTGAAATAAACCATCTAGCCAAGAGAGGAGTGCAACATACTATTTTTAGCCAAAATACATAAAATTTCAATGAGGTTCCTGTGGAGTACCATAGATGTTTAGGGTTCTAATACCTTCTGTGATACAGTCGGAGATCTGACTTGGGATGTTTTGCGTTTGATCGCAAATGTTGCAGTTAGCAAGAGTCGCCTACGACTTTTCTTTTATCCAAAAGGAAAGGTGGAAAAGAACAGGAAAGACCTTTGAGATTATTTCTTGAGTTTGGGGGGTATATTATGAAAAGGGAGGGTGTTAGCACCCTTTTCATCCATAGTTATCTATGGGCTCTTAGTTGCTTGCTAGATCACTTGATTTGTTTGAAAAATGTGCTTTATGGTGGTTTTGAAAGTATTTTGAAAAGGCGCCTTCGTTGAGGTAAACTTTATAATAGTTATCATTCGTAAGAACGTATACAAAGTGTTGGACTTTTGAAAATATTTCATGTTTTGAAAGTTTATTTTTGAAAGTGTTTGGTGTTTGTTTTAAAAATGAGCAAGGATGTTTGATTTGAAAGTGAGCAAGAAACTAGGAACAATCTACCTACTCAAAAGTCTTTTGTTTATTTTTCCCTTTCCTTTGATATTGCTATCTTACCATTGATTGGTAAGAAGCCTTATCTTTGGATTTAAATGGACGGGCATGGGTCATCGTATAGTCATGATAGAAATGTTGTGAGATATCTTAGCATTTCTCTTTGAGGGACTAAGATCATTTGAAAGGCAACATTTATAGTGTCATCGAGGGACTATGATGTTGTACTTTTTATTGCTCTTGCTAAGATATCCCACATGCATAACATGACCATTTTTGTAAGGCAACAAGTGGAATTACCCTAAGGGTGCAAGTGTGCAAGTGTGTTTGATTTACATGCATTGTTTATCTTGAATTAGGGTTTACTAATTATTGATTTTAGTCTTGTCATACAAACCCTAATTACTAACATTTATATATGAAAGCGATAAATTGCGGAAAGTAAAATTACTATGCTATTACATCATTAGGGGAGGGGGTATACAAATTTATAAATGGGGGTTGCAAGAAAATTAAACCTAATTTTCTATTACAACCATATTGAATAATGTACAAGAATTGAATAAATATACAAGAAGATAAATGGAAAATAAATGATTTTTGGTTTGGTTTTAATGAAAGGGTTTAGATTTGACCTAATTAAGAAAATAATTAATTAAAACTAAATAAAATTAAACCTAGACTAATTAAGAAAAGAAACTAAGTTAGAAGGCATTTTTAGGCTTTTTTATGAAAGGTTTTAAGTTAATAAAAATAATATGAAAATTAATTAATTAAAAGAAACTTAAGTTCTAAATTAATTTTAAATAAAAAAGAAAAGTAGACAAACCTTAATCTAATTATTTATTAAGAAAAAGAAATCAAATTTGTTAACAAAATGTTTTTGTCTTTTTGTTTTATAAGAAAATAAAATAAAAAGTATTTTTAAATACGTAAATAAACAAACAAAATATCTTTGAATTTTTTTATTAATAAAAATAATAATAATAATAATAATAATAATAATAATAGTAATAAAAAATAATAAAGAAAAAATGGAATAAAATAAAATCAGAAAAAAAAAATTAAATTAAAATAAGAATGTTTGGGCCAGGTGTGTGAAAGTGAAGGCAGGGGTTAGAAGTTTGCAAAAAATCCAAGGCCCACTGACTTAAGGCCCAGGCGCTGCTTGTTGGAACAAAAGAAAGAAAATGTGAAAAATAATGAAAAGTGACAGCGCTGGGGCTTGAACCCATGCCCTAGACATGAAACACGCGCTGCCTTGCCACTGGGGTGGTTGTACATCTGTTGACATAAGTAAAACAATAAATACATAACGTAAGTTAAGTCCTGAAAATGACTTCATCTTCAACCTCCAGCCATGGTTCCTGTAACTTGCTCATTTTACAACAAAAATGAAAGATGTAAACATGGAAGTTGCTCCATTTTTCCATATAAATCCAACCATATAAATATCATAAGCTATAAATCAAAGATGAATGAGAATTTATAAAAGTACCAAATTATGACCTAACTTTTTTCAGAGATTCAAACCTAAAATTCTCTAAGCTCAATCAATATAAATGAAATCTATGGACATGTACAGTTTCAGGGCAATGATATCTACATTTTATCCTCACAAATGCAAGCTTAACAATGCTTAATTGAAAATATAGAAGTTCATAAAAAGATACCTAAAACTGGAAATTGTGAAATGCAAATGAGCTTGATTCAAGGTGCTTCAATGATCAGGTTAGCTTCCTCAAGTTCCCAGGAAGCTAATGCAATGCTTAGCTTGAGAAATGGACGGCTTGAATGGCCTGGAGAAGTCCACTTGTAGAGCTCTGTTTTTCGTTATGGAGGATGATAGAGATGGAGTTACAGTTATGAAACAGGGACATGGATGGACTATATTTTATGTATAGGAGCTTTGTGATTGATTAGGAAGGAAAACGCACGAGGGAATTGTGAGTTACAAGTTCAAAGTCAGAATATGCACATAAATGGAGTTTTGATGCAAGTTATGATTTAGGGGAGTTTGGTAGAGTTTCCGGGTACTTAAACTCATCTCTTAGCTCACAAATAGTGCCTCTATTTGTAAGCAACAAGTCTTGAGACTTGTAGTTGATCAGAATTCAAAATCAAATGTTTAAGCTCAACATGTGATTTTCTTGAAAAATCAACCTTCAATGCTTTGTACTTGCTATTGTAGAGTCGTTACACTTTAAACAAGCTTGATTTTGACTTTGTAGATGGAGTGTGATCATAGGGAACATGTGAGAGGCTCAAGAATTGACTTTTTGCATAAAGCTTGCTTTTCAAGAATGGCAATGTTAACTTTCTTCCCAAAATGGCAAATGGACTTGGACAATGCTTAAACCACTTGGATTATGGCTCAAAAGTTTGTGTAATCTATTAATCATGGATAGATGCACAAGTTATAAGACCTGCAAAGCAAGATTATGCATCCTAACATTGAGATTGGGTTATGTGTTCATCAAGAAATGGCTTGTAATACAAGTTTGAAACCCTAAATTCATGGCTTCGATTATCTTAGCTCAAGTATGATCTCAATAAGTTCTTGGACATTTTGGAAAGCTTGTAACATCCTCTACAACCTTCATGTTGGAAATTTTTGAAAATTCATCTTGGAACTATGTGAAAAATTTCCATGAAGTTAGGTCAAAATCCTGCCTAAACTAGGGCAAAATTTCATTAAGTCTTCAAGTTTCATGAACATGTCTTCACAAATTCATAACTTGAAATCCAAGAATTTCTAGAAAAATTTCTTATCTACAATGTTTTAGATCTCATTGAGATATACAACTTTCATGTTGGAATTTTCCTTTGAATCATCTTGCATCATGGTGTAAATTTGGCTCAAAGTTGTGAAAACAAATGTGAATTTCCAACACTTAGAAAAAATTCTAAGTTTAGAAATTTTGACTTTTCAAAATGAAATATTGACCTTTTGATTTATTGATGAACAATTTTCATATTTTGACATGTCTTGATGAATTGTAATCTTTGAAACTTGATTTTGATCAAAAAGTCAAAGTTTGACTTTTCAGTGTACAATTGACTTTTCATTAGTTGACTGAAATTCAACTATCAATCAATTGATCTTGAGAATGTTTTGAGCCATGCCATTAGGTCAAAATGAATAATTTTAATCCTTTAGATCATGCCTTTAACCAATAAGTCATTTTCTAGGTCAAAAATCAAAGATTGCACCTTCCTAGTCAAAACCCTAATTTTGACCATTTTGCCCTTTTGATGATCTGATCAAATTTCTTGGGGAATTATGATCCAAACTTGATCAATTGACATATATGAGTTCCTAATGTTGATGTGGACCAAACATTATGAATTTTTACTGTAAAATGACCACAATTGACTTTTTCCTAATACATTTGATTTTAGGTTAACTGATCAATTGACTGAGCTAAAATGTGGTCCAAGACTTGGAACTTGACATGAGAAATATTGAGGGTTCAAAATGATCCATGAAAGTCATATGGGGATTTGAAAGTCTATTTGTCCTTGTGAAAACTCAAACCCTAATTTGAGTCATCAGTGCTTAAGGAGGTGTCTTGAGCTGATCAAACCTTGTGTAGTCTTGAACCAATGGAGTTCTTGTGAGAGATTACTTGAGAAATGAGAGGGAAAATTTTTGGGTGCAACACCTTCCCTTTGCATAACCAACCCATGTACCTAGATTCTCTCCCCCTCTTTTTGGGTTTATTCTCTCTTTTCCCATTCCTCTAGAAACAATATAGCGCAGTGGCGATTTTTATTTGATCCGTGCGAGTTAAGTCAATCCAATGGCTTAGTCTCAACATTTCTACCGCTACATCATCATGTGTCGTAGCTGATGCATTAAGTATGAATTCTTTAAACATGTCAATGCTTATGGTTCGAGAGTAGGAATTAATTAAGCAATTTAGAGATATGAGTTTAGCATGTAAAGAGACTCTTGTTAGTGTGAAGTTAGGTATGCTGGAACTGACTAGTGGTATCCTTGACGAGATCATGGAAGGACAGAAGATCGACTTGGGATTGATTAACCGATTATTTTTAATCAATCATGGTTAAAGTGGTGACTTTGGGTTCTAGATATTCCCAAACTTAAGAAGAGTGTTCTTGAGGAAGAACACCATGGTAAGCTGAGTATTCATCCAGGTGCGACCAGAATGTATCAAGATAGGAAGAAGATGTTTCAGTGGCCAGGAATGAAAAATGGAAGTTTCTAAGTATGTATATTCTTGTTTGGTTTGTTAGAAGTCAAAGATTGAACATCATAATTCATTGGGTTTGATGTTGTTGTTGAGTATTTCAGAGTGGAAATGGGATATCATTTCCATGTATTTTGTAACAGGGTTGTCGAAGAATTCAAATGGATGTGATTCCATTTGGGTGATTGTTGATAAATTGACCAAACCAACCCATTTTATACCGATAAGGATCAATTATTCTTTGCATAAGCTAGATAAATTATATATTGAAGAGATTGTGAAATTGCATGGTATTCCTTCGAGTATTGTGTCAGATAGAGATCCGAGATTTACATCATGTTTCTAGGAGAGTTTAAAGGAAACTGTTGGTACTAAGCTGAAGTTGATTTCTATTTATCATTGTAGATAGTTGGTCATACTGAAACAACCATCTAATCGTTGGAAGATTTACTGAGGGCTTGTGTGGTAGAACAAGGGGGTTCTTGGGATAGCTACTTGTTGTTGATTAAGTTTACCTATAACAACAGTTTCCATTCCAGTACTGGGATGGCACCGTATGAGGTGTTGTATGGTAGAATGTGTAAACCTCTTTTATATTGGTATGAGTCAGGCTAGAATATTGTGATCAAACTTGAAATTGTTTAGCAGACGACTGAGAATATCAGGATGATCCAAGAGAAGATGAAGGCTTTGCAGATTTATCAAAAAAGTTACCATGACAAGAGGAGGAGGGCACTTAAGTTCCACGAGGGGGATCATTTGTTTTTTAGAGTTATATCAGTAATTGATGTTGGTCGATCTTTAAATTCTCGAAAGCTCACGCTGTGTTTTGTTGGTCCATACAAAATCTTGGGAAGGATATGAGAAGTGGGCTATCGAATTGCTTTTCCACAACCGTTTTCTAATCTTTATGATGTGTTTCATATGACTCAATAGAGGATATACATTCGGAATCTATCTCATATGATCCAAGTGGATGATGTGTAGGTGAGAGACAACCTGACTGTTAAGGCATCACCCATGCAGATAGGGGATCAGGAGGTGAAGTAATTGCATGGTAAAGAGATTGTCTTGGTGAAGGTAGTTAGAAGGGGTCAGCTGGTGGGAGCATGACTTGGGAGCATTAGAAGCATATGACAGAGTCGTATCCGACTCTATTTTCCTCTGGTAATTTTTTAGGACAAAAATTTCTTAAATGGGGGAGAGTTGTAACGCCTCATTTTTCATATAGGATATTTTATCGTATTCTATTGATTAATTATGTCTATTTGATGATTTATTTAATTGTTGAAATGTTGTGGGAGGTGTGAGTCCTTAATTTAAGAGCATGGTAAAATAATTATGGGTGTATAGAACAATTTAGAATAATTTTTATTAAGTAAAATAATAGTTTTGTTATAGTATTTAGTAAATATAATAAAAATAGAGTAATTGGTCCAAATATGATAATTAAGGAAAATTAGTGGGAGGAAGTAATAATAAGTATTTTAATTTGGGAAAACTTTACAATTTTGAGATGTTTAACCTTAATTATAAGACAATCATATAAGCCTAGGTTTAGGGATAATTTTTACAGTACATAGAATTGGAAAACAAAAGAGGAAGAGACAAGGTTGGATAGAGGTAGAAGAAGAAGAATTCAAGGGAGGATTCCATTGCTTGCTAGGAAAATAAGGTAAGGGGGGATGTGCTTCTCTAATGGGTGTTAAAGCATGTGGGGTAGATGGAGGTACCCTTAACCTCCTTAGGATTAGGTGTTTTGATTTAGAATTATAAATGTTGATGTTATAATGGTATTAATAGATAACTATATGCTGAATTTTGTGTGCCAAATTTGCTTGTATTTTATGTTTTAATGAGTAATGATCTATGTTCCATTATTGGTGATTGAAGGTTTGGAATATGTTATGAAACATGAGAACTATTAATGTAAAAGTATACAAATTTATGAATTAAAGCATGAAATATTATGTTGTTTTAGTAATACGTTAATAGGTTCTTGATTCCTAAGAGTTTTCTGGGAATTTGGACCGATTTGGATGACTGGAAGATGAATTTGGAGTGAACAATTGCACTTTATACAGGAATCGCGATTCTGCAGATCATAAGTTGCAGATGGGCATCATGCCCTTTAGTTCACTGACGGGCATCAACTTTGTGATTCCCATGGCATCATGCTCTTCGAAAGATGAAGCGCATCGTGCCCGTGACGCGTAGGGCTTTATGGCCCCCGGACTGGCGTAAATGTTTGATTTGATGAGATTAAGTGGCAGATTCTGATTTTTTTACTCTTAGGGACTGTTCTGCGAATGTTGGGTACTGTTTGGTGTTGTCTTAGTATACCTTAATAATTTAACTTATTTTTAATTGATTTTATGATTACATGAGGATGTAGATGATGTATTATAATAATTTGGTGACGAAGATGCTTACATGTATCGATAATGATTGTGGAGTATGGATATTTATTGTAGTGTGGTTGTTAATGGTGTTGTACATTCAAATATATATATATATATATATATATATGTATATATGTGTGTGTGTGTGTGTGTGTGTGTGTGTGTGTGTGTGTGTGTGTGTGTGCGTGTGTATGCGTGTGTGTTTTTTTTGGTTACATATGTTATTGTTGATCATACATCATGTTGTCTGAACTTCAATTATTTTTAGTGTGCCTGGATCCTATGGTAGGGATCAAGTTTGAGTAGCTAGTTCCAATGGGAATAAGTGAAGTGTTACCTATGGTGGTGGTGAATATTTTGGTGTGCTCTGGAGGGAATTTAATCCTATGGTGGGGATCATAGAATGAGATGAAGCTAAGTGTTCATAATTGGTACCACATGCATGTTAAGTCGGTGTTGAGTGCATTACATAAGTGTCACATTATGTTGATTGTTATTGATGTGTTGTTTGGATGAGAATACTTGATATGTTGATGTTGATTTGATTAACGTGTGTATTTGTTGTTATGTGATAATCTACTCCTGCTTGTTTTCTAAAATTTTGGCACTTGCAAAACCGATGTCGTATACAATGTCACGACACCAGGATGTTGAAAGCTAAGTCAAGACATCGTAACAACACAGTAAAATTATGAACAATTTAAACAACAATATGGAAGTAAATAACACAGGTCAATTATTAACCAAGTTCAGTGCAACGTCACCAACATCCAGGGGCATCCAAGCTGGGAAGGAAATCCACTATAATAGTATTAGTTTTAAGTTCTACACAAACTCTAATTTTTCCAACTTTGAATCTAATCAATACATGTGATGTTTCTATCTAAGACAATCTTAGATATGAGACCCTTCACACTTCCATTCAATCATACAACATGTCATAAACCACAAAATAATCAAGAAGGAGACACACTTCAATAAACATAATTAACTACTGCTTAAAAGCTTATGAGTGATTCATAAAAACAACTCAACTAACACTTCAACTCAAACATCAAACAATACAAGAGTGGATCACAAAGAACAATGAACAAACTAAACCCTAACTCAATAAACACACAACAACTTTCTCTATATTTGTTAGGTTTAGAGTCTTGCTTTAAATATCCTGAATCCACTTGAGCTTGATGAACAAATCGTGCTAAAACAATCCGCAGATACAATACACTCTTCTGCACACAATCAGGAAAATTATATAATGTTTCCTTATATGTTTTTGACATCCATTCTTGTAAAACAAGGCAACCCATATTATATCTTTGATGCCTTTAGAAATACACACTTACTTAACCACTGATTGCACAAATCATATCTCCATTAAATCTTCAGTGATCTTGCGCTAAAAATAAATCTTCACAAAAGTAAAACAAATATGGAGCTACGATGTCGTTCCAACATGTCAAGACATCTTGTTGAACTACTTGTTTTAAGAAATTTAGACAATCATACCTCAACCAACATAATAACCCCCCCCCCCCCCCCCCCTTTGGAAAATTTTGGCTAAAACAACATGTGCAAAACATAACTTGCTTATACAAACAAAACTTCAGCAAGACATACTTCAAAAGTAAAGCACATTAAAAAATCACATTAGAGGCATACACAGCAGAAAATGGATAAACGCCCAGCCTCATAGAACACAACATCAGAGAGAAATAAACTCTCATAGAGAAAAATAAATTCTCCAGGAAGGATGTCAAGACATCAAGTATGACTTCTCAAACATCCATGCATCAAGCACAAAAAAAAATGTCATCATCAGGCTAGTAAAGAACTCCCTCTGAATGGTAGATTAGACAAAAGAAATAAATATTTCTCCCCTTCAAGTAGTACATCTCCCCCTCAAGGAGACATCGTGACAGTAGATCTACTAAGCAAAACTACAAACCAATACTACTACACTACTCCCCCTTTTTAGACACAATATTGATAAAACCTGCAAAATATTGAGGCAGACAAACATCATAATCACAAAGTATGGAGTCATAGGTCACAAAATAAATGCACACAAGGTGAAAAAATATCCAAGGCATATCCCAAAAAAGAAAAAATACAAAATCAGTAAAAAAAATGGCACAACAGCATCTTCAGTTGTCATCATTTCCAACTGTTTTCATATCTTCATCATCCTCCTTATGTCTTTCATCCTCATACCCATCCGAGTTCTAGGAAGAATCCTCTTCAGAAAAGGCTTTGATCATACTCTCAAGCCTAATCTTCTTCTTAGTGCAAGTCTTGATGGTCTCATCCAAGGCTTTGTAAGTGTCCTTCAGTTCAATAATGATACATGTCCTTGAAGTAGAGATGGTAGCTTCCATACCAGATGCTATGCCAATGTATGGGACATGTTTTCCTATAAACATCCTATAATGCAAAGAAATAGGAGATTCTCTCTTGCAAGAAACATTTGAACTGGTCAAAATACTAGGGTGATGATTAAGAATCACACCAAAAAAGAAGGAGGGAAATTCTATAATCATCTTCACAACAAAAGAGGTAGCATGCTTCATGGTTTGGTAAAAAACATAGGACCCAAAGTCAAACTTGGTTTTGGTCCATACAATGTAAGTGAACTTATCCAACCCCATAGCAATGTTGGAAGTATGATTGGTTGGAACCCAATTAGCAGCTCTAATTCTATGAATGACTGTATACTTCACACTCAAGAAACCAGCTGATAGCTTCCTTTTTCTTTGAAATTATTTAACCTGTTATGCAGTGATTTCCATGCAAATGACATTATCAGATACCTCCACTCCAGCTTGTTCCTCTTCACTTTTTCCCATGAACCTGTTAATGATTTTTGGATAAAATTCAACACACTTTCCTCTCAAATATACCTTTCTGAATACCTTACTCATCTTGTTATCACAATCTTCAAAAATATTAACAATGAACTCTTTTAAAAGCATCTCATAACACTTGTCAACCTAACTTCTTTAACCTAACCTGTTTATTCAGATCCATCACTTCTTTGCACTCAAAGGAATCCTTACCAAGTTCCCTTTCCAAAGCCATTCTTCTTTGGTAAACAAATTTCCACTTCTCAACATTCTCTAAAGAGTGAAACGAGATGTTGTCAATTGGAACTTGAGGTATATTGGTTGTTACCTTCTTCCCAAAATCTTTTTTCCTTGCTGAAAGTACGATGTCTTGAACATCATGTTCGACATCAAAGTTAGAATCAATAGGACTAGAGGGGACTTCCTTCCTCTTCAGAGATCTTTTCTTGGTGGCAGGAGTTACAACTTTATTCCACCTCTTAGCAAGTCCAACAACATGATTTTTTTTGGAGCCTTGAGAGGCTTGCTTGTAGACTCAACAACTTTCCATTTTTTATTATTTAACCTCTTAGCTATCCCTAGAGCCAATCTCTTACCAATAGAATCATCATCCCTAGAGTCCAGTTCATTTACATTTACAATGTGGATTGATTATTCTTCACTCCATAATTTTCCTCTTTGTCAAACATATCATCCTTCTCTTCATATTTTTCAAAGCACTTAATTGGAACAGGCTCACTATTAGAATTTCCATTAGATTTTTCAAGTGAGGTTTCAATAGGATGACCAGTTTGAGCCAAGGATGTAGTGACATCTAGAACAACATCAAACTTGGGTTCAACATTTAATATTTTGGAGATTAACACACGAATACTCTTATCAACAATTTCATCAACAACAACATTCAAACTATGGTTATTAACGCTTTCACGAGTATCATAATCACCCACAACATTTGACACAGTAGGACCCTTTATGGGGGTTGCAATATCAAGTTCAACATTTGGGGTTTTAATTGGGTCAAGATATAGACTAGTAATAGAAAGTGGGTTCTTAATAACAATAGAGGTTTTAATATTCCTATCATCACTGGAAGTCATTTGAACAAACATAGATGGAGATATAGATTCACTTACATTGGAAGGCTTAGCCTTTTTCGCAACAGGTGTTCTAGCCCTATTTTTTGTTGCAGTGCTTGCTGGAACAACGGTGAGGGGAATGGCATGAGTGATACCTTCCGAGAGTTCCATTTTCTTAGATTCATGTGTAACTATAATATTTTATGGAGTGGAAGCATATTGATCTTTTGAAACTTCGCTTGGTGTTAAGTCAGAGGTCTTAGACATCTTGAGATTGATGATATGAAAGAAGGTAGGGAAGTTCAAAGAGGAGTGAGAAAGTGTAATGTTGAAATGGTTTCTCAGATTAAAGAGAACGATAACAATAAATCAGGTAGGAAAATATTTGATATCATGTAGGGGAAATTATGGAAAGTTTGTAATGATTTTCATGAATTAGCGTGCACCACTAACTGGAAAGAAAAGAAAATGTCTGCAACACGCCTCCAAAACAGTAATTGTTATAAATCTTCAAACATGAAAATTCCCAGTTTGCCCCTTAACTTCTCAAACTGATTTGCATCCAAAGATTTAGTAAATATATCTGCCAGTTGCTTCTCAGTGGCTACATGCTTAAGAGTAACAATTTCATCCTCCACAAGATCCCTAATAAAATGGTGATGAATTTCAATAGGCTTTATCCTGATATGTTGAATGGAATTCTTGTATATAATGATTGCACTCAAATTTCCATATTACAATATCATGACATCCTATTTGACATTGTATTCCTTTATCATTTTCTTCATCCAAATCAATTGAGAGCAACTGCTTCCGGAAATAATATACTCAGTCTCAGTTGTAGAAAAAGACACACAATTTTACTTATTAATAAACCAAGAGATAAGATTGTTTCCCAAGAAGAAACATCCTCAAGAAGTACTTTTTTCTGTCATTAACACTACCTGCCCAGTCTGCATCACAATACCCTACAAGCATGAAATTAGTACTATGAGAATACAACATGCCATAATCACTAGTACCATTTATGTACTTTAATATCCTATTCACTTGAGTATTGTGACTCATTTTAGGCTCAACCGGATATCTTGCACAAACTCCTACAACAAAAGCGATGTCAGTTTTGCTAGTTGTAAGATGCAAAAGACTACCAATCATGCTCATGTACAAACTTTGATCCACATTAACACCTTTTTCATCCTTAGTTAATTTTGAGTGTGTTGATGTAGGTGTCCTTATGTGAATAGCATTTTCAAGACCAAACTTCTTCACTATGTTCTTAGCATACTTACTTTGAGAAATGAAGATAGTAGCATCCATCTGTTTGACCTGAATAGAAAGATAATATGGTAACTCACCAACAAGACTCATCTCAAATTTAGATTGCATCTACTTGACAAAATTTTGGACCATCTGATTCGACATCCCTCCAAACATAATATCATCAACATATATTTGAGCAATCATGAGTTTACCATGCTCTTCCTTAACAAACAATGTCTTGTCTTTCCCCCCTTTATTGTATCCATTATTGACAAGAAACTCAGTTAACCTTTCATACTAAGCTCTAGGTGCTTGCTTCAATCCATATAGAGATTTCCTTAGTTTGTAAACGTGATTATGAAAACTAGGATCTATGAACCCCTTGGGTTGTTCAACATACACTTCTTCATTCAAGTACCCATTTAAGAAGATACTTTTCATATCCATCTGGAATAACTAGAATTTTAGCATGCATGACACTTCTAAGAGCAATTTGATGGATTTAAGACAGGCAACAGGAGAAAAATTATCATCAAAATAAACCCCTTCAATTTGAGTGTATCCTTGAGCAACAAGTGTAACCTTGTTTCTGGTCACAGTTAAATTTTCATAAGATTTGTTCTTGTAAATCCATTTTGTGCCAATAACATTCATCCCTTAGGCCTAGGTACTAGGTCTCACACTTCATTCCTTTTGAATTGTCCTAGTTTTTATTGCATAGAATTGATCCAGAATTCATCAGTCAAGGCCTCCTTCACATTTTTAGGTTCAAATTAGGAGACAAAGGAAGCATTGGATATCACATCTTTGGATCTAGTGGTGATCCCTTCATTAAGCTTTCCAATAATAAGTTTCTTTGGATGATATTTCTGAATTGTCATAGAGGGACTTTGTTGGCTTGAGGGTTATCTGATTTAGTCCTTGCTCACTCAATGCTGGATTCAATGTCTTTGACATTTTCTAAAGCATCAGTCTGCTGAGATGATGTTCAGACATCTTCATTGACATCAGTCCCTTTCACAATAATTGAATCATCAACCACAACATTAATGGATTCCATCATGACCTTGGTTCTAGAGTTAAATACCATGTAAGCTCTGTTGTTTGTAGAGTAACCAAGAAAATCCCGTCATCACTTTTGGGATTCATCTTTCTCCTCTATTCACAATCAGCCAGAATGTAGAATTTACTCTTAAACACATGAAAATATGACAGTAGGTTTCCTTACTTTCCATAATTCATAGAGAGTAGATGATGTACCAGCTCTCAGAGTGACACGATTGTGGATATATCAAGCAGTGTTCATTGCTTCTGCCCAAAAGTGATAAGGAAGATTTTTTGCATGAAGCATGACTTTAGTTTATTCTTGTAATGTTCTGTTCTTGCATTCTATAACTCCATTTTTCCGAGGAGTGATGAGAGATGAGAATCATGACCAATACCTTTAGAAGAGAAAAATTCAGAAAAATTGGCATTTTCAAATTCCTTTCCAAGGTCACTTCTGATTTTCACGCTATCCTTCTCTCTTTGAAGATGTTCACACATGTCTTGGAAAACCTCAAAAGTGTCTGATTTTTCTTTGATATAGTTCACCCAAGTAAATCTTGAAAAATCATCAATAACCATATAAACATACCTTTTTCTACCAAGACTTTCAACTTGCATTGGCCCTATTAATGCCATATGGAGAAGTTCTAGACCTTTGGAAGTAGTCTGATGTTGCAGCTTCGGGTGTGACATTTTGGTTTTCTTCCCAATTTGAAACTCACCACATATTTTACCATCTGCATTTTTGAGCTTTGGAAGACCTCTAATAGCTTCTTTTGACATAATCTTTTTGCTACCTTTGAGATTCAGATGTCCCATATTTTAGTGCCACAAATTAACTTCATCTTCCTTGGTCATTAAACATGTGGAAGAATAAGTAGTATCTTATGGTACCCACAGATAGAAATTATCTTTAAACCTAACTCCCCTTATTATAACACCATTCTTTTCTTTTGTAACCAAACATTCTACCATGGTGAAATTGACTTTTAAACCTTGATCACATAACTGACTAATACTGATCATATATGCAGCAAATCCTTTCACTCGAAGAACATCCTCTAGTCTAAGAAGACCAGTACAAAGAATCTCCCATATTACCTTAATTTCAGCTTTAGATCCATCACCAAATGTGACAAAACTGATGTAATGAGACTTGATGTCACCTAAATACTTCTTGACCTCTATCATATGTCTAGAACATCCACTATCAAAATACTAGTATTCTCTAGATGAATCTATAAGATAAGTATGGGCTATAAGACTAGTTTTCCCAACCTCATGTTTCCACTCACTTCTAGCTTTAATCATCACATGATTAGTCCTAGGTTGTGTTGGATGTTTAGGATAACCATACAGTATGTAACATAAAGGCTTTATGTGACCAAATTTACCATAATAATGACATTTACAAGGCAAGAACTTTTCTTTGGTTTGAGTTTCCTGATGTCTGATATGATTTTGTATCATTTGGTAGGACGTCGCGGGATCATTCTTCCTTTCAAGAGGGATAAACCTTATCTCATGAGTTTTTCCTTGTTTATTTAAAGATTGGTAATTAAAAACTATACCTGTTCAGTTTCCATCCCCTTTTCCAACTTGAAGAATTTCATCTAACATATCAGAACCATTGTTTAACATTCTCATAGACTCTGGCTTAGTTGTTTTCTTCCATCTTTTTCCCTCGCCACAGGGTGTTCCCAACCTATGATAACAAATTTATAGGTTTTGTTATCCATGTATATTTTACAAAGGCCACCATATGCACCTTCTAGTACTCGTAGTTGGTGCCATTCATAATAGGTGGTCTGTTAACAAATCCTCTTTCCTTGTCCATAATGCCAGAAAATATCTTCCCTAGAGTTCACCCAAAAAATAGAAAAGGGTTCCCGCTAAGATACTAATTAAAATTTTCGCACATGCAAAACCGATGTCGTATACAATGTCACGACACTAGGATGTTGAAGGCTAAGTCAAGACATCATAACAACACAATAAAATAAGTAACCATTTAAACAACAAGATGGAAGTAAATAACACTAGTCAATTGTTAAACTAGTTTGGTGCAACGTCACCTACATCTGGGGGCATCTAAGCTAGGAAGGAAATCCACTATAATAGTATTAGTTTGAAATTCTAAACAACCTCTGGTTTTACAAACATTACACGTAATCACTACCCGTGCTATTTCTATCTAAGACACTCCTAGATATGATACCCTTCTCACTTCCCTTCAATCACACAACATGCGATAAACCACTAAACAATCAAGAAGGAGATACACTCCAATAAATAGAATCAACTACTTCTTAAATCTTATGAGTGATTAAAAAAACAACTTAACTAACAGTCCAACCCAAGCATTAAATGATATAAGAATTGCTCATAAATAACAATGAACAATGAACAAACTAAACCCTAACTAAACAAACACACGAAGACTTTATCTATATTCATTAGGTTTAGAGTCTTCCTTTAAATAACCTTAATCCACTTGGGTTTTATGAACAAATCGGGCTAAAACAATTTGCAGATATGATACAGTCTTCTGCACACAATCCGGAAAATAATATAATGTTTCCTTAAATATTTTTGACATTCATTCTTATGAAACAAGGGAACCCATATCAGATCTTTGATGCCTTTAGAAATACACATTTACTTAACCACATATTTTGCAAATCATATCTCCATCAAATCTTTAGTGATCTTGCTCTAAAAACAAATATTCACAAAAGTAAAACAAATATTGTGCTACGATGTCGTACCAACATGTCAAGACATCTTGTCCAACATCTTTGTAAACTACTTGTTTTAACAAATGTAGCCAATCACACCTCAACCAACCTAAAATTTGCATCGTTAATTATTTATGTGTATTCTCACCCTTTTGCTTTAATGTTGTCCACCCTGGACAGATTGCAGATACTCAGAAGTGTCATTGTTGAAGTAAGTGTTAGATAGATCTTAGAGTGACTTATGCTAGTTTATCGTTTATTTAGTAGGGTCTTACTCTGATAATGTAACATCGGGATGGGAACACTATCACTTGTTTCATTATGCTTGAATTTATTTTATGATGATTTCTTTGTTTTGTTGAATTTAATAATTGATCTGTTAGATCATAGAAAAATTATTAAGAATGGAATGATACAACTCCTTTTTCTTATGTTATGAAAGTTGAAGTTATGAGGCTAAATTTCATGAGTTACAATATTGTGTTTAGTGATTTATTAATGATTCCACTGTGATAATACACTGAGTGAAGGTGAGCATGCAATGATAGGTTATAAATTGTTATGTTATAACATGTGTTACCGAGCATGCTATGTTTTATTGTGCGTGAAACCCTGAATGGATGTATTTTGTTAAATTAAATTCTATCATAATTATGTGTGGGTTTTAGGGTGTTACAAGAATTGTTGCTGACCAAAAAGTCTCACACCTGATCAAAAGAAGGTCTACATAAAAAATCACAAAGTGTATGGTATTTTGGTGGATTCTCTACATCACTCTGAGTATATCAAGATAATTGACAATTCAACTGAAAAAACCATCTTGCAATCTTTGTGTGCTATCTATGAAGAAAACCAACAGGTAAAAGAGGCAAAGGCTAATCTTTTGTTCCAACAATATGAAATGTTTAGAATGAAATAAGATGAGAATATCAAAACCATGTTCTCGAGGTTTCAATTTCAGGTATCTAGACTTTAAGCTTTGAACATGAGGTATAAAACTTATGATCATATCAAGAAGATTCTTACGAGTCTTCCTGTCAAATATAGACTAAATGTGGCAACAATCCAAGAAGCTAAATACTTGACCACAATAAGTCTTGAAAGCCTGATAAGAAATCTCCAGAGTCATGAGATTGAACTTGCATGAGATAAACCTTCAAATAAACTCAAGTCTCTTGCTTTGAGATCTGTTGGTCAACCTACCAAATCTCCTCAAGTCTGGGAATCTTAAGAAGCTCATTTTGCAACAGGTTCTAATGAAGGCTCGACTGATAAAGAAATGGAATTCTTGATCAAGAGATTTTAGTATTTTGATAAGAAGAACAGAAAACCCCCAGGAAGAAGTAGTGGCTTCAAAGGATCTAGTCCCAAAGATTAGAAAAATGACTAGAAGGGATGCTTCAACTACAAGAATCCTGGTCACTTCATTGCTGAATGTCCAGAGTTGCAGAAGGATAAGTCAAAGAAAGAAATCTATCAGAAGGATTTTCGACGCAATAAAGAGGCAAGCAAAAGATTGTAAGTATTATGGGTTTTGTCGTATCCACAAGGATCGATGCAAGGGAAATAATGTCGTTCAATATTTTCCGTGTTTCTGAGCTTGGGTTAAAATGCATTTAAAACATAAAGTGCGAAAAGTAAATTATGAACAGAAAATAAATACATTCTTTGGAGAGGAGAGAACTCTTGTGGATTTGAATTTCACCTACCCTATCAAATAATTAAATGTATTACTTAGTTGTATGCAACCTAAATTACCCGTCAAAATCATCATGTATCTCCCAGACAGGGGTTATTTATAACGCATTGTGAGATATCAACTGTATTGCTCTCAGAGGTGATGTCGTGCGCAACTCAAACAACACAGAGGTATTAAGAACCAATACCCATGTGAATATTAAGAATAAATATATTTCTAGAATCTAGAACCTAATAGATGTTAATCCTAAATCTGAATTCAAATTGTACATGTCTATAGCAACTCAAACCCAAACAAAGCAAGCAATAATTAATACCGATTTATAAAAGAGGTTTTATATAACACCATGAGGAATAAATATACATATAATCAAGGTAAACTTACATAAAAACCCCAACAAATGAAGGTTACAGAGAGAAGAATGGAGAAGAAAACCAAATCTTCTGTGGTGTAAATCACAAGCAAAGAGGCTTCGACTCTAGATCATCCGATTACAACCTTAAAATGTTATTTTCTAAGCTCAATCATCAAAAGAATATTGGTGATGGAGTTGAGATAAAAATTATCCAACCCATAAACTAAAATGTGATTTTTTCCCTTTATAATGAGATTCTGCCCAGTCTGTCTCGCCCGACGAGCCTGGTGTGAGCCTGGCAGCGATTAGAAAAAATGATTGTTGATTTTGCCATAACTTGATAACCGTAACTCCGATTTTTGCACGCTAAGAAGCATTGGAAATATTATTCAATTTTATATCTAATAATTACTAAATATCAATGAAATTGATTATTTTCTATTTTTTGATTTGAGCCTTAGTCTTTGATGAATTGCTCAAAATCACATCTTTGAAGTTGTGCCTTTGGCCCTTATTACTCAATGCTACAAATATGAATGAATGCCTACCAAATGAATGAAAAACTATCAATAGATACATTAATTACACAAAAACACAAATATACATAATATATACACATTCACACAAAATTTGAGGTTTATTTAAGGATTTTAACAAACAAGAGTTGATCAGTGCCACAAAATTATATACAAAAATAACTACAACTTGGCACTTATTAAACTCTCCTCAACTTAGATTTGTTTGTCCATAAACAAGAATAAATCAATCCTAAAGAAACAAAACTAATCAAAAAGAAATCATGAATAATAAGTTTAGAAAAACAAAAACAAATGTATGGCTCAAGAATCAACAATGTACAAGAAAAGCAATGCTTACCACTATACTACAACAACAACATGAAAATGAGACAAATCCTAAGTACAAAAATAATACCAAACTTTCTAAAACAACACAAGCTCAATCATGAATAACACCTATAAAAATTCATCGAGAGATGAAAAACACACAAAAGTGAGGTACTTGACACTCATCCAACAATCTTGCAAACAAAAGATGAAATTATGCATTCATCCTTAAAACTCATATTGAAAACATAAAAGCAAGAATCACAAGGGCTTTCAAGGTTGTAATATGGCTTGGCTAAATAACAAGAGAAAATTTCTAAAGGTAATTGAAACAAAAACTTAACTAATCCTAAGGGAGTGATCAATTCACAAAGGCTCAAGCAAAAAACTTCAATCACACTTTTTCTTCTTTCCCAAGTGTTACACCAAACACAAAACTTATTCAGCAAAAATATTTGATACCTCTTCTTTTATTTTTCAAAGCTTTTCTATTTTTTCTGTATTTTTATTTTCATTTCTTTTTCATATTGTTTTCTTCTCTTTTTCTTTTTCTCAATCTCATAGCAACCAACACATAAGTAAATAATCATTCTCTCTCCAAGTTGAATTCAACCAACATCAAAGTGTGAATGCTCCCTACTTTCTAAGGTAAGGTAAAAATTCAAACCATAAATCATGGCTGAGGGTTCAAGAAACGAAAAATTAAAATCTATTCAAAATAAGTGAACGAAATACTCATTGACAAGCATCATGTTCAAAGGCAACATGGATATTGACAAAAAAGATCAAAGGGGTTACCAAATTCTTGTTCACTGACAAGGTAAATTACTTTTTGGCCAAGTGGTTGTTCTCAAAATAAAACAAATGCCTTGATCCTTTTCATGCTTTCATATAATCAACACAAATAAAAGATTAAACATAATAAAATCTAGTTAAAATAAGAATGCCGATCTCCTGCATATATGAACAATGGAAAGCTTCGTGACATTTATCTCCATTATCTTTGTTAAGAATCTGCTTTTGGCTAGTCTTCTTTTCATTGTTGATTCGCCTTTGTGCATGCGTCCTTTGTTAAGAGTCTACTTCAGTCGGTCTCTTTCTTATATGTGTTTAACTTTGACCAGACACATATATTTTATCCCCAAATCACCTTTAATTGGTGTTCTTTCTCCAGGAGTCTATTTGCGGTTAGCATTCCTTGTTGGAGACTTCTTCGGCTGGTCTCTTCCTTGTTTGTATATGTCTAATTTTACCTGGCATGTACCCCATATCTTCCTTATGTCCGCTACCAACTCTGGGAATGTTTATTCAATATCTAACATATGTGTCCTTTCCTCTGAACATATATCATTGGTATCTTTAAAAGGGATTTCTTCGGTTAGCCTTTGTCGTATGTTTGCTACCAACTCTGAACATAAAGTTGTGGTATCATTTGTAAAGATTCCCTTCCTCCGGTCTCTTTATGGTTATATGTTCGCTACCGACTCCGAATATATATTAGTGACATATTTGTAAAGAGTCCTTTCTTTTGGTCTATTTCTTATGTGTCTGCTACCAAATCCAGATATGTTGATGTCCTTGTTAGAGTCTCCATCGACCAGTCTCTTATCTCTATATGTCTTCCCTTGGCGTGGCATACATTCAGTTCTTAAGTTTGATAATTTGCTTCCTCTTCGACTTCTAAGTCATGAGTTTACTGATTTGTTTCCCCTTTGATCCCTGAATCGTGAGTTTGTCGATGTGTCCTCTCCGATCCCTGAGTCACAAGTTTCCAACCCCTGAGTTGTTAATTTGATTTCTTCTTCGACTTCTGAGTACAAACTGATTTGATTTGATTTCATCTCAAAAATGATTATGATCGGAGAATAAATTGAGCACGGTCTTAAGACTGGTAAGATCCAGAATGTTGCTACTACTTTTGGATTCCCAGATCAGGATGACGGAGAAACTAGTGCAGTCTCTGAGGACGAAGAAGCTCTTGCTTATCCTCCATTTAGGATTCCTTGTAAGGTGACGAAAGCTACTTCTAGCCAGGATGATCTACATATTTGTGTTGTAATTGTTAACCAATCAGTAGTTCAATTTGTTCAGTATGCTCCTCAGCAGTAAACCTATCGCTAGAAACGTATACAACAGGGGAAGCAAAGGGAGAGAAAGCCAAAAAGAGTGTTCGACATTGTTCCTATAACTTATGGTTAGTTGTTCCCCCAGTTGCTCAATCTTTCTTTGGTGGAACCCAAGCCATTGAAGCCTGACATTCCTCCTTATTCTGTGGATTTTGATCCTAATGTGCAATGTGATTACCATGCTGTGGCACTAGGCCATTCCATTGAAAACTTCAGGGCCTTCAAAGAAAAGGTGCAAGACTTGCTTGACACAAAGGCTATCAATTTCGAGCCAGCTGGTCAAATTTGAAGTCTCCTTTGACTCAGTGGAGTCAAAACTGCGAGATCTTTGTCTGAAAAACAAGTCCATATGGAGACTAGTCTCCTCAACATGGAAATTTCAAATTACATTTGCATTTCATTTGTAATCTTTCTTTTTTGGTTCAGTACTTTCTTGTTTGCAAAACTTACTTATTTTTTAATATTAATCATAATGCATTGAATATGTTTGTCTTGAATAAATCCATTCGTATTCACTCATTTATGTTTTTTATGATTTTTGATATTCAACTCTTGGTAGTAAAGCAAAAAAATACCTCTGAAGGGAGGATGATGAGTAATATACCAAAAATTTCCAACGGTGTGCTTTTGAATAAAAACCCTGTTGACGATGTACATGCATTGTTTCAAATTCTTAAACACCAGACATATAAGGGAGTGAAACCCTCGTTAACCCATTTAAGCCTCGAAGTAGGAGTTTTCTTTTCTTGTCAGAAAAAAACCTCACATTTAACCCGGGGCATGGTAGATTTCATTTAATCTGATTAGGCGTTCAAAACTCATCAAGAGTGCGCATCTAAGGATACAACAACAATTATCCTTCAAAAGGTTGAAGAAAGTCAAAACCGCAATGGTAAACCCTCATCTATCAGCAGCATGTATCACACAGAACAATATCCCAATGGGAATCTCTTGCACATCAGGAGGTCAACGAATGACCATACCACAATAGTTATCCTTCATCTACCAAGGACTCTGACAATCATGATTCTTTCAACGAAGTTGAAAACGACTCGAAATCACACCAAGTGTTCAAAAAGAAAAATAAATGATGAACAAAAAATACAAAAAGTCTCGCTAAGTTGAAACTTTGAAAACAAGTCGCTTAGACAAAAGTTAGGGAATCCCGCTGGACTTTAGAGTCAAATCCAAAAGAAACTTGTCAAGGCAAAATTTAGGGAAAGCGAAAAGCACGAAAAGCGAAAAAAAGGGTTATAAAAATCTTTAACAAGGAACCAAGTCGTGTGATCAGATACCAAGAATGAAAGAGGTGAGTGACTATCGTGTCTAAAAACCCTCTTTGACTCCTCAACCATTGTAAACTCCTCTTGAGAGATGAGTGCTCATATCGAGTTAACTGAATGTAAGAATGGAGAAGTTCACGGAGAATGGGTGGACACCAAATAATTTTGAGCCTTAAATACTTTTTTCTACAACCGTGAACCAGCCCACGTTACAACCCTGAAAAGTCCTAACTGAAGCATGGGTTAATTTGAAAGGCCATTGTAACGAGAATACGGTAATATAACTCCTAGGAGGCTTGCTAAAACTTGTGAGTTGGTATCACTCCATCTTTTTATTTTTTATTTTTTCTTCTTTCTCACAAGAAAAAATTCGATGTTTCAACATCTTTTCAATAAAAGTTTTTTAAACTATAAGAAAAACATGAGCTTTGCATTAGAATTATAATTCTTAGAATAAACATTCTTTGCATATGAATAAGTGCTTAAACATCAAGTAATCTAGCATAATGAGCATTAGACCGAAGTTTGATTATCCCAAGGGACAAATTGCTTCAGGAATGTGTTGAAGTGCAAATAATTTTTGAGAATGATCTTAATCTGGGGCAGACCTGCTATTGACTCTGTTGAGTAAAAGAATACCAGTTTGAGAAATAACCTGAAGCAGATTGCAAAAGTTGAATGCCTATAGTCTCCGTCAAGTAGTGGTGCATTATTTGCAGTTGGTCCCGAGGGATGTATTTCTTCAAGTATCCGATTGGAGAATAAGGCAATTCAAGTTGAAAAGTACGGTCGTGTACTAACCTACTTTCAAGACGTAATCCATCTATCCTAAGGATATGTTGTCTTCATAACTACGCGAGCCTCTCATTTCTCCATAAGCATGATATAAAGAAAAGGTTTGTCAAGATTATGTTAAACAGGGGCAAGCAGATTTAATACTCCATTGAGTAAGCGCTCAGCCAATTTGAGGCATTCAGGTCAGAATTTGATCCCTCAAAGTGCAGTCAAACAGGATCAGTTATGTCAAGATTTTCCTAATTTCTCTGAGAATTTGTTGATTAAAGGAGAATATTTTCAGAATCTGAGGATGCATGGGCATTCACTCATGCATTGTTGAAACCATATCCAACTTTGTTTAGCCAGGAGCTGTGTTCTAAAGTTCACGACACTGGCGTTATTTATCTTGCTGGTACAGATCTCAGAAAGTCCTCTCGAGGCAATTTTCTTCAAAAAAACCTATAGATTGGGGCAATAAATTATGCATGGGAACTTCCTGTTCTTCAAGGGTTAATCGTATTAAGTCCATGTGCAGGCTAAACAACTTGTGAATTTGAAAAGCATGTCGAGAAGTCAGGATCGTTATCCTCGGCTCATCAGAGACTTAGGTCCATTTATTGATGTTCCTTAATCAGATGCAAGGATTATTATCTCCAACTGAATTTAGGATTCTTATCCTCAACTGAGATCAGGGTTTAATTCCAGGTTGTGGGTTTTCTTCAGCGCGTAGCATTACCATTGATTTGGAGCATTACACTAAAAAGAAAATTTTCAAACATGCATTGAAGCATAAGCCAGATTAAAGTCTTTTTTAGGCACCCTTTATATCTCCGAAGAGATTATATCCATCAGAAATCCCAAGTGGTATTCTCCACAGGTTTTCCTCAAGACATATATTCTTGTTGTTTCTATTTGTAAACATTCTTGAACTCGTGTCCGTTTCTCACAAATCCACAACCCAATTCAGTTAACAAGCGTCTTTCTTTTTGAAAACCCTTGTTGCGGTATTTTTGCCCGTGTTTTCCTTTGTAATTAGAGTGCGAGTAAGAGTCAGTGTATAGACTTTCTTGCTTCTCAAGTATTTGAGTATCCATACTTGGTGTGTGGTAATTCAGATAATTTCCACTCTTGAAGAATTAAACCCTGCCTTTGGCCTGAGGGATTTTGTAGTTCTTGCGTATTTGGAATCTCTTAAAGCCTAACTTGTGTTGGCAATCCTTGTTTAGAGTCCCTATAATTGGTCTCTCTTTTTTCTAATCGCAAGTTCTCCTTCGACTGATGTCTTGTTTAGGGTTCAATACAAACGTGAATCCCCAGTAAGTTCTTTCCCCAAGAGTCCCATTCGGCTGGTCTCTTTTCTTTGTAATTTCTCCTTCGATCGGTGTTCTATTTAGGGTCAATGTCTATTTTTATCCCCAATAGGTTCTCCTTTGATTGATGTTCCTTCATTAGAGCCTTCTTCGGTCAGTTTCTTTCTTGTATATGTTTAACTCTGGCCTGACACCTATCTCCATTATCTTTATTAAGAATCTGATTTTGGCTAGTTTTCTTTTCATTATTAATTCTCCTTTGTGCATGAGTCTTTGTTAAGAGTCTACTTCGGTCGGCCTCTTTCTTATATGTGTTTAACTCTGACCAGACACGTATATTTTATCCCCAGTTCGCCTTCATTCGGTGTTATTTCTCCAGGAGTCTATCTGCGTTTAGCATTCCTTGTTGGAGTCTTATTTGGCCAGTCTCTTCCTTTTTTGTATATGTCTAATTTTACCTGGAATGTACCCCATATCTTCCTTATGTCCGGTACCAACTCTGGGCATGTTTATTCGATATCTAGCATATGTCCTTTCCTCATGACGTATATCGTTGGTATCTTTGATAGGGATTTCTTCAGTTATCCTATGTCGTATGTTCGCTACCATCTCCGAACATACAATTGTGGTATCCTTTGTAAATAGTCCATTTCTCAAGTCTCTTTCTGGTTATATGTTTGCTACCGACTCCGAACATGTATTAGTGACATCTTCGTAAAGAGTCCTTTCTTCCAGTCTCTTTCTTATGTGTCTGTTACCAAGTCCAAATATGTTGATGTCCTTTTTTGAGTCTCCTTCGGCCAGTTTCTTCTCTCTGTATGTCTTTCCTTGGCGT
Source organism: Vicia faba (assembly GCA_948472305.1). Classification (NCBI taxonomy): domain Eukaryota; kingdom Viridiplantae; phylum Streptophyta; class Magnoliopsida; order Fabales; family Fabaceae; genus Vicia; species Vicia faba. Next base: position 510,585,661 of record OX451738.1, on the reverse strand, counting down.
GGCATACATTCAATTCTTGAGTTTGCTAATTCATTTATGTGACCGGTGGAAATAGAAATGACTGTTTTTTAGCTGGTTTCACGAAATGTCGCGGTAAGCAAGAGTCGCCACCGTCTTTTATATTCTCCGATATGGAAAGGACAAAAGCACAGCAAAATTCCTTATTCGAAGTAGATTTATAGAAAGGGAAGGTGTTAGCACCCTTTCTATCCGTGGTTATCCACGGGCTCTTAGGTACTTGCTCTTATGTTTTCAAAAGATGTTTGCTTTTCAAGTGTGTGTGGGTTTTGAAAAAGTTTGTTTGAAAAACTTCTAAGTAACTCTTGTATCAGTCCTCAAGAGTGTATGAAGTGTTTTGTTTGAAAACTTTTTGAAAGTGTGGGGTGCGAAAAGTTGTTTTTGTTTGTTTTTGAAAAGAGCAAGTACCCATGAGTCATCTACCTACCCTAAGGAGTTAAGCTGTGTAAGTGTCCTTTAGGTAGTGCCATCCCACCATTGAGAGGTAGGTAGCACCACCGTTGGAGGTGTTCGGGTCAATTCGATTATCGGGACTGTGTGGTCACCGAAGCAATGGTAGGACAACTTAGAAGTAACCCTAACGTCCTAGATCCTTTTATCCGAGGCAACCGTTTCGAGGCAACTGTTTCGAGGCAACTGGATCTTTAGACAAAGGGTGACCTCTAAGACGTCCTATACTTGATGACCACGTTTCGAAGGCAACGAGTAAGGCGTACCCTAGAAGTGGTGTGTGCATTGTGTGTTGTATTCAGTTAATGTTTTTGTACATGTGAGCTACGAGTTGTTTTTATTTACATACATTCTTTCATGCATTTAACAGTTAGGGGGTACGGAAAGTAAATTGCGGAAACATAAATCCTACGCTATTACAAGGCCCGGGTCTATACATCGCCAAAAATACAAAAGACCCGTTTTTGGTAAATAAGTGCGAGAAATAAAGCGGTAAAAAAATCCTAATTACTATTACATCCGGAGGCAGTTACATAATAATCAAAAATAAGGAATTAAAACCAAAATGTGAGCGAAAGAAAGAATCGGGAATGTCTTAAGGGTGTTGACCCTTTTTAGAAAAGAAATTGATTTTTTTTTGGTCTTTTTGGTGATTAAATGAAATTAAAAAACTAATTGTTACTAATTAATTAATTTAATTAAAAGAAAATATATTTTTTGTGTTTTTTATGGAATAAAATAAAAAGAAAATAAAATTAAAAGTTAATTTTACCTAATTCTAAATCTATTTTAATTATTAAGAAAAGAAGTTAAAATTGCCTATTTAAAACTAATTTATTTGTTAATATTTTATTTACAAAAATAATATGAGAATAATAATAATAATAATGTTAATTCTATTTTTTTGATTTTTATGAAAATATTAGTTAGTTAATTATGTTAATAAAAAATTAAAAAAAATGTTAGGAATTAAATTGGAAAAATAAAAAATGAAAGGAAAAGAATAAACCAATGGAAGGGGGTATTGGGCCAGGAAGGAGGGTGCATTGTTGAATCTTGGCCCATTTGAACCTTCAGCCCGTTTGACTTTTTGGACTGAGTGGAGCGCTGTTAACTCCTGAGCATGGTGCTCCTGCTTTCTGGGCCCTTGGATTTGCATCTGTGGACACTTGGCTTGTTGGATGTGTGAGGTGCATGGTGTTCAACGCTTTGGAAACTGCACAGGAAAGCATTTGAAAAAATAATATGGAAATTATAGGGGACCTGGGAATCAAACCCAGGTCCCAGAGATTGTAAACCACGTTTCCAGCCACTGAACCACTTATGCGCATGTGTTAGTAAAATAGAAAAGAAATATAATATAAAAAATACGCGTTATATGCTGAAAAACAAAAAAGAGCGGGCATGATTTGAATGGACCAATGCCTTGCTGCCACGCCTTTCGTCTTCAACCTTTCCTGTAAACATGAAACACATAGCGGGGGTTTTAAACCCCCACAAAATACAAGCATTATGAAAATAGCGATTAGACGCTCATGAAGCATAAATTGGGCGCGAGGTGTGCATCATGCTCGTCTCATTGTGCTGAGTTCAACCATGCCTGTTTAGAGTTTCAATTTTACAGCATGAGAAAGACCCCAATTTCAAAGCTCTGGAAACCCTAATAATCGCTAATGGTGGATTTCTATTCAGGGCACTACAACCAAATTGGACTATGCCAATAGCTTCAGAACATCCCTATTAACATAAATCAATTCAAAATAATGGTTAAAAACACATGAATGATGATATGTAATTATGAAAAATAATTCAAACCGTGTGAGTTGTGTGCTTTGATTCTGATGGTGTTAGGGCTCGTTTGTGCTTGCAAAAGGATCCTGGCAATGTAAGGGGCGTGTTTGGATCAGAAAGGAAGCTTAAATTGGGCTGCAAGGTGGTTTTCAGTTTGTCACTTTTCCTTGGAATTTTTGAAACTGCTTATGCTGTATGGAGTGTTTCTAGGTCGTGTCTTGTATTGCCAATGCTTGCATATCTGTATATGAATGATAATCAATCACAATAAGGAGCCTTGAAGCCTTGCAATTATGTTTTGGATTTTGCCATGAACACCATTTAAACAACTTTCCATTTTTGTCAAAATTTGAATTTCTATGCTTGAAATAGGTCTTGCACGAGTTTGGAAGGTGAATAATGGTGTATCAAAGCTATTCAAACCACAAAATATCCCTCCATTAATTTCTTTGATTTTTATTTGAATTTTAAAGATTTAAAATGAATTAAATCAAATAAAATTAAATAAAAATGGAAAAATTAATTTTTAATCTTGAAATAATTTTTGGGACACGTGGGAGGCATGGCCAAGCTGAATCAAGTGGAAAAAGTGAGCCCTTTTTGTCAAAAATGAAGTTTCAAGGATAATTGACTTTGGCCATTTCACAAAAATTTCCCAACTTCTCCAATGCATATCTTGCTCAATTTTGAAGCTATGAACATGTTCTTGGACATTTTGAAAAGGTCTTGAAGTCCTATATCCAATGTCTTTGGTCCCATGTCATTTTGATTTACCAATATCAAGTTATGGTGTTTGACTTAAAGTGCCCTTTTGTTGACTTTTGAAAATGACATATAATGTTGAAATTGATAACTTTTTGTGAGAGCATTTCTTGGACTTGGAATGTGAAGATGAATTGTAGGAAATGTCCTCCCATTCAAAATGAGCATTGGATGGGATTTTTCTGATGAACCATGAAAAAGTTATGCCTTGGTCAAGTTACAGTTGACTTTTCAGCTGTCCAAAAATAGAAACTTTTGCATCTTGATGATTTTTGAGCCATGCTTGCGGAATCATGATCAAGAATTGATAAAATGATGATTGTGGATTCAAAATAAGATGTTGACCAAAAATTTTGACTTTTGACTGCCAAATGACCATTTTGCCCCTACAGTTGATTGTGAGGCAATTTAGGGTTTTTGACTGTGCAACTTGACCTTGTGAGCCTTGAAACTTGGCATGTAGATGCTTGACAATGTGTATAGGCATATGTGACTTGATTGAGCCCCTTGAAAACCTCAACTTCCTTTCAAGAACCAAAACCCTAATTTGACTGGCTGAGGAGGGTGTTTGAACTGTGCAACCCTTGAGTAGACTTGAGCAAATTGGGATGATGCTTGTCAAAACTTTGAAGAATATGGGAGGGCAAATTTTGGGGTACAACAGTTGCCCCTGTTCAATCTTCTTAGACCTGAGGATGTAGATTGGCTTGTGTGCCTTTCGTAATCCGAAGGTGGAAGATGATTGAACACTAAAGTGCCCAAAAATTTGCATTCACATAGTAGAATGTTAGCAGTGTGATGTAGGGAATGGGCTTACAGATGCCATTTGGAGAGATGGTGGATAGGGGGATGGGCTTATAGATGCCATTTGGAGGTGTCGATCGCGTAAGAGATTCCTTAGAGAGAACTTGCGTACCTAAAAAAAGAAAGATAATTACCTGGCCTGTTACAGGGGTTGATCTTCATACTCTTTATGTGGATATGCCCTGGCTGGATACAGGTATCGAATCTTCAATCAGTTACTCACAGATGTGCCCTGGCTAGATACAGGAATCGAATCTGGAATTAGTCGTCAACAGATACGCCCTGGCTGGATACAGGAATCGGATCTTCAAACTCTTCAGACGTGCCCTGGCAGGATACAGGAATCGAGTCCGGAAATAGTCGTCAACAGATACGCCCTGGCCGGATACAGGAATCGGATCTTCAAACTCTTCAGATGTGCCCTGGCAGGATACAGGAATCGAGTCCGGAAATAGTCGTCAACAGATACGCCCTGGCTGGATACAGGAATCGGATCTTCAAACTCTTCAGACGTGCCCTAGCAGGATACAGGAATCGAGTCCAGAAATAATCGTCAACAGATACGCCCTGGCTGGATACAGGAATCGGATCTTCAAACTCTTCAGACGTGCCCTGGCAGGATACAGGAATCGAGTCTGGAAATAGTCGTCAACAGATACGCCCTGGCTGGATACAGGAATCGGATCATCAAACTCTTCAGACGTGCCCTGGCAGGATACAAGAATCGAGTCCGGAAATAGTCGTCAATAGATATGCCCTGGCCGGATACAGGAATCGGATCTTCAAACTCTTCAGACGTGCCCTAGAAGGATACAGGAATCGAGTCCGGAAATAGTCGTCTACAGATACGCCCTGGCTGGATATAGGAATTGGATCTTGAAACTCTTCAGACGTGCCCTGGCAGGATACAGGAATCGAGTCCGGAAATAGTCGTCAACAGATACGCCCTGGCCGGATACAGGAATCGGATCTTCAAACTCTTCAGACGTGCCCTGGCAGGATACAGGAATCGAGTCCGGAAATAATCGTCAACAGATATGCCCTGGCTGGATACAGGAATCGGATCTTCAAACTCTTCAGACGTGCCCTGGCAGGATACAGGAATCGAGTCCGGAAATAGTCGTCAACAGATACGCCCTGGCTGGATACAGGAATTGGATCTTCAAACTCTTCAGACGTGCCCTGGCTGGATACAGGAATCGAATATGGAAATAGTCGTCAACAGATATGCCCTGGCTGGTTCCAGGAATCGAATCTTCAAACTCTTCAGACGTGCCCTGGCTGGATACAGGAATCGAATCTGGAAATGATCGCTCACAGACATGCCCTGGCTAGATACAGGTATCGAATCTGGAATTGCGACAGTTGATAGTAATCGTCTTTGGATTGACCTTTTTCCTGAAAAGGTAAAACATCAGTTGTATGCAATGTCATGATGTATGAAAAGCATGACGTCATGATGTCCTCAAGAATAAATGAGATTGTGTGATATGATGCGCATGTGCATGCATTATGTATGTAAGCAGGATGTACGAAATGTGATATGTTTATGAATGTGTCTGGGAAAATAAATCCTTGACGAATGCCGGGAAGTTGAATCCTGGGCTGATGTTGAAGAGTAGCGTTCTTCGTTCCCGCTGGGGATGAGGATTGCAAGAATAAACCGGTAGGAGAAGGTGACCCGTTGGGGAATAAACTTGGCGAAGAGATTACTCTGCGGGGAATACTCTGTGGGAAGAGAGACTTCGCTGAGGTTGGATGATAACTCCGCTGGGGATTCCGTTGATGAGCTCTGTTGAAGGATTTTGATGATGACTCTGCTGGGGATAGGAAGAACTTTGCCGAGGACGATCTTTCCGTGGTTTTTAGCTGAGGATAACTCAGTTATAAGCTCTGGTGGAGAATAACCTTGCAATAAAGCCGGGTAGACGCGTTCGTGCTCTGCAGGGGTAAGCTTCCAAAATCTACTGGGGATAAGCTTCCTGCTGGGGAGATTGATTTAACTCTCCTGGAGAGACTTTTGGACTGTACTGGGGAATGGCTCCACTAGGATGTCCGTATTCCGCTGGGGAACAATCTTATATTAAGACTGCCGGGGATGCTTGTTTAAGGAACATCTGCATACTCCGCTGGGGAATGTTTGAGATTTCTGGGGATACCCATCTTCCTTAAGGCTGACAGTAGACTAACTCTGCTTGGGGAGAGTGTTGCTGACTTGCTGGAGATACAGTGCCTTGTTAAGGCTGACGGGAGACCCACTCTGCTTGGGGAGAGTATTTATGATTCTGGTCTTAGTCAAATTCTTCAACCGAATCTACCTTGTACCTGGAGGAAAGCAGCTGTACCGTTTGGGTAATTCTTATTGCCCCAGCTTCTGTGGGAGAAGGCACCTGTAGAGGTACTTGAAGACTGCTGATTTGACAAATCTTCTTCTGGTAGGCAAGTGACAAGATGACGGGACATAGTCGTACGCTTTGATCCCTAACTTTTTCCTGGATCGCCCTTTCGGGTTTTCAATCCAACGGGATACCCATTTTTGCCCAAGCCGCCTTTTCCGGTTTTCGACTTGCCGGGTGTACAATTTTTCATTTCATCCCTTATTTTTGCCCGAACCCTTTTGATTCGCCGGGAAGCCCTTATTTTTGCCTAGGTGTGTCAACCTAGCAGGTCTTTGATTATGCGCCGTATTTTTTCGACTATGTCCGCGCTCTCAGGATGTAGGGGGGGTGCCCCTGTTGTTGTGTTGCCATGCCACCAGAAGATCTTCGTTTGATCGTCCAATGCCCCAAGTGACTCAGACGGAGATTTGCCCCAAGCTGGTTGGCCTTTTGAGAGATTCTCCGAATCTTGACTTAACTGCCCCAGGTGATGGACAATGATCATGCCATTCCCCTTGATTGGAGGTGCTTTTGTTCATTAGACATTCGTCGTGCGAACTTCTATGTTGTTCAAACAAATAGTCATATGCAAGCAATGTTATATTAAAATGCAAAGCTCATGTCTGTCTTGAAGTTTTTGAAAATGTGGTTTTGTAAAACAAATGAATTTTGTAAAACGTGATGTCAACTCATTATTTTACCGCCAGCCTTAAGGAGTCAGGATACCTTTCATAACAGTATGCTTTTGAACCAACCCATGCTTCAGCTAGGACTTTTAAGGATTGTAACGTGGCCTGGTTCACGGTTTAAGAAACAAAGGATAAAGGCTCAAATTTATTTGTACCCACCCGTTCTTCGTGATGTTCTTCAAACCTAAGCTCAGCTAATCGTGCATTAGACCTTGTTTGGGTCTTTACTTGATATTCCGGTGATGGTTCGGATATTGACAGTTTATTTTGAATAGGCAGTCATTTCCTTTTGTCGAGGGTTTGTTGGACCTCTCTCTTTTTGATTGTGTTATCCCTGTTTTTGCCTGAACTGTTTCTTTTAGGATTACAGTCAGCGGGATGCCCCAGTTTTTGTAAGTCTCTTTCATAGGTTTTGACTTAATGGGCGTTTATTTTGAGGGATAATGACTGCCTGTCTTTATGATTATTCTGAACCATCACTATCTTTTGTTTTGTGAGGACCTCTTTGGTGCTATTCGTTGTGCACTTGGATCAACTGAGAAAACTACCCTGCCCCAGGTTATGATTAAGGGTTTTAATTTTCGAAAAGAAAAACTCCTACTTCTTTGGCTCAAAGGGGTTAACGAGGGATTATCTGTCTTATAACTCCAGTGTTTAGGAATTGAAACAATGCCTGTACCTCATCAGCGGGGTCTGTTCAAAAGCATACTGTAGATCGTGGTATCGTTCTCGTCATCCTCCCTCAAGAGGCTTAGAATTTTCAACCCAGGGTTGATCATCATAAAAATATGAAAACAGTTTGCATATAGCGAATGCGAATATATTGATTCAAAACAGACATATGTGATGCATTGATAAAGTAATAAAGTTTGCTATGACAATAATTGTTTGAACAATCAAAAGAAAATTACAACTTGAAAAATCTAATGAACAAAAGTCTTCTAGTTTGAACTAGTCACTTCAAGTGATGAATCTTGCAGAGATAGTAGAAGAACTCAGCCTGGCCATCTTGGGTGAATTCCACTGCTCCTTCATCAATCAGATCCTGGATCTTGTTCTTCAGAGACCAGCAGTCGTTTGTGGCATGCCCCAGGCTGTCCGAATGATAAGCGCAGTGGGCGTTGGGGTTATACCTTGAAGGTGTCTTGTTAGGGTTCTTAGGAGGGTCCCTTAGAGTTACCAAATTCAACCTCAACAGATGTTGTAAAGCTTGAGACAGCGACATGTTGAGCTTGGTGAATTGCCTCCTAGGCTTGTCTGGCTTGCTCTGATCAACCCGTTGCTCTGGGCGAGGTTGTGGTTGGACCAGTGAAGTGGTAGCAATTTGGAGAGGTCTAATCTTCACCATGCCATACTCTTGTCCTCTCGGAAGCTGATCAATGACCTGGTCCCTGACTTGGACTGTTTGTTTCATGTTGTGTCTGTCTTGATGAAGTTGACTGATCATGGTCCTCAACTCTTCTTGCTCCTGAGCTAAGCCTTGGATGAGATCCATTTGCCCCATCATCTGGGTTCTCATTGTATCTACCTCAGCTTGCAGACGTTTCAGCCGTTCGTCCTTATCATCTTCGGGACTTTTCTTGGCCAATTTCCCCATGAGGAGTGTCCTCAACTCTTCCTGCCCCTTGGATAGGCTTAGGAAGGTCTCCCTAAACTGAGTCTCTTGAGCATGAAGACCCTGGTTATCTTGTTGGGAAGCCATTGCTGAAATAAACAGCGGAGAAGGTAAGTGACTTGTACAAAGGGTACCTGTAATGCAATGATATGTATGATATGCATGCAATGTTTTCAAGGGTCTCGCGGGGTAAACAAGAAAATTGTTAGAATTTGAATTTTGTAGCTTGATTGAAGGAACTTCATTTTATTGAGAGTCCTTCTTCAAGAGTCAAGGCTCACCATATCTAGTGGGTCATAGCCCCTGACTCAAGTTATCAACCTTGGCTAGGGGAAAATAAATCCCCTTTGCCCCTTGCTAGACATTTGATTCATCATGACCTGCATCACAAACCATTGAGATCCTTGAAATGGATTAGTCCTTATGTAGGATGTATGCAATGGTATGATGTTATTCTATGCATGGAGTGATGTAAGTAGGCCCTGTAATGAGTCCCAATTAAGGACTGTAAACAAACCCTGCAAGAAACTCATGTGTTAGATAACAAGCATGCAAGTAGTCAAGTTTGAAAGCACACAAGTCACACAAGACAGCCCTTAGAGTTTAGGCCAGCATGAAGTTTGGGGTACTACCCTCTTGAAGTTGGTGGGCTCAAAAACCTGTCCTATCAAAAGTAACCGGGTTCTAAGGAGCTCAATATCATTGGGTTGTTTTCTGTGTTCATTGTTTTGATTTAGCCACTGAACTGGCAATCAAAATATTCCAAGAAAACAACCCTCAATGAGTGTAGTATCGAGTATCTACCAACTTCGGACTGCACCAAAGTCGGTCATCTCACTACCCCTAAAGAGGCCAGGATGGTCAAGTAAGGTTCCTAAGGTCAGTTGATGCTTCACGACACCACGCGGCGGCCCCGTACTCTCCTTGACTTGACTCAAGGGTTACCGGTACTCACCAAAGTGCCACATCAACGTAGCAAACTGCTTCAACCATGTCGGTATACCCCGCACAGTTCCCTCACAGTTTGTTGCTACTTTCTAAGAAGGTATCCCCCAGATCCGGGTTAGGATCTATGAAACTCCCAAAACAGGTCCACAATATTAAAGCAAGCAGATCAAGCAATTGAAAACATGATGATGAACTATTCCTAAGGTACACCCCACTTTACGGAGTCCCCAGCAGAGTCGCCAGTTCTGTGACCGGTGGAAATAGAACTGACTGTTTTTAGCTGGTTTCGCGAAATGTCGCGGTAAGCAAGAGTCGCCACCGTCTTTTATATTCTCCAATATGGAAAGGACAAAAGCACAACAAAATTCCTTATTCGAGATGTCTCTCGGTTCGGGAGGTAGATTTATAGAAAGGGAAGGTATTAGCACCCTTTCTATCCGTGGTTATCCACGAGCTCTTAGGTACTTGCTCTTATGTTTTCAAAAGATGTTTGCTTTTCAAGTGTGTGTGGGTTTTGAAAAATTTCGTTTGAAAAACTTCTAAGTAACTCTTGTATCAGTCCTCAAGAGTGTATGAAGTGTTTTGTTTGAAAACTTTTTGAAAGTGTGGGCTGCGAAAAGTTGTTTTTGTTTGTTTTTGAAAAGAGCAAGTACCCATGAGTCATCTACCTACCCTAAGGAATTAAGCTGTGTAAGTGTCCTTTAGGTAGTGCCATCCCACCATTGAGAGGTAGGTAGCACCACTGTTGGAGGTGTTCGGGTCAATTCGATTATCGGGACTGTGTGGTCACTGAAGCAATGGTAGGACAACTTAGAAGTAACCCTAACGTCCTAGATCCTTTTATCCGAGGCAACCGTTTCGAGGCAACTGTTTCGAGGCAACTGGATCTTTAGATAAAGGGTGACCTCTAAGACGTCCTATACTTGATGACCACGTTTCGAAGGCAACGAGTAAGGCGTACCCTAGAAGTGGTGTGTGCATTGTGTGTTGTATTCAGTTAATGTTTTTGTACATGTGAGCTACGAGTTGTTTTTATTTAAATACATTCTTTCATGCATTTAACAGTTAGGGGGTGCGGAAAGTAAATTGCGGAAACATAAATCCTACGCTATTACAAGGCGCAGGTCTATACATCGCTAAAAATACAAAAGACCCGTTTTTGGTAAATAAGTGCGAGAAATAAAGCGGTAAAAAATCCTAATTACTATTACATCCGGAGGCAGTTACATAATAATCAAAAATAAGGAATTAAAACTAAAATGTGCGCGAAAGAAAGAATCGGGAATGTCTTAAGGGTGTTCACCCTTTTTAGAAAAGAAATTGATTTTTTTTTGTCTTTTTGGTGATTAAATGAAATTAAAAAACTAATTGTTACTAATTAATTAATTTAATTAAAAGAAAATATATTTTTTGTGTTTTTTATGGAATAAAATAAAAAGAAAATAAAATTAAAAGTTAATTTTACCTAATTCTAAATCTATTTTAATTATTAAGAAAAGAAGTTAAAATTGCCTATTTAAAACTAATTTATTTGTTAATATTTTATTTACAAAAATAATATGAGAATAATAATAATAATAATAATGTTAATTCTATTTTTTTGATTTTTATGAAAATATTAGTTAGTTAATTATGTTAATAAAAAATTAAAAAAAAAGGTTAGGAATTAAATTGGAAAAATAAAAAATGAAAGCAAAAGAATAAACCAATGGAAGGGGGTATTGGGCCAGGAAGGAGGGTGCATTGTTGAATCTTGGCCCATTTGAACCTTCAGCCCGTTTGACTTTTTGGACTGAGTGGAGCGTTGTTGACTCTTGAGCATGGTGCTCCTGCTTTCTGGGCCCTTGGATTTGCATCTGTGGACACTTGGCCTGTTGGATGTGTGAGGTGCATGGTGTTCAACGCTTTGGAAACTGCACAGGAAAGCATTTGAAAAAATAATATGGAAATTATAGGGGACCTGGGAATCGAACCCAGGTCCCAGAGATTGCAAACCACGTTTCCAGCCACTGAACCACTTATGCGCATGTGTTAGTAAAATAGAAAAGAAATATAATATAAAAAATACGCGTTATATGCTGAAAAACAAAAAAGAGCGTGCATGATTTGAATGGACCAATGCCTTGCTGCCACGCCTTTCGTCTTCAACCTTTCCTGTAAACATGAAACACATAGCGGGGGTTTTAAACCCCCACAAAATACAAGCATTATGAAAATAGCGATTAGACGCTCATGAAGCATAAATTGGGCACGAGGTGTGCATCATGCTCGTCTCATTGTGCTGAGTTCAACCATGCCTGTTTAGAGTTTCAATTTTACAGCATGAGAAAGACCCCAATTTCAAAGCTCTGGAAACCCTAATAATCGCTAATGGTGGATTTCTATTCAGGGCACTACAACCAAATTGGACTATGCCAATAGCTTCAGAACATCCCTATTAACATAAATCAATTCAAAAGAATGGTTAAAAACACATGAATGATGATATGTAATTCTGAAAAATAATTCAAACCGTGTGAGTTGTGTGCTTTGATTCTGATGGTGTTAGGCTCGTTTGTGCTTGCAAAAGGATCCTGGCAATGTAAGGGGCGTGTTTGGATCAGAAAGGAAGCTTGAATTGGGCTGCAAGGTGGTTTTCAGTTTGTCACTTTTCCTTGGAATTTTTGAAACTGCTTATGCTGTATGGAGTGTTTCTAGGTCGTGTCTTGTATTGCCAATGCTTGCATATCTGTATATGAATGATAATCAATCACAATAAGGAGCCTTGAAGCCTTGCAATTATGTTTTGGATTTTGCCATGAACACCATTTAAACAACTTTCCATTTTTGTCAAAATTTGAATTTCTATGCTTGAAATAGGTCTTGCACGAGTTTGGAAGGTGAATAATGGTGTATCAAAGCTATTCAAACCACAAAATATCCCTCCATTAATTTCTTTGATTTTTATTTGAATTTTAAAGATTTAAAATGAATTAAATCAAATAAAATTAAATAAAAATGGAAAAATTAATTTTTAATCTTGAAATAATTTTTGGGACACGTGGGAGGCATGGCCAAGCTGAATCAAGTGGAAAAAGTGAGCCCTTTTTGTCAAAAATGAAGTTTCAAGGATAATTGACTTTGGCCATTTCACAAAAATTTCCCAACTTCTCCAATGCATATCTTGCTCAATTTTGAAGCTATGAACATGTTCTTGGACATTTTGAAAAGGTCTTGAAGTCCTCTATCCAATGTCTTTGGTCCCATGTCATTTTGATTTACCAATATCAAGTTATGGTGTTTGACTTAAAGTGCCCTTTTGTTGACTTTTGAAAATGACATATAATGTTGAAATTGATAACTTTTTGTGAGAGCATTTCTTGGACTTGGAATGTGAAGATGAATTGTAGGAAATGTCCTCCCATTCAAAATGAGCATTGGATGGGATTTTTCTGATGAACCATGAAAAAGTTATGCCTTGGTCAAGTTACAGTTGACTTTTCAGCTGTCCAAAAATAGAAACTTTTGCATCTTGATGATTTTTGAGCCATGCTTGTGGAATCATGATCAAGAATTGATAAAATGATGATTGTGGCTTCAAAATAAGATGTTGACCAAAAATTTTGACTTTTGACTGCCAAATGACCATTTTGCCCCTACAGTTGATTGTGAGGCAATTTAGGGTTTTTGACTGTGCAACTTGACCTTGTGAGCCTTGAAACTTGGCATGTAGATGCTTGACAATGTGTATAGGCATATGTGACTTGATTGAGACCTTGAAAACCTCAACTTCCTTGCAAGAACCAAAACCCTAATTTGACTGGCTTAGGAGGGTGTTTGAACTGTGCAACCCTTGAGTAGACTTGAGCAAATTGGGATGATGCTTGTCAAAACTTTGAAGAATATGGGAGGGAAAATTTTGGGGTACAACAATTTCCTCTCCGACTTCTGAGTCGTGAGTTTACTGATTTGTTTCCCCTTCGATCCCTGAATTGTGAGTTTGTCGATGTGTGCTCTCCGATCCATGAATCACGAGTTTCCAACCCCTGAGTTGTTGATTTGATTTCTTCTCCGACTCTGAGTCGCGAGTTTACTAATTTGCTTCTTCTCCGGTCTATGAATCATGAGTTTGTCGATGTGTTTTTCTATGATCCCTGAATCGTGAGTTTGCCGATATGTTTCTTCTCCGATCCCTAAATTATGATTTTGTCCTTTGTGTTTTCTATAATCCCTGAATCGTGAGTTTGTAGTTTGTTCCACCTCTAACTTCTGAGTTGCGAGTTTGTCAGTTTGGTTTCTTCTCTGATCCATGAATCGTGAGTTTCTAACCCCTGAGTTGTCAATTTGGTTTCTTCTCTGATGTCTGAGTCGCGAGTTTCCAACCCCTAAGTTGTTGATTTGATTTCTTCTCCAATGTATGAGTTGCGAGTTTCCAACCCATGAGTTGTCAATTTGGTTTCTTCTATGATCCCTGAATCACGAGTTTCCAACTCCTAACTTGTCAGTTTATTTCTTCTCCGACTGCTGAGTCACGAGTTTGCAACCCCGAGTTGCAGAATATCACATACAGTTCCTCAACAGTCGTTTTTTCAACTTCTGTTCATCTTTCTCGGTGTCTTCCATTCGTGATTTTTCAGCTTGATTGTCTGTCTTTTGCGAGTACGCTTGGTTAAGCATCACTTCCACCTTTCATTTTCCTTGGCAGATAGGCAACATAACTTCTTTTTCCTATGAGGAAATCCTTCAGGAATATCAAACCATTACCTGCCAAAACTTGTTAGTTGAGGCATCCAAAAGGAAAAAATCGCAAAAATATTCACCCGTTCTTCGGAGTGCAAATTTTCGGGTTCTTTTAGTATTTAATCTTATTCTACCTTGAATGTTCGAAAGGCTAGCGCCGATCTCACCATCAGGTTGAAGACGATTAAATAGGGGCAGTTGTTGCACCCCAAAATTTTCCCTCCTAATTTATTTTATCTGACTTAGACTTAGCATCACATTCACATCTTTTCATTAGGTCATTTTCATAGCATAACATTGCATTCAATAAAAGCACCTAAGTTTCAAAAGATTAGTAGTTTGGTAAGCTAGGGTTTCCACAGTGTTGAGGTGTATATATCCAGGAAAGCTGGTTACTTCTGATTCTACTAGTTATTATGCAAGTAGTGAAGTGTGGAATTAAGGTTGTGATCCATGGTTAATTGAAGTTCTCTTTCTCATCAAGCTATAAAGCTATTTTCTTCTTCTTAACAACAAGTGGCTAGGTTTTCTTCCCCAAGGATTATAAGATTAGGGTTTTAATCTTTGTACTCCAATCGAGGGCTCATTGGATCTTCAATTTTAAGGATATCTTGGTTATACTCCTTCCATATTTCCATATTCATTCTCAAAGAGTTACTCAAAGACATTATATTCGTGAGAGTGAGCATCAACTTTGTTCAAGAATTTAATGCAAGCAAAATTGGAAGATTCATGCGAGATTTCATGGATTAAAATCAAGTTGACTTTTGTGGACCAAATTATTCCATATTCCATGATTTGGAGGTATTTGGAAATGTTTGGATATACTTGGCATCTGAAGATATTTTAAACATGAGGAAGCATATGTGGAATCAAAGGTTCAAATGAAAATCAAGTTTAATTACTATCATTGCATACTTGTTCAAAGTTACCACACTCCATTAAGAAACAAGTTATGGTATCATCATTCATTACCCAAACCGTTTCATTCAAGATCAAACAAGTTTCTTACAAGAACCATCCAAAGGTTTTCAATCATTAAAGGTTCATTTAAGTTCTAAACTTATTCGTGATCCTTTTACATTACAAATATACAATTACAAGCATGTTATAACATTGCAAGTTTGGTTCTAGATCTAATGTTTAAGCCTAAGTTTCTAAGTCATTTGAATCCAAACTTTGCACCATGCCAAATCCTTTGCCATTAATACCATAGCTTCATATCTTTTCTTCATGTTTTCCTTGTTCACTAACTTGTTCAACCAAAAAATCACTTGCATTAAATCATACAACCCATTCAAACGAAATTCAATATAAACTTAGAACAGGCAATACGTCAGTTCAAGTCAGCAGAAGTTACTCATGAACTTAGGCCATTTCGTTTCAGAAGAAAGTACAGAGGAAAATAATACTGGTCCATAAAATAAAATCAAAAACTAAATAAAGGAATTGCATTCATTCAGCTCCGTGTCGAGACCATTCATCGTATGTTCACATAATAAAATTCAGAAGAAGATATATCAGTTCACATAAACCAAGTTCATCTAGCATGGTTAAATCAGGTTACAACTCTAATTTAAAATACCAAAGCTAGAAAATATAAATAAAGGAAATGGTGAAACAGAAAAATAAGAAATCAAGTCCCAACTAAACTCAGTTCCTGCATAATAGAAAAATCAACCGCTTCTAACTAACTTCAAAATCCTATAACTACCTAGTCCTTACACTAATAAAAAGAAGGGTTAAATATGTTTTTGATCCTTATAACTTAATTACCCTTAAACTTTTAATTTTTGAATAATATTTTCCTTACGTGTTTAGAATACTATAAAATGATTATTTATCAAATTTTATAATTTTTTAAAATGAGAAGAATTAAATATGATTTTTTAAATTTCAAAAGATATTGATAAAGATAATGAAAATCTCGACTTAAAAATCAACTTTTGAATATTTTTTCCAAGAAACTTTTTATAACGTTCTAAACATGTCTATAAAATAATCATTCAAAAATACACATTGGTTTAACAACAAGTACTAAAATTACTAAAATTACGTGCAAAATAATTTTGTAGGGACTAAAACTTGTTATTATTTTAATAAGGACTAAAAATGAAATTTGAGATAACCAAAAACATATTTAACCCTAAAAAGAACTAACTAAAATCATTACCATCCATCTCTAACTGAAACTCAAAAATCAAGGGCCAAGATTAACTTGACCTGTAACTAACTTTCTCTATTTGGAACTACGTATATAAGCCTTCATTCATCTGGAATTAGGGGATCACGATTCACTCTTCAATTCTGAGAAGAATCATAGAAAACTCAGAAAAATACGCTGCACTCTCTACTACTGATTCAACCTGCAATCTTTAGCAGCCTCACTCTCTCAATCTCCATCACCACACCTTAAAACCTGCAACTCCTCTGCAACTGTTTCTCTGGTCCTCAACCTGTCTCCTTCATTTATCTGTAACATCGTTGCACATCAATCTGCAACAGAACAAACAAATTTGCAACAACTTGACATATCGATAACAGCGAATTCGCACATTCAAAAGAAAAACTCAAAGAAAGAAGAAGAGGCTGATATCGCGAGAAAATGAGAAGAGTCAAGAACATAATACCTGGATTATATTCTACCTCGCTATTTTTCTGTTTATCATCACCGCTGTCGAAGATGCGTCAGACGAATTCTGATAGGTAAACCTAAAATTCTTTCTTCTCTGCTATTTTGCGTGTGATTCTTATTCTTGTTCAAGGTTTTAAGACAAATAAGAGGAACGAGGATTGGATTTCCAACATTTGAGTGAGTCGGATCAAAGGTATTAAAACGGAGCAATGTGAGACAAATGTGTAGGTGTTTAGGTATTGGCTTGCATTTTTGGTAAATTCCAAGTGTATGTGTGAATGTCATGACTGATGTCATAACATTCTAGTTCAGGTTGTACTAACTCTTTAGGTACATATGCAGAAAAATATTGTAACTCAAATACTGATGTTTATAAGTGTGTATCTGAGCATGTTTGCAAAATGATCACATTTAGCTAATCAGTAGACAGGTTTTCTCAGATGTCATAACAGATGTTATGACATTCTGTTCTGAACTAGCAGAATTACAGGATTGGATAAGTCTGAGTTTTTTCAGGAAATAACTCAGTCCTTCCTAAACAGAATCCTGCGTTTTCTGAGGAGTAACCTCGCTCAATCCTAACCTGATCAACAAAGTACTGTGACCTGGTCATTAGGTCAAAAGGAATCAACCCTAGGTTTTTGGAAACCCTAACTGAAGTTGCAGCTGCTATATATTCAACAGAGCTGCGGTTTTTGAAGTCATCCCTGCTGATTGATTAGAAGATCAAGTTTGTAATCTGTATAGATTTGTTTATTGTACTCCAAGCAATTATCATTGTGATAAGTGTCTTGGAATAGGTTTCAATTGTAAGGGTTGTGTAGCACTCAAAGCTTTGAAGCAAGAGTGTTTGAATGTTACTTGACTAAAGCTGTGAAGCAGAGTCAAGTTAGTTGTGTACATCACTCAAAGCTGTGAAGCACGAGTGATTGTGTTACTTGATTAAAAATCTGTGAAGCTTAATCAAGAGTGTGTTTTGAAGAGTGTCTTCATCAATTCTCAAGTCAAATTGGTTTATGTATCACTGCTGTGATTGAGGGGGAGTGAGTAGGAACTCAGGTTTAAGTTGTACTTAGATTAGAATTGCATTGGGTAGGTCTTAAGTGAAGGAGATAAACTGATTGGTTTATTCCTGAATTAACATCTCTTATAGTGGATTCTCTCCCTGGCTTGGTAGCCCCCAGAGTAGGTGTTGTTGCACACTGAACTGGGTAAACAATTGACTGTGTTGTTTACTGCTTTTGTATTTACTGTCATATAGTAAGTCAGATACGGTGTCATAACATCGGACGTGACATTAAGTATCTGTAGCCAGAATTTTCAATTGGCATCAGAGCAGGCACCCTGCCTGTATTACTGGGTGAGATCTAGGGATATCACTTTCTGGCACTATGGACAAAGAAGGAGTTTTTGGAAATAGACCACCCATTCTGGATGGAACTAATTATGACTACTGGAAACCTCGTATGATTGCCTTCCTAAAATCTCTGGACAAAAAGGCTTGGAGAGCTGCTGACAAAGGATGGATTCATCCCACCATAACTGAAAGAGATGGGACAATCAGTCTGAAGCCTGAGGAAGAGTGGAGTAAAGAAGAAGATGAGTTAGCTCTGGGAAATTCAAAAGTCTTAAATGCCTTGTTCAATGGAATTGATAGAAACATCTTCAGATTAGTACATCAATATGAACTGGCCAAGGAAGTTTGGGACACCCTCAAAACTACTCATGAGGGCACTTCCAAAGTAAAGATGTCAAGGCTTCAGATGTTGACCACTAAGTTTGAGAATCTAAAAATGATGGAAGATGAAACCATCCATGAATTTCACATGAACATCTTGGAGATTGCCAACACCTCAGGAGCACTGGGAGAAAAAATGTCAGAAGAAAAACTGGTGAGGAAGATTCTCAGATCCTTGCCTAAAAGATTTGCAATGAAGGTAACTGCCATAGAGGAAGCCCAGGACATTAGCAAGTTAAAAGTGGATGAACTTATTGGGTCCCTTCAGACTTTTGAGATGGGGATCACTGATAATGGTGACAAGAAGAACAAAAGCATAGCACTTGTAACCAACACTGATGTTGAACACAAGGAGGATGAAGAAGAAAACATATCAGAAGCCATTGCCATGCTTGGAAGACAGTTCAACAGGCTCATCAAAAGAATGGACCCAAAGTCAAGGTCAAATGTTCATAACATTCCTTCTGACATTGACAGTTCCAGCAGAAGACCAAGATCAGAAGATAAGGAAAACCAAGGCAGAGGAATTCAATGCCATGGATGTGAAGGATATGGACATATTCGAGCTGAATGTCCTACCTTTCTTAAGAAGCAAAAGAAAGGAATGACTGTTACTTGGTCTGACTATGATTCAGAAAGCAATTCTGAAGAAGAATCTGCCAAACTAGTTACTGCCCTAACTAGTGTTTGTACTTCTGAAAGTGACACCAGTGATGAAGAAGTAACATTTGAAGAACTGGCTGATACCTACAAGAAATTGTGTATCAGAAGTGGTGAAGTCTGTGTGCAAAATGAGAAACAATCAAAACTCATTGTAAAGCTGGAGGCTGAAAAGAGAGCAAATCTTGAAACTATAAGTCATTTAGAAGGAGAAGTTCAACTGCTGAACTCACAACTGAATCAAATGACCAAATCAGTCAAGATGTTGACAAATGCAACAGACAAATTGGAAGAGATTCTTCAGGCTGGACAAAATATGGGAAATAAATATGGCCTAGGATTTGTGGAAACAAAGAAATTTGTTACCAGGAAGCAAATGTCAAACCAGATGTCTCAACATTACTCTCAACATCAGGGACAGAGACACATGAAGAAGAGGTACCAAAGATGGAGATGTCATCATTGTGGGAAATATGGTCACATAAAGCCCTTCTGCTACAGACTACATGGATATCCTAATCAGAAATCAGATGTCAAACCTAAGTCTAAAAAGGTACCACACGCTCCTCAATGGAAGAAAAAGGCTATTGCACTGATAGCACACACTTCCCTGAAGATCTCAGCAAAGGAAGATTGGTACTTTGACAGTGGATGTTCCAGACACATGACTGGATTCAAAAATCTCCTCAATAATGTTATGCCTCACACCACCAGTTTTGTGACCTTTGGAGATGGTGCTAAAGGAGAAATCAAAGGAGTTGGTAATTTGGACTACCCTGGAGTTCCAAGTCTGAATAAGGTACTGCTGGTAAAAGGGTTGACTACTAATCTCATCAGCATCAGTCAATTATGTGATCTAGGTTTCATGGTCAACTTCTCAAGATCTGAATGTCTAGTGTTTAATGAAAAACTAGATATTGTAATGAGAGGAATAAAATCCAAAAATAACTGTTATGTGTGGCAGCCTGAGAACACTGATATCCCCACTTTAAGTCAAATCATCAAAGAAGAAAAAGATATGAAACAGTGGCAGCATAAACTTGAAGGAATGAAAAGAGCTATTCCTATGGAAGATGTCAGAAGAACTCCTAAACTACAGGCTGATAATATATGTGATGTGGCAAAGAACAAGTCTCATAAATTCTGTTCTCAAAAATTCTGGTCAACACAGATGCTACCTGAAGACAATGTTACACAAGATGTTGTGACATTGTGGTGTGATAATCTGAAAACATTCAACATTTCCTTAAACCCTATTGACTTTGGAGAGAAGAAATCATTTAAACTGAAACATAGTTTCTCTGAGCTTCAACTAACTGATTCTTCTACCAAGGTGCTTGTTGGAAATCAACTTGAAAATTTGAGGGGCAGATTGGGCATTCACCAACATGAGAAATTATAGCAATTAGTTTTGCTTAAAACAAGGGTTAAAAGGATTAATTCTATTAAGTCTATATTTAGTGGGTTAATCATATTCACTCACAATTCCTTCAAAAGCCTTCAGAAGTTGAAAAGACTCCCTTGTACTCCCTATCTCTCTCATCCTTGCAACCTGTTTTCTCCTCTCAATCAAAGAGTTTTCTCAAACTGCTACTGCTACTCAACGTTAAACACAATGTCTCAGACATCATCTTCCACCATGGCGGCTTCGTCTCACTCATCATCATCATCATCTGATCAAGATTCTAGGGAAATCACTACATGCTTAGAATCTGAAGTTCTTGAGGTCACTCCTCTCATGGAGATGGCAACTGACCCAACCAGAGTCAAAAAGCTCCGGACCAGACATGCAGGAAGAGCTCAAGCTACAATCTCTGGTAACTCTTCTCTTCCTTCGTCTTCTACACCTAATAAAGAAGGATCAGTTCAAGTACACCAAGCTATTGCTAGACTGGTTTCTAGCATTCTGAGTGGCAACCAATCTGTACCGGGGATTTCTATCCCTTTGAATCAATCAGAAAGTCCAAATGTGGAAGGTTCTGAAAATATAGATGTCACTAAGGATGTTGTGACACCAAAAGACAACATTCAAAAGGCTGCTGATCCACCTATCATTGATGTGGATGAAGATTACTCAGATAATGAACTGATTGCAAATGTGAACCCTAGCATTGCTAGGAGATTGATGAAAAGAAAGAGTAGTGAGACTGTTAAGCCTGATGTTAAGAAATCCAAGGCTGAAGGGTTGGCTGAGAAAATTCAGACTAAAGGGAAGAAGGCACAGGTGCAGACTGCTAGACAACCTGAAACTTCTGATTCTGAATCAGAATTTGAGGTTGACATTGACAATACTCCCATCAGAAGGAAGCTCCCCTCCAGCAAGATTGCTAGAGTGCCTGAAGTGCCAACAGACAACATCTCCTTTCATCATCCTGATAATGCAAACAGGTGGAAGTATGTTTGCTTGAAGAGAATAGCCTTGGAGAGAGAACTCAACAATGATGCTTTGGAGTGCAAAGACATCATGGAGCTGATCAGGAATGCTGGGCTAATAAAGACTGTGATGAAGTTTGGCAAATGCTATGAAAATCTGGTTAAAGAGTTTGTAGTGAACTTATCCAATGATTGTGCTGATGGGAGGTCAGCTGACTTTGAGAGTGTGTTTGTTAGAGGAAGAAGGGTCAAGTTCTCTCCATCAGAAATCAACAAGTTTCTTGGAAGAACAAATAAGGACTGTCCTGACCTAGAGGCAACTGACAATGAAGTATGCTTGACCATCACTGCCAGGCAAGTAAAGTGCTGGCCATTGAAAGGGAAGTTGAATGCTAGTAAACTCAACATGAAATTTGCCATCTTGCATAAAATAGGTGCAGCAAACTGGGTGCCTACAAATCACAAATCAACCATCTCCACAGGATTGGGGAGATTCATCTATGCTGTAGGAACCAAGACTGCCTTTGACTATGGAAGGTACATTTTTGAACAAACCTTGAAGCATGCTGGCAGTTATGCTGTCAAAGGACCAATTGCCTTTCCCTCCCTCATTTGTGGAATCATCCTTGCACAATATCCTGAAATACTTGTAGCAAGAGATACAGTCTGCAAAAGAGCCCCTGCCCTTGGCCTGCACTACAAACTGTTTCAGGGATCCCATGCTCCAGACATTGTCATAACATCAGCTGAGACATCGTCTGCAAAGAGCCAGTCCAAAACATCAGATGTCATAGCTGTCTTAAAAGAAACTTGCAAAGATCTGGATGCTAGAAAAAGGACCCTAGAAGCACTAATTGCCAAGCTAGAAAAGGAAGAAGCTGAAGCAAGCATGAGGGAAGAAGATGAAGGACAGCTCAACATTGAAGAAAGTGGCTCCTCTGAGTCTGATGACAGTACTTGAAGGATGATTGCTGCTTGGTGGTGTTGCTGGTGGAGTTTGGAAGTATGTTCTGCTGTTGTCTGCTGCTGATCTCATTATTTTGTCTTGGATAACTGTATTACTTTATAAACATGTAATCTTTGGCCCATTTGTGGCTAAAGTGGGGGAGAATATTTTTGGTACTGCCTAATTAGTACTTAACACTATATTTTTCTGCTGTCACTTATTTCTGCTGCTATCTATCTATCTCTGATTGTTTAGGGACTTTAGCCAAAAATCTGCCAAAGGGGGAGTTTGTAGGTGTTTAGGTATTGGCTTGCATTTTTGGTAAATTCCAAGTGTATGTGTGAATGTCATGACTGATGTCATAACATTCTAGTTCAGGTTGTACTAACTCTTTAGGTACATATGCAGAAAAATATTGTAACTCAAATACTGATGTTTATAAGTGTGTATCTGAGCATGTTTGCAAAATGATCACATTTAGCTAATCAGTAGACAGGTTTTCTCAGATGTCATAACAGATGTTATGACATTCTGTTCTGAACTAGCAGAATTACAGGATTGGATAAGTCTGAGTTTTTTCAGGAAATAACTCAGTCCTTCCTAAACAGAATCCTGCGTTTTCTGAGGAGTAACCTCGCTCAATCCTAACCTGATCAACAAAGTACTGTGACCTGGTCATTAGGTCAAAAGGAATCAACCCTAGGTTTTTGGAAACCCTAACTGAAGTTGCAGCTGCTATATATTCAACAGAGCTGCGGTTTTTGAAGTCATCCCTGCTGATTGATTAGAAGATCAAGTTTGTAATCTGTATAGATTTGTTTATTGTACTCCAAGCAATTATCATTGTGATAAGTGTCTTGGAATAGGTTTCAATTGTAAGGGTTGTGTAGCACTCAAAGCTTTGAAGCAAGAGTGTTTGAATGTTACTTGACTAAAGCTGTGAAGCAGAGTCAAGTTAGTTGTGTACATCACTCAAAGCTGTGAAGCACGAGTGATTGTGTTACTTGATTAAAAAGCTGTGAAGCTTAATCAAGAGTGTGTTTTGAAGAGTGTCTTCATCAATTCTCAAGTCAAATTGGTTTATGTATCACTGCTGTGATTGAGGGGGAGTGAGTAGGAACTCAGGTTTAAGTTGTACTTAGATTAGAATTGCATTGGGTAGGTCTTAAGTGAAGGAGATAAACTGGTTGGTTTATTCCTGAATTAACATCTCTTATAGTGGATTCTCTCCCTGGCTTGGTAGCCCCCAGAGTAGGTGTTGTTGCACACTGAACTGGGTAAACAATTGACTGTGTTGTTTACTGCTTTTGTATTTACTGTCATATAGTAAGTCAGATACGGTGTCATAACATCGGACGTGACATTAAGTATCTGTAGCCAGAATTTTCAAAATGAAGATCGTGCATAGAGAGATGGTCGAGGTAAGATGTTGTACGGCGGCCACAGACGAAGGAGAATAAGAAGATAGCGATCAAAAAAGTTTGACGGAGGATTGAAGGTGAGTGAAGAAGGTTGAGGGGAAGGTAGCGCCATTCGCGATTAGGAGAGGCGAAGAAGAACTCTGAGTTCTTGTAAAATTCCAATCGTCACTGTAACCCTAGCCTTGCCCCAAAACGCACCGCTCTCGTCACTTAGGTGCTATTTTTTTTTCCTTTTTTGGCTTTGTGAAATAACAATAATAATTCTAGTGATAAAAGTATAATAGGCTGAAATGGAATTGTTTGGTTGTTGGATCAAGAAGGGGCCTGGACTGAATTGCATTAGGCCAATAACAAATTATTTTTTCACACACTTGGTAGCTTTGCAAAAACATACCCTGGACTCACAAGTTGGGCCTAGTGCCCAAATTTCTACAATACCAACTGATCCGATTTTCACACCCCCTGTTCATTGTTTTTTTAGATTTTCTTCTTTAATTATTTTTTTAATCATGTTTTTCTTACAAAAAGTAGTGATGAAAATAATAGAAAAAAAAGCAATAAAAGGTAATATAAAAGAATTTCTCTAAGTTTTTTATTTATTTATTTATAATTTTGATTAGAATTTTCTATTATCTATTATGTTTAGTAATCATTTTGTTGCCATGGTTTTGATGACTTACTTTTTCTTCTCAAGATTTGAGTCTTATACAGGTTCATTGTGTGATATTTGGATATGATTGGCTCACCTTTCAATTGTGATTTATTTTTACATCGATGATGTTTTGACACTTATTCTAATTATTTGATTTCTGACTCTTTTCTTTGATTGGTGAATCTTTTGTAAAGATCGTCGGGTTTCTTTGTTTTGATACGCTTTGCTACGAATTGATATTTGTTTGGTATTTTCTCTGGTTTATCTCATTTTAGCATTTTATTGTTTTCTAGATATCATGAGAAGTAGGAATTTTACTGCTTTCTAAATATCATGAGAAGTAGGAAATAAAGAGCGTGCGCTCGAAGTCGTTGTTTAAAGTCTTGTAGCAGGCACCACTTTTTGTATGTTAATTGTGGTTGTTGAAAATCCTACCTTTGAAGTAGGTATTTTGCACGTGTGTTTACATTTGTGCCCACATATATCACAGGTGATAAGTCCTTAAAAGGTGGCGAGCGGAAAGGGTCCGTAATCGACCCCCACACATTCTAGTCAGTGTAATCCTTAGCTAACAATGTATGTTGATGCTTCGGAGTTGTGCATATCATGTTTGTCGAGTCGGCCATGTGGAGAAGTGTTCACAACCAACCCCCACACTTTATCAGGAGTTCACAATGGTCATTGTTGATACTTCTCTACCCGCTGGTTCTCTTCGAGTGATCCGCTCCCCCTTAACTAAACCATTTATTTTCTTTTTTATTTCATTTGTCTCCCGCTTGATTCCTTCGGATGATTCGCTCCCCTTAGCTAAAGCATTTATCATGTTTCCCCCATCCCTTTGAGTCAGTATGTGCTACCCATGTTTGTGTGCTTTTCCAAATCACTTGTTTTATTATTTGTTTGCTATACCATGCTTCCCTTAGGATCGCTCGATTATAGTAGCTTTCGAGCTAGACATTAGGATAGGTATCCATGCATGCTAACAAAGGGTAGAGATAGGGATGGCAAGCAGACCCAAAACCGCGGGCCCCACCCGCACCCGCACCCGAGTCAACGGGTGAAACCCGAATTGACTGGGTTTGGGTTCAGGTTCGGGTGCCACCCGATATTTCGGGTGTGGGTTTGGGATAGCTTAAACCCGCACCCGAAACCCGAAACCACACCCGCTTATATGTTAAATTACAAAACTATCCCTAAATATATATATATATATATATATATATATATATATATATATATATATATATATATATTTCAATAATTAAAAATAAAATGTAGGGTAAATTATTGTTCAGTAGTCAGTACATCCAGTTCACCCACCGACCATCGCCATCGTCACGGATTCGTGGAGTTGAAGATGTTGATGAAGAGTTTAATGATCTTGTGGTTGCTAGTGAAACATCGATGCAGGTTGAAAATCCTTGGAGGAATTTGTTGCAAAGAAAATATAGACCTCAACTTACTATGGTTGTGTTGATTCCGTTCTTCCAACAGTTTACTGGAATTAATGTTATTATGTTTTACGCGCCTGTGTTGTTTAACTCGATTGGGTTTAAGGATGATGCTTCACTTATGTCAGCTGTTATCACCGGTGTTGTTAACGTTGTTGCTACTTGTGTCTCAATTTATGGAGTTGATAAGTGGGGGAGAAGAGCTCTTTTTCTCGAAGGTGGTGTTCAAATGCTTCACTTTCAAGTTCACGCTCACTTCAGTTCACCCACCGGCCACCGCCATCGTCACCTCCGTCACCTCCGTCACCTTCGTCACCTCCGTCAGACCGTCACCTTCGTTAGTTCGTTTCTCCGTCTCCTTCGCCTCTTCACCGGCGCCTACAAACTCCTCCGTCATCTTCTTCATACAATCCTCTTCTCGCCATTCTCCAAAGGTACATGAATATAAAGCTTATATTCAGAACTTGTCCTTGGTTCTAACTCAAACATCAATTTTAAGGTAATTTGTTTGTTTAGGGTATGTTTTCAGAACATTATTTCTAAGCACATCTAAATCCTTCCTCAAGAGCTGTAATTGCTGAAAAATATTGAAATCAAAGACAATGGAATTCAGCTAGCTGATAAAAAGATATCGGCAGTTAATTCAGAAAATATATAATGAAAAGAAACCTGACTGTAGTACCTTAGACTGCTCTTCAATATTGTCTTTTTCGTTAAGAGATTGTGATTGATCCTGTTTTGCTATAATAGTAGACAGCTCGCTGCGACTCTACTTCAATTGTTTAATTTGGCGTATCAATTGCTTTTCTTCTTTTAGAGGCAGAGTTTCATGCTGAATCATGTGTTCCATGTTTCTAATTTGAAACCAAATTATAAATCTAGAGAAGTTAACACAACAAAACAGACATAAGAATCAAATCCTGGTAAATATCTCAGGAATAACAAAATGAATGCATACCTTGCTATCGATATCCCCTACAGAAATTGCATTATTTAATCTATTCATGGTGGATTGAACTGAATCCATCTCCTGCCGTTTGGATTTAAGCAAATCTCTAGCAGCTCTCTCTTCTTGTACTGCTGCTCTAAATTCTTGCCCATACTCTTTACAACTGGCCTGATTGAATTATCATTCAAAATAATTATCTAACATCATAGACTGTTCTTTTCTATTTTGTGTGTATGTATTCAATGTATGTATTCAAATGATGTATTCAATGAATCACTTGTGATAAACTGAATTCGAATTTTCGTTAGAACAATTTTGAATTTGACTTTACTTATCTTCTAGTCGAACTTCAGTTAATGCTAATGTTAAGTATTGAATTTTGCAGAGGCAAGCAGATGTGAACTCACTGATGCTGATACTGGCATTGCTATGCCTTTTGCTTCCAATTCTATTCACATACAGTGCTGCATCACCGGAACTCACCGTAGAATCTTCACTCTACTTGTCAAGAGCTGCTAGCATTGTCATGTTGGCTGCATATTTTGTTTACTTGATCTTTCAACTATTGACACATAGGCAACTATTTGAAGCTGAAGATGTATGTTTTCTTAACTGAACCATATATGAAAATGTTGAATTGTTGATTGTTGCAATTGTAGTTTATTAAAAGGAATTGAGCAGGAAGGCGGAGATGAGAACATTGAGGCAGAAGAGGTTGTGATTGGATTTTGGAGTGGATTTGCTTGGTTGGCTGGAATGACTGTGTTCACTGCGTTGTTGTCTGAATACGTGGTCGATACAATTGAGGTATTTCAATTTAATTGCTTAGATCTAATTTGGAATTCTTTTGAATAAATAGCTTAATTAAGCACTTATTTAATGAGCGTATCACATAATCAGTTATGCATAAGTCAGGAGCAGGTTTGGATTGAATTATTGTAAGGCTGTTTGGTAGAGCTTACAATATGTCCACATGCTGTTTTCAGCTTATTTTTCTAAGCTCTTCATGATAGCTTTTATAAAAACAGTTTATAGCTTATACGAATTTTTTTTGGCTATTTTATCTTTTGTTGTAGAAGTAACTTATACATAAACACTTATATGATAAGCATTTATGCTTTAAATGTGTAGTTAAATTGTTTACCAAACAAGGTCCTATAATCAAATCTGAAATGTGTTTAAACTGTTTTTATATTAGTTATAAATCGTTTTGCTAAGCTTATTGAGAGTTTTTACTAAAATAAGCTTAAAACAACTTATAGGCGTGTCATAAACTATTGTTAACGGGATGCATCAGATTCATGGGGTTTATCAGTGAGCTTCCTCAGCATAATCTTGCTTCCAATAGTTGGCAATGCAACTGAACATGCTGGAGCAATCATTTTTGCTTTCAAGAACAAGCTTGTAAGAATTTATGTTATAGTGTTACTCAATTCCATACTTAATCCTTTCATTTAACATATGATTAAATTCATATTTTCCAAGCTATAAAGTTGATGAATTGAAAGGATAAAACAATATTCAAGTGAAGCTGAACTAATTTCATGACTGCAGGACATTTCCTTAGGTGTTGCATTGGGCTCTGCTACTCAAATTGCCATGTTTGTGGTAAATAAATATACTCTTACCTTTATGGATAATTTGATTTTAAATTGCATTTACGATTACGCTGCATGTCTCTTTATATTATGAGAAGTGCAGCTGAGATATCGTTGCAGAATCCTCAATGTCCTTTATATTGCGGCTACAATTGTTGTTGCAGACTACAATTTAAAAGTATTTGGATAGTTGTCTTTATTTGAATTATAATGAAACATATATAATATTAAAATTCAGGTTCCCCTCTGTGTTACTGTTGGTTGGGGAATGGGAGTGAATATGGACCTAAACTTCAACCTCATTGAGACAGGTTCTCTTGCTGTGGCAATTATAGTCACAAGCTTCACTTTACAGGTATGTAAATTTCACATCCAAAACAATTGTGTGTATGTATTCAATGGATGTAATGATATAAATTTTTTATAGATGCTGAGATAAGTATTTATTAAATTCCGTTTTACAATTGTACCTTCAAGGAAAAAGAAAACTTGTTACCATCTCTTTTAAAAATTCTAAAAAGCTCTGCAGTGGCACGTGGTGTAAGGCCAGGATTACTTTCGGATCCGTAGATTGTAAACGTCTTTCCAGAGCCAGTTTGGCCATAAGCAAATACGCAAGAATTAAGTTACATGTTTTATATGTTTTAAGTTTCACATGTTTGTTATTACAATTTAAAATTATGATGATAATATCTATTAGTGTTTCTTAACATTCGAAATATATTTTATTTGTAATAGGTAAAATAGATCAAGTGAACACAACTCCGGAGCCGGGAGGAACATCTAATCTTACACAAGAAAGTTGTAATATATTAGCTTGTTGTTGTTGAAAAGTTGTAATTTGATTGTAGAATTTAATTTTAATTGTAATGTTAAGATGTTGAAGACTATGTGTGATACGGTGGGAGAACTGACTGTGGTTTTGCGTTCGTATTCGCACTTGTGCGGTTGAGTAAGAGTCGCCACCGACTTTTTATTTTATCCTAAAGGAAAGGTTAAAAAAGCACAGCAAAAACCTTTTGAGATATTTCGTGGGTTCGGGGGGTAGATTATGAAAAGGGAAGGTATTAGCACCCTTTTCATCCATGGTTATCCATGGGCTCTTAGTTACTTGGTTTTTAGATCACTTGCCTTGATTTTTGATTGCTTGAAAATGGTGTGTATGTGTGTGTGTTTGAAAATGTTTTTGAAGAGATGTCTTGTCTCAGGCGACCAATGTATTTGACTCGTGTTTGAGTGTTTTACAAAAGTGTGGATCTTTTCGAAAAGATGTTTCAAATGTTTTTTGAGAGTTTGTTTGAAAGTATTGTGGATTGTGATTTTGAAAAGAAGGCAAGTGTTTTTGCAAATTGATCTCAAGTAACTAAGAGTTTTGTCTACCCTATTATACTCAAAGGTTTTTGTTATGTTTTAACCCCTTTTAACAATTTTGTTCCACCATTGAAATTGGTGGACAATCTTGCGTTTAGGAAGTTTATTCGGGACGGGCACGGGTCATCGTATGGACCATGAATGCAATGGTGCCAAGTGTCTTTGGCAATTTGCTTTGAGGGGACTATGATCATTCCGTTTAGGCAACATTTTGAGGGACTTATGATCATTTGAATTTGTTTTGCCAAAGATACTCGACGTGCAAGCATGGCCCATTTTGGGAGGCAACATGTGGGATTACCCTAGAGGGTGCAAGTGTGATTGTGTATTGATTTCATGTATTTGTCTTGTATTAGGTTATCTAGCGTTTGATTTTTATGTACATGCAAACCCTAGGTCTAACCATGGTATAACTGAAAGCGGTAAATTGCGAAAATGTAAAATCTACGCTATTACAAAATAAGTATCCGGGAGTGGGGGTACAAGTGTATGAATGGGGATGAGACTTATAGTATCCAATAAGTTACAACCAAATCGAATTTGCGATCAAATGTAAATGACGTATATCAATGTGTAAGATAAACAAATGTGTATAGGAGCAATATATTGGGTATTTGTATTGTGTAAGTGTGAGATGTATATGTATATGTGATTATTTACAAATGTGACAAGGTGAAATTAATGAAGTATTGTTAGGTATTTGTTTTGGCCTAAAGAAAAATTAAACGTCTATTTAATTAATTGGTCTTGTAATTTTGTATTTTTGATATGTATGAAAAGAGTGTTTTAATGAAAGAAAATGTTTTCAATTTAATTATATTGTGTATAAAAATGTATCTTTATTATTATATACAAAAAGTATTAAATGTCAAGAATTGAATTATGAAAATGATGTTTTAAGAAAATATTTCTAGGTTTTAATTATGTATAAAAAGTATATTTTCATGTGTTATGTACAAAAATATTTTAAGAAATTAAATTATGCAAAAATGTATATTTACTTATTATGTACAAAATATATTTTAATTAAAAGAATAGAAGGGTATCTTCAATTTTAATTATATGATGTAGAAAAAAAATGTATCTTAATTAAATGTTTAAGAAAAATGTATTCTTCAATTAATAATGTATATTAACAAGAGTGTATTTTTTATTAAAATATATTAAGTTAGAAAAAGAATTTTTTATTAAAAGGTTTTAAGTATAAAAGAAAATGTTCTATGTTAATTTAAGTAAAAGGCTTGAAATAGGTTAGAAATGGGCTCAAAGAGGGGGGGGTGTGAATTGGAGCAAGGATTTGGGCTTAGGCATGCAGAGACGGGCAAGGCCCACGTTGGACTCAAAACAATTTAGGGTTTGGAATTGTTGTTCAGTTGGAACAAAAGGCTTAGGGTTTGTACAGCGGCGCGTCTCATGGAGTTTCGTTGTCTTCTCCGTTCGTTCTTCTCTGAGTGATGGATATTTGAATGCAACTCCTTCACACAAGGTCAAGAAACGCCATCATCCCCCTTTCACCCTCCATAGACCGGTCAGACCATGTTATAGGGTACGATTTCAATCTCAAATGCATTAGGGTTTTGTTCCTTTCTGATTTTAATTTCAATTTTGGTTTCGACTTATATTTTCTTTCGTTCTTGACATGCATGTAAGGAGGTATAAGAGTACTACCTTTTGGAGACGGCGGAAAGGGGATTTTGGAGGCGTTGAGGTCCGACAATGGAGGGTGCTGATGCTTGCGCGATAAGGGCGCGATTGTGAAGCTAGCTTGCTCTTTGGTATTTCTGTATTTTTGTTACCGTCTCTAAGGTTTTATGATGCGTTCTGAACTGAAAACCCTCTATCTTCTTTCTTCTTCTCTTCTACTGCATGTTGCCTTGAACGTCTCTCTCTTCTTCTGACTTGTTGTCTTGAATTGCTGCTTTGAGATGCCTTTGAAACTGTGTTGCCTGCTTTGTATGCTATGTGTTGAACGCCTGTGATGTTAATTGCCTGAGGCTTGCCTGTTACTTTTCCTCTTCTTCTGACTTATGTTGCCTTGAGTGTTTGTCGTATGCTTTGCTTATGTTACTTTTTGCCCAGTGATGTATTCTTACTGAGGGCTCGAGGGTTTTGACACTGAGTTGCCTTTGAATATGCTTGGATATGCTTTGGATTGCCCGGTGACGAATTTCCTGAGGGTCTGCCTTGAATGCACTTCTCGTTCTCTTCTCCCTTTGCCTTGAATGTTTGTTTATGGCCCAATGATGAGCATTCCTCTGAGGGTTCTCATGTGGGCTCCTGTGTTTGATGTGTTAGGCTTGAAGCTGGACAGGCCTTATGGTGAGTTTGTGTTTGATGGGTCCAGGTTGGACAGAGTTAAGGGTATGAGGCTTTTTGACAGGGCAGGTTTATCGTTTGACAGGAGGTGATGGTTTGGGTGCACATGTTTTGAGCTTCAGCAGGTTATATGCTGATATGGATTTTGTTTCTGGTTCAGGTGAGGCTTGCTTCAAAGCTTTAGGCAGGTTCTGATATTTGACAGGTTTGTATGGTTTTTAGTCTGGGATTAGGCTTATCATTTTAGGCTTTGCAGGTTTGTATGGTTATGTGTTTGGAAGTGTTTAACAGGTGAAGCTTCAGGCTTGCTTCAGGCAGGCTTGGGATATGCAGGTGGTACTGTCTTTTGGTGTCTTGAGGTTTTTAGGCCTAGCAGGTTATTTGCTTCAGCAGGTTTTGCTTCTGGTTTGTGAAATAGCAGGTTATGGTTGTTTGATGTATATTTTGGTTTTTTGACAGTATGTGGGATTTGTGCTTTAGCCTTGAACTTGGTTCTAGTTGCTTAGGCCAAGGTTTTGGTAATGCTTGACAGTTTGTATCTTTCTTTGTGTTGGTTTTCTTGCTCTTATCCTACTGTGTTCAGTCTTTTGTATATTTTCTTCTTCCTATCTATGCCTGCCTAAGCCTGAAAACCTGCATCTTATCTCTTCTTTTTCTCTCTCTATAGTACACTTTAGAGAATTTTAAATGTTTTTCTTGTGTACTTTCTGAAAGGGCCATTGGGAAATGATGAAAAATGTAGCTTGCATAAAAGATTTTCTCTGCATATTTTCTCTTTTCTTTGACAACTTTCTATACTTTGTGAACTTTCCATATCTTTGCCAAATCTTTTCATGACAGCCTTGAGTAGACTTTGTACTTTTTTGACAGTAAGTTTGATATATTTGGATTTTCAGTTTGGTTTGAACTTGGAGTTTGAGATTGAGTTTATGCAGTTTTGACATTTTATGCATTTTGACACTTTGCATTTTTTCTCAACTTTGCATTTATGATTAAATAAAATTCTTCCCTCTTTGTGAACCGGGAGAAATCCCGTGATTTGCAGAGAGGGTTAACTGATCCCAATCAGTGGCCCTTAATGATGATTGAAATTTTATCTGTCTTTAATTAATTATCAGTCACTGATTTTTCTTCTTTTGCAGATAAAAATGGATGGAGGGGTACTAAATGAAGACTGAAGAATTAGAAAAAATAGGATAGTTTTCTTTTTATTTAATATTTAAAATAATGTAAACCATTGTTTGTAATTAAATTATAAACAATAATTGTACAAATAATTCAAATATCAATAAAAGTCTTTATTATCCAACCAATTCTATTTCCTCTTTCTTTATTGTTTATTTGTTTATTTAAAACTCTTTGAATTAAAATAATTGAAAAAATAAATTTCAATCACTTAATTTAGAATAATAAATAATTTAAATAAAAAATACTTTAGCACATTGATCAATTAAACCTGGTATCTTCAAAGCGAATCAATAGTTAATCAAAACACTGATCAGGCGCGTTCTCTCTTTTCACTGATTTTCAACAAACACTGTAATTCCAAACCGCGCATATCCTTTGACTGGTGAATTCAAACCAATTGCCTCCTCTTACTGATTAAATTAAAAACAATGCGAATTCGACCCGAATCTCGGAGTAACTTGCAAAGTGCTGTGGATTTTTAATTTTGCTGAGAATATGCCCATAAAACCTTAATTCCTGATTAAATGCCAATGAACATTCGCCTGATCAAAATTGAGCCAGAATCAACCAAAACCCTAAGCCAACTGTTTGAAGCAATCCAGAACCCTGAAAAATCAACAAAACCCTAATTTTGTCTGACTGACGAGAAAAGTCCGTTTGTCCGATTCTTGAGCCAGTTTGAAAAATCAGGAAATGCCTGAAGCTGAGATTTCTTGTGGAAAAATGCGAGGGCAAATTTTGGGGTGCAACAGTTGCCCCTGTTCAATCTTCTTGAACCTGAAGAGTTAGATTGGCAAGTTTGCCTTTCGCGACTTAAAGGTAAAAGAAGATTGGACACTAAAGTGCCCAGAAAATTTGCACTCGGCGATATGATGGTAGAGGTGAATGGGCTTACAGATGCCATTTAGTGATGGGCTTAAAGATGCCACCTGGTGCGATAGAGTCTTGTCGGGGGATGGGCTTATAGATGCCATCTGAGAATGGGCTTAAAGATGCCATTTGGTGACTGCTGGTAGGAGGATGGGCTTATAGATGCCATCTGGACATGTTGCACTGTATGTCAATGGTGAGTGGACAAGTATCAGAAAGCCACCCATGTTTTGGAACATTTCTGAATCGGGGGTCTGAGCAAGCAATAGATTGACATCCGCGTTTCAGAGAATCCGTAAACTATTTTCAGGAGTTGAGATTGAATAAGCAATAGAGCAACGTCCGTTGTTGGGAAGCGTTCATAAACTGTTTTTCAAGAGTCTGAACAAGTTGGTAGATTGACATCCGTTGTAGGGAAGAATCTGTAAACTGTTTTCAAAAGTTGTGAAGAGTCTGAACAAGTTGGTAGATTGACATCCGTTGTAGGGAAGAATCTGTAAACTGTTTTCAGAAGTCTTGAAGTTGAAGAGGAACCGGTGTAGGGTTTCCTGATGATGCATCTGAATGGATCTAGAATAAGTATCAGAATGTCGCCGTGTCTGGGTCACATCTGAACTATTTCTGGATGAATCTCGGGAGGTGATCTTTATCTGTCGACTGCTCTTACCTGAAAAGTAAAGGGTTAGCCGTATGCAATGTTATGATGCATGATGTAATGTATGTGACATCAATGTTTATGATATGGATGTGATGAATGCGCATGTAAGCTGGTGAGCTATCTTGCCGAGGATAAATGAATCCGAGATGGCTAAAGATAAAAGCATCTTGACTGCTGCCGGGGAAAATAAATCCTTGGCTGTTGCCGGGGAAGAGAATTCCTGACGACCTCTACTGGGGAGTTCCAATCTAACAGGCTCATGCTGGGGAGGTAAGATTGAGAATCTTCAGCTTGGCGACTTCACTGGGGAACTCAAGATTTGCCCTCTCAAAACTCTGTGGGGAGAAGGCTCAATGGTCTGGCTCCGCTGGGATTGATAATTTGAAGTTTGACTTTGCTGGAGATAATGAAGCTTGACTCTGAGTGGAGTTAGCTTCAGAAGAATCTGAACAAGCGATAGGTTAACATCCGTTACTTGGAGAACCCATGAACTGTTTTCAGAAATCTTGAGATTGAATAAGCAATAGAGCAGCATCCGTTATTGGGAAGCGTCCGTAAACTGTTTTTCAAGAGTCTGAACAAGTTGGTAGATTGACATCCGTTGTAGGGAAGAATCTGTAAACTGTTTTCAAAAGTTGTGAAGAGTCTGAACAAGTTGGTAGATTGACATCCGTTGTAGGGAAGAATCTGTAAACTGTTTTCAGAAGTCTTGAAGAAGAATCTGAACAAGTGATAGGTTAACATCCGTTACTTGGAGAACCCGTGAACTGTTTTCAGAAATCTTGAGGTTGAATCAGCAATGGAGCCGCATCCGTTGTTGGGAAGCATCCGTAAACTAATTTCAAAGGTTGCTTCTGAACAAGCTGATAGATTAACATCCGTTGTTGGGAAGAATCCATAAACTGTTTTCAGAAGTCTTGAAGTTGAATCAGCAATAGAGCCGCGTCCGTTGTTGGGAAGCGTCCGTAAACTGTTTTCAACGGTTGAGAAGAGTCTGAACAAGTTGGTAGATTAACATCCGTTGTTGGGAAGAATCTGTAAACTGTTTTCAGAAATCTTGAAGAGTCTGAACAAGTTGGTAGATTGACATCCGTTGTAGGGAAGAATCCGTAAACTTGTTTTCAGAAATCTTGAAGAGGAACCGGTGTAGGGTTTCCTGATGATGAGCTCGTGTAAAGCTGCATCGGTTTTTGAACACTTTTGACATTCGAATGCCCCAAGTGGTGATGTAGATAAATTCCTGGCTTATTACAGGTGTTGGTCTATAATCGGTCGTTCACAGATGTTTTCCTGGGTTGTTACAGGTGTTGATATGGAATTCTTCAGACATGCCCTGGCTGGATACAGGAATCGAGTCAGGAAATGTGGTCAACAGATATGCTCTGGCTGGATACAGGAGTCGAATCTGGAATAGTCGTCAACAGATATGCCCTGGCTAGATACAGGAATCGAATCTTCAAACTCTTCAGACGTGCCCTGGCTAGATACAGGAATCGAGTCTGGAAATGTTGTAGTTGATAGATGTGCCCTGGCTGGATACAGGAATCGAATCTTCAAACTCTTCAGACGTGCCCTGGCTAGATACAGGAATCGAG
Source organism: Vicia faba (assembly GCA_948472305.1). Taxonomy (NCBI): domain Eukaryota; kingdom Viridiplantae; phylum Streptophyta; class Magnoliopsida; order Fabales; family Fabaceae; genus Vicia; species Vicia faba. The sequence goes on along the minus strand of OX451738.1, from coordinate 510,549,066 downwards.
TCTGGAAATGTGGTCAACAGATATGCCCTGGCTGGATACAGGAGTCGAATCTGGAATTGTGATAGTTGATAGATATGCCCTGGCTGGATACAGGAATCGAATCTTCAAACTCTTCAGACGTGCCCTGGCTAGATACAGGAATCGAGTCTGGAAATGTAATGATTGATTTGTTGAACACTTTTGACATTCGAATGCCCCAAGTGGTGATGAAGGAATCTTGAATAAGATTACTCTGCATATTGAGAGATTTCTTGAAATCTTGACTGGACTGCCCCAGGTTAACTGAACTTTGAAAGATCTGTTGGACCTTGACTGGACTGCCCCAGGTTAATTGAATTGTGACATGTCATGCCCCTTGTTGATAAGGGGATTTGATGGAAGTGTCATCCTCTTGAAGTGATTCTGACTTACTGAGAGATTTTTCGTTCCTCCGAACATTCGCTGTATGAATTTCTTCGCTGTCAAACAAAAAGGTCAAATGCAGACAGTGATATTCGAATAATGCAAAGTTTATGTTTGTCTCGAAGTTTTGCAAAACGCGTTTTTAGCAGAAAACTTTTTATAAGACAAATCAACACAAGATTTAGAGTAAGCCTTACAGGAGTCAGGATACCTTTTGTAACAGTATGCTTTCGAACTAACCCATGCTTCAATTAGGACTTTTGAAGGGTTGTAACGTGGCCTGGTTCATAGTTTAAGAAACAAAGGATAAAGGCTCAAAGTATATTTGTACCCACCCGCTCTTCGTGATGTTCTCCAACCTAAGCTCAGTTAATTATGCGTCACACTCTGTTTTGAGTTTGGAACGACTTTTGGGCGATGGTTCACTAATTGAATTTTGGGAGACAGTCATCATCTCCTTTTTCTTTTTCAACACTTTTCATGTTGTTGAGGATTTTGTAATGACCTCACTATTTTGATTTTGATTTGTTATCCCTAACTTTTGCCTGACTGTTACCGTTTTCCGGGATTACTGTCAGCGGGATGCCCCAGCTTTCTTAAGCCTCCTTTATAGGTTTTGGCTCAGTGGGCTTTTCTCTTTTGAGAGATTGACTGTCTATGCGATAGGGAACCATCCTTGTCTTTTGATTCCAAAGGAATGTTTTCCCTTTTTTTTTCGTCGTTCATTGTATTACGAACTGAGAGTTTGCGACTTCAATGCGCATTTTCTTTTGAATTAACTGAGATACTACCCTGCCCCAGGTTTATATCAAAGGTTTTGATCGTTTTAAAACAGAAAACTCCTACTTCTTTGGCTCGAAGGGGTTGACTAGGGATTAACTTCCTTATAGCTCCAGTGTTTGGGAATTGAAAGAAATGCTTGTACATCATCAGCAAGGTCTGTTCAAAAGCATACTGTATAAGATCATGGTATTGTTTCGTCATCCTCCCTCTAAAGGCTTACAACTTTTTATCAGGAGTCAAATATCATAAAGAAAAGCATAAGAGTAGTGAAACGAATGGATGGATTCAAGACAAACATATGCAATGCATTAATGAAAACAGAGTTTAACATCGACAGATAATTGTTTGACAGCAAAATAAATTACAACTTTGAAAATTCAAAAAGAAGCATAAGTCTTTCAGCTCGAGCTTTGTCACTTCAAGCGGAGAACCCCTTAACGGAAGATTTTCATCTCGCCGTCTGGCATAAATTCCAGCACCCCAATGTCGATCAGATCTTGAATCTTGTTCTTCAAGGCCCAACAATCGTTGGTGTCGTGTCCCGGGCTGTAGGAGTGGTAAACACATAATGCGTCGGGATGATAGTTAGGAGAGGAAGTATTGAGCTTCTGAGGAGGGTCCTTTAAGGTAAGCAAGTTGACCTCCATCATACGCTTCAGTATGAAGAAAGATGGTATTTCAGTCTCCGTAATCTGTCTTCCCGACTTTTCTTGCTTACGCCGATTACCCCGTTGACGTTGGCGAGGTTGTTGATGGGTTTGTGACCCTGAAGCAAGCAAAGGAGCTTTCCCTTTGTCTTCTGGAATGGATGGAGGCTGAGCGGTGACTTGCTCTTCGACCTCAGATGTTTTCCCCAGTTGGTTGTTTGGAAGCAGTTGGCGGACAAGAACTCTGAGTTCCTCTTGTCTTTGGGATAGGTCTTGGATGAGAGCCATCTGGCCCACCAACTGTCCCATCACTTGGGTCTTCAGTGTTGTCAGATCAAACTGCAGCTCCGCAAGCTGATCACTCCTGGCATTGTTGGAATTCCCCAAGCCCTTGGTGAGGAGAGCTTTCATCTCTTCTTGCCCCAGAGACAAGTTCAGGAACATCTCCTGCAGCTGAGCAGTCTGGTCTTGGATGTCTTTGACAGACCTTTCTAGAGCCATCTCTTGCTAAAATAAACAGCAGGAGAGTAAGGAAACCTGAAAAAGGAAAGATTTGTCAAAATGCAATGCATGATACGTGGATGCATGCTTTCAAGGATCTCTTGGGGTAAACACAAGAAAATGTTAAAGGTTGAACTCTGCTCTTGGATTGGAGATCTCTGCACCGGTGGACGTCCTTCCACGAGAATCAAGCTCACCATGTCGAGTGGGTCATAGCCACTGATTCAAGTTGTTGTACTTGATCTTTGTTTGGAGAACTTTGTATCGGTGGATGTCTTTCCACTAGAATCAAGCTCACCATGACGAGTGGGTCATAGCCACTGATTCAAGTTGTTGCACTTGATCTTTGTCTGGAGAACTTTGTATCGGTGGATGTCTTTCCACGAGAATCAAGCTCACCATGACGAGTGGGTCATAGCCACTGATTCAAGTTGTTGCACTTGATCTTTGTCTGGAGAACTTTGTATCGGTGGATGTCTTTCCATGAGAATCAAGCTCACCATGTCGAGTGGGTCATAGCCACTGATTCAAGTTGTATTTGAACTTTGATGGCATTTGTTTAGAGGAGAAACCTCTTGCCCCTTGGTAGATGTCTGGTTCAACGTAACCCTGCATCAAAAAGAACCCTCGAGATCCTTGAAATGGTTATTGAAAATGCTATGGTATGATGTTATGATGTTATGTACATGTATGCACAAGCAAGTGAGTGTATATACAGGTAAACATATTCACACAAAGCAAACAAGTCCTTAGCTTTAGGCTTGCATGAGGCTCAGGTACTACCCTCTTTCAGTTTGTTGGTTAAAACCTGTCCTATCAAAAGTAACCGGGTTCTAGAGGATCCCAAATCATTGGCTACCCTCAATCGGTCATAACTCCAGCATCGCAACCTTTTCTCGCGGCCGGAACCATCGCGAGAGTTTAGCCTCAATGAGCGTAGCATACTGCTACTGTTCTAATGGCCAAGTTGGGTCAATTTAGGGTTCTAAGGTCGGCTGGTGCTTAATGACTCCTTGGAAGACCCATATTCTCCCCGTTTCAACACGAGGGATATCGGTACAGACCAAAGCGCCACACCAACGTAGCCACTGCTTCACCCATGTCGGTATACCCCGGACAGGTCCCTCGCAGATTATGCTACCTAAAAAGGTTTCCCCCAGATTCGGGTTAGGATCTATGAAACTCCGATACAAATCCCACAAATGTAAAAGCAAACAAAGCAATCAATTGAAAACATAGGTGATCTAAACCCTAAGGTAACCCCACTTTTAGTAGTTTCCCCAGCAGAGTCGCCAGTTCTGTGATACGGTGGGAGAACTGACTGTGGTTTTGCGTTCGTATTCGCACTTGTGCGGTTGAGCAAGAGTCGCCACCGACTTTTTATTTTATCCTAAAGGAAAGGTTAAAAAAGCACAGCAAAAACCTTTTGAGATATTTCGTGGGTTCGGGGGGTAGATTATGAAAAGGGAAGGTATTAGCACCCTTTTCATCCATGGTTATCCATGGGCTCTTAGTTACTTGGTTTTTAGATCACTTGCCTTGATTTTTGATTGCTTGAAAATGGTGTGTATGTGTGTGTGTTTGAAAATGTTTTTGAAGAGATGCCTTGTCTCAGGCGACCAATGTATTTGACTCGTGTTTGAGTGTTTTACAAAAGTGTGGATCTTTTCGAAAAGATGTTTCAAATGTTTTTTGAGAGTTTGTTTGAAAGTATTGTGGATTGTGATTTTGAAAAGAAGGCAAGTGTTTTTGCAAATTGATCTCAAGTAACTAAGAGTTTTGTCTACCCTATTGTACTCAAAGGTTTTTGTTATGTTTTAACCCCTTTTAACAATTTTGTTCCACCATTGAAATTGGTGGACAATCTTGCGTTTAGGAAGTTTATTCGGGACGGGCACGGGTCATCGTATGGACCTTGAATGCAATGGTGCCAAGTGTCTTTGGCAATTTGCTTTGAGGGGACTATGATCATTCCGTTTAGGCAACATTTTGAGGGACTTATGATCATTTGAATTTGTTTTGCCAAAGATACTCGACGTGCAAGCATGGCCCATTTTGGGAGGCAACATGTGGGATTACCCTAGAGGGTGCAAGTGTGATTGTGTATTGATTTCATGTATTTGTCTTGTATTAGGTTATCTAGCGTTTGATTTTTATGTACATGCAAACCCTAGGTCTAACCATGGTATAACTGAAAGCGGTAAATTGCGAAAATGTAAAATCTACGCTATTACAAAATAAGTATCCGGGAGTGGGGGTACAAGTGTATGAATGGGGATGAGACTTATAGTATCCAATAAGTTACAACCAAATCGAATTTGCGATCAAATGTAAATGACGTATATCAATGTGTAAGATAAACAAATGTGTATAGGAGCAATATATTGGGTATTTGTATTGTGTAAGTGTGAGATGTATATGTATATGTGATTATTTACAAATGTGACAAGGTGAAATTAATGAAGTATTGTTAGGTATTTGTTTTGGCCTAAAGAAAAATTAAACGTCTATTTAATTAATTGGTCTTGTAATTTTGTATTTTTGATATGTATGAAAAGAGTGTTTTAATGAAAGAAAATGTTTTCAATTTAATTATATTGTGTATAAAAATGTATCTTTATTATTATATACAAAAAGTATTAAATGTCAAGAATTGAATTATGAAAATGATGTTTTAAGAAAATATTTCTAGGTTTTAATTATGTATAAAAAGTATATTTTCATGTGTTATGTACAAAAATATTTTAAGAAATTAAATTATGCAAAAATGTATATTTACTTATTATGTACAAAATATATTTTAATTAAAAGAATAGAAGGGTATCTTCAATTTTAATTATATGATGTAGAAAAAAAATGTATCTTAATTAAATGTTTAAGAAAAATGTATTCTTCAATTAATAATGTATATTAACAAGAGTGTATTTTTTATTAAAATATATTAAGTTAGAAAAAGAATTTTTTATTAAAAGGTTTTAAGTATAAAAGAAAATGTTCTATGTTAATTTAAGTAAAAGGCTTGAAATAGGTTAGAAATGGGCTCAAAGAGGGGGGGGGTGTGAATTGGAGCAAGGATTTGGGCTTAGGCATGCAGAGACGGGCAAGGCCCACGTTGGACTCAAAACAATTTAGGGTTTGGAATTGTTGTTCAGTTGGAACAAAAGGCTTAGGGTTTGTACAGCGGCGCGTCTCATGGAGTTTCGTTGTCTTCTCCGTTCGTTCTTCTCTGAGTGATGGATATTTGAATGCAACTCCTTCACACAAGGTCAAGAAACGCCATCATCCCCCTTTCACCCTCCATAGACCGGTCAGACCATGTTATAGGGTACGATTTCAATCTCAAATGCATTAGGGTTTTGTTCCTTTCTGATTTTAATTTCAATTTTGGTTTCGACTTATATTTTCTTTCGTTCTTGACATGCATGTAAGGAGGTATAAGAGTACTACCTTTTGGAGACGGCGGAAAGGGGATTTTGGAGGCGTTGAGGTCCGACAATGGAGGGTGCTGATGCTTGCGCGATGAGGGCGCGATTGTGAAGCTAGCTTGCTCTTTGGTATTTCTGTATTTTTGTTACCGTCTCTAAGGTTTTATGATGCGTTCTGAACTGAAAACCCTCTATCTTCTTTCTTCTTCTCTTCTACTGCATGTTGCCTTGAACGTCTCTCTCTTCTTCTGACTTGTTGTCTTGAATTGCTGCTTTGAGATGCCTTTGAAACTGTGTTGCCTGCTTTGTATGCTATGTGTTGAACGCCTGTGATGTTAATTGCCTGAGGCTTGCCTGTTACTTTTCCTCTTCTTCTGACTTATGTTGCCTTGAGTGTTTGTCGTATGCTTTGCTTATGTTGCTTTTTGCCCAGTGATGTATTCTTACTGAGGGCTCGAGGGTTTTGACACTGAGTTGCCTTTGAATATGCTTGGATATGCTTTGGATTGCCCGGTGACGAATTTCCTGAGGGTCTGCCTTGAATGCACTTCTCGTTCTCTTCTCCCTTTGCCTTGAATGTTTGTTTATGGCCCAATGATGAGCATTCCTCTGAGGGTTCTCATGTGGGCTCATGTGTTTGATGTGTTAGGCTTGAAGCTGGACAGGCCTTATGGTGAGTTTGTGTTTGATGGGTCCAGGTTGGACAGAGTTAAGGGTATGAGGCTTTTTGACAGGGCAGGTTTATCGTTTGACAGGAGGTGATGGTTTGGGTGCACATGTTTTGAGCTTCAGCAGGTTATATGCTGATATGGCTTTTGTTTCTGGTTCAGGTGAGGCTTGCTTCAAAGCTTTAGGCAGGTTCTGATATTTGACAGGTTTGTATGGTTTTTAGTCTGGGATTAGGCTTATCATTTTAGGCTTTACAGGTTTGTATGGTTATGTGTTTGGAAGTGTTTAACAGGTGAAGCTTCAGGCTTGCTTCAGGCAGGCTTGGGATATGCAGGTGGTACTGTCTTTTGGTGTCTTGAGGTTTTTAGGCCTAGCAGGTTATTTGCTTCAGCTGGTTTTGCTTCTGGTTTGTGAAATAGCAGGTTATGGTTGTTTGATGTATATTTTGGTTTTTTGACAGTATGTGGGTTTTGTGCTTTAGCCTTGAACTTGGTTCTAGTTGCTTAGGCCAAGGTTTTGGTAATGCTTGACAGTTTGTATCTTTCTTTGTGTTGGTTTTCTTGCTCTTATCCTACTGTGTTCAGTCTTTTGTATATTTTCTTCTTCCTATCTATGCCTGCCTAAGCCTGAAAACCTGCATCTTATCTCTTCTTTTTCTCTCTCTATAGTACACTTTAGAGAATTTTAAATGTTTTTCTTGTGTACTTTCTGAAAGGGCCATTGGGAAATGATGAAAAATGTAGCTTGCATAAAAGATTTTCTCTGCATATTTTCTCTTTTCTTTGACAGCTTTCTATACTTTGTGAACTTTCCATATCTTTGCCAAATCTTTTCATGACAGCCTTGAGTAGACTTTGTACTTTTTTGACAGTAAGTTTGATACTTTTGGATTTTCAGTTTGGTTTGAACTTGGAGTTTGAGATTGAGTTTATGCAGTTTTGACATTTTATGCATTTTGACACTTTGCATTTTTTCTCAACTTTGCATTTATGATTAAATAAAATTCTTCCCTCTTTGTGAACCGGGAGAAATCCCGTGATTTGCAGAGAGGGTTAACTGATCCCAATCAGTGGCCCTTAATGATGATTGAAATTTTATCTGTCTTTAATTAATTATCAGTCACTAATTTTTCTTCTTTTGCAGATAAAAATGGATGGAGGGGTACTAAATGAAGACTGAAGAATTAGAAAAAATAGGATAGTTTTCTTTTTATTTAATATTTAAATTAATGTAAACCATTGTTTGTAATTAAATTATAAACAATAATTGTACAAATAATTCAAATATCAATAAAAGTCTTTATTATCCAACCAATTCTATTTCCTCTTTCTTTATTGTTTATTTGTTTATTTAAAACTCTTTGAATTAAAATAATTGAAAAAATAAATTTCAATCACTTAATTTAGAATAATAAATAATTTAAATAAACAATACTTTAGCACATTGATCAATTAAACCTGGTATCTTCAAAGCGAATCAATAGTTAATCAAAACACTGATCAGGCGCGTTCTCTCTTTTCACTGATTTTCAACAAACACTGTAATTCCAAACTACGCATATCCTTTGACTGGTGAATTCAAACCAACTTCCTCCTCTTACTGATTAAATTAAAAACAATGCGAATTCGACCCGAATCTCGGAGTAACTTGCAAAGTGCTGTGGAATTTTAATTTTGCTGAGAATATGCCCATAAAACCTTAATTCCTGATTAAATGCCAACGAACATTCGCCTGATCAAAATTGAGCCAGAATCAACCAAAACCCTAAGCCAACTGTTTGAAGCAATCCAGAACCCTGAAAAATCAACAAAACCCTAATTTTGTCTGACTGACGAGAAAAGTCCGTTTGTCCGATTCTTGAGCCAGTTTGAAAAATCAGGAAATGCCTGAAGCTGAGATTTCTTGTGGAAAAATGCGAGGGAAAATTTTGGGGTGCAACACTATGTTAAGATAATTGTGATTGCATTTTCTTGAAGCCAATGTAAAGAGACCTTATTTTAATTGTAATTTTTTTTTTTATTTTTGGTGCGGGTTTGGGTTTGGGTGAAAAAACCCGAACCCAACGGGTGCGGGCGCAGGTGTGATTTTGTCACCCGAATAGCCTTCGGGTTCGGGTTTGGGTGAAAAAACCCGAACCCAACGGGTGCGGGCGCGGGTGTGATTTTGTCACCCGAATAGCCTTCGGGTTCGGGTTCGGGTTCGGGTGATGATTTCGGGTGCGGGTGTGGGTAGTGTGAAACCCGCACCCGACCCGACCCGTTGCCATCCCTAGGTAGAGATTTTCCTTTTATCCTCGACCATAGGACCATCATTGTATGATAACACTAGGGATTAGATTCTAGCTAGTTTCCCTTAGATGTTTTTTCTTTCTTTTGCATCTTTTCATTAAGACTAAAACTCTTTTCTTGACAAATCATAAAACACCTAACAATTTTAAAATCCTTCTTTAAGGTAAAAGATATCAACCAATACAAACTTTTTGCGCCTCCGGGCTTTTCTTTCAAACTTTTTCAAAAGAACATGTTAATTCACTTCTGTGCTGACGCGTGAGTCTCCAAAGGTTGAGCTGCGGCAGAAGGAGAAATTAATGTGTTGATTAAAAACACAAACCAACAGAAACTTTTGAGCCGAATTACGGCTGCTCTGATTCCTTAAAAGGGATACGTATGCATTGGGGTAGGGCCCGAATGAGCACAACTTTATTTTCCCTACGTTATTTTTTTTTTATTTTTGCATGCATTCTCTCTTTGAATTTTATTTTAGCTCTTAATCTTAGATTTGAAACACACCCTTTGATTAGAACAACAACAATGGATACCATAGAGTACTACGGGTGTGTGGGGTGCTAATACCTTCCCCTCGCGTAACAGACTCCCTTATTGTATCTCTTGGTCATTTGACCTTGATTTTACCTACAAGAGGAAGATCTAGCAAAGAAGTAACATGTTACGAGTGTAAGGAGCCAGGACCCTACAGGAATGAATGTCCAACGCTCAAGAAGGAAAGCACCAGAAAAGAAGGCTTCCAGAAGAATGCTTTCAATGGAAAGAAGAAATGTCTCATGGAAACATGGGATGAATCATACTCTGAAGGATCTGAATATGAAGAAGAGCATGCCAACATAGCATTCATAGCCATTACATCAGAAGGAGACACATCGGAAATTGAGTCTGACTCAGAAGAGGTATTTTCTGAACTTTCTCGTGCTGATTTAGAATTATGTTTATCGGATTCTCTAGGTATCAAAAACTTCAATGTAAATTCAATAACCTTCAGAAAGTTCATGAATATAAAATTGAAGAATATGGTAAGCTAGAGAAAAAAGGAGACAATTTTATTTTAGGAAAAGAAAATTTTTTTTTTAACAAGAAATGTTTAAAACTTGAAGAAACTCTTTCTAAAGCACCTTTATCTTCTGAAACCTCCCTATACAAATATGATAGGGAATATGTTTTTGATGATCTATGGTGTTAGTCATAATGGAAAAAGAGGATTTGGTTATGTTTTTGATAGTGATGATCAGAACTAACCAAAAGAAAACAAACTACGTTCTCCGTTTTATTATCTGACACAAATAGCTAATAATGCACAAACACCCAAAGTTGTTATAAGCTCTGGGAGAACTAATTCTAAAGGACCCAAAATTTTATGGGTACCAAAAGACAAAATAATGTATGTTGCAGATATCTCATGTAGTGAAATTAAGACACTTGTCATGTCACCTTGTCTATGGTTTCTTGTGACACATGATGGAAATAAGGTTTATATTCCAAAGCCAGGAACTTAAGCCAGTTGGTTTTGATCAGCTTCAGAGATGATCAGAAAAGCAAGATCATGGGTTCTAGAATCTATGTTTCTAAGGAGATACAAGGAAACACTACAAATAAAAAGTTGAAAAACAAAAAGGTGATAAGAATGTTTCATCAAAAAAATTTTGGATTCTCATAAGTCTAGAAAAGGTAAAGGCTAAGACAAATTGTATCTGAAAATTTGATTATGGGAGATAAAACAGAACTTGTCAGAACAAGATCCACATTTATGCAATTTGAGGAAATGCTTCTTGGAGTGGTGTCTCTGATAGAACTAACTTCTTGTCTAGAAGAACTTCAAGATAATGAATGGATTCTGGCAATGCAAGAAGAGCTGAATCAGTTCTCCAAAATTTATATTTGGGATCTAGTACCTAAGCACAAAGGGACGCGTGTTATCGAAACCAAGTGGATCTTTAGAAACAAGTTAAATGAGAAAGGTGAAATCATCAAAAATAAGGCACGATTGGTTGCACAAATTAATACTCAACAAGAAGGTATTGAATACGATGAAACCTTTTCCCCAGTCTCCAGGTTAGAATCTAGCCGCTTTCTAATCTCATTTCCTATTAATAATCATATAAAATTATATCAAATGGATGTCAAAAGCGCGTTTCTGAATGGTTATATTTCTAAAGAGGTATATGTACACCAACCTCGTGGTTTTGAATGTACCAAGTTTCCACAACATGATTTAAACATAAAAAGTCATTGTATGGTTTGAAATAAGCTCCTAAAGCTTGGTATGATAGACTAAGTGTTTTTCTCTTAGAAAATGGTTTTTCAAGAGACAAGGTGGACACTACCCTTTTTTGTGAAAACGTTGGAAACGATCTTGTGATTTGAAAATTTTATGTTGATGACATTATTTTTGATTATGCTTATCCCTCTATTTGGCAAAAGTTTTCTAAGTTAATGCAGACAGAATTTAAAATGAGCCTGATGCAAGAACTAAGATACTTTCTGGGAATCCAAATAAATCAAACTTCAGAAGCTACATATATTCATCAAAGCAAATATACAAAAGAACTTCTGAAGAAATTTGATATGTCATATAGCAAACTTGCAAAGACTTCTATGCATCCTACATGCATTATTGTGAGAGATGAGGTAAGCATAAAGGTTTATCATAAGCTTTATCATGGCATGATAGGCTCTCTTCCCTATCTGACTTCTTATCGTCCAGATAAACTATTCAGTCTGTGCTTATGTGCTTGTTTTTAATAATACCCAAGGGAAACTCACTTAACAGTTGTTAAGAAAATCCTAAGGTATATTAAGGGAACGTCTAACCTTGGTTTGATGTATAATAAAACATCAGAATGCAAGCTATCAGGTTTATGTGATGAACACTATGCCAGATTTAGAATAGAACGTAAAAGCATTTCAAGAAGTTGTCAGTTTCTGTGTGACAATATCATTGTTGGGTCTAGTAAAAAGAATTAAACTATTGCACTATCAATTGCTAAAGCAAAATATATATCAGCATCACTTTGTTATAACACTACGTTTATCTCCTTAAGTAAGAATCCTATTTTGCACTCTAGAGTAAAACACATAGAAATCAAACATCATTTTATTAGAGACTACATTAGAACTCAACTATTTTATGTTCAGAAAATGCTTGCTTATTATGGTGAGCGTTGAAGGGGGTTTAAGACACGTCTCACCCCTTATTATATTAAACATGGAGAAGATAAAAAAAAACCTCCATACGAGGTATATTCGTTTATTGATAAAGCTACTTGGGAGAAATTTGCAAAGTCTCGCAAAACTCCTAAATTCTTGGCAAAGATCCGAAAAGGAAAGGAAAACTGAGCTAGAAATATCTATCCACATAGGTTGTCTCGTGGAGGATATCGAAGAATTGAAAAAATTTTGAGGGACGAAAAAAGAAAAAAAAATGGAAGACGAGTTGGGAGATTCTATAAGTCTTGATTGAAGTTCATCTCCACCATCACACCACGATAAATGGAAGAGGACACGCCAAAGAAAAGACGGGAGTACACATCAGAAGCTACGCGCGAAGTGGCTCAAAGGATTGTAAATGGATACTTTTTTCAAGAATATTTATTTTAGTTAAACCAATTTAATAAAGATAAAATTTAATGTGTTGTAGGATGATCTTGTTGAATAAACCAAAGCCGACCTATTCACTTTACAAGGTCTTCGTGACATCTTGGTAGAAGTGATTGGAATTAAGGAGCATCCTTGGCGTGTCCATGGTCTTGGTGGAGGCATTGGCTTCAAGGCATATTTTGGACGATGTCAATAATCTACAGAGAAAATGAGTAAGAGAGAGGTTAAAGAGATTGTTGTTGTTAAGTTAGGGGAGCAAATGGATAAGCTGTGGGAAAGGTTCTTAGAGGAGGAGGGGAGAGGTTATCGCAGACGGTGCAAATGAAGTTCTTGGATGAGGAGAGAGAGAGAGAGAGGTTGTGGCAGACTGTGCAGAAGAAGTTCATTGAGGAGGAGAGGGAGAAGTTGTTGCAAATAGTTCAAGAGAAGTTTTTGGAGGAGGAGAGGGAGAAGTTGTTACAGGAGGTAAGGGAGAGTGTCTAGAAGGAACAAGAGAAGCGAGATAGGATGAATGAGAAGAAGAGGATCGAGAAGTGTACCCGCAATGTTCTTGAGGTATAAGTTGTATTTTGTTATTATTGTGTGTATTTCAGTTTTGGATTGTATTTACGTTGTTTTTATGATGCAAACATTGAGTTCATTGGGTATACTAAGCCTTACAAATTTAAATAAGATGGAAATTCGAGAGAATGTAGTTGAGAAAGTTACGGGTGGTACAAGCGCGACACATATTTTTTTCTGACAACCAGGGCAGTGTTGAACCCTCACAACCAAATCAAGATAGCCTTCGGAGTCTAGAGATGATGATGTCGAGTATTGAATCCATTACTATGGGTTTCAAATTAAGTCATGATCCACTTTGTTCATTGTTTCTTAATAATACTTCATTAAAAGAATATTTGTAGCGAGATGAGGAACTAGACGAGTCCATAATGCAATTTTGGTGCTCGTAAGTAGTGTTATGTTGATTTCTATTTATATACATATGTTCTTGTACTTTAACATAAATATTTTACCCTTGCAGATACATCCATGACTTCTGTTTAGAAAGGATCCTTCTAAACAAGTATTGTATCTTAGATGTTGTGAAGATTGCTCTTACTCGTGATTCTCCAGGTCACGAAGTTAGAAATTACGTACAAGATAAGTTAATGGAGAGAGGGAGCATAAAAGATTTTTATTTGGACCCATTTTACCGCAAGTAAGTATATGTTAACTTGTGTTTTCATTCATAAATCAATTTTATCCATATTATTAATTATTTTGAATGTTTATGTAGTCGGCATTGGTAACTACTTGTTATATGTCCCAAGAAAAACAGTATATTTGTGTTTTGCTTGAATCACTCGAAACTGCCCGAAGTTGTGATTACCTCTTTGAATGGGTAAGTTGTATTATTCATGTTTAATTTTAACCTACACATGTAAAGCGGTGGAGGAATATAATGCACGAAGAAAAAATCTTATCGGTAGAAAGCCAAACTTTCATGACCCAAGAGTAAGTATAATAATTATGCTATTTGAATTTATATTAATTGTGTGTATTAGTGGGACATTAATAAATGAAAATCATTTGTAGTAGCATAAACAAACTAATTCCCATTCTTGTGGATATTATGTCATGAGATATATGCTCCATATTGTCTCTGATGGCATTACACAAGGATTTATGAAGAATAAGGTATTAGCTTAATCCATGTTATGTATACTTCTTAAACTAATTTTGTTGTTTTTAGGTTAATTTTTTTTCTAATTATAGGATATTAGCAACCAAAAACTGTATTCAACTAAGGAAATTGATGACATCCGATCACGTTGGGACAGTGTCTTCATATCTCTTTATGAAGCTCGAGAACAAGAACAATAGTTTCTGTTGGTTACTAACAATGTTATTTTGTATATGAACAAAGGTTTTCTTATTTTGTCTTGATGATAACAATGTTATTTTGTATATGAATAGAGGTTTGAAATGATATATGATATTATTCCAATTCGATTACATATTTTGTAGTTTCTGTGTAAAATAATATTGGCAGGATAATAGATTTATTATAATAATATGACACAGGCCAGTGAAAATAATACAAGCAAAAAATGATACAGGGGAAAATTGATAAATATATATCCAAAAATCTAAATAATAAACCCCTCGGTTATTCTCTAAAACCGAGGTAAAATGAATACCATTTTACATCAGATTATAAATAAAACTGATAGTTATATGAAGCACACAATAAAATGAAAATAAAAATAAAAATATGCAGTTCCTAGGGATCGAACCCATGGTCTTTTCAATAATAACATCGGTGTTAAAAACACTGAGGTGTTAAGTGCATACTTCTCATGAAGACCTTAGTAACCTCGATTGGGTTTCCGAGGTAAAACACATTTTGCATCCGACGTTACAAGCATTATTTATAATAGTGTACCTATTGTCACATGATTGAATAATACAAAGAAGACTACGTCTAAGGCCTTCAACTAACATAACATTGGAGAAAGTAATAGTTTAGGAATTACCTATACTACCTTTTCTGAGTATTACACCTTTGTTGTGATCATCGTAGGATACAAAATCTTTCTTCTTCGCCATAAAGTCGGAGAAAACAGATATGTCTCTCGTCATGTGTCTTGAACATCCATTATCGAGAGTCCATTTTCCCGTCATATCATCAAGACACTCAATCTACAAAGGATCAAACTAAAGTGGTAGGTACCCAATTCTTATTGGGTCCTTGAGAGTGAGTGAAACAATTGTTGCATTTGGGCAATGTAATGCCCGTTAGTTTAATTAATTGTTTAATTAAATTAATTACTGATTAATGGTTTAAAATGTAGTTAAAATTGTTGAAGTTGCGAAATGTCGAGAAATGTTGATTTAAGTTGCTAAGTTGTTATTTGGTTGATTAATATTAGTAATAATATTAGTATAGATATTAGAATAATATAAGGTTTATTAGTTGGGCTCATTATTTGGTTGTATGGAGTAATAGGTAGGGTGTGAAAGTAAGGCCCAATAAGAATATTAATAGTTATAAGGTTAAGTTGATTATAAGGAATTAGGTTAATTGAACAAGTCTTGGAGAATTTGATACGTGAGAAGTTGTAAAGTTACAGAGAAGAGGTAAAGGATGGAAGCTAGGGCGAAAGACTTTAACCGGTAGAGTAGAGCAATCTCAATTCCAAGGTAAAGGTGGGGTTCTGACTCTATAAAAGGGTATATGATAAATATTGTGTAGGGATTGGTCTGTATAAAATTATCGTTATGGGAATGTTGTTGTATGTATAATTGTTGTTGGTATGAGTTGGTGTTACCACACCAAATTTTCTGAGGAATTTGCAGTGAATCAATCGATGAATTTGTGGTTAGAAATTATTATATGTTGATAGAGTTGTTACGTTGTTGTGTGGTTCTATGTGGTTGGCTTGAAACTGAAAATTATACATTAGTAATTAATAACAGACTTGGAGGCTGGAAAACATACATGCCAGAGGGCATGACATGGGTGCCGACCGACACAATAGTGAAAGGGGCAGCATGCCAATCGGCTGGACAATGGTGCCGAGGGGCACATGTTGTCTCAATTTTATTTTGTTTGTTTTGTTTCTTGTTGTTGTAGTGGAGCCTTCATGTAGTAGTATTAGTATGAATTAGCAGAGACATTTTTGGTAGTAGTATATAGTAGAGTTATCAGTAGGATTAATTTGTGGGAATCAATATTTAGAAGAGATGGATTTACTAAATTGCAGAATTAGCTTAATTAATTATAGTAGTATCCCATTAGATTAATTTAAACCAAGTAGCATATTTTTTGGTATCTAGAGTAGCAGTAGCAGTAATAAATTAGTAGGAGAATAATCTAGTAGGATAGTAATTACAAGTAGCAGAGCTTATGGAATAACAGTACCAGGATGGTCTTAATAATAATAATACCGAGTAGAAATATTAGTAATTTGGGCAGAGGAATAATTAACTGGTATAGTCGAGAATTGTCCGAATAATTATGCGGTGCTGGTAGCTTATTTAGTTGATTCGGTGTGTTGTATACCTTGCTGAAAAATATGAAATTCCAGGTGATGCTCAATTTGGTTGAATTGCCTCTATTTATGAGCAATATTATGTTGTAGGCTTATGACCAATGTTGAATGGTTGTTGGCATGTTGTTGTGTTGTTGTTGTAGTTAAGTTGTTGTGGATTTATTATTGATGATATGTTGATGTCGAAATGCCACTATTTATTGGCAAGATAAAGTTATAGGCTTATGGCCAATGTTGATTTGTTGTTGAGTTGCTGCTAAATTGTTGTTAAGTTGTTGTTTAATTATTGTTGTTGATTGATAATGTGAAGTTGCAGGGAATTTTAAATGACGATGAATTAACTCTATTTATTGGTAATAATGGTGATGTAGGCTTATGTCTTGCAATGAATGATGATTGTTGTGAGTATGTGATAGTGCATTCATTGAGTCATATACATTTGCATACTTTGTGATGGACTGGATTGGAAAACTGAGAAGAAGGCTTATGTCTTGTTGATGCCTCTAATAATTGGAAAATTATTAAGCTCAGAGTTCTGCTCCATTTTTAAGTTGCGAGTTCTGCTCCATTTTTAAGTTGAGAATTCTTCTCCATTGGTACCACATGCATGTGCATTGTACGAGTCACATTTTGTGTTGCATAATTGAGTTGTTGTAATGATGAAATAGTTGTTATTTTGTGTTGATGCTTTGTTGTAATAGTTGTTGTGTATAAATTGTGAAGTGGTGATTTTATATGATCTGATCTAATATATTTTTTATCATACGCTCAATTATATAGTTCGATATCGCACCCCTTCTGTTTGAATATTGCCCTCTGTTGGTAACGTGCAGGTAATCAAGAAGGATCGTTGTTACCTCGTTAGTTCGAGTCAATGTCGTCACTCTGATACGTAGCACTCGGGGGGATGGACGCTTGATGTTTAGTTGTTGATATTTATTTCAGTTGCTAAACCTTAAGTTGGTTACGTGAAATAATTGTTTTCTTGAAGTTGTTTTAGTTGAATAAAAGATGTTAAGTAAATTGAAGTTGAGTATGTAAATTCTGCTGCTTATCAATAAAAAGTTGTTTGATTTTGAAGAATAAATCAGGTTATTATCGGTTCATCCAACTTAAGTGTTATGTATCTATTTTATATGCGATTAAATGAAGTTTGATTTTAAGTTGTAAATGTAGCATCCTAATTGTGTTGAACTCTGATTTTATTATTATCCGCCGGGTAGAATTAGGGTGTTACATTAGTGGTATCAGAGCAGGTCAGTATGTCCGACCAAGTTGTCTAATATTGTTTGTTCCTTAGTGCACGACAAGTGTGTGAAACACTTTCGGTGCTTGTTGTTTTTCTAATCTAGTTGTAATTTACTTCTTGGATGTGTTTCGGTTGTAAGATGTTGGTTCAGTATGCTGCTGTTGATGGTGGTGCAAATATTGTTGAAGTTTTGTTATTTCTCAAATCCGAATGTGACATGGATTCAAGGTTATGTTGTTAATCAAGTTGGAGCTTCTTGAGGGTGGACGATCAGATAATGTTCATGTCTACTTCTCGAAGCATAAGGAGTTATATAACGGTTGTTGACATATGAGTAGAGTGTAAATCGACTTATGAGTAGAGTGTAAATCCCTGATGTTTCTGAAGGTGATTGTTAAGTAACAAGGACAATTTTTAGAAGATGGAATTTGGAAAGTCACGATGTTTCAATGCTGCTGATGGACGGTGAAGTTGTTAGTTTGAGTAGCCCTTGCGTAAGATGTCAACGGTTGAACGATGATAGAGTGACAAATTGTTGTAGACCTTGTCGTGGGATCCTTGTGAGTGATTGTAAAAGGTTGTTGAAGTTGTTGGAATGTTTTGAATCTCGAGTTAGAGTCGGAAATGCGAGGAGATGAGTACGATTTCAAGAATGGTAAGTTTTGGTACTGGTACACATAAATTTTGTTCTGACATTATCGTAACGTGTGTAATAGTATGTCGCTGCATGACGCCGATGTTCGTATTTTCGGATAGCTTTGGAAATTCATATCTTGTGTTCTGAGTATCAGATTGGTGTTCCGTTGAAACCTATGAGGAGATAGAAATATATTCTACCCTATGAAATTTTTTTCAAATACGGTAGATGCATTCCTATATGGAGAGACTCTGAAGTCGGTTACGGAACTAGAGGCTTTCTGGGCATAAATGGTTATTATCGCATTTGTTCGAGACGAGGTCAAACGTAATATGTTGTTGACGACTAAGTTGAGAAATGAGATGTTCGGCATTAAAAAGGATAGTCTTTCACCATTTCAAGTATGAGATGTTGATGTGAAGAAAGTTTGTAGAACTAAAGAAAAGATTGACGACTGCTCCAGTATTAGTTTTGCCTAATCTGAGTGAGTCATTTGTAGTGTATTATGAATGCGTCTAAGATGGGACTTAGTGGTGTGCTAATGCTGAAGGGACAAGTTGTTGCTTGTGCTTTTAGACGACTCATAGTTAATGGTAGGAATTATCCTATGCGTGACTTAGAGTTAGCAGCGGTGGTGTTTATGATTGAAGATTTGGAGACATTGTCTTTTGGTTCTAGATTTGAAGTATCTATTTGATCAGAAGGAATTGAGTATGAGACAAGGAAGATGGTTGGAGTTTTTGAAATATTATGATGTCGGTTTGAATTATCATCCAGGTAAAGCTAATGTCGTGGCTGATGTTTTAGGTCTAATGACTTTACATATGTCGGCAATGATGGTTAAAGATTTGGAATTAATTGAAAAATTTAGAGATATGAGCTTAGTTTGTGAAGCGACACTGAAGAGTGTTATGTTACAGATGTTGAAGATTAAGAATGATTTTCTGGATAGTATCAAAGAAGCTCAGAAGTTAGATGTGGAATTGGTAGATTCGGTGGTTGGATTCGATCAGTTTGGCAATGATGATTTCAAGTGAGATGCGTAGGGTGTGTTGAGATTGTGTAATCAAATTTGTATTCTTGATGGTGCAGAGATGAAGAAAGTAATTCTTGAGTTGGAGGATACTTAACCTTTGAGTAAGGGTAAGTGAGTGTAATATGGACCGTGTAATATGTTAAGCATCGGTGTCTCATCGGCAAGATCGAATGAGAGGGATGTTGTGGGAGTATTTGTAAACTTCATTGGAAATTATTGGATTATGGTGCTTTAGGTGACTTGAGTACAAGTTCTAAAGGAACATTATTGTAGTTTGGTAACGATAGTTTATACTCCATTATGGTTGTCGACTATCTATTGACAAATTGAGGAACTGATCACCCTTAATCTCTTATTGATAGTAGACGAGATTGTGTTAGATGGTGTAGACTTATCTTGTTGTCTTAATGGTGTGTGAAGTGATTGATGTTATATCATGATGATAGTCGCTCACCAGTTTGTGTGAAGTAAGAGAGGAATTGCTAAGAAAGAATTTAGACGTATTAAACATGTCGGAGTGGTGAGTTATATGCGAGCTAACGTCGCAAATATGAAAGATTGAGAATATCAAGTGAACAACAATTTTATGGTGGATGTTAAAGAAAGTCTGAAACTAGATTGAAACTTGTGAACTAGATAGTTGACATAAATTTTAATGAGGATGGTGATTTAAGGTGGATAATCATAGTTGTGCAGCTGAAGCGTGATATGACGTAGTTTCTATGCATGTACGACTCGTTAGAAGAGGAGGACTACATATCAGGATCCTATGGGAATGATGTGTCTTGATCTACATGCTTGATTTGGTAGATTATTGATATATAGATGTTGGGCCAGGGCACTATGTTTGCTAGTAAATATTTGCATATTTTATAAGAAGATTGTTGTGGATTGTGGGTTGATGGTGAGCTATCGGTATGCTTGCTGAGTTATATAGTTAAGTTGATGTTGTAATGATTTTGTTATCGATATTGAGATGTTATTGTTGATTTCCATAAGTAAGGAATGATACTCCATAACGTGACAAAGTTGATTATGTTAGTTGTGTTGATGTCACTATAAGAGCGATACGACAATGTAGATAGATTTGTTGATATTTTGTTAATAATTGACATACGGGAATGAAATTATGTAAGTGTTTTGATGTTCAAAAGGGTGTTAAGATGATATTGTGATGATGTATATCCAAGTATAAGTGTGTTATAGTTGTTGCTACTTTAAATATTGATATATCCGATTATGGTGGAGTAGTTGAGATGCTAGTAACGATTGTGTCACGAAGTGTTGAATGATTGGCGTGTAATCGATTTGAATCGTGTAAGTTATTGAGTTATCAGGAAAGTAGTGGTCGAAGTGTTGCCAAACGCAACTTGGAAATCAATAAGTTGGATGCGAAACTCGTACTAAGAGTGGTTGTATCGAATAGATTTTCGAGGACGAAAATATTCTAAGTGGGGGAGAGTTGTAACACCCGTTAATTTAATTAATTATTTAGTTAAATTAATAACGGGTTAATGGTTGAAAATGTTGTTGAAATTGTTGAAGTTGCGAAATGTCGAGAAATGTTGATTTAAGTTGCTAAGTTGGTATTTGGTTGATTAATATTGGTAATAATATTAGTATAGATATTAGAATAATATAAGGTTTATTAGTTGGGCTCATTATTTGGTTATATGGAGTAATATGTGGGGTGTGAAAGTGAGGCCCAATAAGAATATTAATAATTATAAGGTTAAGCTAATTATAAGGAATTAGGTTAATTGAACAAGTCTTAGAGAATTTGGTACGTGAGAAGTTGCAAAGTTACAAAGAAGAGGCAAAGGTTGGAAGCTATGGTGAGAGACTTTAACCGGTAGAATAGAGCGATCTCCAATCCAAGGTAAGGGTGGGGTTCTGACTCTATAAAAGGGTATATGATAAATATTATGCAGGGATTGGTCTGTATAACATTATCGTTATGAGAATGTTGTTGTATGTGTAATTATTGTTGTTATGAGTTGGTGTTACCACAATCAGATTTTCCTAGGAATTTGCAGTGAATCAATCGATGAATTTGTTGTTTGAAGTAATTATATGTTGATATAGTTGTTACATTGATGTGTGGTTCTATGTGGTTGGCTTGAAACTTAAAATTATACGTTAGTAATCAGTGACAGACTGGGAGGCTGGAAAACATACATGCCGGAGGGCATGACATGGGTGTCGACTGACACAATGTTGAAAGGGGGAGCATGCCGATCCGCTGGACAATGGTGCTGAGGGGCACATGTTATCTCAATTTTATTTTGTTTGTTTTGTTTCTTTATGTTGTAGTGGAGCCTTCATGCAGTAGTATTAGTATGAATTAGTAGAGACATTTTTGGTAGTAGTATATAGTAGAGTTATCAGTAGGATTAATTTGTGGGAATCAATATTTAGAAGAGATGAATTTAATAAGTTGCAGAATTAGCTTAATTAATTATAGTAGTATCCCATTAGATTAATTTAAACCAAGTAGCAGATTTGTTGGTACCTAGCAGAGGTAATTGTTAGATTAACACTTAGTTGGTATCTAGAGTAGCAGTAGCAGTAATAAATTAGTAGGAGAATAATCTAGCAAGATAGTAATTACAAGTAGCAGAGCTTGTGGAATAACAGTACCAGGATGGTCTTAATAATAATACAGAGTAGAAATATTGGTAATTTAGGCAGAGGAATAATTAACCGGAATAGTCGAGAATTGTCTGAATAATTACGGGGTGCTGGTAGCTTATTTTAGTTGATTCGGTGTGTTGTATACCTTGCTGAAAAATATGAAATTGTAGGTGATGATGAATTTGGTTGAATTGCCTCTATTTATGAGCAATATTATGTTGTAGGCCTATGGCCAATGTTGAATTGTTGTTGACCTGTTGTTGTTTTGTTATTGTGGTTGAGTTGCTATGGAATTATTGTTGAGGATATGTTGATGTCGAAATGCCACTATTTATTGGCAAGATAAATTTGTAGTCTTATGGACAATGTTGATTTGTTGTTAAGTTGCTACTGAATTATTGTTAATTTGTTGTTTAATTATTGTTGTTGATTGATAATGCGAAGTTGTGGGGAATTTTAAATGACGATGAATTACCTCTATTTACTGGTAATAAGGGCGATGTAGGTTGTTGTACCCCAAAATTTTCCCTCTCATGTTTTCCAAGGTCTTCCCCTACATGGTTGGTCACAAACCTTTGCCTAAAGAAAAAGAAAATTTATGAGTGATGTTTTTAAGTTTCCTTCGATTGGCATCTCCAAAATACCTTTCGATTGGCATCTCCGAAGTGCCTTCTGATTGGCATCTACAAAATGCCTTTTGATTGGCATCTACAAAATGCATTTCGATTGGCATCTGCGTAGCACCCTTCGATTGGCATGGACAAAGGTCCTTCGATTGGCCTGTTAACAAGGCCTTTTGATTGGCATTTCAACAATGTCTTTCGATTGGCATCTGAACAAAGTCATCTTCGATTGGCATTTTAACATCACTTCGATTGGTCCAAACTGAAGGAAATCAAAGAGAGCAGAATGAAGTTTTCGATCGGTCAACAAGGTACTTCGATTGGCATCTGAGAAAGGCACTTCGATTGGTATCAGAATAAGGTATCATTTGATTGGCATCTGAATAAGGTGTTTCGGTTGGCATTTCAACAAATGTACTTCGATTGGAACATCAGAATATACTTTGATGACATGACAACAAAGTGTCCTTTGATGGGCATATCAACAAGGTGACATTTCGATTGTTTCAAATTGAAGGAAATTGAAGAATACAAGAACTGAGTTCGATTAGGTTTAATTGGATATGAGGGTTTCCCAGATCAAGAAATCAATGTAGAGTTTAACTTAATCTAAGAAACTCTGATAAGGGAAGTTCTGAGCATTTCGAATCAGGACTCAGAGTCATCGAAGAGAACATGTGTGATCGGTGGAAATAGAAATGACTGTTTTTAAGCTGGTTTTGCGAAATGTCGCGGTAAGCAAGAGTCGCCACCGTCTTTTATGTTCTCCAACATGGAAAGGACAAAAGCACAGCAAAATTCCTTCTTTGAGAATGTTTCTCGGTTCGGGAGGTAGATTTATAGAAAGGGAAGGTGTTAGCACCCTTTCTATCCGTGGTTATCCACGGGCTCTTAGGTACTTGCTCTTATGTTTTCAAAAATTGTTTGCTTTTCAAGTGTGTGTGGGTTTTGAAAAAGTTTCGTTTGAAAGATTTCTAAGCAACTCTTGTATCAGTCCTCAAGAGTGTATGAAAAATTTGTTTGAAAACTTTTAGAAAGTGTGAGGTGTGAAAAGTATTTTTGTTTGTTTTGAGAAAGAGCAAGTACCCAGGAGAATCTACCTACTATAAGGAATTAGGTTGTGTAAGAGTCCTTTAGATAGTGCTATCCCACCATTGAGAGGTAGGTAGCACCATCACTGGAGGTGTTCGGGTCAATTTGATTATCAGGACAGTGTGGTCACCGAAGCAATAGTAGGACGCCTTAGAAGTAACTCTAATGTTCTAGATCCTTTGTATCCGAGGCAACCGTTTTGAGGCAACTGGATCTTTTGGACAGAAGGGCGACCTCTAAAACACCCTATACTTGACAACCACGTTTCGAGGCAACCGGTGAGGCGTACCCTAGAAGTGGCATGTGCTTTGTGTGTTGTTTTTCAGTTAATTGTCTTTGTACATGTTATTTGTGAGCTACGGATTAATTTTATTTACATACATTCTTGCAGGCATATTAGCAGTTAGGAGTGCGGAAAATAAATTGCAGAAATATAAATCTAGCTATTACAAGGCGCGGGTCTATACATCGCCAAAAAACAAAAACCCGTTTAGAAATAAAGTACGATAAATAGTAAATAAAGAGATAAACCTAATTACTATTACATATCCGGAAATAGTTACATAAATAATCAAAAATAAGAATAATGCGCGAAAGAATTAAATCGGGAACGTCCTAAGGGTTTTGACCCTTTTAAGAAAAGAAATGAATTTTTGTCCCTTTTTGTGATTAAATGAAATTAAAATTAATAACTAATTAATTAATTAATTAAAAAAATGTTTTTTGTGTTTTTTATATTTTTAATGAAAATAAAAGGAATTAAAATTAAAAGTTAACCTAATTCTAAATTATTTTTATTTATTATAGAAAAGGTGAAAATTAAACTAATTAAACTAATTAATTTGATTTAATGCTTATTTACAAAATAATTACCTAAGTGAAATTAATAAAAATAAAATATTTACATTTTTTTATTTTTTGCTGAATTTTTACTTGTG
This sequence comes from Vicia faba, assembly GCA_948472305.1. Lineage (NCBI taxonomy): Eukaryota > Viridiplantae > Streptophyta > Magnoliopsida > Fabales > Fabaceae > Vicia > Vicia faba. The sequence goes on along the minus strand of OX451738.1, from coordinate 510,524,505 downwards.
AAAATGTTAATTATGTTAATTAATTAAATACTAAGAATAATTAATAAATAAAATAAAAAAGAAAAAGGAAAATAGAAAAAAAAGAAATAGAAACCAAAGGGGGTGTTGATGGCCCAATGGAGGTGTTGTTCTGGAATTCAGGCCCACTAACACAAAGCCATGTTTGACTTTCTGGAATCATGTACATGCTCATTGACTCCTGAGTACCATGGTCTTCATTCTTTGGCCATTGGATTGGGCTTCATGGCCACTTGGCAAGCTTATGCGTGAGTTGCATGGTAGAGCGCTCTTGGAATGCTGCATGAGATAATATTAGAAAAAATAACATGGAGGTTTGGGTGGACCTGGGAATCGAACCCAGGTCCCAACAATTGCCAGACACGTCCTCAACCACTCAGCCACTGCATTGCATTTGTTATAATAATGGATAGTGAAAATAATATATGGAAATATCAATTATGCTGGGAAATTTAAAAAAAAAGCGCGCTATATTTGAACACACCAACCATGTTCTTCCACGTAATCATCTTCTTCGCATTTTCCTGTAAAATAAAACCAAATAGCGGTGATTATAAACCCCCACAAAGTGAAACTGCAGAAAATAGCGATTAGCTATACACGTAACATAAAAAAGGCGCGAGGGTTGGGATGTGTTCGTGCTGATCTCCTGATTTCAACCATGGGTCTTTCAAGCCTAATTTTTCCTATATGAGAAACCCCCAATTCGAAAGCTTTAAAAACCTAAAAATCATCCATGGTGGTTTGTGATTCAGGGCTCCAAAATGCAATTGCCTTATACCATTAGCTTCAGAAGAGCGTTAGCAATACAAAACAACAATTATATCATGTTAAATGTGCAAGAATTATGCATTTTGATTTTGAAAGAAATGGACAAACCGTGGGACTGTAGTGAGTGATTCCTTGAGTGTTAGAGCGTGTTTGTGATTGCAATAGATTCCTGGGAGTGTAAGGAATGTGTTTGGATCAAGAAAAGACTTTAAATCGTGCTGAAAAGTGGATTTCAGTTTGCAAATTTCTTTGGAATTTTTGGAATTGGTTCTGGCCGTTTTTAGGGTCTCTAGGTCGTGCCTCCTGTATAGAACCCTTGCATATGTATGTATCAATGAGAATAAGTCAACATTAAGAGCCTTAACCTTGTGCAATGATGTTTTTGGATTTCTTCATAACCACCATTAAAGCATTTTCCAATTTTGTTCAAATTTGAATTTTCATGCTTAAAATGAGCTTGGCACGAATTTGGTAGGTGTATTATGACACATGAGAGCCATTCAAATCAAAAGATATTATTGAATTAATTTTTTTTGATTTTATTTGAATTTTATGGATTTAAAATGAATTAAATCAAATAAAATTAAATAAAAATAGAAAAATTAATGTTTAATCTTGAAATTGATCATGGGACACGTGGGTGGCATGACAAGGCTGAATCAAGTGGGCAAAAGTGGGCCCTTTTGTCAAAATTTGAAGTTTCAAGGATAGTTGACTTTTGCCATTTCACAAAAATTTCCCAATTTCTCCAATGCATATCTTGCTCAATTTTGATCATATGAACATGTTCTTGGACATTTTGGAAAGGTATTGAAGTCCTCTAACCAATGCCTTTGGTCCCATGTCATTTGGATTTACCAATCTCATGTTATGGTCTTTTACTTAAAATGCCTTTTTGTTGACTTTTGAAAATGACCTATAATGTTGAAATTGATAACTTTTTGTGAGAGCATTTTTTGGACTTGGAATGTGAATATGAGTTGTAGGAAATTTCATCCCCTTCAAAATGAGCATTGGATGGGATTTTTCTGATGAACCATGAAAAAGTTATGCCTTGGTCAAGTTACAGTTGACTTTTCAGCTGTCCAAAAATGGAAACTTTTGCATCTTGATGATCTTTGAGCCATGCTTGTGGAATCATGATCAAGACTTGATCAAATGATGATTGTGGCTTCAAAATAAGATGTTGACCAAAAATTTTGACTTTTGACTTCCAAATGACCATTTTGCCCCTGTAGTTGATTGTGAAGCAATTAGGGTTTTTGATTGTGCAAGTTGACCTTGTGAGCCTTGAAACTTGGCATGTGGATGCTTGACGATGTATATAGGCATATGCGACTTGATTGAGCCCTTGAAAACCTCAACTTCCTTGCAAGAACCAAAACCCTAATTTGACTGGCTTAGAAGGATGGTTGACTGTGTAGCCCTTGAGTAGACTTGAGCAAATTGAGATGATGCTTGTCAAAACTTTGAAGAATATGGGAGGGAAAATTTTGGGGTACAACAATTGCCCCTGTTCAATCTTCTTAGACCTGAGGATGTAGATTAGCTTGTGTGCCTTTCGTGATCCGAAGGTGGAAGATGATTGAACACCAGAGTGCCCAGAAATTTGCACTCGCATAGTAGAGTATCAGCAATGTGATGGAGGGAATGGGCTTACAGATGCCATTTGGAAAGATGGTGGGTAGGGGGATGGGCTTATAGATGCCATCTGGAGATGTGACAGAATTTGTCGGGAATGGGCTTATAGATGCCATTTGGAGACTGTTGATAGGTGGATGGGCTTATAGATGCCATCTGGAGGTGGTCTGTTGAATTGTAATTTTTGTAAGTTGAAAGAGGGAACCTGTGTAGGGTTGCCTGATAATGAGCTCGTGCAAAACTGCATCTTGGAAAGAAGGACACCTGTGTAGGGTTGACTGATGATGAGCTCGTGCAAAACTGCATCTTGGAAAGAAGGACACCTGTATAGGGTTGACTGATGATGAGCTCGTGTAAAACTGCATCTTGGAAAGAAGGACACCTTTGTAGGGTTGACTGATGATGAGCTCGTGTAAAACTGCATCTTTGGAGGAAGGAAACCTGTGTAGGGTTTACTGACAATGAGTCCGTATAAGACTACATCTGAAGTGGAGAAGGAACCTGTGTAGGGTTACTTTGATGATGAGTCCGTGTAAAACCGCATCTAGAGCTGAGAAGGAAACCTGTGTAGGGTTTACTGATGAAGAGTCCGTGTAAAACTACGTCTGGAGTTTGAGAAGGGAACCTGTGTGGGGTTACTTTGATGATGAGTCCGTGTAAAACTGCATCTTGGAAGAAGTAAAACCTGGGTAGGGTTTCTGATGACGAGTCCGTGTAAAACTGCATCTTTGGGAAGAGAGAACCTGTGTAGGGTTTCTTTGGGATAAGTCCGTGTAAGACTTCTGGTGGAACCGGGGTAAGGTTACTTCGGGATAAGTCCGTGTAAGACTTCTGGAGGAACCAGGGTAAGGTCATCTTGAGATAAGTCCGTGTAGGACTTCTGGAGGAACCGGGGTAAGGTTACCACAGGATAAGTTCGTGTAAAACTTCTGGATGAACTGGGGTAAGGTCATCTAGAGATAAGTCCGTGTAAGACTTATGGAGGAACCGGGGTAAGGTTACCGCAGGATAAGTTCGTGTAAAACTTCAGGATGAACCGGGGTAAGGTCATCTTGAGATAAGTCCGTGTAAGACTTCTGGAGGAACCGGGGTAAGGTCATCTTGAGATAAGTCCGTGTAAGACTTCTGGAGGAACCGGGGTAAGGTTACCGCAGGATAAGTTCGTGTAAAACTTCTGGATGAACCGGGGTAAGGTCATCTTGAGATAAGTCTGTGTAAGACTTCTGGAGGAACCGGGGTAAGGTTACTGCAGGATAAGTTCGTGTAAAACTTCTTGATGAACCGGGGTAAGGTCATCTTGAGATAAGTCCGTGTAAGACTTCTGGAGGAACCGGGGTAAGGTTACTGCAGGATAAGTTCGTGTAAAACTTCTTGATGAACCGGGGTAAGGTCATCTTGAGATAAGTCCGTGTAAGACTTCTTCTGAAAGAAAAGGAACCGGCGTAGGGTTACTTTGATGATAAGTCCGTGTAAGACTTCTGGAGGAACCGGGGTAAGGTTACTGCAGGATAAGTTCGTGTAAAACTTCTTGATGAACCGGGGTAAGGTCATCTTGAGATAAGTCCGTGTAAGACTTCTGGAGGAACCGGGGTAAGGTTACTGCAGGATAAGTTCGTGTAAAACTTCTTGATGAACCGGGGTAAGGTCATCTTGAGATAAGTCCGTGTAAGACTTCGTCTGAAAATTGAGAAGGAACCGGTATAGGGTTACTTTGATGATAAGTCCGTGTAAGACTTCTTCTGAAAGAAAAGGAACCGGTGTAGGGTTTCCTGATGATGAGTTCGTGTAAAACTACATCTGAGGTTGAGAAGGAACCGGTGTAGGGTTGCCTGTTGATGAGCCCGTGTAAGACTTCTTCTGAAAGAAAAGGAACCGGTGTAGGGTTGCCTAGGGATGATCAAGTAGATAATTTTCCTGTTTAGTTTCGGATATTAACCCACGGTCAGTCGTCCACAGAATTTTCCTGGCTTGTTACCGGTGTTGATCTGGAACTGTAAAGGTAGATGGTAATCATCTTTTGATTGACTTTTTCCTGAAAAGGGCAAAGTATTAGTCGTATGCAATGTCATGATGCATGAACTGCATGATTTTAAGATGTTCTCAAAAATAAGTGAGATTTGTGTTGTATGATGCGTATGCATGCTATAATGTATGAAGATGTGATGTTTATGAATGTATTTTCGTCTAGGAAAATGAATCCTTGACGAATGCCGGGAAGTTGAATCCTAGGCTGATGTTTGAAGAATTGAGTTCTTCATTTCCGCTGGGGATGTTTGGTTGCAAGAATAAACCGGTAGGAGAAGATGACTCCGTTGGGGAATAAACTTGTTGGGGAGATTACTCTGCAGGGAATTGCTCTGTGGGAAGAGATACTTCGCTGAGGTTTTGATGATAACTCCGCTGGGGATACCATTGATGAGTTATGTTGGAGGATTTGATGAACTCCGCTGGGGGATAGGAAGAACTTCGCCGATGACGACCTTTCCGTGGTAATTAGCTGAGGATAACCCAGTTATAAGCTCTGGTGGAGAATAACCTTTGAATAGAGCTGGGGAGACGCGTTCGTACTCTGCAGGTGATAAGCTTCCAGAATCTACTGGGGATAAGCTTCCTACTAGGGAGATTGATTCAACTCTCCTGGGGAGACTTTTTGGACTGTACTGGGGAATGGCTCCGCTGGGGTGCCTGGTATTCCGCCGGGGAACAATCTTATATTAAGACTGTCGGGAATGCTTTGCTTAGGAGCGTCTGTATACTCCGCTGGGGAATATTGAGATTTTCTGGGGATACCCAACTTCCTTAAGGCTGACAGTAAACTAACTCTGCTTTGGGAGAGCGTTCACTGACTTGCTAGAGATACTGTGCCTTTCCAGGGCTGATGAGAGACCAATTCTGCTCGGGAGAGAGTATTGCTGAATCTTATCTTACTCTGCGGGGAGTGAAGGTATCTTGGTCACGTTCTTCAGCTGAACCTACCTTAGTACCTTGGTGGACAAAGCAACTAGATCGCTTGGACAACTCATTATTGCCCCTGTTTCTGATGTGGGAGAAGAAGATACATTGTGGAGGTGCTTGATAACTGCCGATTGGCAAATCTTCTTCTGGTAGGCAAGTGACGAGCTGAAGGGACATAGTCGTACGCTTTTGATCCCTAACTTTTGCCTGGACCGCCCTTTCGGGTTTTCAGTCCACCGGGATACCCATTTTTGCCCAAGCCGCCTTTTCAGGTTTTCGACTTGCCGGGTGTACAGATTTTTCCATTTCATCCCTTATTTTTGCCCAAACCCTTTTGGTTCGCCGGGAAGCCCTTATTTTTGCCTAGGTGTGTCAACCTAGCGGGTCTTTGATTATGCGCAGTATCTTTTCGACTATGTCCGTGCTCTCAGGATGCAGGGAGTTGTCACTGTCAGTAGTGCGGTGTTACCATGCCACCAGACGATCTTCGTTTGATCGTCCAATGCCCCCAAGTGATCCAGATGGAGATTTGCCCCAAGCTGGTTAGCCTTTTGAGAGATTCTCTGAATCTTGACCTAACTGCCCCAGATGTTGGACGATGATCATGCCATGCCCCTTGATTGGAAGTTCTTTTGTTCATTAGATATTCTTCGCGCGAATTTCTCTGTTGTTCGAACAAAAGGTCATATGTAAACAATGTTATATTAAAAATGCAAAGCTTATGTTTGTCTTGAAGTTTTCGAAAATGCAGTTTTTTCATAAAAACAAGTGAAATTTTTTGTAAATTGTGATGTCAACTTGTTATTTTACCGCAAGCCTTAAGGAGTCAGGATACCTTTGGTAACAGTATGCTTTTGACCTAACCCATGCTTCATCTAGGACTTTTAAGGGTTGTAGCGTGGCCTGGTTCACGGTTTCAGAAACAAAGGATAAAGGCTCAAATTTTATTTGTACCTACCCGTTCTTCGTGATGTTCTTCGAACCTAAACTCAGCTGATCGTGCATTAGACCTTGTTTGAGTCTTTTGCTCTGATATACCTGTGATGGTTCGGACATTGACAATTTATTTGGAATAGGCAGTCATTCCTTTTTTGGTTGAGGGTTTGTAGGACCTCTTTCTTTTTTGATTTTGTTATCCCTGTTTTTTGCCTGAACTGTTTCTTTCATGATCACAGTCAGCGGGATGCCCCAGTTTTGTAAGTCTCCTTCATAGGTTTTAACTTATTGGGTTTTTATTTTGAGCAATGATGACTGTCTGTCTTTATGATTATTCGGAGCCATCACTGTCTTTTGTTTTGTAAGGATTCCTTTGGTGCCATTCGTTGTGCACTTGGATCAGCTGAGAGAACTACCCTGCCCTAGGTTATGATTAAGGGTTTTAATTTTCGAAAAGAAAACTCCTACTTCTTTGGCTCAAAGGGGTTGACGAGGGATTATCTTCCTTATAACTCCAGTGTTTAGGAATTGAAACAATGCATGTACCTCATCAGCGGGGTTTGTTCAAAAGCATACTGTAAATTGTGGTATCGTTTTCGTCATCCTCCCTCGAGAGGCTTAGAATTTTCAATCGAGAGTTTGAACATCAAGAAAAATAAAAGCAATTTTGAATATAGAGAACACAATTACTTCAAAACAGACACGCGTAATGCATTAATGAAATAATAGAGTTTGACATAATAATTGTTTGAATAAGCATAGAAAAATACAATATCAGAATTTAAATGAACAAGAGTCTCCCAATCCTAGCCATGTTTTGGCAAGGGAGCAGTGATCACATCGGGAGTCTCAGCAGGCTCGAATTCGATCTCCTTGGCGTCAATCGTGTTCTGAATCTTCTATTTCAGCGCCCAACAATCCTCAGTATCGTGCCCCGGGCTTCCGGAATGATAAGCACACCTCGCATTTGGGTTGTAGCTTGGAGAAGAGGTCTTGGGATTTGTAGGAGGGTTGATCACCACAATCAGATTCATTTTCAACATGTGTTGTAATGCTTGTGACAATGGCATGTTGATGTTGGTGAATTGCCTTTTAGGTTCGTCTGGCCTTCGCTGATTTCCCTTTGGCGGTTGTCGGTGTGACGCAGAACCTGAGATCATGACTGCCCCTACGTGTTGGTCACGATGATCCTTCTGACTGTACGCAGCATTGGACTCTTTCTTGAATGGTTTCTTCTCAGCGTTCGAGGAGTCACCCTTTTGTATCTTCCCGGACTTGATACCAACTTCTATCCTCTCACCAGTTAAGATCAGATCTGTGAACCCAGCTGAAGAATTCCCAATCAGATGGTTGAAGAAAGGACCAGACTGGGTCCCCAAGAACATGTCGACGAGTTCACGGTCAGTCAAAGGCGGCTGCACCCTTCCAGCCAGGTCTCTCCACCTTTGCACGTACTCCTTAAAACCTTCACCCGTCCCTAGTGACATACCCTGGAGTTGGGTACGCGTAGGAGCAAGGTCGGCATTATACTGATACTGCTTATAAAAAGCAGTTGCCAAGTCCTCCCAGTTACGAAATACTGGTTCCATCCAGCTGATAAAACCATTCGAGCTGAGTCCCTGAAAGAAATGGATCCATAGATTCTTGTCTGCCGTGTAGGGCTGGATCTTCCTTGCGTATGAACGGAGGTGCAACTTAGGACAGGAAGCCCCGTCGTATTTTGCAAATACGGGTTCCTTGAACTTGTGAGGGATCACCGCCCCAGAAGATAAGCCTAGGTCTCCAAAGTCCAACCCGGGCACCTGTTGAATCTCCATGGCATTTAGACGGTCCTCTAGTTGCTTGTACCTGTCCTCAGCAGGAGGGTATTGTTCATCATTGAAATCCGTCTCGTTGTCGGAGACCACGGGACTAGGAACCTCTCTCCCTTGTGGGCTGTCTTTCCCAGCAGATGGGGTGGTCAGCTCAGCCTCATTTTGTGATCCATTCCCAGATCTGCGTCTAGGGTTGAACAAAACAGTCCTTTTCTTCTTCTTCTTCAAAAGCAAAGTCTTCAATTCCTGTTGTCCCTGGGCTAAGCTCATGACCAGCTCCTGGAACTAGGCGTTCTGGGCCTGGAGGGCCTTGATGGCTTGTTCATTGGATTATTCAGGATTCATGATGATGGCTGAAATAAACAGCGAATAAGATTAAGAAACCTGTAGAACATAGTACCTGTAATGCAATGATATGTATGTATGCATGCGATGTTTTCAAGGATCTCGCGGGGTAAACAGAGAAACTTGTTAGAATTTGAATTTGGGTAGCTTGATTGAAGGAACTTCATTTTGTTGAGAGTCCTTCTTCAAGAGTCAAGGCTCACCATATCGAGTGGGTCATAGCCCCTGACTCAAGTCATTAACCTTGGCTAGAGGAAAATAAATCCCCTTTGCCCCTTGCTAGACATTTGATTCAACATGACCTGCATCACAAGCCCTTGAGATCCTTGAAATGGATTAGTCCTTATGTAGGATGTATGCAATGGTATGATGTTATGCTATGCATGGAGTGATGTAAGTAGGCCCTGTAACGAGTCCCAATTAAGGACTGTAAACAAAACCTGCAAGAAACTCATGTGTTAGGTAACAAGAATGTGCAAGTAGTCCAAGTATGAAGGCACACAAGTCACACAGAAGAGCCCTTAGAGTTTAGGCCAGCATGAAGTTTGGGGTACTACCCTCTTGAAGTTGGTGGGCTCAAAACCTGTCCTATCAAAAGTAACCGGGTTCTAAGGAGCTCAATATCATAGGGTTGTTTTCTATGTTCATTGTTTTGATTTAGCCACTGAACTGGCGATCAAAATATTCCAAGAAAACAACCCTCAATGAGTGTAGTATCGAGTATCAACCAACTTCGGACTGCACCAAAGTCAGTCATCTCACTACCCCTAAAGAGGCCAGGATAGTAAAGTAAGGTTCCTAAGGTCAGTTGATGCTTCACGACACCACGCGGCGGCCCTGTACTCTCCTTGACTTGACTCAAGGGTTACCGGTACTCACCAAAGTGCCACATCAACGTAGCAAACTGCTTCAACCATGTCGGTATACCCCGCACAGTTCCCTCACAGTTTTGTTGCTACTTTCTAAATGGTATCCCCCAGATCCGGGTAAGGATCTATGAAACTCCCAAGACAGGCCCACAATTTTAGATCAAGCAAAGCAAGAAATTGAAAACATGATGATGAACTATTCCTAAGGTACACCCCACTTATTATTATCCCCAGCAGAGTCGCCAGTTCTGTGATCAGTGGAAATAGAACTGACTATTTTTAAGCTGGTTTCGCGAAATGTCGCGGTAAGAAAGAGTCACCACCGTCTTTTATGTTCTCCAACATGGAAAGGACAAAAGCACAACAAAATTCCTTCTTTGAGAATGTTTCTCGGTTCGGGAGGTAGATTTATAGAAAGGGAAGGTGTTAGCACCCTTTCTATCCGTGGTTATCCACGGGCTCTTAGGTACTTGCTCTTATGTTTTCAAAAATTGTTTTCTTTTCAAGTGTGTGTGGGTTTTGAAAAAGTTTCATTTGAAAGATTTCTAAGTAACTCTTATATCAGTCCTCAAGAGTGTATGAAAAATTTGTTTGAAAACTTTTAGAAAGTGTGAGGTGTGAAAAGTATTTTTGTTTGTTTTGAGAAAGAGCAAGTACCCAGGAGAATCTACCTACTCTAAGGAATTAGGCCGTGTAAGAGTCTTTTAGATAGTGCTATCCCACCATTGAGAGGTAGGTAGCACCATCGTCGGAGGTGTTCAGGTCAATTCGATTATCGGGACAGTGTGGTCACCGAAGCAATAGTAGGACGCCTTAAAAGTAGATCCTTTGTATCCGAGGCAACCGTTTTGAGGCAACTGGATCTTTTGGACAGAAGGGCGACCTCTAAAACACCCTATACTTGACGACCACATTTCGAGGCAACCAGTGAGGCGTACCCTAGAAGTGGCATGTGCTTTGTGTGTTGTTTTTCAGTTAATTGTCTTTGTACATGTTATTTGTGAGCTATGGATTAATTTTATTTACATACATTCTTGCAGGCATATTAGCAGTTAGGAGTGCGGAAAATAAATTGCAGAAATGTAAATCTAGCTATTACAAGGCGCAGGTTTATACATCGCCAAAAAACAAAAACTCGTTTAGAAATAAAGTACGAGAAATAGTAAATAAAGAGATAAACCTAATTACTATTACATATCCGGAAACAGTTACATAAATAATCAAAAATAAGAATAATGCGCGAAAGAATTAAATCGGGAACGTCCTAAGGGTTTTGACCCTTTTAAGAAAAGAAATGAATTTTTGTCCCTTTTTGTGATTAAATGAAATTAAAATTAATAACTAATTAATTAATTAATTAAAAAAATGTTTTTTGTGTTTTTTATATTTTTAATGAAAATAAAAGGAATTAAAATTAAAAGTTAACCTAATTCTAAATTGTTTTTATTTATTATAGAAAAGGTGAAAATTAAACTAATTAAACTAATTAATTTGATTTAATGCTTATTTACAAAATAATTACCTAAGTGAAATTAATATAAATAAAATATTTACATTTTTTTTATTTTTTGCTGAATTTTTACTTGTGAAAATGTTAATTATGTTAATTAATTAAATACTAAGAATAATTAATAAAGAAAAGAAAAAAGAAAAAGGAAGATATAAAAAAAAGAAATAGAAACCAAAGGGGGTGTTGATGGTCCAATGGAGGTGTTGTTCTGGAATTCAGGCCCACTAACACAAAGCCATGTTTGACTTTCTGGAATCATGTGCGTGCTCATTGACTCTTGAGTACCATGGTCTTCATTCTTTGGCCATTGGATTGGGCTTCATGGCCACTTGGCAAGCTTATACGTGAGTTGCATGGTAGAGCGCTCTTGGAAAGCTGCATGAGATAATATTAGAAAAAATAACATGGAGGTTTGGGTGGACCTGGGAATCGAACCCAGGTCCCAACAATTGCCAGACACGTCCTCAACCACTCAGCCACTGCATTGCATTTGTTATAATAATGGATAGTGAAAATAATATATGGAAATATCAATTATGCTGGGAAATTTTAAAAAAAAGCGCGCTATATTTGAACACACCAACCATGTTCTTCCACGTAATCATCTTCTTCACGTTTTCATGTAAAATAAAACCAAATAGCGGGGGTTTTAAACCCCCACAAAGTGAAACTGCAGAAAATAGAGATTAGCTATACACGTAACATAAAAAAGGCGCGAGGGTTGGGATGTGTTCGTGATGATCTCCTGATTTCAACAATCGGTCTTTCCAAGCCTAATTTTTCCTATATGAGAAACCCCCAATTCGAAAGCTTTAAAAACCTAAAAATCATCCATGGTGGTTTGTGATTCAGGGCTCCAAAATGCAATTGCCTTATACCATTAGCTTCAGAAGAGCGTTAGCAATACAAAACAACAATTATATCATGTTAAATGTGCAAGAATTATGCATTTTGATTTTGAAAGAAATGGACAAACCGTGGGACTGTAGTGAGTGATTCCTTGAGTGTTAGAGCGTGTTTGTGATTGCAATAGATTCCTGGGAGTGTAAGGAATGTGTTTGGATCAAGAAAAGACTTTAAATCATGCTGAAAAGTGGATTTCAGTTTGCAAATTTCTTTGGAATTTTTGGAATTGGTTCTGGCCGTTTTTAGGGTCTCTAGGTCGTGCATCCTGTATGGAACCCTTGCATATGTATGTATCAATGAGAATAAGTCAACATTAAGAGCCTTAACCTTGTGCAATGATGTTTTTGGATTTCTTCATAACCACCATTAAAGCATTTTCCAATTTTGTTCAAATTTGAATTTTCATGCTTAAAATGAGCTTGGCACGAATTTGGTAGGTGTATTATAACACATGAGAGCCATTCAAATCAAAAGATATTGTTGAACTAATTTTTTTTGATTTTATTTGAATTTTATGGATTTAAAATGAATTAAATCAAATAAAATTAAATAAAAATAGAAAAATTAATGTTTAATCTTGAAATTGATCATGGGACACGTGGGTGGCATGACAAGGCTGAATCAAGTGGGCAAAAGTGGGCCCTTTTGTCAAAACTTGAAGTTTCAAGGATAGTTGACTTTTGCCATTTCACAAAAATTTCCCAACTTCTCCAATGCATATCTTGCTCAATTTTGATCATATGAACATGTTCTTGGACATTTTGGAAAGGTCTTGAAGTCCTATAACCAATGCCTTTGGTCCCATGTCATTTGGATTTACCAATCTCAAGTTATGGTCTTTGACTTAAAATGCCTTTTTGTTGACTTTTGAAAATGACCTATAATGTTGAAATTGATAACTTTTTGTGAGAGCATTTTTTGGACTTGGAATGTGAAGATGAGTTGTAGAAAATGTCATCCCCTTCAAAATGAGCATTGGATGGGATTTTTATGATGAACCATGAAAAGGTTATGCCTTGGTCAAGTTACAGTTGACTTTTCAGCTGTCCAAAAATGGAAACTTTTGCATCTTGATGATTTTTGAGCCATGCTTATGGAATCATGATCAAGACTTGATCAAATGATGATTGTGGCTTCAAAATAAGATGTTGACCAAAAATTTTGACTTTTGACTGCCAAATGAGCATTTTGCCCCTGCAGTTGATTGTGAAGCAATTAGGGTTTTTGATTGTGCAACTTGACCTTGTGAGCCTTGAAACTTGGCATGTGGATGCTTGACAATGTATATAGGCATATGGGACTTGATTGAGCCCTTGAAAACCTCAACTTCCTTGCAAGAACCAAAACCCTAATTTGACTGGCTTAGGAGGATGGTTGATTGTGTAGCCCTTGAGTAGACTTGAGCAAATTGAGATGATGCTTGTCAAAACTTTGAAGAATATGGGAGGGCAAATTTTGGGGTACAACAACATGCTTGGGGGCTGGTCGAAGAATCCATGATGCTGAGAGTGTGTGCAATTCGAATCAAAATAATCACAAGAACAAGAGTTGATCGAAGAAGCTCTGGTGAGGAAATTCTGAGCAATTCGAATTCGTGCAAGGCGCCAAACATGACATGTCTAGGTTCATTCGAAATTTTGAAACGGCATGAATAATCTCAAAATAGAAATCCTTCAATTTGTATGATTATGTTTTAAAAGCCATGTTTAAATAATGGTATTTAATGCCATGATTTCCTTGTCTCCTCCACCTCCTATAAATACAAGACGCCAACACAAGTCAAGAGGGAACAGAAGGGGATACTACACACACATGGTGCCTCAGAAAGCACATCAAAAAACTCAAAGCTCACAGAGTGATCCCAACCGAAATACATTTTTTGCAGGCTTCCCCATTCCAAAAGAATACCACATTCGTGTTCCTGAATAATACAGGAGTCCACCCCAACTCCTAAGCAAACATCTCCACACCCAAAGCCACAGATCATACATCTTTGATTGGTAAGGGTTTGCAAAACCAAAATTGCACCTTCATGACATTTAAATACACATTTCACATATATTCTTGTTATTATTGATTATGTTGCATGTAAGCAAAGCGCATAGATGAGATCATGCCATTGCTGGGGCACGATCTAATTTTTTCCTTAGAATCTCAAGACAAAACAAACCTAGATCCAGACCCAGACTCAGCAGATTCGAATTGAGTAAGGATTCAAATTGGGAGGAGATTCGAATCAGGGGATAAAGTCCCCCTGGATCTTTAACATTTGTTTCATTTTGCAGGAAACACCTTCTCAGAATCTAGTTCAGAGCTTCAAAGCAGCTCAACTTCGAACTGGATACAGGGTTCCCAAATCAAAGGATGACATATCCAGATCGAACACCCCCAAAGTGTAGCCCCTCATGCACCTTCGATCAAGCCTCTTCACTGGATCGAAAGACAACTCAAGCCTCTTTCAATCCAGGCCTCCAGAATTACACCTTTCTTGATTCACTATCGGTTCCTTCGATTTCATCTTTGTTTTGACTATTTTACTTACTTTTTTAATCAACATAAAATCAATCAAAAAAACCACAAAAACATTAGGATAGTTTTTCTTTTAAATTAATTTTGTTAATTAATCTTTTAATTATCTTAACATTTTCTCAAAACTAAAATTAAGAAGATTTAGATCATTTTCCTAAAATAAAATAAAACAACAAAAAGATTTTATTCTTAGGATTTTTAGATGTTATTTTCAAATTCGCGCGCATTTTATTTTATTGTAACTATTCACAGTTGTAATAGCTTTAGATTTAAAATTCCGCACTTTTAGTTTCTTGCATTTTTTATGTAACTATCCCAAAGCGTTGTAATAGTTTAAGGTTTATATTTCTTCTTTTTTGTTTTCCGTACTTTACATTTCCTGTACAATATTATTGCTAGTAAATAGACGTGTATGGAAAGACTGTAAATTAAAACGTTAGCTAACCTAATAAAAAGACAAAAAAAAAAATTTGAATTGAACACATATGCACATATGCACCTCTAGAGCATCCCCACTTCGGTTTCCTTTTGGAAAATAAAGCAGTCATGTCCCTCGAGAATAGGGACGCTTTAGCAAAGACCCGTAAAATCAACAGATCATAGTCCCTCGATGACCCTTACAGTGTTGTCTTTCGGTAAATGATCTCGTCCCTTAAACAAAAGTTGCTAAAGCGTCTTCGTATGTTGCCCTTATGATTGTAAAACGTCCCTTCGAATGTCACTCAACATCCAACGATAGGGCTACCTACTCACTAATAGTAGGATAGCACTGTCTAAAGGATAGGAGGAAAATAATGACCTTTTTCGAGTATAAAAGTAGATAGCTGTTAGAAGTTTGCTTAAAAACACTTTTTGTACTTGCACAAATACTACTTTTCAAAAACAAGTTTCAAAAAAATTTGCTTTGTTAACACTCTTGAGGACTGATGCAAGAGTTAAACGCAAAGAAAATTGCCGCACTAAGGCATTTTTCAAACATTTTCAAACGCACAAAGCACAAAGGTATTTCAAAATGAGCAAACCTCTAAGAGCCCGTAGAAAAATACAGATGGAAAGGGTGCTAACACCTTTCCTTTCCATAATCTACCCCCCTTACTCAGAAACATCTCGAAAAGTTATTTTTCTGATCTTTTCACCCTTTCCTTTGTTGGATAAAAGAAAAGATGGTGGCGACTCTTGCTTACCGCAACATTTGCAAAAAAAAAATGCAAACCAGTATAACAGTCGGTCCTACCACCATATCACAGAACTGGCGACTCTGCTGGGGAATTAAATAAAAGTGGGGTTACCTTAGAGTTAGTTCATTATTTAACTGCATTATGTGTTTTGTTTGCTTTATCTTTGAGGGTTGCTTGGGTTGTTACTAAAAGATCCTACACCCGGATCAAGGGAACCTTATTAGGTAAGTAGCAATAAATCATGGAGGTTGTACAGCATAGACCGATACAGACGAAGTGGTGGCTATGTTAGCGCGATACTTTGGATTGTACCTATGTTCCTTGAGTAAGTTATGGATAACATTAGGCTTCCTCGTAGTGTCACTAAGCGCTAACTGACCTTTAAAACCTTTAATTGACTCATCCTAGCCATTAGGAAGTAGTGAGATAACCGGCTTTTGTTCCGACCGAAAATTGGTTGATACTCGATACTACACTCATTGAGGTTGGACTTTTTGGATTTTTTGGCCGCAATACTTCGGTGCGGAGCTGAAACAATTTCTGAAGGGAAGGTCAGTGATATTGAGATCCCTTAGAACCTGACTACTATTTATAGGACATATTGAGCCAACTGAACATTCAAGAGGGTACTTACCTGAAAACCCCATGCAAGCCTAAACCTTAGGCTGCTTGTGTGACTTGTTTGCTTGAACTACTTGCTGGATTTTTATCTAATAATATGATCTCCTTGCAGGATTTGTTTATAGTCATCATCCAGTAACCTGGACTTCTTAGATTCACTTGTTTTCATCACCTTACAGTTTTGCTTAATGCATAACATACACATCATAACATCATTTCCTTAACCATTTCAAGGATCTCAAGGGTTTGTGATGCAGGTTATGGTAAATCAGACGTCTAGCAAAGGGCAAAGGGGATTTATTTTTCTATTGCCAATGTCATCAGAAGATCAAAACTCAACAACTTGAGTCAGGGGATATGATCCACTCGATATGGTGAGCTTAACTCTCGTAGAAGGACTTTCAACGATATGAAGTTCTTCAATCAAAGCCGTAAATTTCAACTTCTGACATTTTCTTGTTTACCTCGCGAGATCCTTGAAAACATTTGCATATCATACATGTCATTGCATAACAGGTGGTCTCCAGTACAGGTCTCTCATGTTCTCGCTGCTTATATCAGCAATGGCTCTCAAACAAGACAACAAAGATCTCCAAACTCAAGAAGCTCAGTTCATGGAAATGCTCCTAAACACATCCAAGGGGCAGGAAGAATTGAAAATATTCCTCGTCGGGAATCTGACCAAGAAACATCCTGACAACGACAAGGGTGAACAATTGGAACAACTGCAGGTTGAGGTAGAAGTAATGAGAACCCAGATGCTGGGGAAAATGGATCTTATCCATGGCCTAGCCCGGGGACAAGAAGAGTTAAGAGGCATTATCAACAAGCTTCATCAAGACGGATGCAACCGTATGAGGCAAACAGTCGAGGCAGTGGATCAAGTCATTCATCAACCCTTGATGGGACAAAAAGTTAGCTTGGAGAGTAGACCTTTCCAGATGGCTGTTACACCAAGGGTTCAACAACAGCCTCGCCAACCACAACAGGGTAATCAACAAAATCAAGACAAGCCCGTGAGGAAATTCACCAAAATCAACATGTCCTTGGCTCAGGTATTGCAATACATGTTGAAGGCCAAGCTGGTTACGTTAAGGGACCCTCCTCAGAATCCCAACAAGTCCTCCCCAAGATACAATCCAAACGTAAGGTGTGCGTACCACTCCAACAGCCCTGGACATGACACTATTAGCTGTTGGGCGTTGAAGAACAAAATTCAAGACCTGATTGATGAAGGAGCGTTGGAGTTCGCACAGGATGGTCAACTGGAATTATCCTGTTATCCCTCCAAGGCACACCATCTGAAGTGACAAGATCAGACGAAGAAGCTTTTGTTCATTAGAATTTTCATTTTGTGATTTTCTTTTGATTGTTCGAACATTTGTTCATGTAAAACTTTGTTACTTTATCAATTCATTGCATATATCTGTTTTGAATCAATTCATTCGTATTCATTATATTTAAACTGTGTTTATACTTCCTTTTTTGTGATATTCAACTCTCGATTAAAAAGCTATAAGCCTTTATAGGGAGAATGACGAGAATGATACCACAATCTCTACAGTATGCTTTTGAACAGACCCCGCTGACGATGTACATGAATTATTTCAAATCCTAAACAGTGGAGTTATAAGGAAGATAATCCCTAGTCAACCCCTTTGAGCCTAAGAAGTAGGAGTTTTCTTTTCACACAAATTAAAACCCTTAATCATAACCTGGGGCAGGGTAGTTTTCTCAGTTAATTCAAATGTGCATTCAGTCGCAATCTTTCCCTTCATACACGATAAATAGTGTAGAAGATGCTCTTCAAAAGATGGTGATGGTTCTACATAATCATCAAAGTAAGCTGTCATTATTTTTCAAAATAAAAGCCCATTAAGTCAAAACTTATGAAGGAGACTTAAGAAAAAATGGGGGCATTCCGCTGGCTATAATCACAAAGGAAACAGTTCAGGCAAAAGACAGGGATAACAAAATCAAAAAAGGAGGTCCTACAAATCCTCGACAAAAAGAAGATTACAAAAATGACCCCCTCTTCTTAAACAAACATTCAATCTCTGAACCATCACCAGAATATCGAGGATATTCCAAAACTCAACTGGGATTCAAAATGCACATATAACTAAGCATATGACTGAAGAACATCACGAAGAACGGGTGGGTACAAATAAATTTTGAGCCTTTATCCTTTGTTTCTTAAACCGTGAACCAGGCCAAGTTATAACCCCTAAAAGTCCTAGTTGAAGCATAGGTTAGTTCGAAAGCATACTGTTACAAAAGGTATCCTGACTCCTGTAGGGTTCGCTATAAATCCTGAGTTGACATCACACTTCTATAAAATTTGTTTGTTTTAATGAAAATGAATTTTCAAACTTCAAGACAGACATAAGCTTTGCATTCTTAAAATACCATTATTTGCATATGACTATTTGTTCAACAGCAGAGAAATTCGCACGACGGATATTCGATGAACATAAATCTTCTCTATGGACAGAATTACCTCATACGGAAAAGACATTTCCAGTAACAGGCCCTTCATAATCAAGGGGAATGGCATGATATCCAGCTGATCTGGGGCAGTCAAGTCAAGACTCGAGGAATCTCTCAAAAGTTCCAAATAGCCAGGGGCAGATCTCCATATGAATCACTTGGGGCATTAGACATGAATTCCAGCAACGAATATTGTACAATCAAACAAACATCTTCTGGAAGTGTGGCAACACTTACTACTATGGACAATGACAATTCTCTATACCCGGTGAACATGGACATAGTCAGAACATACTACACATGAACAAAGCCCACTAGGTTGACTGACCTAGGCAAAAATAAGGGAATCCCGACGAACCAAAAGGGTTCGGGCAAAAATTAGGGATAAAAACAAAAAAAAATTGTACACCTGGCAAGTCAAAAACCTGAAAATGTGGCTTGAGCAAAAAAGGGTATCCCGGTGGACTGAAAATTTGAAAAGACAGTCCAGGCAAAAGTTAGGGATTGAAGCGTATGACTACGTCCCATCATCTTGTCACTTGTCTAATCAGTAGAAGGTTTATTACCCTGATCTGCATTCATCAAGGACTCCAAGAGTTGGGATAATAGTCAAACCATCTACAAAATCCCCGATTAATATTTTCTACAACAGGTATCGAGACTGGGGCATTCTACTACAAAGTCACCGCCATATTCTCAGCTTACACCCTATTGATGTTAGGTGTTCTCATACCCTCGGCAGAGCAAAATATCCAAATTATTGCTCCAACGAAAACTCCCCAGTGAAGTCGCCAAGCTTCTCGGGATTCCCTAAGCAGATTACAGAGTTTCCCTTCCCCAACGGAAACATTCTGAATATTCAGATTCTCATCTAGAAACAGTTCAGGTACGATCCAAAGACGGATGTCATCCTGACACTTACTCTAGATTCTCATCTAGAAACGGTACAGGTACGGTCCAAATACAGATGTCATCCTGACACTTACTCCAGATTCTCATCTAGAAATGGTACAATGCAGATACGTTCCAGAGACGGATGTCATTCTGACACTCATTCAACACATGTTTCAAGTACAGTGCAAATACGATCTAGAGACGAATGTCATTCTGACACTCATTCAACACATGTTTCAAGTACAATGCAGATACGATCCAGACATGGATGTCATTCTGACACTCATTTAACACATGTTTCAAGTACAGTGCAGATACGATCCAGAGACGGATGTCATTCTGACACTCATTCAACACATGTTTTAAGTACAGCGCATATACGATCTAGAGACGTATGTCATTATGACACTCATTCAACACATGTTTCAAGTACGGTCTAGGTACAATCCAGAGACGAATATCATCCTGACACTTACTCCAGATTCTTATCTAGAAATGGTTCAGGTACGATCCAAAAATAGATGTCATCCTGATACTTATTCCAGACTATCTTCTAGAAACAGTTCAGGTATGATCCAGAGACAAATATCATCCTGATACTTATTTAGATCATATTCTAGAAACAGTTCAAGTACGATCCAGAGACGGATATTATCCTGATACTTATTCAGATCATCTTCTAGAAACGGTTCAGGTATGATCCAAAAACGGATGTCATCCTGATACTTATTCCAGACTATCTTCTAGCAACAGTTCAGGTACGACCCAGAGACGGATATCATCCTGATACTTATGTAGATCATCTTCTAGAAACAGTTCAGGTACGATCTAGAGACGGATATCATCTTGATACTTATTCATATCATCTTCTAGAAACGGTTCAGGTATGATCCAGAGAGAGATATCATCCTGATACTTATTCCAGACTATCTTCTAGCAACAATTCAGTTCACAGAGCTTTCCTTCCCCAATAGAGTTTATTTCTCTAACAACGAAAGCCCAGCGTTTTAACTTCAACATATTTGAAGGCCTACATTCTTCACCCCCGACAACAATCAGAGATTTATTTTTCCTTGTTCAACAATACTGCAATAGAACAACTGATACATTCATACATTACATTCATACATCATTCTAAAAATGTAATAACATCTACAGTACAAATGCATACATCCCAATCTCATTTATTTTGAGAACACCATTACACAATTCACTTCATACATCATGGCATTTCATATGACTAACTCTTTACCTTTTCAGGGAAGATCAAATCAATAAACACCGTTGATTACTTACATGACCTGGTAGTCTTCTCAAAAGCTACGTTTGATGAAGGGCTATTTCAGCATTTTCCTCAGAAAGATGTTCTCAAAAGACCTTCTCTGGTTCAGTTAGATCGATAATAAGATCTCTCTGATTTCTATTCCAGTTGAAGACAACCCAATACATTCCTCTGGTTTAGTTAAATCGATACTAAGATTTTTCTGATTTCTATTCCAGTTGAAGATACTGCAAAGCCTGGAGTCCGACCAGATAGAATTTAATCTCATCTCCCCAGTAGAGTAACGGACAACTAAAACTCCTAAAACTCTATGTTCCAAGACAGAGACCAACATTCATCAGCAGATTCCTCCCAAACAACAGGCATAGGAATCCCCATAATGGAATATCTCATGAAGTCAACATTGTTCTGGATGGCATCTTTAAGCCCATCTCCGACGATCTTTTGTTATCTTTTCCGTATGGTATATATAAGCCCATTCTGAATATTATCTACATAGTCAAGTATCATCTCAGACGAGTGCAAATTTCTGGGCACTCTAGTGTTCAATCATCTTCCACCTTCAGATCACGAAAGGCAGACCAGCCAATCTACATCCTCAAGTTTAAGAAGATTGAACAGGGGCAACTGTTGTACCCAAAAATTTCCCCTCTCATGTTTTCCAAGGTCTTCCCCTACATGGTTGGTAACAAACCTTTGCCTAAAGAAAAGGAAAAATTTTTAGTGATGTTTTTAAGTTTCCTTCAATTGGCATCTCCAAAATGCCTTTCGATTGGCATCTCCAAAGTACCTTTCGATTGGCATTTACAAAATGCCTTTCGATTGGAATATCCAAAATGCCTTTCGATTGGCATATGCATAGTGCCCTTCGATTGGCATGGACAAAGGTCCTTCGATTGGCCTGTTAACAAGGCCTTTTAATTGGAATTTTAACAATGTCTTTCGATTGTCATCTAAACAAAGGCGTCTTAAATTTTCATTTTAACGTAACTTCGATTGGTCCAAACTGAAGGAAGTTGAAGAGAGAAGAATGAAGTTTTCGATCGGTCAACAAGGTACTTAGATTGGCATCTGAGCAAGGCACTTCGATTGGTATCAGAACAAGGTATCATTCAATTGGCATCTGAATAAGGTGTTTCAGTTGGCATCTCAACAAGTGTACTTTGATTAGCACATCAAAATATACTTCGATGACATGACAACAAAGTGTCCTTTGATGGGCATATCAACAAGGTGACATTTCAATTGTTTCAAATTAAAGGAAATCGAAGAGTACAAGAACTGAGTTTGATTAAGTTTAATTGGATATGAGGGTTTCCCATATTAAGTAATCAATGCAGAGTTTGACTTAATCTAAGAAGATATGATAAGGGAAGTTCTGAGCATTTCGAATCAGACTCAGAGTCATCGAAGAGAACATGCTTAGGGGCTGGTCGAAGAATCCATGATGTTGAGAGTGTGTGCAATTCGAATCAAAATCATCACAAGAACAAGATTTGATCGAAGAAGCTTTGGTGAGGAAATTCTGAGCAATTCAAATTCGTGCAAGGCGCCAAACATGACATGTCTAGGTTCATTCGAAATTTCGGAACAACATGAATAATCTCAAAATAGAAATCCTTCAATTTGTCTGATTCTGTTTTAGAAGCCATGTTTAATGGTTGGTCTTTAATGCCATGATTTCCATGTCTCCTCCACCTCCTATAAATACAAGACACCAACACAAGTCAAGAGGGACAAAAGGGGATACTACAACACACGTTGCCTCAGAAAGCCCATCAAAAAAATAAAAGCTCACAAAGTGATCCCAATCGAAATACATTTTTTACAGGCATACCAATTCCAAAAGAATACCATGTAAGTGCCCTGGCTGGAGAGTTGGCTTCATTTGTAAAACAAATAAGAAAGCAAGTTTACCCATATTCCCTCTGTTGTTTTAATATATGGGGTTGAAGAAGTTCAACATCTGGACCAACATGTTATGTAAGATGTCACAACATCAGCATATGACATCGCGCCTGAAATTAAGTACTGATTAAGTAACTATGTGATATGTTGAATGTTTGTAACAACTGTGACTTGTAACCTAACTATTCTAAGTGATCTAAATTATGAAAGAGGTTATTTGTTGAGTTGAAGAAGTTCAACATCTAGGAAAACATGTTAGATGTAATGTCATGACATCTGACTTGACATCACGTCAACATAATTGATAATTCAGTTACAGTTCTGGTACTTAAATACTCTGAGAATATATGTGGCGTTTCTTATGGAGAATCTGAAGATCAATCAAGAATCAATCAGAATATTTGAAGAAAATACTGTTTCTAAATATAGAGATATTTTAGGAACTAGAAGATTGAAGACCTTGATTATAGGAGAAGTTTGCTGCTGAGTTGTAACAGCAAGGAGAAAAGCTTGCTGAGATTTTTGAAGGCCCAAATCCAGTTGGGTAATAGGTTATAAATAGCAGATTGTAACCTAGGGTTTAACAAGCTCACATAATGTAATATTGAGGGTGTTTTTTTTAGGTAAACCTGTCGGTCTGTGGCAAGGTTACCATGTATGTAACTCGAAACCTGTAGGTAAGAGTTTGAGTGTTCTTGGATGAAGCTGTGAAGCAAGTCTAAGTATTTTTGCATTACTTTATATTCATTGTAATGTAGGAAACCAAGTGGGAGGGCACTGCTTCTTGAGTAGGAGTAAGACTTATGTTGTTGCGACAATAGGAATGGAAACTGGTAGGTTTCTATCTAGGAGTTCCTAGGTATAGGTTGCACTGGGTAGATGATTAAGTGAAGGAGATAAACTGGTTGGTTTATTCCTGAATTAATATTGCTGATAGTGGATCTTCTTCCTGGCTTGGTATGCCCCCAGAGTAGGTGTGTTTCACCGAACTGGGTCAACAACTGATTTGTGTTTTTACCTTCAACACTTTACAATTCTGTCTGTTATATATCAAGGTAAAACTGTAATGTTGTAACAGATGATGTCTCAGAACATGTTAAGACATCATGCTGATATCTGTGCAGAAGAAACAGAACTGCAAAGGCTGTTTGCTCTCTGCTGATCATGTGCAACAGATGAACAGAACTAGGCACATCGGTGTTCTATCCTCTGCACCTTAAAAGTAGATCTGGCACAACTTGGTTAAACTGTGCTTCTGTTACTCTTCAGTACTGAATCATAAAAAATTGGGTATCTACCTTGCAGTGTATTTATTATGTCATATCAGATGTTTAGACATTGAGTATAACATCTGAAGACTGGCATACACCAGAATTTCAATTGGTATCAGAGCAGGCATCCTGTTCTGTTTCTGGATGAGATCCATGGGTGATACTTTCTGGTATCTGCAAGGTCAATTTTAGTACTGAAGATTGTAACCTGGAATGGTTTGTTATTTCCCTGAATGGTCCCTTGAAGTGGGAGGATGGACTATTCTTGACAGGAACTGTGTGTACCTGTCTTTGGTGATTGGCATTTGGCCTGGTTGTGTGGTATCTGCTCTAGGTTTGATTTATTTTCAAACCTAGGATGTGTGTACGCCTGAAGTTGTGTGTAGTAGTCATGCTAGGTTTGAACCATAGTCAAACTTGGTCTATTTTTGAAGGCTAGTCTGGTGGAGTGTGTGTGTAAAGTTTGGGGTGTATTATGTTCTTCCGCTGTGTAATACCTGGCAAAACTCAAGCTCTGATTGAAGGCTACTGTATTCAAGAATTCAACATAAACTATTGAAGATGTCACAGATACTTGAGTCCTCTCAAGTCCACTCATGAAGACGTTCTTCGTTCAGGATGGTAAGAATCACATAATCACGGATTAGTGTTATACGAAGACCTTGAAGAATTTCAAGGAGGGCCTTGTTCCAAGGTGATGGAACTGATGTTCTATGTGATGGTGGAACAAGGATGCAGCTACTAGTTGAAGAGCATATGTTTTGGGTGTCAAACAAAGGGATACCTTTGTTTGGAACCTACTCCTGACCTGGAAGAGGAGACATCTGTGTGTGCAAAGTTGACAATGGTAAAGTCAACTATGTCTGTGTACTCTAGAAGTAAAGCTGGTTGAGATATGACATTGATCAGGGCTGAGCAATTGTTCCCTGGAGTACTATGGTGTGAAGAAAGACAAACTCATTGGTTAATAAAAGCCAATGATGGTGCAACACTATTTCTCCTTCATAGAAGTAGATTGGGATCATGAGTCTTGTCATTTAAACATCGTGATTAGAGGTGGAAGATCTTTCAAGAATATGAAGACTCAGAGTTTGGTTAAGGTATAGCTCTTGGAGTTACGTAAATCTGGTAGGGATGTCATATGTCATATCGAGACATTTGTGCATAATGCATGGATATTTTGTGTGGAGCTTCCATGACTGATAGTTTAAGGGGGAGATTTGGTTAACCTCCTCACATTAGTTCAGCCTGGTGTTTAGCTGGCTGTTGACCTATGTCACATGGGTTCTGGTTGTTGTGTGACATATTTGCAAGGAAGGATTCATCTCTCTCATTCCTAAGGATGAATCTGATCTGGTAGGAGTCTCAAATCGGTTGAAGTAAGTAGAGTTTGTTCAGAGAAAATTCTATTTACTTGAGTCAAGGGTGGCAACCTAGATATCTCAACTCTTTGGTCTCTCAAAGAAAGAGCTTGCAAGAAGAAGATATTAACACACGAAGAGCATGTCAAAGTATTCAAATGGTGAAAGTATCTTACTGGATAATGGGAAGGATTTACGATCAATTGCTATTTGTGACAAGTACAAGTATTTAATGGATTATCCTTGGAGTTCAAGATAACTGATGTTCTTAAAGATGTGGGAACATTCCTTCTTCTAGACCCTGTGACGAATCACAGGAAGAGTGATACCTTAGAGCTATCTCCTGGGTGACAGCAAAATCATTTGATCCTTGAAAAGGTTTCCTGGAAACATGTTTAGACTTAAAGCCACAAGAAGAAGAAGACATCATAATCTTGATGATGGTCACTTGGATCAGTCTGGAGCTGAATTCAACAACTATATGTTATAACATAATGCTGTGACATTTGGTTCAACATCAGATTCTTGCTTGGTGAAGTGGCTCATCAACTTAAGATAGGATGATCTACGAAGTTGAAGATTAGATCCTCCAAAAAGATCGTCTCTTTGCAGCTCTTTGGAATTGTTACATGTTCCTGTCTCAGTGTATCTAAGCCTTTTGTGATAACTTGTAGCTTGAAGTTCAAATTTCAATTGGAAGATCAGAATATCTTTGGGAGAAGTCTGATAAACATGGAGAAGTCAAAAGGTGGCATTTGATTCATGAAGGAGATAATCAAACAGTGGCATTTGGTCTATCTCAGCAGTGGATTCTGAGAATCAAGATAATCAACATATGACAGCTGATTATTATCGAGAAAGTTTGATTCACAGTATGAATGCGTTCAATCAATATTGTTGAACAGAGGGTGCGCTCTTGAAGACATGAAGATGCGTCTTATGTTTTCCATTCATCAAGGGGTCTTATTTACTTTGAATCAGGAGCTGCCTTGAAGGTCCAACTGAGTATTGAATGTGTCCTACTTGTTTCCATGAGGAGAAGTGATTGTCCCTAACAGGGGGAGTATTGGTTTGTACAAAAGGTCTTCATCAAACTCGTAGGATATAAAGTGTGGCACCTTATTAACTATTGGAATGATGTGTTCAAAACTGAAGAAGACTATGTCTGACCGAATGTCATCACATTGGTAATGACATTGTTCCTAATTTCCTCTAAAACTACAGACAGGAGGAAAATTGGATGAAGTGTGGATTATTATTAATAAATCCATGTGTGTACAGCTGTATGACTCAGAGGGAGTAACCATCCTCTTTGTGAAAATGGAATGGTTTCAAATTAGCTGAATGTATGACGACATAGGATTTGAGCGTGCCTTCATCTGCTAAGAAAACAGGGCAGTTGTATCTCATTATGGAGCTGTTTAGTGAGCTGGAATGTTTAGATGATAACTTGTCATCTAATAAAGGTATTACATGAAGCAACGGTGTTTCTTGGATAGGGGATCCTAAGACAAGTACTTGAAAGGAGGAGTCGGTTCTAAAAAGACAAATGTCTGTTTTAAAAAGGGCAAGACATACTTCATCCTGACAATGGTCAAAGGGTCAAACCCAAGGGTAGGTACCTGCATTAAAACCAGTCCTAGGGAACTGAAACTGTCAGAGTAAGGTACCAAGATCGTTACTATCTATGCCAAAATTGCATTATTTATGAAGACTCTCTCTATTCTTTCTCTTCATCAGAGGGTTTCAGCAATATGAAGTTTGTGAGCATCTGGGAAAATTGTGTATGGGTATGGATCTGTATGGGCAGTCTTTGTCAAATTCTGGCCAAAAAGGGGGAGAAAGATAGGGACCTAGTCTCAGGCAAGACTCAGGTGAAAGCAACAGACTGCAATGTCCAGCGAGACTCAGGTGAAAGCAACATGATCCCTAAGTAAGTGACTTTGTTTGTGTCTTGTGTTCTGAGTTAAGAGGATAGTTGTGACTTGTGATCTGAGTTACATGATCACAAGTAATAAGTATCAAGATTATCAACAATAATCTTGAGAAAAGAAATCCTCTTGGGGCATCGATGGTTTGGAGTTGCTCACAGTTGAAGGATAGAGGTTTGTTGTTTGCTCAAAGGACATCAGCCTCTACAAAAGAAGATGTTGGACAAGATGTTGTAACATCTCAACTGTGTTATGGCCTGATCCCAAAATACAACTTGCACTTATTTTTTTTAGCCAAAATTTGCCAAAGGGGGAGATTGTAAGTGCCCTGGCTGGAGAGTTGGCTTCATTTGTAAAACAAATAAGAAAGAAAGTTTACCCATATTCCCTCTGTTGTTTTAATATGTGGGGTTGAAGAAGTTCAACATCTGGACCAACATGTTATGTAAGATGTCACAACATCAGCATATGACATCGCGCCTGAAATTAAGTACTGATTAAGTAACTATGTGATATGTTGAATGTTTGTAACAACTGTGACTTGTAACCTAACTATTCTAAGTGATCTAAATTATGAAAGAGGTTATTTGTTGAGTTGAAGAAGTTCAACATCTAGGAAAACATGTTAGATGTAATGTCATGACATCTGACTTGACATCACGTCAACAGAATTGATAATTCAGTTACAGTTCTGGTACTTAAATACTCTGAGAATATATGTGGCGTTTCTTATGGAGAATCTGAAGATCAATCAAGAATCAATCAGAATATTTGAAGAAAATACTGTTTCTAAATATAGAGATATTTTAGGAACTAGAAGATTGAAGACCTTGATTATAGGAGAAGTTTGCTGCTGAGTTGTAACAGCAAGGAGAAAAGCTTGCTGAGATTTTTGAAGGCCCAAATCCAGTTGGGTAATAGGTTATAAATAGCAGATTGTAACCTAGGGTTTAACAAGCTCACATAATGTAATATTGAGGGTGTTTTTTTTAGGTAAACCTGTCGGTCTGTGGCAAGGTTACCATGTATGTAACTCGAAACCTGTAGGTAAGAGTTTGAGTGTTCTTGGATGAAGCTGTGAAGCAAGTCTAAGTATTTTTGCATTACTTTATATTCCTTGTAATGTAGGAAACCAAGTGGGAGGGCACTGCTTCTTGAGTAGGAGTAAGACTTCTGTTGTTGCGACAATAGGAATGGAAACTGGTAGGTTTCTATCTAGGAGTTCCTAGGTATAGGTTGCACTGGGTAGATGATTAAGTGAAGGAAATAAACTGGTTGGTTTATTCCTGAATTAATATTGCTGATAGTGGATCTTCTTCTTGGCTTGGTATGCCCCCAGAGTAGGTGTGTTTCACCGAACTGGGTCAACAACTGATTTGTGTTTTTACCTTCAACACTTTACAATTCTGTCTGTTATATATCAAGGTAAAACTGTAATGTTGTAACAGATGATGTCTCAGAACATGTTAAGACATCATGCTGATATCTGTGCAGAAGAAACAGAACTGCAAAGGCTGTTTGCTCTCTGCTGATCATGTGCAACAGATGAACAGAACTAGGCACATCGGTGTTCTATCCTCTGCACCTTAAAAGTAGATCTGGCACAACTTGGTTAAACTATGCTTCTGTTACTCTTCAGTACTGAATCATAAAAAATTGGGTATCTACCTTGCAGTGTATTTATTATGTCATATCAGATGTTTAGACATTGAGTATAACATCTGAAGACTGGCATACACCAGAATTTCATACCAGATTCGTGTTCCTGAATCATCCAGGAGTCCACCCCAACTCTTAAGCAAACATCTTCACACACAGAGCCACAGATCATACTTCTTCAATTGGTAAGGGTTTGCAAAACCAAAATTGCACCTTCATGACATTTAAATACACATTGCACATATATTCTTGTTATTACTGATTATGTTGCATGTAAGCTAAAGCACAGAGATGAGATCGTGCCATTGCTGGGGCACGATCTAAGTTTTTAATTCGAATCTCAGGACAAAACAAACCCAGATCCAGACCCAGACTCAGCATATTTGAATTGAGGAAGGATTTGAATTGGGAGGAGATTCGAATCAGGGGGGTAAAGTCCCCCCTGGATATTTAATATTTGTTTTGTTTTGCAGGAAACACCTTCTAAGAATCTTGTTCAGATCTTCGAAGCAGCTCAGTTTCGAACTGGATCCAGGGTTCCCAGATTGAAGGATGACATATCCAGATCGAACACCCCCAAAGTTCAGCCCCTCATGCACCTTCGATCAAGCCTCTTCACTGGATCGGAAGACAGCCCAAGCCTCTTTCAATTCAGGCCTCTAGAATTACACCTTTCCTGATTTACTGCCTATTCCTTCGATTTCATCTTTGTTTTGACTATTTTATTTCCTTTTTTAATCAACATAAAATAAATAAAAAAACCATAAAAACATTAGGATAGTTTTCTTTTAAATTAATTTTGTTAATTAATCTTTTAATTATCTTAACATTTTCTCAAAACTAAAATTAAGAAGATTTAGATCATTTTCCCAAAATAAAATAAAACAACTAAAAGATTTTATTCTTAGGATTTTTAGACATTATTTTAAATTTCGCGCGCATTTTATTTTATTGTAACTGCTCACAGTTGTAATAGTTTAGATTTAAAATTCTGCACTTTTACTTTCTTGCATTTTTTATGTAACTGTCCCAAAGCGTTGTAATAGTTTAGGGTTTATATTTCTGCTTTTTATTTTCCGTACTTTACATTTCCTATACAATATTATTGCTAGTAAATAGGCGTGTATGGAAAGACTGTAAATTAAAACGTTAGCTAACCTAATATAAAGACAAAAAATAACTGAACTGAACACATATGCATATATGCACCTCTAGGGTATCCCCACTTCGGTTGCCTTTCAGAAAATAAAGCAGTCATGTCCCTCGAGAATAGGGACGCTTTAGCAAAGACCCGTAAAATCAACAGATCATACTCCCTCGATGCCCCTTACAGTGTTGCCTTTTGGTAAATGATCTCGTCCCTTAAACAAAAGTTGCTAAAGCGTCTCCGTATGTTTCCCTTATGACTGTAAAACATCCCTTCGAATGTCCCTCAACATCCAACGATAGGTCTACCTACTCACTAATAGTAGGATAACATTGTCTAAAGGATAGGAGGAAAAGAACGACCCTTTTTTAGTATAAAAGTAGATAGTTGTTAGAAGTTTGCTCAAAAACACTTTTTGCACTTACACAAATACTACTTTTCAAAAACAAGTTTAAAAAACATTTGCTTTGTTAACACTCTTGAGGACTGATACAAGTGTTAAGCGCAAAGAAAATTGCCGCACTAAGGAATTTTTCAAACATTTTCAAACGCACAAAGCATAAAGGTATTTCAAAATGAGCAAAAATCTAAGAGCCCGTAGAAAACTACGGATGGAAAGGGTGCTAACACCTTCCCTTTCCATAATCTATCCCTCTTATTCATAAACATCTCTAAAAGGTCTTTTTATTTTCTTTTCACCCTTTCCTTTATTGGATAAAAGAAAAGACGGTGGCGACTCTTGCTTACCGCAACATTTACGAACAAAAAACACAAATCAGTATAACAGTCGGTTCTGCCACCGTATCACATAGGCTTATGCCTTACGATGAATGCTGATTGTTGTGAGTATGTGATAGTGCATTCATTGAGTCATATACATTTGCATACTCTGTGATGTCCTGGTTTAGCAAAATGCGAAGAAGGCTTATGCCTTGTTGATGCCTCTATTAATTGGCAAATTATTAAGTTGGGAGTTCTGCTTCATTTTTAAGTTGGAAGTTTAGCTCCATTTTTAAGTTGGGAGTTCTGCTCCATTGGTACCACATGCATGTACATTGTACGAGTCGCATTTTATGTTGCATAATTGAGTTTTTATAATGATGAAATAGTTGTTATTTTATGTTGATGATTTGTTGTAATAGCTATTGTGTATAAGTTGTGAAGTGGTGATTTGATATAATATGATCTAACATATTGTTTATCATACGCTCAATTATATAGTTCAATATCTCACCCCTTCTATTTGAATGTTTCTCTCTGTTGGTAACGTGCAGGTAATCAAGAAGGATAGTTGTTACCTCGTTAGTTTGAGTTAGTGTCATTGCTCTGATACGTAGCACTCGAGGGTATGAACGCTTGATGTTTAGTTATTGATATTTATTTCAGTTTCTGAATCTTAAGTTGGTTACGTGAAATAATTGTTGTATTGAAGTTGTTTTAGTTAAATAAAAGATGTTAAATGAATATAAGCTGAGTATGTAAGTTCTGCTGCTTATCAATAAAAAGTTGTTTGATTTTGAAGAATAAATCAGGTGGTTATCGGTTCATCCGAGTTAAGTGTTATGTATCTGTTTTATATGCGATTAAATGAAGTTTGATTTTAAGTTGTAAATGTAGCATCCTAATTGTGTTGAACTCTGATTTTATTATTATCCACCGGGTAGAATTGGGGTGTTACAGGCAACCATTGGAAATTGCCTTTAGAAACCAAAAAGCACCTAAATTTTCATTTTTCAATATTATGTTCTTTTTTGTAACAATAGTGACAAAAGAACCTATATTGAGAATCACTTTTGCTATTAGCCTTCTTCTAAATCAAATTATAGTTTTTATGATGCTTTTCAAACTTTGAACATCTCATAGTAATAGTATCAATGGGATGATATATTTTTTCCAATTTGATTTTAAGATTACTCACCACTTGTTGCCAAATTTGACATGTTTTACACCCAAATTTACAGGATTGTTCATCCTCCTTAACATGATTTGAACTATCTGTAATGAATTTCTTTAATGCCTCAAGTTGTTCATTTGTTTCTTCAACCTTGGTGTGATACGGTGGCCAGAACCGGGACGTGGTTTCCCTATTTTGTTAAGGAATTTGTTGGTTTGCATTTTGCTTTTGTTTTCGCAAAATGTCGCGGTAAGCAAGAGTCGCCACCGTCTTTTATTTTATCCAACAAGGAAAGGAAAAAAAGCACAGAAAAATTCTTTTTTCGAGATATTTCTGAGTACGGGGGGTAGACTATAGAAAGGGAAGGTATTAGCACCCTTTCTATCCGCAGTTATCTACGGGCTCTTAGGTACTTGCTCATCATTTTCAAAATTGTTTTCTTTGTGTTTTTGGGTTTTGAATAGTTTTTGTTTTGACTTAGATTTAACTCTTGCGTCTGTCTTCAAGAGTGTAATGAAGTGTTTTTGAAAACTTGTTCATAAAA
This sequence comes from Vicia faba, assembly GCA_948472305.1. NCBI lineage: Eukaryota > Viridiplantae > Streptophyta > Magnoliopsida > Fabales > Fabaceae > Vicia > Vicia faba. The sequence continues at coordinate 510,492,031 of OX451738.1, read as the reverse complement.
GTGTAAGTGTGAAAAAAAAAGTTTTGTTTGGATTGAGCAAGTATCTAAGAACTAATCTACCAACTTGAAAAAGGAATCGTTCTATGCTTGTTTCCTTTAGATAATGCTATCCCACTATTAGTTAGTAGGTAGCATCGTCGTTGGAGTTTTGAGGGTCAATTCGAAAGGGACGTACAGTCACTAAAGCAATGTTAGGACATCTTAGTGGTAACCCTAATGTCTTAGATCATTTATCCGAGGCAACAATATCCGAGGCAACTTTTCCGAATCGGGACTTTGATCTTTGTTTAGACAAAAGGATGACCACTAAAGCATCCTATACTCAATGACCATTTACCGAAGGCAACCAAGTGGGAGTGTACCCTAGGAGTGCGCATGTGCAAATGATTCAATTTCAGTTTATTTATCTTTGCACATTTAGGGTGATCTAACTGTTTTAAATTTAGTCATACATTATTGTCATACAAACCCTAATTATTCATACATCTAACAGTTAATAATTTACGGAATTTAAAAGTGCGGAAATTAAACTACGCTAGTACAAGGCTTCCGGTATTTACATAGCCAAAAACAAACCCTTTGAAAATAAAAACGATAAATGTAAAAGTCCTAATTAAAACTATTACAAACTGTGAGCAGATACAATAATTGGATAGAAATAATAATAAAGCGCGCGATAAGATTAGATCGAATACGAAACTAGGGTTTTGACCCTTCTAACCTAATTAAAAGAAGAAGAAAATTGCTTTTTTGTTGTCTTTAATATTTTTGAAAGAAAAGAAATTAGGTTTTAAAAATAAATGCTAAATTAATTAGTGATTAAATTAATTAATAAAAATAATTGCCTATTTTTGTTTTTTTTTTTGGTATTTTAGGAAAGAAATAAAATAATTAAGTTAGTAATAAAACCTATTTATTCTAATTATTTTTAAGTTATTTACAAAAAGAAACTAAAGTTTTACCTAAAATTAAAATTTAATTAAGAAAAATCCTAAATATATTTTTATGTGATTTTTATATTTGTTTATTGATAAAAAATTAAAAGGGATTAAAAGAAATAAATAAAACGAATAAAACATGAAAATAAAGATGGGCCTAGTAGCAAAAGTAAACAGGGGGTGCAATCATCAGAAATCCCTAGGCCTGAATCTTCAAAAGCTTCATGCTCTAACTATGGTGTTTTTTTATTCTTGCGTGGAACCTATGATTCAACCATCCATAACTGTTCTATATAAACTCAAACAAACGTTAGCATATCATAAAATGTGATTAAAATTAGATTTTCAAAGTTTAAAATTTTACCAAACCGGTGTTCTCAAATGAGGGGCGTGCTAGGTGTGTGATGGATTGTTCTTGGGCCTTGTAAGACTCTTGAGGACTTCAAGAGGATGGTTTGAGGCTTGATGTCAATTGAGAGAGACCGGAACCTCGAGATATGACTTGCACCAATTCTTTGATTTTTGGAGAGCTTTTTGAAGAGCTTTTAGAGAGCTTTTTGAAGAGATTTTTAGAGAGGATTTTTGTCCCTTTCAATCTTGTATGGCTCTATATTTATAGAGGATAATGAGGAGACAAGAAAGAATGGAAAGAATCTCCCTCATAATGTTGTGTTTTAAGACCATGATCAAGATTTGAAAAAAATGCCATATTTGATGATTTTATGTCATTTTCACATGTGGATGAACCTGGACATATTTGAAAGGTTATTGCATGAAATCAATTGACATAAACCAGCATAAAACTTTCCCAAAATGGATTCACATCAAAATTTACATTATTTCTATTATTTATTTATTTAATTCTAAATTTTAATGAATAAAATATCAAAATAAATAGCATAAATAGTAGAAAAATGTATGGGTGGGCTTAGAGGTCGTGGACCATGTTAGGAATGAGTTTCAAACTTGAAAAGATAGGCCCATTTGGAAAAAAATCCAAGTTTGGTCAATATTTGCTTCATGCATTCTTTCAAAAATTGTCCAACTTTGACAATGCATATATCTCTCAATATTGACTCTTTGGAGGTGTTCTTGGACTTTTTAGAAATCTAAGGATGTCCCCTAAGCAACCTATTTGGTTTCATCTCAATTGAGTCTTCCATGTTCATGTATGAAGCTTTGATAAAAAAGGTGTTTTTGTTGACTTTTCAAAATAACCTATAATGTACAAATTCATATCTTCTTGTGAGTGCATATTTTGAACTTGGGAACTGAGGATGAATTGTAGGTAATTTCATCCTCTTGAAAATGAGCTTTGGATGGGTCATTTCTGATAAAGTATGAGAAAGTTATGCTTGGTCAAAGTTGAGTTGACTTTTCCTACAAAACCCGAATTTAGCAACTTTTGGGTTTTGATGAATTGTGAGCAATCTTTGAGGAATCATGATCAACCCTTGATAAAATTATGAAATATAATTCAAAATGATGATGTTGACCAAAAATCTTGAAGTTTGACTGTATGTGGGCCACAGTTGACTTTTGCCCTAGCACAGTCGATTTTCAGGCCTTTGAGCAATTGACTGAGCAAACTTCCTCCACAAGGCTTGAAACTTGACATGGATGATCTTGAGAACATATTAGGACAATGTTGAGCATTTGGGGTCCCTTAGACTCAAGTATATTGATGCAACATGAAACCCTAATTTGAGGTAGACTGCCTTAGGAGAGAGCTTGTCTGGCCAACCCTTGGACTACCTTGAGCAACTTGGGGATCTTTCTTAAAATGTTTTGATAAATATGGGAGAGAAAATTTTGGGGTACAACACTGCCCCTGTTCAATCTTCTTAAACTTGAAGATTTAGATTGGCTTTCGTGCCTTTCGTGATCCGAAGGTGGAAGAGGATTGAACACTAGAGTGCCCAGAAATTTGCACTCGCATGAAGTGGTAATTGTCTTGTGATGCCGGGAATGGGCTTACAGATGCCATTTGGAAATTGCTGACGAGGGGATGGGCTTAAAGATGCCATCTGAAGGAGTGTCGGTCGCATAAGAGATTCCTTAGCGAGAGCTTGTATACCTATCGTTGAGGAAGATTCCGCTGGGGAGGGCTGATCTTTGTTGAGAGAAGTAGAATTTTAGGAGCTTCGGTTGTCCGTATTCCAATGAGGAAACATATCTGTTGAATTTTAGGAACTTCGGTCGTCTGTATTCTACTGAGGAATCATCTCTGCTGACATTTAGGAACTTCAGTCATCCGTTGTTCAACTGAGGAATCATCTCTGTTGACATTTAGGAACTTCAGTCATCCGTTGTTCAACTAAGGAATCATCTCTGCTGACATTTAGGAACTTCAGTCATCCGTTATTCAACTCAGGAATTAACTCCGACTTGAGGAAGCGGAAGTGAACTGCGTATCTAGTTGTGTACAGGCTGCACTGCGACCTACTAGGGAAAGGTGAAACCGACCGTGTTTGATAGGTCTGGGTCTTACAGTGTTGTGGACTTCTATTTGGAGATAAGAGAAAAGAAACCTGGATAGTAGGAGTATGAGAAGGAACCTGGGTAAGGTTGCTTTGTGAGGAGTTTGGGTAAAACTGCGTCTGAACCGAGAAGGAACCTGGGTAAGGTTGCTTTGTGAGGAGTTTGGGTAAAACTGCATCTGAACCGAGAAGGAACCTGGGTAAGGTTGCTTTGTTAAGAGTTTGGGTAGAACTGCATCGGGACTGAGGAGGAACCTAGGTAAGGTTGCTTCAGGATGAGTCTAGGTGAAACTACATCAGGAAAGAGAAGGAACCTAGGTAAGGTTGCTCCAGGATGAGTCTAGGTGAAACTACATCAGGAAAGAGAAGGAACCTAGGTAAGGTTGCTCCATGATGGGTTTAGGTAAAACTACATATGAACTGAGAAGGAACCTAGGTAAGGTTTCTCCATGATGGGTTTAGGTAAAATTGCATCTGAACCAGGAAGAAACCTAGGTAAGGCTGCTTCATGAGGAGTTTAGGTAAAACTGCATCTGAACTGGGAAGAAACCTAGGCGAGGTTGCTTTAGGATGAGTCTGGGTGAAACTACATTGGGACCGAGAAGGAACCTGGGTAAGGTTGCTTCGGGATAAGTCTGTGTAAAACTTCAGGAGGAACCCGGGTAAGGTCACCTTGTGATAAGTTAAGTTCGTGTAAAACTTCAGGAGGAACCTGGGTAAGGTTACTTTGTGATAAGTTTGTGTAAAAATTCAGGAGGAACCTGGGTAAGGTTACTTTGTGATGAACCCGTGTAACGCTGTATTTAGGAGAAACTCGTGTAAGATTGCTTCGTGACGAAACCGTGTAAAGTCTGTTTAGTTTCCGGAGTTAATCTTGAACTTGCAGGAAGTTGTTGATGATAACCACCTTTCTTGAAAAGGTACATGATTAATTGTATATGATGCATGACATGCATTGTATGATGATGTTCTCAAAATAAATGAAATTATGCTGTATGCAATATGTATGCGCACGTCATGATATATGAACATGAAATGCTATTATGGTACGTCCGAGTTTTGGAAAATAAATCTATGAATGTTGTTAGAGAATAAAGAGTTTCGCTCGCTGGAGATAACGACCGAAGATGATTGGGAGAATAATCCTTCAGGAGAGAATAACTCAGCTGGGGAATGGACTGACGAGGAAATGACTCTGTGGGGAGTATATACTCTGCTAGAAGATCTGCTGATTTGGAGAAATAAAACTCAGCTGGGGATGAATTACTGTTGCTGGTGATAGTGAACCCTGTTGGGGATTGAATTTCTGTCAGTGAAAGGAATGAACTCCATTGGGGATGATTTTCCAATGGCGACTTCACTAGGGATAATCTTTTAGACTCTACTGGGGATAATCTTCCAGACTCCACTGGGGATAATCTTCCAGTGCTGGTGATAGATAAACTCTGCTTGGGGAGAATCTTACCGACCCATTCGTGGTTGCAAGCCTCAACTGGGGAGAATTAACACCACTTTCTTTTTCTTACTCTGCGGGGAGTGTAGATGTTACTGGGACGCAGGCTGAGGATATGACAATGACTTTGCATCGAGACTTTTCTGCCCCTGTATCTGCGGGAGAAGGTGCCTGCGGAGGCCTTGTGGATCGAGTATTATTCCAACCTATGAGGTGCTTTGTAATTGCCGATTGAAATGACAAATCTTCTTCTGGTAGGCAAGTGACGAGATAACGGGACATAGTCGTACGCTTTAATCCCTAACTTTTTCCTGGACTGTCTTTTCAGATTTTCAGTCCACCGGGATACCCTTTCTTGCCCAAGCCGCCTTTTCAGGTTTTCGACTTGCCGGGTGTACAAATCTTTTTTTGTTTTTATCCCTAATTTTTGCTCGAACCCTTTTGGTTCGTTGGGATGGCCTTATTTTTGCCAAGGCCTGTCAACCTAGCGGGTCTTTGTTCATGCGCGGTATTTTCTGACTATGTCCACGCTCTTAGGGTGTAGGGAGTTGTCATTTTCAGTAGTGTTGTGTTTCCATACTACCAGAAGATGTTCGTTTGACCATACAAGATTCGTTGCTGGAATTCATGCCCAATGCCCCAAGTGATTCAGATGGAGATATGCCCCTGGCTATTTGGCATCTTTGAGAGACTCCTTGAATCTTGACTTGACTGCCCCAGATGATAGACAATGTTCATGCCGTGCCCCTTGGTTGGAAGTGTTTTTTCCACTTAAGGTGACCCTTTTTATTGAAAAGGTTTTTGTTCACTAGATATTCGGTGTGCGAATTTCTCTGTTGTTAAACAAATAGTCATATGCAAACAATGTTATTTTAAGAATGCAAAGCTTATGTCTGTTTTGAAGTTCTTTGAAAATGCAGTTTTTAATAAAACAAGCGAATTTTTGTAAAATGTGATGTCAACTCAGGATTTACAACAAGCTCTACAGGAGTCAGGATACCTTTTGTAACAATATTCTTTCAAACTAACCCATGCCTCAGCTAGGACTTTTAAGGGTTATAATGTGGCCTGGTTCACGGTTCAAGAAGCAAAGGATAAAGGCTCAAATTTTATTTGTACCCACCCATTCTTCGTGATGTTCTTCGATCCTAAACTCAGCTAATTGTGTATTTAGATCTTGTTTGAGTCTTTGCTCTGATATTCCAGCGACGGTTCGGATACTGACAATTTATCTTGAAAGGCAGTCATTTTTGTTGAGAGTTTGCAGGATCTCTTTCTTTTTGATTTTATTATCCCTGTCTTTTGCCTGAACTGTTTCTTTTGTGATCACAGTCAGCGGGATGCCCCGGTTTTTCTTAAGTCTCCTTCATAGGTTTTGACTTAATGGGCTTTTATTTCGAGAGATAATGACTGCCTGTCTTGACGATTATACAGAACCATCACCGTCTTTTGTTTTGGAAGGACCTCTTTGATGCCATTCATTGTGCACCCGAATTAACTGAGAAAACTACCCTGCCCCCAGTTTGTGATTAAGGTTTTTTTTAATTTGCGTGAAAAGAAAAAAACTCCAACTTCTTTGGCTCAAAGGGGTTGACGAGGGATTCTCTTCCTTATAACTCCATTGTTTAGGATTTGAAACAACGCTTGTACATCGTCAACGAGGTCTGTTCAAAAGCATACTGTAGAGATTTTGATATCATTTTCATCATCCTCCCTCTAAAGGCTTAGAGTCTTTTAATCGAGAGTTGAACATCACAAAAATGAAAGCAATTTGAATATAGTGAATACGAATGGATTGATTCAAAACAGACATATGCAATGCATTGATAAAGTAATAAAGTTTTAACATGACTAAATGTTTTAACAATCAAAAGAAAATTACAAATTGAAAATTCTAATGAACAAAAAGTCTTCTCGTCTCAGGACTTGTCACTTCAAATGGTGATCCTTGGAGGATTGACAAAAACATTCCAGTTGACCATCTTGTGTGAATTCCAATGCTCCTTTATCGATCAGGTCTTGAATTTTGTTTTTCAATGCCTAGCAGTCATCAGTATCATGCCCCGGGCTGTTGGAATGGTATGCACACCTTGCATCAGGATTGTAGTTTTGGGAGGCTATGTGGGGATTCTGAGGAGGGTCCCTTAACGTCACCAGATTCAATCTCAACAGGTGTTGTAAAGCTTGAGACAGTGGTATGTTAAGCTCGGTGAACTGCCTTTTGGGCGTATCTGGCTTACTTTGATTAACCTGTTGCTTTTGGCGAGGTTGTCGTTGGACCCGTGATGTAGTAGCAATTTGGAAAGGTCCACACTTCACCAAACCAAACCCTTATCTTCTTGGAGGATGATAAATGACTTGCTCCTTGTCCTCGACTGTTTGCTTCATACTATTGTATTTGTCTTGATGAAGCTGGTTGATAATGATTTTCAGCTCTTCTTGTTCCCGGGCTAAGCTTTAGATAAGGGCCGTTTGCCCCAACATTTGGGTTCTTATTGCATCTACCTCAGCTTGCATTTGTTCTAGCCGTTCGTCCTTATTGTCTTCAGGACTTTTCTTGACCAAGTCCCCAGCGAGGAGTGTTTTCAACTCTTCCTGCCCCTTGGACAGGTTTAGGAATATTTCCCTGAACTGAGTTTCTTGAAGATCTCTGGTGTCTTGTTGGAGAGCCATTGCTGAAATAAACAGCGAGAACATGAGAGACCTGTACTGGGAGACCTGTTATGCAATGATATGTATGCAATGTTTTCAAGGATCTCGCGAGGTAAACAAGAAACTGTTAGAATTTGAATTTTGCAGCTTTGATTGAAGAAACTTCGTGTCATCAAGAGTCCTTTTTCAAGAGTCAAGCTCATCATATCGAGTGGGTCATAGCCACCGACTCAAATTATCGTGTTTTGATCTCTAGATGACATTGGCTAGAGGAAAATAAATCCCCCTTGCCCCTTGCTAGATGTTGGATTTACCATAACCTGCATCACAAACCTTTGAGATCCTTGAAATGGTTAAGGAAATGTTAAAAAATGATGTTATGATGTGTATGTTATGCGTTTAAGCAAAAGTACGAGGTAATGTAAACAAGTAAATCCGGCAAGAAATCCAAGGTATTGGATAAGGACCGTAAACAAAACCTGAAAGGAACTCTAGTTGTTAGGTAACAAACATGTGCAAGTAGTTCAAGTTGAAAGCACACAAGTCACACAATAGCCCTAAAATTTCAGGCTGGCATGGAGTTTAGGTATTACCCTCTTTCAATTTAGTTGGTTCAACCTGTCCTAGTAATAGTAATCGGGTTCTAGAGGTTCTCAATATCACTAACCATCCTCGATTGGTCATAATTCCAGTTTAGCAACCTTTTCTTGCAGCCGAAATCATCGCGAGAGTATGGTCTCAATGAGTGTAGCATACTGCTACTTTTCTATGGCCAAGTGGGTAAATTATAGGTTCTAAGGTCAATTGATGCTTAATGACCCATTAGCAGCCCCATACTCTCCTTGTTGCTCCACAAGGGATATCGGTACCAACTAATGTGCCACATCAATGTAGCTACTGCTTCAACTGTATTGGTCTACGCCGTACAGTTCCCTCACAGTCTATTGCTACTTACCTAAAAGGTATCCCCAGATCCGGGTTAGGATCTATAGTAACTCCGATACAAAGCCCATGAACATAAAGCAAACAAATCAAACAATTGAAAACAATATGATGAACTAATCCTAAGGTACACCCCACTTATATTACTCCCCAGCAGAGTCGCCAGTTCTGTGATACGGTGGCCAGAACCGGGACGTGGTTTCTCTATTTTGTTAAGGAATTTTCTGGTTTGCGTTTTGCGTTTGTTTTCACAAAATGTCGCGGTAAGCAAGAGTCACCACCGTCTTTTATTTTATCCAACAAGGAAAGGAAAAAAAGCACAGAAAAATTCCTTTTTCAAGATATTTCTGAGTACGGGGGGTAGATTATAGAAAGGGAAGGTATTAGCACCCTTTCTATCCGTAGTTAACTACGGGCTCTTAGGTACTTGCTTATCATTTTCAAAATTGTTTTCTTTGTGTTTGTGGGTTTTGAAAAGTTTTGTTTTGACTTTGATTTAACTCTTGCGTCTGTCTTCAAAAGTGTAATGAAGTGTTTTGGAAAACTTGTTCGTAAAAGTGTAAGTGTGAAAAAAAAGTTTTATTTGGATTGAGCAAGTATCTAAGAACTAATCTACCAACTCGAAAAAGGAATCGTTTTATGCTTGTTTCCTTTAGACAATGTTATCCCACTATTAGTTAGTAGGTAGCACCATCGTTGGAGTTTTGAGGGTCAATTCGAAAGGGACGTACGGTCACTAAAGCAATGTTAGGACATCTTAGTGGTAACCCTAATGTCTTAGATCATTTATCCGAGGCAACAATATCCGAGGAAACTTTTCCGAATCGGGACTTTGATCTTTGTTTAGACAAAAGGACGACCACTAAAGCATCATATACTCAATGACCATTTACCGAAGGCAACCAAGTGGGAGTGTACCCTAGGAGTGCGCATGTGCGAATGATTCAATTTCAGTTTATTTATCTTTGCATATTTAGGGTGATCTAACTGTTTTAAATTTAGTCATACATTCTTGTCATGCAAACCCTAATTATTCATACATCTAACAGTTAATAATTTGCAGAATTTAAAAGTGCAGAAATTAAACTACGCTATTACAAGGCTTCAGGTATTTACATAGCCAGAAACAAACCCTTTGAAAATAAAAGCGATGAAAGTAAAAGTCCTAATTAAAACTATTACAAATTGTGAGCAGATACAATAATTGGGTAGAAATAATAATAAAGCGCGCGAGAAGATTAGATCGAATGCGAAACTAGGGTTTTGACCCTTCTAACCTAATTAAAAGGAAAAAAATTGCTTTTTTGTTGTTTTTAATATTTTTGAAATTAAAGAAATTAGGTTTTAAAAATAAATGCTAAATCAATTAGTGATTAAATTAATTAATAAAAATAATTGCCTATTTTTGGTTTTTTTTGGTATTTTAGGAAAGAAATAAAATAATTAAGTTAGTAATAAAACCTATTTATTCTAATTATTTTTAAGTTATTTACAAAAAGAAATTAAAGTTTTACCTAAAATTAAAATTTAATTAAGAAAAAATCCTAAATCTATTTTTATGTGATTTTTATATTTGTTTATTGTAAAAAAAATAAAAGGGATTAAAATAAATAAATAAAACGAATAAAACATGAAAATAAAGATGGGCCTAGTAGCAAAAGTAAACAGGGGGTGCAATCATCAGAAATCCCTAGGCTCGAATATTCGAAAGCTTCATGCTCTAACTATGGTGTTTTTTGATTCTTGCGTGGAACCTATGATTCAACCATCCATAACTGTTCTATATAAACTCAAACAAATGTTAGCATATCATAAAATGTGATTAAAATTAGAGATTCAAAGTTTAAAATTTTACCAAACCGGTGTTGTCAAATAGGGGGCGTGCTAGGCGTGTGATGAATTGCTCTTGGGCCTTGTAAGACTCTTGAGGACTTCAAGAGGATGGTTTGAGGCTTGATGTCAATTGAGAGAGACCGGAACCTCGAGATATGACTTGCACCAATTCTTTGATTTCTGGAGAGCTTTTTGAAGAGCTTTTATAGAGCTTTTTGAAGAGCTTTTTGAGAGATTTTTAGAAAGGATTTTCGTCCCTTTCAAACTTGTATGGCTCTATATTTATAGAGGATAATTAAGAGAAAAGAAAGCATGGAAAGAATCTCCCTCATAATGTTGTGTTTTAAGACCATGATCAAGATTTGAAAAAAATGCCATATTTGATGATTTTATGCCATTTTCACATGTGGATGAACCTGGACATATTTGAAAGGTTATTGCACGAAATCAATTGACATAAATCAGCATAAAACTTTCCCAAAATGGATTCACATCAAAATTTATATTATATCTATTATTTATTTATTTAATTCTGAATTTTAATGAATAAAATATCAAAATAAATAGCATAAATAGTATAAAAATGTATGGGCGGGCTTAGAGATCGTGGACCATGTTAGGAATGAGTTTCAAACTTGAAAAGATAGGCCCAGTTGGAAAAAATCCAAGTTTGGTCAATATTTGCTTCATGCATTTTTTCCAAAATTGTCCAACTTTGACAATGCATATCTCTCTCAATTTTTACTCTTTGAAGGTGTTCTTGGACTTTTTAGAAAGCTTAGGATGTCCCATAAGCAACCTCTTTGGTTTCATATCAATTGAGTCTTCCATGTTCATGTATGAAGTTTTGATAAAAAAAGGTGTTTTTGTTGACTTTTCAAATTGACCTATAATGTACAAATTCATATCTTCTTGTGAGTGAATATTTTGAACTTTGGAGATGAAGATTAATTGTAGGTAATTGCATCCTCTTGAAAATGAGCTTTGGATGGGTCATTTATGATAAATTATGAGAAAGTTATGCTTGGTCAAAGTTGAGTTGACTTTTCCTATAAAACCCGAATTTAACAACTTTTGGGTTTTGATGAATTATGAGAAATCCTTGAGGAATCATGATCAAACCTTGATCAAATGATGAAATATACTTCAAAATGAGGATGTTGACCAAAAATATTGAAGTCTGACTATATGTGTGCCACAATTGACTTTTGCCCTAACACAGTCGATTTTCAGGCCTTTGAGCAATTGACTGAGCAAACTTCCTCTGCAAGGCTTGAAACTTGACATGGATGATCTTGAGAACATATTAGGACAATGTTGAGCATTTGGAGTCCCTTGGACTCAAGTATCTTGATGCAACATGAATTCCTAATTTGAGGTAGACTGCCTTAGGAGAGAGCTTGTCTGGCCAACACTTGGACTACCTTGAGCAACTTGGGGATCTTTCTTGAAATGTTTTGAGAATATGGGAGGGAAAATTTTGGGGTACAACACTTGGCTTCTAAATATGTAAAAACTTTTTATTTGGAGGCCAACTTTTTGTGAGCATATAAAGCTTCGTTTTGAAGATTTTTAAATTCATTTTTCAACTCACTAAAAGACAAATTCGTACCATTAGAGTATTTAGAATGACTTACATTTTTTTCTTGCTTTGACGATGATTTTCCATGAAACAATAGTTTTCCTCTTCATCGCTCTCACTTGAGCTTTCATTTCTTGAAACATCACTATCGCTATCCCAAATGACATAGGCTTGTCTAGATTTCCTAGAGTCGTTTCTTTGACCCTTTCCTTTCTTATTTGTAAGAGATAGACAGTTTGGTCTATAATGACTCAGCTTTATGAATTCATAGCATATACCATTTGCCTTTTCCTCTTTGTTGTCTTCATCTTTAAAGGAAGAGGTCTGTCTTCTAAATTTTACAAGATTATTTTCGGAGTATTTAACACCATTCTTGAGAGTTTATCGATTACATCTCCTTACATATAATCTCATTTTCTCATCATCTGAATTCTCTTCATTACTAGAGTCACTATCATTTGTGGGCTCATCCCTTGAGTATTTTGAACTTTAAGCCTTAGAGCTTTAGACTTCAGCCCTTTCTTAAGAAGTGAAAAACACAAGAAGGGGGGGTTGAATTGAAAACTTGAAATCAAATGCGCAATGACACAATATTTTTATCCTGGTTCGTTTGACCTCAAACTACTCCAGTCCACCCGTCAAAGTGATTTCGCCTCTCTCCAACGAGGTCTTAATCCACTAATCTCAAAAGGATTACAATCACTACTTTAACATCTGTTAAAGTCTTCTTGGGTACAACCATAATCCGGTTGATGTCAAGGAACACTGTCTTAAACAAAGATACAAGAATGTGTGTACAAATGTTTTTCATTACAAAAACAATTATCACAATTGTGATATTTTTCACAAATTTAGAGCGTAGAAAGATGAGTAAGCTTGCAGTGTTTTTGAATTCTCGTGTAGTAGTATATGCAAATCGTGAATGATTTGATCACTGAGCTTGTTTATATAGGAAATGGATTCATGTTGAACATTAAGCGTGCTGAATGTCATTAACTCAGTTTCCATTTGGAGAAGATCCTGTCTGAATGAAGCCGTTGCAATTGATGTTGTCTTGAATGAATAGTAACGTTTCGGAATCTTACATCCTTGCATGCTGCTGATACTTCAAAACATTGATGACTTAGATTATTATGCTCTTGTTCAGAATCAGAGTTTACTTCACTTAAGCACAGGTTCTGGTCATCAATCTTCAGCGCAAATTCTGATTGCTTCAGCGTGTACCTTCTATAGCTTAACTTCTGGTGCTGCTTTGGTCAGAACTTCTGTATATATAATAACATAATTTTTAGGGTGCATATTTGTTCTTTGTATTTATTATCATCAAAACTCTAACTAAGGGTTGTAGAATCAAACTATGTTCTAACAATCTCCCCCTTTTTGATGATGACAAAAACTAGAATTTTCAATGAAAAATAAAGGACAAAAGGTTTAAGAGAAACTCCCCCTGAGTTGATTACTTCCATGAAGTTCCTTCTCATCAGAGTTTTAGCTGTATCTCCTATCAGAATTTGTTCTTGTTCAAACTTTTCACAAAGTAGAGGTCAAATAATTCAGAATGTTTGAGACTTTTGTCCCGGTAAACCATTATTGAAAATATCTTACTTTCTCCCCCTTTTTTGTCAGGTATCAAAAAGGCAATATAATCAGAGCCAAAATAGATGAATTATATTTAAAATATAATGCAATGACAAGTTTCAGAAGCAAAGAGGTAATGATAAAAGTTACAGATAAACAATTTTAAAAAAAAAAAATCTAAGACGGAGGGGGAAGACTTGTGAACAACGCTTCCAACAAGATCTTGATCTGAGTATTTGACTCTTCTTGCTTGCCCAGAATGCCTCTGATTTCCTCTGTAGTGTCTTCTTGTTTACCCATAATACTTTTAATCTCTTTGTTCGTATCCTCTTGCTTATCCAGTCTTGCATGGATTAAAGCATTCTCTTTCTTCAACTCTTCCAGAGTTTGCGTGACTAAGGAGGAAGTTGGTGTCTCTTCAGGAGTTGGATGTTGCTCAGAACATTTTGTAGCCTCTTCTAAGTGAACCATTTCTTCTGCTGCAATCATATCTTCTAGAGTAGTAGTCAGAGAGAGACTTTCTGATTCTGGTTCAGCTACTTCTGAAGGATGATGCTCTTTCCAGGGAGCATTATCCAGCGAGAGGATATCTTTCTTGAATAGTTGGCTCAGAACTTGGTCTTGGAAAGCCTTCAGTTGATCACTAATGTTCTGCTGAGCCTTTTCAAAACACAATTCCTTCAGCTTCAAAGATTTAGCGTTGACCCATTTTCTGAATCTTTCCAACATATAATCAGAAGCAGCTGGATTAGAAATCTCTTGACTTGCATGCTTCAAAGAATTGATCCATTCTTGCATTCCTGTTTCAAAAATCAACAAACTTGTACCAACATCTGAGGTGGTTGCAGTTGGTTTAGGTTTGGGAATGGTAGTTTTGTGTGAGATGGAAGCTAGTCTTTCCAGCATAATTTGATCAATGATAAGTCTTAAGTTGTCAGCTGGACTGTTAGTGGGTGAAGAAGTGGGAGAGTCAGGAATGATAATTGGTCTGGTAGGGGTGTTTGGTGGTGTGGATTCAAGGGATGAAGGAATTTCTGGAATGTCATGAATGGTGAGAGGTATGCGAACCGCAAGAGGTTTTGTTATTCCAGGAATTTGGATTTTGGTATCAGAGTCTGAAGGAGAGTCTTCAGATAGGTTTGTGGCAGCATGTTGGGTTTCTGATTCAGGAATATCAGAAGATGGATTTTCAAAAGGTTGAGTTTCTGGTTGTGGTGAGTTGGGGTTCAGATCTTCTGGTTGATGAGATTGTGGTTGAGTATTTTCTGGTTGTGGAATTTCTTGTTGAGGTGAATGCGGACGTGGAATTTCTGGTTGAGGAGATTGTGGGATTTATGGTTGAGGAATTTCTGGTGGTTGTTGAGTGTTTGGATTTTCAGGTATTGGAGAGGAAAGATCTTGATCAAATAATTCAATGTCAGACAGAACTTTGGCAAGTTCTGGTTGATGATTTTCTGGGTTTTGATTTTGAGTAGGGGAGTGAAGTTCATTCAAAAAATCACCTAGAGTTATGGATGGATCAAACTCTATGTCAAAATCTTCAAAGGTGTGGGGTGATGAATTTTCTGGTTGAGAAGGCATGGCTTCAGATGTTGAAACAGTTATTGATTCTATAACAGAAACAGAAGATGGATTACCTTTCTTTTTGGCAGCTTTAGGTATCCTCTGAGAGGGTCCTTCTCCTGCTGCTTTCCTCTTATTTGATTTCTTTAACACAACTTCTGGAGCAGCCTTGTGCAGATCCTGAATGTTTATTTCTGGAGCAGTCCCATCAGCCTTGCAAGCTTCAAGGTATCTGACAATGATTTCTGGTTTGGAGTCTATCACAGAAAATAAAGGGAAATCCTTCAGAGGTATCCTTCTTGAAGTAATGGTCTCATGAGCAGTAACAATTGGTTCCTTCTTGATATTCTCAATGATCATCATTTTCTTAAGATTCTTGGCGTTCATGGGCTTCCCAACAGTTGCTTCCAATGTGCTTATTTCCTGAGCCTCTGTCAGATGTTCTATCAGCCTGTTCTCTGTTAGAATATCTGATATCAGCCTTCCTAAGGGAATCCAATCCCTATTGGTCCTTTCATCTTCTCTGGTTTCCTTCACACTTGTTCTGAGATGGTTGAAGAGCAAGTGTGGAAGATTTACCTTTGTGTTCTTAGCAACGAAATAGATCAGAAATTGCTGATCAATATTGATGTAATCATGAGAGCTTGTAGGCTTCATGTGGTGGATACATCCCAGAATGATTTTGGCCCAGATTTTGTGATGATCCTTCAAATCTCTGATTTTACTGGAGGACTGTCCAAAAGTAAAAATTTCCTTTGCAATTGATCTTAGGTCAGAGCATCTCTCAGCCATGTCAATGCATCTGACACCACCATCGTTGTATCCAAGAAGCTTCACAATAAGATCTTCTGTAATCACAATTTTCTTACCCATGACATAAGAAGTAACCTGGTGATTTGATGAAGAAGTATGTATCCAGAATTCTTTGATGAGAATGGGAAACGTTGGACCAACCAGACGGTCAAAATACATGTTCCAACCTTGAGCAGTCACGTCTTTATAGAGATTGAACCCATTTTCTTGTAAACTCCCAAATTCAATGATCAGTTCTGAGAGAACTTCCAGGTTATCAACAGGAGTGAGAAGCATCCTGATGGGTTCTTCATAATTTTCCGTTGATGCAGATTCAGGAGCACTGAGATTTTTGAGGTTTGAGAAGAGTAAAAGTGAATGAATGAAAAAAGTAATTTTGAGTTTAAATAGGTTTCTTGAAAACGTAAACAGTAAGTAAAAGAAAAAATTAGTAATGATTATATGCATTAATGACACCTGAATTTAGGGGATTTAGAAAGACACTGAACGATTACCGCTTACAAGTGTCTTAATGCATCCAATCAGCGCCTTGAACCCTTCAGAAATTGAACGCGTGTTCAGCTTCAAAAGGTAGCAGGTGAGAGGATGACAAGTGTTTGATAATGTGAATTGCATGCCTCTATCCTTAAAATGAAACGTTCAGATCTTCATGGATAGATTCTGAGGCAATCTGTACTTCTAAACTCTGAAGACAGGTTGATCAGTTGTTCACAGAAAATAATAAAGTTCTGAGGGTTAAGATATAAATAAAACATTTTATTCTGGGCATAACTTCATGCTGAGATGTTTCAGAATGAAGTTGAACCTATCTTCAAAAAGAGGTTTTGTAAAAACATCAGTCCACTAATGGTCTGTGTCAATAAATTTTAAGGTTAGAATTCCTTTCTGAATACAGTCCCTAATAAAATGATGTTTTATTTCTATATGCTTAGCCCTAGATTGCAAAATAGGATTCTTACTAAGACATATAGCAGAAGTGTTGTCACAGAGGATAGGAATGTTGCTCTCAAATATGTTGAAGTCTTCAAGTTGAATTTTCATCCAGAGAATTTGCGTGCTACATCCAGCAGCTACTATGTATTCAGCTTCTGCTGTTGATAGTGCTATTATGGACTGTCTCTTGCTGGTCCATGAGATCAGATTTTCTCCCAGAAATTGGCAGCTTCCAGAAGTGCTTTTACGTTCTACTCTGTCTCCAGTGAAATCAGCGTCACAATATCCTACTATGCTGTAATCATTTGATTTTCTATAAAACAAACCCAGATTAGTAGTACCTTTCAGATACTTGAAAATTCTCTTAACTGTTGTTAAGTGAGTTTCTCTAGGATCTAATTGGAATCTAGCACATAAGGAAACACTAAATAAAATGTCAGGCCTTGAAGCCGTCAGATAAAGGAGAGAACCAATCATGCCTCTGTAGACTTTCTGTTCTACCTTTTTACTTACCTCTTCCTTTTCCAGAATGCACGTGGGGTGCATTGGAGTCTTTGAGGGCTTACATTCTGAGAGATCAAATTTCTTTAGAAGTTCTCTGACATATTTGCTCTGATGAATGTAAGTTCCTTATGGAGTTTGGGTTATATGAATGCCCAGAAAGAATTTGAGTTCCCCCATTAAGCTCATCTCAAACTCTGCCTGCATGCATTTAGCAAACTCTCTTCCCAGAGAGGGTTTAGTAGATCCAAATATGATGTCATCAACATAAATCTTACATACTAAAATGTCATTCTTAAATGTCTTACAGAACAAGGTTGTGTCCACTTTCCCTCTGGTGAATTCCTTTTCTAATAGGAAGTTACTTAGTCTTTCATACCAAGCTCTGGGAGCTTCTTTCAGACCATAGAGTGACTTCTTTAGTTTGAAAACATATTTTGGGTGTTTGGAATTCTCAAAACCAGGGGGTTGGTGCACATATACCTCTTCATCTATATAGCCATTTAGGAATGCTCTTTTGACATCCATCTGATACAGAGTGATGCCATTGTTTACAGCAAATGATATTAAAAGTCTGATAGATTCTAACCTGGAGACTGGAGTAAAGGTTTATGTATAGTCTATCCCCTCTTGCTGACTATAACCTTGTGCTACCAATCGTGCTTTGTTTCTGATGACTTCTCCTTGCTTGTTCAGTTTGTTTCTGAACACCCATTTTGTTCCAATGAGGTTGAATCCTTTTGGTTTGGGAACCAGATCCCATACGTCATTTCTGGTGAACTGATTCAATTCCTCCTACATTGCCATAATCCAGTCATTATCCAGAAGCACTTCATCAATTGTTGTTGGTTCAATCAGAGAGACCATTCCCATAAGGGATTCTTCAGAGTTTCTGAATGTTGATCTTGTTCTGATTGGATCATCCTTCTTTCTCAATATTTTATCTTCTGGGTGAGCTATGCTGCTTCTGGATAGCCTTTTCTGAAGTTGATCAACTGAAGGTGTTGGATTGCTTGCAATAACTCTTTCTGATGTTGTGGGAGCGTCTCTGTTGAGAACTTCTGACGAGTTATCTTCAGTACCTGTGAGTTCAACTTCTATATCTGCAAGGAATTCATTCTGCTTTGACTTTTGAGAGTCAAGCTTATCATCAAATCTAACACTGATTGACTCTTCAACAATCTGTGTTTCTGTATTGTATACTTTGTACCCTCTTAAGCGTTCAGAGTATCCTAAATAATACACTTTTGTGGTTTAGAGTCAAACTTGTTCAAATAATTTTTTGTATTCAGAATAAAGCAAGTGCATCCAAATGGATGGAAATAGGAAATGTTGGGCTTTCTGTTCTTCCATAATTCATATGGAGTCTTTTCTAGAATAGGTCTTATAGAGATTCTATTATGAATATAACATGATGTGTTAATTGCCTCTGCCCAGAAGATCTTATCAATGTTAGTCTCATTGATCATGGTTCTGGCCATTTCTTGCAATGTTCTGTTCTTTCGTTCTACAACTCCATTTTGTTGGGGAGTTCTAGGACAAGAAAAGTCATGCAAGATGCCTTTTTCATTAAAAAATTATTCAAAATATTTATTATCAAATTCCCCACCATGATCACTTCTGACTTTGACAATTCTAAGATCCTTTTCATTCTGAACTTGGTTACAGAAGGTAACAAACACAGAGTGTGACTCGTCCTTGTGTCTTAAGAACTTTACCCATGTACATCTACTATAGTCATCTACGATCACCAACCCATACTTCTTGCCACTGACAGACGCAGTTTTTACTGGTCCAAATAAGTCTATGTGCAGAAGTTCTAATGGCTTAGAGGTGGAAACAACGTTTTTAGATTTAAAAGCAGGTTTTGAAAATATGCCTTACTGACATGCTTCACACAGAGCATCTGAGCTGAATTTCAAATTAGGAAGTCCTCTGACCAAATTGAGTTTGTCAATCTGAGATATTCTTCTCATACTAACATGCCCCAATCTTCTGTGCCAGACCCATTACTCGTTGTTAACAGAAAGAAAGCATTTTACGTTCTGACTCTTAAGTTCAGAAAGTTTTATTTTGTAAATGTTGTTTTTCCTCTTTCCATTAAAAAGGGTAGTTCCATCTTTCTGACTAACAGCTTTGCATATTTTGATTAAAGATTATATCATAACCGTTATCACTTAATTGACTTATGGATAACAGGTTATGCATTAATCCATCAACTAGCAGTACATTATTTATAGAGGGAAGATTTCCATTACCTACTGTTCTAGAGCCAATGATCTTTTCTCTTTGGTTGCCTCCAAATCCCACGTAGCCTCCAGGCTTAAGTTCCAGGCTTTGGAACATATACCTTCTTCCCGTCATGTGTCAAGAGCAGCCAGAGTCCAGGTACCATGACTGGTGTTTTAGCCTTGCTGCTAAAGATATCTGCTACATATATAATTTTATCCTTAGGTACCCATATCTTTTTGGGTCCTGGTTTGTTAGTTTTACCAAAATTCTGGTTGAATTTTGGTTTGACAAAGTAATCACTACTAGTGTATTTTATGTCATGTGTGTGCCCATATATAAAATGTGATTTAAGTGGTATGCGTTTTATGACTAAGTCCATGGCTTGCTTAGGTGTAGATACCTTACCTTGATATCCTATCCCTTTTCTGCCATTTCTGCTAACTCCATAAATCATTGAAGGCATCTTGCTTCTATCTATGTTTTTAGCCAGAAACTTCTGAAAGCTGTAATCATACTCTTTGATGATCTCATCGGCATTACTGGGAGTCTCTGAGATTATTTCCTTCTGAGAATTTTGCAAATCATTTTCTAATTTTGAAATTTTTTATTTTAACTCAGATTTTTCTAATATGAGACTCTCAATCTTTTCAGAGTCAGAGACAAGTTCCTTTTTCTGGTTCTTGAATTTGAATCTGATTTGCTGATACCTTTCCAGAATTTCATTTAGACTTTATGCAAGTTCAGCTTTAGTGAAATTAATAGCAAAGTTAGGGAATACCTCTTCAGTGTCCGATTCTGAGTCTAAACCAGAAGCTTCACTGTCTTCTGACACATTTGCCATGAGAGATATGTTTGCTCTTTCATCATTTGACTCTGAGTCAGCTTCAGAGGAGTCCGAATCGTCCCATGTTGCCATGGGGCTCTTCTTCTTTTCCTTGAAAAACTTCTTTTTTGGCTTCTCCTTCTGAATCCTTGGACAGACACTTTTGTAGTGCCCTTTCTCATTCCACTCATAGCAGATGATGTCCTTGTTATTTGGCTTTATGTATCCTGAAGAACCTTCAGATCTTCTGTGTCCAGAGGAAGACTCAGACTTTCTGTATCTGGAGGAGGATTCATTTTGATTCTCTGGTCTTCTGGAATTTCTGAATTTCCTTTGTCTCTGCTTCCACAGTTGATTCACCCTTCTGGAGAGGAGAGACAGTTCATCTTCTTCTGATGAGGATCCATCAGAAGTTTCTTCCATAGCCTACAAAACCTTAGAGTCAGATTTTCTGTTAGATTTTAAAGCTAGTTCCTTACCTTGCTTTTGAGGCTCATCTTCTTCTAGCTCTATCTCGTGACTTCTGAGGGAGCTGACAAGTTCCTCCAGATATATCTTGTTGAGATCTTTAGCTAGCTTAAGTGTTGTGACCATTGCCCTCCATTGCTTGGGTAGACTTATGATGATCTTCTTTACGTGATCAGCAGTAGAATATCCTTTGTCAAGAACCTTCAACCCAGTAACAAGGATCTGGAATCTTGAGAACATCGTTTCTATGGATTCAATATCTTCCATCTTAAATGCCTCATACTTCTGAATAAGAGCAAGGGCTTTGGTTTCTTTGACTTGAATGTTGCCTTCATGCGTCATTCTTAGAGAGTCAAACATATTTTTGGCTGTCTCTCTGTTTGAGATTTTTTCATATTCTGAATATGAGATAGTGCTGAGGAGTATTGTTCTGGCCTTATGGTGATTTCTGAAGTCACGTTTCTGCTGGTCAGACATCATTTTTTTGTCTATCTTCTGACCACTTCCATCCACTGGATGTGTGTATCCATCAGTTACCATGTCCCACAGATGAGCATCATGGGCCAGAAAGAAACTCTCAATTCTATCTTTCTAGTAGTCAAAGTTTTCTCCATCAAAGACTGGAGGTTTGCCACTGATTCTGTCCTTGTCTTCATGGAAGTCATTGCTGATGTTTTGGCTTGGTCCCACCATAGTGTTTTTCTGAAGCTTGGATCTTGTACTGACACGGTTAAGTGTTTAAGCTCAGAACCAGGCGCTCCGATGCCAATTGAAGAAGTGAAAAACACAAGAAAGGGGGGGGGGGGGGGTTGAATTGAAAACTTGAAATCAAATGCGCAATGACACAGTATTTTTATCCTGGTTCGTTTGATCTCAAACTACTCCATTCCACCCGTCAAGGTGATTTCGCCTCTCTCCAACGAGGTCTTAATCCACTAATCTCAAAAGGATTACAATCACTACTTTAACAACTGTTAAAGTCTTCTTGAGTACAACCACAATCCGGTTAATCTCAAGGAACACTGTCTTAAACAAAGATACAAGAATGTGTGTACATATGTTTTTCGTTACAAAAACAATTATCACAACTGTGATATTTTACACAAATTTAGAGCGTGGAAAGATGAGTAAGCTTGCAGCGCTTTTGAATTCTCGTGTAGTAGTATATGCAAATCGTGAATGATATGATCACTAAGCTTGTTTATATAGGCAATGGATTCCTGTTGAACATTAAGCGTGATAAATGTCATTAACTCAGTTTCCATTTGGAGAAGATCCTGTCTAAATGAAGTCGTTGTAATTGATGTTGTCTTGAATGAATAGTAACGCTTTAGAATCTTACATCCTTGCCTGTTGCTGATACTCTAGAACATTGATGACTTAGATTATTATGCTCTTCTTCCAAATCAGAGTTTACCTCACTTAAGCGCGGGTTCTGGTCATCAATCTTCAGCACAAATTCTTATTGCTTCAATGTGTAGCTTCTATAGCTTAACTTCTGATACTGCTTTGGTCAGAACTTCTGTATACACAATAACATAATTTTTAGGGTTCATATTTGTTCTTTGTATTTGTTATCATCAAAACTCTAACTAAGGGTTGTAGAATCCAACTATGTTCTAACACTTTCTCCTTATGTGTGTCCTTCTCTTTCTTCTTTTTACACTACAATAAATAACATATTTCATGACGGAGCTTTCACGTCATCCAGAAAAACAACGAAGTATTAAGCTAAGGCGCACCATGTATTATATTTTTTTAATGGGAAAAGTATTAACCTACCTCGATTTCTAATAAATCCGACGGGTAAAATTATCCTTGACACACTTTGAATCCTAAATTTTGTAGTTTATGTATTATTTTGATTATAATTGTAAGTTTAATTAACCAACCCTTCAATGTTTCGATATAACCTAGGGGTATACTAATCAGATTACACTACAAAAAGCAAACATGTTTTAGCCTAATCCTTACTTATTTGTAGCCGCCCCAAACTTGTATTATTCTTTCGGATGGACTGCAAGATAGAAAAAACCTTCAATGTTTATATATAACAAAACGTTTTTTCTGCCCTTGTAATCTATCTCACATAATGGTACTAATGTTTTTGTTGGTGTTGATATTGTCTTTGGTGTTATTGTATTTTTGCTCATTTGATAGATTACAAGTGTAAAAAAATCATTCTTCCTTCCAAGAGAGAATGAAGGAAGTTAAGCTCCCTTCTCTTTTCAAAAGTTATGAAAAGAAGGGAGTTTAACTAATCAGATGATGGATATCAGCGAATATATTCATTCAAAGGAGCAAATATTTGTTTTTAAACTATTTATTTTAATATTTTGTGTAAACAATATATGTTAAAAAAATACATTTCACCTTGTTTTTTAAAAAGACCGAGGTGATAGATAAAATTAGAAGATAATATACCTCAGTTTTAAGGTAAATCTGAGGGGTAAAGTAATCAACTTTTAATATAAATACCTTAGTTTATCATATTTTACCCTAATTCTAAATTATATGTAGCCGCACCAGATACAGAAAATATTTACTATTGTCCATTGCCATGAATTTTTTTGATCTACAAACGCTTAAGATCATATCTCTGAGATGGATTGAAAGTGAATAAATTAAAATAACTTATCTGAAGATGGTTAAGTTATGGGGTGTTTTTTGGATATGCAACATAAAGGTATGCAGCAAAATTTGGATTTCACCAAAAATCTGTTGTTAAAAACACTTTCTCCTATGATTTTGTCCACTTGTCGATAAATTTCAGGTACGCCTCGAAATTCCTTGTAATATTGTGTTTCTGATATTCTTTGTAAACAATGTAACTAAAAAATTTATTTCCACCTCGATTTTTCTCAAAACCAAAGGGATATTTTAGCGTTAAAGTTGATGATATTTGTCACCGCCTTTAATTAAATCCTTGTCGTCCATTTCATGACTATCAATGCTCAAGACACTATTATTAGTGATCCACGTGAAACCTAGGATAACTTCCATTATAAAATCATTCTGAATATAAAAAATTGATAATAAAATATCATGAAGCGCTTGAAACTATTCTCCATTTTAAGATATGCAAGAGTCTTTGTTATGAAGTATTCTCTATGATGGATTGCAAGAGCAGAAAACTATTTGCGTTTAAGGTTTGTGTAAATTACATAACCATATATTTATATAACCCTTTTATTTGTTAATTACATAAACAAATGCAAGGAAAAGCAATTGAAAATATATGGTTTCACAACATTTGATCTTCCTAGGATATCAAGGATTTGAAGATCCAAGATATGATCTTAATGGACAACTTAAATTTTGTATTGATATTCTGTGTAAACAATTTAACCATTTTAATATTGTGGTAAACATTTTATTTTGTAAATAAATTATTTTATAAATTTTCTGTGTAAATAATGTAACCAGTTTAAATTAAAAATACTAATAATTTACCCATTTGTGTAAATAATGTAACCAATAAATAATAAAAATACAGATGGTGTGGATTGAACCCATGACGACCTTATTTACCTCGCTTCAAATGCCGAGGTAAAATGCATTTCGCGTCCTACATTAGATGCGTTATTTGTAGTAATACTATCAAGCTTCTTTTCATGTTTTTCTAAGAAATTACGTTCTTGCTCGTGTTCTTCTAACTTTTCAAACAAAGCAGTGAGATCAAGTGTTGCAAGTTTGTTGGCTTCCTTGATCACGGTGACCTTTGGTTGCCAATTCATGGTAAGACATCTCAAAACTTTGTTAGTAGCAATAACATTGGAAATAGAATTTTCTAGAAAATTTAAACAATTAATAAGATGCAATAACCGCTTTGAGCAATGGTTTCATCTTGCTTCATGCAAAAGAGTTCAAACTCTTGGTTAAGTGTATTAATACTAGCTTGTTTGACCTCATTAGTTCCATCGTAGGTAACTTATAGATCACCCCACATAGCTTTAGTGGTTTGACAATAGGAAATGTAATATAACTCATCAACACCAAGAGCGGATATGATAATATTCATCACTTTCCAATCATATGACCACTTTTTAGTATCATACTCATTCCATACGTTTTCCGGTTTAGGTATAGTAACATTATCAACCACATATGTCACCAGTGTTGTACCATTTAGAATGGCTTCTGTTGTACCCCAAAATTTTCTCTACCATTTTCTTCAAGACATTCTTCTAAGGTTCTCAAATGCTCAAGGATGCTCAAGAGT
The DNA here is from genome assembly GCA_948472305.1 of Vicia faba. Taxonomy (NCBI): domain Eukaryota; kingdom Viridiplantae; phylum Streptophyta; class Magnoliopsida; order Fabales; family Fabaceae; genus Vicia; species Vicia faba. The sequence goes on along the minus strand of OX451738.1, from coordinate 510,467,018 downwards.
TGATCAGACAAACTCTCCTCCTAAGCAATGGGTCCATAACTAGGGTTTTGTGTTTCTCATGGAAGATTGGATTTCAAAGGCCTCAAATGATTTCCATGTCTCTTCATATGTCCCTAATAATTCTCATGTCAAGTTTCAAACTTTGCATTACAAGATTGCCCAATCAATAGTTCAGATGATTGAAAATCAACTGTATTGGGTAAAAATTCAACTATGGTCAAGATACAATCAAACTTAATCATTTTTGGTCAACATAAACATTTTGAAGTGATATTCATCATTTTATCAAGGGTTGATCATGATTCCTCAAGGAAAGCCCTTAAATCATCAAAAGTCAAAAGTTGTCAAATTAGGGTTTCCTTAGGAGAAGTCAACTGAACTTTGACCAAGCATAACTTTCACATGCTTCATCAAACTTCCCCCTACCAAAGCCCGTTTTAAAGGAAATTTTATTCTCTACAACTTTGAACTTGTATGCTGAAGTTCAAAAAGTGCTTCATTTGAGAGATATGAGCTAATACATTATAGGTCATTTCAAAAATCAACAAAAAGATACTTTATGTCAAGGCAAATTACATCAATAAAGGTCTCCAAATTCAAAAATAATTAAAAAAGTAATTGAAGAGGACATCTTGAGCTTTACAAAAATTCTTAGATCACCTTCAAAAGATACAAATTGAGAGAGTTATGACCATTGCAAGTTAGGAAGTTTTGGTAAAATGCATGAAGAGCAAAGTGAGCAAACTTGAAATTTTAGAATAATGGGCCTAACTTTTGAGGTTCAAAATGTGTTAGAGGACCTCTAAATCCATTCATATATTTTTTTATGATTTGTATTTCTTTTATTTGAATTTTTATTCATTTAAATGCAAGTAAATAAAATAAAGTATAAAATCATTGGGCCAAGGCGCCTGGGCTTTTGATTTCAATCACATATAGGCCCAAGAACACATTACACATGCCAAAACCGTGTGAGATCTATATGGAAGCATATCTTCATTATTTTGGAAAGTTTTCAATTGGTTTTTGGAAATAATTCATGCCATGATGGTACAGGATTCTTGCCATGTTTGTTTGACATATTTCCTCCTCTATATAAGTATAACAAATACCATTGACAAGGACACGAAAATATTGCCTCCAAACACCTCTAAAAAATCTCAAAAAATTCAAAGGATTCAGAAAAATACAAACTCTATTCTCTAGAAGTTCCCAAGTTATTTCAAGACTCATATTATCTTCTTGAGGTTGACAAGAGTCAATACCAGGCCTTACTCATCGCAAATCAACCCCAAAACCCTTCCTTGAACTAGCTCCAATTGGTAAGCTAGTGAGTTTCATTTTAAAATTTTCAGCATGATTTCATTCATTGCAAGCATGCTAGCATGATTCATATACATTATTTGAGTTGTTCTCACGTCCTACATGCGAGCTTTCATGCAGAAACAACATCGTGCCATTGTTAGGGCACGAAGCTTTTGAAGCTTTGGATCTTGTAATACAGGCATTGTCAGGCCAAACTAACCACACCATGGGATTTGTCGGACCTTAATTAGTCAAATAGGGTCGTTTTCTTTTCTGTTTCGTTTGAATTTCGCAGGTTTGATTTTTACATCGTCGGGGATGAGGACCGGAACCACCATCTAACGTGGTGTGACCGGTGGGTGACTACGCGTAGCACAACGTGATCTCTTGATTGGTCCATTCAAAAAAACAGGGACCTATCACGCGTGCGTGTTTTTGTTTGTCTGACCTTTATACTCATTTTATATTATATAAGTTTTGATTGATTAAAGCTAACGGATGTAAAGACCACCCCAGTGGTAGCACGTTTGCCCTTAAGACTTCTTATTCCTGTACCTGAGTTCGATCCAGGCGTGGGACATTTTTTTTCATATTTTGTGATTCTTATAGATCCAGTGCAAACATGCCTAGCGCACGTATCATGCGCCTCTTTTCATCACCATCATATATTTACCAAGTCTGACCTAGCGCTCCAGATTCGCAGGTATATCATATGACCTTTGGAGCCGTCCACATTGGATGTCACGCAATACTGGGCTATTGATTAATGGGCCTAGTGAATCTTGTTTTTCACACCCCCCGATTTACTATAATCAGGCCCATCACTTCTTTTTTATTTTTGTTCCAATTTCTTTTTTTTCAACGTAATTAATCTATTTTCTCAATTCATTTAAAATCAATTTAGATTTAGGTTTTTTTCTTTGATTAAATAAATTAAATCAACTTAACTTTTTCTTTAATTAAATTAATTGAATTAGTTAAATTAGTTTCTTTAGGGTTCTATTATTAAACTTTTTTCATTAAAAATAATTTAGGGATTTATTTTAGGCTTAAATTAATTCCCTTTTCTCAATTAAAATAAATTAATAATTAGGAAAAATCATCAATCATTTTCCATCAAACAGTCTCTGCGTTTCTTCTTATAATCTTCGCACTTTTCTTATTTTTGCATTAGTTTTTCACAGTTATGTATCTGTTAAGGGATGTCATAGTTAATTAGGTTTCTTTCTATTTCTCACAATTTTGTGGTTCTGTACCTCCTTCCTCGAAGCATTGTAATAGCATAGTTTTTTTTACTGTTTTTAATTGTTACTGTATAGTAACTAGGCTTGTATGGTAAGATCTAAAACAAACTCTAGAACACCTAATCAAGAAAAATTAACAGAAAACAAATCACTTTTCACAAACGCACCTCTAGGGTAACCTCACTTGTTGCCTTCGGATAAAACTATCATGTCCCTCGAATGTGGGACGCTTTAACAAAATACCCTCGGTTAAAAAGATTGTAGTCCCTCGATGACCCTTCGATGCTGCCTTGGTAAATGATCTTAGTCCCTTACGATAAATTGCTAAAGCTCCCTATAAGTTGCCTTTATGACTGTACAATGACCCGCGTCTGTCCCTCAAACATCCAACGATAGGGCTTCCTATTAACTAATAATAGGATAACATTATCTAAAGGAAAAGGAAAATAACACGAATTCTTTTCAGTAGGTAGGTAGCTTTAAAGCGCTTGCTCGCAAAAACATATCTTTTCTCACAAACACTTTTCTGAAATATTTTCAAAACAAACACTTTGTATGCATTGTCAACTGATACGAGAATCATTACAAAGTTGTCAAACTTAGGCATTTTCGAAATATTTTCAAACACATAAAGCATTTTCAAAAGTGAGTTGTGATTAAGAGCCTGTAGATAACTACGAATGAAAAGGGTGCTAACATCTTCCCTTTTCATAACCTACCCCCCGAACTCAGAAAAATTCTCAAATGTCTTTCCGGTTCTTTTCACCCTTTCCTTTATTGGAGAAAAGAAAAGTCGGTGGCGACTCTTGCTATCCACAACATTTGCGATAAAATGCAAAACCAAAAGTCAGTTCTCCCACCGTACTACAGAACTGGCGACTCTACTGGGGAAAACTAAAATTGGGGTTACCTTAGAGCTAGATCATATTTAAAATGCTTTACTTGATTGATTCATATGCTTTACATTTCGGGGTTTTTGCTAGGGTTTATTTTTGTAAAGATCCTATACCCGGATTTGGGGGCATTTAAGGTAAGTAGCAATAGATTATGGAAACTATACGGTGTATACGGATATGGTTGAAGTGATGGCTACGTTAGTGTGACACATTGGTTTGTACTGGTATCCCTTGAGTCAGTCTGGGGGCATACTAGGCTGCCGCGTGGTGTCATAAGCACTAACTGACTGTAGAACCTTAGTTGACAGAAATTAGCCATTAGAAAGTAGTGAGATGGCCGCATTTGGTGTAGACTAAAGTTGGTCGATACTCGATACTACACTCATTGAGATCAGACTCTCTGGATATTTCGGTTGTAAATCAGATGATGTGCTGAAACAATGCCTGAGAGAAAGATCAGTGATATTGAGACTCCTAGAACCCGATTACTTCTGTTAGGACAGGTTGAGCAAACTAAAACCCAACAGGGTATTTTCCTACAAACTCTATGCAATCTTGAACCTAAGGCCTTGTGTGTTTTGTTTGTGTCTGATTAATTGTTCGAACATGACATCATAACATCATGACATCATACCATATCATTTTCACTAACCATTTCAAGGACCGGGGGATTTATCTTTGTTCTTTATTGTAGGTTATGGAATTCGCTCGTAGAAACACTACCCATATCAACTTTGTAAGGATACCTTCTCAACTTAAGGAGTTAGTCTTAAGGGTTCCCAAAAGTTCTCAATTCATCAAAAGGCATGGTCGACTACTCAGCCTGGTTACCTCAGGTTTTAAAGAAGACATGATGAGTGTTCTATTCCAGTTATTTGAACCTGCATATCACTATTTCACCTTTCCAAATTATCAGTTGGTACCCACAATCGAAGAGTTCTATAAACTATTGGGAGTACCTGTTCTTGATCAGACACATTTCACCGGTTTAGAGGAAGATCCAAAACTAGAAGATATTGTAGCAGCTTTACATCTGAAGCGGTCCGACATTGCATTTAATTAGGAAACAAGAAGTGGAGACAAGGGCTTTCTTGCTAAATTTTTGATAGAAAAGGCTTAACTTTTTCTGGATGCTATGAGTTTCCGAGGAGATCTTTTCAGGCTTTCGAGGAGATCTTGGATCTGTTAATCTATGGATTGGTACTATTCCCTAATCCAGACCAGCTCATAAATGTGAACGCCATCAAAATATTTCTGGCTCGTAATCTTGTGCCTACCTTGCTTGGATATATTTTGCAATCTCTTTAAACTCGTACTATGAAGAAGCGAGGAAATCTCATGTGTTGTATACCTTTACTATCCAGGTAGTTTATTTTGCACCTTCCCCACTCGATAATGAAAAATTAACAAGGTTTGAGGTGGTCTCAAATAATAATTTCACCCTCTCATATATACATATATTGGTATTCCTGATCTCACGAGGATATCACTATCATTGATCGTTGTGGGGAATTCCCTAATGTTTCACTCATTGGCATTAGGGGAGGCATTACTTACAACCCTTCTCTAGCTCTATGTTAATTTGGTTATGCTCGAAGAGACGATCCTCATGACACTCTTATCTAGGGTATTATCTTCGATTACGAGAACGATCCTCAAGGTTATCATCAAAGGTTTATACATGATTGGGGCATGGTGAGAAAGATTAATAGTAAGGATTTAAGACAGAAGAATTCCATCCCTCTGGAGTCCTATCTCAAATGAGTACGAGCTCGTGCTCAAAACCTTATGATGCCATATCCTTATGTCCTACCAGTAATCATAGAGCCTATTGTCGAAGGAGACGTTTATTGCACCATCCTTCATCCAGACATGCCTATTGACCTTGAAGAATTGCAGAAGTCCTGTATTCAACTCAAGGAAGAATGGGTCACCTTTGAGACTCAATTTTATGCAAGTGAAAAGAAAGTTTTAGAGCTCACGAAGCAACTTCATGAGGATCAGAGTCTTAAAGCATATGTTAATACGAAGAAGAGGCGTCTACGAGAAACTTAAAGTTTAGGAGTTTTTTAAAATTTATTCCTTTGTGTGATCGGTGGATCTGGAACTGACTGTTTAACGCCGGTTCGCGAAATGTCGCGGAAGCAAGAGTCGCCACCGTCTTTTATTTTCTCCAAATGGAAAGGACAAAAGCACAGAAAAATTCCTTATAGAGATTGCTCTCGGTTCGGGAGGTAGATTATAGAAAGGGAAGGTGTTAGCACCCTTTCTATCCATGGTTATCCATGGGCTCTTAGATACTTGCTCATTGTGTTTTCAAAATGGTTTGTTTGCTTTTCAACTGTGGGTTTTTTAAAAGTTTCTTTGAAAATTTCAGTTCGACTCTTGTATCGGTCCTCAAGAGTGTTTGAAAAGTTGCTTTCGAAAGCTTTTTGAAAAGGTGTCGGTGTGAAAAGTATTTTTGATTTGTTTTGAAATTAGAGCAAGTATCTAGAGTCGTCTACCTACCCTAAGGAATTTGTCTGTGTAAATGTCCTTAAAGTAGTGCCATCCCACTATTGAGGGGTAGGTAGCACCACCGTCGGAGGTGTTCGGGTCAATTCGAAGGTTCGGGACATGGTGATCACCGGAGCAATGGGAAGACACCTTAGAAGCTACCCTCATTCCATGTTCATGGACATGAGGACTTACTAAAACGTCCTCTACTCGACGATCACCTTTCGAGGGGCAAGGCAACAATGAGGCGTACCCTAGGGGTGGTGTGTGACTTGTGTGTCGTTTTCAGATATTTTGTCTTGTTCATGTAATTGGTGATCTACGCGTTGCTTTTATTTTTGACATTCATTCTTTCATGCAAATTATTTAACAGTTTACATATGCGAGAATTAAAAGTCCTACGTTATTACAAAGGCGCGGGTCCACATCGCCAAATTTAATCCAGGACCCGATTTGAAATAAAATAAAGTGCGAAAAATAAATATCCCATTTATTCTATTACATGGCTTTGGGAGAATTACATGAATGTTCACAAAAAGAAATAAAAATGCGAAGGGAATTAAAATCGGGAATGCGAGGGCGTTGGGCCCTTTTAAAGAAATTGAATTAAAATTAATAAACTAATTTAAATGAGAAAGGAAGTTATTTTTGAGTTTTTGTATTTATGAAGTTTAAGAAAATTAATGGAATTAAGACCTAATTCTAGCTATTTTTAATTTATTAAGAAAAACATTTAAAATTAAACCTAGATTTAACTAATTAATTGATAAAATTTATTTACAAAGAAAACATTTAAATAAAATATATTGATATTTTTTGTAGTTTCTGATTTTTTATTATATTTTTATATTGAAGAAAAATTAATTTATGAATTAAACTAAAAGAGAAATAAAACAAATAAAATAGAAAAGAATAAAAAAGAAGGAAGAATTGATGCAAACCAATGGGGGTGTTGACCCCAATTTGGAGGTATCTGGCCAGCAATTAGGCCCAATGTTTCAAGGCCTTGTTTGACTTTTCTGGGCGCGTGCAGCTTCATTGACCAACGAGTATGGTGTTCATCAGATCAGGGCCCTTGGATTGAGATTCTGAGCCATGTGGCATGCTGGGATTGTGGACGTATGATGAACCCCTGGGCTTGAAACTGCATGGGATTTACATTGAAACAAAATGTATTAAGAGAGTGAGGGGACCTGGGAATCGAACCCAGGTCCCAGAGTTTACCAAATGCCTTGTCCACCAACTGTGCCAACTGCGCGTTTTGTATATAATATAAACAATAATGAAATTAAGGTAAAACGAACGATTAGTGGGTATTTCGCGTGAAATTTAAATGCACCACTTGCTGGCTTACACATCACCTTCTTCTCCAATTGTTTGCTGTGCCTGAAAGAAAAAACAAACTGAATAGCGGGGGTTTTAAACCCCCACTAAGTGACAAGCATAAAAATAGCGAATAGGCTCTGGTTGCTCATAAATTGAGCGCGACATGTGTGTTCAATTCGCATGAAGCTTCTGAGTCCAACAGTCCTGGTCTTAGGGTCTAATTTTTCTGGACAAGAGAAACCCCAAATTTGAAGTCATGAAACCCTAGCAAGCTTCAATGGTAACTTCGTGTATAACGCACTAAACTCAATTAAATTACATGATTAGCTTTAGAATGGTTAGATTAGTCTAAATCAACAGAAAGAATGCAATGAAAATGCTTATAAATTAAAACACGAATATGCACAAAATTTGAAACAGGACCACTTGATTCTACCGTTTCTTGATGTTAGAGGTTATGATTTTGATTCAGGAAGCTCCCTTGATATCTCAGGAAGGTGATGGAATGGTCCTCTTGCCTTGAAACGCTTTGGAATGGTCTTTTCAGTTTTTGAAAAATTTTACAAAAAGTGCAAAGTGTATAAGAGGTTTTGAGCGCAACTTTCCAGGTCTTGAGCTTTAGGGTTTGCATCAGTATATGAATGGGAACGGATTAGGGTTGAAATTTGGATCCAAAACCCTTTGCATTGATGTATGGAATATTTAATTTTCATGCATATTTTTTCAAATCTTTTCCATGTGATTTTGATTCCAATCATGGCCAATCTTTCCAATTTGGGTTGTGCACGAATCTTGAGTCTTTAAGGAGAGCAAATACTGCATAAAAAGATTCAAATGCATTGATTTAGTATTTTTTCCATATTTTATTTAATTAAATGAATTAATTGTAATTAAAAATTCAAATAAATAAATAAAAATGATGAAATAAATCATCTTTGGGCCAAATGGTCGTGCATATGCTTTGGATGATGATTCTTGGAAGAAAATGTGGCCCATTAGCAATTTTGAGGCATTTGAAGTGAAGTTGACTTTTCAAAATTCCCAAAAATTTCCCAACTTCCACAAGGCATATCCTGCTCAAGTTTTAAGCTTTGATCATGTTCTTGGACATTTTGGAAAGGTCTTGAAATATTCTAACCAATGCCTTTGGTCCCATGTCATTTTGATTTACCAATCTCAAGTTATGGCCTTTGACTTAAAGTCCCTTTTTGTTGACTTTTGAAAATGACCTATAATGTTGAAATTGATAACTTTTTGTGAGAGCATTTCTTGGACTTGAAGTGTGAAGAGGAGTTGTAGGAAATGTCTTTCTCTTCAAAATGAGCTTTGGATGGAATTTTTCTGATAAACCATGTGGAAGTTATGCCTTGGTCAAGTTACAGTTGACTTTTTCAACTGTCCAAATATGGAAACTTTTGCATCTTGAGACTTTTTGAGCCATGCCTTGAAAATCATGATCAAGATTTGATCAAATGATGTTTGTGGCTTCAAAATGAGATGTTGACCAAAAATTTGAACTTTTGACTGTCAAATGACCATTTTGCCCCTACAGTTGACTGTTGAGCAATTAGGGTTTTTGACTGTGCAATTTTGTGCTGTGAGTCTTGAAACTTGACATGAGGATGCTTGACCTTGTTTGTAGGCATGTGGGACTTGATTGGACCCTTGAAAACTTCAACTTCTTTTCCAGTACCAAAACCCTAGTTTTTGACTGTTAGGAGGCCCTTGAACTGTGCAACCCTTGAGAGATTTTGAAGCATGCTCTTTGCAATTCTTGAAGAATATGGGAGGGAAAATTTTGGGGTACAACAGTTGCCCCTGTTCAATCTTCTTAGACCTGAGGATGCAGATTGGCTGACGTGCCTTTCGTAATCCGAAGGTGGAAGATGATTGAACACTAGAGTGCCTAGAAATTTGCGCTCACATAGTAGTGTGATGGTGGGAATGGGCTTATAGATGCCATTTGGAGATTGATGGATAGGATGATGGGCTTATAGATGCCATGCTAAGAGATGATGGATGAGTGGATGGGCTTATAGATGCCATCTGGATGTCGATCGCGTAAGAGATTCCTTAGTGAGAGCTTGCGTACCTGAAAAAGAAAATGATTACCTGGCCTGTTACAGGAGCTGGTCTTCAAACTCTTATGCAGATGCGTCTTGACTGGTTACAGGAATTGAATCTGGAGCTTCAAACGGTGATGAATGAACCAGGGATGGTTACTACCTCAACAAGAATGGTGAGAGAACCTTGGATGATTACTACCTCAACAGGAATGCTGAGAGAATCTGGGGCGATTACTACCTCAACAGTAACGCTGAGAGAATCATAGGCGACTTCAACCTCAACAGTAACGCTGAGATAATCTTAGGCGACTTCAACCTCAACAGTAACGCTGAGAGAATCTTGGGCGACTTCAACCTCAACAGTAACGCTGAGAGAATCTTGGGCGACTTCAACCTCAACAGTAACGCTGAGAGAGTCTTGGATGTCTTATACTGAGTCTTTATCTGGAAAATCTTTTAGGGATCGATTTAACTGGACTGGAGAAGGCCTTTGACTGGATAAGAAACAGTAAAATCTTAGGGTCGATTTAACTGAACCGGCCTAGGTCTTGAAATCTTCAACTGGATAAGAAACAGGGAGATCTTAGGGTCGATCTGACTGAACCAGAGAAGGCCTTTGACATGATAAGCATCAGGAAAATCTTAGGGTCGATTTAACTGAACCGGTCTAGGTCTTGAAATCTTCAATTGGATAAGAATCAGGGAGATCTTATGGTCGATCTGACTGAACCAGAGAAGGCCTTTGACAGGATAAGCATCAGGAAAATCTTAGGGTCGATTTAACTGAACCGGTCTAGGTCTTGAAATCTTCAATTGGATAAGAAACAGGGAGATCTTAGGGTCGATCTGACTGAACCAGAGAAGGCCTTTAACTGGATAAGAATCAGAGAAATCTTAGGGTCGATTTAACTGAACCAGACTAAAGTTTTGAAATATAGTTGAGAATTTAACTGGATCTTTCCTGAAAGGTAAAGGTCAGTTATATGCAAGGCATGATATGAATCAAGCGATGATGTTCTCAACATAAATGAGATTTGTAAGATATGCCGTGTATATGCATGCTATAATGTATGAAAATGTGATGTTTATGAATGTATGTTTTTGTCTAGGAAAGTAAATCCTTGACAGGTGCTGGGAAGTCACTCCAGGGCTGATGTTTGAAGAAAAGGATATTTGTTTCCGCTGGGGAGGATAGTTGCAAGAATACCGGTAGGAGAAGATAACTCCGTTAGGGGATAAACTTGGCGAATGGATTACTCTGCGGGGAGACAAGTACTCTAACAATCTTGCTGGGGAGCAATACTCTGTGGGGAGAGAGGTACTTTGCTAGGATATTGATGGTAACTTCGCTGGGGATACCGTTGATGTTGGAAGTGTTAATAGACTTCGCTGGGGATATGCAGACTTTGCCGAGGACGATCTTTCCGTGGCTTTTGGCTGAGGATAACCCAGTTATATCCTGGTAGGGAAATAACTCTTGAATAAGGCCGGGAGACGCGTTCATGCTCTGCGAGGATAAGCTTCCAGAATCTACTGGGGATAAGCTTACTGCTTGGGGAGATGGATTCCAACTTTCTTGGGGAAACTGGATTGGACTCTCCTGGGGAAATTTGAACTATATCGGGGAAGTGACTCCATTGAATGTATGATATACCGCCGGGGAACAATCTTTAGACCAAGACTGCCGGGGATGCTTGTTAAGAATGCATGTATATTGCTGGGGAATGTTAAGATTTGCTGGAGGATACCCAACTTCCTTAGGGTTGGCTGTATAGCTTTGCTTAGGGAGAGTGCACTGACTTGCTGGCTCACTCTCTGGGGGAATTGAGATGTACTGGTTATGTTCTTCAGCCGAATTTACCTTGGTACCTTGTAGGACAGAACAACTAGATTGCTTAGACAACTCTTTATTGCCCCTGTTTCTAATGTTACCTGTAATTAATCCGTTGTTTCGTATGCAAATATTCACGAGTTAGCAAATTATTGTCAATGCATATATCACAAATTGAACCTTGGGCGTTCTTTGCAAAACAAAACAGAAAAAGGAAAAACAATTGGAAATTTTAACTGAAAAGTGATTTTTGTATTGATTTTGAATTTTCCTGTAAAACAGGCGTTTATGTACAAGAGGCTGACGTCCTAGTAAGAGAACGCCGCCGAACAAAAGGGTTTATACAAATTTGTACAAAAGAAAATAAAACAGCTGTGTGAAATGAATGATCCACTGGGTTTCAACTCTGCTATCGCCTTTATATCTCCGAGCGTCTCATCACTTGATGACCTTAGTTGAAGATGGAGCTGACTGATCGATGCCGTCTGAATTTGCTATAGATACCGGATTCTGGATGCAAAGTGATCCAATGAGACATAGTATTACGCTTTATCCCTAACTTTTGCCTGGACCGCCCTTTCGGGTTTTCAGTCCACCGGGATACCCATTTTTGCCCAAGCCGCCTTTTCAGGTTTTCGACTTGCCGGGTGTACAGATTTTTCATTTCATCCCTTCATTTTGCCCGAACCCTTTTGGTTCGCCGGGAAGCCCTAATTTTTGCCTAGGTATGTCAACCTAGCGGATCTTTATTATGTGTAGTATCTTTTTACTATGTCTGCATTGGCGGGGTGAGGAAGGTCGTCACCATCCATGTTGGTTTGAATCATGGCTCCTCCTGAGAACACATGTTTAACCACAAATGGCCCTTCGTACGTAGGGGTCCATTTTCCCCTTGGATCACTCTGAGGAAGGATGATACGCTTGATTACCAGATCCCCAACTTGATATTCCTGTGGTCTGACCTTTTTGTTAAATGCCCTGATCATCCGTTTTTGGTACGTCTGACCATGACAAATAGCAGCAAGTCTCTTTTCATCAATAAGGTTTAGCTGATCAAGTCGTGTCTGGATCCAATCATCTTCGTTCAGATCTGCATCCTTCATTATCCGGAGAGAGGGTATCTGCACTTCGATCGGTAAGACTGCCTCCATACCGTAGACCAAGGAGAAAGGAGTTTCCCCGGTTGACGTCCTGGCTGACGTACGGTACCCATGTAGAGCGAACGGTAACATCTCGTGCCAATCTTTATAAGTCACCGTCATCTTCTGCACGATTTTCTTAATGTTCTTATTTGCTGCTTCTACAGCCCCATTCATCTTCGGTCTGTAAGGAGAAGAGTTGTGGTGCTGTATCTTAAACTGCTCGCAGAGCTCAGTGATCATCTTATTATTCAGATTGGTACCATTGTCCGTAATGATTCTTTCAGGGACGCCGTATCGACAGATCAGGTTGTGCCGAATGAACCGTGCTACAACAGTATTGGTTACCGTAGCGTAGGAAGCTGCTTCGACCCACTTTGTGAAGTAATCAATCGCTACCAGGATGAAGCGATGCCCGTTGGATGCCGTAGGTTTAATCTCGCCGATCATATCTATGCCCCACATTGCAAACGGCCAAGGCGCAGTCAGAACATTTAGAGGAACTGGAGGGACGTGCACCTTGTCTGCATATATCTGGAATTTGTGACATGTCCGAGAGTGTTGGTAACAGTCGGCTTCCATTATGGACCAGAAATACCCTACCCGAAGGATTTTCTTCGCCATAGTGTGTCCACTGGAATGTGTACTGAAGGTCCCTTCATGTAACTCTTTCATGATCCTTTCTGCTTCTGTCTTATCCACACAACACAGTAAGGTTGAATCATGGTTTCGCTTATACAGGATGCCGTTGCTAAGGAAGAACTTGGCTGTGAACCTTCTCAGAAACTTCTTATCGTTGACAGATGCACCTTCAGGGTATTCCTGAGCTTCCAAATATCTCTTCACCTCATGGTACCAAGGCTTCTCAGTCACCGATTTAGTCTCGAGATCACAACAGTATACCGGTTCGTCCAGTTTCCAGATGATGATCCGGGGAGCCTCATTGTCCCATTTGACTTTGAACATGGAAGACATTATAGCTAACACGTCCGCCAACTGATTCTCCTCTCTCGGAAAGTGTTCAAAGGTTATCTCCGTGAAGTGGGGGATCAAGGTCAACACACATTCTCTGTAAGGAATAAGATTTGGATGTTTCGTATCCCACTCTCCTTTGATCTGATTGATCACGAGGGCGGAATCTCCGAAGACACTCAGAAACTTGATCCTTAAGTCGATCGCAGCTTGGAGACCCATGATGCATGCCTCATACTCCGCCATGTTGTTGGTGCAGTTGAAACATAGCCGGGCAGTGAGTGGAGTATGAGTGCCTTGAGGGGATATGATTACAGCGTCGATGCCGTTACCCAAAGCGTTGGAGGCTCCGTCAAAGTGCATAGACCATCGGGATCCTTCCTCAGGTCCTTCATCCGGTCCAGGTACTTCACAATCAGTCACTATCATGATACTCTCATCAGGGAATTCAAAGTTCATTGACTGATAGTCGTCTACCGCCTGATGTGCCAAGTGGTCTGCCAATACACTTCCTTTGATGGCTTTCTGGGTTGTGTATTGAATGTCGTATTCTGTCAAGATAATTTTCCATCTTGCTATTCTCCTAGACAGAGTAGGCTTTTCAAATATGTACTTTATAGGATACATCTTTGAGATCAACAAGGTAGTGTGAGTCAGCATATACTGTCTCAGCCGGCGAGCAGCCCATACCAAAGCGCAACAAGTTTTCTCAAGCAGTGAGTATCGGGTCTCACAGTCGGTAAACTTTTTGCTAAGGTAATAAATGGCATGCTCTTTTCGGCCAGACTCGTCATGCTGCCCCAGCACACACCCCATTGAGTTGTCAAGTACTGTCAGGTATAGTATCAGAGGTCTCCCTTCAACCGGTGGCATAAGGATGGGTGGTTCTTGGAGGTACTCTTTGATTCTGTCAAAAGCGGCCTGACATTCATCATTCCAACGTACTACCTGATCTTTCTTCAGCAGCTTGAAGATTGGCTCACAGGTAGCGGTTAGGTGCGAGATGAATCGGGCGATGTAATTCAGACGTCCTAGAAAGCCTCTGACCTCTTTCTCTGTCTTAGGAACTGGCATCTCTTGAATAGCTTTAACCTTGGCAGGGTCCACTTGAATACCCTTATCACTTACAACGAAGCCTAACAACTTCCCAGATCTAACCCCGAAGGTGCACTTGTTCGGGTTCAACCTCAGCTTGTACAGTTTCAGACGGTCAAACAATTTCTGCAGATGATCAAGGTGCTCTTCCTCAGTCTGGGACCTTGCGATCATGTCGTCAACATACACTTCTATCTCATGATGGATCATATCATGAAATAAAGCAACCATGGCACGTTGGTAGGTTGCCCCAGCGTTCTTCAGTCCAAAAGGCATGACCTTGTAGCAGAAGGTGCCCCACTGAGTAAAAAATGTAGTCTTTTCCATGTCTTCAGAAGCCATCTTGATCTGATTATACCCTGAAAAACCATCCATGAAAGAGAACACCTTATGCTGAGCAGTATTGTCAACAAGGACATCAATGTGAGGCAGAGGGAAGTCATCTTTGGGGATGGCCCTGTTCAGATCCCTGTAGTCGACACACATTCTGACCTTTCCATCTTTCTTAGGCACCAGCACCACATTAGCAACCCACTGAGGATAAGAAGTCACTGCAAGAAACCCGGCATCAAACTGCTTCATAACCTCGGCTTTGATCTTCTCAGACATCTCTGGACGCATACGACGGACCTTTTGCTTAACCGGAGGGCAGTCTTCCTTAGTAGGCAAATGATGGACCACAATATCGGTATCCAACCCAGGAATGTCTTCGTAGGACCAGGAAAAGATCTCCATATAATAATGTAGCATTTGAGTCAACCGTTGCTTCACGCTGAGCTCTAGGTTGGCACTAATGTTTACCTCCTTTCTGTCTGTATCAGTACCCAGGTTTATTGTATCCACTGGCTCTTCATGTGGTTGAATTTCCCTCTCTTCCTGGAGTAACAATCTTGCAAGCTCGCCAGGTACTTCGCAATCATCTTCACCTTCGTCTTCGGCTAAGTTGATCGGATTTTCGAAGTCATAACTGGCAGTAGCAGAGTCGTTACCAGTGAGATCCAGAGTGGATTGAAACCTATATGAGTGAGTGTGTGTAAATACAGCTGTTTTGCAATATATAAAGGAAGGAAAGAAAGAAAAGGAGCATAAGATTTGAAATGCGAGAAAACGTCCAAGATCTTTATTCATGAAATATGAAATGACAATTAATATACCCTCACAAATGAAGCCAACGGTGCCTCGGGTAAGACACCGGGCCATAGAGTTTTAATTGTTTATTACAAATAACAAAACAAAGGAGTTCATTACTCAGTAACAAGAGAAACAAGTAGGTTGTCCTTTGCAATCCAATTGCTAGGTTCACTGTCGGTTGCCGGGTAAATCCAGCTGTCGAACTCAGCTTCATCCACTTCATCATCCTCCCTGATAGCATTTACTCCATGGTTAGGCATGGGAGCAGTTACCACATTAGGCTTCTCAGGTGCCTCAAACTGTACCTCCTTGGCGTCAATAAGATCCTGCAATTTATTCCTTAATGCCCAACAATCATCAGTGGAATGCCCCGGGCTATCGGAGTGATAAGCACAGCGAGCATTTGGGTTGTACTTGGGAGAGGCAGTGTTTACAACCTTCGGGGCCTCTCTAACAGTCACTAGGTTGGTGGACAGCAACTGTGGCAAGATTTGCGATAGAGTCATACTTAACCGGGTGAACTCCCTTCTGGGTCTTTCAGCCCTTTGAGGATTGGTTTGCCGAGGAGCGGCAACAGGTTTAGCAATCATCACCGTGTTGACTGATTGGCGGCGATCAGGATTCTCATGTCTTCTAGACCCATATACAACACTGGCCTCCTTCTTAAAGGGTTTCTTTTCAGAGCTCGCGGATGCACCCTTCTGAATTTTGCCAGACTTCATTCCGGCCTCTATTCTCTCCCCAGTCAGAATAAGATCAGTAAACCCTGCAGATGAGTTACCGATAAGATGGTTGAAAAATGGCCCAGATAGGGTCCCCAAGAACATGTCTACCAACTCCCGGTTAGTTAACGGAGGCTGCACCCTGCCAGCCAGGTCCCTCCACTTCTGTGCATACTCTTTAAAACCTTCGCTTGACCCTAGCGACATACCCTGGAGTTGGGTACGTGTAGGGGCAAGGTCGGCATTATATTGATACTGCTTATAAAAAGCAGTAGCCAACTTCTCCCAGTTACGAACCTTGGTCCCATCCAGCTGATAGAACCATTCGAGATGAGTCCCTGAAAGACTCTCCTAGAAGAAGTGGATCCACAAGTTCTTGTCCACTGAGTACGGTTGAATCTTCCGCACATAGGATCTGAGATGTAGCTTGGGACAAGACGCCCCGTCATACTTGGTAAAAGATGGTGGTTTGAACTTGTGAGGAATAATCACACCAGTAGATAAGCCCAAGTCTCCGAAATCCATCCCAGGCACTTGTTGGATCTCCATTGCATTCAGCCTGTCCTCCAACTGCTTATACCGGTCTTCAGCCGGAGGATACTGTTCCTCATTGAAGTCAGTCTCATTGTCAGAGACTACCAGACTAGGACCTTTTCCCCCTTGGGGACTGCTCTTGCCTATAGAAGAACCAGCCTCTTCATTCTACAGAGTGTTGCCAAACCTTTGGCCCGAGTTGAAAAGAACAGTTCTCTTCTTATTCTTCTTCTCCTTCTTCTGGAGCAAAGCCTTCAGCTCTTCTTGGCCCTGAGCCAAACCCATGATTAGTTCCTGAAATTGCGCATTCTGCGCCTGAAGAGCCTTGATAGACATCTCGGTTGATGATGAGTCAGGATTCATGATGCTGAAATAAACAGCGAAGAACAGTAAGCAACCTGAAAAGAAGAAAACCTACTATGCACATGATGAATGATATGTGTTTATGCAATGCATTCAAGGGTTCGAAAGTTCAAATTTGTTGTAGATAAAAAGTAACACACGTTATCATTAAGGAAATAATTGTTCAGTACATCAAAGCCTCATGGGCACATATTACAAAGCAAATCAATCCCAAAAGACACTACGCATCCTCTTTGGAGCTATGTAGGTGTTGAGATTCCTCTCCTCGTGCAATAGGCGGGTGAGCTCCAAGACCTTCTTTTCACTAGCATGTAGACTGGTCTCAAGAGAATTCCGTTCTTCCTTAAGCTGGATCCAGCTCTTCTGTATCTCTTCCCAGGACGTGGGCATGTCAGGATGCTGAATGGTGTAGGACACCTCTCCTTCCAAGACTGGCTCTTTGATTACAGGGAGCATATGAGGATAAGGCATTACTAACTTCTGGGAGCGGGCGCGTACCCACTTGAGATAAGGTTCCAACGGGATGGAGTTCCTGTGCCCCAGTGTCTTGCTGTCTATCCTACTTGGCATCCTCCAAGCTCTGATAAATCTCTGGCGAAGTCCTTGTGCATCGTTGTCGAAGTCAAAAACTATGTCAGGAATTAACATGTCATGAGGGCCATCACTCCGAGCATAACCAAACTGTCTCCAAGCCAGGAACGGGTTGTAAGTAATACCTCCTCTGATTCCAAGTAAAGGAACATTAGGGTACTCCCCGCAACGATCAATGATAGTGACATCCTCTCTAGACCGAGGGCACCAATGTATATCTGCATGCGTAAGAGTCATCAACCGTTGTGACCATCTCAAACCCCGCTCGTTCTTCAAAACTGATTGTGGAAGGTGCGAAATAAACCACCTTCCCAGAAGAGGAGTGCAGCACATAAGGACACCTCTTTTTCTCATGGTTCGAGTGTAACATGAGTGAAGGATGTCCCCCAGCAACATAGGTATAGGGTTCCTGGACATGAAGATCTGGACAACACTGATATCTATAAGCTGATCTGGGTTAGGGAACAACACCAAACCATAGACAAGGAGGGCCACAACTTCTTCAAAAGCTTGTAAGTCAAGGGAGTTCCAACATTCATGGGCCTTTTCAAACAGAAACCTGGCTAAGAACCCTTTGATACCACTTCTAACTTCCCAATGTCCCTTGAGGTCAGATGATTGTAGGTGTAAAGCTTTAGCAATCTCTTCAAGTTTGGGTTCCTTTTCCATACCGTTGTAGGGTAGTTGATCAAGGATAGGGATCTTCAGGAGCCGGGAGAACTCCTCCAATGTAGGTACCAACTGATAATCCAGGAAAGTGAAACAGTGATGCAGAGGGTCAAAGAACTGAAACATGACCTTTATCATATCTTCCTCAATGTTGGTGTTGACCAAGCTGATGAGTCTTCCATGTCTCTCACTGAATGAAGAGCTCTCAGGAATCCTGGATATAAGCTCCTTAAGCTGAGGAGGGATCCTTACAAGGCTGATTTGAATTGTCTTTCTGCGAACAGTTTCCATGTCCTACAAAACAAGAACAAAGATGAAAATTCGAACCCCTGAAATGGTTAGTCAATGCATATGATGCTGGATGATGTCATGATGCTATGATTAAACACACCACAGATATTTACAAAGGCAAACATGTAAGGCACACAAGTCACACAAGACAAGCCCTTAGAGTTTAGGCCAGCATGGGGTCTGGGTATTACCCTCTTGAAGTTGGTGGGCTCAACCTGTCCTATCAGAAGTAACCGGGTTCTAAGGGTCCCAATATCACTGGATTGCTTTCAGTGTTCATCGTTTCCATTTAGCCACTGAAATGGCGACCGAAATATTCCAGGAAAGCAACCCTCAATTGAGTGTAGTATCGAGTATCAACCAACCTCGGACTGCACCAAAGTCAGTTATCTCACTACCCTAAAGAGGCCAAGATAGTTCAATTAAGGTTCCTAAGGCCTGTTGATGCTTCACGACACCACGCAGAGGCCCCGTACTCTCCTTGACTGAACTCAAGGGTTACCGGTACACACCAAAGTGCCACATCAACGTAGCAGACTGTTTCAACCATGTCGGTATACCCCACACAGTTCCCTCACAGCCTTGTTGCTACTTTCTAAGAAGGTATCCCCAGATCCGGGTTAGGATCTATAGAACTCCCAAGACAGTACCCATAATTTAAAGCAAGCAAATCAATACAATTGAAAACACAGTTATGAACTAATCCTAAGGTACACCTCACTTTATAAAGATTTCCCCAGCAGAGTCGCCAGTTCTATGATCGGTGGATCTGGAACTGACTGTTTAACGCCGGTTCGCGAAATGTCGCGGAAGCAAGAGTCGCCACCGTCTTTTATTTTCTCCAAATGGAAAGGACAAAAGCACAGAAAAATTCCTTATAGAGATTGCTCTCGGTTCGGGAGGTAGATTATAGAAAGGGAAGGTGTTAGCACCCTTTCTATCCATGGTTATCCATGGGCTCTTAGATACTTGCTCATTGTGTTTTCAAAATGGTTTGTTTGTGTTGTACCCCAAAATTTGCCCTCCCATAATTCTTCAAGAAAATGCCAAGTCAAGCTTCAAAGTTCCCCAAGGGTTGCACAGTGCAAGAGCCTTCTATACAGTCAAGATTAGGGTTTTTGTTCTGATCAAGAAAATGAAGTTTCCAAAGGTCCAATCAAGTCTCATATGCCTACAAATATGGTCAAGCATCCTCATATCAAGTTTCAAGATTTTCAGCTCAAAATTGCACAGTCAAAACCCTAAATTGCACTACAGTCAACTGCAGGGGCAAAATGGTCATTGCAGTCAAAAGTTCAAATTTTTGGTCAACATATCATTTTGAAGCCACAAACATCATTTGATCAATGCTTGATCATGATTCTCAAAGCTTGGCTCAAAAATCATCAAGATGCAAAAGTTTCCTTATTTGGACAGTTGAAAAAAGTCAACTGAAATTGACCAGGGCATAACTTTCACATGGATTATCAGAAAAATTCCATCCAAAGCTCATTTTGAAGAGAAAGACATTTCCTACAACTCATATTCATACTTCAAATCCAAGAAATGCTCTCACAAAAAGTTATCAATTTCAACATTATAGGTCATTTTCAAAAGTCAACAAAAAGGGATTTTAAGTCAAAGGCCATAACTTGAGATTGGTAAATCAAAATGACATGGGACCAAAGACATTGGTTACAGGACTCAAAGACCTTTCCAAAATGTCCAAGAACATGAGAAAAGTTAAAAATTGAGCAAGTTATGCCTTGTGGAAGTTGGGAAATTTTTGGATATTTTGAAAAGTCAACATTGATTCAAATGACCTAAAATTGCTAATGGGCCCATTTTTCTTCCATGATTCATCATCCATGACATATGCACGACCACTTGGCCCAAAGGGAAGTTTTTATTCATTTTTTATTTATTTATTTGAATTTTTATTTATATTAATTCACTTAAATCAATTAAATATGTGAAAAATACTTAACTTAACCTAACAAATCTTTTTGTACATGTTTTGGTCTCAATAATTCGTGCACATTCAAATATGGGAAGATTTGGTTTGATTGGATCCTAATTGATACAAAATTGTATGGAAAAGATTGAAAAAACAAAGCTTGAAAATCAAATCTTCAAAACCATGATTGCAAGAGATTTTGAGCAAGTTTCTTGACCTAATCCATTCAGTATATAAGCCTAAAGGAAACCCTAATGTTCATACACAGGCAGCAGCTCAACAAAGCCATAACCAAACTTGAAATTTTTCTCAAAAAAGTCAATTCTGAAAACATCCTTCCAGGACGACTCAAGACATAATTCTTGTTCCAATAGCTTCCTCAAGCATCACTGGACATATTTCAATCACAAACATTCATCACAGCTTCAAGAATTGGTAACATGAGTGCCAACTGTATCAAGAAAAACTCATAATCGTACATCACGATTCATGCATCCTTTATAACTTTTAATGCTTGATTTACATTCCTTGTGAAGTTCTGAAGCTAACCAATATATTTAATTGTATTATTATGCGTTGTGTACGATTTCACCATGGTTAATTTCTAGGGTTCACAGGATTCCAAATTGGGGCTTTTCACCCAAGGAAAAATTGAGACTTATGACCACCATCATTCAAATCAATGCGTTGGGACGAACAAGAACCAACCCTCGCGCTCAATTTATGAGTGCCTGAGAGCTAATCGCTATTTTCTAATAGCATGCCTAAGAGAACGCATAAGAAACCGTTGCCTAATGTTTTTATATTTCAGGGATGATGAAGAAGATGAGTCCGTGGCAAGACGTGATAGGTTGATTTGAAATTCGCGCGCTTTAACCCACTAACATTCTTGCTTTTATTTATTATATTTGTTTGTTATTATATGTTAAACGTGCAAGTGTTGGTTCAGTGGCAAACGCGTTGGTTGGAAAGGTACATGACCTGGGTTCGAGCCCCAGGTCTTCCATGTTTCCATATTATTTTTCAATAACAATTCCCATGCGCTTCAAGGCTGCAGACGCACCATGCACCTTCTCCACCAAGCGTCCACGCGTCTAACAGATTCAAATCAAAGGCTGAGAGTTGGAGAGCACCATAAACCCTGGTCCACGCTTCAGTATGCTACTCAAAAAAGTCCAAATAGGCCAAAACAAATGGGCCAGATTACTGAATCTATACCTCCACTTTGGGGACTACCACCCCCTAGGTTTGCATGTTTTTTCACTTTCTTTATTTTTTTATTATTATTTATTTAACTCTATTTCTTTTAATCATTATTTGTTTAAATTAATTACTTATTTTCATAAATATAAAAAATGCATAAAAATCAGAAAAGATAAAAAATATAATAAATATTTTTATTTTAATACTTTTGGTAAATAAATTTGCATGTAATTATTTAGTTTTAATTTAAGTTAATTTTAATTCTTTTAATAAAAAATCTAAAATAGGCATAGAATTAGGTTTAATGAATTTTTCATCCTTTTCATTTTTTTTCTTTCAAATAATTAAATATTAATATTTATTTATTTTTATAATCAAACATGTAAAAAATTAGGTTTAATTTAGGTTAAATTCTAATGTTTTTTTCTTAATAAATTAAAATCAAATAGAATTAGGGTTAGCGTTTAATTGCAATTAAGTTTTTCTATTAAATCTTAAAAAACATAAAATACCAAAAAAAAAACAAATTCTTGCTTTCTTTTAATTTTAATTAATTCCTCACTCATTTAATTTTGCAAAAGGGTCCAACGCCCACGTTCTTAATTTTTATTCTAATTCGCATATTTATTTTATTTTGCTTAAATAATTATGTACCTCTCCCGAAGCCATGTAAATTACTTCTCGCACTTTTCAATTCTTTATTTACTTTGTTTATTTATTTTCTGTCAAATCGGGTCCTGGTTAATTTTGGCGATGTGGACCCGCGCCGTTTGTAATAGCTTAGAATTTACTTTTCTCGCAATACTTTTAAACTGTTAAACAAAGCATGAAAGAATGTATGGACGAAATAAAAACAAGCGTAGAACACCAATAACATGACAAGATAAATGCAAATGAAAACGACACACAAATCGCACACACCACCCCTAGGGTACGCCTCACTGTTGCCTTGCCTCGAAAGGTGATCGTCGAGTAGAGGATGTCTTAGTAAGTCCTCATGATCCGGGAACCTGGCATGAGGGTAGCTTCTAAGGTGTCTTCCCATTGCTCTGGTGATCACCATGTCCCGAACCTCGAATTGACCCGAACACCTCCAATGGTGGTGCTACCTTTCTCTCAATGGTGGGATGGCACTACTTTAAAGGACATTTACACAGACGAATTCCTTAGGGTAGGTAGGTTCTCGTAGATACTTGCTCTAAATTTCAAAACAAATTCAAAAATACTTTTCACACCGACACATTTTCAAAAAGCTTTTGAAAGCAACTTTTCAAACACTCTTGAGGACCGATACAAGAGTCGAACTGGAATTTTCAAAGAAACTTTTTTAAAACCCACAGTTGAAAAGCAAACAAACCATTTTTGAAAATACAAGTGAGCAAGTATCTAAGAGCCCATGGATAACCATGGATAGAAAGGGTGCTAACACCTTCCCTTTCTATAATCTACCTCCCGAACCGAGAGCAATCTCTTTAAGGAATTTTTCTGTGCTTTTGTCCTTTCCATTTGGAGAAAATAAAAGACGGTGGCGACTCTTACTTCCGTGACATTTCGAGAACCAGCGTTAAACAGTCAGTTCCAGATCCACCGATCACAGAACTGGCGACTCTGCTGGGGACCAAACTTAAAGTGAGGTGTACCTTAGGGCTAGTTCATAACTGTGTTTTCAATTGTATTGATTTGCTTGCTTTACTATTGTGGGTTGCATCGGAGTTACATAGATCCTAACCCGGATCTGGGGATACCCTGTTTAGGTAGCATAAGCTGTGAGGGACCTGTCCGGCGTAGACCGACACAGGTGAAGCAGTGGCTACGTTGGTGTGGCACCTTGGTCTGTACCGATATCCCTTGTGTCGCAACGAGGAGAATATGGGTCTTCTAAGGAGTCATTAAGCACCAACAACCTTAGAACCTTAATTGACACAACTTGGCCTTTAGAATTGTAGCAGTATGCTACGCCCATTGAGGCTAAACTCTCATGATGGTTCTGGCTGCAAGAAAAGATTGTGATGCTGGAGTTATGACCGATTGAGGGTAGTCAATGATATTGGGATCCTCTAAGAACCCAGTTACTTTTGATTAGGACAGGTATGGACCAACAAACTGAAAGAGGGTAGTACCTAGACCTCATGCTGGCCTAAACTTTAGGGGCTTGCCTTGTGTGACTTGTGTGCCTTACCATGTTTGCCTTCGTATCTATTTGTGGTGTGCTTTATCATAACATCATAGCATCATGAGCATTGCATGCATCCTGCATAAGGACTGACCATTTCAAAGACAAGAGGGTTTCACCTTTGCTCTGTTTTGTAGGACATTATGATGCCTGTGCGAAGGAATACTATCCGGTTCAACTTTGTTCGTTCACCTGAGTTGCTTGATGAGTTGGTTAGCAGAATTCCAAATACCACTTCCTTCATTTAGAGGCATGGTTCTCTTCTCAGCTTAGTCACTGCAAAGCGGGATCAACAGTTGATGAGTGTTCTGACCCAGTTCTATGACCCTCTGTACCAGTGCTTCACCTTTCAAGACTTCCAGCTGGTCCCTACCCTGGAAGAATTCTCTGATTTGCTTGGTATCCCTATCCTGGATCAGACTCCCTTTACCGGTTGGGAAAAGACCCTCAGGCTTGAGGATGTTACTGCAGCTCTTCCTTTGACCCATCAAGAGGTAACAGACAACTGGGTGACTAGAAGCGGAGTTAAGGGTTTCTTGGCCAAGTTTCTGATTGGTAAAGCTAACAGTTTCTGGAATGACCTGGACTTTAGGGCATATGAAGACATCTTGGCTCTCCTAATCTATGGGTTAGTCCTGTTTCCTAATCCTGACAACTTCATCAATGTCACTGCCATAAGGATCTTTATGTCTCAGAATCCTGTGCCCACTCTCTTGGGTGACATCTTGCAACAACTTCATGCTCGTACTATCCGAAGACGAGGAACCCTATGGTGTTGTATCCCTTTATTGGTGAGGTGGTTTATTTCGCACCTCCCTAAGTTCGTACTAAAGAACCAAGAAGGAAGAGGTTAGGCTCATAGGTTAATGTCTCTCACCGATAAAGACATCATTTGGACTTGCAGAGGTTTGGATGAGATAGCTATTATTGATCGATGCGGGGAATACCCTAATGTTCCTCTGATTGGTACCCAAGGAGGGATCTCTTACAACCCATGTCTAGCACTCCTTCAGTTTGGAAGAGCAAGAAGAGTAGGCCCCCATGAGATGTTGGTGCCTCACATCAGTTTTGAGTTTCAGGTGGATAGTGACGAGCTACGTCGTAGGTTCATCAAGGCTTGGGACAAGGTTCATAAAGCCGACCCACAGGAGTTAGGGCCAAAGAATTCTTTACCTATGGAAGCCTACTACAAATGGGTTCGCATCCGTGCTCAGAAGTTAGGTATGCCGTATGAAGCTGTCAGACCCGTCATTCTTGAGTGTCCTGACAAAGATGGTGTTCCTCCAACTGTCCTTCCTCCTCAGATACATACTGATTATGAGACATTGAAGAGATCTTGGTCGCAACTGCGAGAAGAGCGGGATTCTTACCGAGAAAGGTTCAATGAGCAGGAATCAAAGATCCAGAAGCTGACAAAGCAGTTGGAGAATGAGAGAGCTCTGAATGCCTACATCCGTACTGAGAAGAGGAGACCATGGGATCAATAAGGAGCTTTTACAGTTTTATTTCCTTTTCAGTATTTCCTTTCATGTAAACGCCTAAGGGCAACCCGTTGAATAATTTCAGTTTCAAAGTTGAATCTAATGAAGTGTGTTCCTTTTTGTTTACAAAGTTGATTCCCGATTGTCTTTGAAAACATAATTCATACGCATTTCATACATCATGTGCATAGCAGGTTTTTTCTCTTTTCAGGTTGCTTACAGTTCTTCGCTGTTTATTTCAGCATCATGAATCCCGACTCTTCATCAACTGAGACCTCCATCAAGGCTCTTCAGGCGCAGAATGCGCAGTTTCAGGAATTAATCAAGGGTCTAGCTCAAGGCCAAGAAGAACTGAAGGCTATGCTCCTGAAAAAGGAGAAGAAGAAGAAGAGAAGGATTGTTCTGTTCAACTCGGGCCGAAGGTTTGGTAATGCTCTGCAGCAGGAAGAGGCTGGTTCTTCTGTTGGCAAGAGTAGTCCTCAGGCAGAAGCAAGGGTTCCTAGTCCGGTGGTCTCCGACAACGAGACTGATTTTGATGAAGAGCAGTATCCTCCTGCAGAAGACAAATACAAGCAACTGGAGGATAGGTTGAAAGCTATGGAGGTTCAACAGGTACCTGGGCTGGATTTCGGAGATCTGGGTTTGTCGACTGGTGTGATCATCCCTCACAAGTTCAAAGCACCATCCTTCTCTAAGTATGACGGGGCGTCTTGTCCCAAGCTGCATCTAAGGTCCTATGTTCGGAAAATTCAGCCGTACTCTGCGGATAAGAATTTATGGATCCACTTCTTCCAAGAGAGTCTTTCAGGGACTCATCTCGAATGGTTCTATCAGCTGGATGGGACCAAGGTTCGTAACTGGGAGGAGTTGGCTACTGCTTTCTATAAGCAGTATCAATATAATGCCGACCTTGCCCCCACACGTACCCAACTCCAGGGTATGTCGTTAGGTGCAAGCGAAGGTTTTAAGGAGTACGCTCAGAAGTGGAGAGACTTGGCTGGCAGGGTGCAGCCACCATTGACTGATCGGGAGTTGGTAGACATGTTCTTGGGGACCCTATCTGGGCCATTTTTCAACCATCTCATTGGGAATTCTTCTGCTGGGTTCACTGATTTGATTCTAACTGGAGAGAGAATTGAGGCTGGGCTGAAGTCTGGGAAGATCCCGAAGGGTGCATCATCTAGTTCTGAGAAGAAACCCTTCAAGAAAGAGTCTAGTGCCGTGTATGGTTCCAAGAGATCAGAGAGACCTGAGCGCCGCCAATCTGTCAGTGCGGTAATGATTGCTAAGCCTGCTGCCGCTCCTCGGCCGACCAATCCTCAAAGGGCTGAAAGACCCCAGAGGGAGTTTACCCGGTTAAGCATGACCCTATCGCAGATCCTGCCACAGTTGCTATCCACCAATTTGGTGACTGTCAGGGAGGCTCCGAAGTTCCCCAATACCGCATCTCCTAAGTACAACCCGAATGCTCGTTGTGCTTACCATTCAGATAGCCCGGGGCACTCTACCGATGACTGTTGGACGTTAAAGAATAAGGTGCAAGACCTTATCGACGCGAAGGAGATACAGTTCGAAGCGCCTGAGAGGCCGAATGTAGTTACTGCTCCTATGCCTCAACATGGGGTAAATGCTGTTGACGAAGACGTTTATGCTGTTTATGTGGCTGATCTAGCCACTCCTCTGAAGGTTGTCAAGAAGAACCTACTGCAGGCCGGTTTATTTCCGGGTTGCAGTGAGGGTTGCCTGTTCTGTGCTGTGTCCCTATCTGGTTGTCCCTTGCTGAAGTTAGGCATCCAAAGCCTAATGGATAGCAAGGAGATTCTGTTTAAGAAGTCTACTGTTCGGTTGGTTCCAGTGGAAGAAGTTTCTGTGGTGACTATCTTCAATAATCCGATCCCGGCTCTCCCGAAGAAGCCCGTTCAAATCATGACCGTTGCACCTGTTATTATCACTGTTCCAGGGCCCCTGCCCTATGTATCTGATAAAGTTGTCCCCTGGCATTATGGGGCAGATGTATATGTAAATGGGATTAAACAAGAGTTCAACGCTGGCGCCAGCATCTGTGACATCACTGGTCCAGCCAAAGTCACCCGCAGTGGCAGGCTCTTCTCGCCTGACATTGCACCTCCTGCTGCCCGAAGACCGCTCCTGATAACTCCTACAAGTATACCTGTTCCTGCTGCTGATCCAATTGTTTCTCCTGCTGCTGAGTCATCCAATGCTCGGGGCAAAGGAATTGAAGTTGAGCCTGCCCAGACGGAGGCACCTGTACCGATAACTGCTGAGGCCTCCCAACAAGAGATGGAGGAGATTCTAAAAATTATAAAGAAGAGTGACTTCAATGTTGTGGAACAGCTGGGGCATACGCCCTCTAAAATCTCCATGCTCTCTTTATTGCTGTGCTCCGAGGCCCATGCCAAGGCCTTAATCTCATTCCTCAAGACGGCCCATGTGCCACATGAGACATCTGCAGTCCAGTTCACTGATTGCGTAGCAAATCTGACGGCAGACAATGGCTTGGGTTTCTCAGATGCTGACTTGACCGCGAAGGGAAGAGACCATAATGATGCTCTGCATGTCTCTATCGAATGAAGGGGCACTACCTTGGCACATGTGTTGGTGGATACTGGTTCGTCCTTGAATGTGCTACCGAAGAAGGCTTTAGATCGTTTGGACTGTGAAGGCCTGGAATTAAAACCCAGTAATATCATCGTCAGAGCCTTTGACGGTTCAAAGAGGATGGTTCATGGAGAAGTTGACATTCCGATTCGTGTGGGCTCTCAGGTGTTCGACTCTACATTTTATGTGATGGATATCCGTCCATCTTACTCTTGTCTATTGGGTCAACCTTGGATACATAAGGCTGGGGCAGTGACCTCTACCTTGCACCAGATGCTGAAGTACCCCGTCAGAGGGAAGATCGTCACTGTGCAAGGAGAGAAGGAGTATATGGTAAGCCACTTGAACTCCTTCAGATACATTGAGATGGATGGGGAGTTTATTGAAACCCCCTTTCAGCATTTCGAGGAGGTGCTTCCAATTACAGCAGCGTCAGAAACAGCAATGGAAGAAAGTGTTCCTTTGAAGATGGCTTCCCTAAAGGACGCCCGGGCCGTGGTTCAGAAGGGTGAAAGTGCCAACTGGGGCAGACTTCCGGACTTTACTCAGAAGACTGATAAATTTGGGCTGGGTTTTACCACAGAGGGGCAGAAAGCTATGAGGAAAGCAAAGATCGGAAAACCTCCTGTGATCATTACAAATCCAGGAGTGAATGCTGTTGGGGAAGACAACGAAGTGGACGAAGCTGAATTCAACAGCTGGATCTATCCGACGACCGAAGGCGGATTGAACAACTGGATTGCTAAGGACCATACCCCTGTTACCTTTGTGACGCAGTAATAAATTTCTTTGTTTCGTTATTTTGTAATAAACAATAATAAACTCTTTGGCCCGGTGTCTTACCCGAGGCACCGTGGTATCATTTGTGAGGGCATATAAATTGTCATTTCATATATCATGAATGAAAATCTTGGACGTATTTTCGCATTACAAATATTGTGCTCCTTTTCTGTCTTTCTTTCCTTTACATATATTCCAAAGCAGCTGTATTTACACACACACTCACTCATACAGGTTTCAATCCACTCTGGATCTCACTGACAACAACTCTGCTACTGCCAATTATGACTTCGAAAATCCGATCAACTTAGCCGAAGACGAAGGTGAAGATGATTGCGAAGTGCCTGGCGAGCTTGCAAGACTGTTGCTTCAGGAAGAGAGGGCAATTCAACCCCATGAAGAGCCAGTGGATACAATCAACTTGGGTACTGAGGCAGACAGGAAAGAGGTAAAGATTGGTGCCAACCTAGAGCTCAGCGTGAAGCAACGGTTGACTCAAATGCTGCATGATTATATGGAGATCTTTGCCTGGTCCTACGAAGACATGCCCGGATTGGATACCGATATTGTGGTCCATCACTTGCCAACTAAGGAAGACTGCCCTCCAGTTAAGCAAAAGGTCCGTCGGATGCGTCCAGAGATGTCTGAAAAGATTAAAGCCGAGGTCATGAAACAGTTTGATGCTGGGTTCCTTGCAGTAACTTCTTACCCTCAGTGGGTTGCTAATGTGGTGCCGGTACCTAAGAAGGACGGTAAGGTCAGAATGTGTGTCGATTACAGGGATCTGAACAGGGCCAGCCCCAAGGATGACTTCCCCTTACCTCACATTGATGTCCTTGTTGATAATACGGCTCAGCATAAAGTGTTCTCTTTCATGGATGGATTTTCGGGTTACAATCAGATCAAGATGGCACCTGAAGACATGGAAAAGACTACATTTGTTACTCAGTGGGGCACCTTCTGCTACAAGGTCATGCCGTTCGGGTTGAAGAACGCTGGGGCAACCTACCAACGTGCCATGGTTGCTTTATTTCATGACATGATCCATCATGAGATAGAGGTGTATGTTGACGACATGATTGCAAGGTCCCAGACTGAGGAAGAGCATCTAGATCATCTGCAGAAGTTGTTTGACCGGTTGAAACTATACAAGCTGAGATTGAACCCGAACAAGTGCACCTTCGGGGTAAGATCAGGAAAATTACTAGGCTTCGTGGTAAGTGACAAGGGAATTCAAGTGGACCCTGCTAAGGTCAAAGCTATTCAAGAGATGCCAGTCCCTAAGACAGAGAAGGAGGTCAGAGGCTTTTTAGGACGTCTGAATTACATTGCTCGCTTCATCTCACATCTGACTGCTACCT
Organism: Vicia faba; assembly: GCA_948472305.1. NCBI lineage: Eukaryota > Viridiplantae > Streptophyta > Magnoliopsida > Fabales > Fabaceae > Vicia > Vicia faba. The sequence continues at coordinate 510,436,794 of OX451738.1, read as the reverse complement.
GTGAGCCAATCTTCAAGCTGCTGAAGAAAGATCAGGTAGTACGTTGGAACGATGAATGTCAGGCTGCTTTTGACAAAATCAAAGAGTATCTCCAAGAACCACCTATCCTTATGCCACCGGTTGAAGGGAGACCTCTGATACTATATCTGACAGTGCTGGACAACTCAATGGGGTGTGTGCTGGGGCAGCATGACGAGTCTGGCCGAAAAGAGCATGCCATTTATTACCTTAGCAAAAAGTTTACCGACTGTGAGACCCGATACTCACTGCTTGAGAAAACTTGCTGCGCTTTGGTATGGGCTGCTCGCCGGCTGAGACAGTATATGCTGACTCACACTACCTTGTTGATCTCAAAGATGGATCCTATAAAGTACATATTCGAAAAGCCTGCTCTGTCTGGGAGAATTGCAAGATGGCAAATGATCTTGACGGAATACGACATTCAGTACACAACCCAGAAAGCCATCAAGGGAAGTGTATTGGCAGACCACTTGGCACATCAGGCTGTAGATGACTATCAATCAATGAACTTCGAGTTTCCAGACGAGAGCATCATGATAGTAACTGATTGTGAAGTACCCGGACCGGATGAAGGACCTGAACTAAGATCCCGATGGTCTATGCATTTTGACGGAGCATCCAACGCTTTGGGAAATGGTATCGGCGCCATAATCATATCTCCACAAGGTACTCATACCCCACTCACTGCCCGGCTGTGTTTCAACTGTACCAACAACATGGCAGAGTATGAGGTGTGCATCATGGGTCTTCAAGCTGCGATCGACCTAAGGATCAAATTTCTAAGTGTCTTCGGAGATTCCGCTCTTGTGATCAATCAGATCAAAGGAGAGTGGGATACGAAACATCCAAACTTGATTCCTTACAGAGAATGTGTGTTGACCCTGATCCCCCACTTCACAGAGATAACCTTTGAGCACTTCCCAAGAGAAGAAAATCAGTTAGCGGACGCGTTAGCTACAATGTCTTCTATGTTCAAGGTCAAATGGGATAACGAGGCTCCCCGAATCATCATTTGGAAACTGGACGAACCGGCATACTGTTGTGATCTCGAGACTGAATTGGTGACTGAGAAGCCTTGGTACCATGAGGTGAAGAGATATCTGGAAGCTCAGGAATACCCTGAAGGTGCATCTGTCAATGATAAGAAATTCCTGAGAAGGTTCGCAGCCAAGTTCTTCCTCAGCAATGGCATCTTGTACAAGCGAGACTATGATTCAACCTTACTGCGTTGTGTGGATAAGACTGAAGCAGAAAGAATCATGGAAGAGCTACATGAAGGGACCTTTGGTACACACTCCAGTGGACACACTATGGCTAAGAAGATCCTACGGGCAGGATATTACTGGTCCACAATGGAAGCTGATTGCTACCAACATTCCAGGACATGCCATAAGTGCCAGATTTATGCAGACAAGGTGCATGTTCCTCCGGTTCCCCTGAATGTTCTGATTGCGCCTTGGCCGTTTGCAATGTGGGGCATAGACATGATCAGCGAGATTAAACCTACGACATCCAATGGGCATCGCTTCATCTTGGTAGCGATTGATTATTTTACGAAGTGGGTTGAAGCAGCATCCTATGCTACGGTAACCAAGACTGTTGTGGCACGGTTCATTCGGCACAACCTGATCTGCCGGTACGGCGTCCCAGAGCGGATTATTACAGACAACGGTACCAATCTGAACAACAAGATGATCGCTGAGCTCTGCGAACAGTTCAAGATACAGCACCACAATTCTTCTCCTTACAGACCGAAGATGAATGGGGCTGTAGAAGCAGCAAATAAGAACATCAAGAAAATCGTGCAGAAGATGACAGTAACTTATAAAGATTGGCACGAGATGTTACCGTTCGCTCTACATGGGTATCGTACCTCCGCTAGGACATCAACCGGGGCAACTCCTTTCTCTCTGGTTTATGGTATGGAGGCAGTCTTACCGATCGAAGTACAGATACCCTCTCTCCGGATAATGAAGGATGCAAATCTGAACGAAGATGATTGGATCCAGACACGACTTGATCAGCTCAACCTCATTGATGAAAAGAGACTTGCTACTATCTGTCATGGTCAGACGTATCAGAAACGGATGATCAGAGCATTTAACAAAAAGGTCAGACCACAGGAATATCAAGTCGGGGATCTGGTGATCAAGAGAATCATCCTTCCTCAGAGTGATCCAAGGGGCAAGTGGACCCCTACGTACGAAGGGCCATTTGTGGTTAAACATGTGTTCTCAGGAGGAGCAATGATATTAACCAATATGGATGGTGACGACCTTCCTCACCCCGCCAATGCAGACATAGTAAAAAGATACTACGCATAAAAAAGACCCGCTAGGCTGACATGCCTAGGCAAAAATTAGGGCTTCCCGACGAACCAAAAGGGTTCGGGCAAAATGAAGGGATGAAAATGAAAAACTCTGTACACCCGGCAAGTCGAAAACCTGAAAAGGCGGCTTGGGCAAAAATGGGTATCCCGGTGGACCGAAAACCCGAAAGGGCGGTCCAGGCAAAAATTAGGGATAAAAGCGTAATTCTATGTCTCATTGATCACTTTGCATCCAGAATCCGGTATCTACATCAAGTTCAGACGACATCGATCAGTCAACTTCACCGACAACCAAGGTCATCAAGTGATGAGACGCTCGGAGTTATAAAGGCAATAGCAGAGTTGAAACCCAGTGGATCATTCATTTCACACAGCTGTTTTATTTTCTTTTGTACAAAATTTGTATAAACTCTCTTATCCGGCGGCCTCCTCTTACTAGGACGCCAGTCTCTTGTACACAAAACGCCTATTCACAGGCCATTCAAAATCAATACAAATATATTTTCAGTTAAACGTGCCAAGTGTTTTTCTTTTTCTGTTTTGTTTTGCGAAGAACGTCCAAGGTTCAATTTGTGATATATGCATTGACGATAATTTGCTAACTCATAAATATTTGCATACGAAACAAAGGATTTTATTACAGGTGACACTAGAAACAGGGGCAATAAAGAGTTGTCTAAAGCAATCTAATTGTTCTATCCTCCAAGGTACCAAGGTAGGTTCAGCTAAAGAACATGACCAAGTACATCTTAATCCCCCAGAGAGTAAGTCAGCAGTCAGTACATTCCTCTCCAAGCAAAATTATCAAATCTCAAGGAAGTTGGGTATCCTCCAGCAGATATCAACATTCCCCAGCAGCAATACATATATTCTTAACAAGCATCCCCGACAGTCTTGGTCTAAAGATTGTTCCCCGGCGGCAGACCAACATTCAAAGGAATCACTTCCCCAGCATATCAAAACTTCCCCAAGAAAGTCCAATCCAGTTCCCCAGGAAGGTTGGAATCTATCTCCCCAAGCAGTAAGCTTATCCCCAGTATATTCTGGAAGCTTATCCCCAGCAGAGTCGCCAGTTCTGTGATCGGTGGATCTGGAGCTGACTGTTTAACGCTGGTTCGCGAAATGTCGCGGAAGTAAGAGTCGCCACCGTCTTTTATTTTCTCCAAATGGAAAGGACAAAAGCACAGACGAATTCCTTAGGGTAGGTAGGTTCTCGTAGATACTTGCTCTAAATTTCAAAACAAATTCAAAAATACTTTTCACACCGACACATTTTCAAAAAGCTTTCGAAAGCAACTTTTCAAACACTCTTGAGGACCGATACAAGAGTCGAACTGGAATTTTCAAAGAAACTTTTTTAAAACCCACAGTTGAAAAGCAAACAAACCATTTTTGAAAATACAAGTGAGCAAGTATCTAAGAGCCCATGGATAACCATGGATAGAAAGGGTGCTAACACCTTCCCTTTCTATAATCTACCTCCTGAACCGAGAGCAATCTCTTTAAGGAATTTTTCTGTGCTTTTGTCCTTTCCATTTGGAGAAAATAAAAGACGGTGGCGACTCTTACTTCCGCGACATTTCGCAAACCAGCGTTAAACAGTCAGTTCCAGATCCACCGATCACAGTTTGCTTTTCAACTGTGGGTTTTTTAAAAGTTTCTTTGAAAATTTCAGTTCGACTCTTGTATCGGTCCTCAAGAGTGTTTGAAAAGTTGCTTTCGAAAGCTTTTTGAAAAGGTGTTGGTGTGAAAAGTATTTTTGATTTGTTTTGAAATTAGAGCAAGTATCTAGAGTCGTCTACCTACCCTAAGGAATTCGTCTGTGTAAATGTCCTTAAAGTAGTGCCATCCCACCATTGAGGGGTAGGTAGCACCACCATCGGAGGTGTTCGGGTCAATTCGAAGGTTCGGGACATGGTGATCACCGGAGCAATGGGAAGACACCTTAGAAGCTACCCTCATGCCATGTTCATGGACATGAGGACTTACTAAAACGTCCTCTACTCGACGATCACCTTTCGAGGGGCAAGGCAACAGTGAGGCGTACCCTAGGGGTGGTGTGTGACTTGTGTGTCGTTTTCAGATATTTTGTCTTGTTCATGTAATTGGTGATCTACGCGTTGCTTTTATTTTTGACATTCATTCTTTCATGCAAATTATTTAACAGTTTACAGATGCGAGAATTAAAAGTCCTACGCTATTACAAAGGCGCGGGTCCACATCGCCAAATTTAATCCAGGACCCGATTTGAAATAAAATAAAGTGCGAAAAATAAATATCCCATTTATTCTATTACATGGCTTTGGGAGAATTACATGAATGTTCACAAAAAGAAATAAAAAATGCGAAGGGAATTAAAATCGGGAATGCGAGGGCGTTGGACCCTTTTAAAGAAATTGAATTAAAATTAATAAACTAATTAAATTAAATGAGAAAGGAAGTTATTTTTGAGTTTTTGTATTTATGAAGTTTAAGAAAATTAATGGAATTAAGACCTAATTCTAGCTATTTTTAATTTATTAAGAAAAACATTTAAAATTAAACCTAGATTTAACTAATTAATTGATAAAATTTATTTACAAAGAAAACATTTAAATAAAATATATTGATATTTTTTGTAGTTTCTGATTTTTTATTATATTTTTTATATTGAAGAAAAATTAATTTATGAATTAAACTAAAAGAGAAATAAAACAAATAAAATAGAAAAGAATAAAAAAGAAGGAAGAATTGATGCAAACCAATGGGGGTGTTGACCCCAATTTGGAGGTATCTGGCCAGCAATTAGGCCCAATGTTTCAAGGCCTTGTTTGACTTTTCTGGGCGCGTGTAGCTTCATTGACCAACGAGTATGGTGTTCATCAGATCAGGGCCCTTGGATTGAGATTCTGAGCCATGTGGCATGCTGGGATTGTGGACGTATGATGAACCCCTTGGCTTGAAACTGCATGGGATTTACATTGAAACAAAATGTATTAAGAGAGTGAGGGGACCTGGGAATTGAACCCAGGTCCCAGAGTTTACCAAATGCCTTGTCCACCAACTGTGCCAACTGCGCGTTTTGTATATAATATAAACAATAATGAATATAAGGTAAAGCGAACGATTAGTGGGTATTTCGCGCGAAATTCAAATGCACCACTTGCTGGCTTACACATCACCTTCTTCTCCAATTGTTTGCTGTGCCTTAAAGAAAAAACAAACTGAATAGCGGGGGTTTTAAACCCCCACTAAGTGACAAGCATAAAAATAGCGAATAGGCTCTGGTTGCTCATAAATTGAGCGCGACATGTGTGTTCAATTCGCATGAAGCTTCTGAGTCCAACAGTCCTGGTCTTAGGGTCTAATTTTTCTGGACAAGAGAAACCCCAAATTTGAAGTCATGAAACCCTAGCAAGCTTCAATGGTAACTTCGTGTATAACGTACGAAAACTCAATTAAATTACATGATTAGCTTTAGAATGGTTAGATTAGTCTAAATCAACAGAAAGAATGCAATGAAAATGCTTATAAATTAAAACATGAATATGCATAAAATTTGAAACAGGACCACTTGATTCTACCGTTTCTTGATGTTAGAGGTTATGATTTTGATTCAGGAAGCTCCCTTGATATCTCAGGAAGGTGATGGAATGGTCCTCTTGCCTTGAAACGCTTTAGAATGGTCTTTTCAGTTTTTGAAAATTTTTACAAAAAGTGCAAAGTGTATAAGAGGTTTTGAGCGCAGCTTTCCAGGTCTTGAGCTTTAGGGTTTGCATCAGTATATGTATGGGAACGGATTAGGGTTGAAATTTGGATCCAAAACCCTTTGCATTGATGTATGGAATATTTGATTTTCATGCATATTTTTTCAAATCTTTTCCATGTGATTTTGATTCCAATCATGACCAATCTTTCCAATTTGGGTTGTGCACGAATCTTGAGTCTTTAAGGAGAGCAAATACTGCATAAAAAGATTCAAATGCATTGGTTTAGTATTTTTTCCATATTTTATTTAATTAAATGAATTAATTGTAATTAAAAATTCAAATAAATAAATAAAAATGATGAAATAAATCCTCTTTGGGCCAAATGGTCGTGCATATGCTTTGGATGATGATTCTTGGAAGAAAATGTGGCCCATTAGCAATTTTGAGGCATTTGAAGTGAAGTTGACTTTTCAAAATTCCCAAAAATTTCCCAACTTCCACAAGGCATATCTTGCTCAATTTTTAAGCTTTGATCATGTTCTTGGACATTTTGGAAAGTTATTGAAATATTCTAACCAATGCCTTTTGTCCCATGTCATTTTGATTTACCAATCTCAAGTTATGGCCTTTGACTTAAAGTCCCTTTTTGTTGACTTTTGAAAATGACCTATAATGTTGAAATTGATAACTTTTTGTGAGAGCATTTCTTGGACTTGAAGTGTGAAGAGGAGTTGTAGGAAATGTCTTTCTCTTCAAAATGAGCTTTGGATGGAATTTTTCTGATAAACCATGTGGAAGTTATGCCTTGGTCAAGTTACAGTTGACTTTTTCAACTGTCCAAATATGGAAACTTTTGCATCTTGAGACTTTTTGAGCCATGCCTTGAAAATCATGATCAAGATTTGATCAAATGATGTTTGTGGCTTCAAAATGAGATGTTGACCAAAAATTTGAACTTTTGACTGTCAAATGACCATTTTGCCCCTACAGTTGATTGTTGAGCAATTAGGGTTTTTGACTGTGCAATTTTGTGCTGTGAGTCTTGAAACTTGACATGAGGATGATTGACCTTGTTTGTAGGCATGTGGGACTTGATTGGACCCTTGAAAACTTCAACTTCTTTGCCAGAACCAAAACCCTAGTTTTTGACTGTTAGGAGGCCCTTGAACTGTGCAACCCTTGAGAGATTTTGAAGCATGCTCTTTGCAATTCTTGAAGAATATGGGAGGGAAAATTTTGGGGTACAACACTTTGTAATCTTTTGTATTCACATAAACTTATTAATAAAAAATCTGTTTCTGTTTCCTTTTGGTTAGAAAATTTAAATCTCATAAGGTCCTTGAAAACATTGCATATACATATCATGCATATCACTACATGACAGGTGTTTAAAGACAGGTTTCTTATCTTTTGTTATTTATTTCAGCAAAAAGAATGGCTCTTGAACAAATAGTTAAGGATCTCCAGGCTCAGAACACCCAGTTCCAAAAATTGTTCCTGAACCTAGCCAAGGGGCAGGAAAAGCTGAAGGCCCTCATCACTAAAGAGAGGGGAGAGAAAATCAAGAAACCAGCTGGCGTCCTCAACATGGGTAGGAGACTCAAAGGTCTGGTTAAACGAGCTTTGGAGTTTGAAGGAGAAGATGATGAGGAAGATGGTAAAAGTATAAAGGTTGACAACCAGGGTTTAGATGAAGAAGAAGTGAACTATTCAGATGAACAATATCCTCCAACAGACGACAAGTACAAGCAGTCGAAAGATCATCTCAATGCTATGGAGATCCAGAGAGTTCATGGGTTAGATTTTGAAGAGTTGGGTCTTATCCCAAGGGTTGTTATCCCTCACAAGTTCAAGGCCCCCGCCTTTTCCAAATACGACGGTGTGTCTTGTCCTAAGCTTCATCTACGGTCTTATGTGCAAAAAATCCAACCCCATACTGCTGATAGAAAATTATGGGTGCATTTCTTCCAAGAAAGTATGTCGGGGACGCAATTAGAATGGTTCTATCAGCTGGAAGGAACCAACATTCAGACATGGGAAGACTTGGCTGCTGCTTTTTACAAGCAGTGTCAATATAATACTGATCTAGCACCAACACGAGTGCAATTACAAAACATGTCTATGGGCTCAAACAAAGGTTTCAAAGAATAGGCCCAGAAGTGGAGAGACTTAGCTGGAAGGGTGCAACCTCCCTTGTATGATCAGAAGATAACTTATATGTTCATGTGCACTCTGACATGTCCATTCTTTAATCTTCTGATTGGGAGTTCGCCATCTGGTTTTACTGAGCTAATTCTGACTGGGGAATGAGTTGAAAGCGGTAAAAGGAGCAGAAATATTCCAGTTGTTGCGTCTTCTAGTGTTGTAAATAATACATTCAATAATAAGAAGGAAACCAATGTTGTTTATGATCAGAAGGGCTGTAATAAGAATGATCACCATCACTCTGTGGGAAAGGTGTTGATTTCTAATCCTGCACCTATTCGATAACAACAAGGGGGAATTAGCATAGGTCGGACACTACGAGGAGGCACTTCACCAAAATTAATATGCCATTGTCTCAGGCATTTCAACATTTGTTAAAAGCATAATTGATAACACTACGAGATTCTACTCAAAATCCCAACACCTCCTCTCATAAGTACAACCTGAATGCAAAGTGTGCTTATCATTCTAACAGTCTTGGGCATGACACAAATAATTGTTGGTCCCTAAAGAACAAAATCCAGGATATGATCGATGCAAAAGAGATTGAATTTAATCCTCCTGAGACCTCTAATGTGATCACTGCACCTATTCCAAGTCATAGTAAAGGTGTTAATTTTATCGACGATGTTTCTTATGTCTCCACCATAGACGACTTGACCACTCCCTTGATAATCATTAAAAAGAATCTGTTGCAAGCTGGTTTATTTCTGGGTTGCCTTGGAAGCCATGAAATTCTGTTTGAAAAGACCTCATCCGTGAAGAGTTTGCATGAAAGTATGTCTCAAGAGCTGAGACTTGAAGATGTTTCTATAATCACAATTTTTAATACTCCTGTAAGGATCACATCTAAAGGTCCTATAAGGATTCCTGCCAAGCCTAGGGTGGCTCCCCTGATCATTACTACACTAAGGCCAGTCTCCTATTTCTATGACAAGGTTGTTCCTTGGAATTATGGAGATGAAGTTTATTACCGTGGTGTTAAGAAAGAACTATGGATTGCCAAATATGAAGATACTAAAGTTACCAACCTCAATGTTGAAAATATTATCGGGACTAGTAAAGTTACTAGAACAGGAAGGGTCTTCTCTCTAGAGATCTCTCCTCTAAATACTATCATAATACTTGTTCATATCCATGCTACTGAGTCGACTACTGACACTCAGGGAAAAGAAAAGATGGTTAAGCCTGCCCAGACGGAGGCACCATCAAAAGATGTTACTGTTAAATATTCCTCCAAACAATAGATGGAGGAAAATACTAAAAATCATCCGCAAAAGTGACTACAATATCGTTGAATAGTTGGGGCAGACACCCTCCAAAATATCCATGTTATTGTTATTATTGTGCTCCGAAGCCCATGCTCAGGATTTGGTAAAATTTTTGAAGAATGCTCATGTACCTCAAGAGACTTCTGCTTATCAATTTGATAATTGTGTAGCAAGCCTAACGACTGATGATGGTTTAGGCTTGTTTGATGCTGACTTAACTCCGACAGGAAATAATCATAACAAGGCCACGCACATCTCTATTGAGTGTTGGGGGACTACCTTGGTGCATGTGTTAGTGGATATAGGTTCCTCACTGAATGTATTCCCAAAAGGTGCTCTAGATAGACTAGACTGTGAAGGGGTTGTGCTGAAACCCAGTGATATCATGGTAAGAGCCTTTGATGGATCAAGGAGAATGGTACACAGAGAGGTTGATCTTCCAATCAAGTTGGGACCTCAGGTATTCAACTACACCTTCTATGTAATGGATATTTGTCTGACCTCTTCCTGTTTGCTTGGACTCCCTTGGATTCATGGAACATGCGTTGTTACCTCTACCTTGCATCAAAAATAGAAGTATCTGGTGAAAAGGAAAATCGTTAAAGTTTGTGGAGTAGAAGAGTATATGGTGAGCCATTTGAATTATTTTAAATATGTTGAGATGGATGGTGAATTCATTGAAACTCCCTTCCCGACCTTTGAGGTAATTCCTCCGACAATTTTCATTGCTAAAGCTACCCATGCTACTCCTAGGATTACCAAGGATCCACCAAGAATGGCTTCTCTGAAAGATGCTAGGGCTGTGGTGGAAGAAGGTGGTTGCACTATTTGGGGTCAGCTTCTTGACATTCCTTACAAGTCCAACAATATTGGTTTGGTTTTCACCCCAGAGGATCAGAAGGTGGTTCGTTGTGCTCGTGTTGGGAGACCACCTTTCCACTTCAACAATAATGAAGTCAATGCTACATAAGACACTGATAATGATTGTGATTTGGACAACTGAATATTCCCTACTACTGGCAGTGGACTCAATAACTAGAAGGCTAAAGACTTTATACCAATCTCCTTTAGTCAGGAGTAATTTCTATTTCCTATTTTTATTGCTTTCAAGTTTTTCGGATATGTAATTTTAAAACAACAACTTAAAGCCTTGTACCTTACCCGGGGCACAATGATCCACTTGTTATGGTTGTTATCTTTCATCCACATATGCTCATCTAATAAAACATTGGACGCTTTTGCATTCAAATTTTGCGCTCTCTGTCTTTTCATTACTTTATTGCTTTCAAATATAGCTATGTGTTTCTTACAGATGCCCACACACTATATTGCAGATCCACATCCACTCTGGATCTCGTAGATATTGATTCCACTATTGCCACTCATGATTTTGAAAATCCGATCTACCAAGCCGAGGACGAAGGTGAGGAAGATTGTGAAATACCTGGAGAACTAGCCAGGCTCTTAATACAAGAAGAAAAGGCTATCTAACCACATGAAGAACCATTCGAAGTTGTAAACTTGGGACAGACCAGAAAAAAGTCAAGATAGGCACTAACTTAGAGAGCAGCATCAATAACAGGTTAATTCAGATGTTACATGACTATGTTGAAATCTTTGCTTGGTCATACGAATGCATGCCAGGGCTCGATACTGATATTATGGTCAATTGTCTGCCAATGAAAGAGGGTTGTTCTCTGATTAAGCAGAAGGTTCGTCGCATGCGTCCCGAGATGTTAGAGAAGATCAAAGCCAAGGATATAAAGCAATTCAACATAGGATTTTTCGCAGTGACATAATTTCCTCAATGGGTTGCTAATATTGTTCCGGTACCAACGAAAGATGGAAAAGTGTGTATGTGTGTAGACTACAGGGATCTAAACAGGGCAAGCCCCAAAGATGATTTCCCACTTCCTCATATTGATGTTTTGGTTAAGAACACTACTTAACATAAGGTGTACTATTTCATGGATGGTTTCTCAGGGTATAATCAGATCAAGATGGCACCCGAAGATATGGAGAAATCTACCTTCGTCACACGGTGGGGCACTTTCTGCTACAAGGTTATGCCTTTTGGGTAGAAAAACGCTGGTGTAACTTATCAGCGTGCCATGGTAGCTTTATTCCATGATATGATTCATCACGAGATAGAGGTCTACATTGACGACATGATAGCAAGATCAAAAACTAATGAAGATCACCTTGATCATCTACATAAACTATTTGAAAGACTGGGGAAGTATAAGCTAAGGTTAAATCCGAACAAATACACCTTTGGGGTGAGAACCGATAAACTCTTGGGTTTCGTTATCAGTGGTAAAGGTATTGAAGTTGGTCCCACCAAGGTCAAAGCCATTCAAGAAATGTCGGCTCCTCGTACTGAGAAGGAAGTCAGAGGTTTCTTAGGACGACTGAACTACATTTCCCAATTAATTTCTCATTTGACTGCTACTTGTGAACCGATCTTCAAGCTGCTGAAGAAAGATCAAGTAGTAAAGTGGAATAACGATTTCCAAACATCCTTTGATAAAATTAAGGAGTACTTACAAGAACCTCTGATTCTAATACCACCAGTTGAAGGAAGGCCTCTAATCATGTACCTAAAAGTGCTAGAGAACTCAATGGGATGCGTACTGGGGCAGCATGACGAGTCTGGTCGAAAAGAGGATGCAATATACTACCTTAGCAAAAAATTTACCGACTGTGAAACAAGATATTCACTGCTCAAGAAAACATGTTGCACTTTGGCATGGGTTGCTCGCCGACTAAGACAGTATATGTTGACTCATACTACTCTATTGATTTCTAAAATGGATCCCATCAAGTACTTATTCGAGAAGCCAGTTCTCTTCGGAAGAATAGCCAGATGGAAAATGGTCTTGACAGAATACGACATTCACTACACCACTCAAAAGACAATCAAGGGAAGTGTACTGGAAGATCATTTGGCTCATCAACCCATAGACGACTACCAATCTATGAACTTCGAATTCCTGGACGAGAACATTATGCTAGTTATAGATTGTGAAGAACCTGGACCGTATGAAGGGCCTGAGCCAGGATCCTGATGGACTATGGTTTTCGACGGAGCTTCCAACGCACTTGGAAAAGGAATTGGTGATGTAATTATCTCTCCTCAGGGTTGCCATACGCACTTCACCGCCAGATTATGCTTTAATTGTACCAATAACATGGCTGAATATAAAGCATGCATTATGGGTATTAAAGCTTCTATTGACCTAAGAATCAAGTTCTTGGATGTATATGGGGACTCAACCCTGGTGATCAGTCAGATCAAGGGAGAATGGTATATGAAGCACCCAAATCTCATTCCTTATAAAGAGCATGTGTTAACCATGATTATGTACTTCGAGGAAATCACTTTTTAGCACATCCCACGAGAAGAGAATCAATTAGCAGACACATTGGCTACAATTTCATCTATGTTCAAGGTCATATGGGATACCGAGGCACCCAGAATCACCATTGAAAGACTAGACGAACCGACGCACTATTACGAAGTTGATATTGAAGGAGTAGAAGAGAAGCCTTGGTTCATGAAGTGAAGAGATACCTTAAGGCTCAAGAATACCCTAAAGGGACACCTATCAATGACAAGAAATTCCTATGGAAGTTCTCGGCTAAATTCTTCTTGAGCAACGAAATTTTATACAAACACAATCATGATTCGACTCTGTTTTGTTGTATGGACAAGAAAGAAGTAGAAAAGATTATAGAAGATATGCACGAAGGTATCTTTAGCACTCATTATAGTGGACATACTATGGCCAAGAAGATTTTGAGAGCGGGTTACTATTGGTCGACTATGGAAACCGACTGCCACCATCACTCAAGAAATTGTCACAAGTGCCAGATTTATGCTGACAAAGTACATGTGTCTCCGGTTCCTCTGAATATCCTGACTGCTCCTTGGCCATTTTTGATGTGGGGTATTGATATGATTGGAGAAATCAAGCCTACTTCCTCTAACGAGCAACGCTTCATCCTTGTCGCCATTGATTACTTCACAAAGTGGGCTGAAGCAGCCTCGTTCGCCTCTGTTACCAAGAACGCCGTGGCCCAGTTCATTAGGCATAACCTTATCTGTCGGTATGGCATCCCTGAAAGAATTATCATCGACAATGGAACCAATCTCAACAACACTATGATCACTGAACTCTGCACGCAGTTCAAGATCAAGCACCACAACTCTTTTCCGTATCGACCGAAGATGAATGGCGCAGTGGAAGCCGCCAATAAGAACATAAAGAAGATTATACAAAAGATGGTTATGACCTACAAATACTGGCATGAGATGTTACCATTTTCTCTTCATGGCTATCGCACTTTAGGTCGAACATTAACTGGGGCAACCTCATTCTCTCTGGTTTACAGTATGGAAGCGTTACTACCTGCCGATGTTCAGATCCCCTCTCTGAGAATTATGAAAGATGCAGACTTAGACAAAGATGAGTGGATTCAGACTAGGCTGGATCAATTGAATTTGATTAACGAGAAAAGGCTTGCGGCTGTCTGTCACAGTCAGATGTATCAGAAGCACATTATCAAGGCATTCAATAAGAAAATCAAGCATCGGGTATATCAGGCTGGTGACTTGGCAATAAAACGCATCATTTTATCGCAGGGTGATCCCAGGGGCAAATGGACTACCATCTACGAAGAGCCATTTATAGTCAAGAAGATATTTTCAGGCGGTGCCATGATACTAACCACCATGGACGATGAGGATTTCCCGCACCCTATGAACATGAACATAGCCAAAAAATACTCTGCATGAAAAAATGACCCGCTAGGTCGACTGGCCTAGGCAAAAATAAGGGCATCCCGACGAACAAAAAGGGTTCAGGAAAAAATTAGGGTTGTATATATAAAAAGTGTACACCCGGTAAGTTGAAAACCTGAAAAGGCGGCTTGGGAAAAAAGGGTATCCCGATGGACTGAAAACCAGAAAGGGTGGTCCAGGAAAAATTTAGGGATTAAAGCGTACGACTATTTCCCATTGGATCACCTACAGTGACCTTTATTACCAACGTCAAGCTCAAATGGTACAGATCAGTTCAGTCAACTTCTTCCGACAACAAGGGATGAGATGCTTGAAGACATAGGGGGCGATAGCAGAGTTGAAACTCGACGAGATTATTTCCACATAGCTATATGTTTTATTTTCACTTTGTCTTCTTTTTATTTCAAGATGATTTCCTCTTACTAGGATTTCTGCCTCTTTGTACAAAACCGTCTGTTTATGGGTAAACTATCAATAGAAATACAAATTTCAAAATTCAAACTTTTGATTTACCTTTTCTCGCTTTGTTTACAAAAACGTCCAATGAATAAATTGAATGAACATATGCATATGAATACAATTACTGTTAACAAGTATATGCATAAAAACGGGTATAAGCATTTGCTCAAGACTCTAGGAGTTTGGATAATGTTTAAGTCGTCCATGTATCCCCACAGAAAAATCCTCACAAGATTATCCCCGCAGAACAACCTCCATGGGATTATCCCCACAGAGTAGACTTAACAAGCTCATCTTCAACGAAGATATATTTTTCCAGCGGATCCCCTTAACAGATAAGGGAATATGATCTCTTCCCTGACAATGTCACCAACCTACAAAGTCCCAATCTCAATTAGAGACTATGACATCAATACAGTTTATGGAAATTATCTTCCCCAGCTAAGTTTATTTCTCCAACACTATAAAATCCCCTACAGAATTCCCTTTCTCCAGCAAGGCTCATATTCTCCAGCACAACTCATTTCCCTAACAAGGGCACTTCCTCAACAGAGTATTCCCTCATCAAAGTTTAGGGTTTATTTCCACAACAGGGTTGATTTCCCCAAACAAGGTTTATTTCCCCAGTGAAGTTCAGTCTCCCCAGATTTATTCTATTTCTCTAACTACTATAGATCACCGACAAAAAATTTCTCTCCAGTAAGGGGCAGTCCAAACCACTAACCCCATAGATTTGCTACAGAATTGATAACACGAAAAGTTATAGCATATCCTGCCCGATTTACATAGATAAAGCTTCTGATCCTTCATTTATTATGTCGCATTATGTCTCTATTTGTAGAATTTGCAGCATATTTCAGGTATTTAGTTTCTGCAAATCATACATGAGAAAAGGAATAAGAATTATGGAGAAATGAAGAAGAAATGGCACTTTAGCAACAAAAATGAAAACATTATGTATCAGAAGCCATGTCGCCCGTCACAAAGTCCAAAAGTGTGCCCCTCGGCACACTTCTTGTCCTAACCGGCACAAAATGAAAATACGTGCCCCATGCCACAGCGCATGACACTCGTTACAAGTCATATCTCCAGTTACGAAAATGACTCCTTGAAACGCACGACATGCTGATTTTTCTCTATGCTTGAAGAACGAATATCAAGGGAGTGTTCCTATTTTTTCTCAACATATGGAATCTATAAAAGTAGGACAGTTACAAAAACCATGAACTTACACACATCTGCTCCAATTTGTTATTTTTCTTCGTACTGCAACATTGTTATTTTTTAATTCAAGTTTTACAGTTTTTGATTTTTTTCCAGTTTCATTTAGAAATTTGTAAGCAAAGAAAACCATCACCATTAAAGCAATATTTCTTCACATTGGACGAATATTGCAACTTAGCTTCCTTCTAGCTTCCAGAATTTCGTTTAGGTTTATTTGTATTTCTTCAAAGATATTTTTTTCCGAAGATAATCCTGCCGACTTGTGGAGGATAGCATACTGCACTATTATTCTTCAGTGTTTTATTCTAGGTTCCAAATTTAAATATAGTTTATTTATTTTTACCATGCCTATGTTATTGAATGTATGTTTAAATTTTATGTTATTACGCAATAAAATTATGTTTGGCTAATGTTGTACCCCAATTTTTGCCCCTAAGATTCCTCTATCATATCATATCAACTCAATCACAACAAGATCATACTAGGGTTTGGTTCTTCTCTTTATCTTTAGCTTTGCTCATGGAGAATCACCAAGCACCTTGACTTGTATTTTGTGATCATATATGTTTTGTATTGATTAAATTTTAACTAATAAATAAAATGAATTTTTGCCCTAATTGATGATAGTATAGGTGAGAACACAACACATTCTATCAAGTTGATCTATAGGTTCGTGAGTTTATTTCCATGCCTTATTCAAAAAAGCTTCATTGAGATTCAAGCTTCATCATTTAAGATTATTTGAAGTAATATCATGACAAGGTCTACTTTGATTCATCATGCTACAATTTGTCAAAGAAAGTCAAAAGATGCAAAAGTTGATTGAAGAAGTTTGACCTAATTGGACAAGTCTTTGATTTCTTGATCACAAGTGCATATTTCCATCAATTCTTAATATTTTGAAGTGGTTATGGTTTCTATGGTTCCTAACTATTATCCTAAACAACTTTTATTGACAAGACAAAATTATTTGTGCAAGAAGGTTTGTCAAAATTGAGAAAAGTTTCCAAGGCATTTTGTTGTTTAGGGGCTAGGGTTTTGAACTTCAAAGGGCTATATCTTGCTCATGTTTTGGTATTTTTGAGTGATTCGAAATACATGCTTCTCTTTAAAGGGTTATCAACAAATAAATCAAAAGTTTCAAGAAGATTTGAGATGGAAGATGCCTAATGAAGAAGAAAGAATACAAGTCCTCTAGATATGCCATCAAATTCCCTTATGTGATTTCAAAAGATCATAACTTGGTCAATTTTATCTCCTTGAGCCCATTATTTTTCCACAATGATCTTAAATATGTGAACTACAAGTCTTCTTTTATGTGCTAAGCTTTTAAATGAATGGAAAATTTCCTAAGGATGCAAACGATTATATGTCATCTCATGAATTTTCACCAACTTCACCAAGCCATAACTCTCTCAATTTTTTGAGTTTTTAAATGGTTCAAGTCTAAAATGTCATTCAAAAGGTCTACTTCATGCAATCTTTTTTGGTCAAGAGAAAATTTTAAATGGAAGGCCATGTTTGGATGCAAAACATTAAAGGTTATTTTGAAGAAAAAACTTAGAATTTTTCTAAGTACAAAAAGTCAGCATCTTTTTCTCAACTTTGACTCATCACAACTCTTAGCTCAAACATCCATTAATTCCCATTCTTTTCACATTTTAAAGCTTTTGATCTCATCTTTCCAATGCTTCAAGAATCATGCCCTAAGACTCCTTGAGTCGTGAATGCCATTGATTCAAAAATGGTACCTTGAAACTGAAGTTTCACTTCAAGTCAGAATTTGAAATTCATGTTGTGGCTTCTAAACATCAAATTAGCACGCGTTTTTGGTCTAAGCATGTTTAACCAACTTTCCAAAGTGGATTAGAGCCTTGAAATGAAAGGATTGAGTGAGTTTTGATGCTAAACAGGTCACACACTTCTCATGTATCAAGTTCACACGAATTCCCTCCAAATTTCATCATTCCACACGCTTGAGCATCCCACTTGTTTCCATATAAATAGAGGATCATACCTCATTCATTTTCTCAAGCTTAAAGAGCCAGAATCACCCTGTCAAAATTCCTCTTGAACCCACTTTTTTGCAACTTCGAATTTGGTTTTACACCTTTCCTCAATCCATTTTCTTTGACAATTCTTCATCCTTGAACCTCACCAAAGTTAACAGAAGAAGAACCTGGCTCTAAGACTTCCTAAATCGTGCTAGCCAAGTCAAGTTTCAGAGCTCTGAATTTGAACTTCAATAGGTAGATTCCTTTACCAATTCTGTCAAACATTTATTTTCAACTGAAAGTGAGTTTTGGCCATGAAATTTCAAATCCCTTTTCAAATCTTCCCTTCCAAAACGACTGAGCTACACCTTACATAAATTTTTCGCGAAGGTACCATTAGAATCGTCTTGAAGAGACGAAGCAAATGATACTGGTCTCGAGCTCTAATTTTTCCATTTGAGAGACCTGCAAATCCGTATTGCTGGAGGTTGAAGATGATCAACGTGTCATCTCCCAACCAATGATAACGTGCCATTTATTTTTTTTCAAAATCTTATTTAAATAATTGATTAAATGCTTTATTCATTAAAGACCATGATATGCACAACGCGTCTGATCCATTGTATTAGCTTACTAACGCGTTTTGACTTTCACCCATTGGTCCATATATTTTTGACTTTATTTTTATTTCTGATTTTTATATTTTAATTGTTTTAAACTTCAAATAATCATAGAAAAATCATTTCTGACTCAAAAATCATGAAAAAATTCACAAAATTATTTTGAAATATTCTCTTTCTAATTTTTATTTTTTCATGATTTTATTTTCAGATTTGATATTTTTTATGATTTTTTCTTTGTTTTTACTTGTTTTTAATTGCTTAAAAATACTTTTTGGAACTTTTAAATTCTGAAAAAATTCTTTAATATCATTTTCATTGTTTCTAATTTTCTGAATTTTTTTAGAATTTTATTCTGACTTCTATTTTTTTTTGTATTTTTTCTACTTATTTGAGTAGTTTTAATTAGTTTAAAAATAGTTTCTGACTTTAAAAAAATTACCAAAAATTCATAAAAATATTTGAGTTCATTTCTGATTTTTCTATGATCTCACTTAATTTATCTTGAGTGTTTTGAATATAGTTTCTATTTTTTCCTTTATTTCCATATTAAAAAACCATTTAAAAAAACCTTTTTCTTTTATTTTAAATACTATTTTATTTTTGTACATGTTTTGACTATTTTGACTTTTGATCTTGGACTTCATTAACATCATTGGATCTTGGGTGTTGAGTTAAACTCCACCAAAATGGAAAAATGATTTTAATGATAGTTTGATTAAATTTTTATTTCAAATATTATCTCTCCTTTCTTTATCTCATCCTCTTCTTATTGTATCACATGTTGTTAGAGGATGATATACCTATCATTTCTCCAAACATATGACATATAAATTGCTATTGACCGGCATTAAAATAGGTCTGACTTCTATATAAGTCCATTTACGATTGCTTAATATAGAACTAAATTTTTTCCCAATTCGGGAAATGATCATTCGATGCCCAAACCCATGTTTGTAAGCCCAAGTATGTTAGTTTGAATCCTTTGATCCAATAACCTTTAGATTCATTGTTAGGAGGCTTTGGTCTTATTAATCCTCTAATGAACCTTCATAAGCTTTGGTCAAAGTGAATCACTTGAACATCATTGATCATTTATTATTGCCTTGAGACTTTGAAGATGAATGATATACTTGACATAAAGAAAATGAAACTTGTTGTTGAGAGGCTTTGATTTTATCAATTCTCTAATGAGTTTTAAATGCAAGTTTCAAGATGGTCATTCAGATAACTACTAATTTATTAACATTTGACTTTTATTTTATGTCCTCTTATTTTATGCCTTTTCTTTAAGCACATTTATTAGCATTTACATTTCATGCTATTTTCATCTTTTCTCATTTGAGCATTTACTTTTATGTCATTTTTATTTTTCTCCCTTGAGCTTTTCATTTTATTTTTGAAGATACCTAATAATCAACTTGAACTATAAAAAGCTTTAATGTTACTTGGACTACTTGGCTACTATCCTTGGCATTATGGAGATTATGGACTTCTTGGACCTAGGATTAGAGACCTTGACCTACCTTGAGACCTTGTGACCTCAAATGTTATTTTGTCTAGAGCTCTTGGGGTTTACCCCAAGACATTGGATTGTTTGTTTGTTTTGTGTGCAGGTTATTGTGATTACATGCTTTGTTTGTGATCTGGAGTTCATCTGTGTACAACTATTACTCTGCCCAATTTTTATGATGACTTAATGCAATTGAAGCTTAGTTTTCTTAAGAGGTTTATTATCTTTGCTTGTTTGGTTTCAAATCCAAAGGATGTAAGTTCTACATTGACTCATTGTGTCAAGTGTTAGCTTCTTGTTGGTTAGACGGTTCTTTTCCCTAGTTTTTACCTTATGCTTTAGGATAGTTGCTTCATCTCCTCCCATCTTCTTTAACTTCAAAAAAATCTTCTTCCTTCTTTTGAAACCCCTTCTTGTTTCTAAACTTGAATTGCTTTCACAATAAACTTGGACTTAGGTCCATGCATTTTCAAAACATTTTCTTAATCATATTTTTATCAACTTAATAATACCTTGACATTTTTGTGAGAAGACTAAAAGCCAATCAATCTCATTCAAACTATTTTACCACTTTGGCGTTTTGCTTTAAAATTTTCCTCAAAATATTAGACTCTTGTCAATCCTTGTAGTGATGCGAGCTACTATACTTATACGATATGTAGTGAATTGAGATATTTTCCACTTGGGTGTTGAGTGAGGCTTTTTTGATTTTAAAATCCAAGTTATATCCTCCACTTTGAGATGATGCAAATTCTCCTTTATCATAATCGTGGGTAGTAAATATGTTTTTCCAATCGGATAAGACGATGATGTATCATCTCTTAAAATTAACCAACATACTTGTCTTTTAAAAATTTTAAAGGTGAACTACGAGTACCCTAATCCCCTATTGAACAGAAGGTGGTACGTAGGCACTAAAGGTTCGCAATCGCGTAGGGTGCAAAAATCATAAAAGAATAATTTTTTTCTCATCCTCACAATCTATTTTTGTATACAACATTTTATATCCAAAATACAAAAAAATTCAAAGAGGTTTGTTGTACCCCAAAATTTTCCCTCCCATATTCTTCAAAGTTTTGACAAGCATCATCTCAATTTGCTCAAGTCTACTCAAGGGCTACACAGTCAACCATCCTCCTAAGCCAGTCAAATTAGGGTTTTGGTTCTTGCAAGGAAGTTGAGGTTTTCAAGGGCTCAATCAAGTCCCATATGCCTATATACATTGTCAAGCATCCACATGCCAAGTTTCAAGGCTCACAAGGTCAAGTTGCACAATCAAAAACCCTAATTGCTTCACAATCAACTGCAGGGGCAAAATGGTCATTTGGCAGTCAAAAGTCAAAAATTTTGGTCAACATCTTATTTTGAAGCCACAGTCATCATTTGATCAAGTCTTGATCATGATTCCACAAGCATGGCTCAAAAATCATCAAGATGCAAAAGTTTCCATTTTTGGACAGTTGAAAAGTCAACTGTAACTTGACCAAGGCATAACATTTTCATGGTTCATCAGAAAAATCCCATCCAATGCTCATTTTTAAGGGGATGACATTTACTACAACTCATCTTCACATTCCAATTCCAAAAAATGCTCTCACAAAAAGTTATCAATTTCAACATTATAGGTCATTTTCAAAAGTCAACAAAAAGGCATTTTAAGTCAAAGACCATAACTTGAGATTGGTAAATCCAAATGACATGGGACCAAATGCATTGGTTAGAGGACTTCAATACCTTTCCAAAATGTCCAAGAACATGTTCATATGATCAAAATTGAGCAAGATATGCATTGGAGAAGTTGGGAAATTTTTGTGAAATGGCAAAAGTCAACTACCCTTGAAACTTCAATTTTTGACAAAAGGGCCCACTTTTGCCCACTTGATTCAGCCTTGTCATGCCACCCACGTGTCCCATGATCAATTTCAAGATTAAACATTAATTTTTCTATTTTTATTTAATTTTATTTGATTTAATTCATTTTAAATCCATAAAATTCAAATAAAATCAAAAAAAATTAATTCAATAATATCTTTTGATTTGAATGGCTCTCATGTGTCATAATACACCTACCAAATTCGTGCCAAGCTCATTTTAAGCATGAAAATTCAAATTTGAACAAAATTGGAAAATGCTTTAATGGTGGTTATGAAGAAATCCAAAAACATCATTGCACAAGGTTAAGGCTCTTAATGTTGACTTATTCTCATTGATACATACATATGCAAGGGTTCCATACAGGAGGCACGACCTAGAGACCCTAAAAACGGCCAGAACCAATTCCAAAAATTCCAAAGAAATTTGCAAACTGAAATCCACTTTTCAGCACGATTTAAAGTCTTTTCTTGATCCAAACACATTCCTTACACTCCCAGGAATCTATTGCAATCACAAACACGCTCTAACACTAAAGGAATCACTCACTACAGTCCCACGGTTTGTCCATTTCTTTCAAAATCAAAATGCACAATTCTTGCACATTTAACGTGATATAATTGTTGTTTTGTATTGCTAACGCTCTTCTGAAGCTAATGGTATAAGGCAATTGCATTTTGGAGCCCTGAATCACAAACCACCATGGATGATTTTTAGGTTTTTAAAGCTTTCGAATTGGGGGTTTCTCATATAGGAAAAATTAGGCTTGGAAAGACCCATGGTTGAAATCAGGAGATCAGCATGAACACATCCCAACCCTCGCGCCTTTTTTATGTTACGTGTATAGCTAATCGCTATTTTCTGCAATTTCACTTTGTGGGGGTTTAAAACCCCCGCTATTTGGTTTTATTTTACAGGAAAACGCGAAGAAGATGATTACGTGGAAGAACATGGTTGGTGTGTTCAAATATAGCGCGCTTTTTTTTTTAAATTTCCCAGCATAATTGATATTTCCATATATTATTTTCACTATCCATTATTATAACAAATGCAATGCAGTGGCTGAGTGGTTGAGGACGTGTCTGGCAATTGTTGGGACCTGGGTTCGATTCCCAGGTCCACCCAAACCTCCATGTTATTTTTTCTAATATTATCTCATGCAGCTTTCCAAGAGCGCTCTACCATGCAACTCACGCATAAGCTTGCCAAGTGGCCATGAAGCCCAATCCAATGGCCAAAGAATGAAGACCATGGTACTCAGGAGTCAATGAGCACACACATGATTCCAGAAAGTCAAACATGACTTTGTGTTAGTGGGCCTGAATTCCAGAACAACACCTCCATTGGGCCATCAACACCCCCTTTGGTTTCTATTTATTTTTTTTCTATTTTCCTTTTTCTTTTTTATTTTCTTTATTAATTATTCTTAGTATTTAATTAATTAACATAATTAACATTTTCACAAGTAAAAATTCAGCAAAAAAAAATGTAAATATTTTATTTTTATTAATTTCACTTAGGTAATTATTTTGTAAATAAGCATTAAATCAAATTAATTAGTTTAATTAGTTTAATTTTCACTTTTTCTATAATAAATAAAAACAATTTAGAATTAGGTTAACTTTTAATTTTAATTCCTTTTATTTTCATTAAAAATATAAAAAACACAAAAAACATTTTTTTAATTAATTAATTAATTAGTTATTAATTTTAATTTCATTTAATCACAAAAAGGGACAAAAATTCATTTCTTTTCTTAAAAGGGTCAAAACCCTTAGGACGTTCCCGATTTAATTCTTTCACGCATTATTCTTATTTTTGATTATTTATGTAACTGTTTCCGGATATGTAATAGTAATTAGGTTTATCTCTTTATTTACTATTTCTCGTACTTTATTTCTAAACGGGTTTTTGTTTTTTGGCGATGTATAGACCTGCGCCTTGTAATAGCTAGATTTACATTTCTGCAATTTATTTTCCACACTCCTAACTGCTAATATGCCTGCAAGAATGTATGTAAATAAAATTAATCCGTAGCTCACAAATAACATGTACAAAGACAATTAACTGAAAAATAACACACAAAGCACATGGCACTTCTAGGGTACGCCTCACTGGTTGCCTCGAAACGTGGTCGTCAAGTATAGGGTGTTTTAGAGGTCGCCCTTCTGTCTAAAAGATCCAGTTGCCTCAAAACGGTTGCCTCGGATACAAAGGATCTAGGACATTAGGGTTACTTCTAAGGCGTCCTACTATTGCTTCGGTGACCACACTGTCCCGATAATCGAATTGACCCGAACACCTCCGACGATGGTGCTACCTACCTCTCAATGGTGGGATAACACTATCTAAAGGACTCTTACACAGCCTAATTCCTTAAAGTAGGTAGATTCGCCTGGGTACTTTCTCTTTCTCAAAACAAACAAAAATACTTTTCACACCTCACACTTTCTAAAAGTTTTCAAACAAATTTTTCATACACTCTTGAGGACTGATACAAGAGTTACTTAGAAATCTTTCAAACGAAACTTTTTCAAAACCCACACACACTTGAAAAGCAAACAATTTTTGAAAACATAAGAGCAAGTACCTAAGATCCCGTGGATAACCACGGATAGAAAGGGTGCTAACACCTTCCCTTTCTATAAATCTACCTCCCGAACCGAGAAACATTCTCAAAGAAGGAATTTTGTTGTGCTTTTGTCCTTTCCATGTTGGAGAACATAAAAGACGGTGGCGACTCTTGCTTACCGCGACATTTCGCGAAACCAGCTTAAAAACAGTCAGTTCTATTTCCACCGATCACAGAACTGGCGACTCTGCTAGGGATAATAATAAGTGGGGTGTACCTTAGGAATAGTTCATCATCATGTTTTCAATTGCTTGCTTTGCTTGATCTAAAATTGTGGGCCTGTCTTGGGAGTTTCATAGATCCTAACTCGGATCTGGGGGATACCTTTTAGAAAGTAGCAACAAAACTGTGATGGAACTGTGCGGGGTATACCGACATGGTTGAAGCAGTTTGCTACGTTGATGTGGCACTTTGGTGAGTACCGGTAACCCTTGAGTCAAGTCAAGGAGAGTACGGGGCCGCCGCGTGGTGTCGTGAAGCATCAACTGACCTTAGGAACCTTACTTGACTATCCTGGCCTCTTTAGGGGTAGTGAGATGACTGACTTTGGTGCTGTCCGAAGTTGGTTGATACTCGATACTACACTCATTGAGGGTTGTTTTCTTGGAATATTTTGATCGCCAGTTCAGTGGCTAAATCAAAACAATGAACATAGAAAACAACCCTATGATATTGAGCTCCTTAGAACCCGGTTACTTTTGATAGGACAGGTTTTGAGCCCACCAACTTCAAGAGGGTAGTACCCCAAACTTCATGCTGGCCTAAACTCTAAGGGCTCTTCTATGTGACTTGTGTGCCTTCATACTTGGACTACTTGCACATTCTTGTTACCTAACACATGAGTTTCTTGCAGGTTTTGTTTACAGTCCTTAATTGGGAATCATTACAGGGCCTACTTACATCACTCCATGCATAGCATAACATCATACCATTGCATACATCCTACATAAGGACTAATCCATTTCAAGGATCTCAAGGGCTTGTGATGCAGGTCATGATGAATCAAATGTCTAGCAAGGGGCAAAGGGGATTTATTTTCCTCTAGCCAAGGCTAATGACTTGAGTCAGGGGCTATGACCCACTCGATATGGTGAGCCTTGACTCTTGAAGAAGGACTCTCAAAAAAATGAAGTTCCTTCAATCAAGCTACCCAAATTCAAATTCTAACAAGTTTCTCTGTTTACCCCGCGAGATCCTTGAAAACATCGCATGCATACATACATATCATTGCATTACAGGTACTCTATTCTACAGGTTGCTTAATCTTATTCGCTGTTTATTTCAGCCATCATCATGAATCCTGAATCATCCAATGAACAAGCCATCAAGGCCCTCCAGGCCCAGAACGCCCAGTTCCAGGAGCTGGTCATGAGCTTAGCCCAGGGACAACAGGAATTGAAGACTTTGCTTTTGAAGAAGAAGAAGAAAATGACTGTTTTGTTCAACCCTAGACGCAGATCTGGGAATGGATCACAAAATAAGGCTGAGCTGACCACCCCATCTGCTGGGAAAGACAGCCCACAAGGGAGAGACGTTCCTAGTCCCGTGGTCTCTGACAACGAGACAAATTTCAATGATGAACAATACCCTCCTGCCGAGGACAGGTACAAGCAACTAGAGGACCGTCTAAATGCCATGGAGATTCAACAGGTGCTCGGGTTAGACTTTGGAGACCTAGGCTTATCTTCTGGGGCGGTGATCCCTCACAAGTTCAAGGCACCCGCCTTTGCAAAATACGATGGGGCTTCCTGTCCTAAGTTGCACCTCCGTTCATACGCAAGGAAGATCCAGCCCTACACGGCAGACAAGAATCTATGGATCCATTTCTTCCAGGAAAGTCTTTCAGGGACTCAGCTCGAATGGTTCTATCAGTTGGATGGAACCAGTATTTCGTAACTAGGAGGACTTGGCAACTGCTTTTTATAAGCAGTATCAGTATAATGCCGACCTTGCTCCTACGCGTACCCAACTCCAGGGTATGTCACTAGGGACGGGTGAAGGTTTTAAGGAGTACGCGCAAAGGTGGTGAGACTTGGCTGGAAGGGTGCAGCCGCCTTTGACTGACTGTGAACTCGTCGACATGTTCTTGGGGACCCTGTCTGGTCCTTTCTTCAACCATCTGATTGGGAATTCTTCAGCTGGGTTCACAGATCTGATCTTAACTGGTGAGAGGATAGAAGCTGGTATCAAGTCCGGGAAGATACAAAAGGGTGACTCCTCGAACGCTGAGAAGAAACCATTCAAGAAAGAGTCCAATGCTGCATACAGTCAGAAGGATCGTCGTGACCAACACGTAGGGGCAGTCATGATCTCAGGTTCTGCGTCACGCCGACAACCGCCAAAGGGAAATCAGCGAAGGCCAGACGAACCTAAAAGGCAATTCACCAACATCAACATGCCATTGTCACAAGCATTGCAGCACATGTTGAAAATGAATCTGATTGCGGTGATCAACCCTCCTACAAATCCCAAGACCTCTTCTCCAAGCTATAACCCAAATGCGAGGTGTGCTTATCATTCCGGAAGCCCGGGGCACGATACTGAGGATTGTTGGGCGCTGAAATACAAGATTCAGAACACGATTGACACCAAGGAGATCGAATTCGAGCCTGCTGAGACTCCCGATGTGATCGCTGCTCCCTTGCCAAAACATGGCTAGGATTGAGAGACTCTTGTTCATTTAAATTCTGATATTGTATTTTTCTATGCTTATTCAAACAATTATTATGTCAAACTCTATTATTTCATTAATGCATTACGTGTGTCTGTTTTGAAGTAATTGTGTTCTCTATATTCAAAATTGCTTTAATTTTTCTTGATGTTCAAACTCTCGATTGAAAATTCTAAGCCTCTTGAGGGAGGATGACGAAAACGATACCACAATTTACAGTATGCTTTTAAACAAACCCCGCTGATGAGGTACAGGCATTGTTTCAATTCCTAAACACTGGAGTTATAAGGAAGATAATCCCTCGTCAACCCCTTTGAGCCAAAGAAGTAGGAGTTTTCTTTTCGAAAATTAAAACCCTTAATCATAACCTGGGGCAGGGTAGTTCTCTCAGCTGATCCAAGTGCACAACGAATGGCACCAAAGGAATCCTTACAAAACAAAAGACAGTGTTGGCTCCGAATAATCATAAAGACAGGCAGTCATCATTGCTCAAAATAAAAACCCAATAAGTCAAAACCTATGAAAGAGACTTACAAAACTGGGGCATCCCGCTGACTGTGATCATGAAAGAAACAGTTCAGGCAAAAAAAAGGGATAACGAAATCAAAAAAGAAAGAGGTCCTACAAACCCTCAACCAAAAAAGGAATGACTGCCTATTCCAAATAAATTGTCAATGTCCGAACCATCACAGGTATATCAGAGCAAAATACTCAAACAAGGTCTAACGCATGATCAGCTGAGTTTAGGTTTGAAGAACATCACGAAGAACGGGTAGGTACAAATAAAATTTGAGCCTTTATCCTTTGTTTCTTAAACCGTGAACCAGTCCACGCTACAACCCTTAAAAGTCCTAGCTGAAGCATGGGTTAGGTCGAAAGCATACTGTTACCAAAGGTATCCTGACTCCTTAAGGCTTGCGGTAAAATAACGAGTTGACATCACAGTTTACAAAAAATTTCACTTGTTTTTATGAAAAAACTGCATTTTCGAAAACTTCAAGACAGACATAAGCTTTGCATTTTTAATATAACATTGTTTACATATGACCTTTTGTTCGAACAACAGAGAAATTTGCGCGAAGAATGTCTAATGAACAAAAACACTTCCAATCAAGGGGCATGGCATGATCATCGTCCAACATCTGGGGCAGTTAGGTCAAGATTCAGAGAATCTCTTAAAAGGCCAACCAGCTTGGGGAAAATCTCCATCTGGATCACTTGGGGGCATTGGACGATCAAACGAAGATCATCTGGTGGCATGGTAACACCGTACTACTGACAGTGACAACTCCCTGCATCCTGAGAGCACGGACATAGTCGAAAAGATACTGCGCATAATCAAAGACCCGCTAGGTTGACACACCTAGGCAAAAATAAGGGCTTCCCAGCGAACCAAAAGGGTTCGGGCAAAAATAAGGGATGAAATGGAAAAATCTGTACACCCGGCAAGTCGAAAACCTGAAAAGGCGGCTTGGGCAAAAATGGGTATCCCGATGGACTGAAAACCCGAAAGGGCGGTCCAGGCAAAAGTTAGGGATCAAAAGCGTACGACTATGTCCCGTCAGCTCGTCACTTGCCTACCAGAAGAAGATTTGTCAATCGGCAGTTATCAAGCACCTCC
This sequence comes from Vicia faba, assembly GCA_948472305.1. NCBI lineage: Eukaryota > Viridiplantae > Streptophyta > Magnoliopsida > Fabales > Fabaceae > Vicia > Vicia faba. The sequence continues at coordinate 510,407,869 of OX451738.1, read as the reverse complement.
ACAAGGTATCTTCTTCTCCCACATCAGAAACAGGGGCAATAATGAGTTGTCCAAGCGATCTAGTTGCTCTGTCCACCAAGGTACTAAGGTAGGTTCAGCTGAAGAACGTGACCAAGATACCTTCACTCCCCGCAGAGTAAGATAAGATTCAGCAATACTCTCTCCCGAGCAGAGTTGGTCTCTCATCAGCCCTGGAAAGGCACAGTATCTCTAGCAAGTCAGTCAACGCTCTCCCCAAGCAGAGTTAGTTTACTGTCAGCCTTAAGGAAGTTGGGTATCCCCAGAAAATCTCAATATTCCCCAGCGGAGTATACAGACGCTCCTAAGCAAAGCATCCCCGACAGTCTTAATATAAGATTGTTCCCCGGCGGAATACCAGACACCCCAGCGGAGCCATTCCCCAGTACAGTCCAAAAAGTCTCCCCAGGAGATTTGAATCAATCTCCCCAGTAGGAAGCTTATCCCCAGTAGATTCTGGAAGCTTATCACCTGCAGAGTACGAACGCGTCTCCCCGGCTCTATTCAAAGGTTATTCTCCACCAGAGCTTATAACTGGGTTATCCTCAGCTAATTACCACAGAAAGGTCGTCCTCGGCGAAGTTCTTCCTATCCCCCAGCAGAGTTCATCAAATCCTCCAACATAACTCATCAATGGTATCCCCAGCGGAGTTATCATCAAAACCTCAGCGAAGTATCTCTTCCCACAGAGCAATTCCCTGCAGAGTAATCTCCCCAACAAGTTTATTCCCCAACGGAGTCATCTTCTCCTACCGGTTTATTCTTGCAACCAAACATCCCCAACGGAAATGAAGAACTCAATTCTTCAAACATCAGCCCAGGATTCAACTTCCCGGCATTCGTCAAGGATTTATTTTCCTAAACGAAAATACATTCATAAACATCACATCTTCATACATTATAGCATGCATATGCATCATACAACACAAATCCCACTTATTTTTGAGAACATCTTAAAATCATGCAGTTCATGCATCATGACATTGCATACGACTAATACTTTTCCCTTTTCAGGAAAAAGTCAATCAAAAGATGATTACCATCTACCTTTACAGTTCCAGATCAACACCGGTAACAAGCCAGGAAAATTTTGTGGACGACTGATCGTGGGTTAATATCCGAAACTAAACAGGACAATTATCTACTTGATCATCCCCAGGCAACCCTACACCGGTTCCTTTTCTTTCAGAAGACGTCTTACACGGGCTCATCAACAGGCAACCCTACACCGGTTCCTTCTCAACCTCAGATGTAGTTTTACACGAACTCATCCTCAGGCAACCCTACACCGGTTCCTTTTCTTTCAGAAGAAGTCTTACACGGACTTATCATCAAAGTAACCCTACACTGGTTCCTTCTCAATTTTCAGACGAAGTCTTACACAGACTTATCTCAAGATGACCTTACCCCGGTTCATCAAGAAGTTTTACACGAACTTATCCTGCAGTAACCTTACCCCAGTTCCTCCAGAAGTCTTACACGGACTTATCTCAAGATGACCTTACCCCGGTTCATCAAGAAGTTTTACACGAACTTATCCTGCAGTAACCTTACCCCGGTTCCTCCAGAAGTCTTACACGGACTTATCATCAAAGTAACCCTACGCCGGTTCCTTTTCTTTCAGAAGAAGTCTTACACGGACTTATCTCAAGATGACCTTACCCCGGTTCATCAAGAAGTTTTACACGAACTTATCCTGCAGTAACCTTACCCCGGTTACTCCATAAATCTTACACGGACTTATCTCAAGATGACCTTACCCCGGTTCATCAAGAAGTTTTACACGAACTTATCCTGCAGTAACATTACCCCGGTTCCTCCAGAAGTCTTACACGGACTTATCTCAAGATGACCTTACCCCGGTTCATCAAGAAGTTTTAGACGAACTTATCCTGCAGTAACCTTACCCCGGTTCCTCCAGAAGTCTTACACGGACTTATCTCAAGATGACCTTACCCCGGTTCATCAAGAAGTTTTACACGAACTTATCTTGCAGTAACCTTACCCCGATTCCTCCAGAAGTCTTACACGGACTTATCTCAAGATGACCTTACCCCGATTCATCCAGAAGTTTTACACGAGCTTATCCTGCGGTAACCTTACCCCGGTTCCTCCAGAAGTCTTACACGGACTTATCTCAAGATGACCTTACCCCGGTTCCTCTAGAAGTTTTACATGGACTTATCTCAAGATGACCTTACCCCGGTTCATCCCGAAGTTTTACACGAACTTATTCTGCGGTAACCTTACCCCGGTTCCTCCAGAAGTCTTACACGGACTTATCTCAAGATGACCTTACCCCGGTTCATCCAGAAGTTTTACACGAACTTATCCTGTGGTAACCTTACCCCGGTTCCTCCAGAAGTCCTACACGGACTTATCTCCAGATGACCTTACCCCGGTTCCTCCAGAAGTCTTACACGGACTTATCCCGAAGTAACCTTACCCCGGTTCCTCCAGAAGTCTTACACGGACTTATCCCGAAGAAACCCTACACAGGTTCTCTCTTCCCAAAGATGCAGTTTTACACGGACTCGTCATCAGAAACCCTACCTAGGTTTTACTTCTTCCAGGATGCAGTTTTACACTGACTCATCATCAAAGTAACCCCACACAGGTTCCCTTCTCAAACTCCAGACGTAGTTTTACACGGACTCGTCATCAGTAAACCCTACACAGGTTTCCTTCTCAGCTCTAGATGCGGTTTTACACGGACTCGTCATTAAAGTAACCCTACACAGGTTCCTTCTCCACTTCAGATGCAGTCTTATACGGACTCATTATCAGTAAACCCTACACAGGTTTCCTTCCTCCAAGATGCAGTTTTACACGAGTTCATCAACAGGCAACCCTACACAGGTTCCTTCTTCACTTCAGATGCAGTCTTATACGGACTCATTATCAGTAAACCCTACACAGGTTTCCTTCCTCCAAAGATGCAGTTTTACACGAGCTCATCATCAGTCAACCCTACACAGGTGTCCTTCTTTCCAAGATGCAGTTTTACACGAGCTCATCATCAGTCAACCCTACACAGGTGTCCTTCTTTCCAAGATGCAGTTTTGCACGAGCTCATCATCAGTCAACCCTACACAGGTGTCCTTCTTTCCAAGATGCAGTTTTTCACGATCTCATCATCAGGCAACCCTACACAGGTTCCCTCTTTCAACTTACAAAAATTACAATTCAACAGACCACCTCCAGATGGCATCTATAAGCCCATCCACCTATCAACAGTCTCCAAATTGCATCTATAAGCCCATTCCCGACAAAGTTCTGTCACATCTCCAGATGGCATCTATAAGCCTATCCCCCTACCCACCATCTTTCCAAATGGCATCTGTAATCCCATTCCCGCCATCACATTGCTGATACTCTACTATGCGAGTGCAAATTTCTGGGCACTCTAGTGTTCAATCATCTTCCACCTTCGGATCACGAAAGGCACACAAGCCAATCTACATCCTCGGGTCTAAGAAGATTGAACAGGGGCAACTGTTGTACCCTAAAATTTGCCCTCCCATATTCTTCAAATTTTTGACAAGCAACATCTCAATTTGCTCAAGTCTACTCAAGGGCTACACAATCAACCATCCTCCTAAGCCAGTCAAATTAGGGTTTTGGTTCTTGCAAGGAAGTTGAGGTTTTCAAGGGCTCAATCAAGTCCCATATGCCTATATACATTGTCAAGCATCCACATGCCAAGTTTCAAGGCTCACAAGGTCAAGTTGCACAATCAAAAACCCTAATTGCTTCACAATCAACTGCAGGGGCAAAATGGTCATTTGGCAGTCAAAAGTCAAAATTTTTGGTCAACATATTATTTTGAAGCCACGATCATCATTTGATCAAGTCTTGATCATAATTCCACAAGCATGGCTCAAAAATCATCAAGATGCAAAAGTTTCCATTTTTTGACAACTGAAACGTCAACTGTAACTTGACCAAGGCATAACCTTTTCATGGTTCATCAGAAAAATCCCATCCAATTCTAATTTTGAAGGGGATGACATTTCATACAACTCATCTTCACATTCCAAGTCCAAAAAATGCTCTCACAAAAAGTTATCAATTTCAACATTATAGGTCATTTTCAAAAGTCAACAAAAAGGCATTTTAATTCAAAGACCATAACTTGAGATTGGTAAATCCAAATGACATGGTACAAAAGGCATTGGTTAGAGGACTTCAAGACCTTTCCAAAATGTCCAAGAACATGTTCATATGATCAAAATTGAGCAAGATATGCATTGGAGAAGTTGGGAAATTTTTGTGAAATGGCAAAAGTCAACTATCCTTGAAACTTCAATTTTTGACAAAAGGGCCCACTTTTTCCCACTTGATTGAGCCTTGTCATGCCACCCACGTGTCCCATGATCAATTTCAAGATTAAACATTAATTTTTCTATTTTTATTTAATTTTATTTGATTTAATTCATTTTAAATCCATAAAATTCAAATAAAATCAAAAAAAATTAATTCAATAATATCTTTTGATTTGAATGGCTCTCATGTGTCATAATACACCTACCAAATTCGTGCCAAGCTCATTTTAAGCATGAAAATTCAAATTTGAACAAAATTGGAAAATGCTTTAATGGTGGTTATGAAGAAATCCAAAAACATCATTGCACAAGGTTAAGGCTCTTAATATTGACTTATTCTCATTGATACATACATATGCAAGGGTTCCATACAGGAGGCACGACCTAGAGACCCTAAAAACGGCCAGAACCAATTCCAAAAATTCCAAAGAAATTTGCAAACTGAAATCCACTTTTCAGCACGATTTAAAGTCTTTTCTTGATCCAAACACATTCCTTACACTCCCAGGAATCTATTGCAATCACAAACACGCTCTAACACTCAAGGAATCACTCACTACAGTCCCACGGTTTGTCCATTTCTTTCAAAATCAAAATGCATAATTCTTGCACATTTAACATGATATAATTGTTGTTTTGTATTGCTAACGCTCTTCTGAAGCTAATGGTATAAGGCAATTGCATTTTGGAGCCCTGAATCACATACCACCATGGATGATTTTTAGGTTTTTAAAGCTTTCGAATTTGGGGTTTCTCATATAGGAAAAATTAGGCTTGGAAAGACCCATGGTTGAAATCAGGAGATCAACACGAACACATCCCAACCCTCGCGCCTTTTTTATGTTACGTGTATAGCTAATCGCTATTTTCTGCAGTTTCACTTTGTGGGGGTTTAAAACCCCCGCTATTTGGTTTTATTTTACAGGAAAACGCGAAGAAGATGATTACGTGGAAGAACATGGTTGGTATGTTCAAATATAGCGCACTTTTTTTTTAAATTTCCCAGCATAATTGATATTTCCATATATTATTTTCACTATCCATTTTTATAACAAATGCAATGCCGTGGCTGAGTGGTTGAGGACGTGTCTGGCAATTGTTGGGACCTGGGTTCGATTCCCAGGTCCACCCAAACCTCCATGTTATTTTTTCTAATATTATCTCATGCAGCTTTCCAAGAGCGCTCTACCATGCAACTCACGCATAAGCTTGCCAAGTGGCCATGAAGCCCAATCCAATGGCCAAAGAATGAAGACCATGGTACTCAGGAGTCAATGAGCACGCACATGATTCCAGAAAGTCAAACATGGCTTTGTGTTAGTGGGCCTGAATTCCAGAACAACACCTCCATTGGGCCATCAACACCCCCTTTGGTTTCTATTTCTTTTATTTCTATTTTCCTTTTTCTTTTTTATTTTCTTTATTAATTATTCTTAGTATTTAATTAATTAACATAATTAACATTTTCACAAGTAAAAATTCAGCAAAAAATAAAAAAAATGTAAATATTTTATTTTTATTAATTTCACTTAGGTAATTATTTTGTAAATAAGCATTAAATCAAATTAATTAGTTTAATTAGTTTAATTTTCACCTTTTCTATAATAAATAAAAACAATTTAGAATTAGGTTAACTTTTAATTTTAATTCCTTTTATTTTCATTAAAAATATAAAAAACACAAAAAAAACATTTTTTTAATTAATTAATTAATTAGTTATTAATTTTAATTTCATTTAATCACAAAAAGGGACAAAAATTCATTTCTTTTCTTAAAAGGGTCAAAACCCTTAGGACGTTCCCGATTTAATTCTTTCGCGCATTATTCTTATTTTTGATTATTTATGTAACTGTTTCCGGATATGTAATAGTAATTAGGTTTATATCTTTATTTACTATTTCTCGTACTTTATTTCTAAACGGGTTTTTGTTTTTTGGCGATGTATAGACCCGCGCCTTGTAATAGCTAGATTTACATTTCTGCAATTTATTTTCCGCACTCCTAACTGCTAATATGCCTGCAAGAATGTATGTAAATAAAATTAATCCGTAGCTCACAAATAACATGTACAAAGACAATTAACTGAAAAACAACACACAAAGCACATGCCACTTCTAGGGTACGCCTCACTGGTTGCCTCGAAACGTGGTCGTCAAGTATAGGGTGTTTTAGAGGTCGCCCTTCTGTCCAAAAGATCCAGTTGCCTCAAAACGGTTGCCTCGGATACAAAGGATCTAGGACATTAGGGTTACTTCTAAGGCGTCCTACTATTGCTTCGGTGACCACACTGTCCTGATAATCGAATTGACCCGAACACCTCTGACGATGGTGCTACCTACCTCTCAATGGTGGGATAGCATTATCTAAAGGACTCTTACACAACCTAATTCCTTAGAGTAGGTAGATTCTCCTGGGTACTTGCTCTTTCTCAAAACAAACAAAAATACTTTTCACACCTAACACTTTCTAAAGGTTTTCAAACAAATTTTTCATACACTCTTGAGGACTGATACAAGAGTTACTTAGAAATCTTTCAAACGAAACTTTTTCAAAACCCACACACACTTGAAAAGCAAATAATTTTTGAAAACATAAGAGCAAGTACCTAAGAGCCCATGGATAACCACGGATAGAAAGGGTGCTAACACCTTCCCTTTCTATAAATCTACCTCCCGAATCGAGAAACGTTCTCAAAGAAGGAATTTTGTTGTGCTTTTGTCCTTTCCATGTTGGAGAACATAAAAGACGGTGGCGTCTCTTGCTTACCGCGACATTTCGCGAAACCAGCTTAAAAACAGTCAGTTCTATTTCCACCGATCACAAGGTTCCTGCGGAGTACCGTAGATATTTAGCGTGCTAATACCTTCCCTTTGCATAACCCCCTAACTTAGATTATCTCCCCTCTCTTTTTGGGTTATTCGCTCTTTTCACATTCCTTTGGAAACAATAAAGCACGTCGGCGATTTTTAATTTGATCTGTGTGATTCAAGTCAATCTAATGGCTTAGTCTTAACATTTCTATCGCTACAGAAAAAAATGGTGACTTCACTGGGGAAAGATCAACCTATTGCTGGTCCATCCCTAAGTGAGTTGAGCCTATCTTTGTTTATTTATGTATGTGTTATTACTTGTTGTATATTATGTGTTGTATGTATGTTTGTCTGGATTTTTCTTGTTTTCAGGGTGCTTGGTGATTTCTCATAAGTCCTCTACCCGGACTTGGGAAAACTTAACATAGGACGGGCGATATAGTCATGTTAACTTTGAGGGAGTAATCCCAAAAAGGAGACATGAGATCCCTCACTCAGTGGAGGCTCCTTTGACTGTAGTGTCGTTTACCGAGTAATCGGGAAGACGTGCTACTTTCGACCTGAGAGCCTGTTGAGATTGAGAATCGTAGAACCTTTAACCTATATTGGCCTTTTAGGTGTAGTGTGGAAGCTATGATGGAGTAATCCGGAAATGTTTGACACGCGATACTATGCTCGGACGAGTTTTTCCTGAGAATATTTCTAATTACCGAGTCAATCGGGACGTTGGTAATATCCGAAGGAAGGATGTAGACTTTGGGAACCTCTTAGAACCTTGTTCGGAAGGTGATAAACTTTTAGATCATACTATGTGGGTAGCACCTTTGACTCCATGCTCATGAAGTCAAACCCAATGAACCCTATGTTTGTGATCTTGTATATGATTGTTGCATCATGCATTCATGCACCCATGAGAATCCTTTAAAACATTTTGTTTCAAGGGACTTAAAAGTTGACTCTTTGCGAATATGTCAGGTACTTTTTCACTATGGATTATGGAAAAATAAAGACTAAGAAGTACATTTTCAAAGATCCCAAGATAGATGAGTTGATGAGTCTGATTCTCGAGATCAAGAGTTCTACAGATTTTCGGAGGAAGTTTAGGTCCATTATTTCTCTTATGAAGCTCAGGATGAAGGAGGGTATTCTCTCGACTTTGGTCTAGTTCTATGATCTGATGTATCGATGCTTTACTTTCCCTGATTATTAGTTGATGCCTACATTGGAGGAGTATTCTTTTCTACTAGGTTTACCTATTATCGATCATGTTCCTTTTACTGGTTTGGAGGGGGAGCCAAAATCTCATGAGATTGCTGCTTTGATCCATTTGGGGAAGTCTGAGGTTGAAGCACACATACCAAAGGGGGGATTAGGGGATTACCCGCTTAGTTCTTATTGGAGAAAGCTCTCTACTTTTCTAGGATGAAGAGTATAGTTTCTTTGAGATCATCTTTGATCTACTTGCTTATGGGTTGTTCTTATTTCCCAATGTCGACAATTTTGTGGATGTCAATGCCATTAGGATCTTTATGATTGGGAATCCAGTCCCTACATTATTAGGTGATGCCTTTTGCTATTCATCTTCGAGATTTTTACCATGGAGGGATGATCATTTGCTGCACACCTTTGTTGTATCAATGGTTTATTTCTCACTTACCTCGGTCCGGTGCTTTTTGGGATGTTAGGAAGGAACCTCATTGGGCTCCGAAGATTATGGCCCTCACTCATTCAGACATTGTTTGGTACCATCAAGATTACCATGATGTAGATATTGTTGATATTTGTTGCATTTTCCCCAATGTACCTCTTCTTGGTACAAAGGGAGGAATTAAATATAATCCCTTTCTTGCACGACGACAACTTGCATATTCGATGAGGGATAAGCCAAATAGTATTCAGCTGAGTGGTTTCTTCCTTAAAGAAGGAGAGGTTCATAAGGAAGCTAAAGAGGAGATTGCAAAGGCTTGGTGTCACGTTCACAGGAAGAGTAGGAAGGACTTGGGACCTAGAGGGGTTGTTTCCTTGGAGCCTTATCTTCAGCGGGTACAAATAAGAGCCATCCAGTTGAAGATGTCGTATTCCTGTGAAGCACCCATGCCTGATATGTTTGTGAATACCATGCATCCCCTATTGGATGATTTGGAAGAGCTTCATCTTGCTCTAGTAAGGACGCAGTAGGAAAAGGAGGCTTGGAAGAATAAGTGTCAGACTTTTGAGGTGTCATACCAAGCAGACTTGAAATAGAAAGATGACCTGGTCGAGATTCTTGAGAGTCATATTATAGAGACGATGGAGAGGAAAGATGATTTATTTTCCTCTAGAGATCAGTCAGGACCTAGTTTCTCACTTCCTAACTCTGGTGATTGGAAAGAGGTCACCAACAGGTATGCAGAAGAAAACAAGCAGTTGAAGGCTCAGATTGCAAGACTCATATGGAAACATCAGTGTGTGGAGTGATCTTCATCAGATTTTCTTTCTTAGAATCTTAGACTCTTATCTTATCATGTACTTGGGATTATTGAAACTTGTACTAAAAAAAGGTTGTAATCCGTTTTGAAGTTATTATAACGATATTTTTAGTATTTCAAATATCCTAGTACTTTAATATTTGCAAATTGTCTATAAATCTTTGAGTTCCTTGAAATATTAATAAATAAAATAAATCATACGCATTGCATATAATGCATCATATTGTACATATTTCTTGCATTTCTGTTCATACCTAGGTGTCTTACTGTGCTTCTTTACTTCAATAGCAAGTTGTCTCACCAGTACAATACTCGAGCCAATTTCAGAAGGAAGATGGATAATCTAGAATAAGAAAATTGTGAGTTACACAAAGAAGTTACTTATCTGAAGGCTAGTATGGATAATCTCACTGCTTTAATGGAATCGTTGGTGGCTGCTCAGAATCAGCCACCACTTGCTCAACCTTAGCAGACAACAGTTACTTCCGAAGCTCCGGCAGTTCTTGCTTTTGTTACTCATGTTACTGTTCTTTAGAATCGTATTCCTCAGGGTTATCCATGGGGAATGCCAGAGAACTTCATGCCAGAAGGTTATAATCAAGATTCTCAAGTTACTCCATTTGCTCAGCCCGATGCTACTCCTACACCTCTTGTAGTGCATATTACTCCTGCTGCTAGAAATGAGATTCACTATGCCGCACCTCCTTTGGTGAATGTTGTACCATTTGATAATGATGAAGTTTATTGCTCTATTCCTCCACCAAGTTAAAGCTTTGGTGTCTATGATCGAATGGACGATTTTCAGGATCAGTTTGATAAGATACAGAAAGAGTTGAAGGCCCTCAGAGGAAAAGATTTGTTTGGGCAGAATGTGAATGATCTGGGTTTGGTTCCAAATGTGAAAATACCTGCGAAATTCAAAGTACCGGAATTCTAGAAGTATAAAGGCAATACTTGTCCTCGTGCTAACTTAGTGATGTATGTTAGAAGGATGTCTACTCACACCGGTGATCAACGCCTGTTAACTTATTTCTTCTAAGATAGTTTGACTGGTGCAACATTGAAATGGTACATGAGCTTGGATAGTGCCAATGTTCATACTTTCAACGACCTGGGTGAAGTGTTTATTAGACAATAGAAGTATAATATGGACATGGCACCTGACCATGATCAACTCAGGGTAATGGTCCAGAAGGACAAAGAGTCATTTAAGGAATATGGATAGAGATGGCGTGAAGTAGTCGCCCAAGTGATTCCTCCAATGGAAGAAAAAGAGATGTCGAAGATTTTTCTGAAGACTCTAGGTGCTTTCTATTATGAAAGAATAGTGGCGAGTATGCCAAGTGATTTTACCAAGATGGTGGGCATGGGTGTTCGTTTGGAAGAAGCTGTAAGAGAGGGTTGCTTGACAAGAAGTGAAAATCCTAGCAGTATGAAGAAACCATAATACAGGTTTGCTAAAAAGAAAGAAGGAGAGACAAATGCTGTTATTCAAGAGTGGGGGTTTAACCCTCCTAGAAGAAATCATCAGCACCACCAACAGGTTGCTTTGGTAACTCCAGTTGTCAATACGGCTCCAACCATAGTGGGGCTTATCAAAGACCAGCCCCTTAGGGAAATCAAGGGCTGAATTAAAGGAGATAGCCTTTTGAATCTATCCCATGAGTTATGCAGAGTAACTCCCAGCATTGAATCAAAAAAGGTTGGTTCAGACCAGGCCACCCCCTGCTATACCATCACCTTTGCCTTGGTATTATAAGGCAGATCAGACGTTCACTTTTCATTAGGGTGCACCAGGGCACAATGTGGAAAACTGTTATCCTCTGAAATCAGAGGTATAAAAATGGTGATATCTGGCCTTTTGTCCTTCAAAGATGCCATCCTTAACGTAAAAGATAATCCTTTGCCAAAACACGGAGGAACAAATGTTGTCAACATGGTTTTTGGTTGTCCGGGGGACTTTCGTATTTTTGATATCAACCTGGTCAGAGGTGACTTGGTAAAGATGCATGCCTACTTTTATGAGTTTAGTTACTATACACATGACCATGTTGGTTGTTGTATCTGTAGTACTGATATACATGGGTGTGATAAGATAAAGGCTGATTTACTGGAAATGATGGATAAAGGCCTCATTCATATAATTAGGCCTAGGGCAGAATACGAGGCAGGAGTGAACATGGTCTTCGGATGTCCTGGAGAGTTCTGGATCTTTGATGTGAACCATATGAATGATGATTTGGTGCAATTGCACGCTACCTTCTGCCACATGGATGGTCAAGTAGAACACCATTATAGATCTTGTCGGGTTTGTTGCAGAGGTTCTTAAGGTTGTTCAGTCGTGAAAAGCGGTATTAAGTTGTTACTGGATAATGGTACTCTCAAGGTTTCAGGCCATAGAGATGATTACCATGGGATTAATGTGATTGAAGATTGCTTGGCTAAGACTCTGTCAGATGACAAATATGTTTATGTGGATGAATTATTTTCCTCAGATGAAGATATGTTCTCCAACAATGATTCTATGATGACCAAATATTCCGAAGAAGGGGTCAACGTAATTGTGCCTTGTTTCAGCGATCTCGCCCTTGTAGAGATTAAATACTGTAGCAAGCCAGTTATTGCTCCAATGATGATTTGCTTGTCAGGTCCCATTCCTTACAAATCAGACAAAGTCGTATCGTAAAAATAAAATTCTACAATTATAGAGGATGGTGTGGAAGTTCCCATTCAACCTTTGTCTAATGTCGAGAATATTGTTGAGGTTAGTAGAGCGACCCGCAGTGGTCGTGTTTTTACACCGGTTATTCGAGGAAATGTTAGTGCCAATAAGAAGGTTGTCAAAAGTTTCCAAACTAAGAAAGCAGTAAGAGAATCTAGTGGTGCTACTCTGGAAAAAGATATGGATAATATATTTAAGATTATCAAAATGAGAGACTATAGGATTATAGATCAATTGTTGTAGACTCCTTTAAAGGTATCTATTCTAGCTTTGCTAATAAATTCTTCTGCCCACAAGAAATCTTTGATGAGAGTGTTGGATCAAGCCTTCGTGGAAAGTGATATGTCGTTGGATCAATTCAGCAGTGTGGTAGGGAATATTACGTCCTCTAATAACCTAAGCTTCTGTGATGACAAATTTCCTGACAAAGGAAGGAATCACAACCTAGCCCTTCATATATCCACGAACTGTAAGAATGATTCATTATCAAATGTGCTGATTGATAATGGGTCCGCCTTAAATGTCATATCGAGGAGTACACTTATGAAGCTGAAGTACCAAGGAGCTCCCATGCACCCAAGTGCCATAATTGTAAAAGCTTTCGATGGATCAAGGAAGTCTGTTATTAGGGAAGTGGATCTGCCTATTCACATAGGCCCACACTTGTTTCAGATTACTTTCCAAGTTATGGATATTGTGCCTGCTTACAGCTGTCTACTGGGATGACCATGGATATATGAGGCAAGGGCTTTCACTTCAACTTTGCACCAAAAGCTGAAGTTCATGCTTGAAAGGAAAGTGGTTATCATAAATGGAGAGCAAGCATTATTAATACCTCATCTATCCTCTTTCAGTGTTGTGGAAGCAGAAGAAGCTGTTGTTGGAACTCAGTTCCAAGCTTTATTCATCAATAATGTAAGAGAGAATGATAATTCTATGACTTCATTCAAAGATGCTCAGCAAGTTGTGTGTAATGGACCTAGCAAAGTATGGGGGAAGATTGTTGATTCGCCAGTGAACAAGAATAGGGCTGGTTTGGGATTTTCTGCGAAGAATGACAAAGGTGAGAGCATGAAGCTAAAGATTGCTTTGGGCAAGTATCAGGATATTTTCAACAATGGAGGTTACCTTCATCAAATTGTTTCAAGGATCATTAATGTTGCAGAGGATGAAGAAGAGCAGGAAATGCCGAACTATGTCACACATGGAGTTAGAGTCAAGAACTAGGTCACTATTGTTGTTCCCGCTTACATCCATGTCTTAAAGTAATTTGTTGTTATTAATATTTACAAAAGGCTTTCACTCTGCCTAAGGTGGAGGATGATATTGTATGGGCTTATCTGTTTGCTTTGATCATTAAAATCATTAATAAAAGTCGTCTTTGATTCTCAAAATTGTGTTTTTATTTTTTTATTTTTCTTGGAAAAATCGTAATCAGAAAAAACCCTATTAGAATAATTAATAACTGTAAATAAATCTGCATAATCATTGATATATGTGTCAGTTTATAAAAGCAATCATAAATCATATATGTAGATTAATTTAAAAAACATGTTGAATACAATGACCCTGCACCCTCTCCCAACTTTGAATATCTTGTGTATATGGTCGAAGAAGAAGAGTATCATGAAATTCTAGAAAAGGTTTCACGGTTGCTCGAGCGTAAGGAAAATGCCGTTCAGCCGTATAAAGAGTCATTGGAGACAATCAATTTGGGTTTAGAGGAAGATCTGAAGGAAGTCAAGATTGGAGCATTGTCGCATCCCGATGTAAAGAGCAAGTTGATTGAATTGTTGAAAGAGTATGTGAACGTCTTTTCCTGGTCATACCAAGATATGTCGTGTTTGGATACAAATATTGTGGAGCATCATTTGCCGCTAAATCCAGAGTGTCCGTCGGTCAAGTAGAAATTGCGAAGAACTCACCCAGATATGGCAGTAAAAATTAAAGAAGTCTTAAAGCAGATTAATGATGGTTTTCTTGTGACGTCGGTGTACCCTCAGTGGATTGCCAATATTGTCCCCGTACCAAAGATAGACGGAAAAGTTCGCATGTGCGTTGATTATAAAGATTTAAATAAAGCTAGTCCAAAAGATGATTTTCCATTGCCACATATTAATATGTTGGTTGATAGTACAACAAAATTCAAAGTATTCTCATTCATGGACGGATTTTCTGGATATAATCAAATCAGAGTGGTTCCTAAGGACATGGAAAAAACAACGTTTATCACACCCTGGGGAACATTCTATTACCGAGTGATTCCCTTCGGGTTGAAGAACGCCGGTGCAACGTACCAGAGGGCTATGACAACCCTATTCCATGATATGATGCACAAGGAAATCGAGGTATATATTGATGATATGATTGCAAAATCCCATACTGAAGAAGGGCATGTATAAGATTTGTTGAAATTGTTTCAGCGTTTGAGGAAATATCATCTCTGCTTGAATCCAAATAAATGCACCTTCGGTGTCTGATCAGGGAAGTCGTTAGGTTTCATTGCCAGCCAAAAAGTAATTAAATTTGATCCTGATAAAGTCAAAGAAATTCATGGAATGCCAGTGCCAAGAACTGAAAATCAAGTTAGAGGCTTCCTTGGGCGGTTGAATTACTTCTCCAAGTTTATTTCCCATATTACCGCGACTTGTGAACCGATCTTTAAGTTGTTAAAGAAAGATCAAGGTTGTGTGTGGATAGATGATTGCCAAAGGGAATTTGAAACTATTAAATAGTATCTCCTTGAACCTCCTATCCTGCTCCCGCCTGTTGAAGAAAGACCATTAATCATGTATTAAATAGTGTTAGATGATTCTATGGGCTATATTTTGGGAAAACATGATGAAACAGGAAAGAAGGAATATGTCATTTATCATCTCAGTAAGAAGTTTACTGGCTGTGAGTCGCGGTATTCTATGCTGGAAAATACATGTTGTACTCTGGCTTGGGCGACAAAGCAATTGCGGCAATATATGTTGAATCATACTACTTGGTTGATTTCCAAAATGGATCCAATTAAGTATATCTTTGAAAATCCTGCTCTTACTGGGAGAATTGCCTATTGGAAGATGTTGTTGTATGAATATGATATTGAATACCGTACTCAGAAGGCTACAAAAAGCAGCATGTTGGCGGATTATCTTGCTCACCAACCGGTTGATGAAAATCAGTTTGTTAAATAAGATTTCCCTGATGAGGATGTGATGTTTTTGAAAATAAAAGATTGTGATGAACTGTTTCCTGAGGAAGGTCCCAATCCTGAATCTCGTTGGGGCATGCTATTTGATTGAGCTGTGAATGCTTATGGGAAAGGAATTGGTGTTGTGATTACCACTCCTCATGGATCACACATTCCTTTTATGGAAAGGATGACATTTGATTGTACCAATAATATGGAAGAGTATGAGGCTTGTATCATGGGTCTCGAGGAGGCCATTGATCTCAGAATCAAAGTTCTAGATGTGTATGGCGATTGAGCTTTAGTAGTAAATCAAATTAAAGGAGAATGGGATACTCGTCACCCTGGCTTGATCCCTTACAAAGAATATGCTAGAAGATTATTACCCTTCTTTAACAAAGTTGAATTCCATCATATTCCTAGAGATGAAAATCAGATGGCGTATGCTTTGGCGACTCTAGCTTCTATGTATCAAGTGAATACTTAGAATGATGTGTCTCGTATCACAATGTGACGTTTGGATAGACCGGCTCATGTGTTTACAACAGAGGAGATGTCAGATGAGAAACCTTGGTATTACAATATCAAAAAATTTCTCCAGACTCAGGAATACCCAGTTGTTGCGTCAAATAAAGATAAAAAGACATTGAGAAGGTTTGCAGGCAACTTTTTCCTCAGTGAAGATGTGCTATATAAAAGAAATTATAACATGGTCATGATAGGATGCGTGGATAGACACGAAGCAGACATGTTGATGCATGAGATCCATGAAGGTTCCTTTGGCACTCACGCCAATGGACATTCGATGGAAAAAAAGATGCTTAGGGCAGGTTACTATTGGCTGACAATGGAATCTGATTGTTATAAATTTTCAAAGAAGTGCCACAAATTCCAGATCTATGCTAACAAAATCCATGTGCCTCCGACACTTCTCAATATTATTTCTTATCCATGGCTTTTCTCTATGTGGGGTATTGACATGATCGGATTGATTGAACCAAAGGCGTTTAATGGACATCGTTTTATCTTGGTGGCAATAGACTACTTCACCAAATGGGTGGAAGCGGCTTCATATGCTAATGTCACTAAGTAGTTGGTAGTATGCTTTATCAAGAACAATCTTATATGTCAGTATGGTATGCCATGCAGGATTATCACTGACAATGGCTCAAATATGAATAACAAAATAATGACAGAACTTTGTGAAGAATTCAAGATTGTCCACCACAATTCATCTCCCTACAGGCCAAAAATGAATGGGGTTGTTGAAGCTGCTTATAAGAACATCAAGAAGATCATCCAGAAAATGGTTGTTACTTGTAAAGATTGGCATGAGATGCTCCATTTTGCTATGCATGGTGTTGTACCCCAAAATTTTCCCTCCAATTTTCATCAATTTTTTCTCACCACAAGACCCTTGGAGCTCAAGATCAAGTTAGGGTTTACTCTGCTCAAGACTCTTCCTTGCACTGTTGACCCAAATTAGGGTTTGAGTTTGCACAAAGATGTTTTGACCTAAAAGGCCTTAAATGAATTTCATGCTTCATGTTGAACTCACAAGTTTGTCCATACCAAGTTTCAAGCCTTGATTCCAATCTTTGCCCAGTCAATTGGACAGTTGACCTAGAAATCAACTGTATTGGGAAAAAGTCAATTGTGGTCAATTGACAGTCAAACCTCATGATTTTTGACCCACATCAACATTATGAACTCATATGGACCATTTGATCAAGTTTGGATCACAAATCCACAAGAAATTTGATCAGATCACCAAAAGGGCAAAATGGTCATTTTTAGGGTTTTGACTACACAAAGGCAATTTTTGACTGTTTGACCTAGCCAATGGCAAATCAAGCTCACATATGGACTCAAGGACTCAATGGCATGGTCTTGATACATTCAACAAGTTCAAAAGAGCCCAAATGCACAAGATTGACAGATGAATTTTCCAGTCAACTGAGCAAAATTTGACTGTATACTGAAAAGTCAAACTTTGACTTTTTGGTCAAAATCAAGTGTCAAGATTCATTTTTCATCAAAACATGTCAAATCATGAAAATTGTTCATCAAGAAACCAAGAATTACAAATTAGGGTTTGAAATGAAGAAATTTCATAACTTAGAAATTTTCTAAGTTATGAAATTTCCTAATTTTTTCCTAACTTTGTCCCATATTTTCATCAAGATACATTTGGATTCAAACAAAACTAAAAACATTAAAGTTATAGTCCATTTCAAAATCTACAAATTTGATTCACAAAGTTTCCTCAAAAGAAGCTTGTAGCTCAAGTTATGATTTTTGGAACAAGGGTCCAAAACATTCTTAACTTAGAAAATTTTTGACCTATTCTAGGCAGGATTTTTGCCCAACTTCATGGCCACTTTTCACATGCTTCCACTTGGAATTTCAACTTGCATTACGAAGATGGATTGTAGTACACATTCCAAGCTTTCCAAATTGTCCAAGAACTTCTCAAACACCCTTGTGGTTAGGGAGAATCGAATTTGTCAATATGGGAAAAAGTCACTTTGTTCATGAGCCAATTACATGTTCATAACTTTGCATTTTCAAACTCAGCATGGTTCAAGCTAGGTTACAGGCCTTTAATCCCTTTCTTAATCAATAATTCAATGCTAAACCATTGTGACAAGATGTTATTTTATGCATTTGGTCATTACATGAAGGATTAGTCCATAATTAGAAAAAGCATTTTAGCCATTTTGATAAAGTTACACTTTATGTCAAGTTTACAATCTAAGAAGTACAAAGCAAATCTCTGAGGCACAAATGTATGGATAAATCCCACTGATCAAGAACAAACTTTGCAGCATGTTTAGGGGGCCTGCATAAGCTTGTAACCCAACTTGGCATTTTTGACTTAAGAAAGAAGAAACTTGGCAAAATTGAACACAACACACATTCCTGTCAAGAGAAGCCTAAACAAACTTCATGAGCACTTTCCAAACATCAAACCAAGTCTGAAACACGACCAAACCATCTCTCAAACCTCCATGTACAGAAAAACACAGTTTTGTGGCAAAACAGGGCATAGGCTGCAGTTTGAATCCAACAGTCCATTCCTATCATGCGTTTTGGCCGAAACCTTTTCAAACACACTCCCTAACAACCATTGAAGCTATTCCAAGCATTGAACTGGAACTGTAACAACCATAGCCAAGTGTGCCATTTTCATTTTTTATCTGTGCAGGTTGACTTCTGTAGCTTGATTCAGAAGGATTCAGAGCAAGCCAAGCATAGAGGAAGCATCCCTGGACCTCAAGCAAGCTGTACAAGTCCTCACACTGCATTGGAAGTACCTCCATTGTTGCACACGATTCAAGCTGAACAGGTAAGTTTTTGAACTTCTATCTCTCTATCCAGGCATATCTAGGCTTAGGTTTGTGAAGAAGTTATGTCCTACTCATGGCCCTGAATCCACCCATATCATTACTTTTCATTTATATTGTGTGTGTTAAGAGAATTTGGAACCTGAACATTAGAAAAAAGTTAGGTCAGGAATTGGGGGAGAAGAAATTCTCTCTCATTTCTGAGAGTTAGATCAACTTCTTTATATGTTTAGAATTGTGACATGATGCTCTATAACATTGATGTTGTAAGTTTTTGTTGAAAGTCAAAGAATCAGGGTGTTTGAATCAAGCAAGGAAATGCGCGTTTTTTTGAAACAGAAGTGGCTGGAGGTTGAAGAAGCCTCTTTGGACTGGGCCTGTTTTGTTTTTTTTTCATTTACACCACTTTATTTCACATACACCCCCTTGGCCCATTGTGTGTTATTTTTATCATTTTTGATTTTTTTCTTTTTGTTTCTGACTTGTTTATTTTTTGTCAAAACATAAAAAATATTAAAAATATTTTTCAACCATTTTTGCATTTTATTTGGATTTTATTTGTTTTATTTGAATTTATACATTATAAATAACATATATATACTTTTATTAAAATAACTAAAAATAATACAAATATATTTTTATTTTCTGATTTTATTTTATTTTATCTTTTGAAAACATTTTCCAAAAAATATACTTTTTTTTGTAAATAATAAATATTTTTATTTTTGTACATATTTAATATATTTAGTAAATAATATAAATACTTATATATTTAGAATATTTAGGATAAAAAACATAAAAATAATACATTTTTATTTTTATTAATATTTGACCTCAAAAATCACTTTTTTACAATATACTTCTCTTTTATTTATTTTTTGTATATAATTAATAAATATTGCAAATGATAAATAATAAATACTTTTTATTTAGCAAAATTAGGGTTTTGCCCTAAAAACACAAAATATCCAAAATTGATCCTTTTTTTTGTTTATATTTCACATGAAAAAATACTTTTACATACATATAAAAATCTTTTTTGCATCTTGCATATTTATTGTATTTTATTTAATTATTGTACAATTTTAATCTTTGTATATTCAATTTGGATGTAATAGCTTAGATTTTAATTTCTTGATAAATATCCTCATTTGAACATTTGTACCCCCCATCCCATAATTGTGTTGTAATAATTTAGGATTTTATTTTTCGTATTTAAAAGCTTTCTAAAATATGCCATGATAGACTTAGGGTTTTGTATGCAAATCAAAAATAACCAATAGCTTGACCTAATTCAAAGACAAAAAAGCATGAAAATGAACAACACCAATCACACTTGCACCCCTAGGGTTACTCCACTTGTTGCCTTCAATAATGAGCCATGTTGCATGTTAGGTGTCTTTGGCAAAACAAAACAATATCAAATGATCATAGTCCCTCGATGACGCTTTCGAAAGTTGCCTAAAAATGATCAAGTCCCTTAAAGGAAAAATTGCCCAAAGACACTTGGCACCATTGCAATCATGGTCTAAACGATGACCCGCGCCCGTCCCGTTAACATCCTAACATAATATTGTCCACCAAATACAACGGTGGAACAAAATTGTTAAAAGGGTTAAAACATAGGAAAGATCTTTGAGTAAATTTTAGAGGTAGACAACTCTTAGTTACTTGCCAACTTGCAAAACAAATCCTTGCCATTTTTCAAAACACACATCATAACATACTTTCAAAACAACTTTCAAAAAACATTGAAAACTTTTCAAAAGATAAGTACACCTTTGTATACATTCAAACATGGATCATTACAAAGGTTGTCACAACAAATGGCCTCTTTTGAAAACATTTTCAGACCCACACACAAAGCATCATTTCA
Organism: Vicia faba; assembly: GCA_948472305.1. Classification (NCBI taxonomy): domain Eukaryota; kingdom Viridiplantae; phylum Streptophyta; class Magnoliopsida; order Fabales; family Fabaceae; genus Vicia; species Vicia faba. The sequence continues at coordinate 510,387,125 of OX451738.1, read as the reverse complement.
AACAATTGAAAATACAAGGCAAGTGATCTAAGCAAGTAACTAAGAGCCCATGGATAACCACGGATAGAAAGGGTGCTAATACCTTCCCTTTCTATAATCTACTCCCCGAACCCAAGAAAACATCTCAGGTTTTTGTTGTGCTTTTTAACCTTTCCTTAGGATAAAATAAAAAGTCGGTGGCGACTCTTGCTTAACCGAAACATTTGCAAAAACAAACGCAAAACTCAAGTCAGTTCTCCCACCGTATCACAGAACTGGCGACTCTGCTGGGGAGAATATTAAAAGTGGAGTAACCTTAGGGCTTAGATCACCCTCTTGCATGACTAATTGTTTTCTTTGATTGCTTTATATATTGGCTCTCTTGTTTGGGCTTGAAATCCTACACCCGGATTTGGGGAAACATTCATAGATAGCAATACGTTGTGGAAACTGTGTGGGGTATACCGACACGGTTGAAGCAATAGCTATATTAGTGCGACATATTTGTGAGTACCGGTAACCCTTGAGTTCAATCAAGGAGAGTACGGGGCCGCTGAGTGATGTCACTAAGCACTAATGACATAGAACCTTACTTGAACATCTTGGCCTTTCATTAGGGGTAGTGAGATGACCGGCTTTGGTGCAGTCCGAAGTTGGTAGATACTCGATACTACACTCATTGAGGGTTGTTTTCCTGGAACATTTTGGTCGCTAGTTAAGTGGCTAAACCAAAACAATGAACATGGAAAACAATCCAATGATATTGAGCTCCTTAGAACCCGGTTACTATTTATAGGACATGTTTTTAAGCCAACTACACTCAAGAGGGTAATTACCTATGAAACCTCATGCAAGCCTGAAACTAGGGTTTTGTGTGAATTGCTTGTACATATGTTGGTGCATACATCATGAACATCATAAAACATCATATGCATACACTAACCATTTCAAGGGTTTATATCTTCATCTTTATTCTTGTTTTGTAGGTCATGGAAATTCTTCGCAGGAAAACTATCCAAGTCAACCTTGTGAGAATCCCTCCTCAACTCAAAGAGCTCACATCCAGAATTCCAGAAAGCTCTCCCTTCAGTGAAAGACATGGTAGACTGCTCAGCCTAGTCAACACCAGCATTGAAGAAGACATGGTAAAGGTGTTGTTCCAGTTCTTTGACCCCCTTCACCACTGTTTCACATTCCCCGACTACCAATTGGTGCCCACTTTAGAGGAATTTTCTCAACTCCTGAGAATTCCTATTCTTAATCAACTACCCTACAACGGTACGGAAAAAGAACCAAAGCCTGAATATGTTGCTCAAGCATTACACTTGCAACCATATGACATCAAGGGGCATTGGGAAACTAGAAGCGGTGTCAAAGGCTTCTTGGCAAAATTCTTGTTTGAGAAGGCACAACAGTGTTCGAATTCATTGGATCTACAAGCCTTTGAAGAAATTGTGGCACTCCTCATTTATGGGTTGGTCTTATTCCCAAATCCTGACCAGCTTGTAGATGTCAACGCCGTCAAGATCTTCTTATCCAGGAATCCAATACCAACATTTCTTGGGGACATCCTCCACTCATTTTACACACGAACAATGAGAAAGATGGGTGTTCTCATGTGTTGTACTCCTCTCCTTGCAAGGTGGTTTATTTCGCACCTTCCACAATCTATTTTGAAGAATGACCAAGGTTTAAGGTGGTCACAACGGTTGATGACCCTCACTCACTCTGACGTACATTGGTGTTCTCGGTCCAGAGAAAATGTCATCATCGTCGATCGTTGTGGAGAGTTCCCTAATGTTCCATTACTTGGAATTAGAGGAGGCATTACCTACAACCCTTGTCCAGCTTTGAGACAATTTGGATATGCACGGAGGGATGGCCCTCATGACATGTTGATTCCTGACCTAGTTTTTGACTCCGACAACGATGCGCAAGAACTTCGCCAAAGATTCATCAGAGCTTGGAGGATGCCTAACAAGGTAGACAGTAAGACACTGGGGCACAAGAAATCCATCCCTCTTGAGCCTTATCTCAAGTGGGTACGAACCCGAGCCCAGAGTCAATTGATGCCTTACCCTCATGTTCTCCCTGTGATTAAAGAGTCCGTTAAGGAAGGAGAGGTTCCCTACACCATCCTATATCCTGACATGCCAACATCATGGGAGGAGATGCAGAAAAGCTGGATCCAACTCAAGGAGGAACGGAATACTTTTGAAGCCAACTTCTATGCCAGTGAGAAGAAGGTTTTGGAGCCTTCCCGCCAACTCCACGAGGAAGAGACCCTCAACACCTACATCGCACCAAAGAGGATGCGCAACGTCTTTTTACCTTGAGAAGTTTTTTTTTTGTAATATTTGGCCCATAGGGCATTTATGTACTGACAAAATTTCTTCTTATTAATATGACGTGTGTTCTTTTTGTTTGCAACAATTTTGAAATTTCTAAATCCTTGAATGCATTGCATAAACAAACATATCATTCATCATGCGCATAAGCAGGTCTCCACACCAGGTTTCCTTATCTGTCTGCTGTTTATTTCAGTAGGATGGATCTCGAACAGACGATCAAGGACTTGCAGTCTCAAAACTCACAGTTTCAACATCTCCTGGTGACCTTGGTAAAGGGTCAGGAGGATCTAAAAGCCCTACTTGGGAACAAAGAGCAAGTGAAAAAGAAGAAGAAAAGAGTCGGGGTGGCTACCCTGGGAAGAAGGTTTGAGGGTGAAGCCAGAAGACTTCTTGAATTTCCCCCTACATCTGAAGAGGGAACCAGTAAAGGGAATGGGGCTGCGGTACCTTCCGAATCCGACGCTGAAGAAGGAGAGGCTGAAGAAGACGAAGACTACTCAGAGAAACAATACCCGCCCGCCGACGATAAGTACAAAGGCTTGGAAGACAGGTTGGCAGCTATGGAGCTGCAGAGAGTTCCCGGCTTAGATTTCGAAGATTTGGGATTAGTTGCTGGAATTGTGATCCCCCCGAAGTTTAAAGTGCCAATCTTTGCAAGGTATGACGGGCTGTCCTGCCCGAAAATGCATCTCAGATCATATGTAAGGAAGATCCAACCTTACACTGCAGACAAGAACCTTTGGATCCATTTCTTTCAGGATAGCCTTTCAGGGGCTCAACTCGAATGGTTCTATCAGCTGGATGGAGACAGTATCCGAAACTGGGAGGACTTGGCTACTGCATTTTATAAGCAGTATCAGTATAATTATGACCTCGCTCCCACGCGTACCCAACTCCAGGGTATGTCACTGGGGACGGGAGAAGGATTCAAGGAGTATGCGCAAAAGTGGAGAGACCTGGCTGGTAGGGTGCAGCCACCTTTGACGGACCGTGAGCTTGTTGACATGTTCTTAGGGACCCTGTCCGGTCCATTATTCAACCACCTGATTGGTAATTCTTCTGCTGGGTTTACAGATCTGATCTTGACTGGTGAGAGAATAGAAGCTGGTATCAAGTCGGGATAGATACAGAAAGGTGCCTCCGCGAGCACTGAAAAGAAGCCCTTCAAGAAGGAAGCCAGTGTTGTTTATGGTCCCAGAAGACAAATTAAACCGGAACGCCGCCAAGCTGTCAATGCGTTGGTAATTTCAAAGCCTGCTGCTGCTCCTCAGCAGTATAACCAACCAAGGGGTGAGAGACCCAAAAGGCAGTACACTCGGCTCAGTATGACCCTGTCTCAGATTTTGCCGTAACTACTGTCAACCAATCTGGTAACTGTCAAAGAAGCTTCGAAGGTAGTAAACACAGCTTCTCCAAAGTACAACCCCAACGCCCGTTGCGCTTATCACTCTGATAGCCCGGGGCATACTACGGACAATTACTGGGCTCTGAGGAATAAGGTTCAGGACCTTATTGATGCTAAAGAAATACAGTTCGAGGCGCCCGAAAAGCCCAATGTTGTAACTGCTCCTATGCCCCAGCATGGAGTGAATGTTGTGGAAGAAGACCGGTATGTAGCCTCCGTGGAAGATATTGTTACTCCGTTGTTGACTGTCAAAAGGAACCTGTTGCTAGCCGGTTTATTTCCGGGATGTGGTAAAGGTTGCCGTCTATGTGCTGTTTCACCTGCTGGTTGTCCCTTGCTGAAGTCAGGCGTCCAAAGCCTGATGGATAGCAAAGAAATCTTGTTCGAGAAGACTGATGTTCCTGCTATCCCTACTGAAGAAGTGTTTATTGTTACTATTTTCAACAACCCTCCTAAGGCTCCTTCAAAGGAGCCTGTCAAAATCATGTCCACTCAGAAGATTGCTCCTATCATCATCACTGTTCCGGGGCCCCTCCCTTATACATCCGACAAAGATGTCCCATGGCACTATGGGGCAGATTTTTATGTTCTTGGGGTAAAGCAAGAGTTTTATACTAGTACCGGCGTCAGTAACATCACCGGGCCTGCCAAAGTTACTCGCAGTGGTAGGCTGTTCTCGCCAGATATTGCGCCACCAGCTATTCAGAGACCTCTTATCATCACACCTGCAAGTGTGCCTGCTCCCCTTCCTGATCAGGTTCCTGTTTGTACCCCTGCTGCCGAGTCATCTGACGCTCGAGGCAAAGGGATTGCTACTTTTTTTCCTGCCCTGACGGAGGCACCAAAGACAACCATTGTTGAAGCTTCCCAGCAAGAGATGGAAGAGATTCTCAAGATTATCAAGAAGAGTGATTTCAACGTAGTTGAGCAGCTGGGGCACACCCCCTCTAAAATTTCTATGCTATCACTGTTGTTGTGTTCAGAGGCCCATGCCAAGGCCCTAATTTCTTTCCTGAAGACGGCCCATGTGCCACAAGAAACGTCTGCTGATCAATTTACCGATTGTGTGGCCAACTTAACTGCCGATAATGGGTTCGGCTTCTCTGACGCCGATCTGACTGCCAAAGGAAAGAACCATAACGACGCCCTGCATGTCTCCATTGAATGCAGGGGCACTACTCTTGCCCATGTGTTGGTAGACACCGGTTCTTCATTGAACGTATTACCCAAGAAGGCCCTAGACAGGTTGGATTGTGAGGGTTTAGAGCTCAAGCGTAGTAACATTGTTGTCCGGGCCTTTGACGGTTCGAAGAGGATGGTACACAGTGAAGTCGACATTCCAATCAGGGTTGGTTCTCAAGTTTTTTATTCTACTTTCTATGTGATGGATATCCGACCATCCTATTCTTGTTTGCTGGGTCGTCCATGGATCCACAAGGCTGGAGCTGTGACCTCTACACTACATCAAAAGCTTAAGTACCCGGTCAGAGGGAAGATTGTGACAGTTCAGGGGGAGGAAGAATACATGGTCAGCCACCTCAACTCGTTTCGGTACATAGAGATGGATGGGGAGTTCATTGAGACCCCCTTTCAACACTTTGAAGAAGTTCCTCAAACACTGGCATCAGCTGAAACTGTGATTGAAGACCCTCCTTTGAAGATGGCTTCCTTAAAGGATGCCTGGGCTGTGATTGAGAAGGGTAAGTGCGCAAACTGGGGCCGACTTCCTGATTTCACTCCAAAGACTGACAAATTTGGCTTGGGCTTCACTGCAGAAGCTCAGAGGACTGTTCGTAAGGCAAGAATTGGAAAACCTCATGTGTTCATCACCAACCCGTGAGTAAATGCTATTAAAGACGACGTGGAGGAATCTGAATTCGACAGCTGGATCTACCCAACAACCGACGGTGGACCAAGCAACTGGACTGCCAAAGACTTCACACCTATTACTTTTGTCACTCAGTAATGAACTCTTTTGTTTTGAATTTGTAACAAACAATACTTTGAAACTTTTATGGCTCGGTGTCTTACCCGAGGCACCGTGGCTTCATTTGTGAGGGCTTTTGTGTGTCATTTTCATATATCATCAATAAAAACATTGGACATTTGTTGCATTTCAAAATCTTATGCTCCTTTTCTTTCTTTATTATACATTGTAAAACAACTATATTTACACACACTCACCTATACAGGTTCCAATCCACTCTGGATCTCACTGGTAACGACTCTGCTACTGCCAGTTATGACTTCGAAAATCCGATCAACTTAACCGAAGACGAAGGTGAAGATGATTGCGAAGTGCCTGGTGAACTGACAAGACTACTACTCCAGGAAGAGAGGGCCATTCAGCCACATGAAGAGCCAGTGGAAACGGTAAATCTGGGTACTGAGGCAGACAGAAAGGAAGTCAAGATTGGTGCCAATCTAGAGCTCAGTGTGAAACAACGGTTGATTCAGATGTTGCACGACTATGTGGAAATCTTTGCTTGGTCTTACGAAGACATGCCTGGGTTGGATACCGACATTGTGGTTCATCACCTGCCTACCAAGGAAGAATGCCCTCCGGTAAAACAGAAGGTCCTCCGTATGCATCCAGAAATGTCCGAGAAAATCAAAGTTGAGGTTATGAAACAATTTGATGTCGGGTTTCTAGCAGTGACTTCTTACCCTCACTGGATTGCCAATGTGGTTCCAGTGCCGAAGAAGGATGGTAAGGTCAGAATGTGTGTTGATTACAGGGATTTGAATAGGGCCAGTCCCAAGGATGATTTCCCTCTGCCTCATATTGATGTTCTGGTTGACAACACTGCTCAGGATAAAGTATTCTCCTTCATGGATGGCTTCTCCGGTTATAATCAGATCAAGATGGCTCCTGAAGACATGGAGAAGACCACTTTTGTTACTCAGTGGGGCACCTTTTGCTACAAGGTCATGCCTTTTGGGTTGAAAAATGCTGGGGCAACCTACCAACGTGCCATGGTTGCTTTATTTCATGATATGATCCACCATGAGATAGAAGTATACGTCGACGATATGATTGCAAGGTCCCAAACTGAGGAGGAACACCTTGACCATCTATGGAAGCTGTTTGACCGTCTGAAGTTGTACAAGCTGAGGTTGAACCCAAACAAGTGCATCTTTGGGGTGAGATCTAGAAAATTGCAGGGCTTCGTCGTAAGCGATAAAGGCATTCAAGTGGACCCTGCCAAAGTGAAAGCCATACAAGAGATGCCAACTCCCAAGACAGATAAAGAAGTCAGAGGCTTTCTAGGATGGTTGAACTACATTGCCCGATTTATCTCGCATCTAACTGCTACCTGTGAACCAATCTTCGAGCTGCTGAAGAAAGATCAAGTAGTACGTTGGAACGATGAATGTCAGGCCGCTTTCAAAAAGATCAAAGAGTATCTCTAAGAACCACCCATTCTTATGCCGCCGGTTGAAGGGAGATCTCTAATACTATACTTGACAGTACTTGACAACTCAATGGGGTGTGTGCTGGGGCAGCATGACGAGTCTGGCCGAAAAGAACACGCCATTTATTACCTTAGCAAAAAGTTTACCGACTGTGAGACCCGGTAATCACTGCTCGAGAAAACTTGTTGCGCTTTGGTATGGGCTGCTCGCCGGCTGAGACAGTATATGTTGACTCACACTACTCTGTTGATTTCAAAAATGGATCCAATCAAGTACATATTCGAAAAGCCTGCCTCGTCCGGAAGAATAGCAAGATGGAAAATGATCTTGACGGAATACGACATCCAGTACACGACTCAAAAAGCAATCAAGGGGAGTGTATTGGCAGACCATTTGGCACACCAGGCAGTGGACGATTACCAGTCAATGAACTTTGAATTTCCAGACGAGGATATCATGGTAGTGACTGATTGTGAAGTACCTGGACCGGATGAAGGACCTGAGGAAGGATCCCGATGGTCTATGCACTTTGACGGAGCCTCGAACGCTTTGGGTAATGGTATCGGCGCTATGATCATATCTCCTAAAGGCACTCATACTCCACTTACTGCCCGGCTATGTTTCAACTGCACCAACAACATGGCAGAGTATGAAGCATGCATCATGGGCCTTCAAGATGCAATTGACTTAAGGATCAAGTTTCTGAGTGTCTTCGGAGATTCCGCTCTCGTGATCAACCAGATCAAAGGCGAGTGGGATACGAAACACCCAAATCTTATTCCTTACAAAGAGTATGTGTTGACGTTGCTTCCCCACTTCGAGGAGATAACCTTTGAACATTTCCCAAGAGAGCAGAATCAGTTAGCGGATGCGTTGGCCACGATGTCTTCTATGTTCAAAGTCAAATGGGACAACGAGGCGCCCCGGATCATTATTTGGAAGTTGGATGAACCTGTATATTGCTGCGATCTCGAGACCGAAGAGGTAACAGAAAAACCCTGGTATCATGAAGTGAAGAGGTACCTTGAAGCTCAAGAATACCCCGAGGGTGCATCCATTAATGACAAGAAGTTCCTGAGAAGGTTTGCGGCAAAGTTCTTCCTCAGCAATGGCATTCTCTACAAGCAAAACCATGATTCAACCTTATTGCGTTGTGTAGATAAGACTGAAGCAGAAAAGATCATGGCAGAGCTACATGAAGGTACCTTCGGAACACATTCTAGTGGATATACCATGGCAAAGAAAATCCTTCGGGCAGGATATTTCTGGTCCACAATGGAAGCCGACTGTTATCAGCATTCTCGAACTTGTCATAAATGCCAGATTTATGAGGATAAGGTGCACATTCCTCCAGTTCCTCTGAACGCCTTGACAGCACCTTGGCCTTTTTCAATGTGGGGCATTGATATGATCGGCGAGATCAGACCTACGGCATCCAACGGGCATCGCTTCATCCTGGTAGCGATTGATTACTTCACAAAATGGGTTGAAGCAGCTTCCTACGCTACCGTAACCAAGAACGTCGTGGCACGTTTCATTCGGCACAACCTGATCTGTCGATACGGTGTACCTGAGAGGATCATTATGGACAATGGTACCAATCTTAACAACAAAATGATCACTGAGCTCTGCGAGCAATTCAAGATACAACACCACAACTCTTCTCCCTACCGGCCGAAGATGAATGCGGATGTAGAGGTAGCGAATAAGAACATCAAGAAGATTGTGCAGAAGATGACAGTGACCTACAAAGATTGGCACGAAATGTTACCGTTTGCTCTTCATGGGTACCGTACCTCAGCACGGACGTCAACAGAGGCAACTCCCTTTTCCTTAGTCTATGGCATGGAGGCAGTCTTGCCTATTGTGGTCCAGATACCCTCTCTCCGGATAATGAAGGATGCAGGTTTGAGTGAAGATGAATGGATCCAGACTCGGCTTGATCAATTAAACCTAATTGACGAAAAGAGACTCACTGCTATTTGTCATGGTCAGACGTACCAAAAACGGATGATCAGGGCATTTAACAAGAAGGTCAGACGACAAGAGTATCAAGTCGGGGACCTGGTAATCAAGCGCATCATTCTTCCTCAAAGTGATCCCCGGGGAAAATGGACCCCTACGTACGAAGGGCCATTTGTGGTTAAACATATCTTCTCAGGAGGAGCTATGATTCTAACCACCACGGGTGGTGACGACCTTCCTCACCCTGCCAATGCAGACATAGTAAAAAGATACTACGCATGAATAAAAGACCCGCTAGGTTGACACACCTAGGCAAAAATAAGGGCTTCCCGAAGAACCAAAAGGGTTCGGGCAAAAATAAGGGATGAAATGAAAAGATCTGTACACCCGGCAAGTCGAAAACCTGAAAAGGCGGCTTGGACAAAAATGGGTATCCCGGTGGACTGAAAACCCGAAAGGGCGGTCCAGGCAAAAGTTGGGGATAAAGCGTAATACTATGTCTCATTGGATCACCTTGCATCCAGAATTCGGCGTCAACTACCGGGCTCAGATGACTCCAATCAATCAGCTTCATCTTCAACTAAGCAGCAGAGTGATGAGACGCTTGAAGACATAAAGGCGATAGCGGAGTTGGAACCCAGTGGGATTATTTTTCACATAGCTGTTTTGTTTCCTTTTCACAAAATTGTATAAACTCTATTTTGCTCGGCGGCGTTCTCTTACTAGGACGTCAGCCTATTGTACAAAAACGCCTATTTACAGGCAAATTTCAAAATCAATACAAGTTCAATTTTTCAGACAAATTATCCATTGTTTTTCCTTTTTCTGTTTTGTTTTGTGAAGAACGTCCAATGTTCATTTTTGATATATGTGTTTGACATTAATTGTTAATCATGAATATTTGCATGCGAAACAAAGGACTAATTACAGATGACATCAGAAACAGGGGCAATAAAGAATTGTCTAAGCAATCTAGTTGCTCTGTCCACCAAGGTACTATGGTAGGTTCGGCTGAAGAATGTAACCAAGTTATCTCAACTCCCCACAGAGTAAGACAAGATTCAGCAATACTCTCCCCAGGAAGAGCTGGTCTCCCGTCAGCCCCGAAAAGGCACTTTGTTCCCCTAGCAAGTCAGCGATACTCTCCCCAAGCAGAGTTAGTTTACTATCAGCCTTAAGGAAGTTGGGTATCCCTAGAAGATCTCAACATTCCCCAGCGGAGTATAGACATTCCTAAGCAAGCATCCCCGACAGTCTTAATATAAGATTGTTCCCCGGCGGAATACAAATACCTTAGTGGAACCATTCCCCCGTACAGTCTGAAGAGTTTCCCCAGGAAAGTTGAATCATCCTCCCCAGTAAATTCTGGAAGCTTATCCCCTGCAGAGTACGAACGTCTCTCCCCAACTTTATTCAAAGGTTATTTCCCCACCAGGGTATAACTGGGTTATCCTCAGCTAATTACCACAGAGAGATCATCCTCGGCAAAGTTCTTCCTATCCCCAGCAGAGTTCATCAAATTCCCCAAAATAACTTATCAGTGGAATCCCTAGCGGAGTTCTCATCAAAACCTCAACAAAGTATCTCTTCCCACAGAGTAATTCCCCGCAGAGTAATCTCTCCAACAAGTTTATTCCCCAACGGAGTCATCATCCCTAGCGGAAACGAAGAACTCCACTCTTCAACATCAGCCCAGGATTCCAAAAACTCTCGGCAGTCGTCAAAGATTTATTTTCCTAGACAAAAATACATTCATCACATTATCATACACCATGACGCATGCATATACGCATCATACAACACTATCTCACTTTGAGCATCATGACATCATGCATTTCATTCATCATGACATTGCATACAACTAATGTTTTTCCTTTTCAGGAAAAGGTCAATCCAAAGATGATTACTATCAACTATCGCAATTCCGGATTCGATACCTGTATCTAGCCAGGGCATATCTATGAGTGATTGAATATAGATTCGATACCTGTATCCAGCCAGGGCATATCTGCATGAAGATTTCCAGATTCGATACCTGCATCCAGCCAGGGCATATCTGTAGACGACAATTTCCAGATTCGATACCTGTATCCAGCCAGGGCATATCTGTAGACGACAATTTCCAGATTCGATACCTGTATCCAGCCAGGGCATATCTGTAGACGATCAATTTCCAGATTCGATACGTGTACCCAGCCAGGGCATATCTGTAGACGACAACTTCCAGATTCGATACCTGTACCCAGCCAGGGCATATCTGAAGACGACTAATTCCATATTCGATTCCTGTATCTAGCCAGGGCACATATGTGAGCAACTAATTAATGATTCGATACCTGTACCTAGCCAGGGCATATCTGCATGAAGAGACTGAAGATCAACACCTGTAGCAGGCCAGGAAACCATCTTCCTTTCTCAAAGTACGCAAGTTCTCGCTAAGGAATCTCTTACGCGATCAACACTTCCAAATGGCATCTATAAGCCCATTCCCGACAAGATTCTGTCACACCTCCAGATGGCATCTATAAGCCCATCCTCCTATCCATCCTATCTCCAAATGGCATCTATAAGCCCATTCCTAACATCACATTGCTGATACTCCACTATGCGAGTGCAAATTTCTGGGCACTCTAGTGTCCAATCTCCTTTTACCCTCGAGTCGCGAAAGGCAAACTTGCCAATCTAACTCTTCAGGTTCAAGAAGATTGAACAGGGTCAACTGTTGTACCCCAAAATTTGCCCTCCCATTTTCATCAATTTTTTCTCACCACAAGACCCTTGGAGCTCAAGATCAAGTTAGGGTTTACTCTGCTCAAGACTCTTCCTTGCACTGTTGACCCAAATTAGGGTTTGAGTTTGCACAAAGATGTTTTGACCTAAAAGGCCCAAAATGACTTTCATGCTTCATGTTGAACTCACAAGTTTGTCCATACCAAGTTTCAAGCCTTGATTCCAATCTTTGCCCAGTCAATTGGACAGTTGACCTAGAAATCAGTTATATTGGGAAAAAGTCAACTGTGGTCAATTGACAGTCAAACCTCATGATTTTTGACCCACATCAACATTATGAACTCATATGGACCATTTGATCAAGTTTGGATCACAAATCCACAAGAAATTTGATCAGATCACCAAAAGGGCAAAATGGTCATTTTTAGGGTTTTGACTGCACAAAGGCAATTTTTGACTGTTTGACCTAGACAATGGCAAATCAAGCTCACATATGGACTCAAGGACTCAATGGCATGGTATTGATACATTCAACAAGTTCAAAAGAGCCCAAATGCACAAGATTGACAGATGAATTTTCCAGTCAACTGAGCAAAATTTGACTGTATACTGAAAAGTCAAACTTTGACTTTTTGGTCAAAATCAAGTGTCAAGATTCATTTTTCATCAAAACATGTCAAATCATGAAACTTGTTCATCAAGAAACCAAGAATTACAAATTAGGGTTTGAAATGAAGAAATTTCATAACTTAGAAATTTTCTAAGTTATGAAATTTCCTAATTTTTTCCTAACTTTGTCCCATCTTTTCATCAAGATACATTTGGATTCAAACAAAACTCAAAACATGAAAGTTATAGTCCATTGCAAAATCTACAACTTTTATTCACAAAGTTTCCTCAAAAGAAGCTTGTAGCTCAAGTTATGATTTTTGGAACAAGGGTGCAAAACATTCTTAACTTAGAAAATTTTTGACCTATTCTAGGCAGGATTTTTGCCCAACTTCATGGCCACTTTTCACATGCTTCCACTTGGAATTTCAACTGGCATTACAAAGATGGATTGTAGTACACATTCAAAGCTTTCCAAATTGTCCAAGAACTTCTCAAACACCCTTGTGGTTAGGGATAATCAAATTTGTCAATATGGGCATAAGTCACTTTGTTCATGAGCCTATTACATGTTCATAACTTTGCATTTTCAAACTCATCATGGTTCAAGCTAGGTTACAGGCCTTTAATACCTTTCTTACTCAATAATTCAATGATAAACCATTGTACCAAGATGTTATTTTATGCATTTGGTCATTACATGAAGGATTAGTCCATAATTAGAAAAAGCATTTTAGCCATTTTGATAAAGTCACACTTTATGTCAAGTTTACAATCTAAGAAGTACAAAGCAAATCTCTGAGGCACAAATGTGTGGATATATCCCACTGATCAAGAACAAACTTTGCAGCATGTTTAGGGGGCCTGCATAAGCTTGTAACCCAACTTGGCATTTTTGACTTAAGAAAGAAGAAACTTGGCAAAACTGAACACAACACACATTCCTGTCAAGAGAAGCCTAAACAAACTTCATGAGCACTTTCCAAACATCAAACCAAGTATGAAACACGACCAAACCATCTCTCAAACCTCCATGTACAGAAAAACACAGTTTTGTGGCAAAATAGGGCATAGGCTGCAGTTTGAATCCCACAGTCCATTCCTATCGTGCGTTTTGGCTGAAACCTTTTCAAACACACTCCCTAACAACCATTGAAGCTATTCCAAGCATTGAACTGGAACTGTAACAGCCATAGCCAAGTGTGCCATTTTCATTTTTTATCTGTGCAGGTTGACTTTTGTAGCTTGATTCAGAAGGATTCAGAGCAAGCCAAACATAGAGGAAGCATCCCTGGACCTCAAGCAAGTTGTACAAGTCCTCACACTGCATTGGAAGTACCTCCATTGTTGCACACGATTCAAGCTGAATAGGTAAGTTTTTGAACTTCTATCTCTCTATCCAGGCATATCTAGGCTTAGGTTTGTGAAGAAGTTATGTCCTACTCATGGCCCTGAATCCACCCATATCATTACTTTTCATTTATATTGTGTGTGTTAAGAGAATTTGGAACCTGAACATTAGAAAAAAGTTAGGTCAGGAATTGGGGGAGAAGAAATTCTCTCTCATTTCTGAGAGTTAGATCAACTTCTTTATATGTTTAGAATCGTGACATGATGCTCTATAACATTGATGTTATAAGTTTTTGTTGAAAGTCAAAGAATCAGGGTGTTTGAATCAAGCAAGGAAACGCGCGTTTTTTTGAAACAGAAGTGGCTGGAGGTTGAAGAAGCCTCTTTGGGCTGGGCCTGTTTTGTTTTTTTCATTTACACCACTTTATTTCACATACACCCCCTTGGCCCATTGTGTGTTATTTTTATCATTTTTGATTTTTTTTCTTTTTGTTTCTGACTTGTTTATTTTTTGTCAAAACATAAAAAATATTAAAAATATTTTTCAACCATTTTTGCATTTTATTTGGATTTTATTTGTTTTATTTGAATTTATACATTATAAATAACATATATATACTTTTATTAAAATAACTAAAAATAATACAAATATATTTTTATTTTCTGATTTTATTTTATTTTATCTTTTGAAAACATTTTCCAAAAAATATACTTTTTTTTGTAAATAATAAATATTTTTATTTTTGTACATATTTAATATATTTAGTAAATAATATAAATACTTATATATTTAGAATATTTAGGATAAAAAACATAAAAATAATACATTTTTATTTTTATTAATATTCGACCTCAAAAAACACTTTTTTACAACATACTTCTCTTTTATTTATTTTTTGTATATAATTAATAAATATTGCAAATGATAAATAATAAATACTTTTTATTTAGCAAAATTAGGGTTTTGCCCTAAAAACACAAAATATCCAAAATTGATCCCTTTTTTTTGTTTATATTTCACATGAAAAAATACTTTTACATACATATAAAAATCTTTTTTGCATCTTGCATATTTATTGTATTTTATTTAATTATTGTACAATTTTAATCTTTGTATATTCAATTTGGATGTAATAGCTTAGATTTTAATTTCTTGCTAAATATCCTCATTTGAACATTTGTACCCCCCATCCCATAATTTTGTTGTAATAATTTAGGATTTTATTTTTCGCATTTAAAAGCTTTCTAAAATATGCCATGATAGACTTAGGGTTTTGTATGCAAATCAAAAATAACCAATAGTTTGACCTAATTCAAAGACAAAAAAAGCATGAAAATGAACAACACCAATCACACTTGCACCCCTAGGGTTACTCCACTTGTTGCCTTCAATAATGGGCCATGTTGCATGTTAGGTGTTTTTGGCAAAACAAAACAATATCAAATGATCATAGTCCCTCGATGACGCTTTCGAAAGTTTCCTAAAAAATGATCAAGTCTCTTAAAGGAAAAATTGCCCAAAGACACTTGGCACCATTGCAATCATGGTCTAAACGATGACCCGCGCCCGTCCCGTTAACATCCTAACACAAGATTGTCCACCAAATACAATGGTGGAACAAAATTGTTAAAAGGGTTAAAACAAAGGAAAGATCTTTGAGTAAATTTTAGGGGTAGACAACTCTTAGTTACTTGCCAACTTGCAAAACAAATCCTTGCCATTTTTCAAAACACACATCACAACACACTTTCAAAACAACTTTCAAAAAACATTGAAAACTTTTCAAAAGATAAGTACACCTTTGTATACATTCAAACATGGATCATTACAAAGGTTGTCACAACAAATGGCCTTTTTTCAAAACATTTTCAAACCCACACACAAAGCACCATTTCAAACAATTGAAAATACAAGGCAAGTGATCTAAGCAAGTAACTAAGAGCCCATGGATAACCATGGATAGAAAGGGTGCTAATACCTTCCCTTTCTATAATCTACTCCCCGAACCCAAGAAAACATCTCAAAGGTTTTTGCTGTGATTTTTAACCTTTCCTTAGGATAAAATAAAAAGTCGGTGGCGACTCTTGCTCAACCGAAACATTTGCGAAAACAAACGCAAAACTCAAGTCAGTTCTCCCACCGTATCACACATGGGTATCTAACATCTTTCCGCACTTCAACAGGGGTAACCCTATTCTCTCTTGTGTATGGCATGGAAGAAGTGCTCCCCGTTGAGGTTGAGATTACCTCTTTACGTGTGGTGATGGAAACCAATTTGTCAGAAGCTGAATGGGTCCATAATAGGTTTGACCAGTTGAATTTGATTGAAGAGAAGAGAATGACGACCTTGTGTCATGGTTATTTAAATTAGAAGACAATGAAGAAAGCTTTTGATAAGAAGGTCAAACCTCGTGAATTCAGAGAAGGCGACCTCGTGCTCAGGAAGATCATGTCTTTTAACGTTGATTCTAGGGGCAAGTGGGATCCCAATTTTGAAGGCCTATATGTTGTCAAGAAAGCCTTCTCTGGCGGTGCATTTATTCTTGAAACAACGGATGGCGAGGAGTACCACGTCCTTTGAATGTTGATGCAATCAAGAAATACTTCGCCTAGAGAAATAAAAGAACAGCTCGCTAAGTCGAAAACCCGAAAGGGTGGCTTAGGCAAAAAATAGCGTCTCGGTAGGCTGAAAACCTAAAAGGGCGGTCTAGGAAAAAGTAAGAGACATAAACAGAATAAATTATCCCGCTAGGTTGAAAACCCGCAAGGGAAACTTAGGCAAAAGTTAGGGATTTCTTGGCAAGTAACTGCGTCAGACAAGACTTGATCAATGAAGCAACAATCTTCTTGGATCCTCACCACGCTTCAACAGAAGTCGTTGCTCAGGAATTCAAAGTTGTTAGGGAGAATAGTTGTCATTATATTCCAATGTATATTTTCCAATATATTACCATTTTTCAAACTTTGTAATCATCTATGGAGTCTTGCCATTCACGAACTACCATCCTATTAATAAAGTTTGAGCTTTTATCCAATTGTTTGCAATTCTTATTTTATTCAGCTTACAAAGACTTCATTTATTATTGATAGTAATTTTCAAAGCGAACAAATTAAATAACAAAATTTGTTTTTTGAAAAAAAATTGCAAATTACTTCTTGCTTTAGATTTTGTGACTCAAGGAGAACAAAAATAGTGACTCCAAGGATGGACGAACTCTGAAATTTTGGAAGTATAAATTCCCCAAGAAGGCTCCCAGGTCACTTTTGCTGGTATGAGTGATCTTCTTGTGCTTCTCAGATAATTGAAGATGATACCAATTGATGTGTGGTGCGGTGTTGGGTTTGTGATCATGTTTTCCTCAGTCAGGTCTTGGTTCATTTTAACTTCAGGTTTGCATGGTATGAAGTCTATATCCTAGATTCCCCAATAAGGTCTTCACTCATGTGACAGAAGTATTTTCCTCTTTGTGTGCTGAGATGAAATCATTTGCAAAACATCGCCCTTTGCAGTGCTAGCATTTTTGACGTTGTTTGTTTTCCAGGCAACCATACAAGGGCAATATCTTTTCTAAGAAGTGTTGAAACAGTTGTCAACTTTTTGGGTTGTCTCCTGCCAAGTGTTGGGTTTGAATTAAAATTCCCATAATTTTGACTTCTTGCTGTATTGTTTGACTTCTTAAATCTCCAAGAAAAGTCGAGATAATGGGTCTCTCTGAAAATGGCTACCCCCATGAGGTTTCACAATTTCTCCCCAAAGAAGTTGGTGTAATCATCACTCTCAGTATTGTAGAATGTATCTTGGGTTCCCCTAGACGATGTAGTGTTTCCCTCCCTAATGAAATCAGTATGAAATCTTCAGTTGATATCTCGACAATGTGGTTTTCATCTACCCATTGAAATCAGTATTGCAATCCCCAGTAGAAGTACAGACCTTGAAACATTTGTTTTTCCCCATTAAAGTCTGTGTGATATTCCTTGGTGGAGCCTGGAGGAGGATGTTATATCCCTGTATCTGCACTGATTTATTGTTATGATTTGATTATTTTCAAATTATGTTCTTTCCCAGTGAAGTTAAGCCGCAAAATAGGAATCTGTTTCCTTAGTTGGTGCTTACTTTCTTATGAAAATTTCATCTTGGATGTAATTTAGCCGAGTATTGACTTTACCCAAGTTAGTTTTGTATGGTTACTCCCAGTGTTATAAGTCTGTTTTGTCAACATATACATTATAAAATTCATACATACATCATGCATAGTTGAATTTAGAAAATCATTTCTCATTTGCATTCATTAATATCTTGTTTGCATATTACCCTGTTTTGCAGAGTTATGTTATCCTCTGTCCAATAGAATGTCAACCTTAAGCAGAAAGTGTATATTCTTTCGATTTCCCCCCCTGAGTTATCGCTCGTGGAAGATTTTTTGCTTTATCCTTCCTACACAACTCTTTGTCTGGATAGAAAGTGGTTCCCTCTTGAGTTTATTTCTCACGAGATGTTATTTTGGTTGACTGATTCATTCCGGTTTATTTCTGGATTGAATATATGCTCCCTAGCAAAATTATTATTTTGATTTTTGCAAGCTTTGAGCCTTGGTTTGAGAAAGTGCATTTATTTTTCCACGAGAAGACTTTATCTCCTCAGCAGGAATATATTGACGTCTCCCCAAGAAGTATTATTTCTTTCCCCAGGAAATCATTAATGCAATTCCTTCTCGTAACAGCAAGTGGAGGATCTCTTTATTTTAGCAACATGTACTTCCCCAGTAAGTCTGTCTGTTTCCAGAGAAGATTTAGATTTGGTACTACAATGAATGGTAGCCTTATCATTATGGAAGGTAGTTCGTTGTTGAGATTTGGTACTCCAATGAATGGTAGCCTTGTCATTATTGAAGGTAGTTCATTCTTGATATTTGTTACTCCAATGAATGGTAGCCTTGTCATTATAGAAGGTAGTGCGTTATTAAGATTTGTTACTCCAATGAATGGTAGCCTTATCATTATGGAAGGTAGTTCTTTGTTGAGATTTATTACTCCAATGAATGGTAGCCTTGTCATTATGGCAGGTAGTTCATTGTTGATATTTGTTACTCCAATGAATGGTAGCCTTGTCATTATGGAAGGTAGTTCGTTGTTGAGATTTATTACTCCAATGAATGGTAGCCTTTTCATTATGGAAGGTAGTTCGTTGTTGAAATTTGTTACTCCAATGAATGGTAGTCTTGTCATTATGGAAGGTAGTTCGTTGTTGAGATCTTTTTTCTGATGGATGGTAGTCTCGCTATTATGGGAGATAGTTCCTCGTTGAGATTCACATTACTCTTAAGAAGTTCTTTTGTTTCCAGTTGTGAGTACTGGTGCTAATCATTTATTACCTATCCTAATATTGGTATTTATTGGTATTATCTTACCATTTCTTTCCTTGGTAGGTCGACGTTGCTTTTTTTTGCTATCTCCTCAATAAGTGGATAGTTCAGTCATCTTTGATCACGGTTATCCTTTACTTTCTCTCCTCAATCCTTGAGTTGACGACGCCTTATCTCCTCTTTAGGCTTTACCCTAATAGAGTTGGGTCTCTTGTTTACCAATGATTTATTTTCCTGATCGGGTTTTTCTTTTGGTCCATGTTTTTATTTGCTACATTCCCAGTGGTGTCTTGTGTCATTTTTGTATTGATTAACTTTTAAATAATAAATACAATGAATGTTTTCCCTAATTGATGATATTATAGGTGAGAGCACAACATATTCCATCAAGTTGATCTATAGGTTCATGAGTTTATTTCCATGCCTTCTTCAACAAAGCTTCATTGAGATTCAAGCTTCATCATTGAATATTCTTTGGAGTAATATCATGACAAGGTATAATTTGATTCATAATGCCTCAATTTGTCAAACAAATTCAAAAGATGCAAATGTTGATTGAAGAATTTTACCTAATTGGACAAATCTTTGAGTGACTCCATATTTTGGACAAATGTTGATTGAAGAATTTTACCTAATTGGACAAATGATGCAAATGTTTCTCATATTTTGGTATTTTAGAGTGACTCCAAATAAATTCTTCTCTTTAAACGGTTATCAATAAATCACTTCAAAAGTTTCAAGAATATTTGAGGTGGAAGATGCCTAATGATGAAGAAAGAATACAAGTCCTCTAGATATGCCATCAAATTACCTTATGTGATTTCAAAAGATCATAACTTGATCAATTTTTATCTCCTTGATCCCATTATTTTTCCACAATGATCTTAAATATGTGAACTTCAACTCTTATTTTATGTGATAAGATTGTAAATGAATGAAATATTCCATAAGGATGCAAAAGATTATAGGTCATCTCATGATTTTTCACCAACTTCACCAAGTCACGACTTTATCAATTTTTAGAGTTTTTAAATAGTTCAAGTCTCAAAATGTCATTCAAAAGGTCTACTTCATGCCATCTTTTTTGGTCCAGAGAAAAGTTTAAATGGAAGGCCATGTTTGGATGCAAAACATTATAGGTCATTTTAAAGAAAAAACTTAGAATTTTTCTAAGTACAAAAAGTCAGCATTTTTTGTCAACTTTGACTCATCACAACTCTTAGATCAAACATCCATTAATTCCCATTCTTTTCACATTGTAAAGCTTGTGATCTCATATTTCTAAATCTTCAAGAATCATGCCCTAAGACTCCTTGAGTTGTGAATGCCATTGATTCAAAAATGGTACCTTGAAACTAAAGTTTCACGTCAAGTCAGAATTTGAAATTCATGTTGTGGCTTCTAAACATCAAATTAGCATGCATTTTTGGTCTAAGTATGTTTAACCAACTTAACAAAGTGGATTAGAGCCTTGAAACTCAAGGATTGAGTGAGTTTTGATGCTAAACAGGTCACACGCTCCTCATATATCAGGTTCACATGAATTCCCTCCAAGTTTCTTCATTCCACACGCTTGAGCATCCCATTTGTTTCCCTATAAATAGAGGATCATACCTCATTCATTTTCTCAAGCTTAGAGAGCCAAAATCACCCTGTCAAACTTCCTCTTGAACCCACTTTTCTGTAACTTCGAATTTGGATTTACATGTTTCCTCAATCCATTTTATTTGAAAATTCTTCATCCTTAAACCTCACCGAAGCTAACAGAAGAAGAACCAAGCTCTATGACTTCCTAAATCATGGTAGCCAAGTCAAGTTTCAGAGCTCTGACTTTGAACTTCAATAGGTAGATTCTTTCACCAATTCTCTCAAACTTTGATACTGTAATGAAGCTCTCATCATTATGATTATATTTGCAACATTTATTTTCAACATGAAGTGTGTTTTAGCCATGAATTTTCAAATCCCTTTTCAAATCTTTCCTTCCAAAATGACTGAGCTACACCTTACATAAATTTTTCGCGAAGGTACCATTGGAATCTTCTTGAAGAGACAAAGTGGATGGTATTGGTCTCGAGCTCTAATTTTTACATTTGAGAGACATGCAAATCCGTATGGTTGGAGGTTGACGATAACCAATAGGTCATCTCTCAACCAATGATAACATGCCATTTGTTTTTTTCAAAATCTGATTTAAATAATTGATTCAATGCTTTATTCATTAAAAACCATGATATGCACAGCGCGTCTGATCCATTGGATTAGCTTACTAATGCGTTTTGACTTTCACCCATTGGTCCATATATTTTTCACTTTATTTTTATTTCTGATTTTTATATTTTGATTGTTTTAAACTTCAAAAAATCATAGAAAATTTATTTCTGACTCAAAAATTATGAAAAAATTCACAAAAATATTTTCAAATATTTTATTTCTAATTTTTAATTTTTCCATAATTTTATTTTCAGATTTGACATTTTTTATGATATTTTTTGTTTTGACTTGTTTTTAATTGCTTAAAAATACTTTTTGGCATTTTTAAATTCTGAAAAAAATTCTTCAATATCATTTTCATTGTTTCTAATTTTTTGAATTTTTTAAAGAATTTTATTTAGACTTATACTATTTTTGATCTTTTTTCTACTTATTTGAGTAGTTTTAATTAACTTAAAAATATTTTCTGACTTTAAAAAAATTACTAAAAAGTCATAAAAATATTTGATTTCATTACTGATTTTTTTATAGTCTCACTTAATTTTTCTTGAGTGTTTTGAATATAGTTGCTATTTTTTCCCTTATTTCCATATTAAAAACCATTTAAAAAAACCTTTTTATTTTATTTTAAATACTATTTTATTTTTGTACATATTCTGACTATTTTGACTTTTGATCATGGACTTCATTAACATGATTGGATCTTAGGTGTTGATTTTAACTCCACCAAAATGGATGAATGATTTTAATTTTAGTTTGATTAAATTTTTATTTCAAATATTATCCCTCCCCTATTCATCTCATCTTCTTCTTATTGTGTCACATGTTGTTACAGGATGATATACATATCATTTCTCCAAACATATGACACATAAATTGCTATTTAACAGCCTCAAAATAGGTGCGACTTCTATATAAGTCCACTTATGATTGCTTAACATAGCGCTAAATTTTGTCCAGATTCAATAAATGATTATTCGTGGCCCAAACCCATGTTTATAAGCCCAAGTATGTTAATTTGAATCCTTTGATCCAATAACCCTGAGATTCATTATTAGGAGGCTTTGGTCTTATCAATCCTCTAATGAATTTTCATAAACTTTGGTCAAAGTGAATCAGTTGAACAACATTGGTCTTTTATTGTTACTTTGAGATTTTGAAGATGAATGATATACTTGACAAAAAGCAAATGAAACTTGTTATTGAGAGGCTTTGATTTTATTAATCCTCTAATGAGTTTTAAATGTAAGTTTCAAGATGGTCTTTCAGCTAACTACTAATTCATTAACATTTGACTTTTATTTTATGCCCTCTTATTTTATGATTTTATTTTATGCCTTTACTTTAAGCACATTTATTTTAGCATTTACATTTCATGCTATTTTCATCTTTGCTCATTTGAGCATTTACTTTTATGTCATATTTATTTTGCTCCCTTGAGCTTTTCATTTTCTTTTTGAAGATACCTAATATTCAACTTGAACCATAAAAAGCTTTAATGTTACTTGGAATACTTGGCTATTATCCTTGGTATTATGGAGATTGTGGACTTCTTATACGTAAGATTAGAGACCTTGACCTACCTTGAGACCTTGTGACCTCAACTATTATTTTGTCTGGAGCTCTTGGGGTTTATCCCAAGACATTGGGTTGTTTGTTTGCTTTGTGTGCAGGTTATTGTGATTACATGTTTGTTTGTGATCTAGAATTCATCTGTGTACAGCCGTTACTCTGACCAATTTTTGTGAAGACTTATTGCAATTAAAGTTTGGTTTTATTAAGAGGTTTATTATCTTTGCTTTTTTTGTTTCCAATCCAAAGGATTGGAGTTCTACATTGATTTATTGTGTCAAGTGTTGACTTCTTGTTGGTTAGACGGTTCTTTTCCCTAGCTTTTACCTTATGCTTTAGGATAGTCCCTTCATCTCCTCCCTTCTTCTTTAATTTCAAAAAAAATATTCTTCCTCCTTTTGAAAACCCCTCTTGTTTCAAAACTTGAACAACTTTCACAATAAACTTGGACTTAGGTCCATGCATTTTCAAAATATTTTCTTAATCAAATTTTAATAAACTTAATAATACCTTAACATTTTGCGAGAAGACTAAAAGTCAATCAATCTCATTCAAACTATTTTGCCACTTTGGCCTTTTGCTTTAAAAATTTCCTCAAAATATTAGACTCTTGTCAATCCTTGTAGTAATGCGAGCTACTATACTTCTACGATATGTAGTGAAGTGAGATATTTTCCACTTGAGTGTTGAGTGAGGCTTTGTTGATTTTAAAATCCAAGCTATATCCTCTACTTTGAGATGATAAAAATTCTCCTTTATCATAATCGTGGGTAGTAAGTATGTTTTTCCAATCGGATAATACGATGATGTCTCGTCTCTTAAAATTAACCAACATACTTGTCTTTTAAAATTTTTAAAGGTGAACTACGAGTACCCTGATCCCCTATTGCACAGAAGGTGGTACGTAGGCACTAAAGGTTCATAACTGCGGCGGGTGCAAAAATCATAAAATAACATTTCTTTTCTCATCCCACAATCTATTTTTGTATACAACATTTTATAGCCAAAATAAAATTTTCAAAGAGGTTCTTGCGGAGTACCATAGATGTTTAGGATGCTAATATCTTCCCTTTGCATAACCAACCCCCGAACTTAGATTCTCTCCCCTCTCTTGTTAGGTTATTCCCTCTTTTCCCATTCCTTTGGAAACAATAAAGCGCAGTGACAATTTTTAATTTGCTATGTGTGAGTCAAGTCAATCCAATGGCTTAGTTTGAACATTTCTACCGTTACAGCTAATTTTCCCGATATCGGTATGTGAAGTCCTAAACCGAAGGGATTCGGTAATTAATTGGCATAAATATTTTATAAAAACACTTTTCTGGTTTTGATTTCCAATTTGGATATTAAATTGTTTTGTTACGAGAGTAAAAGACAGACTAAGGATAAAATCAACAGAGCGAGAGTTTGAGGTTTTAACTGGATAGTGGTGATTGAACATTAATTTTAAAAACAGCGAGAGCGCTTTAAAATTAATTGGACTCTATTTTTTTTCAAAAAATACTTTTAAATTTTAAATGACACGGCAAGAGCACTCATTTGAGTTTAATAATATGGCCTTAATCGATAGAACCAAAGTGTGAGACAAGGGTTTTTAAATTAATATTTTCCACTGAAACAATAATTTAATACTTAAAACTATGCCAATGACTTATTGAATCTCTGAAGTCGACAAACTACATACTGGTGTCCCATTATCAATTATTAGATTTTAGTCAATTCCTGTTTAAACCCCAACATCCTAATTTTATAATTAGCCTTAGCTTTACATAGTGACCCTAGATAACAGTAGTTTGACCATCAATCCTAGTGGGTTCAATATCTTTTAAAACTATGCGATTAGACTGTGCACTTGCAGTTACTACACCCAACAAACTCTCAAAGTCGCGATCAGGAATCTAAAGAAGGCCCGAATATCATTTAACCTTATCCTCTCCAGACGAGTCAACATCCATATCAGAACCTCGGTCAAACAACACTTCGAGAGGTTATCCATCTCTTTTATCCCCAGTCAGGGTATATAATAATTAAATTCCCCGGTAGAGCAATGAACGACCAATGTTCTTGAACTCTTCTACCTAAATAGAAATCGACGTTCCCCAATGGATTTTCCTCAAACAGAAAGTAGTAATCCCTATCAAGATTCAAGATACACATATTCTTCATTCCTAGCAACAGTCAGGGATTTATTTTCCCAATCAAATCTGTTGCGCGAAGTTACTAATACACTTCAACGACATCTCACATTCATACATCATATACACACATCATAGCATATGCATATAAAATGCGTACAACACACTCTTATTTATTTTGAGAATATCATTACGCAATGCATTTCATACATCATGAAATTGCATACAGTTAACTCTTTATCTTTTCAGTTAAAAATCTGCAAGCAAATTCCTCAGAGGCTACATCTGACAAATAGCTACTTAAGCAGTTTCCCTAGAAGGTCCTGTTAAAAGAGCACCTCTCCTAGATGAAGTCGGGCGTAGACATCTTCTAGCTTGGATGAAATCAGGCTTAGATTTATTTTTTATGCTCTTTTTTGGAAAATTCAAACGTAGACTCTTTCCGGTACCTTTTCTAGTTGAATTCAGGCATAGACATCTTCTAGTTCGGATGAAATAAAGCGTAGATTTTTTCTGATGCTCTTTTTGGAAAAAGTCAGATGTAGAATCTTTCTGGTATATTTTCTAGTTGAAGTCAGGTGTAGACATCTTCTAGTTCGGATGGAATCAAGCAAAGATTTATCTCAGATACTCTTTTTCGAACAGTCGGACATAGACTCTTTCCGGTACCTATCCTAGTTGAAGTCGGGCGTAGACGTTATCTAGTTCAGATGAAATCAGGCGTAGATTTATTTCTGATGCTTTTTTTGGAAAAAGTCAAACATAGAGTCTTTATGGTACCTTTTCTAGTTGAAGTCGAACGTAGACATCTTCTAGTTCAAATGAAATCAAGCGTAGATTTCTTTCTGATGCTCTTTTTTGAAAAGTCAGGCGTAGACTCTTTTCGGTACCTCTCCTAGTTGAAGTCGGGCGTAGAAATTATCTAGTTCAGATGAAATTAGACGTAGATTTCTTTCTAATGCTCTTTTTGGAAAAAGTCATACGTAGACTCTTTCATGTACCTTTTCTAGTTGAATACGAGCGTAGATGTCTTCTATTTCAGATGAAATCAAGCGTAGATTTCTTTCTGATGCTCTTTTTGGAAAAGTCAGTTGTAGACTCTTTCTGGTACATCTCCTAGTTGAAGTCGGGGGTAGACATCATCTAGTGCGGATGAAATCAAATGTAGATTTCTTTCTGATGTTCTTTTTGGAAAAGTCAGGCGTAGACTCTTTCCGGTACCTCTCCTAGCTAAAGTCGGGCGTAGACATCTTCTAGTTTGGATGAAATCATATGTAGATTTCTTTCTGATGCTCTTTTTGGAAAAAGTCAGACGTAGACTCATTCCAAATACATCTTCTAAGATGAAGTCGGGCATAGACTTAGTCTGATTTTCCTATCAATAGTTATCCCGGATGGCATCTATAAGCCTATCTGCGACGACTCCCTATCACCTCTCCAAATGGCATCTTTAAGCCCATTCCCGGTATAATCAACCAACAGTGTTACTTGGTGCACGTGTGAGTACAAATTTCTGGGCACTTAAGTGTTCAATCATCTTCTACCTCCAAATCACGAATGGCGGACATGCCAATCTAACTCTTCTTGTTTAAGAATATTGAACAGGGGCAGTTGTTGTACCCTAAAATTTTCTCTCCCATTTTCTTTAAGACATTCTTCTAAGGTTCTCAAATGTTCAAGGATGCTCAAGAGTTTATCAGACAAACTTTCCTCCTAAGCAATGGGTCCATAACTAGGGTTTTGTGTTTCTCAAGGAAGATTGGATTTCAAAGGACTCAAATGGTTTTCATGGCTCTTCATATGTCCCTAAGAATGCTCATGTCAAGTTTCAAACCTTGCATCACAAGATTGGGTAAAAAGTCAACTATGGTCAACATATAGTCAAACTTCAATATTTTTGGTCAACATAAAATTTTTGAAGTGTTATTCATCATTAGATCAAGGGTTGATCATGATTCCTCAAGTAAAGCCCTTAAATCATCAAAAGTCAAAAGTTTCCAAATTAGGGTTTCCTTAGGAGAAGTCAATTGAACTTTGAACAAGCATAACTTTCACATGCTTCATCAACCTTTCCCTAACCAAAACCCATTTTTAAGTAAATTCAATTCTCTACAACTTTGTATTTGTATGCTCAAGTCCAAAAAGTGCTTCATTTGAGAGATATGAGCCAATACAATATAGGTCATTCCAAAAATCAACAAAAAGACACTTTTTGTCAAGGCAACTTACATAAAGATAAATTCTCCAAATAAAATATATATAAATTGAAGAGGACATCTAAACCTTTCCAAAAAATCAAAGATCACCTTTAAAAGATAAAAATTGAGAGAGTTATGGCCATTGCAAGTTGGGAAGTTTTGGTAAAATGCATGAAAAGCAAAGTGAGCAAATTTGACATTTTAGACTAATGGGCCTAAGTTTTGATGTTCAAACATGTTCACAATATCTTAGAGGACCTCTAAATCCATTAATATATTTTTTATGATTTTTATTTCTTTCATTTTAATTTTTATTCATTTAAATGCAAGTAAATCAAATAAAGTATAAAATCATTGGGCCAAGGCGCATGGGCTTTTGATTTTAATCACATGGAGGCCCAAGAACACATGACACATGTAAAAACCGTGTGAGACCTATATGGAAGCATATCTTCATTATTTTGGAAAGTTTTCAATTGGTTTTTGGAAATAATTCATACCATGATGGTACAAGATTCTTGCCATGTTTGTTTGACATATTTCCTCCTCTATATAAGCATAACAAATACCAATGACAAGGACACGAAAATAGTCTCCAAACACCTCTAAAGAAATCTTAAAAAATTCAAAGGATTAGGACAAATACAAACCCTATTCTCTAGCAGTTCCCAAGCCGTTTCAAGCCTCATATCATCTTCCTGAGGTTGCCAGGAGTCAATACAAGGCCTAACTCATCGCGAATCAACACTAGAACCCTCATTGCACTAGCTCCAATTGGTAAGTTGGTGAGTTTGATTTTACAAATTTCAGCATGATTTCAATCATTGCAAGCATGCCAACATGATTCATATACATTATTTGAGTCGTTCTAAAGTCTTACATGCGAGCTTTCATGCAGAAACAACATCGTGCCATTGTTAGTGTATAAAGCTTTTGAAGCGTTGGATCTTGCAATACAGGCATTGTTAGGCCAAACTAACTACACCATGGGATTCACAGGACCTTAATTAATCAAATAAGGTCATTTTATTTTCTGTTTTGTTTGAATTTGGTAGGTTTGATTTTTACGTCGTCAGAGATTATGACTGGAACCATCGTCCAAGGTGGTTTGACCAGTGGGTGACTACGCATGGCACAATGTGATCTCCTGATTGGTCCATTCAAAAAAACAGGGACCCACTCACGCTCGCGTGTTTTTGTTTGTCTGACCTTAGTACTCATTCTATATTATATACTTTTGATTGATTAAAGCAAACGGATGTAAAGACCACCTCAGTGGTAGCGCGCTTGCCATTAAGACTCTTTGATGCCTGTACTTGAGTTCGATCCAGGAGTGGGGCATTTTTTTTCTTCATATTTTGTGATTCTTACAGGTCCAGTGCAAGCGGGCCTAGCACGCGTATTAGGCACCTCTTGTCATCACCATCAGATATTCACCAAGCCAGATCTAGCGTTCCAGATTCACAGGCGTATCATGTGACTTTTGGAACCGTCCACACTGGATCTCACGCAATACTGGGTTGTTGATTAATGGGCCTAGTGATCCTATTTTTCACACCCCTCGGTTTACTACATTCAGGCCCATCACTTCTTTTTTTATTTTTGTCCCAATTTTATTTTTTTTCAACATAATTAATATTTTTTTCTTAATTAATTTAAAATCAATTTAGGTTTAGGTTTTTTTTCTTTGATTAAATAAATTAAATCAACTAACTTTTTTTAATTAAATTAATTAAATTAATTAAATTAGTTTCTTTAGGTTTTTATTATTGAAAAATTTTTTCATTAAAAATAATTTAGTGATTTATTTTAGGCTTAAATTAATTCCCTTTTCTCAATTAAAATTAGTTAATCATTAGGATAAATTATCAATCATTTTCCATCAAACAATCTCTCTGTTTCTTCTTACATTCTCCGTGTTTTTCTTATTTTCGCATTAGTTTTTCACAAATATGTATATGTTAAGTGATGTAATATTTAATTAGGTTTATTTATATTTCCCCCAATTTTGTGGTTCTGTACCCCCTTCCTCGAAGCGTTGTAATAGCAGAGATTTTTTTTCTTTTTACTGCTTTTACTTATTACTGTATAGTAATAAGGCTTTTATGGTAAGATCTAGAAAAAATGCTAGAACACCTAATAAAGACAAATTAACTGAAAAATATCACTTTTCACACACACACCTCTAGGATAACGTCACATGTTGCTTCCGGATAAAACACTCATGTCCCTCGAATGTGGGACGCTTTAACAAAATACCCTCGGTTAAAAAGATCGTAGTCCCTCGATAACCCTTCGATGTTGCCTCGGTAAATGATCTTAGTCCCTTACGATAAATTGCTAAATAGCTCTACAAGTTTCCTTTATGACTGTAAGATGACCCGCGTGTCGTACCCCAAATTTGCCCTATCTTTTTACTTTTGTCTGGCTTTGAAATTTGCATCCCGTTTGCACCATTTTACTCAGTCATTTGCATATCCCACATCTCATGGAATCAGGCGCTTTGGTTTGAGGTATTAGGGTTGCGCCCTCTTTATGTCTAATTTTGTTTTGAAGTTCTCTTATCTGGTAAAAGGGAAATGCATATGGTTCTCGATTAGTGGATCGTGGAATGAATAATGTCATCACATTACAAGTTTGATTCTCGCTCGAATTTATCAAAGCCTGGATTAGAGTTTATTTCCCTATTTGTTGGCCAAGATGCTAGGTGTTGTACCCCAAAATTTTCCCTCCCATATTCTCCAAAGTTTGCCAAGTCAAAGCTTCAAAATTCCCCAAGGGTTGCACAGTGCAAGGGCCTCCTAACAAGTCAAAATTAGGGTTTTGGTTCTGACAAAGTAAATGAAGTTTCCAAGGGTCCAATCAAGTCTCACATGCCTATAGATATGGTCAAGCATCCTCATACCAAGTTTCAAGACTTACAGCACAAAATTGCACAGTCAAAAACCCTAATTGCACTACAGTCAACTATAGGGGCAAAATGGTCATTTGACAGTCAAAAGTTCAAATTTTTGGTCAACATCTCATTTTGAAGCCACAAACATCATTTGATCAAGGCTTGATCATGATTCTCAAAGCTTGGCTCAAAAATCATCAAGATGCAAAAGTTTCCATATTTGGACAGTTGAAAAAGTCAACTGTAAATTGACCAGGGCATAACTTTCACATGGATTATCAGAAAAATTCCATCCAAAGCTCATTTTGAAGATAAAGACATTTCCTACAACTCCTCTTCATACTTCAATTCCAAGAAATGCTCTCACAAAAAGTTATCAATTTCAACATTATAGGTCATTTTCAAAAGTCAACAAAAAAGGACTTTAAGTCAAAGGCCATAACTTGAGATTGGTAAATCAAAATGACATGGGACCAAATACATTGGTTAGAGGACTCAAAGAGCTTTCCAAAATGTCCAAGAACATGAGCAAAGCTTAAAAATTGAGAAAGTTATGCCTTGTGGAAGTTGGGAAATATTTGGATATTTTGAAAAGTCAACATTGCTTCAAATGACCTAAAATTGCTAATGGGCCTCTTTTTCTTCCACAATTCATCATCCAAGGCATGTGCACGACCATTTGGCCCAAAGGGAAGTTTTTATCATTTTTATTTTATTTATTTGAATTTTTAAATGCTAGAAATTCATTTAATTAATTAAAATATATAAAAAATACTAAACCTAGGTTTTTCAATCTTTTTATGCATGATATATACTCAATATTTCGTGCAAATCAGGTTAGGAAAGAATCAAAGGTGATTGGATGTGATTGAAGCCAAAAAGCATGAAAAAGATTTGGAAAATTATGGCTTGAAAATCAAATATCCTTTTCATTAATTCATGGATTTTTGATCAATTTCTTTGACCTAAATCATTGATACATATATATGCAAGCTAACCCTCGTGCCCTTGGACCCCCAGCTGCGCCATACATAGAAAACCACACTTGAGTTTTTTGCTAAAAAATTGAAAACTGAAAACAGAGATACAAGGCGATTCAAGGCAAAATATCCATTCTATTGGCTTGCTGAGGCTTCAAGGAAGGAGATTGAATCAATAGCATAGCCTGAAACCTTGAGAATTGGTAGATACAAGTCAAACTGTATCATTCTTTTGGCATAATCGTGTTTTAAAATTCAAGCACATTCATTGCATTTTTTTCATGGATTCTTGTTAATTAGATGATTCTGGAACTAACCACATAATTTAATTGTGTTTTTGTGCACTATACGCGATTCCACCATTGTTATCTTTTAGGTTTTTTCAAGCTTTGAATTGGGTACTTTTACATGCTGTAAAATTGGAAGTTTTCAGTACCATGACCAAACTCAGCATGATTGGATGAAGACAAATCAATCCTCGCGCCTAATTTATGTGTTACCATGGCTTAATCGTTATTATTGGATATGGCGTATTTTGAGGGGGTTCAAAACCCCCGTTAACTATCTTTGATTTTCAGGAAATAAACAAGCGAGGAAGAAGACGCTTAGGTGGCCATCACTGATTGGTTCGTTTAAAAGTTCGCGCGAAAATGAGCATTAACATTGGTTTTATTTTATATTATTTGTTGTGTATATAATATACAAATAGACAAAGCAGCATGGTTGGCAAGCGTGTACGTTGGTAATCTCCAGGACCTGGGTTCGAGCCCCAGGTCCCCACCCCCTTTCATATTATTTTTCACTTAATGTTTGTGTACAATTTCAATGCTAGGGCGCATCATACAACTCACCATCCAGCCTGCCACGCATATGCCAAGATCAATCAGAGGGCCACAGTTTGAGGAGCATGGTAAACTGCAGTCAACACCTCCACACGCTGGCACAAAAGTCAACTGGGCCATGAGTTTGATGGGCCTCAAATACTAACAAGCCCTCCACTTGGGGACAACACCCCCTAGAGTTTGTTTCCTTTACTCTTTTTATATTTTTTTTCTTTATTCTAATTAATTTCTTTTAATTATTTATAATTATTATTTTCATAATATATAAAAAACACAAAAAAATCAGAAATGCCATAAAAACAAAAAAATATATTTTATTTTAATATTTTGTAAATAAAACCTTTATTAATTAATTAGTTCTAATCTAGGGTTAACTTTAATATTTTTTTCTCAATAAAACCTAAAATTGGTAGAATTAGGGTTTGTAATAATTTTTACCCTTTTTTTTTCTTTTTCTTCACTAATAATTAAATATTATTTATTTTTGTAATTAAATTACCATGTAATTAATTAGGTTAACTTAGGTTTGACTTTAATATTTTTTTAATAAACTAAAAAACAATTAGAATTAGGGTAATCTCTCAATTTAATTTAATTTCATTAAATTCTCATAAATACAAAAAACCAAAAAAAATAATTTCTTTTTTCTTTAATTTAATTAATTTGCTAATAATTTAATTTCGTTAAAAAGGGTCCAACGCCCTCGTTTCCAATCTTATCTAATTCGCGTATTTATTTCTTTTTCTTATAATTATTTATGTACCTCTCCCAAAGCCTTGTAAATTCGGACATTTTAATTTCTCGCACTTCACCTTTATTTATTTTCTGGCAAATCGGGTTCTGGAAATTTTGGCGATGTGGACCCGCGCCTTTTGTAATAGTTTAGAACTTTACCTTTCTCGCACTTTTTTAACTGTAAATAAATGCATGCAAGAATGAATGGCCAAAAATAAAAACAAACGCGTAGCTCACTCATAACATGACAAGATAAAATAAATGAACATGACACACAAATCACACACCACCCCTAGGGTACGCCTCACTGTTGCCTTGCCTTGAAAGGTGATCGTCGAGTAGAGGATGTCTTAGTAAGTCCTCATGATCCGGGAACCTGACATGAGGGTAGCTTCTAAGGTGTCTTCCCATTGCTCTGGTGATCACCACGTCCCGAACCTCGAATTGACCCGAACACCTCCAACGGTGGTGCTACCTACCTCTCAATGGTGGGATGGCACTACTTTAAAGGACATTTACACAGACGAATTCCTTAGGGTAGGTAGGTTCTCGTAGATACTTGCTCTAATTTCAAAACAAATTCAAAAATACTTTTCACACCAACACATTTTCAAAAAGCTTTCGAAAGCATTTTTTCAAACACTCTTGAGGACTGATACAAGAGTCGAACTGGAATTTTCAAAGAAACTTTTTTTAAACCCACATTGAAAAGAAAACAAACAATTTTGAAAACACAAGTGAGCAAGTATCTAAGAGCCCATGGATAACCATGGATAGAAAGGGTGCTAACACCTTCCCTTTCTATAATCTACCTCCCGAACCGAGAGCAATCTCTATAAGGAATTTTTTTGTGCTTTTGTCCTTTCCATTTGGAGAAAATAAAAGACGGTGGCGACTCTTGCTTCCGCGATATTTCGCGAACCAGCGTTAAACAGTCAGTTCCAGATCCACCGATCACAGAACTAGCGACTCTGCTGGGGAACATATTATAAAGTGAGGTGTACCTTAGGGTAGTTCATAACTGTGTTTTCAATTGTATTGACTTGCTTGCTTTAAAATTATGGGTTGCATGGGAGTTACATAGATCCTAACCCGGATCTGGGGATACCCTGTTTAGGTAGCATAATCTGTGAGGGACCTGTCCGGCGTAGACCGACACGGGTGAAGCAGTGGCTACGTTGGTGTGGCACCTTGGTCTGTACCGATATCCCTTGTGTTGCAATGAGGAGAATATGGGTCTTCTGAGGAGTCATTAAGCACCAACAGACCTTAGAACCTTAAATGACACAACTTGGCCATTAGAACAGTAGCAGTATGCTACGCCCATTGAGGCTAAACTCTCGTGATGGTTCTGGCCGCAAGAAAAGATTGCGATGCTGGAGTTATGACCGATTGAGGGTAGTCAATGATATTGGGATCCTCTAAGAACCCGGTTACTTTGATAGGACAGGTATGAACCAACAAACTTCAAGAGGGTAATACCCAGACCCCATGCTGGCCTAAACTCTAAGGGTTTCTCTTGTGTGACTTGTGTGCCTTCGTACTTGACTACCTGCATGCTTATTGTCTGACACTCGAGTTTCTTGCAGGTTTTGTTTGTAGTCCTTAATTAGGACTCATGACATGGTTTACTAAGTTTCTTGCAGGTTTTGGTTTGCAGTCCTTAATTGGGACTCACAACAGGGTTTACCTACATTACCCCATGCATAGCATAACATCATACCATCATACCATTGCATACATCCTAACCCATTTCAAGGATCTCAAGGGCTTGTGATGCAGGTCATGGTGAATCAACTATCCCAGCAAGGGGAAAAGAGGATTTATTTTCCTCTAGCCAAGGTTGTCAGGGGCTATGACCCACTGGATATGGTGAGCCTTTGACCCTTGACGAAGGACTCTCAACAATATGCAGTTCCTTCAATCAAGCCATCGAATTCAAATTCTAACGGTTTTCTTGTTTACCCTGCGAGATCCTTGAAAACATTGCATGCATATCATACATGTCATTGCATTGCAGGTATCCCTTTTACAGGTTGCTTACCTTCTTCGCTGTTTATTTCAGCCGATCGTCATGAATCCTGAATCATCCAATGAGAAGACTATCAAGGCCCTCCAGGCTCAGAATGCCCAGTTCCAAGAGCTGATCATGAATTTGGCCCAGGGGCAACAAGATCTGAAGACCCTGCTCTTGAAAAAGAAGAAGAAGAGGACTGTTTTGTTCAGCTCTAGACGCAGATCTGGGAACACACTGCAGATTGAAGCTGAGAGGACTACTCTATCTGTTGGAGAAGGCATTCATCAGGAGGAAAGGGTTCCCAGTCCAGTGGTCTTCGACAACGAGACAAATTTCAACAACAAACAATACCCTCCTGTTGAGGACAAGTACAAACAGTTGGAAGACCGCCTGAATGCAATGGCAATTCAACAAGTGCCTGGCTTGGATTTCGGAGACTTGGGTCTAACTTCTGGTGTGGTGATCCCACACAAATTCAAAGCACCCTCTTTTGCTAAGTACGATGGGGCATCCTGTCCCAGGCTGCATCTCAGGTCTTATGTGCGGAAGATTCAACCGTATACTGTGGACAAGAACTTGTGGATCCACTTCTACCAGGAGAGTCTTTCAGGGACTCATCTCGAATGGTTCTATCAGCTGGACGGAACCAAGATTCGTAACTGGGAGGAGTTGGCTACTGCTTTTTACAAGCAGTACCAGTATAATGCCGACCTCGCTCCTACGCGTACCCAACTCCAGGGTATGTCGTTAGGATCGGGAGAAGGTTTTAAAGAATATGCGCAGAAGTGGAGGGACCTTGCTGGAAGGGTACAACCACCTCTGACTGACCGCGAGCTCGTCGACATGTTCTTAGGGACCTTGTCTGGTCCATTCTTCAACCATCTGATTGGGAACTCTTCTGCTGGGTTCACAGATCTGATCTTGACTGGGGAGAGTATTGAAGCTGGTATCAAGGCTGGGAAGATACAGAAGGATGCTTCATCGAGCACCGATAAAAAACCTTTTAAGAAGGAATCCAATGCCGTCTATGGTTCAAGGAGACAGAATAGACCAGAACACCGCCAAGCTGCCAATGCAGTGGTGATCTCAAAACCTGCTGGTGCTCTTCAACATCACAACCAACAAAAGAGCGAGAGAAGGCAGTTCACTCGGCTCAGCATGACCTTATCCCAGATATTGCCACAGTTGCTGGAGACCAAGCTGGTAACTCTAAAAGAAGCTCCGAAGAATCAAAATACAACGTCACCGAAGTATAACCCCAACGCCCACTGCGCTTATCACTCTGACAGCCCGGGGCATACTACAGATGATTGTTGGAGCTTGAAAAATAAGATCCAAGACTTGATTGACGCAAAGGAGATTGAGTTCGAGGCGCCCGAGGCTCGCAACGTGATCACTGCTCCCATGCCAAAACATGGCTAGGATAGAAAGCACTTTTTTGTTCATTTGAATTCAAGTTGTAATTTTATTTTGTTCAAACATTTACTCATGTTAAACATTGTTATTTCATTAATGCATCGCATATGTCTGTTTTGAAGCAATATATTCGTATTCACCATACGCAAATTATTTTCATATTTTTTCTGATGATCAACTCTCAATTAATAATTCTAAGCCTCTTGAGGGAGGATGACGAAAACGATACCACGATCTTTACAGTATGCTTTTGAACAGACCCCGCTGATGAGGTACATGCATTGTTTCAATTCCTAAACACTGGAGTTATAAGGATGATAATCCCTCGTCAACCCCTCTGAGCCAAATAAGTAGGAGTTTTTCTTTTCGAAAATTAAAATCCTTTATCATAACCTGGGGTAGGGTAGTTCTCTCAGTTGATCCAGGTGCATGACAAATGGCACCAAGGAGGTCCTTACAAAACAAAGAAAGACAATGATGGTTCCGAATAATCAATAAAGAAAGGCAGTCATTATATCTCAAAAATGAAAACCCAATAAGTCAAAACCTATGAAGGAGACTTACAAAACTGGGGCATCCCGCTGACTGTAATCACGAAAGAAACAGTTCAGGCAAAATTTAGGGATAATAAAATCAAAAAAAAGAGGTCCTACAAACCCTCAACAACAAAAAAGGGGGAAATGACTGCCTATTCAAATAAATTGCCAAAATCCGAACCATCATTGGAATATCAGGACAAAGACTCAAACGAGGTCTGACGTATGATCAACTGAGTTTAGGTTTGGAGAACATCACGAAGAGCGGGTGGGTACAAATAATTTGAGCCTTTATCCTTTGTTTCTTAAACCGTGAACCAGGCCACGTTATAACCCTCAAAAGTCCTAGCTGAAGCATGGGTTAGTTCGGAAGCATACTGTTACGAAAGGTATCCTGACTCCTTAAGGCCTACGGTAAATACGGAGTTGACATCACGTTTTACAAACATTCATTTGTTTTATGAAAAAAGAATGCATTTTCAAAATCTTCAAGACAGACATAGGCTTTGCATTTTTAACATAACTTTGGTTGCATATGACTTTTGTTTGAATAGCATAGAAATTCGCACGACGAATGCCTAATGAACAGAAGAACTTCTAATCAAGGGGCAGACATGATCAGGGTCTATTATCTGGGGCAGTCCAATCAAGATTCGGAGAACCTCTCAAAGGCCAAATAGCCTGGGGAAAATCTCCGCCTGAGTCACTTAGGGCACTCCAATAACGAATCTTGCCTGATCAAACACCTTCTGGTGGCATGGCAAAACACTTCTAACAGGGGCAACTCCCTACATTCTGAAAGCACGGACATAGTCGAAAAAAAATACTACGCAAAATCAAAGACCCGCTAGGCTAACATGCCTAGGCAAAAATTAGGGCTTCCCGGCGAACCAAAAGGGTTCGGGCAAAATGAAGGGATGAAATATGAAAAAAATCTGTACACCCGGCAAGTCGAAAACCTGAAAAGGCGGCTTGGGCAAAAATGGGTATCCCGTTGGACTGAAAACCCGAAAGGGCGGTCCAGGAAAAAGTTAGGGATTAAAGCGTACGACTATGTCCCGGCATCTCGCCACTTGCCTACCAGAAGATTTGTCAGTTACCCCCACAGGTATCCTCTCACACATCAGAAACAGGGGCAATAAAGAGTTGTCTAAGCAATCTAATTGTTCTGTCCTCCAAGGTATCAAGGTAAGTTCCGTTGAAGAACATAACCAATACAGTTCAATACTTCCCCAGGAGAGTCTAATCCAGTTTCCCCAAGAAAGTGGGGATCCATCTCTCCAAGCAGTAAGCTTATCCCCAGTAGATTCTGGAAGCTTATCCTCGCAGAGCACGAACGCGTCGCCCGGCTTTATTCAAAGAGTTATTTCCTTACCAGGATATAACTGGGTTATCCTCAGCCAAAAGCCACAGAAAGAGCATCCTCGATACAGTCTTCTTATCCCCAGCGAAGTCTATTAACACTTCCAGCACAACAAGGGTATCCCCAGCAAGTTATTATCAACATTTCAGCAAAGTACCTCTCTCCCCACAGAGTGTTGCTTCCCGGAAAATTGCTAGGGTATCTTTTTCCCCGCAGAGTAATCCATTCGCCAAGTTTATTCCCCAATGGAGTTATCTTCTCCTACCGGTATTCTTGCAACTATCATCCCCAGCGGAAGCAAAATCTATTCTTCAACATCAGCCCAGGAGTGATTTCCCGGCACCCGTCAAGGATTTATTTTCCTAAGACGAAAAAAATACATACATAAACATCGCACTTCCCTACATCATAGCATGCATATACGCATCATATCTTACAAATCTCATTTATGTTTAGAACATCATTGCTTGATCCATATCACGCATTGCATATGACTGACCTTTACCTTTCAGGAAATATTCAGTTAAGTTCTCAATCATATTTCAAGACCTAGACCGGTTCAGTTAAATCGACTCCAAAGATTTCTCTGTTTCCTATCCAGTCAAAGGCCTTCTCTGGTCTAGTTAAACCGACTCCTAAAGGTTTTTCTTTTGAAGACTCAGTTGAAGACTCCAAGACCTTGTCTGGTTCAGTTA
Organism: Vicia faba; assembly: GCA_948472305.1. Taxonomy (NCBI): domain Eukaryota; kingdom Viridiplantae; phylum Streptophyta; class Magnoliopsida; order Fabales; family Fabaceae; genus Vicia; species Vicia faba. The sequence goes on along the minus strand of OX451738.1, from coordinate 510,348,356 downwards.
AATCGACTCCCAAAGATTTTCCTGGTTATTATCCAGCCAAAGGCCTTCTCTGGTCTAGTTAAACCGACTCCTAAAGGTTTTTCTTTTGAAAACTCAGTTGAAGACTCCAAGACCTTGTCTGGTTCAGTTAAATCGACTCCCAAAGATTTTCCTGGTTATTATCCAATCAAAGGCCTTCTCTGGTCTAGTTAAACCGACTCCTAAAGATTTTTCTTTTGAAGACTCAGTTGAAGACTCCAAGACCTTGTCTGGTTCAGTTAAATCGACTCCCAAAGATTTTCCTGGTTATTATCCAGTCAAAGGCCTTCTCTGGTCCAGTTAAACCGACTCCTAAAGGTTTTTCTTTTGAAGACTCAGTTGAAGACTCCAATACCTTGTCTGGTTCAGTTAAATCGACTCCCAAAGATTTTCCTGGTTATTATCCATACAAAGGCTTTCTCTGGTCTAGTTAAACCGACTCCTAAAGGTTTTTCTTTTGAAGACTCAGTTGAAGACTCCAAGACCTTGTCTGGTTCAGTTAAATCGACTCCCAAAGATTTTCCTGGTTATTATCCAGTCAAAGGCCTTCTCTGGTCCAGTTAAACCGACTCCTAAAGGTTTTTCTTTTGAAGACTCAGTTGAAGACTCCAAGACCTTGTCTGGTTCAGTTAAATTGACTCCCAAAGATTTTCCTGGTTATTATCCAGTCAAAGGCTTTCTCTGGTCTAGTTAAACCGACTCCTAAAGGTTTTTCTTTTGAAGACTCAGTAGAAGATATCCAAGATTCTCTCAATGATTGCTATTGAGGTTGTAGTCGCCTATGGTTCTCTCCCCGATACTGCAGAGGTGGTAATCCCAGATTTCGCTCAATGATTGTTGTTGAAGTGAAGTTATCCAAGATTCTCTCAATGATTGCTATTGAGGTTGTAGTCGCATATGGTTCTCTCCCTGATACTGCGGAGGTGGTAATCCCAGATTTCGCTCAATGATTGCTGTTGAAGTTGAAGTTATCCAAGATTCTCTCAATGATTGTTATTGAGGTTGTAGTCGCCTATGGTTCTCTCCCCGATACTGTGGAGGTGGTAATCCCAGATTTCGCTCAATGATTGTTGTTGAAGTGAAGTTATCCAAGATTCTCTCAATGATTGCTATTGAAGTTGTAGTCGTCTATGGTTCTCTCCCCGATACTGCGGAGGTGGTAATCCCAAGATTCGCTCAACGATTGCTGTTGAAGTTGAAGTTATCCAAGATTCTCTCAATGATTGCTGTTGAGGTTGAAGTCGCCTATGGTTCTCTCCCCGATCCTGTGGAGGTAGTAATCATCCCCAGATTCTCTCAGCGATACTGTTGAGGTTGAAGTCATTCAAGGTTCTCTCACCGTTCCTGCTGAGGTAGTAACCATCCCTGGATCATTCATCACCGTTTGAAGCTCCAGATTTAGCTCCTGTAACCAGTCAGGACACATCTATACAAAGAGTTTAATGACCAGCTCCTGTAACAGGCCAGGTAATCATTTTTCTTTTGCAGGTACGCAGGTTCTCGCTAAGGAATCTCTTACGCGATCAACATCCAGATGGCATCTATAAGCCCATCCACTCTCCATCATCTCTTAGCATGGCACCTATAAGCCCATCATTCTATCAATCAATCTCCAAATGGCATCTGTAAGCCCATTCACCATCACACTGCTACTATGTGAGCGCAAATTTCTGGGCACTCTAGTGTTCAATCGTCTTCCACCTTCGGATTACGAAAGGCACGTCAGCCAATCTGCATCCTCAGGTCTAAGAAAATTGAACAGGGGCAACTGTTGTACCCCAAAATTTTCCCTCCCATATTCTCCAAAGTTTGCCAAGTCAAAGCTTCAAAATTCCCTAAGGGTTGCACAGTGCAAGGGCCTCCTAACAAGTCAAAATTAAGGTTTTGGTTCTGACAAAGTAAATGAAGTTTCCAAGGGTCCAATCAAGTCCCACATGCCTATAGATATGGTCAAGCATCCTCATACCAAGTTTCAAGACTTACAGCACAAAATTGCACAGTCAAAAACCCTAATTGCACTACAGTCAACTGTAGGGGCAAAATGGTCATTTGACAGTCAAAAGTTCAAATTTTTGGTCAACATCTCATTTTGAAGCCACAAACATCATTTGATCAAGGCTTGATCATGATTCTCAAAGCTTGGCTCAAAAATCATCAAGATGCAAAAGTTTCCATATTTGGATAGTTGAAAAAGTCAACTGTAAATTGACCAAGGCATAACTTTCACATGGATTATCAGAAAAATTCCATCCAAAGCTCATTTTGAAGCTAAAGCCATTTCCTACAACTCCTCTTCATACTTCAAGTCCAAGAAATTCTCTCACAAAAAGTTATCAATTTCAACATTATAGGTCATTTTCAAAAGTCAACAAAAAAGGACTTTAAGTCAAAGGCCATAACTTGAGATTGGTAACTCAAAATGACATGGGACCAACGGCATTGGTTAGAGGACTCAAAGACCTTTCCAAAATGTCCAAGAACATGAGCAATGCTTAAAAATTGAGCAAGTTATGCCTTGTGGAAGTTGAGAAATTTTTGGATATTTTGAAAAGTCAACATTGCTTCAAATGACCTAAAATTGCTAATGGGCCTCTTTTTCTTCCACAATTCATCATCCAAGGCATGTGCACGACCATTTGGCTCAAAGGGAAGTTTTTATCATTTTTATTTTATTTATTTGAATTTTTAAATGCTAGAAATTCATTTAATTAATTAAAATATATAAAAAATACTAAACCTAGGTTTTTCAATCTTTTTATGCATGATATATACTCAATATTTCGTGCAAATCAGGTTAGGAAAGAATCAAAGGTGATTGGATGTGATTGAAGCCAAAAAGCATGAAAAAGATTTGGAAAATTATGGCTTGAAAATCAAATATCCTTTTCATTAATTCATGGATTTTTGATCAATTTCTTTGACCTAAATCATTGATACATATATATATGCAAGCTAACCCTCGTGCCCTTGGACCCCCAGCTGCGCCATACATAGAAAACCACACTTGAGTTTTTTGCTAAAAAATTGAAAACTGAAAACAGAGATACAAGGCGATTCAAGGCAAAATATCCATTATATTGGCTTGCTGAGGCTTCAAGGAAGGAGATTGAATGAATAACATAGCCTGAAACCTTGAGAATTGGTAGATACAAGTCAAACTGTATCATTCTTTTGGCATAATCGTGTTTTAAAATTCAAGCACATTCATTGCATTTTTTTCATGGATTCTTGTTAATTAGATGATTCTGGAACTAACCACATAATTTAATTGTGTTTTTGTGCACTATACGCGATTCCACCATTGTTATCTTTTAGGTTTTTTCAAGCTTTGAATTGGGTACTTTTACATGCTGTAAAATTGGAAGTTTTCAGTACCATGACCAAACTCAGCATGATTGGACGAAGACAAATCAATCCTCGCGCCTAATTTATGTGTTACCATGGCTTAATCATTATTATTGGATATGGCGTATTTTGAGGGGGTTCAAAACCCCCGTTAACTATCTTTGATTTTCAGGAAATAAACAAGCGAGGAAGAAGACGCTTAGGTGGCCATCACTGATTGGTTCGTTTAAAAGTTCGCGCGAAAAGGAGCATTAACATTGGTTTTATTTTATATTGTTTGTTGTGTATATAATATACAAATAGACAAAGCAGCATGGTTGGCAAGCGTGTACGTTGGTAATCTCTAGGACCTGGGTTCGAGCCCCAGGTCCCCACCCCCTTTCATAATATTTTTCACTTAATGTTTGTGTACAATTTCAATGCTAGGGCGCATCATACAACTCACCATCCAGCCTGCCACGCATATGCCAAGATCAATCAGAGGGCCACAGTTTGAGGAGCATGGTAAACTACAGTCAACACCTCCACACGCTGGCACAAAAGTCAACTGGGCCATGAGTTTGATGGGCCTCAAATACTAACAAGCCCTCCACTTGGGGACAGCACCCCCTAGAGTTTGTTTCCTTTACTCTTTTTATATTTTTTTTCTCTTTATTCTAATTAATTTCTTTTAATTCTTTATAATTATTATTTTCATAATATATAAAAAACACAAAAAAATCAGAAATGCCATAAAAACAAAAAAATATATTTTATTTTAATATTTTGTAAATAAAACCTTTATTAATTAATTAGTTCTAATCTAGGGTTAACTTTAATATTTTTTTCTCAATAAAACCTAAAATTGGTAGAATTAGGGTTTGTAATAATTTTTACCCTTTTTTTTCTTCTTTTTCTTCACTAATAATTAAATATTATTTATTTTTGTAATTAAATTACCATGTAATTAATTAGGTTAACTTAGGTTTGACTTTAATATTTTTTTAATAAACTAAAAAACAATTAGAATTAGGGTAATCTCTCAATTTAATTTAATTTCATTAAATTCTCATAAATACAAAAAACCAAAAAAATAATTTCTTTTTTCTTTAATTTAATTAATTTGCTAATAATTTAATTTCGTTAAAAAGGGTCCAACGCCCTCGTTTCCAATCTTATCTAATTCGCGTATTTATTTCTTTTTCTTATAATTATTTATGTACCTCTCCCAAAGCCTTGTAAATTCGGACATTTTAATTTCTCGCACTTCACCTTTATTTATTTTCTGGCAAATCGGGTTCTGGAAATTTTGGCGATGTGGACCCGCGCCTTTTGTAATAGTTTAGAACTTTACCTTTCTCACACTTTTTTAACTGTAAATAAATGCATGCAAGAATGAATGGCCAAAAATAAAAACAAACGCGTAGCTCACTCATAACATGACAAGATAAAATAAATGAACATGACACACAAATCACACACCACCCCTAGGGTACGCCTCACTGTTGCCTTGCCTCGAAAGGTGATCGTCGAGTAGAGGATGTCTTAGTAAGTCCTCATGATCCGGGAACCTGGCATGAGGGTAGCTTCTAAGATGTCTTCCCATTGCTCTGGTGATCACCACGTCCCGAACCTCGAATTGACCCGAACACCTCCAACGGTGGTGCTACCTACCTCTCAATGGTGGGATGGCACTACTTTAAAGGACATTTACACAGACGAATTCCTTAGGGTAGGTAGGTTCTCGTAGATACTTGCTCTAATTTCAAAACAAATTCAAAAATACTTTTCACACCAACACATTTTCAAAAAGCTTTCGAAAGCATTTTTTCAAACACTCTTGAGGACTGATACAAGAGTCGAACTGGAATTTTCAAAGAAACTTTTTTTAAACCCACATTGAAAAGCAAACAAACAATTTTTAAAACACAAGTGAGCAAGTATCTAAGAGCCCATGGATAACCATGGATAGAAAGGGTGCTAACACCTTCCCTTTCTATAATCTACCTCCCGAACCGAGAGCAATCTCTATAAGGAATTTTTCTGTGCTTTTGTCCTTTCCATTTGGAGAAAATAAAAGACGGTGGCGACTCTTGCTTCCGCGACATTTCGCGAACCAGCGTTAAACAGTCAGTTCCAGATCCACCGATCACACTAGGGTTTTTGGATCCCTAGTTTCTGTGAAGATGTTTCTTTCGCCTGTCTCAAAGATGGCTCAAAGTTCAGTGCATTAGGTCAAGGAGTTCATCTCCTCTCATTTCAAGCCTTCTTCTTAAAAGTTTCCAAGTCACTGATTCGAGAGTTTGAAGTTTAAGTTGACGACTGTGGAGTTTGGGCACAAGAAATAAGGTTGGGGGTTCATGACCATCAAGACATGTTTTGGTTGCTTAAGTTACAAGTTACTTGTGATGTGAGTCTCAAAGTTAAAGTTCTGTTTAAAAGTGCAAGTTTGGTTCAGGCGTGATATGAAGATTAAGGTTTAAGTGACCGTTGTTTTGGGTTCGAATTAACCAAGGGGAATTAAATTCTTAAGCATTTATTTTGTGCAAGAGTTTGATTGGAGTCTGGAAGATAAGGCGCATGATTGTTTGAAATACAAGTTACAACAGTTGTTCGCGATTTCTTGAAGTTTAAGTTACAAAGTCAAAGTGTGCATTCAAATTATTCAAGGGAGAATTTCAAAATTCAAACAAGATTCAAGAGTTATTCAATTTCTATACAACAAAGTTTTTCATTAATAAAATTCATTCAAGTTTGTGCATTACATTTTGGGACAAGTTACAAAGCATGTTATGAGTGAGAAATCACAAGTCATAATCGTTGTTTACAAAGCAAAAAGGAATTAAATGTTCTTCTTCAATTTTTGTTGCTTCCTCTTCAAGAGAATCGTTCACGTTCTTTGCTAGCCTCCGCCTTTTCATCTTACAACCCCGCTTTTCATCCAATACTCGTGCTCATGAAACAAGGAAAATAGAAAATTAGCCAGCAATTAACGTATGAAAAATTCCAAAGCAAGAATTAATGGTTAAAAGAAATCTTCATTTCATCATGAGGGTTTGTATTTGGAATCAGATTAAAAGGGATCTATTTTTAATCATAGGCCATTTTCTCCCAATTGCAAATCACAAAAAGTTGCCCTTTTGGTTCACAAAAAAAAAGAAAAGGAAAATTGCCAACATTGTATAACAAGCAAAACTGCAGTTGTAAACAAAATAAGCAAACTGGCAAGACTGCAGAGCTGAAAACGACAACACCTACATAAACAGAAACAGCAGCAGCTAGAAATAGCAAAAAGTCATAGAAGGCCATAAACAGCAAGAAGCAGAACTGCTAAGCCAGCAGCCCAAAACAGACATACTAAAGCAATGGCCAATAGCAGCAACATAGTAGCCAAATGAAGCAGCAAAATCAGCAAATATATAATAGCAGTTCATAAAAACACAGCAGGTTAACAAACAGGCCCAATGCCCTATGCATCATCATGTCCCAAAGATACAAACCCTTCAGCATGTTAAAAAAAATCAAAATGGCTTTCATCATTGAAAGATAAAAGAAGAAGAGAGATAGGGTTTAGAAAGATGTCACCCAGCAACAACAGTCCCAAACCAGCAATAAACAGCCCTGCAACAAGCCAAAACCTGTCTCAAACAGGCTGCTAATACAGTCCAAAACCATGTTGTTGTAGCTGTCTAAAAGCCTGCACACAAACACCAAACAAGACAGGCCAAAATTTGCACCAAATGGACATAACCAGAAACTGTACTCAAAAAACAACAAAAATAGCATACCAACAATGTTCAAATTTCCTTAATTTCCCCCCTAATTTCTGCCCCTGTTTTCACTATAAAAGAGGGCCACTGTTTCATTGGAGGGGCAAATACTGTTGTGAAGAAAGAAAGATAGCCAGCAAAAAACACACAAGAATCATCTAGCCAGAAAACCAACAAAGGGAACACAACCAACATAACAAAACTGAGAGATCCCTCTCAGAAAACATAAAAAACCTTCTTCCTGGTCCTTCACACTAACATGTAGTCTCAACCCTTACTCTATCACTATCCAACCAAGAAATCATTCAAATGTTCATCCTTTAGCCCTACATACTCCTAACCTCAGCTTCAAACTCACATACTCCTGTTCAATTCCCTCAGCCTAATGTATTGGTGACCTAACTCCGACTCATTCCATAATCACCATTCCAGAAGCAGATGAAAAAGTGAATGTAACAGAACCGTACCTAAAGAACAACGAGGCCGAAGTACCAACACACAGTAACTCGTGACAACTTCAAACTACCGAGCAAGCCTTTAAACTCCACTCATTGCTCTTCACGACTCTACGAAAGTATCTTCTAGCACCAGTATCAACATTGACCAACAACTTTGTGACATCGCAAAGGTACTGCCACAACAATGCACCCTGTCTCCATCTCCGTTCTACAAGCAACAACAAGAATACAGGAAATGAGAAAATAAATAGGATGAATAATAGAATAGAAGTACGAGAAGATTCAGAGGCACATACCTGAGCACCAGACTCGTCCCCGGTAAGTAACAACCTTTAATCTCTTCCGTTATGTTTTCTGCGTGTTTGGTCTGTTTGTCCTGGCCGAATCATAAAAGAAAAGAAATGAGAAATACACCTCATTGTTGTTGTCACCAGAAGACATTCCCACCAATATTTCACCTTTAGATCGAGACCGATCGCTCGTCATAGGTTTTTTTCCAGTTGAATTTACCTCATGGCTTAGGGTTTATGAGAAATTGTTAGGGGTAGGAAGTTTGGGGATTAGGAAAAGAAGCTCACTAACTTAAGATACTAGACCAAAATAGAGCGATTAAGAGAGAAGAAGCATGCGACTGAAGGGGACGTAGCGATCGGTGGTGACGGCATCCTTGTCTGATACCAAGCCATGATGGGAAAACGGAAGGGATATGTAGACCGATTGAGAGAGTAGCGGATGTTGAAGGGAGTTAATCTGATGGCGTTGTTAGATTCAGAGCATGGAGATCTGGAGAGGGTTGGGAAAGATGATTCAAGAAGATAACGATTGAGAGGTGTTGTACCCCAAAATTTTCCCTCCCATTTCTTCAATATTTTCTCACCACAAGACCCTTAGAGCTCAAGATCCAGTTAGGGTTTGCTCTGCTCAAGACTCCTCCTTGCACTGTTGACCCAAATTAGGGTTTGTGTTTGCACAAAGATGTTTTAACCTAAAATGCCTCATATGACTTTCATGCTTCATGTTGGACTCACAAGTTTATCCATACCAAGTTTCAAGCCTTGATTCCAATCTTTGCCAAGTCAATTGGACAGTTGACCTAGAAATCTGCTGTATTTGGGAAAAAGTCAACTGTGGTCAATTGACAGTCAAACCTCATAATTTTTTACCCACATCAACATTATGAACTCATATGGACCATTTGATCAAGTTTGGATCACAATTCCACAAGAAATTTGATCAGATCACCAAAAGGGCAAAATGGTCATTTTTAGGGTTTTGACTGCACAAAGGCAATTTTTGACTGTTTGACCTAGCCAATGGCAAACCAAGCTCACATATGGACTCAAGGACTCAATGGCATTGTCTTGAAATGTTCAACAAAGTTCAAAAGATCCCAAATGCACAAGATTGACAGATGAATTTTCCAGTCAACTGAGCCAAATTTGACTATATACTGAAAAGTCAAACTTTGACTTTTTGGTCAAAATCAAGTGTCAAGATTCATTTTTCATAAAGAAGTGTAAAATTATGAAACTTGTTCATCAAGAAATCAAAAATCACAAATTAGGGTTTGAAATGAAGAATTTTCATAACTTAGAATTTTTCTAAGTTATGAAAATCCCTAATTTTTTTTCCTAACTTTGTCCCACTTTCTCATCAAGATGTATTTGGATTCAAGCAAAACTCAAAACATGAAAGTTATAGTCCATTGCAAAATCTACAACTTTGATTCACAAAGTTTCCTTAAAAGAAGCTTGTAGCTCAAGTTATGATTTTTGGAACAAGGGTGCAAAACATTCTTAACTTAGAAAAATTTTAACCTATTCTAGGCAGGATTTTTGCCTAACTTCATGGCCACTTTTCACATGCTTCCACTTGGAATTTCAATTTGCATTACAAAGATGGATTGTAGTACACATTCCAAGATTTCCAAATTGTCCAAGAACTTCTCAAACACCCTTGTGGTTAGGGAGAATCGAATTTGACAATATGGGCAAAAGTCACTTTGATTCATGGCCAAATGCATGTTCATAACTTGGGCATTTTTGAAATCAGCATGTGCAAGCTACATTACAGGCCTCTAATCTCATTTACACTCAAAAATAAATGCCAATCCATTGTGTGCTAGCATTATTCTATGCATTTGGTCATTACATGAAGGATTAGTCCATAATTAGAAAAAGCACATTATCCATTTTTGAAAAGGTGAACTTTATGTCAAGTTTGCAATCTATGAGGTACAATGCAGATCTTTGAGGCACAAGTTCATGAGCAAAGTCCACTGATCAAGAGTGATTTGTGCAGCATACTTGAGGGGCCTGTGGTAGCTTAGAAAAAAAGTTGACAAACTTTGCTTACATTAGAAGAAACTTGCATTTTGAAACACAATCTCACATTTCTGCCAAGACAAGCCTAGACAAACTTGTTGAACACATTCCAAACATCATAACTGAGTTAAGGCACGACCTAACCACCTTCAAAACCTCACCATTCATCAAAACACCATCCTACTGCAAAAAACGGAGTCCCTTCTGCAACTTGACTTCCACAAACACTTCCACTCGTGCGTTTTGGCTGAAACCTTTGCAAACACATTCCCTATCACCCACTGAAGCTATCCCAAGCATTGAACACGAACTGTAACATCCCTAACACCATTTTCCATTTTCAGTTTTCAACTTTGCAGGTGAACTTCCATAGCTCGATTCAGCTAGATTCAAAGCACACCAAGCATTGGAGAAGCATCCCTGAACTTCAAGCAAGCTGTACAAGTCCTCACCTTGCCTTGAAAGTGCCTCCATTGTCATTCACGATCCAAGCTAAACAGGTAAGTTTTTGAACTTCTATCTCTCTATCCAGGCATAGTTAGGATTAAGTTTGTGAAGAAAACATGTTCTAATCATAGCCCTGAAGCCATCCATATAGTTACTTTTCATTTATATTATGTGTGCTAAGAGTATTTTGAATCTGAACATCTGAAAAAAACTAGGTCAGGAATTGAAGGAGAAGAAATTCTCTCTTATTTCTGAGAGTTAGATCAAGTTCTTGGTATGTATGGATTCGTGGTTTGATGCTTGACATTTTTTATGTTATGAGTTTGTGCTAAAAATCAAAGAATCAGGAGATAGCAGGGACAAGGCAAAGCGCGCGTTTTCTTGTTTGAATCTGGCCAGAGGTTGAAGACAAAGTCTTTTGGGCTGGGCTTGGTTCCTTTTTCTTTTTGCACCACGGTTTCACACATACACCCCCCTAGCCCATTGCATGTTTTATTTGTCATTTTTAACTTTTTCTTTTTGATTCTGATTTGTTATTTTTTGTTAAAATATAAAAAACATAAAAATTATTTTTCTCACATTTTTTGCATTTTATTTGGTATTTATTTTGTTTCATTTAGTTTATATGTAAATAAATACATAATACCTTTTTTATTTATAATACTAAAAAATAATACAAACACATTTTATTTTCTGATTTTTATTTTATTTTATCCTTTGAAAATATTTTCTTAAAATATACTTTTTTTGTAAATAATAAATATTGTTATTTTTTGTACATATTTAATATATTTAGTAAATATTATAAACACTTATATATTTATTAGAATATTTAGGGAAAAATACAAAATAATACATTTTTTATTTTTATTAATATTTGACCTCAAAAATACTTTTTTTTTACAATATACTTTCTTTTATTTATTTTTTGTACATAATTAATAAACATTGTATATATTAAATAATAAATAACTTTTATTTGCAAAATTAGGGTTTTGCCCTAAACCAATTAAAATACCAAAAAATAATCTTTTTTTATTTTGTTTATTTGTCACATAAAAAATACCTTTTACATACATATAAAAATCATTTTTTTTTGCATCTTGCATATTTTATTGTATTTTATTTAATTATTGTGCAATTAAATACCTTGTAAATTCCATTTGGATTATAATAATTTAGATTTAAATTTCTTGCTAAAATATCCCCATTTGAACATTTGTACCCCCCATCCCATAATTGTGTTGTAATAATTTAGGATTTTATTTTTCGCATTTAAAAGCTTTCTAAATATGCCATGATAGACTTAGGGTTTGTATGCAAAAATCAACCAAACAAATAGCTTGACCTAATTCAAAGATAACAAAGCATGAAAAAGGACAACACCAATCACACTTGCACCCCTAGGGTTACTCCACTTGTTGCCTTCAATAAATGGGCCATGTTGCATGTTAGGTGTCTTTGGCAAAGCAAAACAATACCAAATGATCATAGTCCCTCGATGACGCTTTCGAAAGTTGCCTAAAAAATGATCAAGTCCCTTAAAGGAAAAATTTCCCAAAGACATTTGGCACCATTGCAATCATGGTCTAAACGATGACCCGCGCCCGTCCCGCTCACATCCTAACACAAGATTGTCCACCAAATACAATGGTGGAACAAAATTGTTAAAAGGGTTAAAACATAGCAAAGATCTTTGAGAAATTTAGGGTAGATAGCTTTTGGTTACTTGCCAACTTGCAAAAACAAAACACTTGCCTATTTTTCAAAACCACATATCACAACACACTTTCAAAACAAATTTCAAAACATTGAAAACTTTTCAAAAGACATACATCTTTGTATACATTCCAACATGGATCATTACAAAGGTTGCCACCACATTGGCCTCTTTTCAAAAAAACATTTTCAAAACCCACACACAAAGCACCATTTCAAACAATTGAAAATCAAGGCAAGTTGATCTAAGCAAGTAACTAAGAGCCCATGGATAACCATGGATAGAAAGGGTGCTAATACCTTCCCTTTCTATAATCTACTCCCCGAACCCAAGAAAACATCTCAAAGGTTTTTGTGTGCTTTTTAACCTTTCCTTAGGATAAAATAAAAAGTCGGTGGCGACTCTTGCTCAACCGAAACATTTGCGGAAAAAAACGCAAAACCCAAGTCAGTTCTCCCACCGTATCACAGAACTGGCGACTCTGCTGGGGAAATTTTAAAAAGTGGAGTAACCTTAGGGCTTAGATCACCCTCTTGCATGACTAATTGTTTGCTTTTATTGCTTTACATCTTGGCTCTCTTGTTTGGGTTTGAAATCCTACACCTGGATTTGGGGAAACATTCATAGATAGCAATACATTGTGGAAACTGTGCGGGGTATACCGACACGGTTGAAGTAATAGCTATATTAGTGCGACATATTTGTGAGTACCGGTAACCCTTGAGTTCAATCAAGGAGAGTACGGGGCCGCTGAGTGATGTCACTAAGCACTAATGACCTAGAACCTTACTTGACCATCTTGGCCTTTCATTAGGGGTAGTGAGATGACCGGCTTTGGTGCAGTCCGAAGTTGGTAGATACTCGATACTACACTCATTGAGGGTTGTTTTCTTGGAATATTTTGGTCACTAGTTAAGTGGCTAAACCAAAACAATGAACATGGAAAACAATCCAGTGATATTGAGCTCCTTAGAACCCGGTTACTATTTATAGGACAGATTTTTAAGCCAACTACACTCAAGAGGGTACTTACCTATGAAACCTCATGCAAGCCTGAAACTAGGGTTTGGTGTGAATTGCTTGTACATATGTTTGTGCATACATCATGAGCATCATAAAGCATCATATGCATACACTAACTATTTCAAGGGTTTAGATCTTCATCTTTGTTTTTGTTTTGTAGGTCATGGAAATTCTTCGCAGGAAAACTATCCAAGTCAACCTTGTGAGAATCCCTCCTCAACTCAAAGAGATCACATCCAGGATTCCGGAAAGCTCTCCCTTCAGTGAAAGACATGGTAGACTGCTCAGCCTAGTCAACACCAGCATTGAAGAGGACATGGTAAAGGTGTTGTTCCAGTTCTTTGACCCCCTTCACCACTGTTTCACTTTCCCCGACTACCAGTTGGTGCCCACTTTGGAGGAATTTTCTCAACTCTTGAGAATTCCTATTCTTAATCAACTACCCTACAACGGTACGGAAAAAGAACCAAAGCCTGAAGATGTTGCTCAAGCACTACACTTGCAACCATCTGACATCAAGAGGCATTGGGAAACTAGAAGAGGTGTCAAAGGCTTCTTGGCAAAATTCTTGTCTGAGAAGGCACAAGAGTGTTGGAATTCATTGGATCTACAAGCCTTTGAAGAAATTGTGGCACTCCTCATTTATGGGTTGGTCTTGTTCCCAAATCCTGACCAGCTTATAGATGTCAACACCGTCAAAATCTTCTTATCCAGAAATCCAATACCAACATTGCTTGGGGACATTCTTCACTCATTTTACACACGAACAATGAGAAAGAGGGGTGTTCTCATGTGATGTACTCCTCTCCTTGCAAGGTGGTTTATTTCGCACCTTCCACAATCTGTCTTGAAGAATGACCAAGGATTAAGGTGGTCACAACGGTTGATGACCCTCACTCACTCTGATGTACATTGGTGTTCTCGGTCCAGAGAAAATGTCGTCATCGTCGATCGTTGTTGAGAGTTCCCTAATGTTCCATTGCTTGGCATTAGAGGAGGCATTACCTACAACCCTTGACTAGCTTTGAGACAATTTGGATATGCACAGAGGGATGGCCCTCACGACATGTTGATTCCTGACCTAGTTTTTGACTTCGACAACGATGCACAAGGACTTCGCCGAAGATTCATCAGAGCTTGGAGGATGCCCAACAAGGTAGACATCAAGACACTGGGGCACAAGAACTCCATCCCTCTTGAGCCTTATCTCAAGTGGGTACGAACCCGAGCCCAGAGTCTAATGATGCCTTACCCTCATGTTCTCCCTGTGATTAAAGAGCCCGTTAAGGAAGGAGAGGTTCCCTACACCATCCTATATCCTGACATGCCTACATCGTGGGAGGAGATGCAGAAGAGTTGGATCCAACTCAAGGAGGAACGGAACACTTTTGAAGCCAGCTTCTACGCCAGTGAGAAGAAGGATTTGGAGCTTACCCGCCGACTCCATGAGGAAGATACCCTCAACACCTACATCGCACCAAAGAGGATGCGCAACGTCTTTTTACCTTGAGAAGTTTTTGTAATATTTGGCCCATGGGGCATTTATGTACTGACAAATTTCTTCTTATTAATATGACGTGCGTTCTTTTTTGTTTGCAACAATTTTGAATTTGCTAAATCCTTGAATGCATTGCATACATAAGCATATCATTCATCATACGCATAAGCAGGTCTCCACACCAGGTTTTCTTATCTTTCTGCTGTTTATTTCAGTAAGATGGATCTCGAACAGACGGTCAAGGACTTGCAGTCTCAAAACTCACAGTTTCAATAACTCCTGATGACCTTGGCAAAGGGTCAGGAGGATCTGAAAGCCCTGTTGGGGAACAAAGAGCAAGTGAAAAAGAAGAAGAAGAGAATCGGGGTGGCTACCCTAGGAAGAAGGTTTGAGGGTGAAGCCAGAAGAGTACTTGAATTTCCCCCTACATCTGAAGAGGGAACTAGTAAAGGGAATGCGGCTGCGGTACCTTCCGAATCCGAAGCTGAAGAAGGAGAGGCTGAAGAAGACGAAGACTACTCTGAGCAACAATACCCGCTCGCCGATGATAATTACAAAGGCTTGGAAGACAGGTTGGCAGCTATGGAGCTGCAGAGAGTTCCCGACTTAGATTTCGAAGATTTGGGATTAGTTGCTGGAATTGTGATCCCCCCGAAGGTCAAAGTGCCAGATTTTGCAAGGTATGACGGGCTATCCTTCCCGAAGATGCATCTCAGATCATATGTAAGGAAGATCCAACCTTACACTGCAGACAAGAACCTATGGATCCATTTCTTTCAGGATAGCCTTTCAGGGGCTCAACTCGAGTGGTTCTATCAGCTGGATGGAGGGAGTATCCGAAACTGGGAGGACTTGGCTACCGCATTTTATAAACAGTATCAGTACAATTCTGACCTCGCTCCCACGCGTACCCAACTCCTGGGTATGTCACTGGGGACGGGCGAAGGATTCAAGGAGTATGCGCAAAAGTGGAGAGACCTGGCTGGCAGGGTGCAGCCACCGCTGACTGACCATGAACTTGTTGACATGTTCTAGGGACCCTTCCTGGTCCGTTCTTCAATCATCTGATTGGTAATTCTTCTGTTGGGTTTACAGATTTGATCTTGACTGGTGAGAGAATAGAAGCTGGTATCAAGTCGGGGAAGATACAGAAAAGTGCCTCCGCGAGTACTGAAAAGAAGCCCTTCAAGAAGGAAGCCAGTGTTGTTTATGGTCCCAGAAGACAAGTTAAGCCGGAACGCCGCCAAGCTGTCAATGCATTGGTAATTTCAAAGCCTGCTGCTGCTCCTCAGTAGTATAATCAACAAAGGGGTGAGAGGCCCAAAAGGCAGTACACTCGGCTCAGCATGACCCTGTCTCAGATTTTGCCGCAACTACTGTCAACCAATCTGGTAACTGTCAAAGAAGCTCCGAAGGTAGTGAACACAGCTTCTCCAAAGTACAACCCCAATGCCCGTTGCGCTTATCACTCTGATAGCCCGGGGCATACCACAGATGATTGCTGGGCTCTGAGGAATAAGGTTCAGGACCTTATTGATGCTAAAGAAATACAGTTTGAGGCGCCCGAAAGACCCAATGTTGTAACTTCTCCCATGCCCCAGCATGGAGTGAATGTTGTGGAAGAAGATCGGTATGTGGCCTCCGTGGAAGAGATTGTTACTCCGTTGTTGACTGTCAATAGGAACCTGTTGCTAGCCGGTTTATTTCCGGGATGTGGTAAAGGTTGCCTTCTGTGTGCTATTTCACCTGTTGGTTATCCATTGCTGAAATCAGGTATCCAAATCCTGATGGATAGCAAAGAAATCTTGTTCGAGAAGATTGTTGTTCCTGCTACCCCTACTGAAGAAGTTTCTATCGTCACTATTTTCAACAAACCTCCTAAGGCTCCCTCAAAGAAGCCTGTCAAAATCATGTCCACTCAGAAGATTGCTCCTATCATCATCTCTGTTCCGGGGCCCCTCCCCTATACATCCGACAAAGATATCCCATGGCACTATGGGGCAGATGTTTATGTGCTTGGAGTAAAGCAAGAATTTGATACTAGTACTGGCGTCAGTAACATCACTGGGCCTGCCAAAATTACTCGTAGTGGTAGGCTGTTCTCACCAGATATTGCGCCGCCAGCTATTCAGAAACCTCTTATCATCACACCTGCAAGTGTGCCTGTTCCCCTTCCTAATCAAGTTCTTGTTTCTACCCCTGCTGCCGAGTCATCTGACGCTCGGGGCAAAGAGATTGCTACTGATTTTCCTGCCCTGACGGAGGCGCCGAAGACAACCACTGTTGAAGCTTCCCAGCAAGAGATGGAAGAGATCCTCAAGATTATCAAGAAAAGTGATTTCAACGTAGTTGAGCAGCTGGGGCATACCCCATCAAAAATTTCTATGCTATCACTGTTGTTGTGTTCAGAGGCCCATGCCAAGGCCCCGATCTCCTTCCTGAAGACGGCCCATGTTCCACAAGAAACATCTGCTGATCAATTTACTGATTGTGTGGCCAACTTGACTGCTGATAATGGTTTGGGCTTCTCTGACGCCGATCTGATTGCTAAAGGAAAGAACCATAACGACGCCCTGCATGTCTCCATTTAATGCAAGGGCACTACTCTTGCCCATGTGTTGGTAGACACCGGTTCTTCATTGAATGTATTGCCCAAGAAGGCCCTAGAGAGGTTGGATTGTGAGGGTCTGGAGCTCAAGCCCAATAACATTGTTGTCCGGGCCTTTGACGGTTCTAAAAGGATGGTACATGGGGAAGTTGACATTCCAATCAGGGTTGGTTCTCAAGTTTTTGATTCTACTTTCTATGTAATGGACATCCGTCCATCCTATTCTTGTTTGATGGGTCATCCATGGATCCACAAGGCTGGAGCTGTGACCTCCACACTACATCAGAAGCTTAAGTACCCGGTCAGAGGGAAAATTGTGACAGTTCAGGGGGAGGAAGAGTATATGGTCAGCCACCTCAACTCGTTCCGGTACATAGAAATGGATGGGGAATTCATTGAGACTCCATTCTAGCACTTTGAAGAGGTGCCTCAGACACTGGCATCAGCTGAAGCTGTGATTGAAAACCCTCCTTTGAAGATGGCTTCCCTAAAGGATGCCCGGGCTGTGATTGAGAAGGGTGACTGTGCAAATTGGGGCCGACTTCCTGATTTCACTCCGAAGACTAACAAGTTTGGTTTGGGCTTCACTGCAGAGGCTCAGAAGGCTGTTCGTAAAGAAAGGATTGGAAGATCTCATGTGTTCATCACCAACCCGGGAATAAATGCTATTGAAGACGACATGGAGGAATCTGAATTCGACAGCTGGATCTACCCAACTACCGATGATGGACCAAGCAACTGGACTGCGAAAGACTTCACACCTATTACTTTTGTCACTCAGTAATGAACTCTTTTGTTTTCAATTTGTAACAAACAATATGTTGAAACTTTTATGGCTCGGTGTCCTACCCGGGGCACCGTGGCTCCATTGGTGAGGGCTTTTGTATGTCATTTTCATATATCATTAATCAAAACATTGGATGTTTGTTGCATTTCGAAATCTTGCGCTCCTTTTCTTTCTTTATTATATATTGCAAAACAGCTATATTTACACACACTCACCTATACATGTTCCAATCCACTCTGGATCTCACTGGTAACGACTCTGCTACTGCAAGTTATGACTTCGAAAATCCGATCAACTTAGCCGAAGACGAAGGTGAAGATGATTGTGAAGTGCCTGGTGAACTTGCAAGACTGCTACTCCAGGAAGAGAGGGCCATTCAGCCACATGAAGAGCCAGTGGAAACGGTAAATCTGGGTACTGAGACAGACAGAAAGGAAGTCAAGATTGGTGCCAATTTAGAGCTCAGTGTGAAACAACGGTTGATTCAGATGCTGCATGACTATGTGGAAATATTTGCCTGGTCTTACGAAGACATGCCTGGGTTGGATACCGACATTGTGGTTCATAACCTGCCTACCAAGGAAGATTGCCCTCCGGTAAAACAGAAGGTCCGCCGTATGCGTCCAGAGATGTCCGAGAAAATCAAAGTTGAGGTTATGAAACAATTCGACGCCGGTTTTCTAGCAGTGACTTCTTACCCTCAGTGGGTTGCCAACGTGGTTCCAGTGCTGAAGAAAGATGGTAAGGTCCGAATGTGTGTTGATTACAGGGATTTGAACAGGGCCAGTCCCAAGGTTGATTTCCCTCTGCCCCACATCGACGTCCTGGTTGACAACACTGCTCAGCATAAAGTTTTCTCCTTCATGGACGGTTTCTCCGGTTATAATCAAATCAAGATGGCTCCTGAAGACATGGAGAAGACCACTTTTATTACTCAGTGGGGCACCTTTTGCTACAAGGTCATGCCTTTTGGGTTGAAAAATGCTGGGGCAACCTACCAACGTGCCATGGTTGCTTTATTTCATGATATGATCCATCACGAGATAGAAGTATACGTCGACGATATGATTGCAAGGTCCCAAACCGAGGAGGAACACCTTGACCATCTACGGAAGCTGTTTGACCGCCTGAAGTTGTACAAGCTGAGGTTGAACCCAAACAAGTGCACCTTTAGGGTGAGATCTGGAAAATTGCTAGGTTTCATTGTAAGCGACAAAGGTATTCAAGTGGACCCTGCCAAAGTGAAAGCCATACAAGAGATGCCAACTCCCAAGACAGAGAAGGAAGTCAGAGGCTTTCTAGGACGTCTGAACTATATTGCCCGATTCATCTCACATCTAACTGCTACCTGTGAACCAATCTTCAAACTGTTGAAGAAAGATCAAGTAGTACGTTGGAACGATGAATGTCAGGCTGCTTTCGAAAAGATCAAAGAGTATCTCCAAGAGCCACCTATTCTTATGCCACCGGTTGAAGGGAGACCTCTAATCTTATACTTGACAGTACTTGACAACTCAATGGGGTGTGTGTTGGGGCAGCATGACGAGTCTGGCCGAAAAGAGCACGCTATTTATTACCTTAGCAAAAAGTTTACCGACTGTGAGACCCGGTACTCACTGCTCGAGAAAACTTGCTGCGCTTTGGTATGGGCTGCTCGCCGGCTGAGACAGTATATGTTGACTCGCACTACTCTGTTGATTTCAAAAATGGATCCAATCAAGTACATATTCGAAAAGCCTGCCTTGTCCGAAAGAATAGCAAGATGGCAAATGATCTTGACGGAATATGACATCCAGTACACGACTCAAAAAGCAATCAAGGGAAGTGTATTCGAAGACCATTTGGCGCACCAGGCAGTGGACAATTACCAGTCGATGAACTTTGAATTTCCAGACGAGGATATCATGGTAGTAACTGATTGTGAAGTACCTGGACCGAATGAAGGACCTGAGGAAGGATCCCGATGGTCTATGCACTTTGACGGAGCCTCGAACGCATTAGGTAATGGTATCGGCACTGTGATCATATCCCCTAAAGGCACTCATACTCCACTCACCGCCCGGCTATGTTTCAACTGCACCAACAACATGGCAGAATATGAGGCATGTATCATGGGTCTTCAAGCTGCAATTGACCTAAGGATCAAGTTTCTGAGTGTCTTCGGAGATTTCGCTCTCGTGATCAATCAGGTCAAAGGCGAGTGGGATACGAAACACCCAAACCTTATTCCTTACAAGGAGTATATGCTGACATTGCTTCCCCACTTCGAGGAGGTAACTTTTGAACACTTCCCAAGAGAGGAGAATCAGTTAGCGGACGCGTTGGCTACGATGTCTTCTATGTTCAAAGTCAAATGGGACAACGAGGCTCCCCGAATCATTATCTGGAAATTGGATGAACCTGCACATTGCTACGATCTCGAAACCGAAGAGGTAACAGAAAAACCCTGGTATCATGAGGTGAAGAGGTACTTGGAAGCTCAAGAATACCCCGAGGGGGCATCTATTAATGACAAGAAGTTCCTCAGAAGGTTTGCGGCAAAGTTCTTCCTCAGCAATGGCATTCTCTACAAGCGAAACCATGATTCAACCTTACTGCGTTGTGTGGATAAGACTGAAGCAGAAAGGATCATGGCGGAGCTACATGAAGGTACCTTCGGAACACATTCCAGTGGACATACCATGGCAAAGAAAATCCTTCGGGAAGGATATTTCTAGTCCACAATGGAAGCCGACTGTTACCAACATTCTTGGACGTGTCACAAATGCCAGATCTACGCTGATAAGGTGCACATTCCTCCGGTTCCTCTGAACATCTTGACAGCACCTTGGCCTTTTGCAATGTGGGGCATTGATATGATCGGCGAGATCCGACCTACAGCATCCAACGGGCATCGCTTCATCCTGGTAGCGATTGATTACTTCACAAAGTTGGTTGAAGCAGCTTCCTACGCCACCGTAACCAAGAGCGTTGTGGCACGGTTCATTCGGCACAACCTGATTTGTCGATACGGTGTACCTGAGAGGATCATTACGGATAATGGTATCAATCTTAACAACAAGATGATCATTGAGCTCTGCGAGCAATTCAAGATACAGCACCACAACTCTTCTCCCTACCGGCCGAAGATGAATGGGGCTATAGAAGCAGTAAATAAGAACATCAAGAAGATTGTGCAGAAGATGACATTGACCTACAAAGATTGGCACGAGATGTTGTCGTTTGCTCTTCATGGGTACCGTACCTCAGCACGGACGTCAACAGGGGCAACTCCCTTTTCCTTGGTCTATGGCATGGAGGCAGTCTTGCCTATTGAAGTCCAGATACCCTCTCTCCGGATAATGAAGGATGCAGGTTTGAGCGAACATGACTGGATCCAGACTCGGCTTGATCAATTAAACCTGATTGACGAAAAGAGACTCACTGCTATTTGTCATGGTCAGGCGTACCAAAAAAGGATGATCAGGGCATTTAACAAAAAAGTCAGACGACAAGAGTATCAAGTCGAAGACCTGGTAATCAAGCGTATCATTCTTCCTCAAAGTGATCCCAGGGGAAAATGGACCCCTACGTACGAAGGGCCATTTGTGGTTAAACATATCTTCTCAGGAGGAGCTATGATTCTAACCACCATGGATGGTGACGACCTTCCTCACCCTGCCAATGCAGACATAGTAAAAAGATACTACGCATGAATTAAAGACCCGTTAGGTTGACACACCTAGGAAAAAATAAGGGCTTTCCGGCGAACCAAAAGGGTTTGGGAAAAAATAAGGGATGAAATAAAAAAAATGTGTACACCCGGCAAGTCGAAAACCTGAAAAGGCGGCTTGGGCAAAAATGGGTATCCCGGTGGACTGAAAACCCGAAAGGGCGGTCCAGGCAAAAGTTAGGGATAAAGCGTAATACTATGTCTCATTGGATCACCTTGCATCCAGAATTCGGTATCAACTATCAGGCTCAGATGACTCCAATCAATCAGCTTCATCTTCAACTGAGTAGCAAAGTGATGAGACGTTTGAAGACATAAAGGAGATAACAGAGTTGGAACCCAGGGGGATTATTTTTTACATAGCTGTTTTGTTTCCTTTTCATAAATTGTATAAACTCTATTTTTGCTCGACGGCGTTCTCTTACTAGGACGTCAGCCTCTTGTACAAAACGCCTATTTACTGGAAAATTTCAAAATCAATACAAGTTCAATTTTTCAGATTACCCATCGTTTTTCCTTTTTCTGTTTTGTTTTGCAAAGAACGTCCAATGTTCATTTTTGATATATACATTTGACATTAATTTCTAATCATAAATATTTACATGCGAAACAAAGGACTAATTACAGATGACACCAGAAAAGGGGCAATTTAGAATTGTCCAAGCGGTCTAGTTGCTCTGTCCACCAAGGTACCAAGGTAGGTTCGTCTGAAGAGCGTAACCAAGTCACCTCGACTCCCCATAGAGTAAGACCAGATTCAGCAATACTCTCCTCAAGTAGAGTTGGTTTCCCACCAGCCCTAAAAAGGCACAATATTCCCCTAGCAAGTCAGCGATACTCTCCCCAAGCAGAGTTAGTCTACTGTCGGCCTTAAGGAAGTTGGGTATCCCCAGAAGATCTCAACATTCCCCAGCGGAGTATAGGCATTCCTCAGCAAGCATCCCCGGCAGTCTTAATATAAGATTGTTCCCCGGCGGAATACAAGACACCCCAGTGGATTCCTCCCCCAGTACAGTCCAAAGTTTCCCCAGGAAAGTGGAATCCATATCCCCAGCAGGTCTTGAAGCTTATCCCCAGTAGATTCTGGAAGCTTATCCCCTACAGAGTACGAACGCGTCTCCCCGACTTTATTCAAAGGTTATTTCCCCACCAGGGTAGAACTGGGTCATCCTCAGCTAATTACCACAGAAAGATCGTCCTCGGCGAAGTTTCTTCCTATCCCCCAGCGGAGTTCATCAAATTCCCCAACATAACTTATCAGTGGAATCCCCAACGGAGTTCCCATCAAAATCTCAGCAAAGTATCTCTTCCCACGGAGTAATACCCCGCAGAGTAATCTCTTCA
This sequence comes from Vicia faba, assembly GCA_948472305.1. Classification (NCBI taxonomy): domain Eukaryota; kingdom Viridiplantae; phylum Streptophyta; class Magnoliopsida; order Fabales; family Fabaceae; genus Vicia; species Vicia faba. The sequence goes on along the minus strand of OX451738.1, from coordinate 510,325,323 downwards.
CCTATTTTATTCCCCTCAGAGTAATCTCTCCAACAAGTTTATCCCCCGATGGAGTCATTTTCTCCTACCGGCTTATTCTTGCAACCATCATCCCCAGCGGAAGCGAAGAACTCTACTCTTCAACATCAGCCCAGGATTCCACAAGTTCCCGGCACTCGTCGAGGATTTATTTTCCTAGGCGAAAATACATTCATAAACATTTCACATTTCATACATCCTGCTTACATACATGATAAAGTGCATACAACACTATCTCATTTTGAGCATCATGACATCATGCATCTCATACATCATGACATTGCATACAACTGATGTTTTGCCTTTTCAGGAAAAGATCAATCCAAAAGATGATTACTATCAACTGTCACAATTCCAGATTCGATTCCTGTATCTAGCCAGGGCACATCTGTGAGTGATTTGATTGTAGATTCGACACCTGTATCTAGCCATGGCATATCTGCATGAAGAGTTTGAAGATCAACCCCGGTAACAGGCCAGGAAATTTTCTTTCATTCTCAGGTCAGATGTTTACACATGTATCCAGCCAGGAAAGCTATCTCTACCAATCTTCTACAAGTTCTAGATCCGATTTCTGTATCCAGCCAGGGCATATCTGTAGACAACAATTCCATATTCGATTCCTGTATCCAGCCAAGGCATATCTGTAGACAACAATTCCAGATTCAATTCTTGTATCCAGCCAGGGCATATTTGTAGACGACCAATTCCAGATTCGATTCCTGTATCCAGCCAGGGCATATCTGTGAGTATTTGATTGTGGATTCGACACCTGTATCTAGCCAGGGCATATCTGCACGAATAGTTTAGATATTCGATACCTGTATCCAGCCAGGGCACGTCTGTAACCAACCTTTTGAAGTTCCGGATTCGATTCCTGTATCTAGCCAGGGCACATCTGTGAGCAACTAATTGTAGATTCGATACCTGTACCTAGCCAGGGCATATATGCATGAAGAGACTGAAGATCAACACCTGTAACAGGCCAGGAAACCATCTTCCTTTCTCAAAGTACGCAAGTTCTCGCTAAGGAATCTCTTACGCGATCAACACTTCCAAATGGCATCTATAAGCCCATTCCCGACAAGGTTCTGTCACTTTCAGATGGCATCTATAAGCCCATCCTCCTATCTATCCTATCTCCAAATGGCATCTATAAGCCCATTCCCGCCATCACATTGCTGATACTCCACCATGCAAGTGCAAATTTCCGGGCACTCTAGTGTCCAATCTCCTTTTACCCTCGAGTCGCGAAAGGCAAACTTGTCAATCTAACTCTTCAGGTTCAAGAAGATTGAACAGGGGCAACTGTTGTACCCCAAAATTTGCCCTCCCATTTCTTCAATATTTTCTCACCACAAGACCCTTGAAGCTCAAGATTCAGTTAGGGTTTGCTCTGCTCAAGACTCCTCCTTGCACTGTTGACCCAAATTAGGGCTTGTGTTTGCACAAAGATGTTTTAACCTAAAATTCCTAAGATGACTTTCATGCTTCATGTTGGACTCACAAGTTTATCCATACCAAGTTTCAAGCCTTGATTCCAATCTTTGCCCAGTCAATTGGACAGTTGACCTAGAAATCTGTTGTATTGGGGAAAAAGTCAACTATGGTCAATTGACAGTCAAACCTTATAATTTTTGACCCACATCAACATTATGAACTCATATGGACCATTTGATCAAGTTTGGATCACAATTCCACAAAAAATTTGATCAGATCACCAAAAGGGCAAAATGGTCATTTTTAGGGTTTTGACTGCACAAAGGCAATTTTTGACTGTTTGACCTAGCCAATGGCAAACCAAGCTCACATATGGACTCAAGGACTCAATGGAATTGTCTTGACATGTTCAACAAAGTTCAAAAGATCCCAAATGCACAAGATTGACAGATGAATTTTCCAGTCAACTGAGCCAAATTTGACTATATACTGAAAAGTCAAACTTTGACTTTTTGGTCAAAATCAAGTGTCAAGATTCATTTTTCATAAAGACATGTCAAATTATGAAACTTGTTCATCAAGAAATCAAAAATCACAAATTAGGGTTTGAAATGAAGAATTTTCATAACTTAGAATTTTTCTAAGTTATGAAAATCCCTAATTTTTTTTCCTAACTTTGTCCCACTTTCTCATCAAGATGCATTTGGATTCAAGCAAAACTCAAAACATGAAAGTTATAGTCCATTGCAAAATCTACAACTTTTATTCACAAAGTTTCCTCAAAAGAAGCTTGTAGATCAAGTTATGATTTTTGGAACAAGGGTGCAAAACATTCTTAACTTAGAAAAATTTTGACCTATTCTAGGCAGGATTTTTGCCTAACTTCATGGCCACTTTTCACATGCTTCCACTTGGAATTTCAATTTGCATTACAAAGATGGATTGTAGTACACATTCCAAGATTTCCAAATTGTCCAAGAAATTCTCAAACACCCTTGTGGTTAGGGAGAATCGAATTTGACAATATGGGCAAAAGTCACTTTGATTCATGGCCAAATGCATGTTCATAACTTGGGCATTTTTGAAATCAGCATGTGCAAGCTACATTACAGGCCTCTAATCTCATTTACACTAAAAAATTAAATGCCAATCCATTGTGTTCTAGCATTATTCTATGCATTTGGTCATTACATGAAGGATTAGTCCATAATTAGAAAAAGCACATTATCCATTTTTGAAAAGGTGAACTTTATGTCAAGTTTGCAATCTATGAGGTACAATGTAGATCTTTGAGGCACAAGTTCATGAGCAAAGTCCACTCATCATGATTGATTTGTGCAGCATACTTGAGGGGCCTGTGGTAGCTTAGAAAAAAAGTTGACAAACTTTGCTTACATTAGAAGAAACTTGCATTTTGAAACACAATCTCACATTTCTGCCAAGACAAGCCTAGACAAACTTGTTGAACACATTCAAAACATCATAACTGAGCTAAGGCACGACCTAACCACCTTCAAAACCTCACCATTCATCAAAACACCATCCTACTGCAAAAAACAGAGTCCCTTCTGCAACTTGACTTCCACAAACACTTCCACTCGTGCGTTTTGGCTGAAACCTTTGCAAACACATTCCTTATCACCCACTAAAGCTATCCCAAGAATTGAACACGAACTGTAACATCCCTAACACCATTTGCCATTTTCAGTTTTCAACATTGCAGGTGAACTTCCATAGCTCGATTCAGCTAGATTCAAAGCACACCAAGAATTGGAGAAGCATCCCTGAACTTCAAGCAAGCTGTACAAGTCCTCACCTTGCCTTGAAAGTGCCTCCATTGTCATACACGATCCAAGCTGAACAGGTAAGTTTTTGAACTTCTATCTCTCTATCCAGGCATAGTTAGGATTAAGTTTGTGAAGAAAACATGTTCTAATCATAGCCCTGAAGCCATCCATATAGTTACTTTTCATTTATATTATGTGTGCTAAGAGTATTTTGAATCTGAACATCTAAAAAAAACTAGGTCAGGAATTGGGGGAGAAGAAATTCTCTCTCATTTCTGAGAGTTAGATCAAGTTCTTGGTATGTATGGATTCGTGGTTTGATGCTTGACATTTTTTATGTTATGAGTTTATGCTAAAAATCAAAGAATCAGGAGATAGCAGGGACAAGGCAAAGCGCGCGTTTTCTTGTTTGAATCTGGCCAGAGGTTGAAGACAAAGTCTTTTGGGCTGGGCTTGGTTCCTTTTTCTTTTTGCACCACTGTTTCACACATACACCCCCTGGCCCATTGCATGTTTTATTTGTCATTTTTAACTTTTTCTTTTTGATTCTGATTTGTTATTTTTTGTTAAAATATAAAAAACAAAAAATTATTTTTCTCACATTTTTTGCATTTTATTTGGTATTTATTTTGTTTCATTTAGTTTATATGTAAATAAATACATAATACCTTTTTTATTTATAATACTAAACAATAATACAAACACATTTTATTTTCTTATTTTTATTTTATTTTATCCTTTGAAAATATTTTCTTAAAATATACTCTTTTTGTAAATAATAAATATTGTTAATTTTTGTACATATTTAATATATTTAGTAAATATTATAAACACTTATATATTTATTAGAATATTTAGGGAAAAATACAAAATAATACATTTTTTATTTTTATTAATATTTGACCTTAAAAAAACTTTTTTTTACAATATACTTTCTTTTATTTATTTTTTGTACATAATTAATAAACATTGTATATATTAAATAATAAATACCTTTTATTTGCAAAATTAGGGTTTTGCCCTAAACCAATGAAAATACCAAAAAATAATCTTTTTTTATTTTGTTTATTTGTCACATAAAAAATACCTTTTACATACATATAAAAATCATTTTTTTTGCATCTTGCATATTTTATTGTATTTTATTTAATTATTGTGCAATTAAATACCTTGTAAATTCCATTTGGATTGTAATAGTTTAGATTTAAATTTCTTGCTAAAATATCCCCATTTGAACATTTATACCCCCCATCCCATAATTGTGTTGTAATAATTTAGGATTTTATTTTTCGCATTTAAAAGCTTTCTAAATATGCCATGATAGACTTAGGGTTTGTATGCAAAAATCAACCAAACAAATAGCTTGACCTAATTCAAAGATAACAAAGCATGAAAAAGGACAACACCAATCACACTTGCACCCCTAGGGTTACTCCACTTGTTGCCTTCAATAAATGGGCCATGTTGCATGTTATGTGTCTTTGGCAAAGCAAAACAATACCAAATGATCATAGTCCCTCGATGACGCTTTCGAAAGTTGCCTAAAAAATGATCAAGTCCCTTAAAGGAAAAATTGCCCAAAGACATTTGGCACCATTGCAATCATGGTCTAAACGATGACCCGCGCCCGTCCCGCTCACATCCTAACACAAGATTGTCCACCAAATACAATGGTGGAACAAAATTGTTAAAAGGGTTAAAACATAGTAAAGATCTTTGAGAAATTTAGGGTAGATAGCTTTTGGTTACTTGCCAACTTGCAAAAACAAAACACTTGCCTATTTTTCAAAACCACACATCACAACACACTTTCAAAACAACTTTCAAAACATTGAAAACTTTTCAAAAGACATACATCTTTGTATACATCCCAACATGGATCATTACAAAGGTTGCCACCACATTGGCCTCTTTTCAAAAAAACATTTTCAAAACCCACACACAAAGCACCATTTCAAACAATTGAAAATCAAGGCAAGTTGATCTAAGCAAGTAACTAAGAGCCCATGGATAACCATGGATAGAAAGGGTGCTAATACCTTCTCTTTCTATAATCTATTCCCCGAACCCAAGAAAACATCTCAAAGGTTTTTGCTGTGCTTTTTAACCTTTCCTTAGGATAAAATAAAAAGTCGGTGGCGACTCTTGCTCAACCAAAACATTTGCGAAAACAAACGCAAAACCCAAGTCAGTTCTCCCACCGTATCACAAGAGGAATTAGAAAGAGTCGATTAAGTGTTTTTACAAATACCAGTGGCGGCTGTTAGGTTACACTAGGGTTTCTTCCCTCTTTCTAACACTTTTTGGACGGGCCTAAAGCCACACAACCCGATCCACGGCCTTATTATAAGCCCAATACCATCTTTTTTGGCACGCCTGCAGCCTTAAAAAATAAATTTCCCATGGACTCAGATTGAATGGGCCTAGCGCTCTTGCTCACTACACACCTAATCTAAGCCTGCACCCCATTGTTCCCTTAATGTTTTTTAATGTTTGTTTCACTTTTGTTTTAATCAATTGTTTGTGTGTGATTTCTTTTCATGTTATTGCTTGTTTCACATGACGAGATGATAAAAAATATTAAAATATCATAAATATTTAGGATTTATTTTGGCATTTCATTTTGTATTTTTATGATTCTCTTTTCTTTTATTTTGTGTTGCTAATTTTGATTTAAAATAATTCCATGTTATTGAGGTTTCTTTTTGATAAATTTTATGAATTATTGAGTGATCTTGAGAGGATTACATTGATGTTTGATGTTTTCTTGTGTACTTGCCTTGATTGTTCACATGATCCCTTTGGTGTTCTTGATTTGATTTTAATCTTTGATTAAAATAGATTTAAGATAGACATTAGGTTTACACCCGGGTATGACAATATGATTAGGATTTTCCCTTTCATCCTTACATTAAGGTCAAAACTTTGTATGATAACTTTATGATTGAACTTACATCTTAGACTTAACACTAAGTTCATCTTTGTACATGACAACAATTAAGGCTCTTCTAGTCTCCCCCCTCAAAACTTTTTTTCTTTTGTAATTAATTAAAACTTAACATACACAAATCAAAGATCCAAAAACACTTTTAATCATTATTTGAATTTATTTTAAAACTCGTAAAACACTAAACAAATCAAAATCCCCACAAAGGGCATGCTATCTCCATTCTACCACGATACCGACCGTGCCTATTGCTAGAATGCGTGCGTTAATGTCTCCCACTAAAAAACGCAAACAAAACAAACCATTTTCTAGAGGAACTACGTGTTCTGATTCCTTCATTGGATACGTAGGCAAAGGGTCGCAAAACCCTCATGAACGCAATAATAAAAACCATTCATTTCCCCTTAAGAAAGCATAGTTCTAGATAAACACACTTGTGATCACTGGGAAAGAGGAATGACTGTTTTGGAATGCTGGTTCGCGTTTTGCATTTGTTTTCGCAAAATGTCGCGGTAAGCAAGAGTCGCCACCGTCTTTTATTTTATCCAACAAGGAAAGGACAAAAGCAAAGAAAAATTCCTTTTTGAGATATTTCTCGGGTTCGGGAGGTAGATTATAGAAAGGGAAGGTGTTAGCACCCTTTCTATTCGTGGTTATCCACGGGCTCTTAGGTACTTGCTCATTATGTTTTCAAAAATTTGCTTTTCTTTGTGATTGTGGGTTTGAAAAGAGTTTTTTTGTTTGAAAGGGGTGTAAGTGCGAAAAGTTTTGTTTTGATTTTAAAAGGAGCAAGTACTTAAGAACCATCTACCTACTCAAAAAGGAATTAAGCTGTACAAATGTCCTTTAGATAATGATATCCCACTATTGAGGAGTAGGTAGCACTGTCGTTGGAGTTTAAGGGTCAATTCGATTAAGGGACGTGTGGACACTAAAGCAATGTTATGACGCCTTAGCGGTAACCCTAATGTCTTAGATCATTTTATCTGAGGCAACCGTTTCGAGGCAACTTATGATATTTGGACAAGAGGGAGACCTCTAAAACTTCCTATACTCAATGACCACGCTCGAGGCAACCAAGTGAGGTGTACCCTAAGAGTGCGCATGTGCGAGTGTATCGTTTTTCAGTTATTTATCTTTGTACATGTTAATGATGAGCTACTGTTGATTTTAGGTTAAAGTTTAATCTTGTCATGCATTGCCTATTATTCAAACATCTAACAGTTAATGGTTGCGGAAATTAAATTACGGAAAATAAATCTAAGCTATTACAAGGCGTCGGGTATTTACATCGCCAAAGACAAACCCTTAAAAATTAAATTGCGAAAAGTAAATAAAAGCGATAAATAAATAAATAAAGTCCTAAGTTAAAAACTATTACATTCTCGAAGCAGTTACAATATTGAAATATGGATAAAAAATAATTCGCGCGCGAGAAAATTAAATCGAAGTTTTTTAGGGTTTTGACCCTTTTTAATCAATAAAGCATATTTTTGTTATTTTTGAATGAAAAAATTTGCCTAAATTAATAATTGAATTAATTAATTAAATGAAAAAGATTTTTGGGTTTTTTATTTTAATTAGGGAAATAAAACAAGAATGGTTGAAAATATTAAAAACCTAATTCTAAATTAATTTTAATTTAATGCAAAAGATATTAAAATTGTACCTAATTAAACTAAATAAATTAATTAATGTTTATTTACAAAAATAATAAAATAGTGAAATTAATAAAAATATTATTTTTTGTTTTCTGATTTTTTATGAAAAAGGTTAATTGGTTAATTAATTAATTAAGATAATAATAAAATAGAAAAAATAATGAAAAGAAAAATAAAATGAAGAAACAAACTCAGGGGGTGTGGGCCTGAATTTGAGAGCATGATTAGCAATTTTTTGAGGCCCAGTTATGCCAGCCTGTTTGACCTTTGTGCTTCCCTACGCGCTTGTTGACCAAGGAGCATGGTGGATGCTCAAATCTAGCTTTTGGATCTTGGCCTGAAGCCACCTGGCACCTTGATTTTTGGAGGCATTTGGTGATCCACGCTTGGAATGCTACACATGAGTACATGAAGAAAAAATATAACAAAATTTTGGGGGACCTGGGATTCGAACCCAGGTCCCAATGCTCATATGCCTGCACGCTCAACCACTCCAACCAGCTTGCACATTCGTTAGTGGAATAGGAAACAAATATTATATACAAAATAGTTAATTATGTCTGGCCAAAAAAATAAAAACGCGCTAATGATTCAAATGAACCAATCACGCCCAGCCACGTTATCATCTTCTTCATATCACCCTGGTTTTTTACTTGTGGATTTTTATCCGCAGGAAGATTCGTAGCATCTCTCAAAAATCCTTCCTAGGCCATGTAAATGCAAGCTAAGGGTGCCAATGCACTCGTCTCTCTCCCCTGAACTCATCCATGGCCATTATTGGTCCTGATTATGCCTGTATCAAGAATGCCCAAAAAACAAGAATACGAACCCTAGCTTTGAATCCAGGGCTATAAGTCACGAAAACAAAATCAAATAATACAGAATCGTTGGAAATTGAATGACAAGTATGAATGTACAAGAAAATTGGCAAAAAGATGCAAGAATGATGAGTTACGTTTTCATGTTCAGAGCCGTTTTCAAGAACACTTACAGCGAGTTTTAGATGGTCTCAAGGTCCGGTTTTGATTGCTACAGCTTCACAGGATATCAGGCAAGGGAGTAGCGTTGACATTTTGCTTTGAAAGTGCCTCCAAACAAGAATTCAATCTCCCACTTTTCAAGCTTTTTTCCAAAGTTGTTCTGGCCGTTTCAACAGAGTTTTGTGCGTGTCCTCGGTCTGGCTTGCTTGTGTGCATATAATAGAATGAATTTAGGTCAAAATATGGGCCATAATCCTTATGCATTGAAGATGGAATATTGGATTTGATCACCATTGATAAGCTTTCTATAATTGCATCAAATCTGAGATTTTGTGCATGTTTTGACTTGGCATGAATTTGACTGAGTTGCACATGATATTTGCAAGCTGTATTGATCACAAGAATCCCCTTACATCAATTTTTAGATTTTATTTGATTTAATATTGATTAATAATGAATTAAATCAATAAAAATGAAATAAAATAGAAAAATAAATGTTTGGTCATGAAATTAAAGATGGAACACGTGTGTGGCATTACAAGACTATATCAAGTGGAAAAAAGTGGGCCCTTTTGTCAAAAATTGGAGTTTTGAGGATAGTTGATTTTTTGCAATTTTGGAAAAATGCCCAACTTCAACAATGCATAACTTCTTCAATTTTAAACTTTTGGAGGTGTTCTTTGACTTTTTAGAAACCTTGAGATGTCCTATAATCAACCCTTTTGGTATCATATAATTTTGATTTTCCATTCTCAAATTATAAGCTTTGGCAAAAAAAGTGTTTTTGTTAACTTTCAAAAGTCACCTATAATGTCCAAATTTGTAACTTTTTGTGAGGGAATTTCTTGATCTTGGGTTGTGAAGATGGATTGTAGGAAATTGCATCCTCTTAAAAATGATCTTTGGATGGGTCATTTCTCATAAATTATGAGAAAGTTATGCTTGGTCAAAGTCGAGTTGACTTTTCCTGCAAAACCCTAATTTAGCAACTTTTGAATCTTGATGAATCTTGAGCAATCCTTGATGAATCATGATTAACCCTTGATAAAATGATGAATTAACCTTCAAAATGAGAATGTTGACAAAAAATCTTGAGGTTTGACTGTATTTGGGACACAGTTGACTTTTGCCCTAACACATTCGATTTTTGGGTCTCTTGAGCAATTGACTGACCAAACTTCCTCTGCAAGGCTTGAAATTTGACATTTATGAACTTAAGATCATATTAGGACATTGGAGAGCAATTGAGAACATTTGGATGCAAGGACCTTGATGCAACACAAAACCCTAATTTTGACTTGACTGCCTTAGGAGGTGACTTGACTGTCCAACTCTTGAGCCAACTTGAGCAACTTGAAGATGATTCTTGACATGTCTTGAGAAATATGGGAGGGAAAATTTTGGGGTACAACAGTTTCCCCTGTTCAATTTTCTTAAACCTGGGGATATATATTGGCTTTCGAGCCTTTCGTGATCCGAAGGTGGAACATAATTGAACACTAGAGTGCCCAAAAATTTGCACTCGCATGGTGTAGTATCAACATTGTGATGTCGGGAATGGGCTTACAGATGCCATTTGGAGATTGTTGGTAGGAGGATGGGCTTACAGATGCCATCTGCAGGAATGTCGTTTGCATAAGAGATTCCTCTGCGAGAACTTACATACCTGTTGTTGTAAAATATTCCGCTGGGGGAGTCTAACTTTTGTTGAGATTTAGGAACTTGCTTATACTTCAACTGAGAGAATGCTTCAGCTGAGTTTTAAGAACCTATCCATAATTCAATTTGGTGGAAACATCTTCATCAAGATCTAGGAACTGTCTCGTGATCAACGTAGTATACCGCTGAGGTTATAGAACTTGTCCACACTATGACAGAGGAAAACATCAAGATCTAGGAACTGACTCGTGCTCCACGGAGTATACCGTCGAGGTTATAGTACTCGTCCACACTATGACATAGGGAAACATCTTCATCAAGATCTAGGAACTGACTCGTGCTCAATGGAGTATACCGTTGAGGTTATAGTACTTGTCCACACTATGTCGGAGGAAAACATCAAGATCTAGGAACTGACTTGTGCTCAATGGAGTATACCGTTGAGGTTATAATACTCGTCCATATTATGACGTAGGGAAACATCTTCATCAAGATCTAGGAACTGACTCGTGCTCAATGGAGTATACCGTTGAGGTTATAGTACTCGTCCATACTATGACGTAGGGAAACATCTTCATCAAGATCTAGGAACTGACTCGTGCTCAATGGAGTATACCGTTGAGGTTATAGTACTCGTCCATACTATGACGTAGGGAAACATCTTCATCAAGATCTAGGAACTGACTCGTGCTCAATGGAGTATACCGTTGAGGTTATAGTACTTGTCCACACTATGACAGAGGAAAACATCAAGATCTAGGAACTGACTTGTGCTCAATGGAGTATACCGTTGAGGTTATAGTACTCGTCCATACTATGACGTAGGGAAACATCTTCATCAAGATATAGGAACTGACTCGTGCTCAATGGAGTATACCGTTGAGGTTATAGAACCTGTCCACACTATGAAGGAGGAAAACATCAAGATCTAGGAACTGACTCGTGCTCAATGGAGTATACCGTTGAGGTTATAGTACTCGTCCACACTATGACGTAGGGAAACATCTTCATCAAGATATAGGAACTGACTCGTGCTCAATGGAGTATACCGTTGAGGTTATAGAACCTGTCCACACTATGACGGAGGAAAACATCAAGATCTAGGAACTGACTCGTGCTCAATGGAGTATACCGTTGAGGTTATAGTACTCGTCCACACTATGACGTAGGGAAACATCTTCATCAAGATCTAGGAATTGTCTCGTGCTCAAAGGAGTATATCGTTGAGGTTATAGAACCTGTCCACATTATGATGGAGGAAAACATCAATATCTAGGAACTGACTCGTGCTCAATGGAGTATACCGTTGAGGTTATAGTACTCGTCCACACTATGACGTAGAGAAACTGTCGAGATTGAGAACCTTATCTGAAATTCAACCGAGGATAATTCAATTAAGATTTAAGAACTGGTCAGGTCTTCGACTAAGCTGAGAACTTTAACTGTATCTTTCCTGAAAGGTAAAGGTCAGTCATATGCAATGCATGATATGGATCAGGCAATGATGTTCTCAAAATAAATGAGATTGTATTCATATGATGCGTATATGCATGTATCATGATGTATGGAAATGTGATGTTTTAGCTGGGGAAAATAAATCCCGGAGCTGCTGGAGAATAAAGTTGAGTTCTTCGTTTCCGCTGGGGATGATGAACGAAGATGATAAACCTGTAGGAGAGAAAAACTCCGCTGGGGGGAATAAACTGATGAAGAGATTACTCCGAGGGGAATTACTCTGTGGGGAAGAGACGTTATGTTGAAGGTTTTAACGATAACTCCGCTGGGGATTCTGTTGATAAGCTATGTTGGGGATTTTAATGATGAACTCTGTTGGGGATAGAAAGAACTTCGCTGGGGAATATCTTTCAGTTGCAACTTGCTGAGGATAACCCAGTTAGACTCTTGGGAGGATAACCTTCTGAATTTGGCTGGGGATATTTATTTGTGCTCTGTAGGGGATAAGCTTCCAGAATCTACTGGGTAAGATGATTCAACTCTGGCGGGGAAGCTTTTTAGACTGCGCTGGGGAAATGACTCCACTGGGGTATCTTGTATTCCGCCAGAGAACATTCTTATATTCTGTTAAGGAATATTAAGACTTCCGGAGATGCTCTTATACTTGTTGGGGAATATCTTTATACTCCGTTGGGGAATATTAAGATCTTCTGGGGATACCAAACCTTTTCAGGGTTGATGGTAGATTAACTCTGCTTGGGGAGAGTTTTGTTGATTCGTACATAGCTGCAAGTCTCAGTGAGGAGAGCTACCATTATTGTTTTACTATACGGGGAGTGACGGTATCTTGGTCATATTCTTCAGCTGAACCTACCTTGGTACCTTGGTGCACAGGACAACTAGACCGCTTGGACAATTCTTATTGCCCCTACTTCTGATATCACCCGTAATTAGTCCTTTGTTTCTCATGTAAATATTTATGAGCAGCAATTAATGTCAAATGCATATATAAAAAATGAACATTTGGACGTTCTTTGTGAAACAAAACAGATAAAGGAAAAATAATTTGAATTTTGTCTGAACATGAATTTGTATTGATTTTGAAGTTTGCTTGTAAATAGGCATTTTTGTACAAGAGGCTGGCGTCCTAGTAAGAGAATGCCGCCGAACAAATAGAATTTATACAATTTGTGAAAAGAAATCAAAACAGCTATGTGAATAATCCCACTGGATTCCAACTCTACTATTGCCTTTATATCTTCAAGCGTCTCATCACTTTGCTGCTTAGTTGAAGATGAATCAGATTGATTAGTGTCGTCCGAACTTGATAGTTGATACTGAAGTCTGGATGCGAGGTGATCCAATGAGACATAGTGTTACACTTTAATCCCTAACTTTTGCCTGGACCACCCTTTCGGGTTTTCAGTCCACCGGGATACCCATTTTTGCCCAAGCCGCCTTTTCAGGTTTTCGACTCGCCGGGTGTACAGATTTTTCATTTTCATCCCTTATTTTTGCCCGAACCCTTTTGGTTCGCCGGGAAGCCCTTATTTTTGACTAGGCCAGTCAACCTAGCGGGTCTTTGATTATGCGTAGTATCTTTTTACTATGTCTGCATTGACGGGGTGAGGAAGGTCGTCACCATCCATGGTGGTTAGAATCATAGCTCCTCCTGAGAAGATATTCTTAACCACAAATGGCCCTTTGTAAGTAGGGGTCCATTTGCCCCTGGGATCACCTTGAGGTAGAATAATGCGCTTGATTACCAGGTCCCCAACTTGATACTCTTATCGTCTGACTTTCTTGTTAAATGCCTTGATCATCCATTTTTGGTACGTCTGACCATGACAAATAGCAGTAAGTCTCTTTTCGTCAATTAGGTTTAGCTGATCAAGTCGGGTCTGAATCCAGTCGTCTTCGCTCAAACGTGCATCCTTCATGATCCGGAGAGAGGGTATCTGAACTTCAATCGGCAAGAATGCCTCCATGCCATAAACCAAGGAATAGGGTGTTTCCCCTGTTGACGTCCGTGCTGAGGCACGGTACCCGTGAAGAGAAAACGGTAACATCTCGTGCCAGTCTTTGTATGTCACTGTCATCTTCTGCACAATCTTCTTAATATTCTTATTTGCCGCTTCGACAACCCCATTCATCTTCGGCCGGTAGGGAGAAGAGTTATGATGTTGTATCTTGAATTGCTCGCAGAGCTCAGTGATCATTTTGTTGTTAAGATTGGTACCATTGTCCGTAATGATCCTCTCTGGTACACCGTATCGACAGATCAGGTTGTGTCGAATGAACCGTGCCACGACGTTCTTGGTTACCGTAGCAAAGGAAGCTGCTTCAACCCACTTCGTAAAGTAATCAATAGCTACAAGGATGAAACGATGCCCGTTGGATGCCGTAGGTATAATCTCGCCGATCATATCAATGCCCCACATTGCAAAAGGCCAAGGTGCTGTCAAAACATTCAGAGGAACAGGAGGTATGTGCACCTTATCAGCATAGACCTGGCACTTGTGACATGTCCGAGAATGCTGATAACAGTCAGCTTCCATTGTGGACCAATAATATCCAGCCCGAAGGATTTTCTTTGCCATGGTATGTCCACTGGAATGAGTTCCGAAAGTACCTTCATGCAGCTCTGTCATGATTCTTTCTGCTTCAATCTTATCCACACAACGCAGTAAGGTTGCATCATGGTTACGCTTGTACAGAATGCCATTGCTGATGAAGAACTTGGCTGCAAACCTCCTCAGAAACTTCTTGTCATTAACAGATGCACCCTCGGGGTATTCCTGAGCCTCAAGATACCTCTTCACCTCATGATACCAAGGCTTTTCTGTTACTTCTTCAGTCTCAAGATCATAGCAATGTGCAGGTTCGTCCAATCTTTCAATAATGATCCGGGGAGCTTAGTTGTCCCATTGGACTTTGAACATAAAAGACATCGTAGCTAGCGCGTCCGCCAACTGATTCTCCTCTCTAGGAAAGTGTCAAAGGTTATCTCCTCGAAATGGGGAAACAACGTCAACACATACTCCTTATAAGGGATAAGATTTGGGTATTTCGTATCCCACTCGCTTTTGATCTGACTGATCACGAGAGCGGAATCTCCAAAGACACTTAGAAACTTAATCCTTAGGTTAATTGAAGCTCGAAGACCCATGATGCACGCTTCATACTCCGCCATATTATTGGTGCAGTTGAAACATAGTCGGGCGGTAAACGGAGTATGAGAGCCTTTAGGAGATATGATCACAACGCCAATGCCATTACACAAAGCGTTCGAAGCTCCATCAAAGTACATAGACCATCGGGATCCCTCCTCAGGTCCTTCATCCGGTCCAGGTGTCTCACAATCAGTCACTACCATGATATTCTCGTCCGGAAATTCAAAGTTCATAGACTGGTAATCATCCACTGCCTAATGTGCCAAATGGTCTTCCAATACAGTTCCCTTGATTTCTTTTTGATTTGTGTACTGGATGTCATACTCAGTCAAGATCATCTACCATCTTGCTATCCTTCCGGACAAGGCAGGCTTTTCAAAGATATACTTGATTGGATCCATCTTTGAAATCAATAGAGTAGTGTGAGTCAGCATATACTGTCTCAGCCGGCGAGCAGCCCATGCCAAAGCGCAGAAAGTTTTCTCAAGCAGTGAGTATCGGGTCTCACAGTCGGTAAACTTTTTGCTAAGGTAATAAATAGCATGCTCTTTTTGGCCAGACTCGTCATGCTGCCCCAGCACACACCCCATTGAGTTGTTAAGTACTGTCAAGTATAAGATCAAAGTTCTCCCTTCAACTGGTGGCATTAGGATGGGTGGCTCTTGGAGATACTCTTTGATTCTTTCGAAAGCGGCCTGACATTCATCGTTCCAACGTACCACTTGATCTTTCTTCAGTAGCTTGAAGATTGGTTCACATGTAGCATTCAGGTTAGAGATGAATCGGGCAATGTAGTTTAGTCGTCCCAGAAAGCCTCTGACCTCGTTCTCTGTCTTAGGAGCTGGCATCTCTTGTATGGCTTTCACTTTGGCAGGGTCCACTTGAATACCTTTGTCACTCACGATGAAACCCAGTAGCTTACCAGACCTCACCCCGAAGGTGCACTTGTTCGGGTTTAACCTCAGCTTGTACAACTCCAGCCTGTCAAACAGCTTCTGTAGATGGTCAAGGTGTTCTTCCTTAGTCTAGGACCTTGAAATCATATCGTCGACGTATAATTCAATCTCATGATGGATCATGTCATGAAACAAATCAACCATGGCACGCTGATACGTTGCCCCAGCATTCATCAACCCAAAAGGCATGACCTTGTAACAAAAGGTACCCCACTGAGTAACAAAGTTCGTCTTCTCCATGTCTTCGGGAGCCATCTTAATTTGATAATATCCGGAGAAACCATCCATAAAGGAGAATACCTTGTGCTGAGTAGTATTATCAACCAGAACGTCGATGTGAGGTAGAGGGAAGTCATCCTTAGGGCTTTCCCTGTTCAAATCCCTGTAGTCAACACACATTCGGACCTTACCATCCTTCTTCGGCACAGGAACCACATTGGCGACCCACTGAGGGTAAGAAGTCACCGCTAGAAAACTGGCGTCAAACTGTTTCATAACTTCGGCCTTGATTTTCTCAGACATCTCTGGGCGCATACGGTGAACCTTCTGTTTTACCGGAGGACAGTCTTCCTTGGTAGGCAAGCGATGAACCACAATGTCAGTATCCAACCCAGGCATATATTCGTAAGACCAGGCAAAGATTTCAACGTAGTCATGCAGCATCTGAATCAACCGCTGTTTCACACTAAGCTCCAGATTTGCACCAATCTTGACTTCCTTCTTGTCTGTCTCAGTACCCAGATTCACTGTTTCCATCGACTCTTCATGTGGCTGAATGGCCCTCTCTTCCTGGAGTAGCAGTCTTGCAAGTTCACCCGGCACTTCGCAATCATCTTCACCTTCGTCTTCGGCTAAGTTGATCGGATTTTCGAAGTCATAACTGGCAGTAGCAGAGTCGTTACCAGTGAGATCCTGAGTGGATTGAGACCTGTATATGTGAGTGTGTGTAAAATAGTTGTTTTGCAATATATAATAAAGAAAAACAAGAAGCGCAAAAATTTGAAATGCAAGAAACGTTCAATGCTTTTATTAATGATAAATGAAAATGACACACAAAAGCCCTCACAAATGAAGCCACGGTGCCCCGGGTAAGACACCGGGCCATAAAGTTTCACAACATTGTCTGTTACAAATTCAAAACAAAGAGTTCATTACTGGTTAACAAAAGTAATAGGGATGAAGTCCTTTGCTGTCCAGTTGCTTGGTCCACCGTTGATCGTAGGATAGATCCAGCTGTGGAATTCAGACTCCTCCACATCATCTTCAATGGCATTTACTCTCGAGTTGCTGATGAACACGGGAGGTCTTCCAATCCTTGCATTACGAACAACCCTTTGAGCTTCTACAGTGAAACCCAAACCAAACTTGTTAGTCTTCTGAGTGAAATCAGGAAGTTGGCCCTAATTTGCACACTCACCCTTCTCAATAACAGCCCGGACATCCTTTAAGGAAGCCATCTTCATAGGAGAATCTTCAACCACAGTCTCAGCTGATGCCAGTGCCTGAGGAACCTCTTCAAAGTGATGAAATGGGGTCTCAATGAACTCCCCATCCATATCTACGTATCTGAACGAGTTGAGGTGGCTGACCATGTACTCTTCCTCCCCTTGTACTGTCACAATCTTCCCTCTGACCGGGTACTTCAGCTTCTAGTAGATCATTGAGGTTACAGCTCCGGCTTTGTGGATCCATGGACGACCCAGAAAACAAGAATAGGATGGCCGAATGTCCATCACTTAGAATGTAGAATTGAAGATCTGAGAACCAAATTTAATTGGAATATCAACCTCACCATGCACCATCCTTTTAGACCCGTCAAAGGCCCTGACAATGATGTTACTTGGCTTTAGCTCCAACCCTTCGCAATCCAACCGGTCTAGAGCCTTCTTGGGTAAGACGTTCAATGAGGAACCAGTGTCAGCCAATACATGTGCAAGAGTAGTGCCCCTACATTCAATGGAGACATGTAGGGCATCGTTATGGTTCTTCCCTTTAGCAGTCAAATTGGCGTCGGAGAAACCCAAACCATTATCAGCAGTTAAATTAGCCACACAATCTGTAAACTGATCAGCTGATGTCTCTTGTGGCACGTGGGCAGACTTCAGGAAGGTAATTAGAGTCTTAGCATGGGCCTCTGAACACAACAATAGTGACAACATAGAAATCTTGGATGGGGTTTGCCCCAGCTGCTCAACTACGTTATAATCACTCTTCTTAATAATCTTCAGAATCTCTTCCATCTCCTGTTTGGAAGCTTCAACAGTAATCGTCTTCGGTGCCTCCGTCTGGGCAGACACATCAGTGGTGATCCCTTTTCCCCGAGCGTTAGATGACTCGGTGACAGGGGTAGGACTAGGAATTTGATCAAGAATGGCATTAGGCACACTTGCAGATGTAATGACAACAGGTATTCGGACAGTTGGTGGAGCAATATCAGGTGAGAAAAGTCTACCGCTGTGGGTGACTTTAGCAGATCCAGTAATGTTGCTGACGCCGGTATCAGCATCCAACTCTTACTTAACTCCAAGAACATAAACATCAGCCACATAGTGCCAGAGGACGGCTTTGTCAGAGGTGTAGGGGATGGGCCCCGTAACAGTGATGATTACAGGTGCGATCTTCAGAGTAGATGTAATCCTAACAGGCTTCCTCAAGGGAGCCTTGGAAGAATTGTCGAAAATGGTAATAATGGCAACTTCTTCAGTAGGGATAGAAGGAACAGCAATCTTCTCAAACAGGATCTCCTTATTATCCATCAGGTTTTGGATACCTGACTTCAGAAATGGGCAACCAGTAGGTAAAACAGAACACATATGGCAGCCTTCGCCACAACCCAGAAATAAACCGGCTAGTAACAGGTTCTTCTTGACAGTCATCAGAGGGGTAACAATATCATCCGCGGAAACTATAAACAAGTCTTCCTCTACAGCATTTACTCCATGTTTGGGCATGGGAGCAGTCACAACATTAGGCCTCTCGGGCGCCTCAAACTCAATCTCCTTTGCATCAATTAGGTCTTGCACCCTGTTCCTCAAAACCCAACAATCATTTGTATTATGCCCTGGGATATCAGAAGGAAAAGCGCAGCGGGCATTAGGGTTGTACTTTGGTGATGTGGTACTTGGATTCTTCGGAGCTTCTTTTAGAGTCACCAGATTGGTCTTCAGCAACTGTGGCAGAATCTGAGACAAAGTCATGCTGAGACGAGTGAATTGCCTTCGAGGTCTCTCGTCCTTTTGTTGATTGTGATGCTGAGGAGCACCAACAGGTTTTGAAATAACAACCGCATTGACAGCTTGGCGGTGTTCAGGTCTATTCTGTCTTCTCGAACTGTAGACAACACTGGACTCTTTCTTAAACGGTTTCTTCTCGGTGCTCGATGAGGCACCCTTCTGTATCTTTCCAGCCTTAATATCAGCTTCAATCCTCTCACCAGTCAAAATAAGATCTGTAAACCCATCTGAAGAGCTTCCAATCAGATGGTTAAAGAACGGACCAGACAGGGTCCCCAAAAACATGTCAACAAGCTCACGATCGGCCAAAGGTGGTTGCACCCTTCCGGAAAGGTCTCTCCATTTCTGAGCATACTCTTTAAATCCTTCACCCATTCCTATTGACATACCGTGGAGTTGGGTACGTGTAGGAGCAAGGTCGGAGTTGTACTGATACTACCAGTTAAATGCAGTAGCCAAATCCTCCCAGCTGCGGATACTGGCTCCATCCAACTGATAGAACCACTCAAGCTGAGTCCCTGAGAGACTGTCTTGAAAGAAATGGATCCACAAGTTCTTATCAGTAGTGTAAGGCTGGATCTTCCTCACATATGACCGAAGGTGTAGCTTCGGACAGGAAACTCCATCATACTTGGCAAAGGCAGGTGCCTTAAATTTATGGGGAATCACCATCCCAGATGATAGACCTAGATCTCCAAAGTCCAGACCGGGCATCTTCTGAATTTCCATAGCGCTCAAACGGTCTTCCAATTGTTTGTACTTATCCTCAGCAGGAGGA
This sequence comes from Vicia faba, assembly GCA_948472305.1. NCBI lineage: Eukaryota > Viridiplantae > Streptophyta > Magnoliopsida > Fabales > Fabaceae > Vicia > Vicia faba. The sequence goes on along the minus strand of OX451738.1, from coordinate 510,305,236 downwards.
TACTGTTCTTCATCATAGTCCGTCTCGTTGTCAGAGACCATAGGGCTAGGAGCCCTCCTTTCTTGTGGACTATCTTTCCCTCCAGATGAGGTGGTCAGATCAACTTCATTCTGCAGCCCGTTTCCAAACCTGCGTCCAGTATTGAACATGATGGTCCTCTTCTTCTTCTTTTTTTTCTCTTTCAGAATCAAGGTCTTCAGGTCCTGCTGACCCTTAGCTAGATTTATGAATAGCTCTTGAAATTGGGCATTCTGGGCCTGGAGGTCCTTGATAGCTTGCTCAGTTGAAGGTTCAGCAGACATGATGATTGCTGAAATAAACAGCGAAGAAGATAAGAGACCTGTAATGGGGTACCTGTTTATGAAGTGCATGGGATGAAATGCGTATGATTTATGATTTCAAAGACAATCGATATTCAAATTTGTAAACAAGAAATGGAACACACTTTATTAGATTTAAACTTCGAAATTTAAATTGTTCAACAAATTGCCCTTAGGCGTTACAAGAATGGAAATACTAAAAAGTAAACAAAAACTGTAAAAGAGATCATCAAAGGTCTATCAATGCTCCCATGGTCTCTTCTTCTCAGTGCGGACATAATCATTCAGGATCCGCTCGTTCTCCAACTGTCTGGTCAGCTTCTAGATCTTTTGCTCTTGTTCATTGAACCTCTCTCAGTAAGAATCCCGTTCATCCCTCAACTGCATCCAAGGCCTCTTCAGTGTCCCAATATCAGTGGGCATATAAGGGTGGAGAATAGTTGGAAGAACCCCCTCCTCATTAGCAACTTCAAGAGTAACAGGCCTGGCAACTTCATATGGCATACCTAGCTTCTGGGCACGGATGCGGACCCATCTGAGATATGGCTCCATTGGCAGAGAAGTCTTTGGTCCCAATTCATGTGGATCAGATTGGTGAACTTTGTCCCAAGCCCTTATGAATCTACGACGCAGCTCATCGCTATCTCCCTGAAAATCAAAGATGATATGGGGCATCAGCATCTCATGAGGCCCTTCTCTTCTGGCTCTTCCAAACTGACGGAGAGCTAAGCATGGGTTGTAAGAAATCCCTCCATGGGTTCCAATCAATGGGACATTAGGATACTCTCCACAGCGATCAATGACAGTCACCTCATCCATACCTTTGAGGGTCCAGATAATATAATTATTAGAAAGAGACATCACCCTATAAGCCCAGCCCATTTCTTCTTTGTTCTTCAGTATGGACTTAGGGAGGTGCAAAATAAACCACCTCGACAATAAAGGAGCACAGCACATCAAAGTTCCCCGCTTCCGGGCAGTACGAGCATAGAGCTAATGAAGGATATCACCCAAGAGAGTGGGTACCGGATTATGAGAGATGAAGATCTTTATGGCATTAATATCAACAAAAGTGTCAGGATTCGGAAACAATACCAGACCATAAATCAAGAGATCCAGAATGTCCTCATACGCCTTGAAGTCTAAGTTGTCCCAGAAGTAATTAGCTTTGTCAACCAAAAACTTAGCCAGAAAACCCTTAGCTCCACTTCTAGTCTCCCATTTAGCCATTACCTCCTTCTTAGTCAAGTGAAGGGCTACAACAATTTCTTCGGGCTTAAGAGTCTTTTCCCAACCAGTAAACGGAGTCTGTTCCAGGACGGAGATACCGAGCAACTCAGAGAACTCTTCTAGAGTAGGCACCAGCTGGAAGTCCTGGAAAGTAAAACAATGGTACATCGGATCATAGAATTGGACCAGAACACTCATCATTTGTTCGTCCAATTTTGAGGTGACCAAACTGAGAAGAGAACCATGCCTTCTGATGAAGGAAGTAGTGTCTGGAATCTTGACAACCAAATCTTTAAGCAGGGTAGGTACTTGGACAAAGTTGATCCGGATAGTATTCCTACGCATGGGCATCATGATGACCTACAAAACAAAGCAAAGATGAAACCCTCTTGTCTTTGAAATAAGTTAGTCCTTATGCAAGATGTATGCAATGTTATGATGTCATGATGTCATGATAAAGGCACACCACAAGTATCCACAAAAGGCAAACATGGTAAAGGCACACAAGTCACACAAAAGAGCCCTTAGATTTCAGGCTGACATGAAGCTTAGGTACTACCCTCTTTCAGTTTCAGTTCGTTAAGACCTGTCCTAAAAATAGTAACCGGGTTCTAGAGGATCTCAATATCACTGACTACCCTCAATTGGTCATAATTCCAGTTTAACAACCTTTTCTTGCGGCCGGAATCATCGCGAGAGTTTAGTCTCAATGAGTGTAGCATACTGCTACTGTTCTATGGCCAAGTTGGTCAATTTAAGGTGCTAAGGTCAGTTGGTGCTTAATGACTCCTTCGAAGACCCATATTCTCCTCGTTCCAACACAAGGGATATCGGTACAGACCAAGGTGCCACACCAATGTAGCTACTGCTTCATCTGTATCGGTATACGCCGTACAGATCCCTCACAGTTTATTGCTACTTACCTAAAGGGTATCCCCAGATCTGGTTTAGGATCTATAGAACTCCGATACAAGCCCACAAAATCAAAGCATACAAAGCATACAATTGAAAACATAGTGATCTAATCCTAAGGTACACCTCACTTATAAAAGTCTCCAGCAGAGTCGCCAGTTCTGTGATCGGTGGGAAAGAGAACTGTCTGTTTTGGAATGCTGGTTCGCGTTTTGCATTTGTTTTCGCAAAATGTCGCGGTAAGCAAGAGTCGCCACCGTCTTTTATTTTATCCAACAAGGAAAGGACAAAAGCACAGAAAAATTCCTTTTTGAGATATTTCTCGGGTTCGGGAGGTTGATTATAGAAAGGGAAGGTGTTAGCACCCTTTCTATTCGTGGTTATCCACGGGCTCTTAGGTACTTGCTCATTATGTTTTCAAAAATTTGCTTTTCTTTGTGATTGTGGGTTTGAAAAGAGTTTTTTTGTTTGAAAGGGGTGTAAGTGCGAAAAGTTTTGTTTTGTTTTTAAAAGGAGAAAGTACTTAAGAACCATCTACCTACTCAAAAAGGAATTAAGCTGTACAAATGTCCTTTAGATAATGATATCCCACTATTGAGGAGTAGGTAGCACTGACGTTGGAGTTTAAGGGTCAATTCGATTAAGGGATGTGTGGTCACTAAAGCAATGTTAGGACGCCTTAGCGGTAACCCTAATGTCTTAGATCATTTTATCTGAGGCAACCGTTTCGAGGCAACTTATGATCTTTGGACAAGAGGGAGACCTCTAAAACTTCCTATACTCAATGACCACGCTCGAGGCAACCAAGTGAGGTGTACCCTAAGAGTGCGCATGTGCGAGTGTATCGTTTTTCAGTTATTTATCTTTGTACATGTTAATGATGAGCTACTGTTGATTTTAGGTTAAAGTTTAATCTTGTCATGCATTGCCTATTATTCAAACATCTAACAGTTAATGGTTGCGGAAATTAAATTGCGGAAAATAAATCTAAGCTATTACAAGGCGTCGGGTATTTACATCGCCAAAGACAAACCCTTAAAAATTAAATTGCGAAAAGTAAATAAAAGCGATAAATAAATAAATAAAGTCCTAAGTTAAAAACTATTACATTCTCGAAGCAGTTACAATATTGAAATATGGATCAAAAACAATTCGCGCGCGAGAAAATTAAATCGAAGTTTTTTAGGGTTTTGACCCTTTTTAATCAATAAAGCATATTTTTGTTATTTTTGAATGAAAAAATTTGCCTAAATTAATAATTGAATTAATTAATTTAATGAAAAAGATTTTTGGGTTTTTTTATTTTAATTAGGGAAATAAAACAAGAATGGTTGAAAATATTAAAAACCTAATTCTAAATTAATTTTAATTTAATGCAAAAGATATTAAAATTGTACCTAATTAAACTAAATAAATTAATTAATGTTTATTTACAAAAATAATAAAATAGTGAAATTAATAAAAATATTATTTTTTGTTTTCTGATTTTTTATGAAAAAGGTTAATTGGTTAATTAATTAATTAAGATAATAATAAAATAGAAAAAATAATGAAAAAAAAATAAAATGAAGAAACAAATTCAGGGGGTGTGGGCCTGAATTTGAGAGCATGATTAGCAATTTTTTGAGGCCCAGTTATGCCAGCCTGTTTGACCTTTGTGCTTCCCTACGCGCTTATTGACCAAGGAGCATGGTGGATGCTCAAATCTAGCTTTTGGATCTTGGCCTGAAGCCACCTGGCACCTTGATTTTTGGAGGCATTTGGTGATCCACGCTTGGAATGCTACACATGAGTACCTGAAGAAAAAATATAACAAAATTTTGGGGGACCTGGGATTCGAACCCAGGTCCCAATGCTCATATGCCTGCACGCTCAACCACTCCAACCAGCTTGCACATTCGTTAGTGGAATAGGAAACAAATATTATATACAAAATAGTTAATTATGTCTGGCCAAAAAAATAAAAACGCGCTAATGATTCAAATGAACCAATCACGCCCAGCCACGTTATCATCTTCTTCATATCACCCTGGTTTTTTACCTGTGAATTTTTATCCGCAGGAAGATTCGTAGCATCTCTCAAAAATCCTTCCTAGGCCATGTAAATGCAAGCTAAGGGTGCCAATGCACTCGTCTCTCTCCCCTGAACTCATCCATGGCCATTATTGGTCCTGATTATGCCTGTATCAAGAATGCCCAAAAAACAAGAATATGAACCCTAGCTTTGAATCCAGGGCTATAAGTCACGAAAACAAAATCAAATAATACAGAATCATTGGAAATTGAATGGCAAGTATGAATGTACAAGAAAATTGGCAAAAAGATGCAAGAATGATGAGTTACGTTTTCATGTTCATAGCTGTTTTCAAGAACACTTACAGCGAGTTTTAGATGGTCTCAAGGTCCGGTTTTGATTGCTACAGCTTCACAGGATATCAGGCAAGGGAGTAGCGTTGAGATTTTGCTTTGAAAGTGCCTTCAAACAAGAATTCAATCTCCCACTTTTCAAGCTTTTTTCCAAAGTTGTTCTGGCCGTTTCAACAGAGTTTTGTGCGTGTCCTCGGTCTGGCTTGCTTGTGTGCATATAATAGAATGAATTTAGGTCAAAATATGGGCCATAATCCTTATGCATTGAAGATGGAATATTGGATTTGATCACCATTGATAAGCTTTCCATAATTGCATCAAATCTGAGATTTTGTGCATGTTTTGACTTGGCATGAATTTGACTGAGTTGCACATGATATTTGCAAGCTGTATTGATCACAAGAATCCCCTTACATCAATTTTTAGATTTTATTTGATTTAATATTGATTAATAATGAATTAAATCAATAAAAATGAAATAAAATAGAAAAATAAATGTTTGGTCATGAAATTAAAGATGGAACACGTGTGTGGCATGACAAGACTATATCAAGTGGAAAAAAGTGGGCCCTTTTGTCAAAAATTGGAGTTTTGAGGATAGTTGATTTTTTGCAATTTTGGAAAAATGCCCAACTTCAACAATGCATAACTTCTTCAATTTTGAACTTTTGGAGGTGTTCTTGGACTTTTTAGAAACCTTGATATGTCCTATAATCAACCCTTTTTGTATCATATCATTTTGATTTTCCATGCTCAAATTATAAGCTTTGGAAAAAAAAGTGTTTTTGTTGACTTTCAAAAGTCACCTATAATGTCCAAATTTGTAACTTTTTGTGAGGGAATTTCTTGATCTTGGGGTGTGAAGATGGATTGTAGGAAATTGCATCCTCTTAAAAATGATCTTTGGATGGGTCATTTCTCATAAAGTATGAGAAAGTTATGCTTGGTCAAAGTCGAGTTGACTTTTCCTGCAAAACCCTAATTTAGCAACTTTTGAATCTTAATGAATCTTGAGCAATCCTTGATGAATCATGATTAACCCTTGATAAAATGATGAATTAACCTTCAAAATGATAATGTTGACAAAAAATCTTGAGGTTTGACTGTATTTGGGACACAGTTGACTTTTGCCCTAGCACAGTCTATTTTTGGGTCTCTTGAGCAATTGACTGACCAAACTTCCTCTGCAAGGCTTGAAATTTGACATTGATGAACTTAAGATCATATTAGGACATTGGAGAGCACTTGAGGCCATTTGGATTCAAGGACCTTGATGCAACACAAAACCCTAATTTTGACTTGACTGCCTTAGGAGGTGACTTGACTGTCCAACTCTTGAGCCAACTTGAGCAACTTGAAGATGATTCTTGACATGTCTTGAGAAATATGGGAGGGCAAATTTTGGGGTACAACAGTTTCCCCTGTTCAATTTTCTTAAACCTGAGGATATAGATTGGCCTTCGAGCCTTTCGTGATCCGAAGGTGGAAGATAATTGAACACTAGAGTGCCCAAAAATTTGCACTCGCATGGTGTAGTATCAGCATTGTGATGTCGGGAATGGGCTTACAGATGCCATTTGGAGATTGTTGGTAGGAGGATGGGCTTACAGATGCCATCTTCAGGAATGTCGTTCGCATAAGAGATTCCTCTGCGAGAACTTACATACTTGTTGTTGTAAAAGATTCCGCTGGGGGAGTCTAACTTTTGTTGAGATTTAGGAACTTGCTTATACTTCAACTGAGAGAATGCTTCAGTTGAGTTTTAAGAACCTGTCTGTAATTCAATTTGGTGGAAACATCTTCATCAAGATCTAGGAACTGTCTCGTGCTCAACGTAGTATACCACTGAGGTTATAGAACTTGTCCACACTATGACAGAGGAAAACATCAAGATCTAGGAACTGACTCGTGCTCCACGGAGTATACCGTCGAGGTTATAGTACTCGTCCACACTATGACATAGGGAAACATCTTCATCAAGATCTAGGAACTGACTCGTGCTCAATGGAGTATACCGTTGAGGTTATAGTACTTGTCCACACTATGACAGAGGAAAACATCAAGATCTAGGAACTGACTCGTGCTCAATGGAGTATACCGTTAAGGTTATAATACTCGTCCATATTATGACGTAGGGAAACATCTTCATCAAGATCTAGGAACTGACTTGTGCTCAATGGAGTATACCGTTGAGGTTATAGTACTCGTCCATACTATGACGTAGGGAAACATCTTCATCAAGATCTAGGAACTGACTCGTGCTCAATGGAGTATACCGTTGAGGTTATAGTACTCGTCTATACTATGACGTAGGGAAACATCTTCATCAAAATCTAGGAACTGACTCGTGCTCAATGGAGTATACCGTTGAGGTTATAGTACTTGTCCACACTATGACAGAGGAAAACATCAAGATCTAGGAACTGACTCATGCTCAATGGAGTATACCGTTGAAGTTATAGTACTCGTCCACACTATGACGTAGGGAAACATCTTCATCAAGATATAGGAACTGACTCGTGCTCAATGGAGTATACCGTTGAGGTTATAGAACCTGTCCACACTATGACGGAGGAAAACATCAAGATCTAGGAACTGACTCGTGCTCAATGGAGTATACCGTTGAGGTTATAGTACTCGTCCACACTATGACGTAGGGAAACATCTTCATCAAGATCTAGGAATTGTCTCGTGCTCAAAGGAGTATACCGTTGAGGTTATAGAACCTGTCCACATTATGACGGAGGAAAACATCAATATCTAGGAACTGACTCGTGCTCAATAGAGTATACCGTTGAGGATATAGTACTCGTCCACACTATGACGTAGAGAAACTGTCGAGATTGAGAACCTTATCTGAAATTCAACCGAGGATAATTTAATTAAGATTTAAGAACTGGTCAGGTCTTCGACTAAGCTGAGAACTTTAACTGTATCTTTCCTGAAAGGTAAAGGTCAGTCATATGCAATGCATGATATGGATCAGACAATGATGTTCTCAAAATAAATGAGATTGTATTCATATGATGCTTATATGCATGTATCATGATGTATGGAAATGTGATGTTTTAGCTGGGGAAAATAAATCCCAGAGCTGCTGGAGAATAAAGTTGAGTTCTTCATTTCCGCTGGGGATGATGAACGAAGATGATAAACCTGTAGGAGAGAAAAACTCCGCTGGGGGGAATAAACTGATGAAGAGATTACTCTGAGGGGAATTACTCTGTGGGGAAGAGACGTTATGTTGAAGGTTTTAACGATAACTCCGCTGGGGATTCTGTTGATAAGCACTGTTGGGGATTTTAATGATGAACTCCGCTGGGGATAGAAAGAACTTCGCTGGGGAATATCTTTCAGTTGCAACTTGCTGAGGATAACCCAGTTAGACTCTTGGGAGGATAACCTTCTGAATTTGGCTGGGGATATTTATTTGTGCTCTGTAGGGGATAAGCTTCCAGAATCTACTGGGTAAGATGATTCAACTCTGGCAGGGAAGCTTTTTAGACTGCGCTGGGGAAATGACTCCACTGGGGTATCTTGTATTCCGCCAGAGAACATTCTTATATTTTGTTGAGGAATATTAAGACTTCCGGAGATGCTCTTATACTTGTTGGGGAATATCTTTATACTCCGTTGGGGAATATTAAGATCTTCTGGGGATACCAAACCTTTTCAGGGCTGATGGTAGATTAACTCTGCTTGGGGAGAATTTTGTTGATTCGTACATAGCTGCAAGTCTCAGTGGGGAGAGCTACCATTATTGTTTTACTATACGGGGAGTGACGGTATCTTGGTCATATTCTTCAGCTGAACCTACCTTGGTACCTTGGTGGATAGGACAACTAGACCGCTTGGACAATTCTTATTGCCCCTACTTCTGATATCACCCGTAATTAGTCCTTTGTTTCGCATGTAAATATTTATGAGCAGCAATTAATGTCAAATGCATATATAAAAAATGAACATTTGGACGTTCTTTGCGAAACAAAACAGATAAAGGAAAAACAATTTGAATTTTGTCTGAACATGAATTTGTATTGATTTTGAAGTTTGCCTGTAAATAGGCGTTTTTGTATAAGAGGTTGGCGTCCTAGTAAGAGAATGCCGCCGAACAAATAGAATTTATACAATTTGTGAAAAGAAAACAAAACAATTATGTGAATAATCCCACTGGATTCCAACTCTGCTATTGCCTTTATATCTTCAAGCGTCTCATCACTTTGCTGCTTAGTTGAAGATGAATCAGATTGATTAGTGTCATCCGAACTTGATAGTTGATACTGAAGTCTGGATGCGAGGTGATCCAATGAGACATAGTGTTACGCTTTAATCCCTAACTTTTTCCTGGACCACCCTTTCGGGTTTTCAGTCCACCGGGATACCCATTTTTGCCCAAGCCGCCTTTTCAGGTTTTCGACTCGCCAGGTGTACAGATTTTTCATTTTCATCCCTTATTTTTACCCAAACCCTTTTGGTTCACCGTGAAGCCCTTATTTTTGACTAGGCCAGTCAACCTAGCGGGTCTTTGATTATGCGTAGTATCTTTTTACTATGTCTGCATTGACGGGGTGAGGAAGGTCGTCACCATCCATGGTGGTTAGAATCATAGCTCCTCCTGAGAAGATGTTCTTAACCACAAATGGACCTTCGTAAGTAGGGGTCCATTTGCCCCTGGGATCACCTTGAGGTAGAATAATGTGCTTGATTACCAGGTCCCCAACTTGATACTCTTATCGTCTGACTTTCTTGTTAAATGCCTTGATCATCCATTTTTGGTACGTCTGACCATGACAAATAGCAGTAAGTCTCTTTTCGTCAATTAGGTTTAGCTGATCAAGTCGGGTCTGAATCTAGTCGTCTTCGCTCAAACGTGCATCCTTCATGATCCGGAGAGAGGGTATCTGAACTTCAATCGGCAAGACTGCCTCCATGCCATAAACCAAGGAATAGGGTGTTGCCCCTGTTGACGTCCGTGCTGAGGTACGGTACCCGTGAAGAGAAAACAGTAACATCTCGTGCCAGTCTTTGTATGTCACTGTCATCTTCTGCACAATCTTCTTAATATTCTTATTTGCCGCTTCGACAACCCCATTCATCTTCGGCCGGTAGGGAGAAGAGTTATGATGTTGTATCTTGAATTGCTCGCAGAGCTCAGTGATCATTTTGTTGTTAAGATTGGTACCATTGTCCGTAATGATCCTCTCTGGTACACCGTATCGACAGATCAGGTTGTGCCGAATGAACCGTGCCATGACGTTCTTGGTTACCGTAGCAAAGGAATCTGCTTCAACCCACTTCGTAAAGTAATCAATAGCTACAAGGATGAAACGATGCTCGTTGGATGCCGTAGGTCTGATCTCGCCGATCATATCAATGCCCCACATTACAAAAGGCCAAGGTGCTGTCAAAACATTCAGAGGAACAGGAGGTATGTGCTCCTTATCAGCATAGACCTGGCACTTGTGACATGTCCGAGAATGCTGATAACAGTCAGCTTCCATTGTGGACCAGTAATATCCTGCCCGAAGGATTTTCTTTGCCATGGTATGTCCACTGGAATGAGTTCCGAAAGTACCTTCATGCAGCTCTGTCATGATTCTTTCTGCTTCAATCTTATCCACACAACGCAGTAAGGTTGCATCATGGTTACGCTTGTACAGAATGCCATTGCTGATGAAGAACTTGGCTGCAAACCTCATCAGAAACTTCTTGTCATTAACAGATGCACCCTCGGGGTATTCCTGAGCCTCAAGATACCTCTTCACCTCATGATACCAGGGCTTTTCTGTTACTTCTTCAGTCTCAAGATCATAGCAATGTGCAGGTTTGTCCAATCTTTCAATAATGATCCGGGGAGCTTAGTTGTCCCATTTGACTTTGAACATAGAAGACATCGTAGCTAGCGCGTCCGCCAACCGATTCTCCTCTCTAGGAAAGTGCTCAAAGGTTATCTCCTTGAAATGGGGAAACAACGTCAACACATACTCCTTATAAGGGATAAGATTTGGGTATTTCGTATCCCACTCGCCTTTGATCTGACTGATCACGAGAGCAGAATCTCCGAAGACACTTAGAAACTTAATCCTTAGGTCAATTGCAGCTCGAAGACCCATGATGCACGCTTCATACTCCGCCATATTATTGGTGCAGTTGAAACATAGTCGGGCGGTAAACGGAGTATGAGAGCCTTTAGGAGATATGATCACAACGCCAATGCCATTACCCAAAGAGTTCGAAGCTCCATCAAAGTACATAGACCATCGGGATCCCTCCTCAGGTCCTTCATCCGGTCCAGGTGTCTCACAATCAGTCACTACCATGATATTCTCGTCCGGAAATTCAAAGTTCATAGACTGCTAATCATCCACTGCCTAATGTGCCAAATGGTCTGCCAATACAGTTCCCTTGATTGCTTTTTGAGTCGTGTACTGGATGTCATACTCAGTCAAGATCATCTACCATCTTGCTATCCTTCTGGACAAGGCAGGCTTTTCGAAGATATACTTGATTGGATCCATCTTTGAAATCAATAGAGTAGTGTGAGTCAGCATATACTGTCTCAGTCGGCGAGCAGCCCATGCCAAAGCGCAGAAAGTTTTCTCAAGCAGTGAGTATCGGGTCTCACAGTCGGTAAACTTTTTGCTAAGGTAATAAATAGCATGCTCTTTTCGGCCAGACTCGTCATGCTGCCCCAACACACACCCCATTGAGTTGTTAAGTACTGTCAAGTATAAGATCAAAGGTCTCCCTTCAACTGGTGGCATTAGGATGGGTGGCTCTTGGAGATACACTTTGATTCTTTCAAAAGTGGCCTGACATTCATCGTTCCAACGTACCACTTGATCTTTCTTCAGTAGCTTGAAGATTGGTTCACAGGTAGCATTCAGGTTAGAGATGAATCGGGCAATGTAGTTCAGTCGTCCCAGAAAGCCTCTGACCTTCTTCTCTGTCTTAGAGCTAGCATCTCTTGTATGGCTTTCACTTTGGCAGGGTCCACTTGAATACCTTTGTCACTCACGACGAAACCCAGTAGCTTACCAGACCTCACCCCGAAGGTGCACTTGTTCGGGTTTAACCTCAGCTTGTACAACTCCAGCCTGTAAAACAGCTTCTGTAGATGGTCAAGGTGTTCTTCCTCAGTCTGGGACTTTGCAATCATATCGTCGACGTATAATTCAATCTCATGATGGATCATGTCATGAAACAAAGCAACCATGGCACGCTGATACGTTGCCTCAGCATTCTTCAACCCAAAAGGCATGACCTTGTAACAAAAGGTACCCCACTGAGTAACAAAGGTCGTCTTCTCCATGTCTTCGGGAGCCATCTTAATTTGATAATATCCGGAGAAACCATCCATAAAGGAGAATACCTTGTGCTGAGCAGTATTGTCAACCAGAACGTCGATGTGAGGTAGAGGGAAGTCATCCTTAGGGCTTGCCCTGTTCAAATCCCTGTAGTCAACACACATTCGGACCTTACCATCCTTCTTCGGCTCAGGAACCACATTGGCGACCCACTGAGGGTAAGAAGTCACCGCTAGAAAACCGGCATCAAACTGTTTCATAACTTCGGCCTTGATTTTCTCAGACATCTCTGGGCGCATACGACGAACCTTCTGTTTTACCGGAGGACAGTCTTCCTTGGTAGGCAGGCGATGAACCACAATGTCAGTATCCAACCCAGGCATATATTCGTAAGACCAGGCAAAGATTTCAACGTAGTCATGCAGCATCTGAATCAACCGCTGTTTCACACTAAGCTCCAGATTTGCACCAATCTTGACTTCCTTCTTGTCTGTCTCAGTACCCAGATTCACCGTTTCCATCGACTCTTCATGTGGCTGAATGGCCCTCTCTTCCTGGAGTAGCAGTCTTGCAAGTTCACCCGGCACTTCACAATCATCTTCACCTTCGTCTTCGGCTAAGTTGATCGGATTTTCGAAGTCATAACTGGCAGTAGCAGAGTCGTTACCAGTGAGATCCAGAGTGGATTGAGACCTGTATATGTGAGTGTGTGTAAAATAGTTGTTTTGCAATATATAATAAAGAAAAACAACAAGCGCAAAAATTTGAAATGCAAGAAACGTCCAATGCTTTTATTAATGATATATGAAAATGACACACAAAATCCCTCACAAATGAAGCCACGGTGCCCCGGGTAAGACACCGGGCCATAAAGTTTCACAATATTGTCTGTTAGAAATTCAAAACAAAGAGTTCATTACTGGTTAACAAAAGTAATAGGGATGAAGTCCTTTGCTGTCCAGTTGCTTGGTCCACCGTTGATCGTAGGATAGATCCAGCTGTGGAATTCAGACTCCTCCACATCATCTTCAATGGCATTTACTCCCGAGTTGCTGATGAACACGGGAGGTCTTCCAATCCTTGCATTACGAACAACCCTTTGAGCTTATGCAGTGAAACCCAAACCAAACTTGCTAGTCTTCTGAGTGAAATCAGGAAGTCGGCCCCAATTTGCACACTCACCCTTCTCAATAACAGCCTGGGCATCCTTTAAGGAAGCCATCTTCATAGGAGAATCTTCAACCACAGTCTCAGCTGATGCCAGTGTCTGAGGAACCTCTTCAAAGTGCTGAAATGGGGTCTCAATGAACTCCCCATCCATCTCTATGTATCTGAACGAGTTGAGGTGGCTGACCATGTACTCTTCCTCCCCTTGTACTGTCACAATCTTCCCTCTGACCGGGTACTTCAGCTTCTGGTGGAGCATTGAGGTTACAGCTCCGGCTTTGTGGATCTATGGATGACCCAGAAAACAAGAATAGGATGGCCGAATGTCCATCACTTAGAATGTAGAATTGAAGATCTGAAAACCAAATTTAATTGGAATATCAACCTCACCATGCACCATCCTTTTAGACCCGTCAAAGGCCCTGACAATGATGTTACTTGGCTTTAGCTCCAACCCTTCGCAATCCAACCGGTCTAGAGCCTTCTTGGGTAAGACGTTCAATGAGGAACCAGTGTCAGCCAATACATGTGCAAGAGTAGTGCCCCTACATTCAATGGAGACATGCAGGGCATCGTTATGGTTCTTCCCTTTAGCAGTCAAATCGGCATCGGAGAAACCCAAACCATTATCAGCAGTTAAATTAGCCACACAATCTGTAAACTGATCAGCTGATGTCTCTTGTGGCACGTGGGCAGACTTCAGGAAGGTAATTAGAGTCTTAGCATGGGCCTCTGAACACAACAATAGTGACAACATAGAAATCTTGGATGGGGTTTGCCCCAGCTGCTCAACTACGTTATAATCACTCTTCTTAATAATCTTCAGAATCTCTTCCATCTCCTGTTTGGAAGCTTCAACGGTAATCGTCTTCGGTGCCTCTGTCTGGGCAGACACATCAGTGGTGATCCCTTTGCCCCGAGTGTTAGATGACTCGGTGACAAGGGTAGGACTAGGAATTTGATCAAGAATGGCATTAGGCACACTTGCAGATGTAATGACAACAGGTATTCGGACAGTTGGTGGAGCAATATCAGGTGAGAAAAGTCTACCGTTGCGGGTGACTTTAGCAGATCCAGTAATGTTGCTGACACCGGTATCAGCATCCAACTCTTGCTTAACTCCAAGAACATAAACATCAGCCACATAGTGCCAGAGGACGGCTTTGTCAGAGGTGTAGGGGATGGGCCCCGGAACAGTGATGATTACAGGTGCGATCTTCAGAGTAGATGTAATCCTAACAGGCTTCCTCAAGGGAGCCTTGGAAGAATTGTCGAAAATGGTAATAATGGAAACTTCTTCAGTAGGGATAGAAGGAACAGAAATCTTCTCAAACAGGATCTCCTTATTATCCATCAGGTTTTGGATACCTGACTTCAGAAATGGGCAACCAGTAGGTAAAACAGAACACATATGGAAGCCTTCGCCATAACCCGGAAATAAACCGGCTAGTAACAGGTTCTTCTTGACAGTCATCAGAGGGGTAACAATATCATCCGCGGAAACTATAAACAAGTCTTCCTCTACAGCATTTACTCCATGTTTGGGCATGGGAGCAGTCACAACATTAGGCCTCTCGGGCGCCTCAAACTCAATCTCCTTTGCATCAATTAGGTCTTGCACCCTATTCCTCAAAACCCAACAATCATTTGTATTATGCCCTGGGCTATCAGAAGGAAAAGCGCAGCGGGCATTAGGGTTGTGCTTTGGTGATGTGGTACTTGGATTCTTCGGAGCTTCTTTTAGAGTCACCAGATTGGTCTTCAGCAACTGTGGCAGAATCTGAGACAAAGTCATGCTGAGACGAGTGAATTGCCTTCGAGGTCTCTCGTCCTTTTGTTGATTGTGATGCTGAGGAGCACCAACAGGTTTTGAAATAACAACCGCATTGACAGCTTGGCGGTGTTCAGGTCTATTATGTCTTCTCGAACTGTAGACAACACTGGACTCTTTCTTAAACGGTTTCTTCTCAGTGCTCGATGAGGCACCCTTCTGTATCTTTCCAGCCTTAATACCAGCTTCAATCCTCTCACCAGTCAAAATAAGATCTGTAAACCCAGCTGAAGAGCTTCCAATCAGATGGTTAAAGAACGGACCAGACAGGGTCCCCAAAAACATATCAACAAGCTCACGATCGGCCAAAGGTGGTTGCGCCGTTCCGGCAAGGTCTCTCCATTTCTGAGCATACTCTTTAAATCCTTCACCCGTTCCTATTGACATACCCTGGAGTTGGGTACGTGTAGGAGCGAGGTCGGAGTTGTACTGATACTTCCTGTAAAATGCAGTAGCCAAATCCTCCCAGTTGTGGATACTGGCTCCATCCAACTGATAGAACCACTCAAGCTGAGTCCCTGAGAGACTGTCTTGAAAGAAATGGATCCACAAGTTCTTATCAGTAGTGTAAGGTTGGATCTTCCTCACATATGACCGAAGGTGTAGCTTCGGACAGGAAACTCCATCATACTTGGCAAAGGCAGGTGCCTTGAATTTATGGGGAATCACCATCCCAGATGATAGACCTAGATCTCCAAAGTCCAGACCAGGCATCTTCTGAATTTCCATAGCGCTCAAACGGTCTTCCAATTGTTTGTACTTATCCTCAGCAGGAGGATACTGTTCTTCATCATAGTCCGTCTCGTTGTCAGAGACCATATGGCTAGGAGCCCTCCTTTCTTGTGGACTATCTTTCCCTCCAGATGAGGTGGTCAGATCAACTTCATTCTGCAGCCCGTTTGCAAACCTGCGTCCAGTATTGAACAGGATGGTCCTCTTCTTCTTCTTCTTTTTCTCTTTCAGAATCAAGGTCTTCAGGTCCTGCTGACCCTTAGCTAGATTCATGAACAGCTCTTGAAATTGGGCATTCTGGGCCTGGAGGTCCTTGATAGCTTGCTCAGTTGAAGGTTCAGCAGACATGATGATTGCTGAAATAAACAGCGAAGAAGATAAGAGACTTGTAATGGGGTACCTGTTTATGAAGTGCATGGGATGAAATGCGTATGATTTATGATTTCAAAGACAATCGATATTCAAATTTGTAAACAAGAAAGGGAACACACTTTATTAGATTTAAACTTCGAAATTTAAATTGTTCAACAAACTGCCCTTAGGCGTTACAAGAATGGAAATACTAAAAGGTAAACAAAAACTATAAAAGAGATCATCAAAGGTCTATCAATGCTCCCATGGTCTCTTCTTCTCAGTGCGGACATAATCATTCAGGATCCACTCGTTCTCCAACTGTCTGGTCAGCTTCTAGATCTTCTGCTCTTGTTCATTAAACCTCTCTCGGTAGGAATCCCGTTCATCCCTCAACTGCATCCAAGACCTCTTCAGTGTCCCAATATCAGTGGGCATATAAGGGTGGAGAATAGTTGGAAGAACCCCCTCCTCATTAGCAACTTCAAGAGTAACAGGCCTGACAGCTTCATATGGCATACCTAGCTTCTGGGCACAGATGCGGACCCATCTGAGATATGGCTCCATTGGCAGAGAAGTCTTTGGTCCCAATTCATGTGGATCAGATTGGTGAACTTTGTCCCAAGCCCTTATGAATCTACGACGCAGCTCATCGCTATCTCCCTGAAAATCAAAGATGATATGGGGCATCAGCATCTCATGAGGCCCTTCTCTTCTGGCTCTTCCAAACTGACGGAGAGCTAAGCATGGGTTGTAAGAAATCCCTCCATGGGTTCCAATCAATGGGACATTAGGATACTCTCCACAGCGATCAATGACAGTCACCTCATCCATACCTTTGAGGGTCCAGATAATGTCATTATTAGAAAGAGACATCACCCTATAAGCCCAGCCCATTTCTTCTTTGTTCTTCAGTATGGACTTAGGGAGGTGCAAAATAAACCACCTCGACAATAAAGGAGCACAGCACATCAAAGTTCCCCGCTTTCGGGCAGTACGAGCATAGAGCTAATGAAGGATATCACCCAAGAGAGTGGGTACCGGATTCTGAGAGATGAAGATCTTTATGGCATTAATATCAACAAAAGTGTCAGGATTCGGAAACAATACCAGACCATAAATCAAGAGATCCAGAATGTCCTCGTACGCCTTGAAGTATAAGTTGTCCCAAAAGTAATTAGCTTTGTCAACCAAAAATTTAGCCAGAAAACCCTTAGCTCCACTTCTAGTCTCCCAGTTAGCCATTACCTCCTTCTTGGTCAAGTGAAGGGCTACAACAATTTCTTTGGGCTTAAGAGTCTTTTCCCAACCAGTAAACGGAGTCTGTTCCAGGACGGAGATACCGAGCAACTCAGAGAACTCTTCTAGAGTAGGCACCAGCTGGAAGTCCTGGAAAGTAAAACAATGGTACATCGGATCATAGAATTGGACCAGAACACTCATCATTTGTTCGTCCAATTTTGAGGTGACCAAACTGAGAAGAGAACCATGCCTTCTGATAAAGGAAGTAGTGTCTGGAATCTTGACAACCAAATCTTTAAGCAGGGTAGGTACTTGGACAAAGTTGATCCGGATAGTATTCCTACGCATGGGCATCATGATGACCTACAAAACAAAGTAAAGATGAAACCCTCTTGTCTTTGAAATAAGTTAGTCCTTATGCAAGATGTATGCAATGTTATGATGTCATGATGTCATGATAAAGGCACACCACAAGTATCCACAAAAGGCAAACATGGTAAAGGCACACAAGTCACACAAAAGAGCCCTTAGATTTCAGGCTGACATGAAGCTTAGGTACTACCCTCTTTCAGTTTCAGTTGGTTAAGACCTGTCCTAAAAATAGTAACCGGGTTCTAGAGGATCTCAATATCACTGACTACCCTCAATTGGTCATAATTCCAATTTAGCAACCTTTTCTTGCGGCAGGAATCATCGCGAGAGTTTAGTCTCAATGAGTGTAGCATACTGCTACTGTTCTATGGCCAAGTTGGTCAATTTAAGGTGCTAAGGTCAGTTGGTGCTTAATGACTCCTTAGAAGACCCATATTCTCCTCGTTCCAACACAAGGGATATCGGTACAGACCAAGGTGCCACACCAAAGTAGCTACTGCTTCATCCGTATCGGTCTACGCCGTACAGATCCCTCACAGTTTATTGCTACTTACCTAAAGGGTGTCCCCATATCTGGGTTAGGATCTATAGAACTCCGATACAAGCCCACAAAATCAAAGCATACAAAGCATACAATTGAAAACATAGTGATCTAATCCTAAGGTACACCTCACTTATAAAAGTCTCCAGCAGAGTCGCCAGTTCTGTGATCGGTGGGAAAGAGAACTGTCTGTTTTGGAATGCTGGTTCGCGTTTTGCATTTGTTTTCGCAAAATGTCGCGGTAAGCAAGAGTCGCCACCGTCTTTTATTTTATCCAACAAGGAAAGGACAAAAGCACAGAAAAATTCCTTTTTGAGATATTTCTCGGGTTCGGGAGGTTGATTATAAAAAGGGAAGGTGTTAGCACCCTTTCTATCCATGGTTATCCATGGGCTCTTAGGTACTTGCTCATTATGTTTTCAAAAATTTGCTTTTCTTTGTGATTGTGGGTTTGAAAAGAGTTTTTTTGTTTGAAAGGGGTGTAAGTGCGAAAAGTTTTGTTTTGTTTTTAAAAGGAGCAAGTACTTAAGAACCATCTACCTACTCAAAAAGGAATTAAGTTGTACAAATGTCCTTTAGATAATGATATCCCACTATTGAGGAGTAGGTAGCACTGTCGTTGGAGTTTAAGGGTCAATTCGATTAAGGGACGTGTGGTCACTAAAGCAATGTTAGGACGCCTTAGCGGTAACCCTAATGTCTTAGATCATTTTATCTGAGGCAACCGTTTCGAGGCAACTTATGATCTTTGGACAAGAGAGAGACTTCTAAAACTTCCTATACTCAATGACCACGCTCGAGGCAACCAAGTGAGGTGTACCCTAAGAGTGTGCATGTGCGAGTGTATCGTTTTTCAGTTATTTATCTTTGTACATGTTAATGATGAGCTACTGTTGATTTTAGGTTAAAGTTTAATCTTGTCATGCATTGCCTATTATTCAAACATCTAACAGTTAATGGTTGCGGAAATTAAATTGCGGAAAATAAATCTAAGCTATTACAAGGCGTCGGGTATTTACATCGCCAAAGACAAACCCTTAAAAATTAAATTGCGAAAAGTAAATAAAAGCGATAAATAAATAAATAAAGTCCTAAGTTAAAAACTATTACATTCTCGAAGCAGTTACAATATTGAAATATGGATCAAAAATAATTCGCGCGCGAGAAAATTAAATGGAAGTTTTTTAGGGTTTTGACCCTTTTTAATCAATAAAGCATATTTTTGTTATTTTTGAATGAAAAAATTTGCCTAAATTAATAATTGAATTAATTAATTAAATGAAAAAGATTTTTGGGTTTTTTTATTTTAATTAGGTAAATAAAACAAGAATGGTTGAAAATATTAAAAACCTAATTCTAAATTAATTTTAATTTAATGCAAAAGATATTAAAATTGTACCTAATTAAACTAAATAAATTAATTAATGTTTATTTACAAAAATAATAAAATAGTGAAATTAATAAAAATATTATTTTTTGTTTTCTGATTTTTTATGAAAAAAGGTTAATTGGTTAATTAATTAATTAAGATAATAATAAAATAGAAAAAATAATGAAAAAAAATAAAATGAAGAAACAAACTCAGGGGGTGTGGGACTGAATTTGAGAGCATGATTAGCAATTTTTTGAGGCCCAGTTATGCCAGCCTGTTTGACCTTTGTGCTTCCCTACGCGCTTGTTGACCAAGGAGCATGGTGGATGCTCAAATCTAGCTTTTGGATCTTGGCCTGAAGCCACCTGGCACCTTGATTTTTTGAGGCATTTGGTGATCCACGCTTGGAATGCTACACATGAGTACCTGAAGAAAAAATATAACAAAATTTTGGGGGACCTGGGATTCGAACCCAGGTCCCAATGCTCATATGCCTGCACGCTCAACCACTCCAACCAGCTTGCACATTCGTTAGTGGAATAGGAAACAAATATTATATACAAAATAGTTAATTATGTCTGGCCAAACAAATAAAAATGCGCTAATGATTCAAATGAACCAATCACGCCCAGCCACGTTATCATCTTCTTCATATCACCCTGGTTTTTTACCTGTGGATTTTTATCCGCAGGAAGATTCGTAGCATCTCTCAAAAATCCTTCCTAGGCCATGTAAATGCAAGCTAAGGGTGCCAATGCACTCGTCTCTCTCCCCTGAACTCATCCATGGCCATTATTGGTCCTGATTATGCATGTATCAAGAATGCCCGAAAAACAAGAATACGAACCCTAGCTTTGAATCCAGGGCTATAAGTCACGAAAACAAAATCAAATAATACAGAATCATTGGAAATTGAATGACAAGTATGAATGTACAAGAAAATTGGCAAAAAGATGCAAGAATGATGAGTTACGTTTTCATGTTCAGATCCGTTTTCAAGAACACTTACAGCGAGTTTTAGATGGTCTCAAGGTCTGGTTTTGATTGCTACAGCTTCACAGGATATCAGGCAAGGGAGTAGCGTTGAGATTTTGCTTTGAAAGTGCCTCCAAACAAGAATTCGATCTCCCACTTTTCAAGCTTTTTTCCAAAGTTGTTCTGGCCGTTTCAACAGAGTTTTGTGCGTGTCCTCAGTCTGGCTTGCTTGTGTGTATATAATAGAATGAATTTAGGTCAAAATATGGGCCATAATCCTTATGCATTGAAGATGGAATATTGGATTTGATCACCATTGATAAGCTTTTCATAATTGCATCAAATCTAAGATTTTGTGCATGTTTTGACTTGGCACGAATTTGACTGAGTTGCACATGATATTTGCAAGCTGTATTGATCACAAGAATCCCCTTACATCAATTTTTAGATTTTATTTGATTTAATATTGATTAATAATGAATTAAATCAATAAAAATGAAATAAAATAGATAAATAAATGTTTGGTCATGAAATTAAAGATGGAACACGTGTGTGGAATGACAAGACTATATCAAGTGGAAAAAAGTGGGGCCTTTTGTCAAAAATTGGAGTTTTGAGGATAGTTGATTTTTTTCAATTTTGGAAAAATGCCCAACTTCAACAATGCACAACTTCTTCAATTTTGAACTTTTGGATATGTTCTTGGACTTTTTAGAAACCCTGAGATGTCCTCTAATCAACCCTTTTGGTCTCATCTCATTTTTATGTTCCATTCTCAAATTATAAGCTTTGGCAAAAAAAAGTGTTTTTGTTGACTTTCAAAAGTGACATATAATGTCCAAATTTGTAACTTTTTGTGAGAGCATTTATTGATCTTGGGGTGGGAAGATGGATTGTAGGAAATTTCATCCTATTTAAAATGAGCTTTGGATGGGTCATTTATCATAAAGTATGAGAAAGTTATGCTTGGTCAAAGTTGAGTTGACTTTTCCTACAAAACCCTAATTTAGCAACTTTTGAATCTTGATGAATCTTGAGCAATCCTTGATGAATCATGATCAACCCTTGATCAAATGATGAATTAACCTTCAAAATGAGAATGTTGACAAAAAATATTGAGGTTTGACTGTATTTGGGACAAAGTTGACTTTTGCCCTAGCACAGTCGATTTTTGGGTCTCTTGAGCAATTGACTGACCAAACTTCCTCTGCAAGGCTTGAAATTTGACATGGATGAACTTAAGAGAATATTAAGACATTGGAGAGAACTTGAGGCCATTTGGATGCAAGGAACTTGATGCAACACAAAACCCTAATTTTGACTTGACTGCCTTAGGAGGTGACTTGACTGTCCAACTCTTGAGCCAACTTGAGCAACTTGAAGATGATTCTTGACATGTCTTGAGAAATATGGGAGGGAAAATTTTGGGGTACAACAACACTCTTTAAGACAAACAAACAAAACGAATCCCGTTGAGTACAAAGGATGTGAGGGGTGCTAATACCTTCCCCTCGCATAACCGACTCCCCTACCCTTTCTCTTGGTCGCAAGACCATCTTATCCGTTCTCTTGTGGCGGCTCTGTGTTTTCTGCCGGTAGCTTCAACTGGCGACTCTGCTGGGGACTTTTTGTGAGTCTCTCCTAGTTTTGTTTATTTGTATTTTTGGGTGTTTATTTATTTTCTTTATTTTGCCTTACTATTTTATTATTGCTTTATTTTTATATATTGCATATTTGTTGCTACTCACATATTCTGGATACATTGTGATGTTGGGTTTGGTGATTAATTTTGATAAGTCTTATACCCATACTTGGGTTACACATAGGATTAGGAGGGACGGTACAATCATAACTTTGAGGGAGTAATCCCGAAGAAGGAGGCATGAAAATCCCCCACGCAGTGGAGGTCCTCTTGAAAGTAGTGATGTTTACCGAGTAATCGGGAAGGCGTTGTTGCTTTCGACCTGGGAACTAGAGAAGCTGAGGGTCGTAGAATCATTAACCCATCCTGGCCTTTTAGGTGCACTGCGGAGACTATAACGGGGTAATCCGGAAGTAGTTGTCATGCGATATTGCACTCGGACGAGTTTTTCCTGCGAATATTACTGATTACCAAGTAATTGGGACGTCGGAAATATCGAAAGGAAGAGTGTAGACTTCGAGAACCCTTTAGAACCTTGTTCGGAAGGTGATAAACCCCTAGTACATACCTCATGGGTGGTTACTTTGACTCCATCCTTGTGATGTTGGACTTTTGATCTTGTTACTTTCAGCCTATGCAACAGACTACGCAATGGTTATCCAGAATATGTGGAACTGAGACTTTATGCCATAACATACCATGACATCATAGCATCATGTATATATATCTCGTATCTAGGGAAATCCAAAGACAAGTCTCGTTGACGTAGATTTTTTTTAAAAAAAGGGAAGATTTTAAAAGATAGACGAGTCTTTGGGTCTCCTCAGAAATGAAGATAAAACATTCATCCATACTACCATGCATTCATTTTTCACAACAAAAACTCATTGGGGTCCCTTTTCAACAGACTTCAGTAAACATCAAAGACGACTTCTCAACATCCTTATCGTACCAGAGGCAACCAGCAAAGGCTAATGGATATTTTTGAAGAGAACCAGAATGCACTCCGCCGAGATATGGACACCATGGGTACTCGCATGAATCAGCTTATGGAAACCCTTCATGTCGTGATCAAGGGTCAAGAAGAACAACATCAAAGTGTTGCCAAGCTTACTACTATTGCTCCCTCCACTTCTGCTAATGGAAGGAATGACAATGCAAATATTGAGACTCCTACCGGTGCCCCTAGGAATGATGTCGACGATCATCATGATGTTATTGATCTTGATGAACCCCAAGTGAACCTTGCTGCCGGAGTTACCAAAACTACAAAAATTTATCATGCTCTCGAAGAGCGTCTTAGATCTATGGAGGGTATCAAGGCTTCCGGATTCAATACTATTGTAATGTGCCTTGTGCCTGGGGTAGTTATTCCTCCCAAGTTCAAAGTCCCAGATTTTGACAAATACAAAGGCACTTCTTGCTGAGAGACTCATCTCCGTTCCTACTGTCGCAAAATGGCTGCCTATGCTGAAAATGAATCGTTACTCATGCACTTCTTTCAAGATAGCTTGACCGGGGCACCATTGGATTGGTATATGCAATTGGAAATATCTCATGTCCGTACTTGGGTAGAACTTGCTGACGCCTTTTTGAAACATTACCATTACAATAATGCCATGGCTCCTAGCCATACTGAGCTTCAAGGGATGGTACAAAAATATGAAGATTCATTCAAAGAGTACGCTCAGAGGTGGCATGAACTGGCTGCAAGGGTCCAACCTCCTCTCTTGGATCGTGAATTGATTGATCTATTTATGGGTACTCTACGAGGTCCTTATCTCCAACATATGCTCAGTAGTACTTCTACTTCTTTCTCTGATATGGTCATTATTGGTGAACGTGTTGAGACTTGCATTAAAGCTGGAACGATCCAAGGTGTTCCCAACCATACTAACAACAATGCGGGCATTAGTCGAAAGCTGTTTTCTGGTTTTGTCAAGAAGAAAGAAGGCGAGACTAGTGCCATCACCATCAACCAAGGAAGAGCTCCCGCATTTCCTCAAGTCTGATTCCCTTATTTTCCTACACCTGCTAATGTTCCCAACCAATTTGTTCCTCAAGTATATGCTGCTACAAATCCAGCACCCTGGATGGCCCAACAACGGCCTTTCGCTCCACAACCACGTTATGTTCCACAACAACAATTTGCACCTCCTCCAACTTATCAACAACAGAATCAACAACCTCAAGGTCTGAGAGCTCCTCAAAGATAAAGAGCCCCTAAAATAATATTTGATCTCATCCCTATGTCCTACGCTCAGCTTCTCCCACAGTTACTTGCTAGTCAATTGGTTCAATTGCACGAACTCGGTCCACCGCCAAATCCTCTCCCTAGGGGGTATGACATTAATGCTCATTACGAACTTCATTCTGGTGCCCCAGGCCATACAATTGAAAATTATAGAGCATTCAAATGCAAAGTTCAAGACCTCCTCGATGCAAAGGCCATCAACATGAACCCTGTTGGTCCAAATATTCATAATAATCCCATGCCTCCTCATCAAGAGGGGGCGGTTAATGCTATTGAAGAATTTAACGAACGGGTTTTGGTATCCAAGGTTGACGAAATTAAGATATCTTTGGAAACTATCAGAGAACATTTGTTGAAGCACGAGGTGCTACAAGAACTTCATGACTTCTGCTTAACATGTTCCTCCAAACCTGAAGAGTGTACTGATTTGAAGATAGTTATCCAACAGTTGATCGATGAAGGTGTCCTACAGATAGAGAAAATATTCCGAGAATAAGAGATTGATGTCCTGGAAATCCCCTACTATCCGAGAAGCTTTTTAACAACCCCTAGTATTCCGTTAATAATTCAGGGTCAAGCTCCCGCTACCCCCGCAATGATTTAAGCTCCTATTCCTCCTATAAGAAATGACTCGAAGGCAGTTCCATGGGAGTATAATATGGTCTATATTCATGGAAAGAAGTATGAGTGTCCTCCAGTTGATGACAAGAATGTTACCAACGTTGCAGAAACCAGTAACATGACTCGTAGTGGTCGGATCTTTTCTCCTCCACCACCACCTCCTAAGGAAACTAACAGTGATGCTCAAGCTAAGGCTAGGGGAAAGCAAGTGATGGATAATCAACCCGAACCTTCTGTAGGACAAGAAGCGGAGCAACTTTTGAGAATTCTCAAGCGGAGTGATTACAAAGTAGTGGATCAACTCAACCAGACACCATCCAATATTTCCATCTTGTCTCTCCTTTTGTGTTCATAGACCCACTGCAATGCCTTATTGAAGACTTTATGTTCTGCTCATGTTACCTAAGACATCTCTGTGGCCCAGTTTGAAGGAATCGTCACCAATATTGTTGTGGGAAATTGTTTGGGTTTCTGTGATGATGAACTCCCAATTGAAGGCAGAGCCTATAACAAAGCGCTGCATGTTTCTATGAAGTGTTTGGACACTGTTTTATCTCGAGTTTTGGTGGATATGGGTTCTTCACTCAATGTGATGCCTAAGGCTACTTTGTTTAAGCTGAATATGGATGGAGTAATGATGAGGACCTCCACCCTAAATGTTCGAGCGTTTGATGGTTCTAGAAGATCTGTGGATGGAGAAGTGGACTTACCTGTCAAGATTGGTCCCCACACTTTCTATTTATCATTCTATGTTATGGACATCCGTCCATCCTATACTTTCCTTTTGGGTCATCCATGGATCCACGTAGCAGGAGTTGGGACATCTAATCTTCATCAACGCCTGAAGTTCATTGTGAATGACCAAGTTGTCGTTGTTTGCGGGGAAGAAGACATAGTGATTAAAAATATGACTACCTACTGTTATGTGGAAGTGGAAGGCGAGGTGCAGGAGTTGCCCTTTCAAGCTCTGGAGATTTTTATTGTTAACAAATTCCCCGTCGTGGAATGTAAGAAGTATGAGACACCCCTGGCCTCTTTGAAGGATGCCAAAGCCCTCATAGAAGCTGGACCTTCCCAGGACAGTTGGGGCAAATTGATTGAAGTACCAGAGAAGAAAGATCGTTTTGGTCTTGGGTATCAGCCATCATCCTCCTTGCAAGCTGGTTGGGTTCCTCTCAAAGGACGGCGGGTTCCCCCAATTTCTGAAGTGTTCGTCAGTGATGGTATAGGAAAAGAAGGACAAGTGCTATCCACATATGTTGAAGGTGACGATTAAGATGTTTCAAGATTTATCTATCAAGTTGCGCCAGACCAGGAGCTCAGCAATTGGAATGTCGTGGACATCTCTGAAGTTGTTTTCCTTGATGTGTAATTTTCTGTTTCCATTTAAGTCGTATGTCCTGCCCAAGGCATACTGACAGCTTGTAGAATGGGCCCCTTATGTTTCAATCTTCCTTTAACATTGAATGAAAAATCACACTTTCGCATACAATTTTGTTCCCTATCTTTTCTTTTACTTTTTAAAATAAAAACAATACTTTTCTTTTCATGTTCTAAATATTCGTTTACACTTTCTAAAAATAAAACATAAAATCATCGATCATGCAGATCCGTCTCGGACTCTGTTGGAAATGACAGTACTATGGCTCCTCATATCCTTGAGAATTCAGTTGATCATGCTAACAAAGATAGTGAGGAAGATTGTGAAGTCCCTGAAGAACTAGCCAGGCTCTTGAGACAGGAAGAGAAGGTCATCCAACCATATCAATAAGAATCAGAAGTCGTTAATCTCGGTACTGAAGAGGTAAAGAGAGAAGTCAAAATAGGGGCCGCCTTGCAAAGCGAAGAAAAGAAGGGTTTGATTGAGTTACTTCCAAAGTATGTTGACATCTTCGTCTGGTCGTATGAAGACATGCCCAGCTTAGACATTGATATAGTAATGCATAGATTGCCTCTCAAGCCAGAATATCCTCATGTAAAGTAGAAGCCAAGAAGGACCAAACCCAACATGGCTTTAAAGATCAAATAAGAGGTTCAGAAACAGCTCGAAGCAGTTTTCCTATCTGTGATAAATTATCCGCCTTGGATTGCTAACATTGTGCCTATACCTAAGAAGGATGGTAAGGTACACATGTGTGTTGACTACAGAGACTTGAATAGAGCAAGCCCGAAGGATGACTTCCCGTTGCCTCATATTGATGTATTGGTTGATAATACTGCTCAGTCTTCGGTGTTATCCTTTATGGATGGGTTCTCTGGCTACAATCAGATAAAAATGGCTCCCGAAGACATGGATAAAACTGCTTTCACAACTCCTTGGGGTACCTTTTGCTATAGAGTCATGCCTTTTGGTCTTAAAAACGCTGGTGCGACGTATCAGGGAGCAATGGTGACTCTCTTTCATGACATGATTCATAAAGAGGTCGAGGTGTATGTGGACGACATGATTGTGAAGTCACAGACTGAGGAAGAACATTTGCTCCATTTGAAGAAGTTGTTTGATCGCTTATGAAAGTTCAGGTTAAGGCTTAATCCCAACAAATGCACCTTTGGGGTTTGATCAGGCAAGTTACTTGGTTTTATCGTAAGTCAACGAGGAATTGAAGTAGATCCAGACAAAGTAAAAGAAATACAGGATATGTCGG
The DNA here is from genome assembly GCA_948472305.1 of Vicia faba. NCBI lineage: Eukaryota > Viridiplantae > Streptophyta > Magnoliopsida > Fabales > Fabaceae > Vicia > Vicia faba. Next base: position 510,277,355 of record OX451738.1, on the reverse strand, counting down.
CGCTGAAAAATGAAAAGGAAGTATGAGGTTTCCTTGGAAGATTGAATTACATAGCCAGGTTCATTTCTTATCTTACTGCTACATGTGAACCCATCTTTAAATTGTTACGCAAGAATCAGGATGTCCTTTGGGATGAAAGTTATCAAGAAGCTTTCGATAAGATTAAGCAGTATCTTCAAGAACCACCAATACTCATACCACCAGTTCCACGGAGACCCATCATTATGTATTTGATTGTGCTTGAAGGATCTATGGGTTGTGTGCTCGGACAACATGATGATACTGGACGAAAAGAACACGTCATTTATTACATGAGCAAGAAGTTCACTGATTGTGAATCAAGGTATTCCTTACTTGAGAAGACTTGTTGTGCTCTTACGTGGGCAGCTCGACGTTTGAGGCAGTATATGTTGACACATTCTACACTTCTAATATCTAGGATGGATCCGATAAAGTACATCTTTGAGAAACCAGCACTTACAGGTAGATTGGCTCGGTGGCAAATGCTTTTGTCTGAGTGTTGTACCCTAAAATTTGCCCTATCATTTCCCAAAGGATCATCCAGAACTCTTAGGTTTGCTCCTATCAAGTCCCAAGTCTTGAATTATAGCTTTTCAAGAAAATCACTCACAAGGGAAAAATGGTCAAAAGCACACTGAAAAAAGTTAAATTTTGACTCTTAAATCAAAAACCAAGTTTCAACAATTATATTTCATTAAGACATGAAATTGGTTCATCAAAAATCAGAAGTCATGAATTACTTTGAAAAAATCAAATTTTCTAAACATTTGGAAAATTTTCTAAGTGTTAAGAGGATTTAATACTTCATAACTTCTAAGTCAGCCTCCACACAAGTGCAGTCAGAAGTTGCAAACATGGTTCATTCAGAACTTCTGAGTCAGCCTCCATGCAAGTGCGGTCAGAAGTTGCAAACACGTTTCAGAACATGACGCTTCAATCAGAACATGTAGAAGCGATGCTCTTCAGTCAGAACATGATTCTTCAGCATATGTAGGCTATGTTCAACGCTCCGGTCAGAAGATGCCCCTTCAGCATTTGGAGGTTACGTTTCTGATCTTCTACAATCAAAACATCACCAAATCCCAAGACCTCGTTTAAACAACCTGCTGCACTGCTACAGAACAATATTCTAACCAGCAGTTAATCCAGTACACGCCTGCATTTTTCCAAATCCTGTATTTGCATCAAATACAAAAGGCTGTGATCAAAAAGCAATGGAACAGTGTGCCAAAAAAGTTTAAATCCCATTTGTTTTTCCCCCCAAAACCACAACAAATACATCTATAAATAAGTTGCTCCATCACACTTTCAAGGGGCTGGCTTTTGGAGAGAAAATTATCAAATACACGAAGAAAAAAAGAGAGAGAAAAAAGAAACACTCAAACACTCATAAACTTAGAATTTTCTAAATCAAAAACCTTTGTTTTTCCCTTTGAAATAAAGAACTTAACATTGTTGTTTCCTGTTCGTGCAAACCCCAGAACATTCAAAGGCAGTAGCTCAAATCCTAAACTCACACTTCAGGTTCAAGGTAAGTCTTTCTGACTTTGCTTGTTTTTCATTCTGAACATCATTAAACATATAATTATCATAGTATTAATGTTGTCCATACCACTGCGTAAGTAGAAAGACTCAGGATCAGAACTTTCTGATCATGGCTAGACTCAGGATCAGGATCAGAACTTCCATAAATTGTTGTGCTTTTATCCTTCTGATTTGTTGTTTGCTGAAAACTGAATAACTTATCATTGTGCTGATTGATGTAAGGCAAGAGTTGAAATGTAACACAACTTCTGTTTTTCACTCACCATTCTAACACATAGAACTTCTAGGATTTTCTCACTGTTTAAGCACACAGAACTTCTGAGTTCTCTGCACTGCTTTAACACTTAGAACTTCTGATTCTTACATACTGATAATGCACTAAATTGCCGATGTTTATTCACTATTTTTAGCATAACACAGAACTTCTGACTTTTGGCTCACTGTCTGAATACCACCCAGAATTTCTGTGTTTTCCCTCTAACGTTTCTTGCAGGACCTCAGAGTTTACCAACTCAGAACTTCTGATGCACATTGACGTTTCCTGTTGAGTCACAATGCTCCTGACTCCAGAACTTCTGATCCATCTGGTTTCGCTCGCAGCAGCACGTTTTTTTTAACTCTTTCATTTATTTTCCTTTTTATCATTTTTTATATTAACCCTTTTTTTATTAACATAAAAAGACATAAAAATATTTTCTTTTATTATTTAATTAACTTAAGACTAAAAAAATCATTTTCTAAACAAGTCCTTTTTCTTTCTTAATATTGTACATTTCAATATGGTTGTAATAGTAACTTACGATTTGATTTTATTTGCAACCCCCATTCATAAATATGTACCCCCATCCCCCTAATGATTGTAATAGCATAGGATATTTACTATTTTGCATTTTTATCGCTTTAAAATATATTGCTAGTACATAGGATGTATGGCAAGATAAAATCAACAAATAGATGACTTTCAAATACAAGACAAAATACATGCAAACTAACACACTATTCACACATGCACCCTTAAGGTTAACTCCACTTGTTGCCTAAAAAATGGTCGTGTTATGCATGTGGGGTGTCTTAGCAAAAAAAACAATCGAAATACAAGATCATAGTCCCTCGATGACGCTATAAATGTGGCCTTTCAAAATGATCTTAGTCCCTCAAAAAGAAATGCTAAGATACCTCACAACATTGCTATCATGGTCATACGATGACCCACGCTCGTCCCTTCACATCCAACGATGGGGCTTCTTACCAATGGTAAGATATCAACGTCTAAGGGAGGAGGAAAAAGAACACCTAAGACCTTTTGAGTAGGTAGATTGCTCCTAGTTGCTTGCTCAATTTCAAAAAACAAACATCCTTGTTATTTTCGAAAACAATCACAAAACATTTTCATAACACTTTCCAAACGTGAAATATTTTCAAAAGCTCAACACTTTGTATACATTCTTACGAATGAGAACTATTACAAAGTTTACCTAAATGATGGCGCCTTTTCAAAATACTTCCAAAACATCATACAAAGCACATTTTTCAAACAAATGCAAGTGATCTAGCAAGCAACTAAGAGCCCATGGAAAACCATGGATGAAAAGGGTGCTAATACTTTCCCTTTTCATAATCTACCCCCCGAACTCAAAAACATCTCTAAAGGTCTTTCATGTGCTTTTTCACCTTTCCTTTTGGATAAAAGAAAAGTCGGTGGTGACTATTGCTAAACCGCAACATTTGCGACCACAAACGCAAAACAATCAAGTCAGTTCTCTCACCGTATCACAGAACTGGCGACTCTGCTGGGGACTCTAAAAGTGGGGTTACCTTAGGGTTAGATCACATTTATTTGCTTTCTTTGTTTGACTTGTATGCTTTAAATTTTTGGTTCTTTGTTTGGGTTTGAATCCTCCACCCGGATTTGGGATACCTTATAGGTAAGTAGCAATACATTGTGGAAACTGTGCGGGGTATACCGACACGGTCTAAGAAATAGCTACGTTAGTGTGACATATTTGTGGGTACCAGTAGCCCTTGAGTATTCAAGGAGAATACAGGGCCGCTGAGTGATGTCATGAAGCACTAACCGACTTTTAGAACCTTTACTTGACCAACTTGGCCATTATGACGTAGTGAGATGACTGTCTTTGGTGCAGTTCGAAGTTGGTAGATACTCGATACTACACTCATTGAGGTTTGGTTTTTTAGGATATTTCGGTCTCCATTAAAGAGGCTTGTGCTGAAACAATGCCCGAGAAAACAAACCAGTGAAATTGAGCTCCTTAGAACTCGGTTACTATTACTAGGACAAATTTGAGCCAACTAAACTTCAAGAGGGTACTTACCTATGAGACTCCATGCAAGCCTAAAACCTAAGGACTTGTTTGCTTTGTTTGTATATATATATATATATATTTGTACATAAACATCATGAACATCATAAGCATTCTCACTAACCATTTCAAAGATTTTTGGAATTCATCTTTGTATTGTTTTGTAGGACATGGCTTCCGCTCGTAGGAACACTATCCAAGTCAGTCTCGTGAGGATACCTCCACAACTCAAGGATTTAGTATCAAGGGTCCCTGAAGATTCTACATTCACCAAAAGACATGCCCGACTCCTTAGTTTGGTTACCTCAAGTATTGAAGAAGATATGGTAAAGGTGCTTGTCCAATTCTTCGACCCTTTGCATCATCGCTTCACTTTTCCCGATTACCAACTTATGCCCACTTTGGAAGAATTTTCTCAACTCATTGGGACCCCTATTCTTGATCAGTTACCTTTCAACGGTATTGAAAGAGACCGTAAACCTAAGGAAATTGCTCGAGCTCTACATTTGCAACCATCTGACATAGTAGCAAATTGGGAAACAAGGAGTGGTGTCAAAGGGTTCCTAGCAAAGTTTTTGTTGGAGAAGGCTCAAGAGTGTTGGAATACTTTGGATCTACAAGCCTTTGAAGAGATTTTGGCTCTTCTCGTCTATGGGTTGGTACTATTTCCCAATCCTGACCAACTTATAGATATAAATGCGATTAAAGTTTTCATATCTCGTAATCCGGTGCCTACATTTCTTGGAGACATCTTGCATTCTCTTCACTCTCGCACTTTGAAGAAAAGAGGGACTTTAATGTGTTGCACTCCTCTTTTGGCTAGGTGGTTTATTTCACACCTACCTCGATCTGTGGTGAAGAATGAACAAGGTATGAGGTGGTCTAAAAGATTGATGTCACTTTCACATGCTGATATCCGTTGGTATTATCGCTCTTTGGAAGACATTACCATCATTGATCGTTGTGGGGAATTCCCCAATGTCCCTCTACTTGGCATTAGGGGAGGCATTGCTTACAACCCTTGTTTAGCTTTGCGACAATTTGGATACGCTAGGAGAGATGGCCCTCATGAGGTACTCATCCAAGGAATTGTGTTTGACTACGAAAGCGATACCCAAGGTTACCGTCAAAGATTTATACGAGCTTGGGGTATGGTTAACAAAGTTGATAGTAAGACGTTGGGGCGTAAGAATTCCATTCCTTTGGAACCCTATCTTAAATTGGTATGAGCTCGCGCTCAAAGTCTTAAGATGCCTTATGAAGTCATCTTACCTGTTATCATGGAGCCAGTAGTTGAGGGAGATGTCCCACATACTATCCTCTATCCTGATATGCCTACTTCTCTTGAAGAATTGCAAAACGCTTGGATTCAGTTAAGAGGAGAGCGAGACACCTTTGAAGCTAAGAGGAGAGCGAGCTTGGGGTATGGTTAACAAAGTTGATAGTAAGACGTTGGGGCGTAAGAATTCCATTCCTTTGGAACCCTATCTTAAATTGGTATGAGCTCGCGCTCAAAGTCTTAAGATGCCTTATGAAGTCATCTTACCTGTTATCATGGAGCCAGTAGTTGAGGGAGATGTCCCACATACTATCCTCTATCCTGATATGCCTACTTCTCTTGAAGAATTGCAAAACGCTTGGATTCAGTTAAGAGGAGAGCGAGACACCTTTAAACACCTACATTGCGCCAAAGAGGATGCGCACAACTTTTCTGTCTTAGGAGTTTACTTTATGCTTATTTCTGTTGTTATAAGCCCAAGAGGCGTGTTTGTATTCAAATCAGAACTCTTTAATGCATGTTAACGTTTGTTCACTCTTTGTCTATACAAATTTAAATTCTTTAAATCCTTGAAATCATTTGCATATACATATTCATGCATCATATCATAAGCAAGATTTTCACAACAGGTTTCCTCATCTTTCTACTATTTATTTCAGTAAGGATGGATCTCGAACAAACAGTGAAGGACTTGCAACCTCAGAACATTCAGTTCCAAGTCACCTTGATGACTTTGGACAAAGGGAAGCAAGAGCTAATGACCGCATTGACAACCAAAAAGAATAAAAAGAAGGCCCTCATCAACATGGGGAAGAGATTCAAAGAACCGATTCTCCAAGTGCAAGTAGTCGAAGACTCCTCTTAGGAGGATGAGAACCAAGAAAAAGAGGCAAGAAGCACCCGTGCTGAAGGTGTGAATGATCAAGCTTCTAAAGATGAGGATCACTTTGATGAACAATACCCACTTGCTGGTGAGGAAAAGTACAAAGAATTGGAGGCTAGGCTAAAGGCAGTTGAAATTCAAGTTGTGCATGGCTTGGATTTTAGTGATTTGGGCCTAGTTCATGGGGTCGTCATTCCTTATAAGTTCAAGACACCAGTCTTTGCCAAGTATGATGGGGCCTCCTGTCCCAAACTACATCTAAGATCTTATGTGCGCAAAATACAACCACACATTACTGACAGAAAATTATGGATTCACTTTTTCCAGGAGAGTCTATTTGGAACTCAGTTAGAGTGGTTTTATCAATTAGAAGGTTCCCGCGTCCATACGTGGGAGGATTTGGCCACTGCCTTCTATCACCAGTATCAATACAACACCGACTTGGCACCAACGAGATTTTAGCTTCAGAATATGACCATGGGAAGTAACGAAGGATTTAAAGTATATGCCTAAAAGTGGAGGGACCTTGCCAGTAGGGTCCAGCCACCTTTGACCGAAAGAGAGCTAGTTGATATGTTTATGGGTACGTTAACTGGTCCATTCTTCAACCTGTTAATTGGAAGTTCTCCGTCTGAATTCACCAAGTTGATTTTAACTGGTTAAAGGATTGAAAGCGGTATTAGAAGCAGCAAAATTCCTATGGCATCTGGTTCCACATCCAACTCCGTCAAAAGGCCCTTCACTGGAAAAAAGGAAACAAATGTTGTGTATGGGGCAAGAGCCCATACCAAGAAGGACCATCATTCATCTGTAAACGCTGTGTTAATTTCCAACCCTCAACCTACTCAAAAGCAACCCTCCAATAATCAGAGACCTGAAGTTCCCCGACGATAATTTATGATAATAAGCATGTCATTATCACAAGCCTTACAACATCTGCTAAAGGCCAATTTGGTGACTCTGTGTAATCCACCATCCAACCCTGATGTTTCCTCACCTAATTACAACCCGAATGAAAAATGTGCATACCATTCCAACAGCCCCCGCCATGAGATCGATCAGTGTTGGGCCTTGAAGAACAAAATTCAAGATTTGTTAGAAAAAAAGACAATTGAGTTTGATCCACCCGCTACTCCAAACGTGATAACCGCGCCAATTCCAAAACATGGCAAAGGGGTTAATGCCATTGATGATGTTACTTTTATCACCTCTGTCGAAGATTTAACAACTCCCTTGACCATTGTGAAAGCTAATTTTCTAAAAGCCGGTGTGTTTCCTGGATGTTCCACAAATTGTGCCTATTGTGATCAACGAGAAAATGGATGCGAGCTATTGAAGAAAGGTGTGCAACGCATGATAAATAGTTGCGAGATTCTATTCGAAAAGATTCCCAGCATCAAAAATTCAATCGACAATGCTGAAGATTTGGCCATCATAACAATTTCAAACAAACCTCTTAGGATCTCATCCAAAGGTCCTATTAGGATTTCGAACGAACCGATCATTGCTCCTCTCATAATCACTGCTGCCGGACCTGTTCCATACACCTCTGATAAAGCGGTACCATGGAATTATGGTGTCAAGGTTTATTACCATGGGGTAAAACAAGATTCTTGGATTGATGATAATGAAGCTGGTGTTACTAATATTACTGGTTCTAGTAAAGTCACAAGAACAGGAAGGGTCTTTTCCCCTGTTATCTCACCACCAACCACTACCACAATTCCAGTCCGCATAACCAATGGCAATTCTGGTGCCAGTACTAAAGGGAAAGGGAAAGAAGGTGAGCCTGCTAGGGAAGAGGCACCTGCTAAAAAGTTTGTTATGGAAGAACCATCCACTCAAGAGATGGAGGAGATTCTAAAGATCATCAAGAAAAGAGACTTCAAAATAGTAGAGCAGTTGGGGCAAACCCCTTCTAAAATATCAATGTTGTCCTTATTGATATGTTCCGACGCCCATGCACAAGCTTTGATTAAGTTTTTGAAAAAGGCTCATGTACCTCAGAAAACCACAGCCGACCAATTTGAGAAATGTGTAGCAAGTCTGACAGCTGACAATGGTCTGGGGTTCTCCGATGCAGATTTAACTCCCATGGGAAAGAATCACAATAAAGCCTTGCATGTTTCTGTTGAATGTAAGGGGACCACTCTGGCACATGTTTTGGTTGACACGGGCTCATCTTTAAATGTGTTACCTAAAGGCGCTTTAGATCGGCTAGACTGTGAAGGTTTGGTTTTGAAGCCAAGTGATATTGTTATGAGGGCATTTGATGGGTCGAAAAGGATGGTTCATGGAGAGGTGGATCTCCCAATTAAGGCCGGTTCATAGATTTTCAACTCCACATTATATATAATTGACATACGGCCTGCGTGTTCTTGCTTGCTTGGGCGCCCATGGATCCATGGGGTAGGTGCGGTCACTTTTACTCTCCACCAGAAGTTAAAATATCCCGTTCAAGGGAATGTTGTCACTGTTTATGGTGAGGAAGAATTTATGGTAAGCCATCTCAATTCTTTCAAGTACGTAGAAATGGATGGCGAATTCATAGAAACTCCTTGCTAGACGTTTGAAGTTGTGGCCTCCACCAAAATCTCCTCCGACACTCCAAGAGCTGATAAAGTTATCCCTAAGATGGTTTCTTTTAAGGATGCTCGTGTTGTGGTAGAAGAAGGAAACAATGTGATGTGGGGTCAACTCCTCGATATCCCGTTTAAGGCAGACAAGTTTGGGTTAGGTTTCACCTCCCAAGCTCATAAAGAAGTTAGAAGTGCTCGTGCTGGAAAGCCGCCTCTCCACCTCAAAAATCATGAAGTGACCGCTGTAGAAGACTCCGATGATGAGTGTGCTTTTGAAGATTGGATCTACCCAACAATCGAAGGGAAGCTCAACAATTGGCATGCAAAGGATTTCACTCCTGTTTCTTTCATCGAGGAGTAATTACTGTTTACTTTTTCTGTCAATTCAAGAACTTTATGTCTGTAATATTATTTCCAAACAACGACTTTTAAGCTGTGTGCCTTGACCGGGGCACTTTGGTCCATTTGTTAAGGGTTTTTCTCGTGTTTCATCTATCATATGATCATTTAATATAAACCATTGGACCTCTTTGCATTCAAATTTTAAGTTCATTGTCTTTCACTTCCTTTATTACATTTTTCAATAACCATGTATCTTACATACGCGCACACACACACACATTTGCAGATCATCATCCACTCTGGATCTTACTGTCAACAACTCTACTATTGCCAAATATGATTTCGAACATCCAATTCACCAAGCCGAAGACGAAGGCGAGGAAGATTGTGAAATACCAGGGAAAATATCCAGACTTTTAATACAAGAAGAGAAAGCTATCCAACCTCATGAAGATCCAGTTGAAGTCATCAACTTAGGTACTGAGATAGACAAGAGAGAGATCAAGATAGGCGCCAACCTAGAAGACAGTGTCGAAAGCATATTGGTTCAGATGCTACATGACTACGTGGAAGTATTTGCTTGGTCATATGAAGATATGCCAAGGTTGGATACCGACATTGTGGTTCATCGTCTGCCTACGAAGGAAGACTGCCCTCCTATTAAACAAAAGGTTCGTCGGATGCGGCCGGATATGTCTGAGAAGATAAAGGCTGAGGTAATGACGTAGTTCGATACAGGTTTTCTAGCTGTCACATCTTATCCTCAATGGGTTGCAAATGTGGTTCTTGTGCCAAAGAAAGATGGAAAGGTCCGCATGTGTGTAGATTATAGGGATCTGAATAGGGTAAGCCCCAAGGATGACTTCCCTCTACCTCATATTGACGTCTTGGTTGATAATACCGCTCAACACAAGGTCTTTTCCTTTATGGATGGATTTTCTGGCTACAACCAAATCAAGATGGCTCCCGAAGACATGCATAAGACAACTTTTGTTACGCAATGGGGCACCTTTTGCTACAAAGTCATGCCATTTGGATTGAAGAATGCAGGGGCAACATATCAAAGAGCTATGGTAGCTTTGTTTCATGATATGATCCATCATGAAATAGAGGTTTGTGTGGACGATATGATTGCAAGGTCTCAAACTGAAGAAAAACATCTCGATCACTTGCAAAAGATATTTGAGAGGTTGAAGAAATACAAGTTGAGATTGAACCCTAATAAGTGTACATTCGGAGTAAGATCTGGGAGGCTCCTAGGTTTTATCGTCAGTGATAAAGGCATTGAAGTTGATCCTTCCAAAGTAAAAGCCATTCAAGAAATGCCTATTACATGTTCTGAAAAGGAGGTTAGAGGATTCCTGGGTCGCCTTAACTACATTGCTTGTTTCATATCCCACCTGACTACTACTTGTGAACCGATCTTTAAACTCTTGAAGAAAGACCAAGTAATCAAGTTAAATGACGATTGTCAAGTTGCCTTCGATAAAATAAAAGAGTATTTGCAAGAACCTCCTATTTTGATGCCTCCAGTGGAAGGAAGACCATTGATCATGTATTTGACGGTACTAGAGAACTCTATGGGGTGTGTATTGGGTCAGCATGATGAGTCTGGTCGAAAAGAGCATGCAATTTACTACCTAAGCAAAAAGTTTACCGACTGTGAAACCAGATATTCACTGCTTGAGAAAACTTGTTGTGCTTTAGCATGGGATTCTCGCCGGCTAAGGCATTATATTTTGACTCACACTACTCTGTTGATTTCTAAGATGGACCCTATCAAATACATCTTTGAGAAACCAGCCCTATCCAGAAGAATAGCTAAGTGGCAAATGATTCTGAACGAATACGATATTCAATACACAACACAAAAGGCCATCAAAGGAAGCATATTGGCAGATCATTTGGCTCACCAGGCTGTTGATGACTATCAATCTATGAATTTCGACTTCCCGAATGAAGACATTATGTTGGTGACCGACTGTGCGAAACCTGGACCGTATGACAGACCTAAACCAGGATCCCGATTGACCATGGTTTTTGATGGGGCTTCCAACGCTCTGGGAAATGGAATAGGTGCTGTAATGATCTCTCCTGAGGGTTTCCATACTCCCTTCACAGCCAGATTATGCTTTGATTGTACAAATAACATGGCGGAATACGAAGCATGAATCTTGGGATTGAAAGCTGCCGTTGATTTGAGAATCAAGCACTTGAGTGTTTTTGGAGACTCTGCTTTAGTGATTAGCCAAGTAAAGGGGGAATGGGACACTAAGCATCCTAACCTCATTCCTTACAAGGAGCTTGTGTTGACTCTGATACCATACTTCAAAGAGATCACTTTTGAGCATTTTCCTAGAGAAGAGAATCAATTGGCTGATGCTTTGGCCACTATGTCTTCTATGTTCAAAGTCAGGTTGGACAATGAAGCTCCCATGATTATGATTGATAGATTTGATGAACTTGCACATTGCAATGAGCTCGACACCGACAAAGAAAAACCATGGTATCATGAGGTGAGGAGGTATCTTGAGGTACAAGAATATCCCGAGGGGGCTTCCATCAATGATAAAAAGTTCTTGCGAAGATTTTCAGCTAAATTCTTTCTAAGCAACAGAATTCTATACAAACGCAACCACGGTTCTACTCTACTCCGATGTGTGGACAAGAAGGAGTCAGAGGAAATTATGGAAGATATGCATAATGGCCTCTTTGGGACCCATTCCAGTGGACATACTATGACCAAGAAAAATCCTAAGAGCTGGTTATTATTGGTCTACCTTGCAAACCGATTGCCATCAACACTCTAGGACTTGCCACAAGTGCCAAATCTACGCTGACAAGGTCCATGTACCTCCTATTCCTCTCAATGTCATGATTGCTCCGTGGCCATTTGCAATGTGGGGAATTGATATGATCGGGGAAATCAAACCAACCGCTTCCAACGGACACCGTTTCATCCTTGTCGCCATCGACTATTTTACCAAATGGGTCGAAGGTGCCTCATATGCCTCAGTAACCAAGAATGTGGTAGCCAGGTTTATCAAACATAACCTCATCTGCCGTTACGTTATTCCTGAAAGGATCATTACAGACAATGGGACTAACCTCAACAATGCTATGATTACTGAGCTTTGCACTCAGTTCAAAATAAAGCATCACAATTCTTCTCCGTATAGACCCAAGATGAACGGCGCAGTGGAAGCTGCCAACAAAAATATCAAGATTGTGTAAAAGATGGTGATAACATACAAATACAAGCATGAGATGTTACCGTTTGCCCTCCACGGCTACCGCACTTCGTCTCGAACATCAACCGGGGCAACTCCTTTCTCTCTGGTTTATGGCATGGAAGTTGTCTTACCCATAGAGGTTCAAATTCCTTCCCTAAGGATCATAAAAGAAGCTGACTTGGGTGAAGACGAGTGGATTCAAACGAGGTTGGATCAGTTGAATTTGATTGACGAGAAAAGACTGACTGTTGTCTGTCATGGTCAAGCGTATCAAAAACATATGATCAAGGCATTAAACAAAAAGATTAAGCCTAGGGTATACCAAATTGGGGACCTGGTGATAAAGCGCATCATTTTACCGCAAGGAGATTCTAGGGGAAACTGGACTCCTACTTACGAAGGACCATTTTTCATAAAGAAAGTTTTCTCTGGTGGAGCCATGATTCTAACTACCATGGATGGCGAAGATTTCCCGCATCCGGTAAAAGTGAACATAGTCAAAAAATACTACGCATAAAGTGACCCGCTAGGTTGACATGCCTAGGAAAAATAAGGGCATCCCGGTGAACCAAAAGGTTCGGGCAAAAATTAGGGATATATGCAAAAGATTGTACACCCGGCAAGTCGAAAACCCGAAAGGGCGGCTTGGGAAAAAAGGGTATCCTGGTGGGCTGAAAACCCGAAAGGGCGGTCCAGGCAAAAATTAAGGATTAAAAGCATATAACTATGTCCCGTCGAATCTTTACAAATCAGATTTGTCACCAAAGTTCAAATTCATTTGATCCAAGATCAGTCTAATCGACTTCTGTCAACGGCAAGGGATGATGTTTGAAGACATAGGGGCAATAGTAGGGTTGGAGTTTAATAAAATCACTTCCACATAGCTATCATCTTTGTCTTCACTTTGTATTATTTCCATTCTTTTGGCAATTTCCTCTTACTAGGATCCCTGTCTCTTTGTATAAAAGCCTATTCATGGGAAAAATATCAATGCAAATATCTTTTGAAGTGTAAACTTTTGTTTTTCCTGTTTTAAATGCAAAATGGTCCTATGACTAAAATTGAATGAACATGTGCATACAAACATGATTAAATTTTCAATGAATGTGACAGACATCTGAAATATCCTCAGAGTTACTTCTCCAACTTACTGAAGCCTGGACCCGACCAGATACTAGTTCAACTTCTCAAGATTACTGAAACTTGAACCCGATCGGATAACAGTTAATATCATCTTTAAGTTACTAAAGCCTGGACCCGACCAGATATTAGTTTAACTTCTTCAAAATTTCTTAAACCTGGACCCGACCAATAGACAGCCCAAGTTACTGAAACCTGGACCCAACTAGATAACAGTTAATCTCATCTTTAAGTTACTAAGTCATGGACCCAACCAGATATTAGTTTAACTTCTTCAAAAGTGCTTAAACCTGGACCCGACCAGATACTAGTTCAACCTCTCAAGATTACTGAAACCTAGACCCGATCGGATAATAGTTAATCTCATCTTTAAGTTACTAAAGCCTGGACTCGACCAGATATTAGTTTAACTTCTTCAAAATTGCTTAAACTTGGACCCGACCAGTAGACAGCCCAAGTTACTGAAACCTGGACCCGACCAGATAACAGTTAATCTCATCTTTAAGTTACTAAAGCCTGGACCCGACCAGATATTAGTTTAACTTCTTCAAAATTGCTTAAACCTGGACCCGACCAGTAGACAACCCAAGTTACTGAAACCTGGACCCGACCGGATAACAGTTAATCTCATCTTAAGTTACTAAAGCCTGGACCCGACCAGATATTAGTTTAACTTCTTCAAAATTGCTTAAACCTGAACCCGACCAGTAGACAGCCCAAGTTACTGAAACCTGGACCCGACCGAATAACAGTTAATCTCATCTTTAAGTTACTAAAGCCTGGACCCGACCAGATATTAGTTTAACTTCTTCGCATGGCTGAAACCTGGACCCGAACAGATAACAGTTTCTGAATCCTGGACCCGACCAGTAAACAGTTCGAGATACTGAAGCCCGGACTCGACCAGATAATAGTTTGATCTCTTCAATTACTGAAACCTGGACCCGACCAGACAACAATAAACCTCAATTTCAAGTGATTAGAGCTTGGACCCGACCAGATAACAATTTAAACACTAGTAAAACTCCTCTTCCCCAGTAGAATTTTCTACAATCCCCAATAAGTTACTGCAAATCCTGGAACCCGACCAGATAACAGCTAACTTCTTTATCCCCAGCAAGTTGGTGTGAAACCTGGAATCCGACCAGATAACAACTAACTTTCAAAGATAATTTCCCAGTAGAGCAACAGACAACTAAAATTCCTAAACTCTTCCCCCCAAGCACAGATCAACGCTCACCATAGAGTTTTCTTATCAAGAAAAATCAACATTCCCCAGTGACATTCTCCTCAAAATCAATATTCCCCAGCGAAAGCATTCTGTTAAAAAAATTTGAAGGCATGCATATTCTTCATCTCCAACCACAACCCGAGATTCAGCTTCCCAAAGAACTTCTCAGCCGTAGTCAGGGATTTATTTTCCCGGATAAACATGCATCCCACATTCATATATCATAGCATATACATACGAGATACATTTAGCATAATTTCATTCATCTTGCAACATCATGCATACATTTGAATTTTAACTAACCCCTCTCCCACAGGTAAAACACCAGGTTTTAGTATAAATTGACCGAAGATTTGTGATGATATTTTTTCAGTGTTTACCATCATCCCTCCAAATGGCATCTATAAGCCCATTCCCATTTCATCTTCAAGTGAAAATTTCTGGGCACTCTAGTGTTCAATCATCTTCTACCTTCAAGTCAAGAATGGCGGATCCGCCAATATAACTCTTCAGGTTTAAGAAGATTGAACAGGGGCAGCTGTTGTACCCAAAAATTTTCCCTATCATTTCCCAAAGGATCATCTAGAACTCTCAAGTTTGCTCCTATCAAGTCCCAAGTCTTCAATTACAACTTTTCAAGAAAATCACTCACAAGGGCAAAATGGTCAAATGCACACTGAAAAAAGTCAAATTTTGACTCTTAAATCCAAAACCAAGTTTCAACAATTATATTTCATTAAGACATGAAATTGGTTCATCAAAAATCAGAAGTCAGAAATTACTTTGAAAAAATCAAATTTTCTAAACATTTGGAAAATTTTCTAAGTGTTAAGAGGATTTAATACTTCATAACTTCTGAGCCAGCCTCCACGCAAGTGAAGTCAGAAGTTGCAAACATGGTTCATTCAGAACTTCTGAGTCAGCCTCCATGCAAGTGCAGTCAGAAGTTGCAAACACGTTTGTTGTACCCCAAAATTTGCCCTCCCATTTCCTCAACATTTTCTCATCACAAAACCCTTGGAGCTCAAGATCCAGTTAGGGTTTCCTCTGCTCAAGACTTCTCCTTGCAATATGGACCCAAACTAGGGTTTGTGTTTGAACAAAGATGTCTTGACCCAAAATGTCTCAGATGACTTTCATGCTTCATGTTGGACTCCCAAGTTTATCCATACCAAGTTTCAAGTCTTGATTCCAAATTTTGCCCAGTCAATTGGACAGTTGACCTAAAAATCAACTGTATTGGGGAAAAAGTCAACTGTGGCCAATTGTCAGTCAAATCTCATGAAAATTGACCCACATCAACATTATGAACTCATATGGACCATTTGATCAAGTTTGGATCACAATTCCACAAGAAATTTGATCAGATCATCAAAAGGGCAAAATAGTCATTTTTAGGGTTTTGACTGCACAAGGGTAATTTTTGACTGTTTGACCCAACCAATGTCAAACCAAGCTCACATGTGGACTCAAGGACCCCATGGAATTATCTTGACATGCTCAACAAACTCAAAAAATCCCAAGTACACAAGATTGACAGTTGAATTTCCCAGTCAATTGATCAATTTTGACTGTATACTGAAAAGTCAAACTTTGACTTTTTGGTCAAAATCAAGAGTCAAGATTAATTTTTCATCAAAACATGCCAAATCATAAAACTTGTTCACCAAGAAATCAAAAATTGCAAATTAGGGTTTGAAATGGAATTTTTCATAACTTAGAATTTTTTCTAAGTTATGGAAACCCCTAATTTTTTTCCAACTTTGCCCCACTTTCTCACCAAGATTCATTTAGATTCAAACAAAAGTCAAAACATGAAAGTTTTAGCTTGTTGCATAATCTACAACTTTGATTCACAAAGTTGTCCCAAATAAATCTTGTATCTCAAGTTACAATTTTTTGAATAAGGGCACTAAACCATTCTTAACTTAGTGAAAATTTGACCTTTTTGACAAGGTTTTCTACCTAACTTCAAGGCCATTTTCCATACACTTCCACTTGGAATCTCAATTTTCATTTCAAAGATGGATTGTAGTACACATTCCAAGCTTTCTAAAATATCCAGGAACTTCTCAAACAACCTCATAACTTGAGAGAATCGAATTTCACAATATGGCAAAAACTCACTTTTGAATGGATCATGAACATGTTCATAACTTAGGCCATTTTCAAGTCAGCATAGTTTGTGCTACATTACAGGTCCTAAAACCCTTTGACACTCATAAATTTAATGCCAAACCTTTGTGCCAAGACCATGTTTTGTGTATTCAAGCATTGCCTAGAAGATTAATCCATTTATAGATAAAGCATTATTTCCATTTTGAAAAAGTAGAACTTTATGTCCATTTTACAAATCCAAGTGGTACAGTCAAAATCTTCTAGGCACAAGTTATGAGACACATTGCACTGATCAAGACAAGGGTTTGCAGCATGTTATAGGGGCCTGCATCAGTCTAGAACATCAACTTGCCTTTTGTTGCTTAAGAAAGAAGAAACATTGCATAACTTGTACCAACTCTCATATCAGCTTACAAACACTTAAGCAAACTTGTAAAACACATTCAAGAGATACCAACTGAGCTAGTACACGACCCTAACATCCCTCATACACTCCCATTCCCAGAATCACCTTCAAATTGCAAGAACAGGGCAGGGCCTGCAGTTTGAGTGCCATCTTTCATTCCTCTCAAGCTTTCTTGCCCAAACCAGTTCACACACCTTCCATACCATCTATGCAAGCTAACCAAAACCTAAAACACGGCCTGTAATCCCTCTAACTGGTTCTACCATTTTCACTTTTCTGATTTGCAGGTGAAGTGCTCTAGCTCGATTCAAAAGCTTTCAAGACAAAGTAAAGCTTGGAATAGCATCCCTGGACCTCAAGGAAACTATCCCAATCATCACCTTGCACTGAAAGCTTCTCCATTGCCAGATAGAACTTCAACTGAACAGGTAAGTTTTTGAATTCGTATCTCTCTTATTAGGCATTGTTAGCTTTAGGTTTGTGAAGAGAATATGTCATAATCATTGCCCTGAACATGCCCATATAATTAGATTTTATTTATATTATGTGCGTTGCAAGAATTTTGAGTCTGAACATGGAGGAAAATCTAGGTCAGGATTTGGGAGAGAAGAAATTCTCCCTCATCTTAGAGAGTTAAGACAAGTTCTGCATATGGTTGGATTCGTCTCTTCATGCTGAACATTTTTGATGTTATGAGTTTTCATTAAAAAGCCAGGAATCAAGATGTTTGAATCAGGGAACCAGGCGCGCGTTTTTTTTTGACATTGTTTGGCCAGAGGTTGAAGAAAGGTTATTTGGGTTGGGCCTGTTTTTGCATTTCCTTTTCACACACCCTTTTTACTTCTGAACCCCCTAAGCCCATTTTCTCCATTTTAATGATTTCTTGACTTTTCTTTTTTTGGCTTGACTTATTTATTTTTCCTCATCATATAAAAAATATAAAAATAATTTTTTATACTATTTTCCTATTTATTAGATATTTATTTGGTTAGACTAGTTATTTGAACATAAATAAGTAAATAAATATACTTTTATTTAAAAAAATGTTAAAATGGTGTAAATACATTTTTATTTTATTTCATTTTATATTCTGAAAATATTTTATGTGAAATATACTTTTTTTTATAAAAATTAAATATTATTATTTTGTGCATATTTAAAATAATTTGTAAATAATATAAATAAATACATATATATTAGTATACTTAGAATAAAATACCAAAAATATACATATTTTTATTTTATTAATATTTAATACTAAAAATACATTTTTTTACAAATATACTTCATTTTTATTTTATTTTTGTATACAAATAATAAATATTGTATATATTGAATAAATAATACATTTTAATTAATAGAATTAGGGTTTTGCCCTAAACATGAAAAAACTCCAAAAAAATAATACTTTCCTTTTCTTTATTTTGACATGTAAAAATGCCTTTTTCCATACATACAAAAAACCATTTTTTGGCATCTTGCACATTTGTTCTATTTTATTTAATTTATGCAAATTAATCACCTTGTAAATAATTCAATATTGATGTAATAGTTGTAGGTTTAAATTCCTTGTCAAAATCCCCATTCGAACATTTGTACCCCCCTTCCCATATATGGTTTTGTAATAGCTTAGTAAATTTATTTTCGCACTTTATTACCTTCTAATTATACCATGTTAGAATTAGGGTTTGGATACGAAAAATAACGAAAAATAGTTTTGGCCTAATTTCAAGATAAACGAGCATGAAAATGGACACACAAATCACACTTGCACCCCCTAGGGTATTCCACTTGTTGCCTTTCAAAATTGGGCCATATTGCATGTTAGGTCTCTTTGGGCAAAACAAACAAATCAAATGATCATAGTCCCTCGATAACACTTTCAAAATGTTGCCTAAACAAATGATCAAGTCCCTTAAAGAAAATGCCCAAAGATATTTGGCACCATTGCAATTATGGTCTAAACGATGACCCGCGCCCGTCCCTTTCACATCCTAACATGAGATTGTCCACCAAATACAATGGTGGAACAAACTTGTTAAAAGGGTTAAAACATAGCAATGAACTTTGAGAAATTTAGGAGTAGATAACCTCTTAGTTACTCGAATCAAACTTGCAAAAACAAAACACTTGCCCATTTTATAAAACACACCTCACAACACTTTCAAAACAAATTTTCAAAAACAAATGAAAACCTTTTCAAAAGACAAACATCTTTGTATACATCCCCACATGGATCATTACAAAGGTTGCCACCACAATGGCTTCTTTTCAAAACATTTTCAAACCCACACACACACAAGCACCATTTCAAACAATTGAAAATAAAAGGCAAGTGATCTAAGCAAGTAACTAAGAGCCCATGGATAACCATGGATAGAAAGGGTGCTAATACCTTCCCTTTCTATAAACTACTCCCCGAACCCAAGAAAACATCTCAAAGGTTTTTGCTGTGCTTTTTAACCTTTCCTTAGGATAAAATAAAAAGTTGGTGGCGACTCTTGCTCAACCGAAACATTTGCGAAAACAAACGCAAAACCTCAAGTCAGTTCTCCCACCGTATCACAGAACTGGCGACTCTGCTGGGGCACTGGCGACTCTGCTGGGGACTAACTTAAAAGTGGAGTAACCTTAGGGCTTAGATCACCTTTGTTTTCAATTGTTTGCTTTGTTTGCTTTTATATTTGTGGGCTTTGCATCGGAGTTTCATAGATCCTAACCCGGATCTGGGAAATACCCTTTTTAGGTAGCATAATCTGTGAGGGACCTGTCCGGCGTAGACCGACATGGGTGAAGCAGTGGCTACGTTGGTGTGGCACCTTGGTCTGTACCTATATCCCTTGTGTTGCAATGAGGAGAATATAGGTCTTCTAAGGAGTCATTAAACACCAACCAACCTTAGAACCCTAAATTGACCAAACTTGGCTATTAGGACAGTAGCAGTATGGTACACTCATTGAGACTAAACTCTCGCGATGGTTCTGGCTGCAAGAAAAGATTGAGATGATGGAGTTATGACCGATTGAGGGTAGTCAATGATTTGAGATCCTCTAGAACCCAGTTACTTTTGATAGGACAGGTTTTAACCAACGAAACCAAAAGAGGGTAATACCTAAAATTCATGCTGGCCTGAAACCTAAGGGTGTCTTGTGTGACTTGTGTGCCTTATCATGTTTGCCTGTGTGAATACTTGTGGTGTGATTCATCATAGCATCATGCCATCATACCATTGCATGCATCCTGTATAAAGGACTAACCCATTTCAAAGACAAAAAGTTTCATCTTTGCTCTATTTTGTAGGACATCACGATGCCCGTGCGTAGGAATACTATCCGGCTCAACTTTGTTCAACCACCAATTTTGCTCAAGGATTTGGTTGGTAGGATTCCAAACACTTCTTCCTTCATCAACAGACATGGTTCTCTCCTTGGCTTGATCACTGCAAAGTGGGACCAACAACTGATGATTGTTCTGACCCAGTTTTATGACCCTCAGTATCATTGTTTCACCTTTCAAGACTTCCAGCTGGTTCCTACCCTGGAAGAATTCTCTTACCTGCTTGGGATCCCTATCTTGGAACAAAATCCATTCACTTGTTTGGAAAAGACTCCTAGGCCTGAAGAGGTTGCTGCAGTCCTCCCCTTGACCAAAGAAGAGGTATTGGCTAACTGGGAAACTAGAAGTGGAGTTAAGGGATTTTTGGTCAAATTTCTGGTTGGCAAGGCTAATGATTTCTGGAATGATTTGGACTTCAAGGCGTACGAGGATATTCTGGCTCTTTTGATCTATGGTCTGGTATTGTTTCCCAATCCTGACACCTTTATCAGTATCCATGTCATAAGGATCTTCATGTCTCGGAATCCTGTACCCACTCTTTTGGGTGATATCCTGCAACAACTCTATGCTCGTACTGCTCGAAAACGGGGAACTCCGTGGTGTTGTGCTCCTTTACTAGTAAGGTGGTTTATTTCGCACCTTCCTAAGTTCGTGCTAAAGAATGAAGAAGGAAAGGGTTGGGCTCGTAGGCTAATGTCTCTCACTGATAACGACATCACTTGGACTCTCAGAGGTTTGGATGAGGTAGCTGTTATTGACCGTTGCGGAGAATACCCTAATGTTCCGTTGATTGGTATCCAAGGAGGAATCTCTTATAATCCATGCTTAGCTCTCCGTCAGTTTGGAAGAGCCAGGGGAGATGGGCCTCATGAAATGTTGGTTCCTCACTTCCATTTTGAGTTCCAGACAGACAGTGACAAACTACGCCATGGATTCATTAAAGCTTGGGACAGAATTCACAAAGCTGACCCACTTGAGTTGGGGCCAAATACTTCTCTACCAATAGAACCCTATTGCAAATGGGTCCGCATCCGTGCTCAGAGGTTAGATATGCCGTACGAAGCTGTTAGACCTCTCATTTTTGAATCTCCTGATGAAGATGGGGTTCCTCCAACTGTCCTCCCTCCTCAGATACCCACTGATTTTGACACAGTGAAGAGATCTTGGGCGCAGCTAAAGGAAGAACGGGATTTCTATCGGGAAAAGTTCAACGAGCAGGAACGGAAGATCCAGAGGCTGACTAAGCAATTGGAGGAAGAGCGGGTCCTGAACAACTACATCAACACTGAGAAAAGGAGGCCATGGGAGCACTGATGGGCTTTGGATATTTCCTTTTATAGTTTTTATTTCCTTTCCAGTATTTTCCATTCCTGTAATGCCTAAGGGCAAGTTGTTGAACAATTTAAAATTTGAATCTAATGAAGTGTGTTTCCCTTTTGTCTACAAAGTTGAACCTTGTTTGTCTTTGAAAACATAAAACATACGCATCTCATTGCACCATATGCATAGCAGGTACCCTATTTCACAGGTTGCTTAATCTTCTTCGCTGTTTATTTGAACAGTCATCATGAATCCAGACTCATCCAGTGAGCAAGCCATCAAGGCCCTTCAGGCCCAAAATGCCCAGTTTCAAGAAATGGTCCTGAGCCTGGCCCAAGGACAGCAAGAGTTGAAGACTCTACTCCTGAAGAAGAAGAAGAAAAAGAGGACTGCGTTATTCAACACTGGACGCAGATTTGGGAACACACTCCATAATGAAGCCGATCCAACTACTTCTTCTGCCGAGAAAAACAGTCCCCAAGGGGGAGGAGCTCCTAGTCCCGCAGTCTCCGACAATGAGACGGACTACAATGACGAACAATACCCACCTGCTGCTGACAAAAACAAGCAATTGGAAGACCGCTTGAGCGCCATGGAGATTCAGAATGTGCCGGGGCTGGATTTTGGAGATTTGGGGTTATCTTCTGGGGTAGTAATTCCACACAAGTTTAAGGCGCCTGCCTTCGCCAAGTATGATGGGGTCTCCTGCCTAAAGCTGCATCTAAGGTCGTACGTAAGGAAGATCCAACCTTATACGGCGGATAAGAACCTTTGGATTCACTTCTTCCAAGATAGCCTTTCGGGGTCACAGCTTGAATGGTTCTACCAATTAGATGGAACTAGCATCCGACACTGGGAAGATTTAGCAACCGCATTCTACAGACAATACCAATACAATTCTGATCTCGCTCCAACGCGTACCCAACTTCAGGATATGTCTCTAGGAACAGGTGAAGGGTTCAAAGAATATGCACAAAAATGGAGAGATTTGGCTGGCAGGGTGCAGCCTCCATTGACTGATCGTGAGCTGGTTGATATGTTTCTAGGGACTTTGTCTGGTCCATTTTTCAATCATTTGGTTGGTAACTCCTCCGCTGGGTTTACGGATTTGATTCTGACGGGAGAAAGAATTGAAGCTGGCATCAGGTCAGGAAAGATACAAAAAGCTGCCTCCACAAGTACTGAGAAAAGGCCTTTCAAGAAAGAAGCAAGCGCCGTCTATGGTCCTAGAAGACAAGTCAAGCCCGAAAGTCTCCAAACCGTCAATGCTTTGGTCATTTCAAAACCTGTTGCTGCTCCTCAGCAGTACAATCAACAAAGAGGTGAAAGGCCCAAGAGGCAGTATACCCGGCTGAGTATGACCTTATCTCAAATCTTACCCCAACTGTTATCAACCAACTTGGTGACCATCAAAGAAGCTCCTAAGGTCGTTAATACTGCATCTCCTAAGTATAACCCAAATGCCCGGTGTGCTTATCATTCTGATAGCCCCGGGCACACTACTGATGATTGCTGGGCCTTGAGAAACAAAGTGCAAGATCTTATCGACGCAAAGGAAATTCAGTTTGAAGCGCCTGAGAGACCGAATGTTGTAACTGCTCCTATGCCCCAGCATAGAGTAAATGCCATTGAGGAAGAGTTGTATGCTGTTTCGGTGAATGAAGTTGTTACCCCTCTTTTGACTGTTAAGAGGAACTTACTACTAGCCGGTTTATTCCCGGGTTGTAGCAAGGGTTGCCTCCTGTGTGCTGTTATCCCTACCGGTTGTCCGCTGTTGAAATCAGGCATCCAAAGCCTGATGGATAGCAAGGAAATTCTGTTCGAGAAAACTGCTGTTTCGTTTGTTTCCGTTGAAGAAATATCTGTTGTCACAATTTACAATCCTGCCAAAGCTCCCGTGAAGAAACCAGTCCAAATTGTGTCTGTTACACCCATTACTATTACTGTTCCGGGGCCTCTCCCCTATGAATCTGATAAAGCGGTCCCATGGCATTATGGGGCCGACGTGTATGTGCTTGGGGTGAAGCAGGAGTTCAACACCAGTACCAGTACCAGTAACATCACTGGTCCCGCCAAGATTACCCACAGTGACAGGCTCTTCTCGCCTGACATTGCACCGCCAGTTATCCGAAAACCTCTCACCATCACACCCGCAAGTGTGCATGTTCCAGTTCAAGTTCTTGTGTCTACTACTGCCGCCGAGTCCTCTGATACTCGGGGCAAAGAAGTTGCTACCGATTTGCCTGCCAGGACGGAGGCACCAAAAAAGACTTCTGTTGAAGCCTCCCAACAAGAAATGGAGGAAATTCTTAAAATCATCAAAAAGAGTGACTTTAACTTTGTTGAACAGTTGGGGCATACTCCCTCCAAAATCTCTATGCTATCATTACTGCTATGCTCGGAGGCCCATGCAAAAGCCCTGATTTCATTTCTGAAAACGGCCCATGTGCCGCAAGAGACCTCCGCAGATCAATTCACTGATTATGTGGCTAATTTGATGGCTGACAATGGCTTGGGGTTCTCAGATGCTGACCTTACCGCCAAAGGGAAAAATCACAATGATGCCCTGCACGTATCTATAGAGTGCAGGGGCACTACTCTCGCACACGTATTGGTGGATACCGGTTCTTCCCTGAATGTTTTGCCCAAGAAGGCATTGGATCGTCTGGATTGTGAGGGTTTGGAGCTGAAACCTAGTAACATCATTGTTAGAGCCTTCGACGGTTCTAAGAGGATGGTGCACGGTGAGGTAGACATTCCTATTCGTGTGGGCTCCCAGGTTTTCGACTCAATGTTCTATGTAATGGATATTCGTCCATCTTACTCCTGCTTGTTGGGTCGACCCTAGATTCACAAAGCTGGGGCAGTAACTTCCACTCTACACCAAAAGCTCAAATACCCTGTCAAAGGGAAGATTGTTAATGTGCAGGGTGAGGAGGAATACATGGTTAGTCACTTGAATTCATTCCGGTATATCGAGATGGACGGGGAGTTTATTGAAACCCCCTTTCAGCATTTTGAGGAAGTACCTCCAATTTTGGCATCAGCTGAAGCAGTGGTTGAAGAAGACTTTCCGTTAAAGATGGCATCTTTGAGGGATGCCCGGGCTGTAATCGAGAAAGGCAATTGTGCGAACTGGGGTCAGCTTCCTGACTTCACTCAAAAGAACGACAAGTTTGGGCTGGGCTTTACTGCAGAGGCTCAGAGGGCTGTGCGCAAGGAAAAGATCAGAAAGGCTCCAGTGTTTATCATCGGTCCAAGGGTGAATGCTATTGAGGAGGATGTAGAGGAAGCGGAGTTTGACAGTTGGATCTACCCGACTACTAGCAACGGACCAAGCAACTGGACGGCAAAGGATTTTACACCTATCACATTTGTCACGCAGTAATTATTTCTTTTGATTTCCAATTTGTAACAAACAATATGTTAAAACTTTATTGGCTCGGTGTCCTACCCGGGGCATCGTAGCTCCATTTGTGAGGGCTTTTTGTATGACATTTCCATATATCATCAATCAAAACATTGGACGTTTGTTGCATTTCAAATCTTGTGGTCTTTTCTTTCTGTGTTATATATTGCAAAACAGCTATATTTACACACACTCACTTATACAGGTTTCAATCCACTCTGGATCCCACTGGTAACAGCTCGTCTACCGCCAGTTATGACTTCGAGAATCTGATCAACTTGGCCGAAGACGAAGGTGAAGATGATTGTGAAGTGCCTGGTGAACTCGCAAGACTGCTACTCCAGGAAGAGAGGGCTATTCAACCACATGAAGAGCCAGTGGAAACAGTTAACCTGGGTACTGAGACAGATCAGAAAGAGGTCAAGATTGGTGCCAATCTAGAGCTCAGCGTGAAGCAACGATTGATCCAGATGCTACATGATTATATGGAGATATTTGCTTGGTCCTATGAAGACATGCCTGGTTTGGATGCCGACATTGTAGTTCATCACCTGCCAACCAAGGAAGACTGCCCTCCAGTAAAGCAAAAGGTTCGCCGCATGCGCCCAGAGATGTTCGAAAAGATCAAGGCTGAGGTTATGAAGCAATTCGACGCCGGGTTTCTAGTAGTAACTTCTTACCCTCAGTGGGTTGCCAATATGGTGCCAGTGCCGAAGAAGGACGGTAAAGTCAGAATGTGTGTCGACTACAGGGACTTGAACAGGGAAAGTCCCAAGGATGACTTCCCGTTACCTCACATCGACGTTCTTGTTGACAATACTGCTCAACACAAGGTTTTCTCCTTCATGGATGGTTTTTCAGGGTATAATCAGATCAAGATGGCTCCTGAGGATATGGAGAAGACTACCTTTGTGACTCAGTGGGGCACCTTCTGTTACAAGGTCGTGCCATTCGGATTGAAAAATGTTGGGGCAACCTATCAACGTGCCATGGTTGCTTTATTTCATGATATGATCCATCATGAGATTGAGGTATACGTTGATGACATGATTGCAAGGTCTCAAACTGAGGAGGAGCACCTTGATCATCTGAGGAAGCTATTCGACCGACTGAAGTTATATAAGCTAAGGTTGAATCCCAACAAATGCACCTTTGGGGTGAGGTCCGGAAAATTGCTAGGTTTCATTGTAAGTGATAAAGGTATTCAGGTGGACTCTGCCAAGGTAAAAGCCATACAAGAGATGCCAACTCCAAAGATAGAGAAAGAAGTCAGAGGCTTCCTGGGACGACTGAATTACATTGCCCGATTCATCTCACATCTGACTGCTACTTGTGAGGCAATCTTCAAATTACTGAAGAAAGATCAAGTAGTACGCTGGAACGATGAATGTCAGGCTGCCTTCGAGAAGATAAAGGAATACCTCCAAGAGCCACCCATTCTTATGCCACCAGTGGAAGGGAGACCTCTGATACTATATTTAACAGTACTTGACAATTCAATGGGGTGTGTGCTGGGGCAGCATGACGAGTCTGGCCGAAAAGAGCACGCCATTTATTACTTGAGCAAAAAGTTTACCGACTGTGAGTCTCGTTACTCACTGCTTGAGAAAACTTGTTGCGCTCTAGTATGGGCTGCTCGCCGGCTGAGACAGTATATGCTGACTCACACCACTTTGTTGATTTCAAAGATGGATCCCATAAAGTACATATTTGAAAAGCCCACTCTGTCTGGAAGAATAGCGAGATGGCAAATGATCTTAACAGAATATGATATCCAGTATACAACTCAGAAAGCAATCAAAGGAAGTGTACTGGCGGATCATTTGGCACACCAACCTGTAGACGATTACCAATCCTTGAACTTTGATTTTCCGGACGAAGACATCATGGTGGTAACTGACTGTGAAGTACCTGGGCCAGATGAAGGATCCCGATGGTCTATGCATTTTGACGGAGCCTCCAATGCTTTGGGTAACGGCGTCGGCGCTGTAATCATATCTCCCAAAGGAACTCATACTCCATTCACCGCCCGATTGTGTTTCAACTGCACCAACAACATGGCAGAATATGAGGCATGTATCATGGGTCTACAAACTGCATTCGATTTAAGGATCAAATTTCTGAGTGTCTTCGGAGATTCCGCTCTCGTGATCAATCAGATCAAAGGCGAGTGGGATACGAAACACCCAAATCTTATTCCTTACAAGGAGTATGTGTTGACCCTGCTTCCCCACTTTGAAGAGATAACTTTTGAGCAGTTCCCTAGAGAGGAGAATCAGCTAGCGGACGCACTAGCTACGATGTCTTCAATGTTCAAAGTTAAATGGGACAATGAGGCTCCCCGGATCATTATCTGGAAGTTGGACGAACTGGCATACTGCTGTGACCTCGAGGTTGAGAAGGCAACTGAAAAACCCTGGTATCATGAGGTGAAGAGGTATTTGGAGGCTAAAGAGTACCCTGAAGGTGCATCTATCAATGATAAGAAGTTCATGAGGAGGTTTGCGGCAAAATTCTTCCTCAGCAACGGCATCCTTTACAAACGGAATCATGATTCAACTCTACTACGTTGTGTGGATAAGGCTGAAGCAGAGAAGATCATGATAGAACTGCATGAAGGCACATTCGGAACACATTCCAGTGGACACACCATGGCTAAGAAGATCCTTCGGGCAGGATATTTCTGGTCCACAATGGAAGCCGATTGTTACCAACACTCTCGAACTTGTCATAAATGCCAGATCTATACTGACAAGGTGCATATCCCTCCGGTTCCTCTGAACGTCCTGACGGCACCTTGGCCTTTTGCAATGTGGGGCATTGATATGATCGGTGAGATCCGACCGACAACATCCAATGGGCATCGCTTCATCTTAGTGGCGATCGATTAATTCACAAAGTGGGTTGAGGCAGCTTCCTACGCAACGGTAACCAAGAGCGTCGTGGCACGTTTCATCCGGCATAATCTGATCTGTCGATACGGCGTCCCGTAAATAATCATTACGGACAATGGTACCAATCTCAATAATAAGATGATCACTGAACTCTGCGAACAATTCAAGATACAGCACCACAACTCTTCTCCCTACCGGCCGAAGATGAATGGGGCTGTAGAGGCAGCTAATAAGAATATCAATAAAATTGTGCAGAAGATGACAGTGACCTATAAAGATTGGCACGAGATGTTACCGTTCGCTCTTCATGGGTACCGTACCTCAGCAAGGACGTCAACCGGGGCAACTCCTTTCTCTTTGGTCTATGGCATGGAGGCAGTCTTGCCAATTGAAGTCCAGATACCCTCTCTCCGGATAATGAAGGATGCAGACTTGAATGAAGATGACTGGATCCAGACTCGACTTGATCAATTAAACCTTATTGACGAAAAGAGGCTCACCGCTATCTGTCATGGTCAGACGTATTAAAAACGGATGATCAGGGCATTTAACAAGAAAGTCAGACCACAAGAGTATCAAGTGGGGGACCTGGTAATCAAACGCATCATCCTTCCTCAAAGTGATCCCCGGGGCAAATGGACCCCTACATACGAGGGGCCATTTGTGGTTAAACATGTGTTCTCAGGAGGAGCCATGATCCTAACCACCATGGATGGTGACGACCTTCCTCACCCTGCCAATGCAGACATAGTGAAAAGATACTACGCATGAATAAAAGACCCGCTAGGTTGACATACCTAGGCAAAAATAAGGGCTTCCCGGCGAACCAAAAGGGTTCGGGCAAAAATAAGGGACGAAATGAAAAATTGTACACCCGGCAAGTCGAAAACCTGAAAAGGCGGCTTGGGCAAAAATGGGTATCCCGGTGGACAGAAAACCCGAAAGGGCGGTCCAGGCAAAAGTTAGGGATAAAGCATAACACTATGTCTCATTAGATCACTTCGCATCCGGAATTCGACATCAACTATCTGGCTCAGATTTCGGCATCGACCAATCAGCTTCATCTTCAACCAAGCAGCAAAGTGATGAGACGCTTGAAGACATAAAGGCGATAGCAGAGTTGGAACCCAGTGGGATTGTTCACATAGCTGTTTTGTTTTCTTTTCAAAATTGTAAACTCTATGTTATTTGGCGGCGTCCTCTTACTAGGATGTCAGCCTCTTGTACAAAAACGCCTATTCACAGGTAAAATTCAAATCAATACAAATTCACTTGTCTATACAAATTGTCATTGTTTTTCCTTTTTCTGTTTTGTCTTGCGAAGAACGTCCAATGTTCATTTTTGATATATGCATTTGACATTAAATTGCTGATTCATAAATATTTGCATATGAAACGAAAGATTAATTACAGGTGACATCAGAAACAGGGGCAATGTGGAGTTGTCTGATGCAGTCTGGTTGCTTTGTCCGCCAAGGTACCAAGGTAGATTCGACTGAAGAATGTGACCAAATCATCTCAACGCCCCGCAGAGTAAGACAAGATTCATCAATACTTTCCCCATGCGGAGTTGATTCCCCGTCAATCCTGAAAAGGCACAACATTCCCCGGCAGGTCTTAAGGCTTATCCCCAGTAGGTTCTGGAAGCTTGTTCCCTGCAGAGTACGGACGTCTCTCCCGAGCTTTATTCAGAGTTATTCCTCACAAGGGCTTATAACTGGGTTATCCTCAGCTAATTACCGCGGAAGATCGCCCTCGGCAAGGTTCTTTCAATCCCCGGCAGGAGTCTATCTTTGGTATTCCCCAGCGGAGTTTATCTTTGGTTATCCCCAGCGGGATCCATCATCGAAGTCCTCAGCAGGCCTCTCATCAAAACTTCAGCAAAGTATCCCGACCACAGAGCAACTCCCCGGCCGATCGTCAAGGATTTATTTTCCTAAGACGAAATTACATTCATAAACATTTCACATTTTCATACATCTTGCTTACATACATGATAAAGTGCATACAACACTATCTCATGTTGAACGTCATGACATCATGCATATCATACATCATGACATTGCATACAACTTATGTTTTTGCCTTTTCAGAGAAAAGACAATCCCAAAGACAACTGCCTTCAACTGTCACAATTCCAGATTCAATTCCTGTATCTAGCCAGGGCACATCTGAGAGTGATCAGTTTCCAGACTCGATTCCTGTATCTAGCCAGGGCACGTCTGAAGAGTTCGAAGATTCGATTCCTGTATCCAGCCAGGGCACATCTATCAACTACAACATTTCCATATTCGATTCCTGTATCCAGCCAGGGCATATCTGTTGACCACATTTCCAGACTCAATTCCTGTATCTAGCCAGGGCACGTCTAAGAGTTCCAGATTCGATTCCTGTATCTAGCCAGGGCACATCTGAGAGTGATCAGTTTCCAGACTCGATTCCTGTATCTAGCCAGGGCACGTCTGAAGAGTTCGAAGATTCGATTCTTGTATCCAGCCAGGGCACATCTGTGAGCAACCGATTGTAGATTCGATACCTGTATCTATCCAGGGCATATCTGCATAAAGAGATTGAAGATCAAACACCTGTAACAAGCCAGGAAAACATCTGTCTTTCTCAAATACACAAGTTCTCGCTAAGGAATCTCTTATGCGATCAACACTTCCAGATGGCATCTATAAGCCCATTCCCGACAAGGTTCTGTCACATCTCTAGATGGCATCTATAAGCCCATCTCCCTATCCACCACTTATCCAAATGGCATATATAAGCCCATTCCCTCCATCACATTGCTGATACTCCAACATGCGAGTGCAAATTTCCGGGCACTCTAGTGTCCAATCTCCTTTTACCCTCGAGTCCTGAAAGGCAAACGTGCCAATCTAACTCTTCAGGTTCAAGAAGATTGAACAGGGGCAACTGTTGTACCCCAAAATTTGCCCTCCCATTTCCTCAACATTTTCTCATCACAAAACCCTTGGAGCTCAAGATCCAGTTAGGGTTTCCTCTGCTCAAGACTTCTCCTTGCACTATGGACCCAAACTAGGGTTTGTGTTTGAACAAAGATGTCTTGACCCAAAATGCCTAAGATGACTTTCATGCTTCATGTTGGACTCCCAAGTTTATCCATACCAAGTTTCAAGTCTTGATTCCAAATTTTGTCCAGTCAATTGGACAGTTGACCTAAAAATCAACTGTATTGGGGAAAAAGTCAACTGTGGCCAATTGACAGTCAAATCTCATGAAAATTGACCCACATCAACATTATGAACTCATATGGACCATTTGATCAAGTTTTGATCACAATTCCACAAGAAATTTGATCAAATCATCAAAAGGGCAAAATAGTCATTTTTAGGGTTTTGACTGCACAAGGGTAATTTTTGACTGTTTGACCCAACCAATGGCAAACCAAGCTCACATGTGGACTCAAGGACCCCATGGAATTATCTTGACATGCTCAACAAACTCAAAAAATCCCAAGTACACAAGATTGACAGTTGAATTTCCCAGTCAATTGATCAATTTTTACTGTATACTGAAAAGTCAAACTTTGACTTTTTGGTCAAAATCAAGAGTCAAGATTAATTTTTCATCAAAACATGCCAAATCATAAAACTTGTTCACCAAGAAATCAAAAATTGCAAATTAGGGTTTGAAATGGAAAACCCTAATTTTTTCCCAACTTTGCCCCACTTTCTCACCAAGATTCATTTGGATTCAAACAAAAGTCAAAACATGAAAGTTGTAGCTTGTTGCATAATCTACAACTTTGATTCACAAAGTTTGCCCAAATGAAGCTTGTATCTCAAGTTAAAATTTTTTGAATAAGGGCACTAAACCATTCTTAACTTAGTGAAAATTTGACCTTTTTGACAAGGTTTTCTACCTAACTTCAAGGCCATTTTCCATACACTTCCACTTGGAATTTCAATTTGCATTTCAAAGATGGATTGTAGTACACATTCCAAGCTTTCTAAAATGTCCAAGAACTTCTCAAACAACCTCATAACTTGAGAGAATCGAATTTCACAATATGGTAAAAACTCACTTTTGAATGGATCATGAACATGTTCATAACTTAGGCCATTTTCAAGTCAGCATAGTTTGTGCTACATTACAGGTCCTAAAACCCTTTGACACTCATAAATTTAATGCCAAACCTTTGTGCCAAGACCATGTTTTGTGTATTCAAGCATTGCCTAGAAGATTAATCCATTTATAGATAAAGCATTATTTCCATTTTGAAAAAGTAGAACTTTATGTCCATTTTGCAAATCCAAGTGGTACAGTCAAAATCTTCTAGGCACAAGTTATGAGACACATTGCACTGATCAAGACAAGGGTTTGCAGCATGTTATGGGGGCCTGCATCAGTCTAGAACATCAACTTGCCTTTTGTTGCTTAAGAAAGAAGAAACATTGCATAACTTGTACCAACTCTCATATCAGCTTACAAACACTTAAGCAAACTTGTAAAACACATTCAAGAGATACCAACTGAGCTAGTACACGACCCTAACATCCCTCATACACTCCCATTCCCAGAATCACCTTCAAACTGCAAGAACAGGGCAGGGCCTGCAGTTTGAGTGCCATCTTTCATTCCTCTCAAGCTTTCTTGCCCAAACCAGTTCACACACCTTCCATACCATCTATGCAAGCTAACCAAAACCTAAAACACGACCTGTAATCCCTCTAACTGGTTCTACCATTTTCACTTTTCTGATTTGCAGGTGAAGTACTCTAGCTCGATTCAAAAGCTTTCAAGACAAAGTAAAGCTTGGAATAGCATCCCTGGACCTCAAGGAAATTATCCCAATCATCACCTTGCACTGAAAGCTTCTCCATTGCCAGATAGAACTTCAACTGAACAGGTAAGTTTTTGAATTCGTATCTCTCTTATTAGGCATTGTTAGCTTTAGGTTTGTGAAGAGAATATGTCATAATCATTGCCCTGAACATGCCCATATAATTAGATTTTATTTATATTATGTGCGTTGCAAGAATTTTGAGTCTGAACATGGAGGAAAATCTAGGTCAGGATTTGGGGGAGAAGAAATTCTCCCTCATCTTAGAGAGATAAGACAAGTTCTGCATATGGTTGGATTCGTCTCTTCATGCTGAACATTTTTGATGTTATGAGTTTTCATTAAAAAGCCAGGAATCAAGATGTTTGAATCAGGGAACCAGGCGCGCGTTTTTTTTTGACATTGTTTGGCCAGAGGTTGAAGAAAGGTTATTTGGGCTGGGCCTGTTTTTGCATTTCCTTTTCACACACCCTTTTTACTTCTGAACCCCCTAAGCCCATTTTCTCCATTTTAATGATTTCTTGACTTTTCTTTTTTTGGCTTGACTTATTTATTTTTCCTCATCATATAAAAAATATAAAAATAATTTTTTGTACTATTTTCCTATTTATTAGATATTTATTTGGTTAGACTAGTTATTTGAACATAAATAAGTAAATAAATATACTTTTATTTAAAAAAATGTTAAAATGGTGTAAATACATTTTTATTTTTATTTTATTTCATTTTATATTCTGAAAATATTTTATGTGAAATATACTTTTTTTTATAAAAATTAAATATTATTATTTTGTGCATATTTAAAATAATTTGTAAATAATATAAATAAATACATATATATTAGTATACTTAGAATAAAATACCAAAAATATACATATTTTTATTTTATTAATATTTAAAACTAAAAATACATTTTTTTACAAATATACTTCATTTTTATTTTATTTTTGTATACAAATAATAAATATTGTATATATTGAATAAATAATACATTTTAATTAATAGAATTAGGGTTTTGCCCTAAACATGAAAAAACTCCAAAAAAATAATACTTTCCTTTTCTTTATTTTGACATGTAAAAATGCCTTTTTCCATACATACAAAAAACCATTTTTTGGCATCTTGCACATTTGTTCTATTTTATTTAATTTATGCAAATTAATCACCTTGTAAATAATTCAATATTGATGTAATAGTTGTAGGTTTAAATTCCTTGTCAAAATCCCCATTCGAACATTTGTACCCCCTTCCCATATATGGTTTTGTAATAGCTTAGTAAATTTATTTTCGCACTTTATTACCTTCTAATTATACCATGTTAGAATTAGGGTTTAGATGCGAAAAATAACGAAAAATAGTTTTGGCCTAATTTCAAGATAAACGAGCATGAAAATGGACACACAAATCACACTTGCACCCCCTAGGGTATTCCACTTGTTGCCTTTCAAAATTGGGCCATATTGCATGTTAGGTCTCTTTGGGTAAAACAAACAAATCAAATGATCATAGTCCCTCGATAACACTTTCAAAATGTTACCTAAACAAATGATCAAGTCCCTTAAAGAAAATGCCCAAAGATATTTGGCACCATTGCAATTATGGTCTAAACGATGACCCGCGCCCGTCCCTTTCACATCCTAACATGAGATTGTCCACCAAATACAATGGTGGAACAAACTTGTTAAAAGGGTTAAAACATAGCAATGAACTTTGAGAAATTTAGGAGTAGATAACCTCTTAGTTACTCGAATCAAACTTGCAAAAACAAAACACTTGCCCATTTTCTAAAACACACCTCACAACACTTTCAAAACAAATTTTCAAAAACAAATGAAAACCTTTTCAAAAGACAAACATATTTGTATACATCCCCACATGGATCATTACAAAGGTTGCCACCACAATGGCTTCTTTTCAAAACATTTTCAAACCCACACACACACAAGCACCATTTCAAACAATTGAAAATAAAAGGCAAGTAATCTAAGCAAGTAACTAAGAGCCCATGGATAACCATGGATAGAAAGGGTGCTAATACCTTCCCTTTCTATAAACTACTCCCCGAACCCAAGAAAACATCTCAAAGGTTTTTGCTGTGCTTTTTAACCTTTCCTTAGGATAAAATTAAAAGTCGGTGGCGACTCTTGCTCAACCGAAACATTTGCGAAAACAAACGCAAATCCTCAAGTCAGTTCTCCAACCGTATCACAACGTTTCAGAACATGACGCTTCAATCGGAACATGTAGAAGCGATGCTCTTCAGTCAGAACATGATTCTTCTACATATGGAGGCTATGTTAAACGCTCCGGTCAGAAGATTCCCCTTCAGCATTTAGAGGTTACATTTCTGATCTTCTGCAATCAGAACATCACCAAATCCCAAGACCTCATTTAAACAACCTGCTGCACTGCTACAGTATAATATTCTAACCAGCAGTTAATCCAGTCCACGCCTGCATTTTTCCAAATCCTATATTTACATCAAATACAAAAGGCTGTGATCAAAAAGCAATGGAACAGTGTGCCAAAAAAGTTTAAATCCCATTTGTTTTTCCCCCTAAAACTACAACAAATTCATCTATAAATAAGTTGCTCCATCACACTTTCAAGGGGCTGGCTTTTGGAGAGAGAATTATCAAATACACGAAGAAAAAAAGAGAGAAAAAAAAGAAACACTCAAACACTCATAAACTTAGAATTTTCCAAATCCAAAACCTTTGTTTTTCCCTTTGAAACAAAGAACTTAACATTGTTGTTTCCTGTTCGTGCAAACCCAAGAACATTCAAAGGCAGTAGCTCAAATCCTAAAACCACACTTCAGGTTCAAGGTAAGTCTTTCTGACTTTGCTTGTTTTTCATTTTGAACATCATTAAACATGTAACTATCATAGTATTAATGTTGTCCATACCACTGCGTAAGTAGAAAGACTCAGGATCAGAACTTTCTGATCATGGCTAGACTCAGGATCAGGATCAGAACTTCCATAAATTGTTGTGCTTTTATCCTTCTGATTTGTTGTTTGCTGAAAACTGAATAACTTATCATTGTGCTGATTGATGTAAGGAAAGAGTTGAAATGTAACACAAAACTTCTGTTTTTCACACACCATTTTAACACATAGAACTTCTAGTATTTTCTCATTGTTTAAGCATACAGAACATTTGAGTTTTCTGCACTGCTTTAACACTTAGAACTTATGATTCTTACATACTGATAATGCACTAAACTGCTGATGTTTATTCACTGTTTTTAGCATAGCACAGAACTTCTGACTTTTGGATCACTGTCTGAATACCACCCAGAATTTCTGTGTTTTCCCTCTAACGTTTCTTGCAGGACCACAGAGTTTACCAACTCATAACTTATGATGCACATTGACGTTTCCTGTTGAGTCACAATGCTCCTGACTCCAGAACTTCTGATCCCTCTGGTTTTGCTCGCAGCAACATGTTTTTTTAACTCTTTCATTTATTTTCCTTTTTATTATATTTTATATTAACCCTTTTTTTTATTAACATAAAAAGACATAAAGATATTTTCTTTTATTATTTAATTAACTTAAGACTAAAAAAACCATTTTCTAAACAAGTCCTTTTTCTTTCTTAATATTGTACATTTCAATATGGTTGTAATAGTAACTTAGGATTTAATTTTATTTGCAACCCCCATTCATATATATGTACCCCCATCCCCCTAATGATTGTAATAGTGTAGGATATTTACTATTCTGCACTTTTATCGCTTTAAAATATATTGCTAGTAAAGAGGACGTATGGCAAGATAAAATCAACAAAATAGATGACTTTCAAATACAAGACAAAATACATGCAAACTAACACACTATTCACACATGCACCCTTAAGGTTAACTCCACTTGTTGCCTAAAAAATGGTCGTGTTATGCATGTGGGATATCTTAGCAAAAAAAACAATCTAAATACAAGATCATAGTCCCTCGATGACGCTATAAATGTGGCCTTTTCAAAATGATCTTAGTCCCTCAAAAAGAAATGCTAAGATACCTCACAACATTGTTATCATGGTCATACAATGACCCACGCCCGTCCCTTCACATCCAACAATGGGGCTTCTTACCAAAACAAAGGTAAGATAACAACGTCTAAAGGAGGAGGAAAAAGAACACCTAAGACCTTTTGAGTAGGTAGATTTCTCCCAGTTGCTTGCTCAATTTCAAAAAACAAACATCCTTGCTATTTTCAAAAACAATCACAAAACATTTTCAAAACACTTTCCAAACGTGAAATCTTTTCAAAAGCTCAACACTTTGTATACGTTCTTACGAACGAGAACTATTACAAAGTATGCCTAAATGATGGTGCCTTTTCAAAATACTTTCAAAACACCACACAAAGCACATTTTTAAAACAAATGCAAGTGATCTAGAAAGCAACTAAGAGCCCATGGAAAACCATGGATGAAAAGGGTGCGAATACTTTCCCTTTTCATAATCTACCCCTCGAACTCAAAAACATCTCTAAAAGTCTTTCCTGTGCTTTTTCACCTTTCCTTTTGGATAAAAGAAAAGTCAGTGGCGACTCTTGCTAAACCGCAACATTTGCAAACACAAATGCAAAACAATCAAGTCAGTTCTCCCACCATATCGCACTGAGTATGACATCCCATACGTCACACAAAAGGCTATCAAAGGTAGCAATCTTGCGGATCATCTCGCCTACCAGCCATTGGAAGAATATCAGCCTATGAAGTTCGATTTTCCAGACGAGGATATTATGAAACTTGATGATAATGAAGGACCTGAACCAGGGGAGAGATGGACTCTCACGTTCGATGGTGCGTCAAATTCTATGGGTCACGGCATTGGGGCAGTTATGACCTCTCCACGCAACACTCACATACCTTTCACTTCCAGATTATGTTTTGATTGCACGAATAATTTTGCCGAATATGAAGCTTGTGTGATGGGCCTTGAAGCAGCCATTGATTTGAAGATCAAGGTTCTTGGAGTTTATGGGGACTCTTCCTTAGTGATACATCAAGTACAGGGTGATTGGGATACACGGCACCCTAATTTAGTTCCATACCGGGATTACATATTAGAGTTGTTGCCCGCTTTTGATGAGGTCGCCTTTGAGCAAATTCCTAGAGAAGCGAATCAACTGGCAGACGCTCTGGCCACTTTAGCAGCAATGTTCAAAGTCAGTTACCTGAATCATGCACCCAATATAAGGATTTGTCGTTACAAGGAGCCAGCACACATTTTCCCTGCTCATTGTCTCACAACTGAAGACATATCAGGCGAAAGGCTGTGGTACTTCGACATCAAAAGATATCTTGAGAAGCAAGAGTACCCCGAAGGTGCTACAATTTGTGATAAGCGGACTCTTAGAAGGTTGGCGTCTAAGTTTTTACTGTCAGGATACGTTCTGTACAAGAAAAACTATGATTCGGTTCTTCTCAGATGTGTGGATAGACACGAAGCAGAATCCATTATACGAGAGATACATGAGGGCTCTTTTGGGACTCATGCCAGTGGGCATTCCATGGCCAAGAAAATCCTACGAGCAGGTTATTTCTGGATGACGATGGAAAGTGACTGTTGTGTATATGCCAAGATGTGCCACACATGAAAGGTTTACGCAGACAGGATACATGTTCCTCCCACCCCTTTAAATGTGATGACTTCACCATGGCCCTTTACAATGTGGGGCATCAATATGATTGGACGCATCGATCCGAGCGCTTCAAATGGACATAGGTTTATCCTTGTTGCTATTGATTACTTCACTAAGTGGGTGGAAGTGGCTTCGTACAAGAATGTGACCAAGCAAGTTGTCACTCGTTTCATCAAAAGAGAGATCGTTTGTCGTTATGGAACTCCTTACAAGATCATCACTAATAATAGGTCAAATCTCAACAACAAGATGATGAAGGAAATGTGTGAAGAGTTCAGGATCGAGCATTATAATTCATCATCTTATCGGCCTAAGATGATTGGGGCAGTCGAAGCCGCTAACAAGAACATAAAGAAGATCGTTCAGAAAATGGTGAGAACGTACAAAGATTGGCATGAGATGTTGCCTTTTTCCCTGCATGGCTATCGAACTTCGGTGCGTACTTCCACTGGGGAAACTCCATTTTCACTAGTCTATGGTATGGATGCGGTACTCCCGGTCGAAGTGGACATTCCTTCCTTAAGGGTTCTAATGGATACTAAGCTTGATAAATCTGAATGGATTCAAACAAGACTCGACCAACTCAATATCATCGAAGAAAAGCGCCTGGCAGCCATTTGTCACGGTCAGTTATATCAACAACATCTCAAGAGAGCATTTGACAAAAAGATTCGGCCTTGAGAGTTCCACACAGGTGACCTGGTCTTAAGGAAGATTCCCCCAATCCACATTGATCCAAGAGGCAAGTGGACTCCCAACTATGAGGGACCGTACATCGTGAAGAAAGCTTTCTTAGGAGGTGCTCTAATCCTGACAAACATGGATGGGGAAGACGTTCCGCTTCAAGTCAATTCAGACTCAGTCAAAAAGTACTACGCATAAGAGGACCTGCTAAGTCAAAAACCCGAAAGGGCGGCTTAGGCAAAAGTTAGATCTAAAAAGAAAAAAATAATAATAACCTGCTAAGTTGAAAACCCGAAAGGGAGGCTTAGGCAAAAATGGGTGTCCCGGTGGATTGAAAACCCGAAAGGGCGATCCAGGAAAAAATTAGGGACAAAAAGCGAGAGACTGCAGTCTGAAAACTCTTCACGTACACCCTCCTAATACGGGATGGATCAATTTAGTTGCTATCCTTTGGAAGCACGGCACTAGGATGACCCAGGATACGGGAACTATAGCAATATCAGCTTTAACGGAAGTTCGAGATTTTCTTATTGCCATTTTACTCGTTGTATTTCTTTTCCTATTCACAACTTCCTCATTTAGGAGTTGTTTCTATGTATGAATGCCCATTCACGGGCTAAACTCATTAATAAAAATGTGTCCTCCCATAAAAAATCTTTGTTATGTTCTTTTACTTTGTTTTTCATATGCGAATTGTGATTTAAATTCTTTGTTAAGCATTGCATTGAAAATAATAAGTCAATAATAATCACAAGCTAAGATGTGAAACACTACATTACATGGATAGGAAGGCATCCCAAGGGAAATTCGTGGCGTTCAAGTGTTTGCTCTTCTGTGCAGGTAGCAAGTCATCATGATCGCCTTGACCAAGCTTTCATCCTCGTCGCCTCTTTGCAGTCGGCCGAGCGCCCGATTCTCCCACAACAGAGAGACTTGGGTCATTGGTTGAGATCCACGTCTCTTTTCAGTTATTCACAAAAAGTCCAACATATGAAGGAAGTCAGATCAAGTCATTTCTCCTCAACAAGATTTAATCCCCCGGTGAACTCGACAAGGCTACCCCTTTTCTCTCAAATTTCAAGCACCAATCCATATTAGTACCTCAAGATGACGAGCAAAAGATCCCAATGAGCTTTTGGCACTTTGCATACAATAATCATCATGACATATTGCATTGCATCCTCAAACGCATGGCATATACATGGATCATCATGTCACACTTCAAATGCATATGAAGCATGGGCCAGATCAATCCACAAATCAATCCCAAATCAAAAAAACATCCTCATA
Organism: Vicia faba; assembly: GCA_948472305.1. Classification (NCBI taxonomy): domain Eukaryota; kingdom Viridiplantae; phylum Streptophyta; class Magnoliopsida; order Fabales; family Fabaceae; genus Vicia; species Vicia faba. The sequence goes on along the minus strand of OX451738.1, from coordinate 510,236,860 downwards.
AAGAATATCATCCTCGTAATTCCCAGTTAACATTTGTTATTACACTACCAACTAAAATAAACCAGGGTGTTTGTACGTCATGCTCCCCAACTCTCAATACTCACGTTATCTTTTCCTAAGGTCATAGATCGTCCATAGATCTTACCCTCACTTTACATTTCCTAAGGTTGTAGGTCGTTCGTAGATCTTACCTTCATTTTATCCTTCCTAACGTTGTAGATAGTCCGTAGATCTTACCTTTGCTTTATCATTTTAAGGTCGTAGGTCATCCGTAGATCTTACCTTCACTTTATCTCTCTCAGGGTCGTAGGTCGTCCATAGACTTTACCCTCTCCCCATCTTGTTTTAGGGTCGTAGATCGTCCGTAGATCTTACCATCGTGTTATAGTTTAGGGTCGTAGATCATCCGTATATCTTACCATCGTGTTATATTTTAGGGTCGTAGATCGTTCGTAGATCTTACCATCGCGTTATATTTTAGGGTCGTAGATCGTTCGTAGATCTTACCATCGCGTTATATTTTTGGGGTCATAGATCGTCCATTGATCTTACCTTCGCTTTACCCTCTCCTCATCTTGTTTTTAAGGGTCGTAGATCGTCAGTAGATCTAACCATCATGTTATCTTTCCTAAGGTCGTAGATCATCCGTAGATCTTACCTTCGCTTCACCTCATTTAAGGTCGTAGGTCGCTCGTAGATCTTACCGTCGCATCATCTTGTTTTTAAGGTCGTAGATCATCCGTAGATCTTACCTTTGCTATACTCTCTTAGGTTCATAGGTCGTTCGTAGGTCTTACCCTCGCGTTATCTTTTTAGGGTCGTAAGTCCTCCGTAGACTTTACCCTCGTGTCATCTTTCAGTTTCTTATGAATCCTACCTTCAGTCACCGCGACATTGTCAACCATATCCTTTCAGTCACTTTACCGCCCACTCTCTCAAGAACCTTGTATTGGCACTATTACCCAAATACGAGCTACCATTGTTCAACCATGTTTATCCATCATGACCAGTCCACCAGAAGACCAATTTGTCTTTCCCCAACGGACATTCACACCAATGAATGACACTCACACCATCTCTCCAGGGCGAATTTCGGGACCTGGTATTTAATCATCTTCCGCCTTGAACTTTTGAAAGGCTGACGCCAATCTCACATTCAGGTTTAAGACGATTAAATAGGGGCAGTTGTCGTACCCCAAATTTTCTCTATCTTTTTACTTTTGTCTGGCTTTCAAATTTGCATCCCGTTTGCACCATTTTACTCAGTCATTTGCATATCCTGCATCTCATGGAATCAGGCGCTTTGGTTTGAGGTATTAGGGTTGCGCCCTCTTTATGTCTAATTTTGTTTTGAAGTTCTCTTATCTGTTTAAAGGGAAATGCATCTGGTTCTCTATTATTGCATTGTGGAATGAATGTTGTCATCACGTTACAAGTTTGATTCTCGCTCGAATTTATCAAAGCCTGGATTAGGGTTTATTTCCCTATTTGTTGGCCAAGATGCTAGGGTTTTTGGATCCCTAGTTTCTGTGAAGATGTTTCTTTCTCCTGTCTCAAAGATGGCTCAAAGTTCATTGCATTAGGTCAAGGAGTTCATCTCCTCTCATTTCAAGCCTTCTTCTTAAAAGTCTCCAAGTCACTGATTCGAGAGTTTGAAGTTTAAGTTGACGACTGTGGAGTTTGGGCACAAGAAATAAGCTTGGGGGTTCATGACCGTCAAGACATGTTTTGGTTGCTTAAGTTACAAGTTACTTGTGATGTGAGTCTCAAAGTTAAAGTTCTGTTTAAAAGTGCAAGTTTGGTTCAGGCATGATATGAAGATTAAGGTTTAAGTGACTGTTGTTTTAGGTTCGAATTAACCAAGGGGAATTAAATTCTTAAGCATTTATTTTGTGCAAGAGTTTGATTGGAGTCTGGAAGATAAGGCGCATGATTGTTTGAAATACAAGTTACAACAATTTTTCGCGATTTCTTGAAGTTTAAGTTACAAAGTCAAAGTGTGCATTCAAATTATTCAAGGGAGAATTTCAAAATTCAAACAAGATTCAAGAGTTATTCAATTTCTATACAACAAAGTTTTTCATTAATAAATTTCATTCAAGTTTGTGCATTACATTTTGGGACAAGTTACAAAGCATGTTATGAGTGAGAAATCACAAGTCATAATCGTTGTTTACAAAGCAAAAAGGAATTAAATGTTCTTCTTCAATTTTTGTTGCTTCCTCTTCAAGAGAATCATCCATGTTCTTTGCTAGCCTCGGCCTTTTCATCTTACAACCCCGCTTGCCATCCAATACTCGTGCTCATGAAACAAGGAAAAGAGAAAATTAGCCAGCAATTAACGTATGAAAAATTCCAAAGCAAGAATTAATGGTTAAAAGAAATCTTCATTTCATCATGAGGGTTTGTATTTGGAATCAGATTAAAAGGGATCTATTTTTAATCATGGGCCATTGTGATACGGTGGGAGAACTGACTTGAGGTTTTGCGTTTGTTTTCACAAATGTTTCGGTTTAGCAAGAGTCGCCACCGACTTTTTTATTTTATCCTAAGGAAAGGTTAAAAAGCACAGCAAAAACCTTTGAGATGTTTTCTTGGGTTCGGGGAGTAGATTATAGAAAGGGAAGGTATTAGCATCCTTTCTATCCATGGTTATCCATGGGCTCTTAGTTACTTGCTTAGATCACTTGCCTTGCATTTTCAATTGTTTGAAATGGTGCTTTGTGGTGTGGTTTTGAAAATGTTTTGAAAAAGATGCCTTGTCTAGGCGACCCTTGTAACAATTCTTTACTCGAATGTTTTACAAAAGGTGTTTGTCTTTTTGAAAAGATGTTTCAAGGTTTTGAAAGTTGTTTTTGAAAGTTGTGTTGTGAAGTGTGTTTTGAAAAATGGCAAGGATTTGTTTTGCAAGTTTGATCAAGTAACTAAGAGTTGTCTACCCCTAAATTTACTCAATGATTTTTCCTATGTTTTAACCCTTTTAACAGTATTGTTCCACGATTGTATTTGGTGGACAATCTTGTGTTAGGATGTTAACGGGACGGGCGCGGGTCAACGTTTAGACCATGAATTCAATGGTGCCAAGTGTCTTTGGCAATTTTCTTGAAGGGACTATGATCATTTTGTTTAGGCAACTTTCGAAAGCGTCATCGAGGGACTATGATCATTTGACTTGTTTTGTTTTGCCAAAGACACTCAACATGCAACATGGCCCATTTTTGAAGGCAACAAGTGGAGTAACCCTAATGGTGTAAGTTTGATTGGTGTTGTCCATTTTCATGCTTTTTGTCTTTGAATTAGGTCAAGCTATTTGTTATTTGATTTTTGCATACAAACCCTAGGTCTATCATGGCATAATTAGAAAGCTTTTAAATGCGGAATTTTAAAGTCCTAGATTATTACATCATGATTATGGGGATGGGGGTACAAATGTTTGAATGGGGGTATTTGACAAGAAATTTAAATCTAGGCTATTACATCCATATCGAATATACAAGTATTTAAATATACAATATTTACAATGTAAATAAATATCAAAATGCAATGTATTATACACTAAAATGGTTTTTTATGTATGTAAAAGTATTTTTCAATGTAATATATAAACAAAAATAAAAAGATTAATTTTTTATATTTTTATGGTTTTTAGGGCAAAACCCTAATTTTCCTAAATAAATAATATTTATTTATACAATATTATATATTAATATATACAAAAGAAAAAAAGAAGTATATTGTAAAAAGTATTTTTGATGTCAAATATTAATAAAAATAAAAATGTATTATTTTCATATTTGTGTCCTAAATATTTAATAAAATATGTATAAGTATTTATATTATATATTAAATATACTAAATATATACAAAAATGAAATATTAATTATTTACAAAAAGGGTATATATTTAGAAAAATGTTTTCAAAATGTAAACAAAAAATAATAACTAAAAAATATATTTTTGTATTATTGTTTAATATTTTGGATAAAAAGAAAGATATTTGTTTATATATGCTTAAATAAAACAAACAAATGCCAAATAAATGGAAAAATGGGTGAAAAAATATTTTTAATGTTTTTTATGTTTTGACAAAAAATAGTAAGTCAGAAGAAACAATAAAAAGTCAAAAATAATGGATATTCCACACAATGGGCCAGGGGGTGCAAAATGAGAAAAGAGGTGCAAAAAGCAAGGATAGCTCAGGCCCAGCCCATGACATCATCTTCTTCCTCCAGCTTCTGTTTGAAACAAAAAACGCGCGTTCCTTGCTCATCTTGCTAACTTCTGATTCTTTGAATTTTAACAAAAACTTACAACATCAATAATGTAGAGCATCAAGTCACAATTTCAAACATATAAAAAAGTTGTTCTAACTCTCAGAAACGAGGGAGAATTTCTCCATCCCCAATTTCTGACCTAAGTTTTCTTCCATGTTCAGGTCCAAAATTCTCATAGCACACACAATATAAATGAAAAGTAACTACATGGATGGCTTCAGAGCTATGAGTAGGACATGCTTTCTTCACAAACTTAAGCCTAACTATGCCTGGATAGAGAGATAGAAGTTCATATTCTTACCTATTCAGCTTGAGTCGTGTACAGCAATGGAGGTATCTTCAATGGAGTTTGAACTTTGGTACAGCTTGCCTGAAGTCCAAGGATGCTTCCCCTATGTTTAACTTGCTTTGAATCTCTCTGAATCAAGCTATGGAAGTCAACCTGCAAAACTGAAAAGTGAAAATGGCAAACTTGGCTATTGATGTTACAGCTTGTATCTAAGGCTTGGGATAGCTTCAATGGATGGTAAGGAGTGTATTGGAACTTGTTTGGACAAAAGTGCACGAGTGAATGATGCTGGCCAAGTCAAACTGCAGGAATGCCCTGTTTCTTGCAGAAAAAATGGTATTTTGATGAATGAGAAGGTTTGAGCTGTGGTTGATTCGTTTTTTAGGTCAGTTAGGTCATGTGTAAAATGTTTGCAAAGTTTGCTTAGGCTTGCTCTTACAAGAATGAGAGATTGGTATGAGTTTGCCACTTTTCTTCTAATGTAAGCAAGGAAATGCAAGTTTCAAAATAGGCATGTCCAACGCCCTAAACTATGCTGCACCTTTTGCTCTTGATCAGAGTGATTTGTCCACAAGCTTGTGCCTCAAAGATATGGCCTGTACTTCAAAGATTCAGAATTTGACATAAAGCCTTACTTTTCCAAAATGGCAAAATTGCTTTTTCTAATTAAGGATTGATTTTGTGTGAATTGTCCAAATGAACAAAATAACACTCTAACACAAAGGATATGCATTTAATTATTGAGTGTGAAGAGGATTAGAGGCCTGTAAACTAGCCTAAACAATGCTGAGTTGAAAATGCCAAGGTTATGAACATGTATTTGGCTATGAACAAAGTGACTTTTGCCCATCTTTGCAAATTCGATTCTCCCTAACCACAAGGGTGTTTGATGAGTTCATGGACAATTTGGAAAGCTTGGAATGTGTACTACGATCCATATTTGTAATGCAAATTGAAATTCCAAGTGGAAGCATGTGAAAAGTGGCCATGAAGTTGGACAAAAATCCTGCCTAGAATAGGTCAAAATTTTTCTAAGTTAAGAATGTTTTGCACCCTTATTCCAAAAATAATAACTTGAGCTACAAGCTTCTTTTAAGGAAACTTTGTGAATCAAAGTTGTAGATTTTGCAATGGACTACAACTTTAATGTTTTTAGTTTTGCTTGAATCCAATTGTATCTTGATGAAAAAATGGGACAAAGTTAGGAAAAAATAAGGAAGTTTCATAACTTAGAAAAATTCTAAGTTATGAAATTTTCTCATTCTAAACCCTAATTTGCAATTTTGGGTTTCTTGATGAACAAGTTTCATAATTTGACATTTCTTGATGAAAAATGAATCTTGGCACTTGATTTTGACCAAAAAGTCAAAGTTTGACTTTTCAGTATACAGTCAAATTTTGATCAGTTGACTGGAAAATTCATCTGTCAATCTTGTGCATTTGGGATCTTTTGAACTTGTTGAATGGACCAAGACAAAGCCATTGAGTCCTTGAGTCCATATGTGAGCTTGGTTTGCCATTGTTTAGGTCAAACAGTCAAAAATTGCTTTTGTGCAGTCAAAACCCTAAAAATGACCATTTTGCCCTTTTGGTGATCTGATCAAATTTCTTGTGGAATTGTGATCCAAACTTAACCAAATGGTTCATATGAGTTCAATATGTTGATGTGGGTCAATTTTCATGAGGTTTGACTATCAGTTGGCCACAATTGACTTTTTCCCAATACAGTTGATTTCTAGGTCAATTGTCCAATTGACTGGGCAAAGATTGGAATCAAGACTTGAAACTTGGCATGGATAGACTTGTGAGTCCAACATGAAGCATGAAAGTCACTTTGGGCCTTTTAGGTCACAACAACTTTGTGCAAACTCAAACCCTAATTTGGGTCAACAGTGCAAGGAGGAGTCTTTGAGCAGAGCAAACCCCATTTGATCTTGAGCTCCAAGGGTCTTGTGGTGAGAAAATATTGATGAAATGGGAGGGAAAATTTTGGGGTATAACAGTTTCCCCTGTTCAATCTTCTTGCACCTGAAGAGTTAGATTGGCAAGTTTGCTTTTCGCGTCTCGAAGGTAAAAGGAGATTGGACACTAGAGTGCCCTTAAATTTGCACTCGTCGAAACAATGGATGCGAGAATGGGCTTAGAGATGCCATTTGGAGATGGGCTTAAAGATGCCATCTGGAGGGGTGACAGAACCTTTTCGGGGATGGGCTTAAAGATGCCATCTGGAATGAGTATCAGAAAGGTGTCCATGTTTTGGAACATCTCTGAACTGGGGGTCTGAATAAGCAATAGATTGACATCCGTATCTGGAAGCATCCGTAAACTGTTTTCAAAAGTTGCGTCTCAACAAGCGATAGATTAACATCCGTGTTTGGAGAATCTGTAAACTGTTTTCAGAAGTTGAAGAATCTGAACAAGCGATAGGTTAACATCCGTGTCTGGAGAACCCGTGAACTGTTTTCAGAAGTCTCGAAGTTGAATAAGCAATAGAGCAGCATTCGTTGTTGGGAAGCGTCCGTAAACTGTTTTCAAAGGTTGAGTCTGAACAAGCGATAGATTAACCTCCGTGTTTGGAGAATCCGTAAACTGTTTTCAGAAGTTGAAGAATCTCAACAAGCGATAGGTTAACATCTGTGTCTGGAGAACCCGTAAACTGTTTTCAGAAGTCTTGAAGTTGAATAAGCAATAGAGCAACATCCGTTGTTGGGAAGCATCCGTAAACTGTTTTCAGAAGTTGAAGAATCTGAACAAGCGATAGGTTAGCATCCGTGTCTGGAGAACCCGTGAACTGTTTTCAGAAGTCTTGAAGTTGAAGAGGAACCGGTGTAGGGTTTCCTGATGATGAGTCCTTGTAAAACTGCATCTGAATTGTTAATGATAGCCTTTATTCTTATCCTGAAAGGGACAAAATGTTAGCTAAACCCAAAATTATGTTGCATGAAATGTATGATGCAATGTATGTTCTATCATTGTTTATGAATTGAATGTAATGAATGCGCATGTAAGCTGATGAGCTGTCTTGTTGAGGATAGATGAATCCTGGATGGCTGGAGATAAAAGAATTTTGACTGCTGCTAGGGGAAGTAAATCCTTGACTGCTGCAGGGTGATGCAAGAATTTTTTATTGCTGAGGATGAGACATCCTTGTTGACTACTGTTGGGGAATCAGGAGCTTGGGTTGTATGCCAATCTACTGGGGATTCCTGTCTTGAGGAGATCTTCATTGGGGGATATTTGAATATCCTGTGGGGAACTGAGAATAAGAGTCTTGATTCGGCTTGGGGAATGCAAGATCTTCAACTGCTTGGGGATATTAGGACCACTGCTGGGGATTGAAAATCCTTGGTGACTTGCGGGGCTAGAGAATTCTGATGATCTCTACTGGGGAGTCCAGAACCTGGGAGGCTCATGCTGGAGGAGTAAGACTGAGAATCTACAATCTAATAGGAAGTACCTCTGTGGGGAGAAGGTTCACTAGTCTGGTTCCGCTGGGGATTTGATAGTTGAAAGTCTTAGCTCCGCTGGGGATAGGATTTTCAGATTCTTAAGGCTCCACTGGGGATACTGAAACTTAACTCTGTGGGGAATTGAGTTCCGGAAGGCTCTCTGGCTGGGGAAATCAGTTTTGAGAAAGCTTCTTCTGCTGAGGATCCTGAAGTTTAACTCTGTTTGGGGAATTAAGTTCTGGATTTTGACCTTGCCGAGGAATTTGGAGTTTAAATCTGCGGGGGATTTCTTCTGAAAGGGTATCGAGATATCTATTTGTACCCTTAAACTATCTGCAATCATCTCTTCTTGGTTTGTAAGGAAAATGATTAGGTTCAAATGCATATGCCTATTTAACAAAACATTGGACGTTTCTCAAATAAAACATAAGTGCAAAAGAGAAAAAGGAAGACAAAGCAAATTTCTGTATTTGGAAAAGTATTTGTATTAACTTTTTATGAGTATCTTTGTACAAAGGAAACAGACACCCTAGTAAGAGGATGTTGTCGTAAAGAATTGAAAATTTTATACAAAAGAAAGATGGCTATGTGCAACGATTCTATGGGATCCCATTCTGTCATAGCCTTCACAACTCTGAATATCTTGTCCATTCCAATGCTTCGTTCGTCGATGACTGGATTGATCAGAAGCTTGGAGCTGGTTGATGAAGAGATTGTTCTTTAAAGTGATCCGACGAGACATAGTCATACGCTTTAATTCCCTATCTTTTTCCTGGATCGCCCTTTCGGGTTTTCAATCCACTGGGAAACCCCTTTTTGCCCAAGCCGCCCTTTCGGGTTTTCGACTTGCCGGGTGTACATATTTTTTTGTTTTTATCCCTAATTTTTGCCTGAACCGCCCTTTCGGGTTTTCGGTTCACCGGGATGCCCATTTTTGCCCAAGCCGCCCTTTCGGGTTTTCGACTTGCCGGGTGATTTTATGCGTAGTATCTTTTGACTATGTCTGCGTTCGCAGGGTGTGGCAAATCATCGCCGTCCATGGTGGTCAGAATCATTGCACCACCAGAAAATATGCTCTTGATCACAAATGGTCCTTCGTAAGTAGGAGTCCATTTGCCCCTGGGATCACTTTGCGGTAAGATAATCTGCTTGATTACGAGATCTCCGACTTGATATACTTGACGTCTGACTTTCTTGTTGAAAGCCTTGATCATCCGTTTTTGATACGTTTGACCATGGAAAACAGCAGCGAGTCGCTTCTCGTTGATCAAATTGAGTTGATCAAGTCAGATCTGAATCCAATCGTCTTCATTCAAACCAGCGTCCTTCATAATCCTTAAAGAAGGAATCTGAACTTCCATGGGCAGCACAGCTTCCATGCCATATACCAAAGAAAATTGGGTTGCCCCGGTTGAAGTACGTGATGTAGTACGGTATCCATGCAGAGAAAACGGTAACATCTCATGCCAGTCCTTGTAGGTAACTGTCATTTTCTGAATGATCTTCTTGATGTTTTTGTTCGCAGCTTCAACAACACCGTTTATCTTCGGCCGATAGGGAGATGAATTGTGATGATAAATATTGAACTGTTCGCATAGAGCGGTGATCATAGTATTATTCAGATTTGTACCGTTGTCTGTAATGATCCTGTCGGGGACACCATACCGGCATATGAGGTTTTTCTTGATGAAGCGGGTAACCACATTTTTTGTAACAGAGGCGAAGGAAGCTGCTTCGACCCATTTGGTAAAATAGTCGATGGTGACCAGGATGAAGCAATGTCCATTGGACGCTGTGGGCTTGATCTCTCCAATCATGTCAATGCCCCACATTGTGAATGGCCAAGGAGCTGTCAGAACGTTGAGAGGAACAGGAGGAATATGAATCTTGTCAGCGTAGACCTGACATTTGTGGCAAGTACGGGAATGCTGATGGCAATCTGCTTCCATGGTAGACCAGTAATAGCCTGCCCTTAGAATCTTCTTAGCCATCGTATGCCCGCTCAAGTGAGTGCCAAATGTGCCGTTGTGTATCTCGGTCATGATTAACTCTGCTTCAGCTCTGTCTACACATCGGAGTAAAACACAATCATGGCTGCGTTTATAGAGGATGCCATTGCTCAGGAAGAACTTGGCAGCAAATTTCCTTAGGAACTTCTTGTCATTTACGGAAGCTCCTTCGGGGTATTCTCTAGTCTGGAGATACCTTTTGATTTCTTGAAACCAAGGTTGTTCCACTACTTCTTTGGTATTAATCTCATGACAATGCGCAGGTTCATCCATTCGCTCGATGGTGATTTGGGGAGCCTCGTTATCCCAATTGAGTTTAAACATGGAAGACATTGTAGCCAGAGCATCTGCTAGCTGATTCTCTTCTCGCGGGAAGTGCTTGAAGGTGATTTGCTCGAAATGAGGCAACAATGTCAGGACATGTTCTTTGTATGGGATAACATTAGGATGCTTGGTATCCCACTCTCCTTTGATTTGACTGATTACCAAAGCCGAGTCCCCAAATACGATCAAAGATTTGATCCTCAAGTCTATAGCAGCCTTGAGACCAAAAATGCAAGCTTCATATTCAGCCATGTTGTTGGTACAGCTGAAGCAAAGCCGGGCCGTGAAAGGCGTGTGAAAACCTTCCGGGGAAATGAGTACCGCACCGATACCGTTTCCAAGTGCATTTGAAGCACCATCAAAGTACAGGGTCCATCGGGATCCTTTTTCAGGTCCGTCATATGGTCCGTTACCTTTAATGTCATCCAAATTCATGATGTCCTCGTCCGGGAAGTCGAATCTCATGGACTGATAATCCTCGATAGCTTGATGAGCTAGATGGTCAGCTAGTACACTCCCCTTTATAGCTTTTTGGGTAGTGTACTGGATTTCATACTCAGTTAGGATCATTTGCCATCTAGCTATTCTTCCGGATAAAGCTGGCTTCTCGAAGATATACTTGATAGGATCCATTTTGGAAATCAACAGAGTAGTATGAGTCAACATATACTGCCTTAGTCGGCGAGCAGCCCATACCAAAGCGCAGCAAGTTTTCTCGAGCAGTGAGTAGCGAGTCTCACAGTCGGTAAACTTTTTGCTAAGGTAATAAATGGCATGCTCTTTTCGACCAGACTCGTCATGCTGGCCCAAAACACACCCCATTGAGTTATCCAAGACGGTCAGATACATGATCAACGGTCTTCCTTCGACGGGTGGCATCAGAATAGGAGGTTCTAGCAAATACTCCTTGATCTTATCAAAAGCAGCTTGGCAATCGTCGTTCCATTCGACTACTTGATCTTTCTTTAATAATTTGAAAATAGGCTCACAGGAAGACGTCAGATGAGAGATGAATCTGGAAATATAGTTCAAGCGCCCCAAGAACCCTCTAACCTCTTTTTCAGAATGGGGAGCAGGAATTTCTTGTATCGCTTTCACTTTTGCTGGATCGACCTCAATGCCCTTGTTGCTGACAATAAATCCTAGAAGTTTACCAGACCTAACTCCAAAAGTACACTTACTTGGATTCAGCCTGAGTTTGTACTCTTTCAACCTGGCAAACAGCTTTTGCAGATGTTCAAGGTGTTCCTCCTCTGTTTGTGATCGAGCTATCATATCGTCTACGTAAACTTCGATCTCATGATGTATCATATCATGAAACAAAGCTACCATGGCGCGTTGATAAGTTCCCCCTGCGTTCTTCAGTCTGAACGGCATCACCTTGTAGCAGAAGGTACCCCATTGTGTAACAAAAGTTGTTTTCTCCATGTCCTCGGGGGCCATTTTGATCTGGTTGTAGCCCGAGAATCCATCCATGAAGGAAAACACTTTGTGCTGAGCTGTGTTATCAATCAAAATGTCGATGTGCGGTAGCTGAAAATCATCTTTAGGACTTACCCTATTCAAATCCCGGTAGTCTACACACATTCTGACCTTGCCTTCTTTTTTAGGTACTGGCACAATGTTAGCAACCCATTGTGGATAGGATGTAACAGCCAGAAAGCCAGCGTTGAACTGCTTCATTACTTCAGCTTTAATCTTCTCAGACATGTTGGGCCTCATTCGGCGGACTTTTTGCTTGATCGGTGGATAATCCTCTCTTGTAGGGAGACGGTGAACCACGATGTCTGTGTCCAACCCTGGCATGTCTTCATAAGACCAAGCGAAGATTTCAACGTATTTATTCAACAGCTGTACCAAACGCTCCTTGACACTTGGTTCCAGATTGGCACCCACTTGTACTTCCTTCCGGTCTTCCTCTGTTCCTAAGTTGACAGTTTCCAACAACTCTTCGTGAGGCAAGATGGCCCTCTCTTCTTGTTGTAGAAGTCTGGCTAGCTCTCCTGGTACTTCACAATCTTCGTCATCTTCATACTCAGCCTGATTGACAAAGTCTTCAGAGTTATTGAAGGACATAGCAGAATAGTCACCCATAGAATCCAGAGTGGATGGGTACCTGCATTTGTGAGTGTGGGTGTGTGTAAGGGATAGTCATCCTTAAACAAACAAAAATGCAAAAGGAAAGAAAATGAACACAGCAGTTTATCAATGAAAAACGTCCAATGAATCATTAAACATGGCATATGGAAATGAAGAGAATCAAAACCCTTACAAATGGACCTACATACCCCGGGCAAGGCATGAGGTGAAAAAGTAGTGCGCAGATTGTTCAAGAGTAATTATTACAGACCAACAGGAAATATTCGAAAGATAAGTTACTGATTAATAAAAGTAATGGGAACGAATTCTTTCGCCTCCCAGTTGTGTAGTCCCCCTTCGATGGTTGGGAAGATCCAATCTTCAATGTTACCCTCTTCGTCTTCGTCTTCCAAAGCATTGATTCCATGAGGAGAAATCTTGATGGGTGTTCTTTCAATTTTTGAGCGACGCATAGCTTTTTGCCCCGCAGCGGTAAATCCCAACCCAAACTTGTCTGTCTTGTGGGGAAAGTCAGGTAACTGACCCCATGTTGAGCTCCTTCCCTCCTTCATTGCAGCCTTTGCGTCTTTCAGAGATGCCATCCAGGCCACCTGCTTGGGCTCCTCAGCTACTGCCTTTGCTACAGCAACCTCGGCAGCAATTTCCTCGAAGTGTTGGAATGGTGTTTCAATAAATTCACCCTCCACTTCTACATACCGAAAGGAGTTCAGGTGACTGATCATATATTCCTCTTCACCGTGTACAGTTATAATCTTTCCTTTGACAGGGTATTTCAGCATCTGATGTAGGGAGGAAGTGACCGCACCAGCATTATGTATCCATGGTCTCCCTAGCAAGCAAGAGTATGATGAACGGATGTCCATCACATAGAAAGTTGAGTGGAATACTTCAGTTCCTACCTTGATAGGGATGTCGACCTCCCCATGCACCATTCTTTTAGACCCGTCGAAGGCCCTGACAATGATATTACTTGGTTTCAGCTCCAAGCCTTCACAATCCAATCGATCGAGAGCCTTCTTAAGCAGCACATTTAAAGAAGAACCAGTGTCGACCAAAACGTGGGCAAGAGTAGTTCCTTGGCATTCAACTGACACATGCAATGCGTCATTGTGCTTTCTTCCTTTCGGAGTCAGGTCAGCATCAGAGAAACCCAGACCATTTTCTGCGGTCAGGCTGGCTACACAATCCTGGAATTGATCGGCTGAGGTTTCCTGGGGAACATGGGCTGTCTTCAGAAACCTTATCAATGCTTTGGCATGAGCCTCATAACAAAGCAGTAATGCTAACATGGAGATCTTCGAGGGGGTTTGCCCCAGTTGCTCCACCACGTCATAATCACTCTTCTTAATTATTTTCAAAATCTCCTCCATTTCTTTCTTAGAGGTTTCGGGGATAACCAATGGCTGAGCCCTCGTCCTGACGAGCTCATCTTGGATCCCTTTCCCCTTATCAGCAGAAGTAGGAGGGACAACCATAGGAGTAACAGCTTCTTCAACCAGCGGAGTTCTTGCAGAAAGTTTTATCGGTGCAGGAGTAACTTTGGCTGCAGCTGAGGGTCCAAAGATTGCCTTTGGAGGGGCAATCTCTGGAGAAAATATTCTCCCACTTCGGGTAATCTTGCTCGTATCGGCAATGTTTCCAATTTCGGCATCTTCTTCGTCAGAGCTTTCTTCAGTTATCTCAACTTGTTTAACACCGTGGTAGTAGATTTCTCCACCATAATTCCATGGTATTGATTTGTCAGAAATGTAGGGGACAGGCCCAGGCATGGTTATTTTCAGAGGAACAAACTTCATAGCGAATGTAATCTTAACAGGATTTTTAGGAACCTTGGAAAGATTGGTGGAAATGGTGATTATTGAAACATCTTTGATAGGGGTTGGAGTAGCAGGAATCTTTTCGAAAAGAATTTGTTGGCTGTCCATCAGGCCTTGGATGCCTATCTTCAGCAATGGACAGTCGATTGGTAGGGAGGAACAACAGTAGCAGTCTTCTTTACATCCTGGGAAAATCCCAGCCTTCAACAGATTCAACTTGATTGTCAACAGTGGAGTTCTCAGATCATCAACAGCAGAAACATACAGATCTTCTTCAATAGCATGGACATTGCGACCATGCTTCGACATTGGAGCAGATATCACGTTCGGCTTCTCCGGAGCATCAAACTCAACCTCTTTTGCATCTATCAAGTCTTGAATTTTATGCTTAAGCGCCCAATAATCGTTGGTATCGTGCCCGATGCTGTCAGAATGATAGGCGCATTTAGCATTAGGATGATAATATGGGGAAGATGTGTTCACACTTTTGGTGCCTCTTTGATAGTGGTGAGATTTAGCTTCAACAAATGGGGAAGAACTTGTGCAGGCGTCATATTGATACGGGTGAACTGCCGTTGTGGCCGTTCTACCCGTTGTTGGTTTGGTCTGGACTGATTGTTACGAGGCTGATCATTTGATGAATTTTGGATCATCACGGCCCCCACAGTCGGCCGGCGCTCAGTTCTTCCCGATCTTTTCTAAGAGTATATAACAGATGTCTCCTCCTTGGCCGGAAATGATTTCTTAGCAGTTGTAGATGCAGAGGCATCCTTTTGAATCTTCCCATTCTTAATACCAGCTTCCACCCGTTCGCCAGTCAGAATCAATTCAGTAAACCCTGCGGAAGAGCTCCCGATCAAATGGTTGAAGAATGGGCCAGATAGGGTCCCCAAGAACATATCAACTAGTTCCCTATCAGAAAGAGGTGGCTGCACTCCTCCAGCCAAGTCGCGC
This sequence comes from Vicia faba, assembly GCA_948472305.1. Classification (NCBI taxonomy): domain Eukaryota; kingdom Viridiplantae; phylum Streptophyta; class Magnoliopsida; order Fabales; family Fabaceae; genus Vicia; species Vicia faba. The sequence goes on along the minus strand of OX451738.1, from coordinate 510,221,644 downwards.
CATTTCTGAGCGTATTCTTTGAATCCCTCATTTGAGGCCATTCCCATACTTTGTAGCTGAGTATGGGTTGGCGCCAAGTCAGCGTTATATTGATACTGGCGATAAAAGGCAGCTGCCAAGTCTTCCCAGTTATGCACTTCTGACCTCTCAAGCTGGTAAAACCAGTCTAGTTGTGTACCGGACAAGCTATCCTGAAAGAAGTGTACCCAAAGATTTCTGTCGGATGTATGAGGTTGAATTCTTCTGACATATGACCTCAAGTGCATCTTCGGGCAAGACAGCCCATCATATTTTGCAAAAACTGGCACCTTAAACTTTGGAGGGATCACAATCCCAGCGATCAATCCCAATTCTTCAAAATCTAACCCAGGAATCCTTTGTAGCTCCATAGCTGTCAGTCTATCCTCCAGGTTTTTGTACTTGTCGTCCGCTGGCGGGTATTGCTGCTCTGAGTAGTCTTCATCTTCCTCAACCTCTTCCTCTTCAGCCTCGGACTCAGAAGGTAGTGCAGCTCCTTTTCCCTTACTGGTTCCCTCATCAGATGCGGAGGGAAATTCAAGAACTCTTCTAACTTCATTCTCAAACCTTCTTCCCAGTGTAGCTACCCCAACTCTCTTCTTCTTCTTTTTTCCTTTTTCTGGCTCTTTGTTCCCCAACAGTGCTTTTAGATCCTCCTGACCCCTTGCTAAGGTCATTAGGAGCTGTTGAAACTGTGAGTTTTGTGACTGCAGATCTTTGACCGTCTGTTCGAGATCCATCTTACTGAAATAAACAACAGAAAGATAAGGAAACCTGGTGTGGAGACCTGCTTATGCATATTATGAATGATATGTTTATTCATGCAATGCATTCAAGGATTTAGAAATTCAAAATTGTTGCAAACAAAAAGAACATACGTCATATTAATAAGAAGAAATTTTGTCAGTACATAAATGCCCCATGGGCCAAATATTACAAAAACTTCTTAAGGTAAAAAGACGTTACGCATCCTCTTTGGTGCGATGTAAGTGTTGAGGGTCTCCTCCTCGTGAAGTCGGCGGGTAAGCTCCAAAACCTTCTTCTCACTGGCGTAGAAGCTGGCTTCAAAAGTATTATGTTCCTCCTTGAGTTGGATCCAACTCTTCTGCATCTCCTCCCATGATGTTGGCATGTCAGGATATAGGATGGTGTAGGGAACCTCTCCTTCCTTAACGGGCTCTTTAATCAAAGGGAGAATATGAGGGTAAGGCATCATAAGACTCTGGGCTCGGGTCCTTACCCACTTGAGATAAGGCTCAAGAGGGATGGAGTTCTTGTGCCCCAGTTTCTTGCTATCTACCTTATTAGGCATCCTCCAAGCTCTGATGAATCTTTGGCGAAGTCCTTGTGCATCGTTGTCAAAGTCAAAAACTAGGTCAGGAAACAACATGTCATGAGGGCCATCCCTCCGTGCATATCCAAATTGTCTCAAAGCTAGACAAGGGTTGTAGGTAATTCCTCCCCTAATGCCAAGTAATGGAACATTAGGGAACTCACCACAATGATCGACGATGATGACATCTTCTCTGGACCGAGAACACAAATGTACATCAGAATCTGTGAGGGTCATCAACCGTTGCGACCACCTTAAGCCTTGGTCATTCTTCAAAACAGATTGTGGAAGGTGCGAAATAAACCACCTTGCAAGGAGAGGAGTACAGCACATGAGAACACCTCTCTTCCTCATTGTTCGTGTGTAAAATGAGTGGAGGATGTCCCCAAGCAATGTAGGTATGGGATTCCTTGACATGAAAATCTTGACAGCATTGACATCTATAAGTTGGTCAGGATTTGGGAACAAGACCAACCCATAAATAAGGAGTGCCACAATTTCTTCAAAGGCTTGTAGATCCAAGGAATTCCAACACTCTTGTGCCTTCTCAAACAAGAATTTTGCCAAGAAGCCTTTGACACCACTTCTGGTTTCCCAATGCCCCTTGATGTCAGATGGTTGCAAGTGTATTGCTTGAGCAACATCTTCAGGCTTTGGTTCTTTTTCCGTACCGTTGTAGGGTAGTGGATTAAGAATAGGAATTCTCAGGAGTTGATAAAATTCCTCCAAAGTAGGCACCAATTGGTAGTCGGGGAATGTGAAACAGTGGTGAAGGGGGTCAAAAAACTGGAACAGCACTTTCACCATGTCCTCTTCAATGTTGGTGTTGACTAGGTTGAGCAGTCTACCATGTCTTTCACTGAAGAGAGAGCTTTCTGGAATTCTGGATGTAAGCTCCTTGAGTTAAGGAGGGATTCTCACAAGGTTGACTTGGATAGTTTTCCTGCGAAGAATTTCCATGACCTACAAAACAAGAACAAAGATGAAGATCCAAACCCTTGAAATGGTTAGTGGATGCATATGATGCTTTATGATGTTCATGATGTATGCACAAACATATGTACAAGCAAGTCACACAAAACCCTAGTTTCAGGCTTGCATGGGGTTTCATAGGTAAGTACCCTCTTGAGTGAAGTTGGCTTAAAAACCTGTCCTATAAATAGTAACCGGGTTCTAAGGATCTCAATATCATTGGATTGTTTTCCATGTTCATTGTTTTGGTTTAGCCACTTAACTAGCGACCAAAATATTCCAAGAAAACAACCCTTAATGAGTGTAGTATCGAGTATCTACCAACTTCGGACTGCACCAAAGCCGGTCATCTCACTACCCCTAATAAAAGGCCAAGATGGTCAAGTAAGGTTCTAGGTCATTAGTGCTTAGTGACATCACTCAGCGGCCCCGTACTCTCCTTGATTGAACTCAAGGGTTACCGGTACTCACAAATATGTCGCACTAATATAGCTATTGCTTCAACCGTGTCGGTATACCCCGCACAGTTTCCACAATGTATTGCTATCTATGAATGTTTCCCAAATCCGGGTGTAGGATTTCAAGCCCAAATAAGAGAACCAAAAGGTAAAGCAATCAAAGAAAACAATTAGTCATGCAAGAGGGTGATCTAAGCCCTAAGGTTACTCCACTTTTAAATATTTTCCCCAGCAGAGTCGCCAGTTCTGTGATACGGTGGGAGAACTGACTTGAGGTTTTGCGTTTGTTTTCGCAAATGTTTCGGTTTAGCAAGAGTCGCCACCGACTTTTTTATTTTATCCTAAGGAAAGGTTAAAAAGCACAGCAAAAACCTTTGAGATGTTTTCTTGGGTTCGGGGAGTAGATTATAGAAAGGGAAGGTATTAGCACCCTTTTTATCCATGGTTATCCATGGGCTCTTAGTTACTTGCTTAGATCACTTGCCTTGAATTTTCAATTGTTTGAAATGGTGCTTTGTGTGTGTGGTTTTGAAAATGTTTTGAAAAAGATGCCTTGTCTAGGCGACCCTTGTAACAATTCTTTACTCGAATGTTTTACAAAAGGTGTTTGTCTTTTTGAAAAGATGTTTCAAGGTTTTGAAAGTTGTTTTTGAAAGTTGTGTTGTGAAGTGTGTTTTGAAAAATGGCAAGGATTTGTTTTGCAAGTTTGATCAAGTAACTAAGAGTTGTCTACCCCTAAATTTACTCAAAGATTTTTCCTATGTTTTAACCCTTTTAACAGTATTGTTCCACCATTGTATTTGATGGACAATCTTGTGTTAGGATGTTAACGGGACGGGCGCGGGTCATCGTTTAGACCATGAATGCAATGGTGCCAAGTGTCTTTGGCAATTTTCTTGAAGGGACTATGATCATTTTGTTTAGGCAACTTTCGAAAGCGTCATCGAGGGACTATGATCATTTGACTTGTTTTGTTTTGCCAAAGACACTCAACATGCAACATGGCCCATTTTTGAAGGCAACAAGTGGAGTAACCCTAAGGGTGTAAGTGTGATTGGTGTTGTCCATTTTCATGCTTTTTGTCTTTGAATTAGGTCAAGTTATTTGTTATTTGATTTTTTGCATACAAACCCTAGGTCTATCATGGCATAATTAGAAAGCTTTTAAATGCGGAATTTTAAAGTCCTAGATTATTACATCATGATTATGGGGATGGGGGTACAAATGTTTGAATGGGGGTATTTGACAAGAAATTTAAATCTAGGCTATTACATCCATATCGAATATACAAGTATTTAAATGTACAATATTTACAATGTAAATAAATATCAAAATGCAATGTATTATGCACAAAAATGGTTTTTTATGTATGTAAAAGCATTTTTCAATGTAATATATAAACAAAAATAAAAAGATTAATTTTTGATATTTTTATGGTTTTTAGGGCAAAACCCTAATTTTCCTAAATAAATAATATTTATTTATACAATATTATATATTAATTTATACAAAAGAAAAAAAGAAGTATATTGTAAAAAGTATTTTTGATGTCTAATATTAATAAAAATAAAAATGTATTATTTTCATATTTGTGTCCTAAATATTTAATAAAATATGTATAAGTATTTATATTATATATTAAATATACTAAATATATACAAAAATGAAATATTAATCATTTACAAAAAGGGTATATTTTTAGAAAAATGTTTTCAAAATGTAAACAAAAAATAATAACTAAAAAATATATTTTTGTATTATTGTTTAATATTTTGGATAAAAAGAAAGATATTTGTTTATATATGCTTAAATAAAACAAACAAATGCCAAATAAATGCAAAAATGGGTGAAAAAATATTTTTAATGTTTTTTATGTTTTGACAAAAAATAGTAAGTCAGAAGAAAAAATAAAAAGTAAAAAATAACGGATATTCCACACAATGGGCCAGGGGGTGCAAAATGAGAAAAGAGGTGCAAAAAGCAAGGATAGCTCAGGCCCAGCCCAAGACATCATCTTCTTCCTCCAGCTTCTGTTTGAAACAAAAAACGCGCGTTCCTTGCTCATTCTGCTAACTTCTGATTCTTTGACTTTTAACAAAAACTTACAACATCAATAATGTAGAGCATCAAATCACGATTTCAAACATATAAAAAAGTTGTTCTAACTCTCAGAAACGAGGGAGAATTTCTCCATCCCCAATTTCTGACCTAAGTTTTCTTCCATGTTCAGGTTCAAAATTCTTATAGCACACACAATATAAATGAAAAGTAACTACATGGGTGGCTTCAGGGCTATGAGTAGGACATGCTTTCTTCTCAAACTTAAGCCTAATTATGCCTGGATAGAGAGATAGAAGTTCATATTCTTACCTGTTCAGCTTGAGTCGTGTACAGCAATGGAGGTATCTTCAATGGAGTTTGAACTTTGGTACAGCTTTCCTGAAGTCCAAGGATGCTTAGCTTGCTTTGAATCTCTCTGAATCAAGCTATGGAAGTCAACCTGCAAAACTGAAAAGTGAAAATGGAAAACTTGGCTATGGATGTTACAGCTTGTATCTAAGGCTTGGGATAGCTTCAATGGATGGTAGGGAGTGTATTGGAACTTGTTTGGACAAAAATGCACGAGTGAATGATGCTGGCCAAGTGAAACTGCAGGAATGCCCTGTTTCTTGCAGAAAAATGGTGTTTTGATGAATGAGAAGGTTTGAGCTGTGGTTGATTCGTGTTTTAGGTCAGTTAGGTCATGTGTAAAATGTTTGCAAAGTTTGCTTAGGCTTGCTCTTACAAGAATGAGAGATTGGTATGAGTTTGCCACTTTTCTTCTAATGTAAGCAAGGAAATGCAAATTTCAAAACAGGCTTGTCCAATGCCCTAAACTATGCTGCACGTTTTGTTCTTGATCAGAGTGATTTTTCCACAAACTTGTGCCTCAAAGATATGGCATGTACTTCAAAGATTCAGAATTTGACATAAAGCCTTACTTTTCCAAAATGGCAAAATTGCTTTTTCTAATTAAGGATTGATTTTGTGTGTATTGTCCAAATGAACAAAATAACACTCTAAAACAAAGGATATGCATTTAATTATTGAGTGTGAAGAGGATTAGAGGCCTGTAAACTAGCCTAAACAATGCTGAGTTGAAAATGCCAAGGTTATGAACATGTATTTGGCTATGAACAAAGTGACTTTTGCCCATCTTTGCAAATTCGATTCTCCCTAACCACAAGGGTGTTTGATGAGTTCTTGGACAATTTGGAAAGCTTGGAATGTGTACTACGATCCATCTTTGTAATGAAAATTGAAATTCCAAGTGGAAGCATGTGAAAAGTGGCCATGAAGTTGGACAAAAATCCTGCCTAGAATAGGTCAAAAATTTTCTAAGTTAAGAATGTTTTGCACCCTTATTCCAAAAATCATAACTTGAGCTACAAGCTTCTTTTGAGGAAACTTTGTGAATCAAAGTTGTAGATTTTGCAATGGACTACAACTTTCATGTTTTGAGTTTTGCTTGAATCCAATTGTATCTTGATGAAACAATGGGACAAAGTTAGGAAAAAATAAGGAAGTTTCATAACTTAGAAAAATTCTAAGTTATGAAATTTTCTCATTCTAAACCCTAATTTGCAATTTTGGGTTTCTTGATGAACAATTTTCATAATTTGACATGTCTTGATGAAAAATGAATCTTGACACTTGATTTTGACCAAAAAGTCAAAGTTTGACTTTTCAGTATATAGTCAAATTTTGATCAGTTGACTGGAAAATTCATCTGTCAATCTTGTGCATTTGGGATCTTTTGAACTTGTTGAATGGACCAAGACAAAGCCATTGAGTCCTTGAGTCCATATGTGAGCTTGGTTTGCCATTGGTTAGGTCAAACAGTCAAAAATTGCTTTTGTGCAGTCAAAACCCTAAAAATGACCATTTTGCCCTTTTGGTGATCTGATCAAATTTCTTGTGGAATTATGATCCAAACTTGACCAAATGGTTAATATGAGTTCAATATGTTGATGTGGGTCAATTTTCATGAGTTTTGACTATCAATTGGCCACAGTTGACTTTTTCCCAATACAGTTGATTTCTAGGTCAACTGTCCAATTGACTGGGCAAAGATTGGAATCAAGACTTGAAACTTGGCATGGATAGACTTGTGAGTCCAACATGAAGCATCAAAATCACTTTGGGCCTTTTAGGTCACAACAACTTTGTGCAAACTCAAACCCTAATTTGGGTCAACAGTGCAAGGAGGAGTCTTTGAGCAGAGCAAACCCCATTTGATCTTGAGCTCCAAGGGTCTTGTGGTGAGAAAATATTGATGAAATGGGAGGGCAAATTTTGGGGTACAACAGCCATTTTCTCCCAATTGCAAATCACCAAAAGTTACCCTTTTCGTTCATAAAAAAAAATAAAAGGAAAATTGCCAACACTGTCTAACAAGCAAAACTGCAGCTGCAAACAAAATAAGCAAACTGGCAAGACTGCAAAGCTGAAAACTACAACACCTACACAAACAGAAAAAACAGCAGCTAGAAATAGCAAAAAGTCGTAGCAGGCCATAAACAGCAAGCACCAGAACTGCTAAGCCAGCAGCCCAAAACAGACATACTAAAGCAACGGCCAACAGCAACAACATAGTAGCCAAATGAAGCAGCAAAATCAGCAAATATATAATAGCAGTTCATAGAAACACAACAGGTTAACAAACAGGCCCAGTGCCTTATGCATCATCATGTCCCAAAGATACAAACCCTTCAGCATGTTTAAGAAAAAAAGCAAAATAGCTTTCATCTTTGAAAGATAAAAGAAGAAAAGAGATAGGGTTTAGAAAGATGTTACCCAACAACAACAGTCCCAAACCAGTAATAAATAGCCCTGCAACAAGCCAAAACCTGTCTCAAACAGGCTGCTAATACAATACAAAACCATGTTGTTGTAGCTGTCTAAAAGCCTGCACACAAACACCAAACAAGATAGGCCAAAATTTGCACCAAATGGATATAACCAGAACCTGTACTCAAAAAACAACAAAAAAAAGCATACCAACAATGTTCAAATTTCCTTAATTTCCCCCCTAATTTCCACCCATGTTTTCACTATAAAAGAGGGTCAATGTTTCATTGGAGGGGCAGATATTGTTGTGAAGAAAGAAAGATAGCCAGCAAAAAACACACAAGAATCATCTATCCAGAAAACCAACAAAGGGAACACAGCCAACATAACAAAATCGAGAGATCCCTCTCAGAAAACATAAAAAACCTTTTTCCTGATCCTTCACACTAACCTGTAGTCTCAACCCTTACTTCATCACTATCCAACCAAGAAATCATTCAAATGTTCATCCTTTAGCCCTCCATACTCCTAACCTCAGCTTCAAACTCACATACTCCTGTTCAATTCCCTCAGCCTAATGTATTGGTGACCTAACTCCGACTCATTCAATAATCACCATTCCAGAAGAAGATGAAAAAGTGAATGTAACAGAACTGTACCTAAAGAAAATTGAGGCTGAAGTACCAACACACAGTAATTCGTGACAACTTCAAACTACCGAGCAAGCCTTTAAACTCTACTCATTGCTCTTCACGACTCCATGAAAGTATCTTCTAGCACTAGTATCAACATTGACCAACAACTTTGTGACATCACAAAGGTACTGCAACAACAACGCATCCTGTCTCCATCTTCGTTCTAGAAGAAACAACAAGAATACAGGAAATGAGAAAATAAATGGGACGAATAATAGAATAAAAGTACGAGAAGATTCAGAGGCACATACCTGAGCACCAAACTCATCCTTGGTAAGTAACAACCTTTAATCTCTTCCATTATGTTTTCTGCGTGTTTGGTCCGTTTGTCCTGGCCGAATCATAAAAGAAAAGAAGTGAGAAATACACCTCATTGTTGTCGTCACCAGAAGACATTCCCGCCAATCTTTCACCTTTCGATCGAGACCGGTCGCTCGTTATAGGTTTTTTTTCATTGAATTTACCTCATGGCTTAGGGTTTATGAGAAATTGTTAGGGGTAGGAAGTTTGGGGATTAGGAAAAGAAGCTCACCAATTTAAGAGATTAGACCAAAATAGAGCGATTAAGAGAGAAGAAGCATGCGACTGAAGGGGACGTAGCGATCGGTGGTGACGGCATCCTCGTCTGATACCAAGCCATGATGGGAAAACGGAAGGGATATGTAGACCGATTGAGAGAGTAACGGATGTTGGAGGGAGTTAATCTGATGGCGTTGTTAGATTCAGAGCATGGAGATCTGGAGAGGGTTGGGAAAGATGATTCAAGAAGATAACGATTGATAGGAATTAGAAAGAGTCGATTAAGTTTTTTTACAAATACCAGTGCCGGCTGTTAGGTTACACTAGGGTTTCTTCCCTCTTTCTAACACTTTTTGGATGGAACTAAGGCCACACAACCCGATCCACACCCTTATTGTAAGCCCAGTACCATCTTTTTTGGCACACCTGCAACCTTAAAAAATAAATTGTCCATGGACTCAGATTGAATGGGCCTAGCGCCCTTGCTCACTACACACCTAATCTAAGCCCGCACCCCATTGTTCCCTTAACGCTTTTTAATGTTTGTTTCACTTTTGTTTGAATCAATTGTTTGTGTGTGATTTCTTTTCATGTTATTGCTTGTTTCACATGACGAGATGATAAAAAATATTAAAATATCATAAATATTTAAGATTTAGTTTGGCATTTCATTTTGTATTTTTATGATTCTCTTTTCTTTTATTTTGTGTTGCTAATTTTGATTTAAAATAATTCCATGTTATTGAGGTTTCTTTTTGATAAATTTTATGAATTGTTGAGTGATCTTGAGATGATTTCATTGATGTTTGATGTTTTCTTGTGTATTTTCCTTGACTGTTCACATGATCCCTTTGGTGTTCTTGATTTGATTTTAATCTTTGATTAAAATTGATTTAAGATATACATTAGGTTTATACCCGAGTATGACAATATGATTAGGGTTTTCCCTTTCATCCTTACATTAAGGTCAAAAATTTGTATGATAACTTTATGATAGAACTTACATCTTAGACTTAACACTAAGTTTATCTTTGTACATGACAACAATTAAGGCTCTTCTAGTCTCCCCCCTCAAAAAAAATTTTCTTTTGTAATTAATTAAAACTTAACATTCACAAATCAAAGATCCAAAAACACTTTTAATCATTACTTGAATTTATTTTAAAACTCGTAAAACACTAAACAAATCAAAATCCCCCCAAAGGGCATGTTATCTCCATTCTACCGCGATACCGGCCGTGCCTATTGCTAGAATGAGTGCGTTAATGTCGCCCACTAAAAAACACAAACAAAACAAACCATTTTCTAGAGGAACTACGGTGTTCTAATTCCTTCATTGGATATGTAGGAAAAGGGTCGCAAAACCCTCACGAACGCAATAATAAAAACCATTCATATCCCCTTAAGCAAGCATAGCTGTAGATAAACACACTCTTTAAGACAAACAAACAAAAAGGATCCGTTGAGTACAACGGATGTGAGGGGTGATAATACCTTCCCCTCGCATAACCGACTCCCCTACCTTTTCTCTTGGTCGCAAGACCATCTTATCCGTTCTCTTGTGGTTTTATCGATATTTCCCCTTCCTTCAGGATAAATAAAGCTTGGTGGCGGCTCTTTGTTTTCTGCCGGTAGCTTCACCGCGCATGTCCCTCAAACATCCAACGATAGGGCTTCCTATTAACTAATGGTAGGATAGCATTATCTAAAGGAAAAGGAAAATAACACGAAATAATTTTGAGTAGGTAGATAGCTTTTAATCGCTTGATCATAAAAGCATCTCTTTTCTCACAAACACTTTTCTGAAATATTTTCAAAACAAACACTTTGTATGCGTTCTCAACTGATACAAGAATCATTACAAAGTTGTCGAACTTAGGAATTTTCAAAATATTTTCAAACACACAAAGCATTTTCAAAAGTGAGCTAGCGATTAAGAGCCCATAGATAACTACGAATGAAAAGGGTGATAACACCTTCCCTTTTCATAACCTACCCCCTGAACTCAGAACAATTCTCAAAGGTCTTTCTTGTTCTTTTCACCTTTACCTTTATTGGATAAAAGGAAAGTCGGTGGCGACTCTTGCTATATGCAACATTTGTGATAAAACGCAAAACCAAAAGTCAGTTCCCCCACCATATTACAGCTTCCCAACAACTTTGTCATATGATTTTACATGAATTTGCATACAAGCTTTCCAATAGCTATAGTTTTCTCTCGTGAAAATTGGGGCTCTTATATAATCCCCTTTAGGTTCGTAAGCCATTTTCTAAAGAGTATCAGAGACGGAATGAACTAGGCTCTGATAACACTTGTTAGACGATGACAACATATCTAGAGGGGGTGAATAGATACCCCTTTAAAAATATCCAAAACATTTTGGTTTTGAAAATGTTATTTCAACAAAGAGTTTATGCGAAAGCTTTTTCAAAAGGTCATCTATATGAACAATTATCGGAAACTCGGATATGCAACTATACAATAAATTGCAAATGGAATGAACGTACTAAACTGAATTAATAGAACTTACATCAAGTAACACATTATTAATCGTTTGTAGCAAGTTACTACAGATTCTATTTCCAATTCCAATATTTAAAAGAATAAACAAAATTAATTTGTCGAACACTTGGTGTGAAATTGTATTTTCATAATTTTCCATTAAGTTGTTTTGATAGACAAAAGCACTTATAATCAAAAGTGATTATAAGCAATATCAACACTTGTTTTGAAATCAAAAACAACCTGAAAATTTTCTTACAATTCAATTGATAATGCAATGCTATTAGACAAATCAATTTATGAATATCAAAGAAAGTAAAAGCGATAATAAAAGAGACACGAGGATTTGTCTTCACATTTCCCCACTTTCATCCTCGTGTGTGGGTACGTCTGTGCCTAATTCCAATGTAATTAGGATAATTCTTACTATGCAAAAAGTTGATATAAGAGAAGTGTTCAAGAGCAACTCCATAAACTCTAATGCTTGTTGTTGATTCAACCTCTTCTCTTCTTTTGATCTTGAGAAAGACCAAGACACAATAGCTACCAATTAGTTATATGGATCTTGCTACTCCTTTGTGTACTTTATCTCCAAAGCTTTAACGCGCCACCAATTATACCTATTGCAAACAAAAGACTTCAATTGTAATCCGCCGTTCTCTCGCTACTTCCTTTGTTTTCTTTATCTCTAAAGTACCCCTTGCATTTTTCATCTCCAAAGAACTTCACTAGGCCACAATTACATCTTGAACATCTTGCACGAAAACCCCCAAATCAACAAATGATCTTGGAGGACAAACTCGTGGTTTTTCAGATAAAGACCCCTACAAATCTCAACCCAATATCTTCGGCTACACAAGAACCTAATCATACATTATCAAACTTCGTATAGATGGCACCCCAACAGAACATCATTACAATGGAATGTCAGTGTGTATGCATAGATTGGAGGTTGAAGATGAAGAGCAAATGTAAGCTAATTTTATGGTATCATCAAGTTATGAATGATACATGAATGATGTATTTATAGTTTCGGAAATTTAGGGAAAAAGGACATATTTGGAATTAAAAAGATTTTAAAAAATTCACCAAAAGAATCAGTATGTGTCGACCTATCAACTTGTATGTGTCGACACGTATGTCAAGTTTAAGCCGTATGTGTCGACCTAAAAGAAGGTATGTGTCGATCGAAACAAGTCAAAGGCTACAGGCTTTAAAACAACAGTAAATGTGTCGACCTGAAAATCGTATGTGTCGACACATGAAATAAGAATTTTTTGAATTTCAGAAATGCTTCAGTATGTGTCGACCTATGAAATGCATGTGTCGACCTGAGCCTTCTAGAGGCTATAGGCTTCAAAACTGAGTTGCATGTGTCGACTGGAAAATCGTATGTGTCGACCCATGAAATGAAAATTTATGCAAAGACCTGTTTTTAATGACTTGGATCAATTTAAAAATTATTTTTACTGATTCCTAAGACCTATAATACAGAGAAGCGCCACAAGACATAGAGATATCGTCCAATGTACCGAAGTTTCAACTTTTCCCATTTTTGACACCATTCAAAACATCTAATAACGAAGTTTTACTCACACATGTGAACCTTGATAGTCGGGTGTTCGGTGCACATTTTGTTCAAAATAAATATTGGTCTTTACAAATAAAATACTTTTAACTAAACTTGGAATAAGGGGAAAATTGGATGCACATCCATGTGAGACCCGAGTAAATGAGCGCTTGGTGCACACCTCGCTCAAACACTTACTAATATTTCACAAAGATGAGTTTTCATAAACATGGAAGACAAGTGACAATTGGATACACATCCTTTTGAATACCTTGGGTAAAAAATTGCTTGGTGCGCACCTTGCTCCAATAGTTACTTAACTCCATATAAAATCAATTTCAACACATTCAAGCCTTTTGACTTTTTGCTTTCAAATTCAAAACCTTTTTCATAAAATTAAAGACGTGCCATCCATTCCACGATGATGAAAATAGTTCTTCCACATGTGAATATCAAATGTTTTCTGCTCGAATGTGATGATGGCATAAATCTGTGTTGATCCAGATTAAGTCATCCATTCTTGAAGTGATACAAACTTTCAATTATCCATGTTTTGAGCACCAATGTTTTCCGTTCGAATGTGAATTGAGAATATTTCTCTAAAATCGACCAACCACAAACATTTGCTACCCATAAATATGTAGACTTGATTTCTCTATCGTACTCGGAGATACATAGGAGCAAGATTTAGAAACCCTGTCAGGCACAATAACAAAAAATCCAAAGACATTTTCTTTATTTTTTCTCACGTAATAAGTAGAAGATAGCAAGTAACTTACGTTATGATTTTTTTTCAAAACTAACTAAATGGATCATGTTGAGTACGACAAATGTGAGGGGTGCTAATACCTTCCCCTTGCATAACTGACTTCTGAACCTTAATTTGGTTGTGACTAGGGATGGCAACGGGGAGGATCAGGGGCGGATTTAAGCACAACTAGACCCGCACCCACCACCCAGACCCGCCCCCGCCCCCAAACCTGGTCGGGGCTAATATTTGTTCCCCCACCCCCACCCCCAATAAGAAACGGGTTTCCCCGCACTCGCCCTACACCCGCCCGAATAAAATATTAATTATTTCAAAATCATTTTTATGTTTGATATTTTTATTTAAATTGTATTTTCAAAAAAAAATAATAATAATTCTAATAAACATGATATTATAACATTAAAAAGTGTAAATGAGTAATAAAACTATTAAAAAATAAATTAAATAAATTAAATTTAGTTGGTGGGTGCAGGGTGGGTACTAGCATCACCCGCCCGCACACCCGTAAATAAAAATCGGTTTTTCCCCGCACCCGCACCCGACCCCAGTTAAACCGGGATTTCCCCACTAATTTCGGGGCGGGACGGGTTTATTTTCCATGCCTAGTTGTGACGGCCAATTTTCTTTTCTTTCGAGGGTTTTATTGATATTTTACCTTTCCTTTTGAAATAAATATATTTTGATGGAGAATCTGTTGTATTTTGAGTGTGTGATAAGCTCGGGTATTCTTCGTGCTGTGATAATGTGATTCTGGGAAATTTTACTCTAAACTAGTTAGTCCTCTGAAGTGAGAAGGTTCTCTGGGTCAGAAGGTCCAAAGTCAGAATCCCTCTAGGAATTTTCTATCTTCTGAACTCTAGGCTATATTTATGGGTATAACCAAGCAATTTTTTGTTAAGGAAAAGAAGTATGACATTTGTCATATATATTCTTCAAGTTGTCAAAAATGTTTGAGTAACCTTTGGGAGTTATTTTCTTGGGTAAAATAAAATCATGTTTTGGCGCCCCCTAAGGTCATTATTACTTGTATTTTCAAATGTTTTTGTGATTAAAACAATTTTTAAAACTCATTGTATCACTCTTTCCACACACAACGCAACTCTCACTACTCACACTTGAACCTTTTCAATCCTAAACCCTAAAACTTCAATCGATGTACAACAAAGCATGGTTCAAATGGTTGAAAACTTCTCTGTAACATCTCTATCAACACTGGTGGCTCACTCAAAGGATATTAGTGGCAAAATAATCATAAACAAAATCAATGAGAAAATGATAACTTATTATTGATAAAGAAACTATTACATATCAAGAATCATTCACAAAATATAACAAATGCACAACAAAAGGTTACAACTTTCATACTTGGTTAATAGTACAACCACCTGATCTAATGAAGGTCCTTCAGTCCTCATCAGTGTCTGGTCCACTTTCATCAGTTGGATCCTTCTTTTTTTTGAGATTCTTCATCATTAACACTGAAGTCCATCCTACCACAGATGTTATGGCAGATGTGTCGGCTTGTGTTCTTGCGCCGTTAGAAGAATTTCTTCTATCATATTTGTGCATCTCAATTTATTTGTATACTTCCTTGAAGGAGCCCCACTTAGAAATCTCAGTTGATTTTCTCATATTGTCTGATATGAGAAGATCTAGATGGAAGAAAGAGGAATGTGACCTTGCTAGTAATGAAACCCCGCTTATATAGAGATTTTGGAATAAAGCAAAATCAACTATGTTTATTGTGCACCAATGGACTTAGGAGAGAGATATATTCTTGGTCTTCAAACACATATCCCCGGCTTTGGCTGCTACTCTTTCTTTCAAATGCTCAATTGTCAGTACAAGATTGGACTATCTCAAGAATTGAAGAGTTATTCAAAACCATTTTAGCCAAATTGCAACCACTTTTCTATAAAAAAATTGATTGATTATGTCTTCAAAATGATTTCTATTATTTTTATTGATGACAAAAAGAGAGAAATGAATATGATTTGGATTCATTTTTATCCATATTTGATAAAAATCGCAAACATTTAAATATGTGGATTTGATTATAAGATTATTTTCTTCCTTATTTTTTTATGACAAAATGGGGAGTAGGATAATAAGTATTTAAGCTCAGGAATTCGACAGCTAAATTCTTGCCTAAATTCTAAAGATTTATTTATTGTGCTTTAGAGATTCAGAGCATTTTTTTCTTCTCACCAGGCGCAGAACCAAACAAAAATATGCAAGGATAACAGGGATGGAACGAATAATTTCTTTTGGATAAAAGGATTTTCAAATGTATTTTATAAGGGATTAACCATATCAAGTAACATTCTGACGTCTTTGATCAAAGCTTCTGCATGACTCACTTGTGCATGAAGTCTTCTTCAACGAATATGTTCTATCTCTCTATATAAGGAGTTAATGTCTTGAAGAAATCAACAATGAACTATTGACAAACAAAAATCTATTACTCTGTCAAATCAAAAGCACAGGTTTAACTTATAATTTCTTAACACTTGTATATCTTAGAATTATTAAGTCTTAGGAGTCTTTTTGTGTTCTATTTTTTTACACTTTTGATTGTATATCATGTGTAATAGTCTAACAATCTCTCATCTCTAAGTTAGAATGTAAGAAGTCTATTGATTGTGTGCTTGAGTATATGACGTCTCTTGCTTGTATCCTTGATCATTTGAAGTCTCTTACTTGTATGTTTGAGCATTAGAAGTCTCTTTCTTGTATGCTTGAGAAATTTTAATCATAAGTGATTATAGTGAAATCTGTTGGAAGTACAAGGGGACTGGACTACTTCTATTTTTTGGGAGGAACTAGGATAAACTGCTTATGTCTCTCTTTCTCTCTCACTCTCTAACTCTTATATTATTTTTATCTGCTGCAAACAACATAACTTTAATCAAATTCTAAGCCTTATGTTCAAAATTCGATAAGAGTGTTTTGAAAAAGAAAGAAGAAGCTAACACAATTCAACCCCCTTCTTGTATTTTTCTCACTTTCAGAATGTTTAACCCATTCGTGCTTTAGTTGATTTGAATTCTTAAGAAGAACTTCAGTTCCCCCATTATGGTCATTTTAAATTAGCAAATTCTTGACAAAATGTAACATTATTATAACAAAAAAATCTATCATCAACATATATTTGAACAATCGAAAGTTAATTCTTGGTTATCTTACTAAATACAATGTTGGCATGTTTTGTTGAAAACTCATTTTCATTGAAAAGGTTACTAATTCTATTAAGGGTGTTCGCTCGACAGTTTGGTTCGGCTTCAAGAGAATCAGATGCCTAAACCGATTTAAATATATGGATTGGTTCGGATTGTATTTGCATATTTTTAGATAAAATCCAAACTGAACCAAACCGAGAAATAGCATGTTAGTTTAGGTTGGATTGATCAGATACATTATAAATAAATATGCAAAAATATTTTTTAAAATGTCTATTTTAAATCAACTATTTTTCCATAATAATATAAAATTCTTAATTTTTTCGTTTATTCATATAGGTTGTGAATGTCACGAATGGAGTTTCATTTTTTTCTTCTTGAATTATATGAATTAATATGGTTGGTTCAGGTAGACGGGCTCGCGGTTAGAATTTTGGAAATTTGTTGCTCAAACCAATTAACATCTGGTTTCTTTGGTTTGGTTCGATTTTTACTCGAACTAAAAAAATTCCTAACTCAAACACCTTGATTTGGTTTGGATTCTGGTTTGGTTCAAATTTTCCTGAACCAATGAACACCCCTAAAGTCTATCATAACAAGCTTTGGAACCATTTTAAGATCATATAATGACTTTTTCAATTTAAAAATATGTTTTGGACGTATGATATCCTCAAATCTTGGAGGTCGTTTGACATGCACTTTTTTTTACTAATAACTCCATTAAGAAATACACTTTTGAAATTTATTTGATATAATGTGATATCATGGTTAACATGAATTGATAATAATAATTTGATTGTGTCTATCCTAGAAATAGGTGCAAAAGTTTCAATATAGTTGATGCCATCATGTTGATTGTATCTTTGGACTACTAGTCTAGCTTTATTTCTTACCATACTTCCTTGCTTGTCCATCATAATCATAATTTTTTTAAATAATTTGTGTTTAAAAATACTTGTTTTAGTTTAGTTTTGAATTTGATTGCAGATCACATCTTATACAAAGTTTGAATTATCCTTCTTTCTCATGAATTTTCCCACATCCATCTACTAAATTCATCAATTATGGTTAATCTATATTTCTTACCATTGATTGATGCAGTATCAACTGATCCAAACAAGTCAATGTGTAGAGGTTTTATGGGTCTAAAGGATTAAAACATGATCTTTGATTTAAAATACGTTTTCACCATCTTAGACTACTTAAGCCATATTTAACATATATTGACTTAACTAGATACCGTTTGATATTTAGTGTTATCATCATAAAAACTAAACAACTACTTAGTTGACTTGCAACTTTTCTTGTTCATAAATTATTTCTTGTTTTTAGTGTTTCAAACTTATTAGTTTTAAACACTGAGAAAGATGATTTGTCATGTCGCCTCTTTAAGCCATTTGAACAAACTACAAAGTTAATGCTTATGGGGTATGAACTTGACTAACAGGTGCATCCTCTGTACATCCAATTCCTCTTTTGTTGTTCTTGCTAACACCATAAATCATCTAAGCTATATTTCTTCTCCTTGTTCCATTAGATAAGAACACTTGAATGGAATTTTGATATTCATCAAAGTTTGAGCTACTTGGATCAAATGATTGAGGTTTATCTTTCAAGATATTATTTTCATTTCTCAAATCCTCAACCTTTTAATTCAAAGTAATTTCTTTTTCAATAAAAGTGTATAATGTTTTTGAAATAACTTAAACTTTTATCTTTTTTTGGCATGATTAAGTAGGTCTTTCAAAGTATATATTTTAAATTATATTCCTCATGGGACAAATGTTAGACCAGATGTCTGGGACAACTTGTCCAACCAGATTCGATACACGGTGACATCAAGAACAATTTAAAATAAAATAATAAATAACACAAGATAATTGGTAACCCAACTTAGTGCGAAGATCACCTACATATGGGGGCATTAAACCCTATAAAGGAAATCCACTCTTTTATAGAATTAGTACTAAGTTTCTTAGATGAATAAGCCCATTATTTAATGCCCCTCTTCTTAATTATAAGTTAGTGTCTTTATATTTAGGACTCCCCCTAAATATGAGAACCCCCTTCCACTTTATCTCAATCACAAATCCCAAGTGATCAACATCAATAAACACAATGATGAATATTGAATTACAACTCAACTAAAAAACCAACTATAATGACTTATGATATGAATGAAGCAATAGTGTGGTGTACAAGAAACAAAACGATATGAGATGAGAGCCTCCTTAAATAGAAGTGTCATTCTGTGCTTTTTCTCCTTGGTTATTTATATCTGATCTCGTCTAGAATAATAGCTAGCTGATATTCTTGGTTTTGAATTGTTCCACAAAAGTATCCAACAAAAGATATGATTTTTTTAATTCTAATTCAAATTTAAATATCCATTTAAATTGATTTGATATTTAAACAGTTCTCAAAAAATTCACACAAGAATTGTTAAACAATCTGCAACAAATATGACTTAAACAATCAGAAAGTAATGCACATAACACATTCTACATTGGTTTGCTGACAAGAGCCAGATGTGGCACACATGTTGGGACATCTGTTCCCACATGTGTCTTTCTTCACAGAAATAACTTGAATAAACCATGTTATTTTGCATAATGCAATCAATCCAAAAGGAACAACAATATCCCCTTTTAGAAATTTTGGCAAAACAACATTCTTCAAAAACATTCAAGGTGTGCGACATAAATTGAGAATTAAGCACACCACACACAAGAACATAGAGAAAATAGTAGCAACAATACAAATCATAGTAGCAGCAAAACACAACAATAGTATAGTTGAAAGTCAAATGGTTGTTACACAATAGACAATACTCCATAACACTTAGTCATGCAATCACATAGTCAAATAGTCATGCATGAACACACATCAATTAGTAGTCAAGTCAAAATCAGCATAGTACTTCTAACACAAACATATCAACACACACAGTTCAAGGCCAGATGCTTCAACATGTGCGCACAAATACAAAACTAGAACAAGCAGTACCAAACACCTTAATTAGTTAGTATTAAGCAGATAACAACAATAACAACACACACATCACAAGGTCAGTAGTCAGAATACACTACCCTTACACACCATTACTCCCTCTTTTTTTCATAATTTGGAAAAGGTATTTCTCAGGAAAATTAGCCAGTCATCATAGAGACCAGTATGTTAGCATATACACATAACACTCCAGGAGAGGGCAATCATCAACTAACATGAGGACATATGTTGAACATGATGCTAGAGCATTAGGACAATGTTATTGGCGACAAAACCATAAGGATATTAAGCCATTATAGGTCCAGAATAAGGAAATACAACATGCCCAAATACAAGGTCCAAACCAGCTAAGCAGAAACACCTGGAATCAACACCTTTTAGAGTTGATCTTCAGACCATCCTCTTGAATCAAAGAAGGTAACCCAATCTTTATCAGCTTTTGAGTAAGAATCATGTGTTTGAACAAATTTCCTCCTCAAGGAATTCATCTATTTGAAATCCATTTTCTTAGTCATAGATGCTCTAATAGATGGTCCAACATATATCTCTAGATCAGTCTGCTTTGACTCTGAAGCCCTAGTCTTCTTTCTAGACTTGTCTTCCACCATATTAGCCTCCTTGACCTTAGATTTTTCAGATTATTGACTCATTTTTGAAGAGAAATGGAAAAAATTGAGAGAGGGGAGAGAGAACAAACTATTTTTTTCCAAAGGGGATGAATAAGAACAGTAGCCTTGCTTGTAACCAAGGACCGGGTAAAAGGAGATTTTAAAAAGAAGTAATCAGCCTCATTTTACGTACACCATAAAACATAGGAGAGAGATACTTGATTGGTCTTGCAAACCTCCCAAGCTTTAACTACTATATGTTATCAAATATGCATACACCAAGGGCACCCCTTGACTTTTCAAACTGAATTGCATCTAAAGCCTTAGTAAATATGTCAGCTAACTATTTTTCAGTTTCTACATGATCAAGGGTGGCAATTCTGTCTTCCACAAGTTTCCTGATGAAATGATGCCTTATGTCTATGTGCTTGGTTCTTTTGTGTTGGACATGATTCTTTGAAATATTAATAGCACTTAAGTTGTCACAGACCAATGTCATGACATATTGTCCCATATTATACTTTTTAAACATTTGTTTCATCTAGAGCAATTCAATTCAACATCTTTTTACAATAATATATTCATCTTCGGAAGTAGACAGTGAGACACAATTTTGTCTCTTGCTAAACCAATATATAAAGTTGTTTCCAAAGAAGAAACATCCACTAAGTGTGCTTCTTATGTCATTTGCACGTCCAGTCCAGTCAATATCATAATACCCTACTAGTATTGAGTTAGTCTCATGTGACTAAAGAACACCATAGTCACATGTTCTATTAACATACCTCAATATTCTCTTCACTTGAGTATGATGACTAGTTTTGGGTTTTTCTTGATATCTAGCACAAACACCTACAGAGAGTGAGATGTCAGGTCTACTTGTTGTGAGATAGAGTAGATTCCTAATCATGCTTCTGTATAAAATTTTATCTATATCAACTCTATTTTTAACTTTGGTTACTTTCACATGTGTAGCAGTAAGAGTTCTTTTGTGGCATGCATTGTCAAGTTCAAACTTACTCACTATACTCTTAGCATACTTGCTCTGAGATGCAAAAATGTTGTCTTCCATCTGCTTAAGTCGAATACTAAGAAAGTAAGTGAGTTCTCCTACAATACTCATCTCAAATTCAGACTTCATTTGTTGGACAAAATGCTCCACCATCTGGTATGACATTTCCTCTAAGATTCTTCATAAAGAGTGTTTTGTATCCATTGTTGACCAGGAACTCAGTTAACCGTTCATACCAAGATCTTGGAGCTTCCTCTAAGCCATAAAGAGTTTTCTTTAACTTGTACATATAATATGGAAAAATGGGATCAATGAATCCCTTTGGTGGCTCAAAATAGACTTCTTCATTAAGATACCCATTTAAAAAGGAACTTTTAACATCCATTTGATACAACCTGGATTTCATCATGCATGAAATTCCTAGTAACAATATAATGAAATCAAGTCTAGCAACTGGAGAAAATGTCTCATCAAAATCAAATCCTTCTATTTTAGTGTACCCTTGAGAAACTGGCCTTGATTTGCCTTGTTCTTTGTTACATTATCATATTCATCAAACTTATTCTTGAATATCCACTTAGTACCAATGACATTTACATCTTCAGGTTTTGGAACTAACTCCCACACATTATTCCTTCTGAATTGACCCAGATCCTCTTGCATAACATTTATCCAAAATTCATCAGTCTGAGCTTCTTTTACATTCTTAGGTTCAATCTTAGAGATGAAGCAAGAGTTAGAAATCATATCTTTGGATCTGATGATGATTCCATCATTAAGATTTCCTATGATATTTTCAATAGGATGGTCCTTCCAAATTCTGATAGATGGTCCCTTATTGGTGGGAGTTTCTTCGGAATTTGTGCTTTTAGAATCAATGTTAGACTTGATGTCTGCAAAATATGCTGAGACATCATTTTGTTAAGGAGGTACATTATCTTCATCCTTAACAACATATTTTTATTCTGGATTTTCATAAATGACAACATTTATAGATTCCATCATTATCTTGGTACGAGTGTTGTATACCATGTAGGCCCTGTTATTTATAGATTAAGCTAGAAATATCCCTTCATTACTCTTTGGATCCATCTTTCTTCTTTGCTCGGGATATGCCAATATGTAGAATTTTCTACCAAAGACATTTGAAGTATTTAACATTTGTTTTTCATCCTTTCCAAAGTTCAAACATAGTAGATTTGGTTCCAGATATGATGGTAACTCTAGAAGTGTTCACAGCTTCAGCCTAGAAATGGTAAGGAAGATTCTTGGCGTGCACGTGACTCTAGCAACTTCTTGTAGTGTTATATTCTTGTATTCTACAACTCCAATTTGTTAAGGTGTGATAGGAGCTGAAAATTCATAAATGATCCCTTCAGGTGACAAAAATTCAAAGAACTTAGAATTTTCAAATTATGTGCCATGGTCACTCTGTATCTTTACAATTTCACTTCCCTTTTCTTTTTGAATGCATAGACAAAGCTCTTTGAAAACATCACAATTGTCAGATTTTTATCTAATGAAGTCAATCCATGTGTTTCTTGAAAAATCATCCACACATACAAATACATATCTCTTTCTACCAAGACTTTCCACTTGAAACTTTTTTCCTTATGGGGCAGATGTCGAGCGCAATATCCTGGAAACTGGTTCGACAAGTTAAACTAGAATCACCAAAATAACACGGTCTAACTTGAACAATATGATAGGGCATAAAAGATATAAATAACACAACCAATTGGTAACCCATACCGATGAAACCATAACTACATATGGATGGTTGACTTCCAACCCAAGAAATAAAATTCATTATTAGTAGCTTAGTAGATTTAATCTTACAAGCAACAACAAACCCTATGTTGTTCAATGTCTCTTCTTAATACTACTTAATGGCTTTCAATTTAGGACTCCTCCTAAATATGAGAAATCCTCTCACATTAATTTTCTCTCAAAAACTAACCCCTTAGTGTTTTCAATCACTAAATCCTAGTGATCAACTTCAGTCAACAATATGAATGATGTTGAATTTGTAACTCAACTAGACAACCCTACAACTATGTCAGGTTACTGTAACATAGTGTGGTGTATATAAAGTAATAATAAGGACTCTAAAAAAACCCTATAACTCTAAAGATATTTAATCTATTGCTTGCTTTCCAATATGGGTTTTGAGCTCCTTATATAGCATAATAATTCTAGGCTTTTCTTCATGGAAATTTGATATGATTTCTTCCAGAAATAATGGAGAATATTTTGGGTATTTTTTTTCCATAAATATCTCCAACAAGGGTATTATCTATTCCATAAGATATGGTTTGTTACAATTCAAATTAAAATTTAAATCTCCATTTAAATCTAATTTGATCTTTGTCCAACTATCAAAAAAATCACATAATCATATTGCTAAACTAATGGCAATAAAATTTGATATAATCTTTAACCTAGAACTCTTATAAAATGCAACAACATTTACATGTTGTGCAAGGCCTAGATGTCGTACCAACATGCTAAGACATTGTGTCAAGCATGTGTCCCTTTTGCTCCTTTATACTGAAGGCACGAGAAATACAAGAAAGGGGGGGTTTGAGTTGGGTTTTCAGATTTAAAACTTTTTTCTTCCCAAACAAACAATGATGAAACAAGAACAAAAATAAATGAACACTGTAATACAGTGGGAGAACTGACTTGGTGTTTTGTGTTTTATCGCAAATATTGCAGATATCATGAGTCGCCACCAACTTTTATTTTATCCAATAAGGAAAGGGTGAAAAGAACAGGAAAAACCTTTATAGGATTTTCTTGAATTTGGGGGGTAGGTTATGAAAAGGGAAGGTGTTAGCACCCTTTTCATCCATAGTTATCTACGGGCTCTTAATTACTAGCTCACTTTGAAATGCTTTGTGTTTGTGTAAGTTTGAAAAATATTTTGGAAACGCCTAAGTTCGGAAAAGTTTGTAATGACTCTCGTATCGTTGAGAATGTATACAAAGTGTTGGTTTTGAAAATATTTGTTGAAAAGGAGTGTTTGGAAAGATGTTTTGAAGATGCCAATGTAAGGCAATTTTGTAATGATTCTCGTATCGTTGAGAATGTATACAAAATGTTTATTTAAGAAGTGTTTTGAAAGTGTGAAGTGTGGAAATTGTTTTGTTTATAAGCAATCAATTATGAGAAATATACCTACTCAAAAAGTCTTTGTTCTTTTCCTCCTCCTTTTGATAATGCTTGCCTACCATTAGTTGGTAGAGAGCCGTATCATTAGATGTGAGGGACGGGTGTGGGTCATCGTATAGTCACAGAAAGCAACTTGTAAGATGTTTTAGCAATTTGTCGTAAGGGACTAAGATAGTTTACCGAAGGCAACATTAAAAGGTCATTGAGGGACTACGATCTTTTAATTGAGGGTCTTTGCTAAAACATCCCACATTCAAGGGATGTGACTGTTTAAATTCGAGGCAACAAGTGTGGGTTACCCTAGAGGTACATGTGTGCAAGGTGTGTTGATTTCATGTATATTGTCTTGGATTAGGGTTGTCTAATGTTTGATTTTAAATCTTGTCATACAAACCCTAATTACTAAGAATAATAAGGAAAGCGATAAATTGCATAATTTAAATGTCCTACGCTATTACAACGCTTTGGGAATGGGGGGTACAAGTTTGTGAAATGAGGGGAAGAAAGAAATAAAGCCCTAATTATCTATTACAAACCATTGGATATGAATGATAATAAAATACACAAAATGTAAAGATGAAGAAGAAATAAAATAAATTGTTTTTTGTAGTTTTTGATGGAAAAGGTTTTATAATTAACCCAATCAAACTAATTAAATTTAATTGCAAGAGAGGTTAATTAATTATTTTAAACAAAATCTAAAATGTAATTTTAATTGAAATTAAGAACATAAAAAAAAACCTAAGTCTAATAGTTTATTTATAAAATAGTTTGAATGTTGATATTAATTTGGAAAAATATTTCAAAATGTGGAAAATAAACAAAATCCAGTTCTAAATATTAACAAAAATAAAATAAGTGTTTAAATTAAAATATTTTTAATTTAATTATTTAAGAATATATGTTTTTTCATTTTTAATTAAATAAAATAAATAAATAAAGAAAATATAAAAAAGTAGAAAAGAGGTTGGGCCTTATAGCGGTAGAAATGTTGAGACTAAGTCATTGGATTGACTTGACTCACACAGATCAAAATAAAAATTACTACCGCGCTTTATTGTTTCCAAAGGAATGGGAAAAGAGAGAATAATCCAAAAAGAGGGGGAGAGAATCTAAGTTCGGGGGTTGGTTATGCGAAGGAAAGGTATTAACATCCTAAACATCTACGGTACTCCGCAAGAACCTCTTTGAAAATTTGTGTATTTTGGCTATAAGAGTTGTATAAAAATTAGATTGTGGAGATGAGAAAAGAAGTATTTTTTTATAATTTTTGCATCCTCTGCAGTTGCGAATCTTTAGTGCCTACATACCACCTTGCGTGTAATAGGGGATCAGGGTACTCGTAGTTCACCTTTAAAAAATTTAAAACACAAGTGTGTTGGCTAGTTTTAAGAGATAAGAAATCACCATCGTATCCGAGTGGAAAACATACTTACTACCCATGGTTAGGAGAAAGGAGAATTTGTGTCATCTCAAAGTGGAGGATATAGCTTGGATTTTAAAATCGACAAAGCCTCACTCAACACCCAAGTGGAAAATAACTCACTTCACTAGATATCGTAGAAGTATAGTAGTTCGCATCACTTCAAGGATTGACAATACTCTAATCTTTTGAGAAAATTTTAAGGTAAAAAGCCAAAGTGGCAAAATCGTTTGAATGAGATTGATTGACTTTTAGTCTTCTCACAAAAATGTCAAAGTATGATTAAGTTGGTTACAGTTTAATTAAGAAAATATTTTTGAAAATGTATGGACCTAAGTCCAAGTTTATTACAAAAGCAGTTCAAGTTTAGAAACAAGAAGAGTTTTCAAAAGGAGTGAGAAGATTTTTGGAATTAAAGAAGATGGGAGGAGACTAAGAGACTATCCTAAAGCATAAGGTAAAAGCTAGGGAAATGAATCATCTAACTCACCAAAAGCCAACACTTGACATAATGAGTCAATGTAGAATTGTCATCCTTTGGATTTGAAAACAAACAAGCAAAGATAATAAACCTCTTAAGAAAACAAAGCTTCAATTGCATTAAGTCTTCACAAAAATTGGACAGAGTAACGACTGTATACGGATGAATTCTCGATCACAGACAAAGCATGTAATCAAAATAACATGCACACAAAGCAAACAAACAACCCAATGTCTTGGGGTAAACCCCAAGAGCTCCAGACAAAATAAAAGTTGAGGTCACAAGGTCTCAAGGTAGGTCAAAGTCTCTAATCTTAAGTCCAAGAAGTACATCACTACATAATTTCAAGGATAGTGACCAAGTAGTGCAAATAAAATTAACGTTTTTTATGGTTCAAGTTAATTATTAAGTAACTTCAAAAAAAGAAATGAAAATCTCAAGGGAGCAAAAATAAAAATAACATAAAAGTAAATGCTCAATTGAGCAAAGATGAAAATAACATGAAATGTTTATGCTAAAATAAATGTGCTTAAAGTAAAAGCATAAAGTAAAAGCACAAAATAAAGTCAAATGTTAGAAATTAGAGGTTAGTTGAATGACCATCTTGAAACTTGCATTTGAAACTCATTAGAGAATTGAGAAAACCAAAGCCTCTTAACAACAAGTTTCATTTGCTTTTTGTTAAGCATATCATTCATTTAAAATTCTCAAGGCAACCATAAATGATCAACGATGTTTAAGTGATTCACTTTGACCAAAGCTTATGAAGATTCATTAGAGGATTGATAAGACTAAAGCCTCCTAATAATGAATCTCAAGGTTATTGGATCAAAGGATTTAAATTAACATACTTGGGCTTACAAACATGGTTTTGGGCCATGAGTGATCATTTCTCGAATCGGGATAAAATTTAGCGCTATGTTAAGCAATCGTAAGTGGACTCATATAGAAGTCACACCTATTTTGAGGTCGGTCAATAGCAATTTATGTGTCATGTGTTTGGAGAGATGATATGTATATCATCCTCTAACAACATGTGGCACAATAAGAAGGGGATAATATGAAGAGGGATGGTATAAGAATCAAACCACATTTGAACCAAAAAATTTAATCAAGCTATCATTAAAATTAATCATCCATTTTGGAGAAGTTAAACTCAACACCCAAGATCCAATGACGTTAATGAAGATCATGATCAAAATCTCATAGCCCAAGATCAACCAGCATATATACAAAATAAAATTGTATTTAAAAATAAAGAAAAATATTTTTAATTGGTTTTTAAATGAAAATAAAAGGGAAAAATAGCAACTATATTCAAAACAATCAAGAAAAATTAAATAAGATCGTAGAAAAATCAGAAATGAGCTCAATTATTTTTATAAATTTTTGGTAATTTTTTTAAGTCAGAAACTATTTTTAAAATTAAAAGAAATAGGCAAAATAAACCAAAAATTTTGGAAAATAGCAAAGTAAGAAATAAAAATAAAATGAGGTCACCAATATTTGTCAAGAGGTCATTGGATCCTTTCATATTTTTTTGCAGAATTTAAAAATTAAGAAAAGTATTTTTAAACATTTAAAATAATTCAAAAAAAATGAAAAAAAAATGTAAAAAAATATCAAAACACAAAATAAAATTGTGAAAAAATAATAATTAGGAAGAGAAAAATAATAGTATTTTTAAGATTTTTTTTTCAGATTTTATGAAGTTAAAATGATTTTTTTATGAATTTTCAAAGTTTAAATCAATTCAAATAAAAATAAGAAAATAAAAATATCAAACCAAAAAAATGTAGGCCATCTGATCATTGTCAAAACGCGTTAGTAAGCAGATCCAGTGGATCTGGCGCGCTATGCATGTCATGGACTTTATTGAATTTCACACTGAATCAATCTTTATTAAATAAAAACAACTTAAAGTTTGGCACGTTGGATGAAGTTTGACTCACTAAAGTAATCAGATCCAAGGACTCCTAAGACACGCGCACGATAAAACAGATATATTAGATAGAATTCAAAAAAATCACATGTCACGCTCTCATTGGCTGAAGCACGACACGTAGGTCGTCTTCAACCTCCAAACGCCCTAGATTGGGATTCTTCCAATTGTAAAATTAGAAGACCAGACTGGTACCATTAGCTTCGTCTCTTCAAGACGATTATAATGGTACCCTCGTGCAAAATTTATATAAACTGTGCAAGGCTGAATTTGAACAAAACCAGAAAAAATAGGGAGCACGAAAATCCCAAGTATCTCCCTCAATTATCAATGAAAATGCAAACCGTAAGAAGTGTGAGAATCAGAAGGATGAATAGATTAGAATAGGACTTTATTTAGTTCAATTTGATGGAGAATTCTACTTGAACTAAGTAGCTGAAAATTGTTTTGAAACTGGACTTGGTTAGAACGATTTAGGACACATCAAGGCTTGATTCTTCTTCTGTTAACTTCAAGGAAGTTTAAGGATGAATGATCAATGGGGAAATTGGATTGAAAAATAGGGAAAATAAGAATTTGGAAAATCAGAAAAATAAGTTATGCATGGAGTTTGGCAGGGTGATTTTGGTTGTTCAAGCTTAAGAAAATGAATGAGGTATGACCCTCTACTTATAGGGAAACTAATGGAATGCTTAAGCACGTGAAATGATGAAGTTTGGAGGGAAATCGTGTGAAGTTGCAAACATGAAAAGTGTGACTTCTATTTTGCTTAAAGCTCAACCAAAGCTTGCGTTTCAATGTGTCAAACATTTCTAGAAGTTCATTAAACATGATTAGAAGTAAAAACGCACAAAAAATTTGTGTTTAGAGGCCAAATCAAGGATTTCAAAGTCTGACTCTGGAGAAAACTTCAGTTTCAAGGTACCATCTTTGAATCAATGGTGTGCACGATTTAGGAAACCTTAGGACTTGATTCTTGATGCATTGGAAAGATGAGATCACAAACTTTACAATGTGAAAAAATGGAATCAAATGGATGCTTTAGCTGAATGTTTTGATGAGTCAAAGTTGAGAAAAAGATGTTGACTTTTTGTACTTAGAAAAATTTGTTTTTTCTTCAAAATGACCTATAATGTTTTGCATCCAAACATAGCCTTCCATTTAAAATTTTATCTTTACCAAAAAATATGGCATGAGTTAGACCTATTAAATTACATTTTGAGACTTGAACCATTTAAAAACTCCAAAAATTGAGAAAGTTATGACTTGGTGAAGTTGGTGAAAATCCATGAGATAACCTATAATCTGTTGCATCCTTAGGGCATTTCCACCCATTTACAAGCTTAGCACATAAAAGAAGAGTTGAAGTTCACATTTTAAGATCATCATGGAAAAAGAGTGGGCTTAAGAAGATACAAATTGACCAAGTTATGATCATTTGAAGTCACATAAGGGATTTTGATGGCCTGTCTAGAGGACTTGTAATATTTCTCCATCATTAGGTATCCTCTATACAAACTTTTCTTGAAACTTTTGAAGTGATTTATTGATGACCATTTGAAGAGAAGCATGTTTTTGGAATCACTCAAAAATACAAAAAATATGAGCAAGATACAGCCTTTAGAAGTTCAAAACCCTAGCTCCTAGAGCAACAAAATGCCTTGGAAAACCTTTTCAATTTTGACAAACTTTCTTGCACAAATACTTTTGTCATGTAAATAGAAGTTGTTGAGGATGATAATGAGAAAACATAGAAATAATAATCACTTCCAAATATTAAGAATTGAGGGAAATATGCACTTGTGATCAAGAAATCAAGAACTTGTCCAATTAGGTCAAACTTCTTCCATCAACCCTTACATCTTTGAACTATTATTGAAAACTTGAGGCATGATGAATCATAATATAATTTGTCATGATATTACTTCAAATAATATTCAATGATGAATCTTGAATCTTAATGAAACTTTGTTGAAGAAGGCACAGAAATAAACTCATGAACCTATAGATCAACTTAATGGAATGTGTTGTGCTTACACCCTAGTGTGATCTTGTTGTGATTGAGATGGAAAGATACATGCAATTGTGCCATTACCTGCTAGATGACATTCAAAGAGACATATACACATACTTTAATGTTAGTCAAAAGGATATATGTACAAGATACACAATTCAAGGTGCTTGATGATCCCTCATAGACAAACCTAAGGATAAGATGAAGTAGGAGAAGTACTTAAAACCCTAATGTGTGATCTTATTGCATTGTGATGGTATGAGATGATAGAGGAATCTTAGGGGGGGGGGAATTGGGGTACAATAGCTTCCCTTATTTAAGTGTCTTCTATCCGGAGATGTGAAGGTTAAACTCTTCATGTCCACGCGATTGAAGATACTTAAATATAAAAATAAGCCCTATTTTTGGCCCTAAGATTCCATGCAATGCTTATGATTATGAATACAAATGAACAAATCCAAAAATGACACAAGACACCACTAGGGATATAGTGAATAAAATCGGGATCAAAAGATAAACCCAAGCCGGAAAATAAATCACTGGGGAACAAACGACTATATTTTATTGGGGTAAAGCCCAAAGAGGAGATAAGGCGTCATCAACTCAAAGATTGAGGAGAGGAGGTACAAGATAAAAGTGACCGACAGATGACTGTGAATTATCCACTCACTGAGGAGATAGCAAAAAAAGTAACGTCGACCCACCGGGGAAAGAAGTGGTAAGATAATACCAGTAAATACCAATATTAGGGTAAGTAATAAATGATTAGCAGCAGTACTCATGACTGGAAACAAATGAACTTCTTCAGAGTAATAGAATCTCAACGACGAATTATATCCCATAATGACAAGACTACCATTCATTGGAAAAAGATCTCAACAATGAACTACCTCCCATAATGACGAGGCTACCATTCATTGGAGTCACAAATCTCAACAACAAACTACCTCCCATAATGACAAGGCTACCATTCATTGGAGTAACAAATCTCAACAACGAACTACCTCCCATAATGACGAGGCTACCATTCATTGGAGTAAAAAATCTTAACAACGAACTACCTCCCATAATGACGAGGCTACCATTCATTAGAGTAACAAATCTCAACAACAAACTATCTCCCATATTGACGAGGCTACCATTCATTGGAGTAACAAATCTCAACAACGAACTACCTTCCATAATGACAAGGCTATCATCCATTGGAGTAACAAATATCAACAACGAACTACCTTCCATAATGACAAGGCTACCATTCATTGGAGTAACAAATCTCAGCAACGAACTACCTTCCATAATGACAAGGCTACCATTCATTAGAGTAACAAATCTGAATCTTCTCCGGGAACTAACAGACTTACTGGGGAAGTACAGGTTGCTCAAATAAAGAGACCTACCACTTGTTGTTATGAGAAGGAATTGCAATAATGATTTCTTGGGGAAAGAAATAGTACTTCCTGGGAAAACGTCAATATATTCCTGTTGAGGAGATAAAATATTCACGTGCAAAATAAATGCACATTCTCAAACTAGGGCTTAAAGCTTGCAGAAATCAAAATAATAATACTGTTGGGGACCATAGATTCAAACCAGAAATAAACCGGAATGAACCAGTCAATCAAAATAACTCCTCATGAGAAATAAACTCAAAAGGGAAACACGTTCCATCCAGACAAAGAGCTGTATAGGAAGGCTAAAGCAGAATTCTTCCACGAGAGCCGAACTCAATGGGGAAATTGAAAGGATATACACTTTTTGCTTAAGGTTGACACTCTAATAGAGAGAGCATAACACAACTCTACAAAACAGGGTAATACGCCAACAAAATATTAATGAATGCAAATGAGAAATGATTTTCGAAATTCAACTATGCAGAATTTATGCATGAATGTATGAATGTTATTATGTATATGCTGACAAAACAGACATATAACACTGGGGATAACCAGACAAAACTAACTTGGGTACCGTCAATACTCGGCTAAATCATATCCAGGATGAAAACTTCATAAGAAGGCAAGCACCAAATGTGGAAACCAATTCCCACTTCACGGCTTAACTTCACTGGCAAGGAACATAATCCAAAAATAATCAAATCATAACAATAAATCAGTGCATATACATGGATATAACATCCTTTTCCAGGCTTCACCGGGGAATATCACATAGACTTTAATGGGGAAAACGAATGCTTCCAGGTCTGTATCTCTACTGGGGATTGCAATACTAATTTCACTAGGGAATAAGAGAATCACAATGTCGAGATATCAATTGAGGATCCTATATTGACTTCATTAGGGAAGGCAACACCACATCATTGAGGGGAACCCAAGATACATTCTTCAATACTGAGAGTGATAATTACACCAACTTCTCTGGGGAGAAATTATGAAACATCATGGGGGTAGCAATTTTCAGAGAAACCTGTTATCTCGACTTTTCTTGGAAATTTAAGAAGTCAAACAATACAGCAAGAAATCAAAATTATGGGGATTTTAAATCAAACCCAACACTTGGCGGGAGACAACCCAAAAAATTGACAATTGTTTCAACACTTCTTAAAGAAGATATTGCCCTTGTCTGGTTTCCTGGGAAACAAATAACAACCATAATGCTAACACTGCAAAGGGATATGTTTTTGCAAATGTTTCAATCTTAGCACGCAAAGGGGAAGAGACTTTCGTCATGTGAGTGAAGACCTTACTGGGTAATCTGGGATAGTGACTTCTACCATACAAACCCGAAATTAAAATGAACCAAGACCTAACTGGGGAAAACAGGATCACAAACCCAACATCGCACCACACATCAATTGGTATCATCTTCAATTATTTGAGAAGCACAAGAAGATCATACTCATACCAGCAAAATTGACCTGGGAGCCTTCCTGGGGAATTCATACTTCTAAAATTGCAGAGTTCGTCTATCCTTGGAGTCATTATTTATGTTCTCCTTGAGTCATAAAATCTAAAGCAAGAAGTAATTTGTAAATTCTTTTTCAAAAAACAATTTTTTTATTTAATCTGTTTGCTTTAAAAATTACTATCAATAATAAATGGAGTCTTTGTAAGCAGAAAAAAATAAGAATTGCAAAGAATAGGATAAAAGCTCAAG
Organism: Vicia faba; assembly: GCA_948472305.1. Classification (NCBI taxonomy): domain Eukaryota; kingdom Viridiplantae; phylum Streptophyta; class Magnoliopsida; order Fabales; family Fabaceae; genus Vicia; species Vicia faba. The sequence continues at coordinate 510,188,021 of OX451738.1, read as the reverse complement.
CTTTATTATTAGAATGGTAGTCTGTGAATGGAGAGACTCCATAGATGATTACAAAGTTTGGAAAATGGTAATATATATTGGAAAAGATACATTGAAATACAATGACCACTATTCTCCCTAATAACTTTGAATTCCTGAGCAGCAACTTTGGTTGAAGAGTGGTGAGGATCCAAGAAGATTATTGCTCCAATGATCAAGTCTTGTTTGATTTAGTAACTTGCCAGGAAATCCATACCTTTTGCCTAGATCTCCCTTGCGGGTTTTCTGAAATCGTGAGGAAATTTGCTACAAGTTTCCAGTTTACACTTTTCATTTTTGTTGAGGATTGATTGAGTTACAGAGCTTCTGGCTAGGCGTGAGGTTGAAGATGAAGTTGACCTTAGGAATGTGTTTACCATATATATTTATAGTTTGATATATATATATATATATATATATATATATATATATATATATATATATATATATATATATATATATATATATATATATATATATATATATATATATATATATATATATATATATATATATATATATAGCCACCCTAGTGGTAGAAGCGCGCGCCTGTAACCAGAGGGACCTGGGTTCAAGCCCCAGTGGTACCCTTTTGATTTTTCACATTTTTGCTTTCTGACTTTTTTCTTGGACAAGCGCTTGGGCCTCCCTAGGGCCTTTTTGTTTTTTTTTTCTTATTGTTAACCCCTTTGCAGGCTATTTGCACTCTGACCCAGTTTTATTTTCTTTTTCTTATTTTTTATTTATTTGTTTTCTTAAATATTTTTCTAATACTAAAAAAAAAATCATAAAAATATAAAAATAGTAGATTTACATTTTGACATAGTTTATTTATTTTTCTCACACAAAAATTATTTTATTTAATCATACTTTATTTATTTTACTAATTATCTTTATAAATTTAATTAAAAATAGGTTTTTAGTAATTTTCTTTTACACCAATTAAAATATATTATTTTAATACCAAAATGACCAAAAATATTTTATAATACTATAAATTATTTTTTAAGATAAAAATACCAAAAAAATATTTTACTTATAAACTTAATTTCTTTTATTTTTTTAATTAATAGATTTAGGGTTTTATTTTAAATCTTTTCTTAGTAAATTAGGTTTACTTTTTATCATTTTAATTAATTATTTCCTTTTAATTAATTAGGTTAAAACAAATTCCCTTTTCCTAAAAATCCAAACAAATATCCATTTTCTTCACATTTGCATTCTTGCATATTTATTCATCTTGTACATTATTTATTTCAATTCTTGTATAAATTCAATATGGTTGTAATAGATAATTAGGCTTTAAATTCTAGCAATCTCCATTTATACTTTGAACACCCCCCCCCCCCCTCCCACAAGTATTGTAATAGTGTAGTAACTTTAAATTCCTCAATTTATCGCTTTTATATACAAATGCTAGTAATTAGGGTTTGTATGGAAAGACTAAAACAAATCAATTAGAAAACCCTAATCAAAGACAAATTAAGCATCAAAAACAATACACTTGCACACAAGCACCCCTAGGGTAAATCCACTTGGTTGCCTTACAAAATGGCCATATTACGCATGTGAGGTATCTTAGCAAAAACAAACAAAATACAAGATCATAGTCCCTCGATGACGCTATCTAAGTTGCCTTTCAAATGATCTTAGTCCCTCAAAGAGAATGCTAAGATACCTTGCAACATTGCTAATCATGGTTATACGATGACCCAGGCCCGTCCTATTTACATCCAAAGATAGGGTTACTATCCAAATCAAAGGTAAGATAACAATGTCAAAGGAAAAAGGAAATGAACATGAAAGACTTTTGAGTAGGTAGAATGCTCCTAATTACTTGCTCAATTTCAAACAAAACATCCTTGCTATTTTCAAAAACAAACACCTACACTTTCAAACATCTTACAAACTTGAAAACATTTTCAAAAGATCAAACACTTTGTATACATTCTTACGAACGAGAATCATTACAAAGTTTGCCTAAACAATGGCCTCTTTACAAAATACTTTCAAAAACCAAAAAGCAAATTTTCAAACAAAAGGAAGTGATCTAGAAAGTAACTAAGAGCCCATGAAAAACCATGGATCAAAAGGGTGCTAATACCTTCCCTTTTCATAATCTACCCCCCGAACTCAAGAAATAATCTTAAAGGTCTTTTCTGCGCTTTTTCACCTCTCCTTTTGGATAAAAGAAAAGTAGGTGCCGACTCTTGCTAACCACAACATTTGCAATCAAATGCAAAACCTTCAAGTCAGTTCTCCCACTGTATCACACTCACCTTTCTAAAGCATCAAGAATCATTCCCTAAGACCCCTTGAGTTGGAAATGCCATTGGTCAGAAGTTGGCACTTTGAAACTGAATTTCTCACCAAGTCAGAATTTTAAAATCCATAATGTGGCCTCTAATCACAAGTTTTCCACGCGTTTTTGCCTCTAAAGATGTTTAGTGAAGTTCCAGATTTGTTTAGCACCTCAAAACGCAAGGATTGGATGAGTTTTGGTGAAAATTAGATCACACTTCACTCGTGCATCAGGTTTGCACGAATTCCCTCCAAAATGCATCATTCACTCTTACTTTTGATCCCATTTGCTTCTCCTATAAATACATGAACTATCCCATTCATTTTCTCGAGCTTGGATAGCCAGAATCACCCTGCCAAACTTGTTCCCTAACTCAGAAATCAGCAACTTCGAAATCCACTCTCAAGCCTTTTTCAATCCAATTTTTTCATCAATTCACCTTCATTGATCTTCCCTGAAGCTAACCATATAATTACATTCAAGAGTCGTGCCCTATATGCTCCATAGAAGTCCAGTTTCAGAGCTCTGCAACTCAACTTCAATAGGTAGATTCCTTCATCAATTCTTCAAAACTTTGACATCATTTTGATGCTCTCATTGCCCTGGTTCTAGTTGCAACACTTACTTCTTATTGGAAACATGTTTTGACCATGAAATTTCAAATCCCTTTTCAAAACTTTCTTTCCAAATTGCTTGAGCTACAATTTATATAAATTTGGCGCGAGGGTGTGGTTGTCTTCGTCTTGAAGAGACGAAGTGAATGGCATAGGTCTAAGCTTCTGATTTTTATAGTTTGAGAGACCTGCAATTCACGTTGGCTGGAGGTTGAAGATGACCAACGTGTCATCTTCCAACCAATGATGGCAGGCCACTTGTTATTTTTGAATTCTGATTTTATTTCTGATTTAGTGTTTTATTCACTAATGACCATGATATGCACAGTGTGCCAGATCCCTTGGATTTGATAACTAACGCGTTTTGAATCTCATCCAATGGTCCACATATTTTTTACTTTTATTTTCTTTTCAGATTTTTTATATTTAGTTGTTTTAAACTTCAAAAAATCATAGAAAATTCATTTTTAGTCCAAAAAATATGAAAAAATTATGAAAAATATTTTGATTATTCTCTTTTTGATTTTTATTTTTTCACAATTTAATTTTGTGTTTTGGTATTTTTTATAAATTTACACTTTATTGGAATTGTTTTAAATGTTTAAAAATACTTTTATGCATTTTTAAATTCTTAAAAAAATTATGGAATGATCCAATGATATTGTGACAAATATTGGTGACCTTATTTTATTTTTGTTTCTGACTTTGCTATTTTTTATTATTTTTGGTTTATTTCACCCATTTCTTTAAATTTTAAAATAGTTTGACTTTAAAAAATTACCAAAAAATTTATAAAATTATTTCAGTTCATTTCTGATTTTTCTATGGTCTTACTTTTTATTTCTTGATTAATTTGAACATAGTTGACATTTTTTTCTCTTTTATTTCTATTTTTAAACAATATTTTTAAACCTTTTTGTATATATTAAAATGTAATATTATTTTGTGATTATTTTCTGGCTGGTCTTGGGTTAAATTTTTGATCATGAACTTTATTAACATCATTGGATCCATGGTGTTGAGTCTAACTCCATAAAAATGGATGAATGATTTTAATAATAGTTTGATTAAATTTAATCCAAAAGTGGTTTGTATATTCTCTCCCACCCCTCTTCATCTCATCCTCTTCTTATTGCACTAAATTTTGTTGGAGCATGATCTCTATATCATGTCTCAAAACAAATGGTGCATAGATTGCTATTGACCGGCCTCAAAATAGGTGCGACTTCTATATAAGTCCACTTACGATTGCTTAACATAGCGCTAAATTTTGTCCTGATTCGAATAAATGATTATTCATGGCCCAAACTTATGTTTGCAAGCCCAAGTATGTTAATTTGATCTCTTTGATCAAATAACCTTGAGATTCATTGTGTGGAGTGTGAGCAACCCCTTCATAAATTGATTTTTGAATAATTGCAAATATATATGTGAAACACTAAATACATGTGTGCACTATAAAAATATAATATAACATGTTTAAATAAGCCAAAAATGTATTTCACTCATAATGCATCATTATGAGTCGACACAACAAGTTTTGTATTGATACATAACTTTCTGAAGTCCCTGGAATACTATTTCAAAACTATTATGCATCGATACAAAAGCTTATGCGTCGATACATAACTCTTTGATGACCCTGGAATGCAAACTTAAAAACTGCATGCATCGATACATAATTTCATGCATCGACACATAACATTTTGATGCCCCTGTAATACTTGTATGCATCGACATAAAACCTCATGCATCGACACATAACACTTTGATGTCTCTGTAATACATTCTTGAACTTGTATGCATCGACATAAAACCTCATGTATCGATACAAAACATTCTGATGCCCATGGAAAACATTTTTGAACTTATATGTATCGATACATAATATCATGTGTCGACTCATACTATGTTTTAAATTCAAAAATTAAATTTACAATCAGTGTGTATCGACACATACGTGTTATGTGTCGACGGATATAAAAGTGTTGATTTTGTAAAACGTTATAACATGATTTTGTATCGACTCAAAACACAATGTATCGACTCATCCTATCACACATAACTAACATGAGTCAACACATGACTAACATGCATCGACTCATAACACTTCCTTTTTGACTAACCGTTTTCTGTTATGAATATAAGCAAGCATTTTTCTCAGTTTTAATACAGCAACATATTTGAATTGTGTGCAAACAATTGTGAGCAACCAGAAGCTTAAAGAAACTTCATCTTCATCATCTTCTCAACCATCTTAAATTCAACAACAACAAAGAAAATCAAACATCCTTGTTGAACTGAATCAAGCGGTTTGAGATAACACTCATCTGTGTATTGAAGAAATCTCAGTTGAGTTGAAGGTTGAAGAGGAGGCTTCAAGAAATAAACCAGAGGGTTTGTCCTTCAAGAACGGGTATGTTCTTGAGGGTTTTGTTAGCCACGGTCGCACGAGTCGGATTCAGCCATAGCGAGGGGTTTGGAAATCAGAAGTATTTTAACAAACAGGTCGTGGAAGCGGAGGATCTTCCGTGGACTTTGCAGGAAATCTTGATACAGCTCATATCAAGTGGTGGTTCTTACAAGAAGAAGAAGATCATAAGGATTTCTATCTTTCTGTGTAGTGTAACCTTGTTATCAAACATTCAGCAAATTGATATAAAAGTTCTCAATTTCGATTGTGAAATTGAGAGGGAGACGTACCCACACGCGAGGACGACAGTGGGGAACTTCCTTACTAAACTGCCTGCGTATCGTTCTTTCTTTCTTTCTCTTTATAATTTTACATATTATATATTTTTTTAATTCAATTGGCTTGCTAAGTTTTACTGTCTAATGATAAACATAATGGTTCAAACATTTTCACCAAACCACCACTACTAAATCATTATACAAGCATATGCCAAGTGTTTGACAAAATTCCTATCAAATTTCTAAATTCATGGGAAATATTGTTTTATGATAAGTGCATTGAAACGTTAAGATTTCTGAGTTGTATATTCATCCATCTCATTCAATAAAAATTCAGCGAGTTTTTCACATGTCGAGTTTTCTAGTAGTCGGTTCAAAGTAGACGGAATTGATTCAGGATATTGATTTTCGCTGCTTTCAACTGGCTTTGATAAAATAATTTTAAATCCTTGAAAAAGTAAGAGGTGATCTATTCACCCCCCCCCCCCCTCTCGATTACTTGCCACACCGTCTAACATGGAGGCTTTGGTTCTACCAATCCTCTAATGGATCTACAACATCTTTGGTCAACGCGGATCACTTAAACATCGTTGATCATTAAATGATACTCATAAGGATTCCAAATGGCTGATATACTTGAAAAAAAGCAAATGCAACTTGTTGTGTGGAGGCTTTGGTTCTACCAATCCTCTAATGAGTTCTAAATGCAAGTTTCAAGATGATCATCCAACTAACCACTAATCACTAATAATTGATTTTATTTTGTGTTTTTATTTTATGCTCTTTACTTTATGCACCATTTACTTTTAGCATTTACATTTCATGCTATTTTTCATCTTTTCTCACTTGAGCCCCTTTATATTCTTGTCATTTTTTTATTTTTGCTCACTTGAGCTTTTCTTTTCTTTTGAAGACACCTAATAATCAACATAAACCCTAAAAATCTTTAATGATACTTGGACTATTTGGTTACTACCCTTGGCATTATGGAGCATTGGACTTTTTGGACTTAGGATTAGAAACCTTGGCCTATAATTAGAGACCTTGTGATCTTATCTGATTATTTTGTCTGGAGCTCTTGAGGTTTACCTCAAGACATTGGGTTGTTTGTTTGTTTTGTGTGCAGGTTATTGTGATTACACCATTTGTTTGTAATCTGGAATTCACCCGTATACAGCTGTTACTCTGCCCAATTTTTGTGAAGACGTAATACACTTGATGTTTGGTTCTCTCAAGAGGTCTAGTATTTTGCTTGTTTGGTTTCAATCCAAAGAATGGGAATTCTATCTTGGCTCATAGTGTCAATTATTGGCTTCTTGTTGGTTAGATGGTTCTTATCCCTAGATTTTACCTTATGCTTTAGGATAGCCTCTTCATCTCCTCCCATCTTCTTTAATTTCAAAAATCTTCTCCCTCCTTTTGAAAACCCTTCTTGTTTTAAACTTGAACCACTTTCATAATAAACTTGAACTTAGGTCCATGCATTTTCAAATATTTTCGTAAATAAACTCCAATAAACTTAATATTACTTTGACATCCTTTTTGTGAGAAGACTAAAAGTCAATCAATCTCATTTCAAACCATTTTGCAACTTTGGCTTTTATCTTTAAACTTTTCTCAAAAAAAGATTGAACTCTTGTTAATCCTTGTAGTGATGCAAACAACTATACTTCTATAATATGTAGTGAAGAGAGATATTTTCCACTTGGGTGTTGAGTGAGGCATTGTTGATTTTAAAATCCAAGCCATATCCTCCACTTTGAGATGATGCAAATCCTCTTTTCTCGTGATTGTGGGTAGTAGGTATGTTTTTCACATGGACAATGACGATGATGTTTTATCTTATTAAATTAACCAACACATTTGTTTTTTTTTTTAAAAGAGGAACTACGTGTACCCTGATCCCCTATTGCACAAAAAGGTGGTAAGTAGGCACTAAAGGTTCGCAACCGCGGCGGGTGCAAAAATAATAAATATATTTCTTTTCTCACCTCTTCCATCTATTTTATACAACATTTTTCATAGCCAAAATATACATATTTTATAAAGAGGTTCCTGCAGAGTACCGTAGATGTTTAGGGTTCTAATACCTTCCCTTTGCATAACCAACCCCCTTACCTTGAATCTTTCCCCCTCTTTTTTGGTTATTCGCTCTTTTCTCATTCCTTTGGAAACAATAAAGCGCGGTGGCGATTTTTATTTTGATTTGTAAAAGTCTAGTCAATCCAATGGCTTAGTCTTAAACATTTCTACCGCTACAGAAAAATGGTGACTTCACTGGGGATAGTTTGACCTCTTGCTGGTCCATCCCTAAGTGGGTTGAGCCTATCTTTGTTTATATTTGTATATGTGTTATTATTGTTTTTGTGTTATATGTTGTATATATGGTTGTCTGGATTTTCCTGGTTTTCAGGGTGCTTGGTGATTACTCATAGGTCTTATACCCGGACTTGGGAAAACTTTAAGATAGGACAGGCGGTATAGTCATGTTAACTTTGAGGGAGTAATCCCAAAAAAGGAGGCATGAGATCCCCCACTCAGTGGAGGCCCCTTTGACTGTAGTATCTTTTACCAAGTAATCGGGAAGACGTACTGCTTTCGACCTGGAAGCCTGCTAAAGCTAAGCACCGTAGAATACCTAACCCATATTGGCCTATTAGGTGTAGTGCAGAAGCTATAACGGAGTAATCTTGAAATCGTTGGCACGCGATACTACGCTCGGACGAGTTTTTCTTGAGAATATTACTAATTATCGAGTTAATCGGGAAGTTGGTAATATCTGAAGGAAGGATGTAGACTCTGGGAACCTCTATAACCTTGTTCGGCAGGTGATAACTTTTAGACCAATACCTTATGGGTAGTACCTTCGACCTCATGCTCGTGACGTTGAACCTATGAACCCTATATGTGTGATCTTGTGTGTGATTGTTGCATCATACATCTATGCACTCATAAGCATCTTTTGGAGAGATCATATTTCAAGGGATTTAAAGGTTGACCATTTGTGAATATCTCGGGTACTTTTTAACCATGGATTCTGGAAAGAGAAAGACTGGGAAGTACAGTTTCAAGGATCCCAAGATGATGAGTTGATCAGTCTAATTCTCGAGATCGAGTGTTCTGCAGATTTTCAAAAGAAGTATGGATCCATTATTCCTCTCATGAAGTTGAAGATGAAGGAGGGTATTCTCTCGACCTTGGTCTAGTTTTATGATCCGATGTATCATAGCTTTACTTTTCCCGACTATCAGTTGATGCCTACACTGGAGGAGTATTCTTATCTGTTGGATTTACCTGTTACTGATCGTGTTCCTTTTACTGGTTTGGAGGGTGAGCCAAAACCACATGAGATTGCTGCTTTGATTCATCTGGGGAAGTCTGAGGTGGAAACTCATATGACTACTAAAGGATGGATTAGAGGATTACCAGCTCAATTCTTATTGAAGAAAGCTTATTACTTTGCTAGGATGAAGAGTACAGTCGCTTTTGAGGCCTTCTTTTCTCTACTTGCTTACGGGTTGTTCTTATTTCCTAATGTAGACAAGTTTGTTGACATTAATGCTATCAGGATCTTCATGATTGGAAACCTAGTTCCTACCTTGTAGTGTGATGCTTATTACTCTATTCATCTTCGGAATTCTTATCATGGGGGGATGATTCTCTGTTGCACACCCCTGTTGTACCGGTAGTTTATCTCTCATATGCCTCAGTCTGATGCTTTTTGGGATGTCAAGAAGGAACCCCGTTGGGATCCTAAGATCATGGCACTTACTCACTTAGATATTGATTGGTATCATTGAGCTTACCAGGATATAGAGATTATTGACAGTTGTGGTAGTTTCCCCAATGTACCACTTTTTGGTACAAAGGGAGGAATTAACTATAACCATGTTCTTGCACGATGACAGCTTGGTTATCTGATGAGGGATAAACCAAATATTATTCATTTGAGTAGTTTCTTTCTGAAGGAGGGAGAAGACCATAGGGAAGCTAGGGAGCAAATTGCGAAGGCCTGGCGTCACATTCATAAGAAGAGTAGGAAGGATTTGGGACCTAGGGGTGTTGTTTCTTTGGAGCCATATCTCCAGTGGGTCCAAACGAGAGCTATTCAGTTGAAGATGTCGTATTCCTTGGAAACACTTATGCCTGATTTGTTTGTGAAGACCAATCCTCCCTTATTAGATGAGCCAGAAGAGTTGCAGCTTGTTTTGGTCAGGATGCAACAGAAAAAGGACGCTTGGAAGAATAAGTGTCAAACTTTAGAGATTTCCTATAGAGCGGACTTGAAGCAGAAAGACGACTTAATTGAGAACCTTGAGAGTCGAGCGGTAGAGACTATGAAGAGGCAAGGGGATTTATTTTCTCCTAAGCCTTAATCGAATGTTGATCACTCACTTCCTGATTCAGGTGATTGGAAGAAGGTTGCCACCAGGTATGCGGAAGAAAACCAGATATTGAAGGCTCAGATTGCCAGGCTCACAGGGAAGCGCCAGCGTATAGAGTGATCTCCTTCAGTTTTACTTCTCAGGGTTTTAGATTTTATTTTCATCTTGTACTTGGGATCATTGAAACTTGTAATCCATTTTGGAGTTGTTATAATAAAAAATTTCAGTATTTCAAATGCGTTATTACTTTGATATTTGCAATATGTCCATAAATTTTAAATCGCTTGAAATATTAAATAAAATAAAATCATGCGCATTACACATCACGCATCATATTGCACATATTTATTGGATTTGTTATGCATATCCAGGTGTCTTACCAAGCTTCTTTACTTTGTTCAGCAAGCTGACTCGCCACTACAACACTCGGGTTAATCTCAGAAAGAAGATGGACAACTTAGAACAAGAGAATCGCGAGCTGCGCGAGGAGGTTTCTGCTTTGAAAGCCAGCATGGCCAATCTGACTACTCTGATGGAAGCTCTGGTGGCTGCTCAGAATCAGCCACCGAGTGTCCAACCTCAACCAACAAGGGCAACTACTGAAGCTCCGACTGTTCCCGCATCTACTACTCCAGTTGTTATTCAGAATCGCATGCCTCAAGGTTATCCATGGGGAATGCTAGAGAATTTTTCACCTGAAGGTTTCAATCTTGGTCCTCAAGATACTCTGATTGTTCAGACTATTGTTACTACGGCACCTCCTGTGGTGCATGTTGCTCCTAATGCGACTCCTTTGGTGAATATGGTTCTGTTTGTTAATGATGATGTATGTCGTCCTTTCCCTCCACCAAGTGAATACTTGGGTCTTTATGACAGAATGGATGATTTTCAAGAGTAGTTTGACAAGATGTAAAGAGAGATGAAGGCCCTCAGGGGAAAAGAGCTATTTGGGCAGAATGTGAATGAGTTATGCTTGGTCCCGAATGTTAAGATGCCTGCTAAGTTTAACTTCCTGGAGTTTGAGAAGTACAAGGGCATCACTTGCCCTCGTACTCATCTGGTGATGTACGTGAGGAGAATGTCTACCCATACTAATGATCAGCGTCTACTGATTCACTTTTTTCAGGATAGTTTGATCGGTGTTGTGTTGAAGTGGTATATGAGTTTGGACAACGCCAATATCTATACTTTCAATTATTTGGTGGAAGCATTCATCAAACAATACAAGTACAACATGGACATGGCGCCTGACCGTGATCAACTCAGGGCCATGGTTCAGAAAAATATGGAATCGTTTAAAGAGTATGCACAGAGATGGCGTGAGGTAGCCGCCCAAGTGATTCCTCCCATGGAAGAGAAGGAGATGACTAAGATTTTCTTCAAAACGTTGGGTGATTTCTACTATGAGAGAATGGTAGCAAGTGCGCCAAGTGGCTTTACTGAAATGGTAGGAATGGGTATCCGCTTAGAAGAGGCTGTAAGAGATGGTCATTTAACAAAGATTGAAAGTTCTGGAGGTGTGAAGAAACCATCTTATGGGTTTACCAAGAAAAAGTAAGGGGATGAAAATGTTTTTATGCAAGATAGGAGGGTTAATACTCCTAGAAGGAATTATCAGCATCATTAGCAAGTCGCCTCAGTTACTCCAGTTGTGGGTGCCGCTCCAACTACCGTTGCTTATCAGAGACCGTCCCAACAGGGGAATCAAGGGTATAATTAGAGAAGGGAGAGTTATGACCTTATTCCTATGAGCTATACAGATTTACTACAGGCATTGATTCAGAAGAAGTTGGTTCAGACCCAACCACCTCCCGTTGTACCATCACCATTTCCTTGGTATTACAAAGCAGACCAAACATGTGCTTTTCATCAGGGAGCACCAGGGCATAATGTTGAGAATTGTTATCCTTTGAAGACTGAGGTGCAAAAGTTGGTAAAGTCTGGTGTTCTATCTTTCAAGGACGTGCGACCTAATGTGAAAGACAATCCTCTACCCAAGCATGGGGGAGTAAATGTTGTGAATATGATGGTCGGTTGTCCAAGCGACTTCCAGATTTTTTATATTAATCTGGTTAGAGGAGATTTAGTGAAAATGCATGTAGACCTTTGTGAATTTAGCTACTATACGCATGACCATGCCGGTTGTGCTATTTGCAGTACAGATATACAAGGTTGTGATAAGATAAAGGCTGATTTACAAGAGATGATAGATGAGGGCCTAATCCATATAATCAGGCCTAGGGAAGAGTATGAAGAGGAGGTGAATATGGTTTCTAGATGTCCTGGAGAATTCAGATTTGATGTAGAGTATATGAATGAAGACCTTGTGCAATTGCATGCTACCTTCTGCCATATGGCTGGCCGGGTGGAACACCAATATGGATCTTGCCGAGTTTGCTGTCGAGATTCTCGAGGATGTTCAATCGTGAAGAAGGGTGTTCAATTGTTGTTAGACAATGGAATTAACAAGGTTACAAGTCAAAGGGATGATTACCATGAAGTTGATATGGTTGAGGTTTATTTGACTGAAGAAGGGTCGGATGAAGAGTATGCCTCCACAGATGAGTGTTTCTCCTCAGATGAGGATTTGTTTTCTAGAAATGACTCAATAATGACTGATTGTGTTGAAGAAGGGGTAAACGTCATTGTACCTTGTTTTGGGGCACCCGCCCATCTTGAAGTTGAATATTATAGCAAGCAAGTTGTTACCCTATTGGTGATTAGTTTGCTGGGTCCTATCCCCTACAAATCAGATAAGTCTATGCCTTACAAATACAACGCTAAAAACTTAGAGGATGGAGTGGAAGTTCCTATCCAGCCAATGCCTGATGTTGGGAATATTGCTGAAAATAGCAGGCTGACCCGCAACGGTCGTGTGTTTGCACCAGTTGTTCAAAGAGATGTTAGTGATGGAAATAAAATTGCTGAGAATGTTGAACCCAAGAAGGCTATGGGTGAGACTAGTGGGGCTGTGTTAGAGAAAGAAGTGGATGATATTTTGAAGATAATCAAGATGAGTGACTACAGAATTGTAGATCAGCTACTGCAGACTCCTTAAAAAATATCTATCTTAGCTTTATTGATGAACTCTTCTGCTCACAGAGAATCCTTGATGAGGGTATTGGACCAAGCTTTTGTGGAAATGATATGCCAATAGATCAATTCAGCAGTGTAATAGGAAATATTACGTCATGTAATAACTTGAGTTTCTGCGATGATGAATTACCAAATGAAGGAAGGAATCATAACTTGGCCCTCCACATCTCTATGAACTGCAAGAATGATTCATTATCTAATGTGTTGATTGATAATGGATCCACGTTGCATGTTATACCGAGGAGTATGCTTATGAAGTTGAAATATCAAGGAACGTCTATGCGCCCGAGTGGCATCATTGTGAAAGAGTTCGATAGATCAAGGAAATCTGTTATTGGTGAAGTGGACTTGCCTATTCATATAGGACCACATTTGTTTCAGATAACTTTCCAGGTCATGGACATTGTTCCCGCTTATAGTTGTTTGTTGGGATGGCCGTGAATTCATGAGGCATGGGTTGTCACTTCAACTTTACACCAGAAACTGAAGTTTGTACGTGAAGGGAAAGTAGTGATCATAAATGGGGAACATGCATTATTGATATCTCATTTGTCCTCTTTCAGCATTGTGTAGGCAGATGAAGCTGATGTTGGAACCCAGTTCAAAGCCTTATCCATTGACAATATAAGAGGAAATGAGAATTCCATGGTTTCACTTGAGGATGCGTAGCAGGTTGTACGTAAGGGTCACAGTGAAGTGCGGGGACAGATTATGGATCCACCTATGAGCAAGAACAGAGCTAGCTTGGGGTTCTCTTTGAAGAATGACAAAGGTAAGGGCATGAAGCTGAAGTCTGCCGCAAGAAAGTATCAAGACATTTTCCGTAGTGGGGGTTATCTTCATCCAACTGTTTCCGGGATTAATGCCATTGTAGAAGATGAAGCAGAGCAGGAAATATCGAATTATGTGACGCACGGAGTTAGGGTTCAGAACTAGATCACCATTGATGTTCCCTCTTGCATACATGTTTCAAAGTAATTTGTTTTGTTAATATTTTTGAAAAAGCTTTCACTCTGCCCAAGGTGGAAATATTAATGTTGTAGGGCTTATCTGTTTGCTGTGACCTTTAAAATCAATAATAAAAGTTGTCTTTGTTTCCCAAATTGTGTCTTTATTTTCTGCTTTTTCTCAGAAAATGGTAATTAAAAAAAAGAAAAAAAACCTTTCAAAATAAATAATAACTGAAATTCAATATGCATGATCACTTGTTATATGTGTCAGTTTCTAAAAGCAATCATAAATCATATGTGCAGATTAATTAAAAAACTCGTTGAATACAATGACCCTGCACCCTTTCTCAACTTTGAATGTCCTGTGTATGGGGCTGAAGAAGAAGATTATGATGAGATTCCAGAAGAGGTCTCGCGGTTGCTTGAGCACGAGGAAAATACCATTCAGCCATATAAAGAGCCATTGGAAGTGATTAATTTGGGTTCAGAAGAAGATCTGAAGGAAGACAAGATTGGAGCATTGTTGCATCCTGATGTGAAGAGCAGGTTGATTGAGATGTTGAAAGAGTATGTGGATATTTTTTCTTGGTCTTACCAAGATATGCCTGGTCTAGATACAGATATTGTAGAGCACCGTTTGTCGTTGAAGCCAGAGTGTCCACCAATTAAACAAAAGTTGAGAAGAACTCACCCAGATATGGAAGTGAAAATCAAAGAGGAGGTTCCAAAGTAGATTAATGTTGTTTTTCTTGTGACGACAGTGTATCCTCAATGGATTGCCAATATTGTCCCAGTACTGAAAAAAGACGGAAAAGTCTGCATGTGTGTAGATTACAAAGATCTAAATAAAGTTAGTCCAAAAGATGATTTTACATTGCCACACATTGATATGTTAGTGGGTAGCACAGCAAAATTCAAAGAATTCTCATTCATGGACGGATTTTCCGGGTATAATCAAATAAGAATGGCTTCGAAGGACATGGAAAAAGTAACGTTTATCACACCCTGGGGAACATTCTGTTACAGAGTGATGCCCATCGGGTTGAAGAACGGTGGTGCAACATACCAGAGGGCTATGACAACCCTATTCGCTTGTTTTATTGAAAACTGCATTTTCAAAACCTCAAGACAGACATAAGCTTTGCATTCTTGAAATAACATTGTTTGCATATGACTATTTGTTCAAACAGCAGAGAAGTTCGTACGAAGAATATCTAGTGAACAAAAAAACCTTCTCAATAAAAAGGATCACCTCAAGTGGAAAAACACTTCCAATCAAGGGGCACGGCATGATCATTGTCCATCATCTGGGTAAGTCAAGTCAAGATTCAAGGAATCTCTCAAAATGCCAAATAGTCATGGGCAAATCTCCATCTGAATCAATTGGGGCATTGGACATGAATTCCAGCAACGAATCTTGCATGATCAAACGAAGATCTTCTGGTAGTATGGCAACACAACACTACTGACAGTGACACCTCCCTACATCCTGAGAGCATGGACATAGTCAGAAAATACCGCGCATGAATAAAGACCCGCTAGGTTGACTGGCCTAGGCAAAAATAAGGGCTTCCCGCCTAACCAAAAGGGTTCGGGCAAAAATTAGGGATAAGAATGAAATATTGTACACCCGGCAAGTCGAAAACCTGAAAAGGCGGCTTGGGCAAAACAGGGTATCCCGGTTGACTGAAAACCCGAAAGGGCGGTCCAGGCAAAAATTAGGGATCAAAGCGTATGACTATGTCTCATCATCTCGTCACTGGGCTACCAGAAGAAGACTTGTCATTTTAACCAAAAGATACCAAGCACCTCATAGGTGGGGATAATACTCGATCCACAGGGCCTCCGCGAGCAACTTCTCCCGCAGAAACAGGGGCAAAAAGTCTCGATGCAAGCCATCGTCATATCCTTAGCACGCGTCCCAGTAACATTCACTCCCCGCAGAGTAAGACAGTAAAGATAGCTCTCCCCAGCTAAGGCTTACAACTGTGAATGAGTCGGTAATATTCTCCCCATGCAGAGTTTATCTACCATCGACACCGAAAAGGCTTAATATCCCCGGCAGTCTTAATATTCCCCAGCGGAGTATAAGAATATTCCCCAGCAGAATACAAGATATCCCCAGTGGAGTTAAAATTTTCCCAGTGCAATCTGAAAAAGCTTCCCCAATGGAGTTGAAGAATCATCCCCAGTAGACTCCAGAAGTTCGTCCCCGACGGAATATAAAAATAAATATCCCCAGCCGAGTTCAAAGGAATATTGCCCCCAGCAAAGCTCAAAGGAAGATTGTCCCCAGCAAAGATCAAAGGATTATCCCCATAAGATTCTAAAGGGTTATCCCCAGTGAAGTCGCAACTGAAAGATCATCTCCAGTGGAGTTCTTTCCTTTCACAAACAGGAACTCAAAACCCCAACAGGATTCAGTATCACCAGTAACGGTAATTCATCCCCAGCGGAACTTATTAATTGAATCCTCAGCAGAACATTTCTTCCCCACAGAGTAATCTCCTCCTCAGTTTACTCCCCAACGGAGTTATCTTCTCCTGCAGGTTTATTCTCGCAATCATCTTCGTTCACCATCCCCAACGGATACGAAGAATCCAACTCTATTCTCCAGCAGCTATCCGAGATTTATTTTCCCCAACTAGAAACATTACATTTCCATACATCATGATACATGCATATACGCATCATACAACACAATCTCATTTATTTTGAGAACATCATTGCTTGGTCCATATCATGCATTGCATATGATTGACCTTTACCTTTCAGGAAGGATGCAGTTAAGTTCTCAGCAGTCGAAGACCTAACCGGTTCTTAAATCTCAACTGAATTATCCTCAGTTGAATTTCAGATAAGGTTCTCAATCTCGACAATTTTACTCTGTCATAGTGTGGAGGAGTTCTATAATCTCAACGGTATACTACGTTGAAGACCAGACAGTTCCTAGATCTTGATGAAGATGTTTCCCTCCGTTAAAGTGTGGACGAGTTCTACAATCTCAACGGTATACTACGTTGAAGACCAGACAGTTCCTAGATCTTGATGTTTTCCTCTGTCATAATGTGGACGAGTTCTACAATATCAACGGTATACTACGTTGAAGACCAGACAGTTCCTAGATCTTGATGAAGATGTTTCCCTCTGTCAAAGTGTGGACGAGTTCTACAATCTCAACGGTATACTACGTTGAAGACCAGACAGTTCCTAGATCTTGATGTTTTCCTCCGTCATAGTGTGGACGAGTTCTATAATCTCAACAGTATACTCCATTGAAGACCAGACAATTCCTAGATCTTGATGAAGATATTTCCCTCAGTCGAAGACCTGACCGATTCTTAAATCTCAACTGAATTATCCTCGGTTGAATTTCAGATAAGGTTCTCAATCTCGACAATCTTCCTCCATCATAGTGTGGACGAGTTCTACAATCTCAACAGTATACTCTGTTGAAGACCAGACAGTTCCTAGATCTTGATGAAGATGTTTCCCTTAGTCGAAGATCTGACCGATTTATAAATCTCAACTGAATTATCCTCAGTTGAATTTCAAATAAGGTTCTCAATCTCGACAATCTTCCTTCGTCATAGTGTGGACGAGTTCTACCATCTCAACAGTATACTCCGTTGAAGACCAGACAGTTCCTAGATCTTGATGAAGATGTTTCCCTCAGTCGAAGACCTGACTGGTTCTTAAATCTCAACTGAATTATCCTCGGTTGAATTTTAGATAAGGTTCTCAATCTCGACAATCTTCCTCCGTCATCGTGTGGATGAGTTCTACAATCTCAACAGTATACTCCCTTGAAGACCAGACGGTTCCTAGATCTTGATGAAGATGTTTCCCTCAGTCGAAGACCTGGCCGGTTATTAAATCTCAACTGAATTATCCTCGATTGAATTTCAGATAAGGTTCTCAATCTCGACAATTTTCCTCCGTCATAGTGTGGACGAGTTCTACAATCTCAACGGTATACTATGTTGAAGACCAGACAGTTCCTATTGATGAAGATGTTTCCCTCCGTCAAAGTGTGGACGAGTTCTACAATATCAATGGTATACTACGTTGAAGACCAGACAGTTCCTAGATCTTGATGTTTCCCTCTGTCATAGTGTGGACGAGTTCTACAATCTCAACAGTATACTACGTTGAAGACCAGACACTTCCTAGATCTTGATGAAGATGTTTCCCTCCGTCATAGTGTGGACGAGTTCTACAATCTCAACGGTAGACTACGTTGAAGACCAGACAGTTCCTAGATCTTGATGAATATGTTTCCCTCTGTCAAAGTGTGGACGAGTTCTACAATCTCAACGGTATACTACGTTGAAGACCAGACAGTTCCTGGATCTTGATGTTTTCCTCCGTTATAGTGTGGACGAGTTCTACAATCTCAACAGAATACTACGTTGAAGACCAAATAGTTCCTAGATCTTGATGAAGATGTTTCCCTCTGTCAAAGTGTGGACGAGTTCTACAATCTCAACCGTATACTACGTTGAAGACCAGGCAGTTCCTAGATCTTGATGTTTCCCTCCGTCATAGTGTGGACGAGTTCTACAATCTCAACGATATACTACGTTGAAGACCAGACAGTTCCTAGATCTTGATGAAGATGTTTCCCTCTGTCATAGTGTGGACGAGTTCTACAATCTCAATGGTATACTATGTCGAAGACCAGACAGTTCCTAGATCTTGATGTTTTCCTCCGTCATAGTGTGGATGAGTTCTACAATTTCTACGGTATACTACGTTGAAGACCAGACAGTTCCTAGAACTTGATGAAGATGTTTCCCTCCGTCAAAGTGTGGACGAGTTCTACAATCTCAACGGTATACTACGTTGAAGACCAGACAGTTCCTAGATCTTGATGTTTTCCTTTGTCATAGTGTGGACGAGTTCTACAATCTCAACAGTATACTACATTGAAGACCAGACTGTTCCTAGATCTTGATGAAGATGTTTCCCTCCGTCATAGTGTGGACGAGTTCTACAATCTCAACGGTATACTATGTTGAAGACTAGATAGTTCCTAGATCTTGATGAAGATGTTTCACCCCAGTTGAATTATGGACAAGTTCTTAAAACTCAGCAGAGATGTTCTCTCAGCTGAGGTACAGGCAAGTTCCTAAATCTCAATGAAAGATAGACTTCCCCAGTGGAATCTTCTACAAACAACAGGTATGAAAATTCTGTCTAAGGAATCTCTTATGCGATCGAAGATCCTGCAGAATGCATCTATAAGCCCATCCTCCTACCAACAATCTGCAAATGGCATCTGTAAGTCCATTCACGACATCACAAGGCTGATACTACTTCATGCGAGTGCAAATTTCTGGGCACTCTAGTGTTCAATCATCTTCCACCTTCGGATCATGAAAGGAATGAAAGCCAATCTACATACTCAGGTTTAAGAAGATTGAACAGGGTCAGATGTTGTACCCCAAAATTTTCCCTCTCATATTTTTACAAACATTGCAAGAAAAATCTCCAAGTATCTCAAGGTTGCTCAAGAGTTGGACAGTCAAGCTATCTCCTAAGGCAGTCAACCCCAAATTAGGGTTTTGTGTTGCATCAAGATCTTTGAGTCCAAATGACCTCAAGTTATCCCCAATGTCCTAATATGTTATCAAGATCATCCATGTCAAATTTCAAGCCTTGCAGAGGAAGTTTGCCCAGTCAATTGCTCAAAGGGTCCAAAAATCGACTGTGATATGGCAAAAGTCAAATGTGGCCTACAAACAGGCAAACTTCAATATTTTTTGTCAACATTCTCATTTTGAAGGATATTTCATCATTTGATCAAGGGTTGATCATGATTCATCAAGGATTCCTCAAAATTCATCAAGACTTAAAAGTTGTTAAATTAGGGTTTTGCAAGAAAAGTCAACTCAACTTTGACCAAGCATAACTTTCTCATACTTTATGAGAAATTACCCATCCAAAGCTAATTTTTAAGAGGATGAAATTTCCTACAATCCATCCTCATATCCCAAGATCATAAAATACACTCACAAGAAATTATAAATTTGGACATTAGAGGTCATTTTTGAAAGTCAACAAAAACACCTTTTTTTCCAAAGCTTATAACTTGAGCATGGAATATCAAAATTAGATGATACCAAAAGGGTTGGTTAGAGGACATCTCAAGATTTCTAAAAAGTCCAAGAACACTTCCAAAAGTTCAAAATTGAAGAAGTTATGCATTGTTGAAGTTGGGTATTTTTGCAAAATTGCCAAAAGTCAACTATCCCCAAAACTTCAAATTTTGTCAAATGGGCCCATTCTTTTCCACTTGATTTGAGCTTGCATCATTGTCCACGTGTCCTAGCTTCAGACATGAACCCATATCTTATTTTTATTATTTAATTTGATTTTTAATTGAATTTATTCATTTTAAATCAAATAAAATCATATAAAATCAAAAGTATTTATAACTCATGATTTTTTGGTTGCTTTAGGCTTTGAATACAGCTATTATGTGAATCAAATTCTCATCAAGTGCATTGGTTACAAGAAGATATGATTTAGGCCAAATTTGGAAGGTTGTAATGGTGGAATCAAATCCAATTCATGAGCATTGATGTGGAGAGATTTGTACCAAGTTTCTTACCCTAATGCAATATACATTACATAAGGAAGGCAAAGGCACGAAAATAATGGTTGGAGGCTGCAAGAAGAGGCAGAACAAAAGTTTGAAAAAGTGGTAAAAAGCTTGAATTCGAGATCATAACAAGAGGCATTTTCAGAAGCCAAAAGCTATCCCAATCGCTTCCTGGGTGTTCACTCAACTTTCCTGGATCAAGAGCAAGCATTCTCACATACCACAAAGCACTGTAAGTATCACAAAAATCACCTTGGTTCTTGAATTCGTGATTCATTATTCTTGTATCATTTGAACTAATTGCTTGCATATTCATAACCCTCATAACATTTGTAAACTTTTTGCATTATTCAATTTGGTTTATAGGCGCTGTAACCCCAAAACACCATAGCTAGGGTTGCGTGTTTGTTTTTAGGGCTTTCTTTTTCAGGAAAAATCAGGACTCAAGAAGGACATAATGTTAATCAGGAAGCCAAGACGAACTCAGCCATGTTTTTGGAATTGATTTATTTGGCCTAGGGAAGATTTTAGAGCAAGCTTGCGTATTTAGCTGCGGATCCAAATCCGCAGGTAATATTTGCAGGATTTGGAGGTAGAAGACGACAAGTTGTCGTTCTCCCATTGGCCAATTCAAATTAATTTTCGCACATTTTTATTTTCTGGCATATAATTTGTTTTGTTTATATTATAATTCCTTTGTATTTTACTAACAATAGAATCAAAGCAGTGCAGTGGCAAGCGTGCAAGAATATCACTTTCAGGACCTGGGTTCGAATCCCAGGTCCCCCACTTTCTTTGTTATTTTCCTTCTTCAGGTTATCACATGTACGTCCAAGCATGCAGCGCACCATACGCCTTCACACATCCAACAGCCAGATGGCCAAAGGCCAGATCTGGTGATCCAGGCTGAGAGTCCACCATAGAGTCAAGTCCAAGTGTGCACACGAAATCCTAAAAGTCAAACCAGGCCAGCGCTTAATGGGCCTCAGTATTGCTATATGCACCACAAAATTCAGGCCCAAACCTCTCTCTCTCTTTATTTTATTTATTTTGTTTATTAATTGTTTTTATTATTTTTGTTTTTAATTCTAACCAATCATTAAAATTCTTTTTCTTTAAAATAAAATCACACCAAAATATTTTTATTTAATCAAATTCTAACTTTTATTTTTATTAATAAACATTAATTAAATTAATTTAGGTTTTAATGTTAGAATAATTTTAACCCTTTTTGCAAATAACTAAAATTAACTAGACTTAATTAGGTTTTACTAATTCAATTAATTTTTATTTTCTTTCTTTAAATAACCAAAAATCCAAAAATAAATTTTTTTTCATTTAATTAATTAATTTAATTTAATGTAGTGATTAATTTAGATTTATTTCTTTCTTAAAATAAAAAAAAATCACAAAACATTTTCTTTATCAAATTAAATTCTAACTTTTATTTTTGTTAATAAACATTAATTAATTGATTTAGAATTTTAATTAGAATAACTTTCACATTTTTGTAAATAATTAAAATTCAATTAGATTTAATTAGGTTTTTTTACTAACATTAATTAATTTTTATTTCTTTCCTAAAATACAAAAAAAAACCAAAAATATTTATTTTTATTAATTAATTAATTAATTTAATTTAGTAATTAATTTAGATTCATTTCTTTCTTAAAATAAAATAAAAACAACAAAAAAAGATACTTTCTCTCAAAAAGGGTCAAAACCCTATTTGCGCTCGATTTAATTTCTCGCACGCGATTTATTTTCTTTTATATCATAATGTATTTGATCCCGTTTTGTAATAGTTAATAGGACCTTTATTTATTTTTTATCGCTTTATTTATTTTTACAAAGGGTTTGTCTTTGGCGATGTAAATACCCGACGCCTTGTAATTTAAATTCCGCATTTTATTTCCCGCAAAATATAACTGTTAGATGTTTGATAATAGGAATGCATGACAAGACTGAATGTTTTAACCTAAAATCAACATAGATCACCTTTAACATGTACAAAGACAAAAATAACTGAAAACGACACACTCGCACATGCGCACTCTTAGGGTACACCCCACTTGGTTGCCTTCGTACGCGGTCATTGAGTATAGGTCACTTAAGAGGTCGTCCTCTTGTCCAAAGATCATAGTCGCCTCGAAACGGTTGCCTCGGATATTGTTGCCTCAAAACAAATGATCTAAGACATTAGGGTTACCGCTAAGGCGTCCTAACATTGCTTTAGTGACCGCATGTCCCTAAATTCAAATTGACCCTTAAACGCCAATGACGGTGCTACCTACTCATTAATAGTGGGATAGCACTGTCTAAAGGAAATTAACATAGAACGATTCCTTTTTCGAGTAGGTAGATGGTTCTTAAGTACTTACTCTTTCAAAAAAACAAAAACTCTTCACACTTACACTTTTCAAACAAAGTTTTCAAAAACACTTCATTACACTCTTGAGGACAGAAGGAAGAGTTAAATCAAAGTTTCAAAACAAAAACTTTTTCAAACCCACAAGCACAAAGAAAGCAATATTTTGAAAACAATTTGAGCAAGTACCTAAGACCCCGTGGATAACCACGGATAGAAAGGGTGTTAATACCTTTCCTTTCTATAATCTACCCCCCGAACCCGAGAAATATCTCGAAAAAGGAATTTTTCTGTGCTTTTTTCCTTTCCTTGTTGGATAAAATAAAAGTCGGTGGCGACTCTTGCTTACCGCGACATTTTGCAAAAACAAACGCAAAACGCAAACCAGCATTCCAAAAAACGGTCAGTTCTTTCCCACCGTATCAAAGAACTGGCGACTCTGCTGGGGAATATTATAAGTGGGGTGTACCTTAGGAATAGTTCATAATGTTTTCAATTGCTTGACTTGTATGCTTTATCTTTGCGGGTTGAATCGGAGTTACTATAGATCCTAACCCGGATCTGGGGGATACCCTTTAGGTAAGTAGCAATAAATTGTGAGGGAACTGTACGGCGTAGACCGATACGGTTGAAGCAGTAGCTACGTTCGTGTGGCACTTTAGTATGTACCGATATCCCTTGTGGCGCAACGAGGAGAATATGGGTCTGCTAAGGGGTCATTAAGCACCAACTGACCTTAGAACCTTTAAATTGACCAACTTGGCCATAGAACAGTAGCAGTATGCTACACTCATTGAGACTAAACTCTCGCGATGATTCCGGCCGCAAGAAAAGGTTGCTAAACTGGAATTATGACTGATCGAGGGTAGTCAGTGATATTGAGATCCTCTAGAACTCGGTTACTATTTTTTAGGAAAGGTTTGAACCAACTAAACTGAAAGAGGGTAATACATAAACTCCATGCTAGCCTGAAATTTAAGGGATATTGTGTGACTTGTGTGCTTTCAAACTTGAACTACTTGCACATTCTTGTTATCTAACAACATGAGTTCCTTGCAGGTTTTGTTTATAGTCCTTATCCAATAATCTGGATTTATTGTCGGGTTCACTTACATCACCTCACACTTTTGCTTAAACGCATAGCATACACATCATAACATCATGCCTTAACATTTCCTTAACCATTTCAAGAATCTCAAGGGTTTGTGATGCAGGTTATGGCAAATTAAATGTCTAGCAAGGGGCAAAGGGGATTTATTTTCCTCTAGCCAATATCGTCTAGAGATAAAAACACAATGACTTGAGTCGGGGGCTATGACCCACTCGATATGGTGAGCTTGACTCTTGAAGAAGGACTCCTAACAACGCGAAGTTTCTTCAAACAAATTCTAACATTTTCTTGTTTACCCCGTGAGATCCTTGAAAACATTGCATACATATATCATACATATCATTGCATAACATGTCTCCTAGTACAGGTCTCTCATGTTCTCGCTGTTTATTTCAGCAATGGCTTTCCAACCAGACAACCAAGATCTTCAAACTCAAGAAGCTCAGTTCAGGAACATATTCCTAAACCTATCCAAGGGCCGGGAGGAGTTGAAAACACTCCTCGTTGGGAACTTGGTCAAGAAAAGTCCTGAAGACAATAAGGACGAACGGCTGGAACAACTGCAAGCTGAGTTCAGTGCCAGGAAAACCCAGATACTGGGGAAGATGGCTCTTATCCAAGGCTTAGCTCGGGAACAAGAAGAGCTGAGAACCATTATCAACCAGCTTCATCAAGACAGATACAACAACATGAAGCAAACAGTCAAGGTCAGGGACCAAGTCATTAATCAACTTCCGAGAAGTCAAAGGTTTGGTTTGATGAAGAATAGACCTCTCCAAGTTGCTACTACCTCACGGGTCCAACAACAACCTTGCCATAAACAACGGGTTGATCAGAGTAAGCCAAATATGCCCAAGAGGCAATTTACCAAGCTCAACATGTCGCTGTCTCAAGGTTTACAACACCTGTTGAGATTGAATCTGGTGACGTTAAGGGATCCTCCTAAGAATCCCAACATAGCCTCCCCAAAGTATAATCCTGATGCAAGGTGTGCATATCACTCCAACAACCTAGGGCATGATACTAACATCTGTTGGGCGTTGAGCAACAAAATTCAATACCTGATTGATGAGGGAGCATTGGAACTCACACAAGACAGTCAGATTGAATTCTTTTGCTATCCCCCCAAGGTTCACCATTTGAAGTGACAAGTACGGAGACGAGAAGACTTTTTGTTCATTAGAATTTTCAAGTTGTAATTTTCTTTTGATTGTTCGAACATTTATTCATGTCAAACTTTATTACTTTATCAATGCATTGCACATGTCTGTTTTGAATTAATCCATTTGTATTTCACTATATTCAAATTGCTTTCATTTTTGTGATGATCAACTCTCGATTAAAAAATTCTAAGCCTTTAGAGAGAGGATGACGAAAATGATATCAAAATCTCTACAGTATGCTTTTGAACAGACCCTGCTGACGAGGTACAGGCATTGTTTCAAATCTTAAACAGTGGAGTTATAAGGAAGATAATCCCTAGTCAACCCCTTTGAGCCAAAGAAGTTGGAGTTTTTCTTTTCACAAATTAAAACCCTTAATTATAACCTGGGGCAGGATAGTTTTCTCAGTTTATCCAGGTGCACAATGAATGGCATCAAAGAAGTCCTTCCGAAACAAAAGACGATGTTGGTTCCGTATAATCGCAAGGACTGGAAGTCATTATCTCTCAAAATAAAAGCCCAATAAGTCAAAACCTGTGAAGGAGACTTAAGAAAAACTGGGGCATCCCGCTGACTGTAATCACAAAAAGAAACAGTTCATGCAAAAAACAGGGATAATAAAAACCAAAAGGAAAGAGATCCTGCAAACTCTCAACAAAATGACTGCCTGTTCAAAATGAATTGTCAGTATCCGAACCATCACTGGTATATCAGAGCAAAGACTCAAACAAGATCTAATGCATGATTAGCTGAGTTTAGGATCGAAGAACATCATGAAGTACGGGTGGGTACAAATAAAATTTGAGCATTTATCCTTTGTTTCTTAAACCGTGAACCAGGCCGCGTTATAACCCTTAAAAGTCCTAGCTGAAGCATGGGTTAGTTCAAAAGCATACTATTACAAAAGGTATCCTGACTCCTGTAGGGCTTACTGTAAATCCTGAGTTGACATCACATTTTACAAAAATTCGCTTGTTTTATTGAAAACTGCATTTTCAAAACCTCAAGACAGACATAAGCTTTGCATTCTTGAAATAACATTATTTGCATATGACTATTTGTTCAAACAGCAAAGAAGTTCGCACGAAGAATATCTAGTGAACAAAAAAACCTTCTCAATAAAAAGGATCACCTCAAGTGGAAAAACACTTCTAATCAAGGGGCACGGCATGATCATTGTCCATCATCTGAGGAAGTCAAGTCAAGATTCAAGGAATCTCTCAAAATGCCAAATAGCCAGGGGCAAATCTCCATCTGAATCAATTGGGGCATTGGACATGAATTCCAGCAACGAATCTTGCATGATCAAACGAAGATCTTCTGGTAGTAAGGCAATACAACACTACCGACAGTGACACCTCCCTACATCCTGAGAGCGTGGACATAGTCAGAAAATACCGTGCATGAATAAAGACCCGCTAGGTTGACTGGCCTAGGCAAAAATAAGGACTTCCCGCCGAACCAAAAGGGTCCGGGAAAAAATTAGGGATGAGAATGAAAAATTGTACACCCGACAAGTCAAAAACCTGAAAAGGTGGCTTGGGTAAAAAATGGTATCCCGGTGGACTGAAAAACCGAAAGGGCGGTCCAGGAAAAAATTAGGGATCAAAGCGTACGACTATGTATCGTCATCTCGTCACTGGTCTACCAGAAGAAGACTTGTCATTTTGACCGAAAGATACCAAGCACCTCATAGGTGGGGATAATACTCGATCCACAGGGCCTCCGCAGGCACCTTCTCCCATAGAAACAGGGGTAAAAAGTCTCGATGCAAGCCATCGTCATATCCTTAGCACGCGTCCCAGTAACATTCACTCCCCGCAGAGTAAGACAGTAAAGATAGCTCTCCCCAGCTAAGGCTTGCAACTGTTAATGAGTCGGTAATATTCTCCCCAAGCAGAGTTTATCTACCATCAACACCGAAAAGGCTTAATATCCCCGGCAGTCTTAATATTCCCCAGCGGAGTATAAGAATATTCCCCAGCAGAATACAAGATATCCCCAGTGGAGTTAAAATTTTCCCAGCGCAGTCTGAAAAAGCTTCCCCAATGGAGTTGAAGAATCATCCCCAGTAGACTACGGAAGTTCGTCCCCGGCGGAATATAAAAATAAATATCCCCAGCCGAGTTCAAAGGAAGATTGTCCCCAGCAAAGCTCAAAGGAAGATTGTCCCCAACAAATCTCAAATGATTATCCCCATAAGAGTATAAAGGGTTATCCCTAGTGAAGTCGCAACTGAAAGATCATCTCCTGCGGAGTTCTTTCCTTTCACAAACAGGAACTCAAAACCCCAACAGGATTCAGTATCACCAGCAACAGTAATTCATCCCCAGCGGAACTTATTAGTTGAATCCTCAGCAGAACATTTCTTCCCCACAGAGAAATCTCCTCCTCAATTTACTCCCCAACGGAATTATCTTCTCCTGCAGGTTTATTCTCGCAATCATCTTCGTTCACCATCCCCAGCGGATACGAAGAATCCAACTCTATTCTCCAGCAACTATCCGGGATTTATTTTCCCCAGCTAGAAACATTACATTTCCATACATCATGATACATGCATATACGCATCATACAACACGATATCATTTATTTTGATAACATCATTGATTGGTCCATATCATG
The DNA here is from genome assembly GCA_948472305.1 of Vicia faba. Taxonomy (NCBI): domain Eukaryota; kingdom Viridiplantae; phylum Streptophyta; class Magnoliopsida; order Fabales; family Fabaceae; genus Vicia; species Vicia faba. Next base: position 510,160,091 of record OX451738.1, on the reverse strand, counting down.
CATTGCATATGATTAACCTTTACCTTTCAGGAAGGATGCAGTTAAGTTACAAGCAGTCGAAGACCTGACCGGTTCTTAAATCTTAACTGAATTATCCTCGGTTGAATTTCAGATAAGGTTCTCAATCTCGACAATTTTCCTCCGTCATAGTGTAGACGAGTTCTATAATCTCAACGGTATACTACGTTGAAGACCAGACAGTTCCTAGATCTTAATGAAGATGTTTCCCTCTGTCAAAGTATGGACGAGTTCTACAATCTCAACGGTATACTACGTTGAAGACCAGACAGTTCCTAGATCTTGATTTTTTCCTCCGTCATAGTGTGGACGAGTTCTACAATCTCAACGATATACTATGTTGAAGACCAGACAGTTCCTAGATCTTGATGAAGATGTTTCCCTCCGTCAAAGTGTGGATGAGTTCTACAATCTCAACGGTATCATACGTTGAAGACCATACAGTTCCTAGATCTTGATGTTTTCCTCCGTCATAGTGTGGACGAGTTCTACAATCTCAACAGTATACTCCGTTGAAGACCAGACAGTTCCTAGATCTTGATGAAGATGTTTCCCTCAGTCGAAGACCTGACTGATTTTTAAATCTCAACTGAATTATCCTCGGTTGAATTATAGATAAGGTTCTCAATCTCGACAATCTTCCTCCGTCATAGTGTGGACGAGTTCTACAATCTCAACAGTATACTCTGTTGAAGACCAGACAGTTCCTAGATCTTGATGAAGATGTTTCCCTCAGTCGAAGACCTGACCGATTCTTAAATCTCAACTGAATTATCCTTGGTTAAATTTCAGATAAGGTTCTCAATCTCGAAAATCTTCATCCGTCATGGTGTGGACGAGTTCTACAATCTCAACAGTATACTCCGTTGAAGACCAGACAGTTCCTAGATCTTGATGAAGATGTTTCCCTCCGTCAAAGTGTGGACGAGTTCTACAATCTCAACAGTATACTATGTTGAAGACCAGACAGTTCCTAGATCTTGATGAAGATGTTTACCTCCATAAAAGTGTGGACGAGTTCTACAATCTCAATGGTATACTACGTTGAAGACCAGACAGTTCCTGGATCTTGATGTTTTCCTCCGTCATAGTGTGGACGAATTCTACAATCTCAACGGTATACTACGTTGAAAACCAGACAGTTCCTAGATCTTGATGAAGATGTTTCCCTCTGTCAAAGTGTGGACGAGTTCTACAATCTCAACGGTATACTACGTTGAAGACCAGACAGTTCCTAGATCTTGATGTTTCCCTCCGTCATAGTATGGACGAGTTCTACAATCTCAACGGTATACTACGTTGAAGACCAGACAGTCCCTAGATCTTGATGAATATGTTTCCCTCTGTCATAGTGTGGACGAGTTCTACAATCTCAACGGTATACTACGTTGAAGACTACACAGTTCCTAGATCTTGATGTTTTCCTCCGTCATAGTGTGGACGAGTTCTACAATCTCAACGGTATACTACATTGAAGACCAGACATTTCCTAGATCTTGATGAAGATGTTTCCCTCCGTTAAAGTGTGGACGAGTTCTACAATCTCAACGGTATACTATATTGAAGACCAGACAGTTCCTAGATCTTGATGTTTTCCTCCGTCATAGTGTGGACGAGTTCTACAATCTCAACGGTAAACTACGTTGAAGACCAGACATTTCCTAGATCTTGATGAAGATGTTTCCCTCTGTTAAAGTGTGGACGAGTTCTACAATCTCAACAGTATACTATGTTGAAGACTAGACAGTTCCTAGATCTTGATGTTTTCCTTCGTCATAGTGTGGACGAGTTCTACAATCTTAACAGTATACTATGTTGAAGACTAGACAGTTCCTAGATCTTGATGAAGTTGTTTCCCTCCATCAAAGTATGGATGAGTTCTACAATCTCAACGGTATAATACGTTGAAGACCAGACAGTTCCTAGATCTTGATGTTTTCCTCCGTCATAGTGTAGACGAGTTCTACAATCTCAACAGTATACTCCGTTGAAGACCAGACAGTTCCTAGATCTTGATGAAGATGTTTCCCTCAGTCGAAGACCTGACCGATTCTTAAATCTCAACTGAATTATCCTCAGTTGAATTTCAAATAAGGTTTTCAATCTCGATAATCTTCCTCCATCGTAGTGTGTACGAGTTCTACAATCTAAACAGTATACTCCTTTGAAGACCATACAGTTCCTAGATCTTGATGAAGATGTTTCCCTCAGTCGAAGACCTGGCCAGTTCTTAAATCTAAACTGAATTATCCTCGGTTGAATTTCAGATAAGGTTCTCAATCTCGTCAATCTTTCTCCGTCATAGCTTGGACGAGTTCTACAATCTCAACAGTATACTCCGTTGAAGACCAGACAGTTCCTAGATCTTGATGTTTTCCTCCGTCATAGTGTGGACGAGTTCTACAATCTCAACAGTATACTCCGTTGAAGACCAGACAGTTCCTAGATCTTGATGAAGATGTTTCCCTCAGTCGAAGACCTGACTGATTTTTAAATCTCAACTGAATTATCCTTGGTAGAATTTCAGATAAGGTTCTCAATCTCGACAATCTTCCTCCGTCATAGTATGGACGAGTTCTACAATCTCAACAGTATACTATGTTGAAGACCAGACAGTTCCTAGATCTTGATGAAGATGTTTCCCTCAGTCGAAGACCTTACCGATTCTTAAATCTCAACTGAATTATCCTTGGTTGAATTTCAGATAAGGTTCTCAATCTCGAAAATCTTCCTCCGTCATGGTGTGGACGAGTTCTACAATCTCAAAAGTATACTCCGTTGAAGACCAGACAGTTCCTAGATCTTGATGAAGATGTTTCCCTCAGTCGAAGACCTGACTGGTTCTTAAATCTCAACTAAATTATCCTCGGTTGAATTTCAGATAAGGTTCTCAATCTCGACAATCTTCCTCAGTCATAGTGTGGACGAGTTCTACAATCTCAACAGTATACTCCGTTGAAGACCAGACAGTTCCTAGATCTTGATGAAGATGTTTCCCTCAGTCGAAGACCTGACAGGTTCTTGAATCACAACTGAATTATCCTCGGTTGAATTTCAGATAAGGTTCTCAATCTCGACAATTTTCCTCCATCATAGTGTGGACGAGTTCTACAATCTCAACGGTATACTACGTTAAAGACCAGACAGTTCCTAGATCTTGATGAAGATGTTTCCCTCTGTCAAAGTGTGGACGAGTTCTACAATCTCAATGGTATACTATGTTGAATACCAGACAGTTCCTAGATCTTGATATTTCCCTCTGTCATAGTGTGGACGAGTTCTACAATCTCAACGGTATACTACGTTGAAGATCAGACAGCTCCTAGATCTTGATGAAGATGTTTCCCTCCATCATAGTGTGGATGAGTTCTACAATCTCAACAGTATACTATGTTGAAGACCAGACAGTTCCTAGATCTTGACGAAGATGTTTACCTCCGTAAAAGTGTGGACGAGTTCTACAATCTCAACGGTATACTACGTTGAAGACCAGTCAGTTCCTGGATCTTGATGTTTTCCTCCGTCATAGTGTGGACGAATTCTACAATCTCAACGGTATACTAAGTTGAAGGCCAGACAGTTCCTAGATCTTGATGAAGATGTTTCCCTCCGTCAAAGTGTGGACGAGTTCTACAATCTCAACGGTATACTATGTTGAAGACCAGACACTTCCTAGATCTTGATGTTTCCCTCCGTCATAGTGTGGACGAGTTCTACAATCTCAACGGTATACTACGTTGAAGACCAGACAGTTCCTAGATCTTGATGAATATGTTTCCCTCTGTCATAGTGTGGACGAGTTCTACAATCTCAACAGTATACTACGTTGAAGACCAGACAGTTCCTAGATCTTGATGTTTTCCTCCGTCATAGTGTGGACGAGTTCTACAATCTCAACGGTATACTACATTGAAGACCAGACATTTCCTAGATCTTGATGAAGATGTTTCCCTCTGTTAAAGTATGGACAAGTTCTACAATCTCAACGGTATACTATGTTGAAGACCAGACAGTTCCTAGATCTTGATGTTTTCCTCCGTCATAGTGTGGACGAGTTCTACAATCTCAACGGTAAACTACGTTGAAGACCAGACATTTCCTAGATCTTGATGAAGATGTTTCCCTCCGTTAAAGTGTGGATGAGTTCTACAATCTCAACGGTATACTATGTTGAAGACCAGACAGTTCCTAGATCTTGATGTTTTCCTCCGTCATAGTGTGTACGAGTTCTACAATCTTAACGGTATACTACGTTGAAGACTAGACAGTTCCTAGATCTTGATGAAGTTGTTTCCCTCCATCAAAGTGTGGATGAGTTCTAAAATCTCAACGGTATACTACGTTGAAGACCAGACAGTTCCTAGATCTTGATGTTTTCCTCCATCATAGTGTAGACGAGTTCTATAATCTCAACAGTATACTCCGTTGAAGACCAGACAGTTCCTAGATCTTGATGAAGATGTTTCCCTCAGTCGAAGACCTGACCGATTCTTAAATCTTAACTGAATTATCCTCGATTGAATTTCAGATAAGGTTCTCAATCTCGATAATCTTCCTCCGTCGTAGTGTGTACGAGTTCTACAATCTCAACAGTATACTCCGTTGAAGACCATACAGTTCCTATATCTTGATGAAGATGTTTCCCTCAGTCGAAGACCTGGCCAATTCTTAAATCTCGACTAAATTATCCTCGGTTGAATTTCAGATAAGGTTCTCAATATCGTCAATCTTCCTCCGTCATAGTTTGGACGAGTTCTACAATCTCAACAGTATACTCCGTTGAAGACCAGACAGTTCCTAGATCTTGATGAAGATGTTTCCCTCAGTCGAAGACCTGACCGGTTCTTGAATCTCAACTGAATTATCCTCGGTTGAATTTCAGATAAGGTTCTCAATCTCGACAATTTTCCTCCGTCATAGTGTGGACGAGTTCTACAATTTTAACGGTATACTACATTGAAGACCAGACAGTTCCTAGATCTTGATGAAGATGCTTCCCTCCGTCAAAGTGTGGACGAGTTCTACAATCTCAACGGTATACTACGTTGAATACCAGACAGTTCCTAGATCTTGATGTTTCCCTCCGTCATAGTGTGGACGAGTTCTACAATCTCAACGGTATACTACGTTGAAGACCAGATAGTTCCTAGATATTGATGAAGATGTTTAACCCCAGTTGAATTATGGACAAGTTCTTAAAACTCGGCAGAGATGTTCTTTCAGCTGAGGTACAGGCAAGTTCCTAAATCTCAATGAAAGATAGACTTCCCCAGCGGAATCTTCTATAAACAACAGGTATGCAAATTCTCGCTAAGGAATCTCTTATGCGATCGACGCTACTGCAGATGGCATCTGTAAGCCTATCCTCCTACCAACAATCTCCAAATGGCATCTGTAAGTCCATTCCCGACATCACAAGGCTGATACTACTTCATGCGAGTGCAAATTTCTGGGCACTCTAGTGTTCAATCATCTTCCACCTTCGGATCACGAAAGGCACGAAAGCCAATCTACATCCTCAGGTTTAAGAAGATTGAACAGGGGAAGCTGTTGTACCCCAAAATTTTCCCTCTCATATTTCTGCAAACATTGCAAGAAAAATCTCCAAGTATCTCAAGGTTGCTCAAGAGTTGGACAGTCAAGCTATCTCCTAAGGCAGTCAACCCTAAATTAGGGTTTTGTGTTACATCAAAATATTTGAGTCCAAATGACCTCAAGTTCTCCCCAATGTCCTAATATGTTCTCAAGATCATCCATGTCAAATTTCAAGCCTTGCAGAGGAAGTTTGCCCAGTCAATTGCTCAAAGGGTCCAAAAATCGACTGTGCTAGGGCGAAAGTCAACTGTGGCCTACAAACAGTCAAACTTCAAGATTTTTTTGTCAACATTCTCATTTTGAAGGATATTTCATCATTTTATAAATGGTTGATCATGATTCATCAAGGATTGCTCAAAATTCATCAAGACTCAAAAGTTGCTAAATTAGGGTTTTGCAGGAAAAGTCAACTCAACTTTGACCAAGCATAACTTTCTCATACTTTATGATAAATGACCCATCTAAATCTCATTTTGAAGAGGATGAAATTTCCTACAATCCATATTCATGCCCTAAGATCAGAAAATGTACTCACAATAAGTTATATATTTGGATATTATAGGTCATTTTTGAAAGTCAACAAAAACACCTTTTTTGCCAAAGCTTATAACTTTAGCATGGAATATCAGAATTAGATGAGACCAAACGAGTTGGTTATAGGACATCTCAAGATTTCTAAAAAGTCCAAGAACACTTCCAAAAGTTTAAAATTGAAGAAGTTATGCATTGTTGAAGTTGGGCATTTTTGCAAAATTGCCAAAAGTCAACTATCCCCAAAACTTCAAATTTTGTCAAATGGGCCCATTCTTTTCCACTTGATTTGAGCTTGCATCATTGTCCAAGTGTCCTATCTTCATCCATGAGCCCATATCTTATTTTTATTATTTAATTTGTTTTTTAATTGAATTTATTCATTTTAAATCAAATAAAATCATATAAAATCAAAAGTATTTATAACTCATGATTTTTTGGTTCCTTTAGGCTTTGAATACAACTATTATGTGAATCAAATTCGCATCAAGTGCATTTTTTACAAGAAGATATGATTTAGGGCAAATTTGGAAGGTTGTAATGGTGGAATCAAATCCAATTCATGAGCATTGATATGGAGAGATTTGTACCAAGTTTCTTACCCTAATGCAATATACATTACATAAGGAAGGCAAAGGCACGAAAATAATGGTTGGAGGCTGCAAGAAGAGGCAGAACAAAAGTTTGAAAAAGTGGTAAAAAGCTTAAATTCGAGATCATAACAAGAGGCGTTTTCAAAAGCCAAAAGCTATCCCACTCGCTTCCTGGGTGTTCACTCAACCTTCCTGGATCAAGCGCAAGCATTCTCACATACCACAAAGCACTGTAAGTATCACTAAAATCAACTTGGTTCTTGAATTCGTGATTCATTATTCTTGCATCATTTGAACAAATTACTTGCATATTCATAACCCTCATAACATTTGTAAACTTTTTGCATTATTCAATTTGGTTTATAGGCGCTGTAACCCCAAAACACCATAGCTAGGGTTGCGTGTTTGTTTTTAGGGCTTTCTTTTTCAGGAAAAATCAGGACTCAAGAAGGACATAATGTTAATCAGGAAGCCAAGACGAACTCAACCATGTTTTTGGAATTGATTTATGTGGCCTAGGGAAGATTTTAGAGCAAGCTTGCGTATTTAGCTACAGATCCAAATCCGCAGGTAATATTTGCAGGATTTGGAGGTAGAAGACGACAAGCTGTCGTTCTCCCATTGGCCAATTCAAATTATTTTTCGTGCATTTTTATTTTCTGGCATATAATTTGTTTTGTTTATATTATAATTCCTTTGTATTTTACTAACAATAGAATTAAAGCAGTGCAGTAGCAAGCGTGCAAGCATATCACTTTCAGGACCTGGGTTTGAATCCCAGGTCCCCCACTTTCTTTGTTATTTTTCTTCTTCAGGTAATCACATGTACGTCCAAGCATGCAGCGCACCATACGCCTTCACGCATCCAACAGCCAGATAGCCATAGGACAGATCTAAAGGAAATTAGCATAGAACGATTCCTTTTTCAAGTAGGTAGATGGTTCTTAAGTACTTGCTCTTTCAAAAAAAACAAAAACTCTTCACACTTACACTTTTCAAACAAAGTTTTCAAAAAAACTTCATTACACTCTTGAGGACAGAAGCAAGAGTTAAATCGAAGTTTCAAAACAAAAAAATTTTCAAACCCACAAGCACAAAGAAAGAAATATTTTGAAAACAATTTGAGCAAGTACCTAAGAGCCCGTGGATAACCACGGATAGAAAGGGTGCTAATACCTTCCCTTTCTATAATCTACCCCCCGAACCCGAGAAACATCTCGAAAAAGGAATTTTTCTGTGCTTTTTTCCTTTCCTTGTTGGATAAAATAAAAGTCGGTGGCGAATCTTGCTTACCGCAACATTTTGCGAAAACAAACGCAAAACGCAAACCAGCATTCCAAAAAACAGTCAGTTCTTTCCCACCGTATCACATAACTGGCGACTCTAGTGGGGAATATTATAAGGGGGGTGTACCTTAGGAATAGTTCATAATGTTTTCAATTGCTTGACTTGTATGCTTTATCTTTGCGGGTTGAATCGGAGTTACTATAGATCCTAACCCGGATCTGGGGGACACCCTTTAGGTAAGTAGCAATAAACTGTGAGGGAACTGTACAGCATAAACCGATACGGTTGAAGCAGTAGCTACGTTGGTGTGGAACTTTAGTATGTACCGATATCCCTTGTGGCGCAACAAGGAGAATATGGGTCTGCTAAGGGGTCATTAAGCACCAACTGACCTTAGAACCTTTAAATTGACCAACTTGGCCATAGAACAGTAGCAGTATGCTACACTCATTGAGACTAAACTCTCGCGATGATTCTGGCTGTAAGAAAAGGTTGCTAAACTGGAATTATGACCGATCGAGGGTAGTCAGTGATATTGTGATCCTCTAGAACCTGGTTACTATTTTTTAGGACAGATTTGAACCAACTAAACTGAAAGAGGGTAATACCTAAACTCCATGCCAGCCTGAAATTTAAGGGATATTGTGTGACTTGTGTGCTTTCAAACTTGAACTACTTGCACATTCTTGTTATCTGACAACATGAGTTCCTTGCAGGTTTTGTTTACAGTCCTTATCCAATAATCTGGATTTATTGTCGGGTTCACTTACATCACCTCACACTTTTGCTTAAATGCATAGCATACACATCATAACATCATGCCTTAACATTTCCTTAACCATTTCAAGGATCTCAAGGGTTTGTGATGCATGTTATGGTAAATTAAATGTCTAGCAAGGGGCAAAGGGGATTTATTTTCCTCTATCCAATATCGTCTAGAGATCAAAACACGATGACTTGAGTCGGGGGCTATGACCCACTCGATATGGTGAGCTTGAGTCTTGAAGAAGGACTCTTAACAATGCGAAGTTTCTTCAAACAAATTCTAACAGTTTCTTGTTTACCCCGTGAGATCCTTGAAAACATTGCATACATATATCATACATATCATTGCATAATAGGTCTCCCAGTACAGGTCTCTCATGTTCTCGTTGTTTATTTCAGCAATGGCTTTCCAACCAGACAACCAAGATCTTCAAACTCAAGAAGCTCAGCTCAGGGACGTATTCCTATACCTATCCAAGGGGCAGGAGGAGTTAAAAACACTCCTCGTTGGGAACTTGGTCAAGAAAAGTCCTGAAGACAATAAGGATGAACGGCTGGAACAACTGCAAGCTGAGTTCAGTGCCATGAAAACCCAGATACTGGGGCAGATGGCTCTTATCCAAGGCTTAGCTCGGGAACAAGAAGAGCTGAGAACCATTATCAACCAGCTTCATCAAGACAGATACAACAACATGAAGCAAACAGTCAAGGCCGGGGACCAAGTCATTAATCAACTTCCGAGAAGTCAAAGGTTTGGTTTGATGAAGAATAGACCTCTCCAAGTTGCTACTACCTCACGGGTCCAACAACAACCTTGCCATAAACAACAGGTTGATCAGAGTAAGCCAAATATGCCCAAGAGGCAATTTACCAAGCCCAACATGTCGCTGTCTCAAGCTTTACAACACCTGTTGAGATTGAATCCGGTGACGTTAAGGGACCCTCCTAAGAATCCCAACATAGCCTCCCCAAAGTATAATCCTGATGCAAGGTGTGCATATCACTCCAACAGCCCAGGGCATGATACTAACATCTGTTGGGTGTTGAGCAACAAAATTCAATACCTGATTGATGAGGGAGCATTGGAACTCACACAAGACGGTCAGATTAAATTCTTTTGCCATCCCCCCAAGGTTCACCATTTGAAGTGACAAGTACTGAGACGAGAAGACTTTTTGTTCATTAGAATTTTCAAGTTGTAATTTTCTTTTGATTGTTCGAACATTTATTCATGTCAAACTTTATTACTTTATCAATGCATTGCATATGTCTGTTTTGAATCAATCCATTCATATTTCACTATATTCAAATTGCTTTCATTTTTGTGATGATCAACTCTCGATTAAAAAATTCTAAGCCTTTAGAGAGAGGATGACGAAAATGATATCAAAATCTCTACAGTATGCTTTTGAACAGACCCCGCTGACGAGGTATGGGCATTGTTTCAAATCTTAAACAGTGGAGTTATAAGGAAGATAATCCCTAGTCAACCCCTTTGAGCCAAAGAAGTTGGAGTTTTTCTTTTCACAAATTAAAACCCTTAATTATAACCTGGGGCAGGGTAGTTTTCTCAGTTGATCCAGGTGCACAATGAATGGCATCAAAGAAGTCCTTCTGAAACAAAAGACGGTGTTGGTTCCGTATAATCACAAGGACATGAAGTCATTATCTCTCAAAATAAAAACCCAATAAGTCAAAACCTGTGAAGGAGACTTAAGAAAAACTGGGGCATCCCGCTGACTGTAATCACAAAAAGAAACAGTTCATGCAAAAAACAGGGATAATAAAAACCAAAAGGAAAGAGATCCTGCAAACTCTCAACAAAATGACTGCCTGTTCAAAATAAATTGTCAGTATCCGAACCATCACTAGTATATCAGAGCAAAGACTCAAACAAGATCTAATGCATGATTAGCTGAGTTTAGGATCGAAGAACATCACGAAGAATGGGTGGGTACAAATAAAATTTGAGCCTTTATCCTTTGTTTCTTAAACTGTGAACCAGGCCGCGTTATAACCCTTAAAAGTCCTAGCTGAAGCATGGGTTAGTTCGAAAGCATACTGTTACAAAAGGTATCCTGACTCCTGTAGGGCTTGCTGTAAATCCTGAGTTGACATCACATTTTACAAAAATTCGCTTGTTTTATTGAAAACTGCATTTTCAAAACCTCAAGACAGACATAAGCTTTGCATTCTTGAAATAACATTGTTTGCATATGACTATTTGTTCAAACAGCAGAGAAGTTCGCACGAAGAATATCTAGTGAACAAAAAAACCTTCTCAATAAAAAGGATCACCTCAAGTGGAAAAACACTTCCAATCAAGAGGCACGGCATGATCATTGTCCATCATCTGGGGCAGTCAAGTCAAGATTCAAGGAATCTCTCAAAATGCCAAATAGCCAGGTGAAAATCTCCATCTGAATAAATTGGGGCATTGGACATGAATTCCAGCAACGAATCTTGCATGATCAAACGAAGATCTTCTGGTAGTATGGCAACACAACACTACCGACAGTGACACCTCCCTACATCCTGAGAGCATGGACATAGTCAGAAAATACCGCGCATGAACAAAGACCCGCTAGGTTGACTGGCCTAGGCAAAAATAAGGGCTTCCTGGCGAACCAAAAGGCTTCGGGCAAAAATTAGGGATGAGAATGAAAAATTGTACACCCGGAAAGTAGAAAACCTGAAAAGGCGGCTTGGGAAAAAAAGGGTATCCCGGTGGACTGAAAACCTGAAAGGGCGGTCCAGGCAAAAATTAGGGATCAAACTGTACGACTATGTATCGTCATCTCGTCACTGGCCTACCAGAAGAAGACTTGTCATTTTGACCGAAAGATACCAAGCACCTCATAGGTGGGGATAATACTCGATCCACAGGGCCTCCGCAGGCACCTTCTCCCGCAGAAACAGGGACAAAAAGTCTCGATGCAAGCCATCGTCATATCCTTAGCACGCGTCCCAGTAACATTCACTCCCCGCAGAGTAAGACAGTAAAGATAGCTCTCCCCATCTAAGGCTTGCAACTATGAATGAGTCGGTAATATTCTCCCCAAGCAGAGTTTATCTATCATCAACACCGAAAAGGCTTAATATCCCCGACAGTCTTAATATTCCCCAGCGGAGTATAAGAATATTCCCCGGCAGAATACAAGATATCCCAAGTGGAGTTAAAATTTTTCCAGCGCAGTCTGAAAAAGCTTACCCTATGGAGTTGAAGAATCATCCCCAGTAGACTCCGGAAGTTCGTCCCCGGCGGAATATAAAAATAAATATCCCCAGCCGAGTTCAAAGGAAGATTGTCCCCAGCAAAGCTCAAAGGAAGATTGTCCCCAGCAAAGCTCAAAGGATTATCCCCATAAGAGTCTAAAGGGTTATCCCCAGTGAAGTCACAACTGAAAGATCATCTCCAGCAGAGTTCTTTCCTTTCACAAACAGGAACTCAAAACCCCAACAGGATTCAGTATCACCAACAACGGTAATTCATCCCCAGCGGAACTTATTGGTTGAATCCTCAGCAAAACATTTCTTCCCCACAGAGTAATCTCCTCCTCAATTTACTCCCCAACGGAGTTATCTTCTCCTGCAGGTTTATTCTCGCAATCATCTTCGTTCACCATCCCCAGCGGAAAAGAAGAATCCAACTCTATTCTCCAACAGCTATTCGGGATTTATTTTCCCCAGCTAGAAACATTACATTTCCATACATCATGATACATGCATATACGCATCATACAACACGATCTCATTTATTTTGAGAACATCATTGCTTGGTCCATATCATGCATTGCATATGATTGACCTTTACCTTTCAAGAAGGATGCAGTTAAGTTCTCAGCAGTCGAAGACCTGACCGTTTCTTAAATCTCAACTGAATTATCCTCGGTTGAATTTCAGATAAGGTTCTCAATCTCGACAATTTTCCTCCGTCATAGTGTGGACGAGTTCTATAATCTCAATGGTATACTACATTGAATACCAGACAGTTCCTAGATCTTAATGAAGATGTTTCCCTCCGTCAAAGTGTGGACGAGTTCTACAATCTCAACGGTATACTACGTTGAAGACCAGACAGTTCCTAGATCTTGATGTTTTCCTCCGTCATAGTGTGGATGAGTTCTACAATCTCAACGGTATACTACATTAAAGACCAGACAGTTCCTAGATCTTGATGAAGATGTTTCCCTCCGTCAAAGTGTGGACGAGTTCTACAATCTTAATGGTATACTACGTTGAAGACCAGACAGTTCCTAGATCTTGATGTTTTCCTCCGTCATAGTGTGGATGAGTTCTACAATCTCAACTGTATACTCCATTGAAGACCACACAGTTCCTAGATCTTGATGAAGATGTTTCCCTCAGTCGAAAACCTGGCCGATTCTTAAATCTCAACTAAATTATCCTCGGTTAAATTTCATATAAGGTTCTCAATCTCGACAATCTTCCTCTGTCATAGTGTGGAAGAGTTCTACAATCTCAACAGTATACTCCTTTGAAGACCAGACAGTTCCTAGATCTTGATGAAGATGTTTCCCTCAGTCGAAGACCTGACCGATTCTTAAATCTAAACTGAATTATCCTCGGTTGAATTTCAGATAAGGTTCTCAATCTCGACAATCTTCCTCTGTCATAGTGTGGACGAGTTCTACTATCTCAACAGTATACTCCGTTGAAGACCAGACAGTTCCAGATCTTGATGAAGATGTTTCCCTCAGTCGAAGACCTGACCGGTTCTTAAATCTCAACTGAATTATCCTCGGTTAAATTTCAGATAAGGTTCTCAATCTCGACAATCTTCCTCCGTCATAGTGTGGACGAGTTCTGCAATCTAAACAGTATACTCTGTTGAAGACCAGACAGTTCCTAGATCTTGATGAAGATGTTTCCCTCATTCGAAGACCTGACCGGTTCTTAATTCTCAATTGAATTATCCTCAGTTGAATTTCAGATAAGGTTCTCAATCTCGACAATTTTCCTCCGTCATAGTGTGGACGAGTTCTACAATCTCAACGGTATAATACGTTGAAGACCAGACAGTTCCTAGATCTTGATGAAGATGTTTCCCTCCGTCAAAGTGTGGACGAGTTCTACAATCTCAACGGTATACTACGTTGAAGACCGGACAGTTCCTAGATCTTGATGTTTCCCTCCGTTATAGTGTGGACGAGTTCTACAATCTCAATGGTATACTACGTTGAAGACCAGACAGTTCCTAGATCTTGATGAAGATGTTTCCCTCCATCATAGTGTGGACGAGTTCTACAATCTCAATGGTATACTACGTTGAATACCAGACAGTTCCTAGATCTTGATGAAGATGTTTCCCTCCGTCAAAGTATGGACGAGTTCTATAATCTCAACGGTATACTATGTTGAAGACCAGACAGCTCCTGGATCTTAATGTTTTCCTCCATCATGGTGTGGACGAGTTCTACAATCTCAACGGTATACTACGTTGAAGACCAGACAGTTCCTAGATCTTGATGAAGATGTTTCCTTCTGTCAAAGTGTGGACGAGTTCTACAATCTCAACGGTATACTACATTGAAGACCAGACAGTTCCTAGATCTTGTTGTTTCCCTCCGTCATAATGTAGACGAGTTCTACAATCTCAACGGTATACTACGTTGAAGACCAGACAGTTCCTAGATCTTGATGAAGATGTTTCCCTCCGTCATAGTGTGGACGAGTTCTATAATCTCAACGGTATACTACGTTGAAGACCAGACAGTTCCTAGATCTTGATGTTTTCCTCCATCATAGTGTGGACGAGTTCTACAATCTCAACGGTATACTACATTGAAGACCAGATTGTTCTTAGATCTTGATGAAGATGTTTCCCTCCGTCAAAGTGTGGACGAGTTCTACAATCTCAATGGTATACTACGTTGAAGACCAAACAGTTCCTAGATTTTGATGTTTTCCTCCGTCATAGTGTGGACGAGTTCTACAATCTCAACGGTATACTACGTTGAAGACCATACAGTTCCAAGATCTTGATGAAGATGTTTCCCTCCGTCATAGTGTGGACGAGTTCTACAATATCAATGGTATACTACGTTGAAGACCAGATAGTTCCTAGATCTTGATGAAGATGTTTCACCCCAGTTGAATTATGGACAAGTTCTTAAAACTCAGCAGAGATGTTCTCTCAGTTGAGGTACAGGTAAGTTCCTAAATCTCAATGAAAGATAGACTTCCCCAGCGGAATCTTCTACAAACAACAGGTATGCAAATTCTCGCTAAGGAATCTCTTATGAGATCGAAGCTCCTGCAGATGGCATCTGTAAGCCCATCCTCCTACCAACAATCTCCAAATGGCATCTGTAAGTCCATTCCCGACATCACAAGGTTGATACTACTTCATGTGAGTGCAAATTTCTGGGCATTCTAGTGTTCAATCATCTTCCACCTTTGGATCACGAAAGGCACGAAAGCCAATCTACATCCTCAGGTATAAGAAGATTGAACATGGGCAGCTGTTGTACCCCAAAATTTTCCCTCTCATATTTCTACAAACATTGCAAGAAAAATCTCCAAGTATCTCAAGGTTGCTCAAGAGTTGGACAGTCAAGCTATCTCCTAAGGCAGTCAACCCCAAATTAGGGTTTTGTGTTGCATCAAGATATTTGAGTCCAAATGACCTCAAGTGCTCCCTAATGTCCTAATATGTTCTCAATATCATCCATGTCAAATTTCAAGCCTTGCAGAGGAAGTTTGCCCAGTCAATTGCTCAAAGGGTCCAAAAATCGACTCTGCTAGGGCAAAAGTCAATTGTGGCCTATAAACAGTCAAACTTCAAGATTTTTTGTCAAAATTCTCATTTTGAAGGATATTTCATCATTTTATCAAGGGTTAATCATGATTCATCAAGGATTGCTCAAAATTCATCAAGACTCAAAAGTTGCAAAATTAGGATATTGTAGGAAAAGTCAACTCAACTTTGACCAAGCATAACTTTCTCATACTTTATGATAAATTACTCATAAAAAGCTCATTTTGAATAGGATTCAATTGCCTACAATCCATCTTCATACCCCAAGATCATAAAATGCACTCACAAGAAGTTATAAATTTGGACATTATAGGTCATTTTTGAAAGTCAACAAAAACACCTTTTTTGCCAAAGCTTATAACTTGAGCATGGAATATTAAAATGCGAGGATACCAAAAGGGATGGTTATAGTACATCTCAAGCTTTCCAAAAAGTCCAAGAATACTTCCAAAAGTTCAAAATTGAAGAAGTTATGCATTGTTGAAGTTGGGCATTTTTGCAAAATTGCCAAAAGTCAACTATCCCCAAAACTTCAAATTTTGTCAAATGGGCCCATTCTTTTCCACTTGATTTGAGCTTGCATCATTGTCCACGTGTCCTAGCTTCAGCCATGAACCCATATATTATTTTTATTATTTAATTTGATTTTTAATTGAATTTATTCATTTTAAATCAAATAAAATCATATAAAATCAAAATTATTTATAACTCATGATTTTTTGGTTGCTTTAGGCTTTGAATACATCTATTATGTGAATCAAATTCGCATCAAGTGCATTGGTTACAAGAAGATATGATTTAGGCCAAATTTGGAAGGTTGTAATGGTGGAATCAAATCAAATTCATGAGCATTGATGTGGAGAGATTTGTACCAAGTTTCTTACCCTAATGCAATATACATTACATAAGGAAGGCAAAGGCACGAAAATAATGGTTGGAGGCTGCAAGAAGAGGCAGAACAAAAGTTTGAAAAAGTGGTAAAAAGCTTAAATTCGAGATCATAATAAGAGGCGTTTTCAGAAGCCAAAAGCTATCACAATCGCTTCCTGGGTGTTCACTCAACCTTCTTGGATCAAGAGCAAGTGTTCTCACATACCACAAAGCACTGTAAGTATCACGAAAATCACCTTGGTTCTTGAATTCGTGATTCATTATTCTTGCATCATTTGAACAAATTGCTTGCATATTCATAACCCTCATAACATTTGTAAACTTTTTGCATTATTCAATTTGGTTTATAGGCGTTGTAACCCCAAAACACTATAGCTAGGGTTGCGTGTTTGTTTTTAGGGATTTCTTTTTCAGGAAAAATCAGGACTCAAGAAGGACATAATGTTAATCAGGAAGCCAAGACGAACTCAACCATGTTTTTGGAATTGATTTATGTGGCCTAGGGAAGATTTTAGAGCAAGCTTCCGTATTTAGTTGCGGATCCAAATCCGCAGGTAATATTTGCAGGATTTGGAGGTAGAAGACGACGAGTTGTCGTTCTCCCATTGGCCAATTCAAATTAATTTTCGCGCATTTTTATTTTCTGGCATATAATTTGTTTTGTTTATATTATAATTCCTTTGTATTTTACTAACAATAGAATCAAAGCAGTGCAGCGGCAAGCGTGCAAGCATATCACTTTCAGGACCTGGGTTCAAATCCCAGGTCCCCAGCTTTCTTTGTTATTTTCCTTCTTCAGGTAATCACATGTATGTCCAAGCATGCAGCGCACCATACGCCTTCACACATCCAACAGCCAGATGGCCAAAGGCCAGATCTGGTGATCCAGGCTGAGAGTCCACCATGGAGTCAAGTCCAAGTGCGCACCCGAAATCCTAAAAGTCAAACCAGGCCAGCGCTTAATGGGCCTCAATATTGCTATATGCACCACAAAATTCAGGTCCAAACCTCTCTCTCTCTTTATTTTATTTATTTTGTTTATTAATTGTTTTTATTATTTTTGTTTTTAATTCTAACCAATCATTAAAAAAAAATTTATTTAAAATAAAATCACACCAAAATATTTGTATTTAATCAAATTCTAACTTTTATTTTTATTAATAAACATTAATTAAATTAATTTAGGTTTTAATGTTAGAATAATTTTAACCCTTTTTGCAAATAATTAAAATTTATTAGACTTAATTAGGTTTTACTAATTCAATTAATTTTTATTTTCTTTCTTTAAATAACCAAAAATCCAAAAAAAACTTTTTTTTCATTTAATTAATTAATTTAATTTAATGTAGTGATAAATTTAGATTTATTTCTTTTTTAAAATATAAAAAAAACCACAAAACATTTTCTTTATCAAATTAAATTATAACTTTTATTTTTGTTAATAAACATTAATTAATTGATTTAGAATTTTAATTAGAATAACTTTCACATTTTTGTAAATAATTAAAATTCAATTAGATTTAATTAGGTTTTTTTACTAACATTAATTAATTTTTATTTCTTTCCTAAAATACAAAAAAACAAAACAAAAATATTTATTTTTATTAATTTATTTATTTATTTAATTTAGTAATTAATTTAGATTCATTTCTTTCTTAAAATAAAAAAAAACAACAAAAAAAGATACTTTCTCTCAAAAAGGGTCAAAACCTTATTTGCGCTCGATTTAATTTCTCGCACGCGATTTATTTTCTTTTATATCATAATGTATTTGATCCCGGTTTGTAATAGTTAATAGGAACTTTATTTATTTTTTATCGCTTTATTTATTTTTACAAAGGGTTTGTCTTTGGCGATGTAAATATCTGACGCCTTGTAATTTAAATTCTGAATTTTATTTCCCGCAAAATATAACTGTTAGATGCTTGATAATAGGAATGCATGACAAGACTGAATGTTTTAACCTAAAATCAACATAGATCACCTTTAACATGTACAAAGACAAAAAAACTGAAAACGACACACTCGTACATTCGCACTCTTAGGGTACATCCCACATGGTTGCCTTGTACGCGGTTATTGAGTATATGTCACTTTAGAGGTCGTCCTCTTGTCCAAAGATCATAGTCGCCTTGAAACAGTTGCCTCGGATATTGTTGCCTCAAAACAAATGATCTAAGACATTAGGGTTACCGCTAAGGCGTCCTAACATTGCTTTAGTGACCGCACGTCCCTAAATTCGAATTGACCCTTAAACGCCAATGACGGTGCTACCTACTCATTAATAGTGGGATAGCACTGTCTAAAGGAAATTAGCATAGAACGATTCCTTTTTCGAGTAGGTAGATGGTTCTTAAGTACTTGCTCTTTCAAAAAAAACAAAAACTCTTCACGCTTACACTTTTCAAACAAAGTTTTCAAAAACACTTCATTACACTCTTGAGGACAGAAGGAAGAGTTAAATCAAAGTTTCAAAACAAAAACTTTTTCAAACCCACAAGCACAAAGAAAGCAATATTTTGAAAACAATTTGAGCAAGTACCTAAGAGCCCGTGGATAACCACGGATAGAAAGGGTGCTAATACCTTCCCTTTCTATAATCTACCCCCCGAACCCGATAAATATCTCGAAAAAGGAATTTTTCTGTGCTTTTTTCCTTTCCTTGTTGGATAAAATAAAAGTCGGTGGCGACTCTTGCTTACCGCGACATTTTGCGAAAACAAACGTAAAACGTAAACCAGCATTCTAAAAAACAGTCATTTCTTTCCCACCGTATTACAGGTTTCATTGTTAGCCAGAAAGGAATTGAAGTTTGCCCTGATAAATTCAAAGCAATTCAAGAGATGTCAGTGCCAAAAACTGAAAAGCAAGTCAGAGGTTTCCTCGGGCGTTTGAATTATATTTCCATATTCATTTCCCATATGACTGCAACATGTGAACTGATCTTTAAGTTGTTAAAGAAAGATCAAGGTTGTGTGTGGACGGATGACTGCCAAAGGGAATTTGAAAGTATTAAAGAATATCTGCTTGAACCTCCTATCTTGCTCCCTCCTGTTGAAGGAAGACCGTTGATTATGTATCTGACAGTGTTAGATAATTCCATGGGTTGTATTCTGGGACAACAAGATGAAACAGGGAAGAAGAAGTTCGCCATTTATTATCTCAGTAAAAAATTCACTGATTGTGAGTCGCGGTATTCCATGCTGGAAAAGACATGTTATGATTTGGCCTGAGCGGCAAAGCATTTGCGGCAGTATATGTTGAATCACACTACTTGGTTGATCTCCAAAATGGATCCAATCAAGTACATTTTTGAAAAGTCTGCTCTTACTGGGAGAATTGCCCGCTGGCAGATGTTGCTATCTGAATATGATATCAAATACTGCACTCAAAAAGCTATTAAAAGCAGTGTGTTGGCAGATTATCTTGCTCACCAACCAATGGAGGATCACCAGTCTGTAGAATATGAATTCCCCGATGAGGATGTGATGTTCCTGAAAGTGAAGGATTGTGATGAACCATTGCCTGAGGAAGGTCCTGACCCTAAATCTCGTTGGAGTATGATATTTGATGGAGTTGTGAATGCTTATGGTAAAGTAATTGGTGTCGTGATTGTCACTCCCCATGGACCGCACATTCCTTTTACTACAAGGTTAACATTTGATTGTACTAATAATATGGCATAATATGAGGTTTGCATCATGGGTCTCGAAGAAGCTATTGATCTCAGAATTAAAAATCTAGATGTGTATGGTGATTTAGCTTTGGTAATAAATCACATTAAAGAAGAATGGGATACTCGTCACCCCAACTTGATCCCTTACAAAGATTATGCTAGAAGATTGTTACCCTTTTTCAATATAGTTGAATTCCATCACATTCCTAGAGATGAAAATCAGACGGCGGATGCTCTGGCAACTCTGGCTTCTATGTACCAAGTGAATACTTGGAATGATATACCTCGAATTATGGTTCGACGACTGGATAGGCCCGCTCATGTGTTTACAACAGAGGAGGTAGTAGATGAAAAACCTTGGTATCATGATATCAAGCATTTTCTTCAGACTCAAGAATACTCGATCGGTGCATCGAAGAAAGATTGAAAGACACTGAGAAGATTGGCTGGCAGTTTCTTCCTCAATGAAAATGTGTTGTATAAAAGAAATTATAACATGGTCTTGCTCAGATGCGTAGATAGAAACGAAGCAGACATGTTGGTGCATGAGGTTCATGAAGGTTCATTTGGCACTCATGCCAATGGACATTCGATGGCTAAAAAGATGCTAAGGGTGGGTTACTATTGGCTGACAACGGAATCTGATTGTTATAAATTTTCAAAGAAGTGTCATAAATGCCAGATTTATGCAGACAAGGTCCATGTGCCTCTGATACTTCTCAATGTGATTTCCTCCCCGTGGCCTTTCTCTATGTGGGGTATTGACATGATTGGAATGATAGAACCCAAAGCTTCAAATGGACACCATTTTATCTTGGTATCAATTGATTACTTCACCAAGTGGGTGGAGGTTGCTTCATATGATAATGTTACTAAGCAGGTGGTTGTGTGTTTCATTAAGAATAACCTTATATGTCGGTATGATGCGCCAAGCAGAATTATCACCGACAATGGCTCGAATTTGAACAATAAAATGATAACAGAACTGTGCGAAGAATTCAAGATTGTCCATCATAATTCCTCTCCGTACATGCCAAAGATGAATGGGGCTGTTGAAGCTGCTAATAAGAATATCAAGAAGATTATCCAGAAAACGGTCCTTACTTATAAGGATTGGCATGAAATGCTCCCTTTTGCTTTGCATGGATATCGAACATCTGTCTGCACTTCAACAGGAGCAACCTCGTTCTCCCTGATGTATGGAATGGAAGTTGTACTCCCATTCGAGGTTGAGATTCCCTCTTTGCATGTGATAATGGAAACCAAGTTGTCAGAGGCTGAATGGGTCCAGAACCAGTTTGACCAATTGAATCTGATCGAAAAGAAGAGGATGACAACTTTATGTCATAGACAGTTATATCAGAAAAGGATGAACAAAGCTTTTGATAAGAAGGTCAAACCTCGTAAATTCAAAGAAGGCAACCTCATGCTCATGAATATCATGTCTTTCAACACTGATTCTAGGGGAAAGTGGACTCCCAATTTCGAAGGCCCATATGTTGTCAAGAAAGCCTTCTATGGCGGTGCATTAATTCTTGAAACTATTGATGGCGAGGAGTTCCCACATCCCATGAATGTTGATGCAGTCAAGAAATACTTCGCCTAAATAAATAAAAAAACAGCTCGCTAAGTTGAAAACCCGAAAGGGAGGCTTAGGCAAAAAAGAGCGTCTCGGTAGGCCGAAAACCCGAAAGGGCGGTCTAGGCAAAAATTAGAGACATAAACAAAATAAATTTCCTGCTAAGCTGAAAACCCGCAAGGGCAGTTTAGGCAAAAGTTAGGGAATTTCTTGGCAAGTATCTACATCAGACAAGACTTGATCATTGGAGCAACAATCTGTTGCAACTGGTTTTTAAATCAGAGTCGCCACCCTTAATTTTTATCCTAAAGGAAGGGAGTATAAAGGAATAACCCTAAAAGAAATTCAGAGATTCTAAGTTTGACTCGATTCTAGACGAGGGGAAGGTGTTAGGCACCCCTTGTCTACCTTGTTCACAAGGATACTAGGTTTAGAAGCGCGATGTTTAGGAAATAGGTTTTTTTATTGTTTTTTTATGAAAAACAGTTTGAATTTTAGTTAACGGGACTCGCAACGATTTTTTTATCGTATGCCTACGTATTCTCCTAGGAGGAATCAGAGTCCCATTTTCGTAGTTCATCGTTGGTTTGTATTTTTTACAAATTACGTAGATATTTTAATTCTCCCTGCACTTAGTTCAAATGTGTAGATAGCGGAGATTTTGAACTAAGCGCGAAGTTAATTAAAAACTCTTTGTATTCCTTTTTGAAATTTGATTGTTTGATTTAATTTATTATAAAAATAGTTTTCCGTATCTTTTAGACATATATAGCTGAAGAGTCTGATATAGCCCTCTTATCACATGGCCAGATATTCGCCACGTGTCGCTTGCGGGTATTGAAGTTTAATGAAAATGCGGGTTCAAACATTTAGATATAAAACATTAACCTAAATCATATTACAAAAATTATTTTTAGGCGTGAGATTTTAATATAAATAAACAATATATTTACTAAGTCTAAAATAAATAATTAGTTAATTTAAATAAATAATATATATCTAATTTAAAGTAATAAAGTATGAATACATAAATGCGGAAATATAATTTAAATAAATAAGTATATAATCAAGTTGATAAAGTATAAAAAAAATTATTAGTGAGGGGGTGCAATTTATGTTATAATAGTAAATTTAGGAGGTGTTGTTGTTGGAAAGGGGCCTGAATTCAGATTTTGAATTCAGGCCCAAAATGGCCAGGGGGTGCGCTGGTTTAGGAACATAGAACATGGGGGGTTTGAGTGGTAATTTGGGTTCTGAGGCTCTAAAGCCCAATATGTTTGTAATAAAAAAACACAAAAATAAAAAATAAAAAAAAGAACCAAAAGTGGGTCGGGTTTAGGGCTGATGGACTTGGTTGTACAAAGACCATTTTTGTTCCTTCACGCTTTGTCCTTCCTCACCCTTCTCTCTCTCTCTCACTTCAAACACTTCAACCTAAAAAATAGAGAAAACCCAACCCTAGAGTTTCAACCGGTGGCGCCAGTCTTGAACAACCACCACGAATCAATAATCAACCCTTATTCCCCTACCGAAACACAATAACCCCGATCCAACAATAAACTAAAGCGGTAACTTTTACCTCGCGAATCATATCGAGTGTCCTTCTTCTCCCTCAGTTTGTAGGTTGCGGCGGAGATGAATCAGTCATGGGTTCGCGGTGAAGGCGGAGCTTCGTGAAATTGGAAGGCGGGGGAGGCGAGTGGCAGAAGGTTGAGTCGGAGGTATCGATGACGTGACGGTGTTTTCTTTTTTACTGTTGATTCCCTTTTTCTCCTCCCCTCTCTACTCCGACTGTCCTCCTCTTTTTATAATGTTCTTGGGTTTTACAGAATAAGAAATAAACTTATTTTTTTTATTACAATTTGATTTTGGAAACAAATTTGATTCGATTTGTAATTGCTCTTAAATTTGTTTTTGTTTTTGAGTTGATTTCGTCTGTGTTTTAATTTGTGCAAGTTATTGTTGAATTTGTTTATGACTTGATATAAAATTCCGATTTATGGCCTGCAGTAATTTTGTTTCCCATTTGATTATGTATTATGGATTTAATGCCAAGATACTTTGATTCGATTATATTGTTCTATTTTGGAAAGAAACATGGATGCAGTATTCGGAAAGTTAATGTACAACAACATTTTTGCCTTCTGATTTGCACAGTACCTATTTGCATTGCTTTTTCTCATTGAATGCTTTTTGGACGTTTTGAGTCCTTTGTCTGATTCGTACTGGGCTTGATTGGAATTGTACTTCCATTTTTATAAGAAATGTTTTTTTTCTAATCAGCAAACAAAATAGAATTTTATAATGTGACATCAGTATAACTAAAAATAATAGTGATTTATAAAAATAATATTAGTTATAATTTTAATAATGGTAAAAATAAAAAAAATGATGTTGATTTTAATAATAATGTTTATAATTTAAAAACGAAAACAAACATTGTTTTTTTTTAAAAAAACAGAAATTGAATCGGCTGTAACACTTCTCTTTTAAGACATAATCAATTTTAGTAATGTCTTAATTAAAAACAAATATTAGTATAATTATTATTAATTATTATAAAGAAATAATAATAGTAATAATAATAATGTTATAACAAAAATATTTTTTCAAGCAAACTCAAAAAACTCAAATGGGCCACTGTTTCTTAAATATTGGGCTTAAAACAAAATAAAATATTTTATACACCAATTAATCTAAATGGGCCTTATAAAATAAATACACTTCCCTCAATTTGAAATAAATGCACTTCCCTCAATTTGGAATGGACTTTTATTAGAGCTTAATGGATCATCAGATATTGATGGTCCATTTTAGATTGTTACACCCTTCTCTGATTAAAACAATACACCTCTCTTTTAAACTTGAAACAAATTTTAAGACTTAATTGACCATCAGATATTGATGGTCTATTTTACATCAACACAACCCTTTGACTTTAAATACCCCTATAAAAGTGAAAACTAAATAATAAAATTTATTTGAAGAAAAACCCTAGATTAGGGTAGGGCAAATTTGGGGTATGACAGCTTCCCCTATTTAATCATCTTTCGATTGAATAGTGCGAGAATACGTAGGTCTCGCGCGTTTAATCGGAAGTTTATTAAATATTGGAAAACCCCAAGATTTGTCCGAGCTAATATAAGAATACGTTGTACAACATTCTTATGAGTGTGAATAATAGGCATAGATGATGATGTATCATCTTACCAGCGTTTGGACCAAAGTGGGTTAGAATTAAGACTCGACAATGCAGATAACTCGTTGGTATCTGAGAGATTATAAGATTTTGCTTATTTACCATAACCTAGGAGGTAAATGGTACGAGTTTAAAAAGATGATTTACTAATGCTGGGAGACTAGTATAGTAAATTTGTGATGTAAATTTTGTATATTCATCGCAACCTAGGGGATGAATAACATAAAGCTTGATAACACATTGTTGCATGGAGACTGATGCAATGGATTTACACAGATTTAGTTATGTTTACTATAATCTAGGGAGTAAACAGTACGAGGATGAACCTGTGCATTTATCACAACCTAGGGGATAGAAGACAACAGGGGTGGGCTTACGTTATCCATCGCAACCTAGAGGATGAATAATATAACCTTGAAGATTCGCGTATCTACAAACTAGGGGATAGATAATTGAAAAAGTTTAAAACCAGATATTTAGAAATTGGAATGACGATGTTGTTTGTGTCGTCTCAACCAAGATTCGATAACCAAATAGAATATACAAGATTTGAAGCAATGTAACCCAGAATTCACTGATGAGGTTAGTTGTGTCGTCTCAACCATGATCATCAATGTAAAGAAAATAAACCTCAAATTCATGATGATATTGGTCGTGTCGTCTCAACTATTATCAACATGAAGAAAAAGAACCCCAAATTCATGGTGATATTGGTCGTGTCGTCTCAACCATTATCAACATGAAGAAAATGAACCCCAAATTCATGATGATATTGGTCGTGTCGTCTCAACCATTATCAACATGAAGAAAATGAACCCCAAATTCATGATGATATTGGTTGTGTCCTCTCAACCATTATCAACATGAAGAAAATGAACCCCAAATTCATGATGATATTGGTCGTGTCGTCTCAACCATTATCAACATGAAGAAAATGAACCCCAAATTCATGATGATATTGGTCGTTTCGTCTCAACCATTATCAACATGAAGAAAATGAACCCCAAATTCATGATGATATTGGTCGTGTCGTCTCAACCATTATCAACATGAAGAAAATGAACCCCAAATTCATGATGATATTGGTAGTGTCGTCTCGACCATTATCAACATGAAGAAAATGAACCCCAAAAGAATTTTCAATCTTACCCAGAGTAGCTTTGCAAGATGCCATGTATGCATAATGTCCTAAACCGATATGTTATTCGAGTGTGATGTATACCAAATATGTTTGTATGTGTATGCTTTTGATCGATTTTTTTTGGTAAACCAATTGGGTTCTCGTAGTCACCAACTCCTCGACAGTGTTGTCTGCCCTTTTGTATCTCCAAGTGGATTTGGATTTGGTGAGAGATGTTTGCGAGATCTTAATGTCTGTATCGTAGGCGTAGACATGGATGTAGGCGTGGATATGCCTTCAGTGTTTTTCTAACCAAAGCTCTTTTCGATGTTTTATCAAACGTTTTTATTGGTATGTAGATTCCCTAAAAATGATTTCAAACAATATTCACAAAAATAATTATAGTACTTTGCAAACAAGTCTAAAAAAAAGAAAAAAATGCAATCAAAATGTTTGAAAGAAACTTCAACGTTTTTTATTGATAAATATGCCTCTGAACAGACGAGTGTACAAGATGCAATCCCTAGAAAGAGGTAATTACAAGAAAGTTTTGATAAGAAACTGTAAATGGCAATGAAAATGATGATTGCTACTGCCGTTTTCCCCAATATTTTCTTGATAGCCCCGATATTCTTTGCTTTTGAGTCGAATGATTTAGACCAATCCCTTCCTTCGTGGTTCGTAGTCGTGGTTCTTAGATCACAGTCTTTTTGTTCTTTATTTCTTTGAATGAAATCCCTAATTTTTGCCTGGATCGCCCTTTTAGGGTTTTCAGTCTAACGGGATAAATATTTTTTTGTGTATGTCCCTAATTTTTGCCTGGATCTCCCTTTTAGGGTTTTCAATCTAGCGGGATAAACTTTTTTTGTGTATGTCCCTAATTTTTGCCTGGATCGCCCTTTTAGGGTTTTCAATCCACCAGGACGCTCCTTTTTGCATTAGTCGCCTTTTTAGGGGTCGAGCTTAGCGAGCTTTCTTATACATAGTTTTTTTTAACCGCGTTTGTATTTGTCGGATGCGGTAATTCTTCCCCGTCCATTGTTGTGAGTATAAGACCACCACCAGAGAATGTTGTTTTTGCCACAAATGGACCCTCGTAATTGGGTGTCCATTTACCACGTGAATCGAGGCAGGGTAGCAGAATCTTTTTGAGTACTAAGTCCCCTTCTTTGAATATGCGAGGATGAACTTTCTTGTCAAAGGCTTTCTTCATTCATCTCTGATATAATTGACCATGGCATACAGCTATCAAGCGTTTTTATTCAATGAGGTTGAGCTGATCGAGTTGTGTTTGAACCCATTCGGCTTCTTCGAGCTTAGTTTCCATTAGCACTCGAAGCGGCGGAATTTCTATCTCAACTGGGAGTACTGCTTCCATGCCGTATACTAGTGTAAAAGGAGTTTCCCCTGTTGACGTGCGTACAGAAGTACGATATCCATGTAAAGCAAAAGGAAGCATTCCGTGCCAATCTATGTATGTCTTAACCATCTTCTGAATGATTTTCTTGATATTCTTGTTCGCATCTTCAACGGCCCCGTTCATCTTGGGTCGATATGGTGAGGAATTATGATGCTTGATCTTGAAATTGTCGCATAATTCTTTCATCATTTTGTTATTTAAATTAGACCCGTTATCAGTTATGATCTTGTTTGGAACTCCATATCTGCATATGAGATTTTGCTTGATGAAACAAGTGACCACTTGGCTTGTTACATTTGTGTATGATGCCGCTTCTACCCATTTAGTGAAGTAATCGATGGCGACCAGTATAAATCGGTGTCCGTTAGATGCCTTCGGTTCGATCATACCTATCATATCGATTCCCCACATTGAGAACGGCCAAGGAGAGCTCATGACATTCAAAAGAGTAGGTGGTACATTCATTTTATCAGCGTAGATTTGGCATTTGTGACACGTTTTTGTATAATGATAGCAGTCTGCTTCCATTGTTAACCAATAATACCCTGCCCGTAGAATTTTTCTTGCCATAGCATGTCCGTTTGTATGGGTTCTGAAAGTTCCCTCGTGGATTTCCCTCATAAGCGTGTATGCTTCTTGTTTTTCCACACATCTGAGTAGCACCATATCTTAATTTCTTTTGTACAATACGTTGCCGCTCAGAAAGAATTTTGATGCTAGCCTTTGTAGAGTTCGCTTGTCGGTGATGGAGGCATTTTCAGGATATTCCTGCTTTTCAAGATATCTCTTGATGTCGTAGAACCAGGGCTTGTCATCCGGTCCTTCTTCAATAGCGAGACAATGTGATGGCTCCTCAAAATGTCTGATAGTGATGTGTGGCTCATGGTTGGTCCAGGTTACCTTAAACATAGCTGAAAAGGTTGCTAGAGCATCTTCCATTTTATTTTCTTCTCGCGGGATGTGGTTGAAAGTAATTTCGGTAAATTCCGCAGCCAACTTTAAGACGTGATCCTGATATGGAATCAAGTTTGGGTGTTTGGTGTCCCATTCACCTTTGACTTGGCATATGACCAATGCGGAGTCTCTGAATACTTCAAGGTATTTGATTCTCATATCAATGGCAGCTTCCAGACCCAAGATGCAAGCTTCATATTCAGCGATATTATTGGTGCAGTTGAAACATAACCTTGCGGTATAAGGTTTGTGATAGTTATTTGGAGAAGTTAAAACTTCCCCGATACCATGTCCTAAGGCATTTGAAGCTCCATCGAACATGAGTGTCCAACGGGCCCCTAGTTCAGGTCCTTCGTCGTGTCTTGGTATTTCATAGTCATCAATATCCATAACATCCTCGTCTAGGAAGTCAAATTTCATGGGTTGATACTCTGGAAATAGTTGATGGGCTAGATGATCAGCCAGTATACTACCTTTTATGGCCTTTTGGGTAACATATAGCATGTCATACTCTGACAATAACATCTTCCATTGAGCAATCCTTCCTGTAAGAGCTGGTTTCTCGAACACATACTTTAAAGGATCCATCCTTGCTATTATCCACGTGGTATGTGTTAACATGTATTGCCTCAATCTTTTAGTGGCCCAAGCCAAACCACAACATGTTTTCTCAAGGAGCGAGTACCTAGTTTTGCAGTCAGTGAATTTCTTACTGAGGTAATAGATGGCATGCTCTTTTCTACCTATTTTATCTTGTTGGCCCAATACACACCCCATCGATCCTTCAAGTACGGTTAGGTACATAATGAGAGGTCTACCTGGAACTGGTGGCATCAGTATTGGTGGCTCTTGCAAATATTACTTTATTGTCTCAAAAGCCGTCTGGCAATCCTCATTCCATGCTGTTGTTTGATCTTTTCGCAGTAATTTGAATATAGGCTCGCATGTGGCGGTTAGGTGAGATATGAACCTCGAAATGTAGTTCAAACGTCCTAAGAAACCACTAACCTCTTTTTCTGTCTTTGGTGCCGACATCTCTTGTATAGCTTTTAATTTGGCAGGGTCCACTTCGATACCATGCTGGCTTACTATAAAACCTAATAACTTCCCTGACCTGACGCCAAAAGTACACTTATTTGGGTTCAACCTTAATTTAAACCTTCGCAGTCGGTCAAATAACTTCTGTAAATGTATGATGTGGTCCTCCTCTGTATGAGATTTGGCGATCATATCATCTACGTACACCTAGGCCTCTTTGTGAATCATATCATGGAACAATGTCACCATCGCTCGCTGATAGGTTGTCCCTGCATATTTCAAACCGAATGGCATTACTTTGTAGCAAAAAGTTCCCCAAGGTGTCATGAAGGTAGTCTTCTCCATATCTTCGGGCGCCATTTTGATTTGATTATAACCTGAGAAGCCGTCCATGAATGAAAATACTGAAGCTTGAGTTGTGTTGTCTACCAGAACATCTATGTGCGGTAGCGGGAAGTCGTCTTTAGGACTTGCTTTGTTTAGATCTCGATAGTCCACACACATGCGTACTTTGCCGTCTTTTTTAGGTACTGGTACAATATTAGCTATCCATGGTGGATAATCTACCACTGCCAAGAACCCCGCGTCGAATTTTTTAAGGACCTCCTCCCAAATTTTGCTGGACATATCTGGACGAGTTCTTCTGAGCTTTTGCCGGACCGGAGGGCAACCTTCTTTGAGAGGTAATATGTGTACCACAATGTCTGTAACCAATCCTGGCATGTCTTTGTAGGACCAGGCGAATATATCTACATACTTGTGTAATAACCTAATCAGTCTTTCTTTGACGCTTTCCTCTAAAGCTGACCCTAACTTGACCTCTTTTAGATCCTCTACCGTACCGAGATTAATGGTCTCGATAGGCTTTTGATACGGTTCTATATTGTCAGCCTTCTAGTCTATGCTTCTTTTCAGTTCTTCAGAAAGTTCAAAATCCTCAACATCCCCCTCTTCAGCTTGGTTGACGGGATTATCAAAATAATATTGGATAGTAGCAGTACCATCATCGGTGGTATTGGGTATGGATCTACACCTTTATCATGTTTTGGTGCAGTTTTTAGTACGTGAATTTGGAAAATGCATATGCGAGAAAATATTTCCATTTGAAATATATAGGATAAATGCAAGAAGAAAAACAAGGATCTTAATTGAGTACAAAACACACTTTTATCATTCATAAATATTGTTCGATACATGCGGGGACCCTTACAAACAACCCCTATGCCTCGGGCTTGGTATAGGTTCTTTCAAAAACAAATAAAATTACTCTGGAAAGAAAATTTCAGGAA
This sequence comes from Vicia faba, assembly GCA_948472305.1. Classification (NCBI taxonomy): domain Eukaryota; kingdom Viridiplantae; phylum Streptophyta; class Magnoliopsida; order Fabales; family Fabaceae; genus Vicia; species Vicia faba. The sequence continues at coordinate 510,129,355 of OX451738.1, read as the reverse complement.
TCTCCACAACGGTCCAGTTCTTAAACTCTTCGTCTGGGGCGCATTCACGGATGAAATCTGTCATTCTTTTGATGGTATTTTTGTGGGACACCATTGCCACTTGTTCACCATGTTCTACCCCTTTACTGATGAAGGTCTCCTAGATGGGTGGAAATCGTGCTTTCCCTTTTAGAGTAGCCTTTGATGATTCATAACCCAAGCCAAAACGGTTCTTCTTCTCATATATTTCAGGGAGCCTTCCCCAGCCTTTTGGGTCACCATTACCCACTGATATTTGTAAGTCTCTCCATGAAGTCATATTGGGCTTTTTGATTTTTCTACGGGTAAGGTTATTGTTGAGGCAACCTCCAGTACTTGAAATGGTGTAGCTATGCAATCTTCGCCGGCGCTGATATACCTGTAGGACTCAATGTGACTTACGAAGATGTCTTCTTCTCCACCAATTATGACCAATCTCCCTTCGATAAAGAATTTCAACTTCTGATGTAAAGTCGACGTGACTGCCCCTGCCGCATGAATCCAAGGTCGCCCGAGTAAACATGTATATGCCGGTTCTATATCCATGACTTGGAAGGTGATATAGAACATGTGTGGACCGATCTTGACGGGAAGGTCTACTTCTCCGAATACTGTACTCTGAGAACCATCAAAAGCTTTGACTATCGTGGAACTTGGTCTTATCACGACACCATCTAGCGTTAACTTCATCAGGCTAGATTTAGGTAACACATTAAGGGCAGAACCAGTATCGGTAAGTACTCTGGATAAACTCGTAGTACCTATCTGTATTGAAATGTGTAGTGCTTGATTGTGAGCTCGGCCTTGCGGAGGTAACTCACGGTTGTTGAAACCCAAATAGGACCTCGACGTCAGATTTGCTACCACATTATCAAATTGATTCATAGTGATTTCTTCCGCAACATGAGCCGAACTTAAGACTTTCATCAAAGAATCCCGATGCGCTTCTGAATTAATGAGCAACGAGAGTATGGAAATCTTGGATGGAGTTTGATGAAGTTGGTTCACCACCCTATAATCACTCCTTTTAATCATCTTTAAGAATTCGTTGGCCTCTTGGTCGGTGAAACTTTTGTTTACGGGCTCTTGATTCACCTCTTCTACTACTTTTCCTTTTTCTTCTGTCACCAGGTCACTTTTGTTTTTCGGAACATTCGTATTCTTCTCCAATGGTTTATTTCCGAACACCCGGCCACTACGGGTTATGCCCCCTGTCCCTGCTATATTTAAAATTGCAGGTTCTTGGCTTGATGATGGCTCACATACTTGTTTCGAGCCATTGACATACACGATCGAGTCATAACTCCATGGTACATCCTTGTCGCTTTTGTAAGGGATAGGAGATGGCCCTTTGATTACCATGGTAGCCTTCTGCGCTACTGGTATTTTCAAAGTTTGCTTTACAGTTTTTTCTGTCGAATCTCTCCATGGAATCACGAGAGTTTTTTGTCACGATAAGGAATCACCAATGGTTTCTTTGTACTTCCTTCAATTGCTGCTATATATTTAGCCTCAGGGTATGGTCCGAATTGGACTATCCCTTGATCCACCAATTGTTGTAAGGTCTTTTCAAAAGCTTCGTTGTGTTCCAACAGGAAACCACATTCTAACAAGTATTCTTTCAACAGTCTTATTGGAGACTTTGCTTGTCTGCCAGCCCCAAAGTCGGTGACTACTTCAATTTCATTTATTATCAGACCACCGTGCGGAGGCATAGGATTTGACTTGACGTTCGTCTTTTCAAAGGTAATATCTTGAGCCTCTAATAGGTCTTGCACCTTATGCTTAAAGGCCCAACATTTCTCTAGGGTATGGCCCGGAGAATTTGCATGATATTCACACCTAGCATTGGCGTCGTATCTTGGTGGGAGTGCCCCGGGTGGTGTAGCTAAAGGTTTGAGTTCTACCAAAGACGCTTTGATCAAATGCTGTAATAACTGGCTAGGTGGCATAGGGAGGGGGTCAAACCTATTTTGTTGTTGCTGCTCTCGCGGAATCATCAGTGGTTGTTGTACTCTTGGTTGTGAGGCCACGACATTAACTTCACCCTCTTTCCTCTTTGTAAAATTAGGAACCGGCATTTTTATATTGAAAGGAGCATTTGATGACCCCCCTTGAATCTTTCCATTTTGTATCCCTATCTCAATTCTCTCTCCAATGGTCACTAAGTCGGAAAAGCCTGAAGAAATGCTTCCTACCATCTTTTCATAGTATACCCATTGTAGGGTCGCTATGAACATGTCGACTAATTCTTTTTCCAGAAGTGGTGGTTGTACTCGAGACGCCATCTCCCTCCATCTTTGAGCATACTCTTTGAAGGACTCTTCCTTCTTCTGGGATAGGTTCTGGAGTTGTGTGCGGGTAGGTGCCATATTCAGGTTATATTTGTACTGCTTCAAGAATGCATTGGCAAGATCTGCCCACGTCTTTATATGCATCCTTTCCAATTGCATATACCAATCCAGTGATGCCCCACTTAAACTGTCCTGAAAGTAATGAATCATTAGCTTCTGGTTCTGAGTGTATGCATGCATTTTCCTACAGTACATGCGTAAGTGGTTTCTCAGACAAGTGAGCCCTTTATATCTTCCAAAGTCCGGTACTTTGAACTTTGGTGGGATTATTATATCCGAGACGAGACCCATTTCAAGGGTGTCGACATCAAAAGCATCATATCCTTCCACAACTTTCAACCTTTCTTCTAGAGCCTTGTATTGACCTAGTGCCAATGGGTTTTCAACAGCAGGGGTGTTGATCACTTTCTGTGGTGCCTGATTAACATCCTTCAGATCGTTAACTCCGTATTGTAAATCCAAGTAATCGTCAACATGATTAACTGGGATTTGCAGGGTGGGAGATGCCCCCGCCTTTGGTGGAGGTGGGATAAATCCATCAGATTCTTGTCTTGTCTCATGTTGAGCCATGACAGATTTATGTGGCCCTGTTTCCAGTCCTTTTCTCAGTTGGTGACCGCCTGATGCACCAATGGCTTGGGTTATTTCTTCGAAAGCTACCCTAGGAATCTGTTCTTGTCTATCAATGATGTTCTTCAAAGCTAGAAGAACCTGACTCATGTCTCCCCTCATTGAGTCGATGTCGCTTTTAACTTGTTCCAAATCCAACTTAAAAGCTGCTTGATTCCCTTCTATTTGTTCCATGGCTCTTAAGTGGTGAGCTGTTATTTGATACGGAGGCCAAGGAGGTGGTGGTTTCCTTCTACCAATGGTTCAACTGGTGAACATTTTTTGAAAAACGATGAGTTTCTGAATGGAAAATACATGGGATGTAATGTTTTCTGAATGCATGATTATGTATGTGTGATGCTTAAGTTTTAAGTCGTGCGTGTCTTATTCACCTGGGTATACATATATATAGGCTTTTGCTTTTTTTTTCATTTATTTAGTAAGTATCTGAAAAATGAATACACAAACAAGATAGGAAACACAAAGCTTTTATTGAAACATCAATTGTCTTTAACGGATAATACATCTCAGATACTGAAAAATATTACAATTCTAAACAGTAAATTTGCTGGAAGGAAAATACACCAAAGGAAAACAATATTCTAAGCCCGTTTGCGAATATCTTCTCTAAAATGATCAACCATTGTCCTACACAACTTGAGAAAGTTGTCAACATCCTCTGGGAGAGGGGCCATTACACTTTCTGCGTCATTTAAGCTTCTGGGAATGTCTTCGATAAGGTTGTTGGCCAAGAACGCGAGCTTCTCGTGCTTATCTTTGTAGTATTGGTATTCTTGGTAGAGGTGGGTAATTATCTTGTGGTTATCCCTTCCTGCTTGGGCAATTTTCATATATTGTTTTTCCCAATACATCTTTTCAGCTCTCAGCTCGGTGTAGAATCTTTGTTGTATCAGGAAGTTCTCCCGGAGCCCCTCCAGTTCAAGGCATACTTGCTCATACTCATCAGTCTTCTGGGTCAGATGTCTCTCTACCCTCATTTTCATCAGGCGCTCTTTTAGTTCTGACTCTTGGCTATCCTGAAGTCTAGTAGTGAGGTACTTCAACTGTTCTTCTTGGTCTAAGGATATCTGGGCCAAGCTTTGGATCTGAGCCCTTAACTCTTCCTCTAGCACTTTTTTTCCTGCACAGCCTTTTCATACCATCTATTCAACCTTCCAATTTCATTGGAAGCATCTTCCAGCCTATGGTTATGGGAATCCATATTAAAGGTAGCACTTAAAATCCCTTCGGTTGACCGCTTCCTTTTCAAACTTTCCTTTTCAAATGCTTCACGCTCTTTTTGGATATGTTGATCTTTCGATTCGAGTATGCATTGCATTTGTCTTTTCTCCTTGGTCAAATTAAAGAGATTGAGCTCTAGTTCTTCCTTCTCTCTCTGAGCCTGTTTTAATGCCCTTTTTAGATCATCTACCTCTTCTAAAGACATAGGAGGAGTAATTGGGGCCTCTTGCTTAGATTCATGGTTTACATCAAAAGGAAGTTTGATAATCTGTAACCTGTTTAGAACCCAATGAGTGTAAGGTTCTTTTGCCACTGCATTCTTCTTCTCTGCTTTTCTTTTTTTAACCCTACTCCAAGCTCGGATGATTTTGTTGAGTAATTCTCTGTCATTTATGCCCATGTCGTGAATAATCAATTGCTGGAGTTGTTCATCCGAAGGTTTGTCTTCCAAAGGAAACCCTAGTTGTCGTAAGGCCAAGGTGGGATTGTAATTGATGCAGCCTTATGACCCGATTAGTGGGACATTAGGAAAATCCCCACAACCATAGATAATATCACTGATGTCTAACTTCCTGGAATACCATAATACAGAGCTAGCAGTAAGAGATCTTAACTTCTGAGGCCATTCATACCTTGTCAGACTTGGGATTAAGTAATCCTCCTTGTAAAGGTGAGTCATAAACCAGGAGTATAGTAATAGAATACAGCAATTCAAAGTACCTCTCTTCTTCTCATACCGTGTGTGAACGACGTAATAGATATCAGCAAGTAGAGCTGGAGTGGGGTCTGTATTAAAATTTTTTGCTCCCCAAAACACGCTGATGGCGGCAGGGTCGATATAATCTACAATGCGCGGAAATAAGACAACACCAAATATGAGCAACCCAAGACAGTCGACACAAGATTCCCATTCCTTGTTATTTGCCAAATTAAGAGCTTTTCTCTCCAAATAACACCTTTTAATCCCTCGCACTTCTCCTCCTTTCTTATAATTCAGAGCAAACTCAGGGTAAGGAATTCCCAGACCTTCGGCTAGTATCTTAATATCAATGGTTTTCCCAATACCTGTATAAGCCTTCTCTTTGGAGAAGTTCAGAATTCTATCCAGTTCCTCTAAGGTCGGGGCTAACTGGAAATATTGAAATGTGAAGCATCTCAGTGGAGGATCATAGAACTGTACTAGAGCATAAATGGCGTCCAACTGTACTTCAATTTTAATTAATTCCAAGATATCCCCATAATGACTAGTAAATGTTTTCATGGCCCTTTCAGACAATCTTTCTTTTACAGCTTTGATTCGAGTTACATCCGGCTTGGTAACATTGATACGAACGAGCTGTTTTCCTTTGGCATTCATTTTCAGATACTCACACAAAAACCTTTACTCTTTATACCTTGTGAATAAGACAAGCAACCAATGTATGATGAACATGCGAAATGTAGAGATGCACGAACATATGAATAAAGTGTTAAATGACGGGATTCAGCGAACAGTGACCCTTAGAAGGTAGGCTCTAGCTTGGTTTTATGGATATTCTACCCTCCCTATAAGGTGATTTCCTTAAGGGTATCATGAATAACACTAGAGGGAAAGGCGCAAGGGCCTCCCTTAAGTGAAGTCTCTTTGCAGACCGAAACTTTCGTCTCTAGGTCGTGAAAGGTCTCATCATGAGATTTTAGTTTAGGGTTATACAAAGAGTCATAGGCGTCATTCCAAAGTCCTACTTCCCAAGAGGATGTCTCTTGAGACGTATTTCTTTTGCGGAATTCCACCGACTCTAGGCGAAGTCGTCACATAAACTCATAGGGATGATGTATCCCATTGGCTAATAGACGAACCTTCTTTTAAGGTTTATAAAAAAATTTGCAAAATTTGAAAACCCGTCACTGACATATAAATGTAATGATTAATAAGAGAAAGCAATAAAATAAACAAATAAATAAATAAATAAACAATAATTAAACAAATGTAAAAAACCCAAAAAAAACCCTTAAAACCCTAAAATTAATGGACAAGACTCCTAAACCTAAGGTTGGTTCCCCAACAGAGTTGCCAGCTGTTGCAACTGGTTTTTAAATCAGAGTCGCCACCCTTAATTTTTATCCTAAAGGAAGGGAGTATAAAGGAATAACCCTAAAAGAAATTCAAAGATTCTAAGTTTGACTCGGTTCTAGACGAGGGGAAGGTGTTAGGCACCCCTTGTCTACCTTGTTCACAAGGATACTAGGTTTAGAAGCGCGATGTTTAGGAAATAGGTTTTTTTATTGTTTTATTACGGAAAAGAGTTTGAATTTTAGTTAGCGGGACTCACAACGATTTTTTTATCGTATGCCTACGTATTCTCCTAGGAGGAATCAGAGTCCCATTTTCGTAGTTCATCGTTGGTTTGTATTTTTTACAAATTACGTAGATATTTTAATTCTCCCCGCACTTAGTTCAAATGTGTAGATAGCGGAGATTTTGAACTAAGCGTGAAGTTAATTAAAAACTCTTTGTATTCCTTTTTTAAAATTGATTGTTTGATTTAATTTATTATAAAAATAGTTTTCCATATCTTTTAGACATATATAGTTGAAGAGTCTGATATAACCCTCTTATCACATGGCCAGATATTGGTCACGTGTCGCTTGCGGGTATTGAAGTTTAATGAAAATGCGGGTTCAAACATTTAGATATAAAACATTAACCTAAATCATATTACAAAAATTATTTTTAGGCGTGAGATTTTAATATAAATAAACAATATATTTACTAAGTGTAAAATAAATAATTAGTTAATTTAAATAAATAAATAATATATATGTAATTTAAAGTAATAAAGTATGAATACATAAATGCAGAAATATAATTTAAATAAATAAGTATATAATCAAGTTTATAAAGTATAAAAAAAATTATTAGTGAGGGGGTGGAATTTATGTTATAGTAGTAAATTTAGGAGGTGTTGTTGTTGGAAAGGGGCCTGAATTCAGATTTTGAATTCAGGCCCAAAAAGGCCAGGGGGTGCGCTGGTTTAGGAACATAGAACATGGGGGGTTTGAGTGGTAATTTGGGTTCTGAGGCTCTAAATCCCAGTATGTTTGTAATAAAAAAATGCAAAAATAAAAAAAAAAGAACCAAAAGTGGGTCGGGTTTAGGGCTGATGGACTTGGTTGTACAAAGACCATTTTTGTTCCTTCACGCTTTGTCCTTCCTCACCCTTCTCTCTCTCTCTCACTTCAAACACCTCAACCTAAAAAATAGAGAAAACCCAACCCTAGAGTTTCAACCGGCGGCGCCAGTCTTGAACAACCACCACGAATCAATAATCAACCCTTATTCCCCTACCGAAACACAATAACCCCGATCCAACAATAAACTAAAGCGGTAACTTTTACCTCGCGAATTGTATCGAGTGTCCTTCTTCTCCCTCAGTTTGTAGGTTGCGGCAGAGATGAATCGGTCATGGGTTCGCGGTGAAGGGTGAGCTTCGTGAAATTGGACAGCGGGGGAGGCGAGCGGCAGAAGGTTGAGTCAGAGGTATCGATGATGTGACGGTGTTTTCTTTTTTACTGTTGATTCCCTTTTTCTCCTCCCCTCTCTACTCCGACTATCCTCCTCTTTTTATAATGTTCTTGGGTTTTACAGAATAAGAAATAAACTTATTGTTTTTATTACAATTTGATTTTGGAAACAAATTTGATTCGATTTGTAATTGCTCTTAAATTTGTTTCTGTTTTTGAGTTGATTTTGTCTGTGTTTTAATTTGTGCAAGTTATTGTTGAATTTGTTTATGAATTGATATAAAATTCCGATTTATGGCATGCAGTAATTTTGTTTCCCACTTGATTATGTATTATGGATTTAATGCCAAGATACTTTGATTCGATTATATTTTTCTGTTTTGGAAAGAAACATGGATGCAGTATTTGGAAAGTTAATGTACAACAACATTTTTGCCTTCTGATTTGCACAGTACCTATTTGCATTGCTTTTTCTCATTGAACGCTTTATGGACGTTTTGAGTCCTTTGTCTGATTCGTACTGGGCTTTATTGGAATTGTACTTCCATTTTTATAAGAAATGTTTTTTTTTCTAATCAGCAAACAAAATAGAATTTTATAATGTGACATCAGTATAACTAAAAATAATAGTGATTTATAAAAATAATATGTTATAATTTTAATAATGGTAAAAATTAAAAATGATGTTGATTTTAATAATAATGTTTATAATTTAAAAACGAAAACAAACATTGTTTTTTTTTTAAAAACATAAATTGAATCGGCCGTAACACTTCTCTTTTAAGACATAAATCAATTTTAGTAATGTCTTAATTAAAAACAAATATTAGTATAATTATTATTAATTATTATAAAGAAATAATAATAATAGTAGTAATAATAATAATGTTATAACAAAAATATTTTTTCAAGCAAACTCAAAAAACTGAAATGGGCCACTGTTTCTTAAATATTGGGCTTAAAACAAAATAAAATATTTTATACACCAATTAATCTAAATGGGCCTTATGAAATAAATACACTTCCCTCAATTTGAAATAAATACACTTCCCTCAATTTGGAATGTACTTTTATTAGAGCTTAATGGACCATCAGATATTGATGGTCCATTTTAGATTGTTACACCCTTCTCTGATTAAAACAATACACCTCTCTTTTAAACTTGAAACAAATTTTAAGACTTAATGGACCATCAGATATTGATGGTCTATTTTACATCAACACAACCCTTTGACTTTAAATACCCCTATAAAAGTGAAAACTAAATAATAAAATTTATTTGAAGAAAAACCCTAGATTAGGGTAGAGCAAATTTGGGATATGACACAATCTTCTCGGATTCTCATCACAACTTCAACAGAAGTTGCTGCTCAGGATTCCAAAAGTTGTTAGAGTGGATAGTGGTCATTGTATCTCAATGTATCTTTTCCATTATATATTACCATTTTCTGAACTTTGTAATTATCCATGGAGTCTCGACATTCGCAGAATACCATTCTATTAATGAAATTTGAGCTTTTATCCAATTCTTTGTATTTCTTATTTTATTTAACTTGCAAAGACTCCATTTATTATTGATAATAACTTTCAAATCAAAAAGATTAAATAACAAAATCGATTTTTCAAAAAGAATTTACAATTTGCTTTTACTTTAGAATTTGTGATGCGAAAAAAAATAACAACAACAAAATGGTGATCCCAGGAATAGACAAACTACAGTTTTTTTAAGAAGTTTTTATTCCCCTCGGGAAGGTTTACTCAGGATGATTCGCCGTATTGGGTTCGTGACTCCGGTATCCTCGGTCAAGTTTGGATTCATTTCTCCTCTTTTCTGAGTTTTCTTGATGTGAAGTCTCAATCCGAGATTTCTCCAGTGAAGTTTTCATTCGGTTTAATGGAAGTTCTTTTTCCCGAGAAGTTGGTACCATAATCACTCTTGAAGAGCGCAGGTCCATGGTTTCTCTAGTGAATAACGTATTGTGGTTTTCCCTTTGAGGATGTGGTGTTAACCTCCCCAATAAAGTAGGCCTGAATTCCCCAGTGAATGTTTTGATGATTAGGTGTCCATCTGCTTTACTTGAGACTGGTTTTGGAATCCCCAACAGAAATGTTACTTTTGAAAACATTTGTTTCCCTAGTGAAGCCTGAAGAAGGATGTTCTATCCATGTATATGTACTATTATGTCACTTTGTTTTGTTTACTTTTGGATTATGTTTCTCCCCAGTAAAGCTAAAGCAGGCAGTAGGTTTTATTTCCTTAGTTGGAATTTACTTTTTTTTGGAATGATCATCCTGGATGTGGTTTAGCCGAGTATTGTTCGTGCCCGAGTTAGTTTTTCCTGGTTACTCCCAGTGTTGTATATCTGTTTTGTCAGTATATGCACGACAACACTCATACATTCATACATACCTCATGCATAGCTAAAATTGGCAAATCATTGTTCATTGAAATTTTTTAATATTTTTGTTGACATATCACCCTGTTTTGCAGAGTTACGTTGTCCTCTCTTTAACAGAGTGTTAGCCTTAAGCAGAAAGCGTATATTCTTTCAATGTCCCCACGGAGTTGTCCCTCGTGGAAGATTTTTGCTTTATCCTTCCTGTACAGCTCCTTGTTTGGATGGATTTGGTTTTCCCTCTTGAGTTTATTTCTCAAAGGATGTATTTTGGTTGACTGTTTCATCCCAGTTTATTTCTGGTTTGAATTTGTGGTTCCATAGCAATGTTATTTACTTTAGATTTATGAAAGCTTTGAGTTTTGGTTTGTGCATTTATTTTGCACGAGAAGACTTTATCTCCTCAGCAGGAATATCATGGCATTTCCCCAGGAAGTCATATTTCTTTCCCCAGGAAGTCATATTTCTTTCCCCAGGAAGCCATATTCCTATCCCCATAAAGTCATTTCTTTTTACAATCCTCCATGACAACAAGTAGCAGGTCCCTTTATTTGAGAAACTTGTGCTTCCCCGTAAAAGTCGACGTAACTTTTTTTTGCTATCTCCTCTATGAGTGGATACTTTGCAGTCTGTCGGCAGTTTATGCCAATGGATGGCAAGACTTTCAAATTCGCAGAAACAGCTCGCTATGAAATCTTCGCAAGTGGAAGTCTCTTTATTTGAGACGGCTTACATATTACCCATTCCAGGCAAAGTGCCGCGGTTAAAGAAGAAGTTGAGACCCTCTCTAGGAGAAATGCCCGAATTTTAGGGAAACTTGTTACCTTTTTGTTACCCTCAGTGAACGTTGGTAGTTCATCGTCAGTGAACGGCGGTGCTATGATATATTCTCTTTCTACCATCAGTGAAAGTTGGTAGATCACCATCAGTGAAAGTTGGTGTTTGTTATCTTTTTGCTACCCTTAGTGAACGTTGGTAGTTCATCGTCAGTGAACGGCGGTGCTATGATATATTCTCTTTCTACCTTCAATGAAAGTTGGTAGGTCATTGGCAGTGAACATCGATGATTGTTATCTTTTTTCTACCCTCAGTGAATGTTGGTAGTTCATCATCAGTGAACGGCGGTGCTATGATATATTCTCTTTCTACCTTTAGTGAAAGTTGGTAGATCACCATCAGTGAAAGTTGGTGTTTGTTATCTTTTTGCTACCCTCAGTGAATGTTGGTAGTTCATAGTCAGTGAACGGTGGTGCTATAATATATTCTCTTTCTACCTTCAGTGAAAGTTTGTAGATCACCATCAGTGAAAGTTGGTAGATCACCATCAGTGAAAGTTGGTGTTTGTTATCTTTTTCTACCTTCAGTGAACGTTGGTAGCTCATCGTCAGTGAACGTCGGTGTTGTTATTTCTTTCCTCTTTCTACCTTCAGTGAACGTTGGTAGCTTTACCTCTAGTAGGAGTTGGTGTATCCTTTGACCATTTTACCATCCTCTATGGGTCGGGTCGCTCCCTTGTTTCTTTATCATTGTTACACCCCCAATGGTGTTTTGTGTCTCTTTGGTTTTGTTCATACGCATTCATGATCATAAACATTTGCATGGCATCTTAGGGCCAAAATAGGGTTTGTTTTATATTTAAGTATCTTCGATCGCGTCGACACGAATATTTTTAACCTTCGTATCTCCGGATAGAAAAAACTTAAATAAGGGCAGTTGTTGTACCCCAATTTTTGCCCCTAAGATCCCTTCATCATACCATTTTGATTCAATCAAAACAAGATCACATTAGAATTCTTGGTTCCCCTCCCTATACTTAGCTTTTCTCTTTGAGGAATCACCAAGCACCTTGACTTGTGTTCTTTTGTGATCATGAACATTTTTGTTTTGATTTCATCTTTTAATTAATGAAACGCAATGTTGGATTGTCTTGCCTGTTACTCATGTAGGTAAAGGCAATAAGATTCAGCAAGTTGCTTCATGGGTTCATGAGTTTATTTCCATGACCTAGTCAATGAAGCTTGAGAAGTTCAAACCTCACCATTGAAGTTGTTTTGGAAGGGATGGAATGGCAAGGTTATTTTGGTTCACTACATTTCCATGTTATCAAGATTTGATCCAAAAAGTACAAGGGGTTGATTGAAAAATAGTCATGGTTGGACAAAGTCTTGTTCCCATTGGTCACAAGTGCATATTTATCTCAATCATCAAGATATGGAAGTGTTTATGGTTTCTATGAGTTCATATTGTCATCCTCAACAACTTATATTTACAAAGCATTTGTTTTGGTACAAGAAGTTTGTTCAAAATTGTCAAAGTTCCTCAAGGCATGTTTCTTAATCTAGGAGCTAGAGTTTTGAACTTCAAAGGAGTATATCTTGCCCATCTTTTGGTATTTTTGAGTGATTCCAAATACATACTTCTCTTCAAAGGGATATCAACAAATCACTTCAAAAGTTCTAAGGAGTTTTCATGTGGAATAAACTTGATGATGAAGAAAGATTACAAGTCCTCCAGATGAACCCCCAATTTCTTAAGTTTGACTTCAAATGATCATAACTTGGTCAATTTTTATTACCTTGAGTCCATTCCGTTTCCATAATGATCTTGAAGATGTGGACATTATGCCTTCTTTTATGTGCAAAGTGAGAAAATGGATGGAAGTTGCCTTAAGGATACTAAAGATTATAGATCATTTTATGAAATTTTGCCAACTTCAACAAGTCATAACTTTCTCAATTTGTGGATATTGTGAATGGTTAAAGTTTCAAAATGTCATTCAAGAGATCTACTACATTCCATCTTTTTTGGTCAAGAGCAAATTCCAAGTGGAAGGCTATGTTTGGATGCAAGACATTATAGGTCACTTTTGAATAAAAATTTGAAATATTTCTAAGTATGGAAAGTCAACCATTTTTCCTCAACTTTGACTCAACATAACTTTCAGCTCAAGCATCCATTTGATTCCATTATTTTTCCATTGCAAAGCTTGAAACCTCACCTTTCTAAAGCATCAAGAATCATTCCCTAAGACCCCTTGAATTGAAAATTCCATTGGTCAGAAGTTGGCACTTTGAAACTGAATTTCTCACCAAGTCAGAATTTTGAAATCCATAATGTGGCCTCTAATCACAAGTTTTCCACGCGTTTTTGCCTCTAAAGATGTTTAGTGAAGTTCCAGATTTGTTTAGCACCTCAAAATGCAAGGATTGGATGAATTTTGGTGAAAATTAGATCACACTTCACTCTTCCTTTTAATCCCATTTGCTTATCCTATAAATACATGAACTATCCCATTCGTTTTCTCAAGCTTGGATAGCCAGAATCACCTTGTCAAACTTGTTCCCTAACTCAGAATTCAGCAACTTCGAAATCCATTCTCAAACCTTTTTCAATCCAATTTTTTCATCAATTCACCTTTCTTGATCTTCCCTGAAGCTAACCATATAATTACATTCAAGAATTGTGCCCTATATTGCTCCATAGAAATCCATTTTCAGAGCTCTGCAACTCAACTTCAATAGGTAGATTCCTTCATCAATTCTTTAAAACTTTGATATCATTGTGATGCTCTCATTGCCCTGGTTCTAGTCGCAACACTTACTTCTTACTGGAAACACGTTTTGACCATGAAATTTCAAATCCCTTTTTAAAACTTTCTTTCCAAATTGCTTGAGCTACAGTTTATATAAATTTGGCGCGAGGGTGTGGTTGTCTTCGTCTTGAAGAGACGAAGCGAATAACATAGGCCTGAGCTTCTGATTTTACAGTTTGAGAGACCTGCAATTCACGTTGGCTGAAGGTTGAAGATGGCCAACGTGTCATCTTCTAACCAATAATGACAAGCCACTTGTTATTTTTGAATTCTGATTTTATTTCTGATTCAGTGTTTTATTCACTAATGACCATGATATGCACAGCGCGCCAGATCCCTTGGATTTGATTACTAACGCGTTTTGACTCTCATCCAATGGTCCACATATTTTTTACTTTTATTTTCTTTTCTGATTTTTTATATTTAATTGTTTTAAACTTCAAAAAATCATAGAAAATTCATTTTTAGTCCAAAAATTTTGAAAAAACTATGAAAAATATTTTTGATTATTCTCTTTCTGATTTTTATTTTTCACAATTTAATTTTGTGTTTTGGTATTTTTTATAAATTTACACTTTATTGGAATTGTTTTAAATGTTTAAAAATACATTTATGCATTTTTAAATTCTGAAAAAAAATTATGGAATGATCCAATGATATTGTGACAAATATTGGTGACCATATTTTATTTTTGTTTCTGACTTTGCTATTTTTTTTATCATTTTTGGTTTATTTCACCCATTTCTTTAAATTTTAAAATAGTTTCTGACTTTAAAAAATTACCAAAAAATTTATAAAATTATTTTAGTTCATTTCTGATTTTTCTATGGTCTTACTTTTTATTTCTTGATTAATTTGAACATAGTTGACATTTTTTCTCTTTTATTTCTATTTTTAAACATTATTTTTAAACCTTTTTGTATATATTAAAATGTAATATTATTTTGTGATTATTTTCTGGCTGATCTTGGGTTAAATTTTTTATCATGAACTTTATTAACATCATCAGATCCATGATATTGAGTCTAACTCCGCAAAAATGGATGAATGATTTTAATAATAGTTTGATTAAATTTAATCCAAAAGTGATTTGTATATTCTCTCCCACCCCTCTTCATCTCATCCTCTTCTAATTGCACTAAATGTTGTTGGAGCATGATCTCTATATCATGTCTCAAAACAAATGGTGCATAGATTGCTATTGACCGGCCTCAAAATAGGTGCGACTTCTATATAAGTCCATTTACGATTGCTTAACATAGCGCTAAATTTTATCCCGATTCAAATAAATGATCATTCGTGGCCCAAACTGGTGTTTGCAAGCCCAAGTATGTTAATTTGATCTCTTTGATCCAATAACCTTGAGATTCATTGTGTGGAGGCTTTGGTTCTACCAATCCTCTAATGAATCTACAACACCTTTGGTCAACACGGATCACTTAAACATCGTTGATCATTAAACGATACTCATAAGGATTCCAAATGGATGATATACTTGACAAAAAGCAAATGCAACTTGTTGTGTGGAGGCTTTGGTTCTACAAATCCTCTAATGAGTTCTAAATGCAAGTTTCAAGATGATCATCCAACTAACCACTAATCACTAATAATTGATTTTATTTTTTATTTTTATTTTATGCTCTTTACTTTATGCACCATTTACTTTTAGCATTTACATTTCATGCTATTTTTCATCTTTGCTCACTTGAGCCCCTTTATATTCTTGTTATTTTTTTATTTTTGCTCACTTGAGCTTTTCTTTTCTTTTGAAGACACCTAATAATCAACATAAACCCTAAAAATATTTAATGATACTTGGACTATTTGGTTACTACCCTTGGCATTATGGAGCATTGGACTTTTTGGACTTAGGATTAGAAACCTTGGCCTATGATTGGAGACCTTGTGATCTTATATGATTATTTTGTCTGGAGCTCTTGAGGTTTACCTCAAGACATTGGGTTGTTTGTTTATTTTGTGTGCAGGTTATTGCGATTACACCCTTTGTTTGTAATCTGGAATTCACCTGTATACAGCCGTTACTCTGTCCAATTATTGTGAAGACTTAATACACTTGAAGTTTGGTTCTCTCAAGAGGTCTAGTATTTTGCTTGTTTGGTTTCAATCCAAAGAATGGGAATTCTATCTTGGCTCATAATGTCAAGTATTGGCTTCTTGTTCGTTAGATGGTTCTTATCCCTGGCTTTTACCTTATGCTTTAGGATAGCCTCTTCTTATCCTCTTATCTTCTTTAATTTCAAAAATATTCTCCCTCCGTTTGAAAACCCTTCTTGTTTTAAACTTGAACCACTTTCATAATAAACTTGGACTTAGGTCCATGCATTTTCAAATATTTTCATAAATAAACTGCAATAAACTTAATAATACTTTGACATCCTTTTTGTGAGAAGACTAAAAGTCAATCGATCTCATTTCAAACTATTTTGCCACTTTGGCTTTTATCTTTAAACTTTTCTCAAAAAAAGATTGAACTCTTGTCAGTCCTTGTAGTGATGCAAACAACTATACTTCTACAATATATAGTGAAGAGAGATATTTTCCACTTGGGTGTTGAGTGAGGCGTTGTTGATTTTAAAATCCAAGCCATATCCTCCACTTTGAGATGATGCAAATCCTCCTTTCTCATGATTGTGGATAGTAGGTATGTTATCCACACGGACAATGACGATGATGTTTTATCTTATAAAATTAACCAACACATTTGTTTTTTTTTGTTTTTTAAAAAGAGGAACTACGTGTACCTTGATCCCCTATTACACGAAAAGGTGGTACATAGGCACTAAAGGTTCGCAACCGCGGCGGGTGCAAAAATAATAAATATATTTCTTTTCTCACCTCCATCATCTATTTTATACAACATTTTTCATAGCCAAAATATACAGATATTACAAAGAGGTTCCTGCGGAGTACCATAGATGTTTAGGGTGCTAATACCTTCCCTTTGCATAACCAACCCCCTTACCTTGAATCTTTCCCCCTCTTTTTGGGTTATTCGCTCTTTTTCCATTCCTTTGGAAACAATAAAGCACGGTGGCGATTTTTATTTTGATTTGTAAAAGTCCAGTCAATCCAATGGCTTAGTCTTAAACATTTCTACCGTTACAAGGTGTTATTTATAGCTTTAAACATTTTTTATTTGACAAAAGACTCCTGCACAGCTCTGATAGTGTCTATTTTCACCACTTCCCACGCAGCCTTGAAAAATTTGGATCAATATCCATCAATACCAAGGGAAGTATTACCATTTATGCTATCCAGAGCAGATTTTATCTCTTTTCCTGTCACAAGGCTAATCAACATTTTCCCTTGCTTATTAGAAATATGTTTTCCATCTCTCATATTAATGAGGTTAATGCCTTGCCTTCTACTAGTATTAGAACCAACAAGGTTTCTATAAAATTGTAAAACCTCCTTCTCAATCCCATCCTGATTGTGTATCAGATTTCCATTCTCATTCACCAACTTGTGGATATTACACAGGTTCGATTTTCTCTTTAGAATGGCATAGAAGAACCTATTGTTTTCATCACCCACCCTATGCTAGTTCACCTTTTCTCTTTGCTTCAACAAACTTTCCTCAATGTAAATAAGCCTTAGAACCTCTTCAGCAATAAGCTTAGATTGTAAAATGATGTTCTCATTCATTCTGTCTGTTATCAACTCCTGCTGGATTTTGTTCAACTTACCTCTGCCTAAGTCCAGCTGAGCTTTAACACCCTTATAAGGGGCCCCAATTTGCTTAATAATACTTTTCAATTTGTGGAGTTTTCTTCATATAGAGTACATGGAATTTACCTCCATATCTTGATTCCATTCCTTCTCCACTGCTTCCATAAACCCATCTACATCAGTAATAATGTTCTGAAACTTAAAGTAGGCTCTATTGGGTTTAGGATGATTCTACTCACAAAGGGAAAGCAGGGCTTGGTCACTAGCACCAGGTTCCATAATTTTAAGAGTAGTCCTCATATTGTCAAGATGACACTCCTTATTACCAAGGACTCTATCAATGCCAGAGAAAATAGGGTCTTTCGCATGCTTATTAAACCAAGTATAATGGTCACCCACACTGTCTTTTTAAGCTAAATTCAACTTTTCCATCATATTGGAGAGGTCAATAAATTCAGCCTTTGTAACATTCTTTCCCCCAATCCTATCTTGATAGCTACAAACATTGTTAAAATTCCCCATAAGGAACCATGAGCCTTTCATATTCTTGTTGATCTTTTCAACGCCCCCCCAAAGATGTCTTCTCTTCTCAAGCTCATTCAGAGTATAGATAGTAGTGCATTCAATGTACTTGCCCTTAATGGTGCAGATACCATAGTGAACATACTTATCTGAGCAACTAAGAATTGAAGGTAGAGAAAACACAATAAATGGAGGTTTGAATTGGGTTTATATAAATCATTCCCCTTTAGAAAAATATTTGATTTAACTATGAAAGAATATAGAATACACTAAGTATAAAGAGACACATTTGGTTATCCAGGTTCACCAATAACTAGGCTACTCCTGTCCACCCTCCTCAGGTGATTTTGCCTTCAACACTGACTTAATCCACTATACAATTGCACGGGCAACCGTCGGTGACTAACAAATAATGACACGTTCAGTGATCTCTAAGGATATAACATTCATTGACCTAATAGAATATGATCACTTAAGATCTTCTATCAGGATTTTCCATAATGACCGTAATTATTGTCTTCTTGAGATCAGACCTTCACTCAGTCACTCAAGGCACCTTTCAATGATATGTTCAGTGATTTGATTTAACGAATATAACAACCATTGACCCAACAGAATCTGATCACTTAAGATCTACTATCAGGTTTTCCTATTATGACCACAACCATTATCTTCTTGAGACCATACCTTCACAAATTCACTCAAGGAACCTTTCAATGATTTGTTCAGTGATTTGATTTAACGGATATAACAACCATTTACCCAATAGAATCTGATCACTTAAGATCTCCTGTTAGGATTTCCCATAATGATTGCATCCATTATCTTCTTGAGATCATAACTTCACTTGTTCACTTAAGGAATCAACAATAGTTGATAAGGTTTTTGGGTTTACATGATTGCTTCTTCTAAGCAGAGTACAAAAGTGATTTAAGAACATATTGTTTAACACAATTTCGAGCAACAACTCTTGTGTTAAAACAATTTACATAAAGAGATCAGAACCAACATAATACGAGCAACAACTCTTGTGCACATTACAGTGTTCTATCAAGATGTATTTGATCAGAAGTTGAGTAACATCTTATAGTGTTCTTCTTCTTCATCTTCTTGTTGAGCGGGTTACGAACAACAACTCCTTGCTTATTCTGAGATCTACTAAGATGTATGTGATGATAGTTTTTATAGCATCTTGTAGTCTTCTTATTCTTCTTTCTTTCTTTATTTTCTCTCATTTCTATGTAGTGGTCTTCAGCATGTTCAGCATTGTAGCTTTGACAACTTCACCATCCACCGCTTTTCAGCTTGATGCCGAAGGCATTTTACTTCAAGTCTTTGATCTTCTTTTATAGCCTTGAGAGAGATACAGACATTTTGGGGATATATATATAAGTATTTACCTGCATCAACGGCTAGTTCTCAACGGATAAAATAAGGTATAAGACTTTAGATTGTATAAAATAATATGTTCCATAGCCTGTCCTTTTTCAATGCTAGTTTTCCACCTTTTCTCTAAATAATGTTTTTCTTAATAAGCTTGTAAATAGAGATCCGTTAGGGAAAGAAAGTAATTATAAATCCAACTGTTTATTCCCAACGGTTACAATGAGAGTGGTTGACAATACAGTACGAAAGGATTGTCCTTACGTCACCCTAGAGGGTAGAGGTCACAAAGCACTTTTTGTACCTTTTATACAACATCACACATTAACCATTTGGAACTTCTTCTTATCTTCATAGGCTTTAGATAGTTGAATGTTTGAAGATTATTGTATAATAATCACTCTTAAGTCTTAGAACCTAAGTCTTGGAGTCTTCAAAACTTGTCCTATCAGAACCTCGTCTTCAGAGTCTTCAGAACTTGGTTGTAAGAACTTGCTTTTCTTCAGATCATCAGAACTTGTTCAACAAAGCCTTGTCTTCATAATCTTCAAAACTTGTAACACACAGAATCAAAGCTTTAGAAGGCCTCCAAAGCTTAAACATAAAGTCACGATCAGAACCTCTTGTACTAACGTTCCTAAAACTCATTGCATAAGATGAATTCTAGAATCTTGACTTCAACTATAACACGTAACCACATGTTTTCATCCAGTAGTGTTTATGTTCAGAACCTCATGACGTCACATGCCTTGATACCAGATCTAGAACATTATAGTAGCAACTACACAATCTTCTGATGGAATACTTATGATGTTAAATAAAAGCATGTATTCCATGAAGTCTTCGAGTCTTTAGAATCTTGAATTTGTCTACAGAATAATGAGTAGCAACTCTTCTGATGAGCAAATCTTGACTTCTGATCTTGGAGTAGAATCTTTCTTCTCATATGTTCATAGTCGTGACTTTTTCTTTAGAAACCAAGTAGCAACACTTCTAATGACTAAATCTTGACTACAGATCTTCTGTGTTGTAATCTTGTTTCTTGTATACACTTTATTTTTGATCTTGTAGCAGCAGCTTATTAGAAACTCTTTCTTCTTGGTAACCCATTGAGATTCTTTTCTTGTCGAACATTTAGAACTCCATAAAACTAATGATATTTCATTTAGAAATAGAAATCTATGGTTCTTCTTCTGAGAGGTAATGTGATCCTGATGATATCATGATTAAGACTATCCAGAATTATGATCACGTAGTTGCACACTTGATGAAACCATTAGAACTAAAATTATTCTTCGTAAAACATATGCTTGTTATCATCAAAATTCGGAGATTTAAACATAAATCCAAATCTTGTTCTTACAAGAATATCCACCTTCAGCTTGTTATCATTCCATAGAATCCAAATGTCCCCATTATTGTGGTGACAATAATTATCTAACACCTTCCAATTTCCATTCCACTTATTCCTAATATTGTGAGCTTTTGTGGGTTTAATTCTAGTTTCAACTAAAATAATCAAATCAGGGTTAATGCTTTTGAGATGGGAGAAAATCTCTTTGCATTTACCCACCTTATTCACCCCCCTGACATTCCACCAGACTATCATTCCCCAAAGGGGTTTCTAGTGCTTGGTTCCTCCCATTCTTCCAGTGTTTCAAACCCATTGTGACAATTTATCTCAACTATAGCATCCAGCTTTTTGGGATCACAGATGTATTTTCCTTTGGTGCTTCTGCTGTGAGCTTATTTCCACATAGAGTTTGGTGAATTATGCTGATGTGCAAGAGTTTTCATATCCTCTTCTATTTGGGCAACTAGTTGTTTACTTTCCTCTGGTTTTGTGGTTTTTATCTGCCACTCTTTAAGATTATTCTTCTCAATTTTACACTGGTGTTCAGCTTTTTGACAGAAATCACAATATTTAGGTTTTCATTAAAATTCAATGGCTTGTTGAATCATTTCCCCTTTTCTATCTTGGATCAATATCTTCTCTTTTTACTTTTGGGTAATGTCCACCTCCACCAATATTCTCGCATATGATACCCAAAGTTTTCTAGTTGTGCATTCGTCAGTGACAATAGGTCTTCCGATTACACTTAATATTCCCAAGACTTTTTGTCCCCCATAGGTGCACGAGGAGGTTAGGAAGTTTAACCCATAGAGGCAAGGTTCGTAGACTATCATGTTTAAAGTTAAACTCAAGATATCATTCCTTTTAATATCATCGGGGCACTATGAATTGTGTAAGGCCCCTTCCTAAGCACCATGTCTCTGTCCAGAAAAGAATGGAATTTGAGTAAGAAATACCCGTCTTCGTGGTAGAACATGTTTGTGGCTTCATGAAATTCCACACTCTAGTCATATACTGCTTGACTGCGTTCATGTTGAGGTCCTTCCCAATCATATACATGATGAGCGTTGATTCCTAATAAGCCAATTCCGAAGCAACATCCTCCTCTTCAATTTCCACTATACACTCACCATCAATGAATTTGGGCGTTGTGTATTCAATCGGTAAACTGTTCTCTAGAATTCTATTTCCACTAAAATGTCGACCCAAAGTTTTGTACATGTGTCTCCTCTTAGTTCTTGCATCTCTTTTGGTGTCGTAGGGTTATCCTGTTTCTCCCCTAAGCTATCATTTCATTCCCATTCTCCTTGTTATTTCCTGAGTAACATTATTATTGTTCGTACTTCCTTCTGGTCCCTTAGGCATATTCGACGGGGAGGACGCCTTCTTCTTCGACGGCCTTCCTCTTCCCTTCGTCATCCTAAAAAAGTGAGACTCTGCTATAACCCTAACCTGAATCGGCCCCTAGCCCTAAAGCTAGGAGTTTAAACTGAATTTAGATTACAGCTAGCAGTGAAGTATAGTTTTTTGAGACCTGATTCGCACAACCGAGATCTTCTCCGCTGGATCGAAATACATGAATTTCTCCAAAAATTGCCAAAAGCCGCCGAAAATCGCCAGAGAAACCCTATTCTTATAAGTCTAACTTTTTTTTATTAAACAAGTCAAACTTAGTCAAACTTTATATCATATCATAAGCTTTTATAGCACAGTCTAACTTATATATAAGGTCAGGATCAAATGACACCAAAGTGTCAAACTTAATAACATGACACTTTCGATAACTCTTTATCACATATTCGTATAATAAAATTCACCATTAAATTGAAAGCTATTGTCATATAAATCATGTTTATAAAATTTAACATCAATTAAAAATCATTTGATATGTTAAAGAGAAGAATCAAAATTAACAATTTTGTTGAAGTTTTGTAAGACTTTAGTTTTTATGAATTTTGTTAATATTTCAAATAATTTTCAATTGATGTTTTAAATACGATCTATATGATAATAGCTTTTAATCAGGATCGGCCCAAATATTATAGTGGTCATGTTCACATTTTAAAATTAAGGCCTCAAATAAATAATAATTTAAAGACACTGTCCATAATAAAAAAAAGTTATATCGCAAATAATTTAACTTTTATAAAATAATTATTTTTTGGTGTAGTGTTTGAATTAATTTTTTTAATTTTTTTAAAAGTAATTGTTGTGCGTTAGAGACTCTGTAATAATATTTTGTGAAAAACAATTAAAATTATAAAATTTAGATTCAAAAGTTTCAACTGAGGTCCCTCACTTCTTTGTGTTGCAAAATGTGCTAGCGCAACAATTGAAAGAGGGTCGAGCGAAGAATATTTTTATTTTTAAGTTTTTTTTATTGAGCAACATATTTTTGTGGGAGACTCGCCACTTGTTCATCTAAAATCTTAAAGTAATAAATGAATGTATTCTCCCACTTGTAAATATTCAAGTCACCATATTTCTATCTAATATAAAATTATTTTTCACACTTGCTATATTCTCGACAAAATGGAAGGATGTTGGCTTCACTACTTGCTAAATCAATAAAACAATGTGAAAATTTGTATATAAGTTATGCTAATACACACCTATATAGGTGTATAACAACATACACTTTAGTATATGTTTAAGTGGACCCTATTAATTTATCTACTTTTTTATATTTTTTTTCAGATTTTTACAATTTAAGGGGCGTTAATTTACTGTAGCAAATTAATACAAAAGTGAAACGTGACATGAATAGTAATAACTTTTTCTTACACTAAGATAGCGGAGATTTTAAAATCCTTTAAATGAGAAAAATCTGAAAAATAAAATAAAAAAGTGTATAAATTGAAGGGGTCCACTTAAATATATATTAATACACAACTACATGGATGTGTATTAAGATAACCTCTATATATATATATATATATATATATATATATATATATATATATATATATATATATATATATATATATATATATATATATATATATATATATATATATATATATATATATATATATATATATATATATATATATATATATATATATATATATATATATATATATATATATATTAAAAAAAGACAGTTTAAGTGTATTTTGTTAATGTTTTTTGTTCTGCTCTTTTGAAATGTTTATTATAGTTTTCTCAAATTCATAACTGTAAGGTTTTTTTATAACAAATTTTAACCACGATAATTGTATTTTAAATTAACAAAATACACTTGAATTTGTATTTAAAATAAATTTAAAACTATTTACGGAAGTAGTAAAATCATGATAACGATCCTGTTGGTGTAAACATTAAATTCGTCATCCTCCATCCTCCAGTTTGTGTTTCTTCCCAAAGAAGGAAAAAAACGTGGAATCAATTATATGTTCCAAATATTAAAAGGAAAACATTTTTTTTAAAAAGTTAAATATACAAATCTCCTGTAATTTATAAGGTTTTTTTTTTAAAATTTCCCTCATTATTATTTGAAGTCGGATTCTATATTTTATTCAGTGTGGAATTTATTTTTATTTTTTAATTTTTTAAATCCATTTAAATTATTATAATTTTATTAATTTAATTTTTTATTAATTTTTTAATATTTTATTATATTAAATTATTTTGTTTTATTAGTATTTTTATGAAATTGTATTTATAAATAAATTATTAAAATATTAATGTTGGACTTAAAATCAAAGATATTTCTATAAGCTTACTATTTATTATTTTACTTAGTGTTGTATAAAATATACATATAAACTCTTAAATATTTTAAAACAATTTCGATGTAGGATTCAAATACTAACTTTCCAAAAAAAAATAGAACTTATTTCCACTTTCAATACAAACACCCTTATACAAAGAAACCAAAGTCATGATTTCAAAACTTCTTCTCCATGTTACTTTCATAAACTTGCATCGAACGGTACACCAGAAATCCAAGATTCGCCGGCTAAAAAATTACCAACAGAAAATTTAACTACTTCAGAAGGATTTGTAATAACATGAAAACCAGACCAATTCACTCTCCCATTTGTATTAGTACAATCACCAACATTCATATATTCACCATAATAAAGTGTGCTCAGAGCAAAACTACCACTCCATGGAGCCCAACCTCGTGAATTTATAACACCATCAATGTTATTTTTCATAACTACCGAATATTTCTGCCACGGTCTACCAAGATAACTAGTATTAGTCTTACATCGAAATTGCTTTAAAATATTTAAGAGTTTATATATATGTTTTATACAAATAAAATAATAAAAAATGGATCTATGAAAATATCTTTAATTTTAAGTTCAACATTAATATTTTAATAATTCATTTATAAATATAATTTCATAAAAAAATACTAATAAAACAAAACAATTTAATATAATAAAATATTAAAAAAATTAATAAAAAAAGTATAAATTAAAAAAATAATTAAATAAACAAAATTATAATAATTCAGGTAGATTTAAAAAATTAAAATAAATAAAAATAAATTTCACATATACTGCCACGCTATTAACCTTTTTTAAATTAAAACCGTGTCTTTTTTTTACCTTTAATAAAATATTAATTCTTCGTTACTCCAATTGAAAATTTCATTTCACCAACTTATTTGTTAAAATTTACATCAAGTATATTTTATAACTATATAGTCGTTCCCTAAAATAAACACTATATAGTCATTAAACATAACAGGTCAAGAATTAAAACCAACTAGACATGATACGTGAAGCCATGAACTTTTTCTTAAATGATTTTTTTTAGTTAAATAAAATGAAAATATAAATAGAGGAGCAAGAGCCTGAAATGAATCAAGTAAAGTGTAATTTATACGTGAAAGAGTTAAAGTTAATCTTTCATCTAAAGAATAGAGAGAAACACTTGAAAATTTTAGAAGGAATGACTTTTTAGTGGTGATAGATTGTATTTACCATATAAATCACTTTGTTAAAAATATATTATAAAGCTTTAAGTGATGAAAAAATTAAACATGAGATTATAAAAATTAAATAACAACTTTGTGGTAAAGTTAATAGTGGTGGCACGACAACAGTATCATAAGAAAACACATAATTCAAGTGTTTGTAATTGATTAAAGAAAAATTAAATAAGTTAAAAAAAAAGTGATTTCAGTGCTTGTGTAACTGGTTACTGCAAATATTATTGAGAGTGTTTTTAGACACTCAAATTTCAGTTTTCAAGTTATTTGATGTTATAAGTACGCAATCCAATTACAAATCTCTCTCTCTCTCTCTCTCTCTCTCTCTCTCTCTCTCTCTCTCTCTCTCTCTCTCTCTCTCTCTCTCTCTCTCTCTCTCTCTCTCTCTCTCTCTCTCTCTGTGTGTGTGTGTGTGTGTGTGTGTGTGTCTCACTCTCCATATTCAAACACTTCATTTTCACCGACTAAGTGTTTTCAAGTTCTAACATTCGGCATCAAGAATCTGCTTCAATTCCACCAAACATCTAGTGTGCAGCATGAATTCTGTCTCCAATGAAAGAATCCCTAAAAACCTACACATCCTTGATGTAAAGAATTGCGACAAATGGCGCAAGCAAATGAAAGTGTTGTTTGGCTACCAAGATGTTCAAGAAGAAACCTTAAGTGGACGAAGTCAAGGTTACAAGACAAGAGTCTGATGAAAAGAACACATTCTTGGTCATGATCACAAAAGGGGAATATAGCAACAAGATGTTGCGGGATAGTAGCATCAATAATTTCGGGAACACTGCAGAAACATGTTGTAACCAATTATGTAAAAGTGTAACCGGTTACAGGTAGAAGAAAACATAATGGTTACTGTGAGAGAAGCAGTTCAGTGCAGCGAGGAGTGGTATTTGGACTCCGTGTGTTCTACACATATGAAGGGGAGGAAGGATTGGTTTGTCAAAATCAACTGTACCACAAAGAACAAAGTGAAGTTAGCGGAAGACACCACTCTAGCAGCGGAAAGAGTCGATGATGTATCGATCGAGAGAAGGGATGGTAGACATTCTTTAGTAAAGGATGTGTTGTATATTCCCATAATCAAGTGTAGCCTTTTAATCATTGGCTAATTGCTTGAGAAGGATAACGAGATTTGTATGGAGAATAAGGCGCTACACGTTATGGATGCCAACAGGGTTTTGATCCTCAAAACTCTTATCGATGCCAATAGAACTTTCAAGGTTGACCTAAAGGTTATAGAGCATAGGTGTCTTGCTACATCTTCTAATCGAGAAGAATGGATATGACACTATCATCTTGGACATCTCAATTTTAGAGATCACAATGCATTGCAAAAAAATAAAATAGTAACAGTGTTATCATTGATCAACATACTGGCTGATATTTGTGAAGAGTGTGTACAAGTTAAGTAACACAAGGGTAAATTCAGCGAGGATGTAGGTTCTAGAATTAATCATCACCTTGAGGTGGTGTATTCTGATGTGTGTGGACCGATGGAAGTTGACTTGATTGGTGGCAATAGATATTTTATCACATTCATTGATGATTATAGTAGAAGACTATGGACGTATCTACTCAAGAGAAAATATGAAGTATCGAAGTGTTTAAGAAGTTCAAGTTCATGGTTGAGCGGCAAAGTGGTCACAAGTTCAAAGTTCTCAAAATGGATGGTGGAGGCGAATATTTCTCAAATGACTTTGGGAGTTTTTATGATCAAGAGGAGATAGTATGTGAGGCAGAACCACCTTATACACCGCAGGAAAATGATGTTACTGAAAGTTATAATCGATCAATTATGAATATGGTGAGAAGCATGTTGAAAGGGAAGAACTTTCCTAAAGAGTTAGAGGAGAAGCGGTATTCATAACTATATGTTTGTTGAATAGATGTCCAACAAAAAAGCTTGAGAAGATAACACCACAAGAGGAATGGTGTGAATTCAAACTGAATTTGAACCACTTGAGAGTTTTTTGTTCTGTAGAATATTGACATGTGTTGGGTATAACTCTACCTGGGATTACAAGTTGTATGGTGCAGCAAACAAGAGGCTTGTGATCAGCCTAGACGTCATTGTTGACGAAATCAAGGAGCTGCAGCAGCCTGTAATGGGTTGCGTAAAAGTTGTAACCGGTTACAACATTGGAAATTCAGATTTTGTAGAGTTTTAGAGTGAAAAACCAGCCCCTATTGAATCCTGAATTGAAAATAATGTAAGAAGATCAACAAGGAAAAGAGGTTTGCCTCCAAGACTCTAAAGATTGTGAGATGTTTCGAGACAACAAAGTCAATGATGATGATAATTTCGTTCATTTTGCATTTATGGCTAAATCTAAACACGTTAAGACTGAAGAGGCGTTGACTGGTCCAAAATGGATTTGTGCTATGAAAGAGGAACTGAAATCAATTGAGAAAAACAATACTTGGGAGTTAGTATATTTACCAGAAGGAAAGAAGATGATTTGTGTGATATGGATCTATAAGGTGGAGGCAAATTCTAAGGGTAAAATAATCAAGCATAAGGCTCGATTAGTTGTAAATTTATTTTTGCAAAAAGAATGCGTAAAGTTTGAAGAGGTATTTGCACGGGTTGCTAGAATTGAAACCATTAGGCTGGTTGTTGTTATTGCGAATAACAATAATTGGTACATCTATCAAATGGATATCAAATATGGGTTTTTGAACGGACCTTTTGAAAAGGAGGTTTATGTAGAGTGGCCCTTGGTTTTTTATGAAAAAACCAACGGTCAAAGCTCTACAAGTTGAAGAAAGAGTTGTACAGTTTGAAACAATCTCCAAGAGCTTGAAACAAGAGGATAAATAGTTTCTTAAAGGAGATTATAAGAAGTCTCTTACTTGTGTACTTGAGCGTTTAAAATATTTTACTTGTGTGCTTGAGCATTTGAAGTCTCTTACTTTTTCTCTTGAGAATTAAAAATATCTTACTTATGTGTTTGAGCATTGAAAGTATCCTTCTTGAGTACTTGAACAAATTGTAATCAATTGTGATTATAGTGAAATTCCTTGGAAGTACAAGGAGATTTGACTACTCTTGACTTGTAGGAGGAACCAGGATAACTGATTTTGTCTCTCTTTCTCTTACTCTCTAACTCTGATATTGCTTTTATCTGTTGCAAACAACTCACTCTGAATCAAATTATAGACTTTGTGTTCACAATCTAGTAAGAGAATTTGAAAAAGAAAGAAAAATCCAACACAATTCAATCCCCCTTCTTTTGTTTTTCTCACCTTGAAAGTATAAGTGTTTCTCAAACCATGAAAATGATGAACTTATTCCAAGGTTTGTTTTTTTAATTTATTGATTGTATATTGTTCATAATATTCAGGATTATATCATGTCTCAAAACTGAACTGGTTTCATATTTACTTTTGAATTAGGTACAAACTTAAAGTTCAAGTTGTTGATAGAAAATACAAGACATGGTTTGTCTTTTGAGATAGTAATTGTGTCAAATTGATTGGAAAAATTTTCCTTGAGCTCAAGATAGATTTGATTGAGGTACTTACTTATCTTTTTACTGAACGTGCTATTTATATCTGACATTGTAATAATCTTTTGTATCATTTTAGATTGGTGAAGATAATCTCATAGCATATCCATATCACTAGATGCAATGTTGAACAAAGAGTTGACAATTAGAGTTGTATTTCAACTAAAGTATGGTTGATTATCTGTCATTGAATTCAGAGATAATGAAGAGTCGCATAAAATTGTTCGTCTTCTTATTTTTTTTATACACTTATGCTTAGGTATTGTTTTTTTGTTATTTGTGTTTATTAGTCTACTGATGTATCTGTCTAAAATGTATATAGATATAATCTGTCTAAAATAAATTATACTTCATTTGTTTAATAACCCAACTTTATAATGATTTATAATGAACTTCCATATGTTCATTAATTGTTTACTTTTGAAATTGAGAAATACATAACATACATTTGCCATGTCTATCATACCTTTGAGTTTTATGTTACTTAATTATGTTTGTATGTCTTCTGATGTAAGCACTATAAATATGTAATGATTATTGAATGTTGTGTTTCTACATTTGCCTATACTTCATTTTTCCAACCTATTCAAATGCCATATAAACATATGTTGGTCTTCTTATGTATTTTTCCAAAACGCTTTCTATCTAATTTGTCCATACTGCATTATACTTCATTTATAAAATTCCTAACTTTAAAATGATTTATAATGAACATCCATATGTCCATTAAGTATTTACTTTTAAATTGAGAGATTTGTTCAACTTGCCATGTCTGTCATACCTTGAGCTTTGTGTTACTTTAATTAGATTAATGATCTTTTATGTAAGTTAATCTCTTTATAACATGAAAAGTTGTCTGTTAAAATTATGATATGATATATGGCAATTGCAAACAAATGGACATAGCCTTTTACTAAGTTTTATATGCATTTTTAAAAATACCAATTTATTGATTTCTGTTGATATCTACCACAAGCATTTGCAACACTGAGCTTGAAATTAACGTAACCAATAAGTTATTACAACTTAATCACCATTGTATTCTTACTGCTGCTATTATCTCTTGCAAGAAAATTTGGTTTGAATACAGTGTTACATAATTTTATTGAATTTTCTTTAGATATTAAAATTTCAAAAATAATCACTTAATTTTGAAACTATTTAAAATAATTTTTTGTAAAAAATATTTTAAAATGCAATTTTTTAATAATATTGGGATTTCGACTGAATTTTATTCATCAATAATATATATTTACGTTATAAGATATCAAAATTAATCTTTAACTTAAAAAAAAAAACGAACATAAAAAACTTATAATATTTTGAAAAACGGTTTTAAAAAAATTCATTTTTCAAAATACAAAGAAAACATATGTTTTTTATATCTAAAACAAATAAACCCTTAAATGTAAGAAAATAGATTTTTATTGTCATTTCACACTTAAATTTGACAACCTCCTCCCCCCAATTGTGATGTTTTTATCATAATACCTTTTGTGAATTTTTACGTTTTTTAATAATATTGTGTTTTTCAGATTTTTAAAAAATTTATAAGTTTTCATCGAATTTTGAAAGATTTATGGGTTTTTATCAGAATTTTGGAAAATCTCAAGAGTTTCAATCAGATTTTTCAAAAATTCATAAGTTTTTATCCGATTTTTAAAAAAATCAATATAAAAAAACTGAAAAATTACAAAAACATATTTGATTTATAAAAAATTATAGTGTTAACTTTGTTTTTTTATAAGTCTGCCTGTATAGACTATCAGATTTTTTAAAAAACGCACCATTTTTTTATAAAAACCAATAAAAATTAAAATAGTCTATAGGATTTTTCTATTCCTATCAAATTTTTCGAGCGATTTTTCTTATTAAATTTTAACAAGAGTATTTTGGATATTATGAAAAATAAGGGAGAGAAGTTTAAGTAAGGAGGTGGGGCTTAAAAATCATTTAAGTAAAACATACAAAGGATTTGCCCAAAATGTATTAAAAGGAAAATATTTTTAAAATGCACAAAATTATTATTGGGCCCACATATTCAATCAGTCCAATAATCCAAAATATCCATTAAAAAATTATTTGTAATTTGTTTGAATCTAACTCCTCAAAATTGTTCTTAAATTATGGGCTATTTTGTACACCTCGTGAGGTGCTAGTTCACCACTGCGAAAAATCACAAATATCCTTAGATTTCAGAGATACATCTTCTGGCACACCCATATTACACATGCTCAATGTTTTCATGACTGAGTCACCCTATTATGTCCAAAAATGTGTCTAGAGATGCATCTTTGTATCCATATTAGGATGTATATCCGGATTTTTCTTTCCTTTGTTTCTGAAACATTTTGATTTCGATATGATTTTCTAGTTTTATTATAGGTACAATGGTTGAAAACTCAGACACATTAAGGCATGGTTAAATGATCCAACATGCATTGGTTTGTAGGGAGAGGGAAAAACCATCGCGACCACCAGTTGGTGCAACTTCATTTGATCTAAAGCGTCAAATTCTAGAGCTCACATGTCTCTGACGTCGTCTTCCAGGATATGTGTTTCCCATGCTTCCCCTGAAGCCCCTGAGGCCCGACAAGAGGAACCTACTACTGCTAGTTTTCTATGAGGCCCCATATGTCGCCTCCCTACTTCCTCTTTATGTAGACAATGTTGTTAGGCATGTGTGGGAAGGAGAGGTGGCATAACTATTTAATTACGTATGCATGACATATGCTTTTATAGTAATTGAATTAACTTTTTTTTGTATTTTTAGAGTTTTGTGAAACGATAAAAAGCATAAACCATTACAAAAAGATTTTGAATCAACCACTACATAAAGAGGCATGGTTTCAAGATGTATTGCAGCTATCTGAGATGTAGGGTTTATGTGTGACTAGGTAGAAGACTGTCAACCATGGCATGTTGGCAGCTCTTGAGGGGAGATGACACAAGGAGACATCATTTTTCATATTTTTATTGATGAGATATACATCACCCTTGATGATGTCGCATGATTTCTACATCTTTAAATCAGAGGAAGATTACTAAACCACTCTAAAATCCCTAGAGTTGGTGCACTAGGCATGATGGTTACCTATTTGGGAGTTGACCCACGTGAAAGCCAAATAGAAACTGATGCCATGAGAGACGTACATGGTAGATTTTCATATTTGGAGCATTTGTGAAAATACCACCTAGATGCTGCAGTGGAGGCCAGAGGTGTTGATGAACAGGTTTTGTACCACAAACAGTGTGCATTGAGGTCATGCCTCATGTACTTAGTTGGCCCTGTCATATTTATGCACAAAAGTGCAACCTATATCGATGTAATATAATTGACATACTTCTTCTACTTATAGCTGATCCACAAATGATTTATTTGTACTAGAAACTAGGTGAAATTTGTCTTTGAAAGACAAGACAGTTGACAGGAAGTCGCACACTGCTTACAGTGATATCTTTGCACCTTCATTGTTAGTAATATGTCATAACACTTTAGAAAATTTGTTACTAATATTTTATCTGAATCATTTTCAAGCGTGGATCATTTGTCACTTTCCTTGCATATCTGGTTGGGAACTTGATGATAGCTACACTAAGGATTGACCATGTACTTACCCGTATATCCCACTCAGAGGGAATTCGACGATAGAGTCGTTCTGAGTGTTTATTGATCGCACTATATCAGATGACATATGTTATTGTTCGTACGACGATCACCGTTAGACGCATACTTTGGATGACATGACCTTCTACTCTATATGGTTAGCTTGTGGGTCGCACATGATATATTTATATTCGCTTGAGAGGGTCATGTGCCAGTTTGGGTTTCTTCAGTTTATTACAAGACCTCCCTCTATGTTTGCTTCTCTAATAGTATGTCACAAAGATCTTGATGCCATACTCGATGATTTCTACAATCATCTTATACCAGATGATGGATGCCGCAATTGGTGATCCATGGGTTATTGCATTCGTCTACATGCAATTTTTCTATAATGTGTCACATCCTTACATGATACGAGATGGTGCAGGAGTACCACATAGGCAAATTTATCAGGAGATATTGGAAGAGGAGAAGGTTAGAGATGACCACACCCAATATCTATTGTCGTTCAGTAAGCGTATTATGACGCTTGCGAGAGAGACATAGAAAGAGGAGATTTTAACGAAGGAAATTATGGTATGGCAGCCGTAAAGGCCATCTTAGTTAAGGCACGTGGGTATTAGATACACCCAGTAGCTTTTCATTTGTATTTCGATAACATGTGTATTATTTGTATTTCTAAATAAATTATGTATCGTGGCAACGTTTTCAATTAATTGATTAATGTTTGGATTTGTATTATTGTTTTCTATGACATCCTTGAATTACATTAGTATAATTAGTAAGGTGTTATCATATCCTTAGTATAAATGGCCAAAAATATAAGCTGGCCTAAAAAATATCAATTTCAGGACAAACTTGTTGTCTATGACTGATGGTCTAAGTTCTGAAGATTTTTCAGAGATGCACTTTCGAAATACTTTCTGAGTTATGCAAAAACACATTTCCATCAGCCCAGAATGAAGATAGAGGTTAGTGCAAAGATGCACTTACTAACACACAATGTAAAATCACGAAGATGCATCTTCGGATCAGATTTTGGAAAATATGAGGTGGATGACTCACTTAGGAAGCAATGTGTGCATTTAAGGCGCGTCTGGGAATATATATTCGAAATATAAAAAAATGGCAAATTCAGATTTTTAGTGTGTTAACCCTCACCTTATAGAATGGATAAAGTAATTTCCGTTAAGTTTTGGAGAAATTGAGTCCATAATATCCTTCCTCAATTTGAATTAGATGGTATTTTAGGTCCGAACTCGATCAACTCGGTCTGTTATCCATCTCTATTTAAGGCATTCTCAACATAATTTCCTTCGTATTGTAATTAATATTTTATTGTTTTGATGAAATACATTTTTTTTATTTAAGATTCTCAAATATTATATTGATATAAATGACATAAATTTTTGTAGGTATTTAAAAAATAATTTATATATGTAAAAATATTCAAATTTAAATTTTCTAAATATTAAGATAAATTTTTATGAATATGGATGAAAAAATAGAAATGCTCTAAATTAAGTTTTTATCACTCTTAAATTAAAAGTAATTTTTTTCAGAATAATATTCAAAATATCTATTTTATATTTTACCATATATTCAAAATATATTCAACATATCTATTGTTGAAAAAAAACTTACACAAAAAACATTTTTTGTAATAAATGTTTGCAAGAAGGGAAACAATATTATGTACTTAGACTTGAGTTAAATCTGAATTAATTATACTATTATAGAGGATATATTTTATACTATTAATTAATTATAAAATGAGATTCACTCCTTTGAGTAAAAAAGAAGCTTAGTTTAACTGTAATTACGGCTTAATTGTTCATGTAATATTTGAAGTGGAGTTGAGAAGAAACAATTATTAGAGCATGAGAATGCAGATGAAGCATGAGACACAATCTGACAAATACAACACCCACCACTTTCACAATAGACAAGAGAATCCAAAAGTTTTGATAATTCAAACATATAAAATATAGTAAAAGTGCAATAGTATGTTGATTTTTTTTTTAATAAATAAAAAGAAGGGAACGAGGAGATGAAGCACCGGATGATACGGGTGGTGATGGTGATTGAGAAGGATAGAACCGGAATTTTTTTACCTATGTACCACATTTTTACTATTAAATTTCCAAAGTACTATATATTTTCACATATATTTCCAATATATCTTGTTTTCAAAACAAAACAAAAAATTGAAATAAAAGGCTATTGAATTGGCGGATGCTCTTTAAGTTATATAGTATTAGATTGACAGAGCTGTTTAAATACTATTTAAATACTATTTTTTATTAATATAATATTAAAAATAAATTAAAATTAAAATAAATTAAAATTAAAATTAAAATTTAAAAATAAATTAAAATAAAAATTAATATTAAAATTAATATTTAAAAATAAATTTAAATTAAAATAAATGTTAATCATATTAATAAATAAATACTAAAATAAATAAAACTTGTCTAAATAAAAATTAAAAATAAATATAAATTATTAAATACAATCCGCCACTATAATAGACGGAGGCTTTCATTATATTATTATTTAAGTACGATTCCGCTATTACAATGGACGAAGATTTTTATTATTTTATTATTTAAATATGTTCCACCACTGCAATAGGCGGAAACTTTCGTTATTTTATTATTTAAATACGAGCTTGTCACTGCAATGGGCAGAGATTTTCGTTATTTTATTAATTAAATACGGCTCTGCCAGACTTAGTAAAATTATATAATTTAAATATAATTAAAATTTATTATATATATATATATATATATATATATATATATATATATATAATATATATATATATATATATATATATATATATATATATATATATATATATATATAAAAAACTCAAGTAAGTTAATTTTAAAAATAAATAAAAAATCTCGTTAACACTCTTTCGCCTATCTAATGGACGGACCCTCTTAAATTTATAACGTTTTCGTCCATTATTTTTGCGGATGCCAAAAATATTCAACAGCTCCGTCTATTTATTTGGCGGATACTTTATAACAAAAGTATAATTTGTTTGAAAAGATGATAGTATAAGAATATTGATTGAGGAAGATGGTATAGTAAGAATTTTTGTGTAAAAAGATGATAAGGCAGTAAAAAATCCATCCAAACAAATAGATAAACCTAAGCACCAAAGGTGTCTGTCTCACTATGCTTCTAATTCTATATTAAACTTATTTAAAATGATACATTTTATTTTTACTATTTCAAAAACGGTTGAAATTGTTCACGTACATGTGCGGTATCATATAAATAACCGTTAAATTGAATTAAACAGTAAATAATATCTTATGTGTGATGCATCGTATCATACAGACAATTGTCAGATTGAATGGATAGTAAATGATGTTTAAAAAGCAAAGTTATTTATTTGTGTTTAGAATGAAAATCAACTTGTTCTATGAGTCTTTCAACATAAGATTATGTTGAACTTTTCTTTATGGTGTTGTAAACGATCCAGAAAATAATCGTTAATTCAGTTTAAATGATAATTTTATAAAAATATTTAAATATAAAAATATGAGTTTGAAAACTTTGAATCCCTAGCATCTTTGTTAATTATTTTTAAAAGATAAAATTATGATCGTTAATCTATTATGTATAATACAAAAATTGTATGCATTATTTTAGTACTATTTTAAGTTGTGTGTCCCACGATGTTTCAGTTGTTTATTTTTAGGGACAGAGGATCTTGTAATACGTGAGAAAATAGCAAGTATATGTAATAATTGACCGTAAAGATATTTTTATAGGAAAAACACAAGAGAACAAAAAATCGGTGGTCAACCATGTCTGTGGGAGAGGGTCTAAAAAGTACACAGTTTATTATGTAAAATTGTTTTTATAAATGAGATACTTCCTAACTATAAATTTTATTGATATGCATTCATAGTTTAAAGATGTTGCAAATTGCATATTTAACTATATTGGATATGAGTTTAATCATTTTCAATTCAAATTAGAGTTCCATTCTAAGATACCGTCTTTTCATTTTTGCACTTGTAATTTTGTTTGATTGGTTTTTTTCTTATAAATATATGTTTTTTTTTTCCTTTTGGTCATTGTTCTTTTGATTGTTCTTTTGTTTTAATATTATGTAAAATTAGTTTAAACTATAATTGCCTCATGTAATGTATATGATTAATATATAAAATATTTAATTTTAATTTTATTAATTATATTAGAGAGACCAATTCTAATATTACATACATATTACAAAAGTCAACTAGTAGAGGCTAAAACAAATAAATTAGAAGCAAAAAGTAAAATAATTTATATTTGTCAAAACCAAAATCAAATAAACAAAACTACAAGAATTAAAATCAAAATTATATATATATATATATATATATATATATATATATATATATATATATATATATATATATATATATATATATATATATATATATATATATATATATATATATATATATATATATATATATATATATATATATATATATATATATATATATATATATATATATATATATATATATATATATATATATATATATATATATATATATATATATATATATATATATATATATATATATATATATATATATATATATATATATATATATATATATATATATATTCTAAAATATTAAAATAAAATATTATTCTATTTATTTTATTTAAAATAATTAAATATTATTTGATTAATTTGATTTAAAAATCGTATAATCTTTTTTTACTTGTTATGAGTATAATAGTAGTGACTCTACTAGCGATATACACGACAAAAGATCCTTAGTCAATGATTTGTGAATATGATCTTGACCTAACCCTCTATGTAGGTATTTACGGTCGGTTAAACCTAGAAAAAATCCTAACAACCTTCACGTTTTTCCTCACTTTCAGTTAAGTGATCCCTACTCCATCACTAATCGTGGTGGTGGCTCTTTTTGAGGTTCTCACTTGACGTTCAACCTCTCCCCTTTTCGAGCATATGATCAACTTGTCGCCTCTTCTTTATAATCTCTCATGTATCCCACATTTGAGAGTGTATTGGATTGATGTTGCATGTAAAATGTGTGTTGTAATAATTTAAAATGACTTAGAAAAGTTAATTAGTTAGTTAGTTACTTTCTTTGGTGGTTAAGAGTTTGTTACTTAAACCATAAGCCAACTACTATATATAGCTTATTGTTTCCTTCCATTCATTTTAATGCATAAGAGTTTTAAGCCATTACTTGTGGCTCAAACTTTATTCTATGGTTTTCTGTTTTCCTAGTTTTGCTCTTTGATTTTTGTTACTTGCAAGTAAATCGTTGTTACGCCATCAACTGACATCTAGAGCCTGGTTACTCAACATTAAAGGGTGGTGTTGATCCATAGAGAAACACAAGTGATTGTGTGAGGAAAACACTTGAGAAACATTGAGAGAAAAATGAATTGAAGACTTTCTTGAAACATAAGCAAGACGAATGCAAATGGGGGTTTTTTCTTCCAATATCCTAATTTTTGATGGAAACAATTAGAAAAGTTTGAATTCCTTGATGAAATCATTATTTGGATCACTATATGTGCTTGAAATTATGCAAGATGACTATGAAGAATTAGGTGCAGATCTTACAGATGCACAAATAAACACTTTCAAAAAATCAAGAAAGAATGATTGCAAGACATTATTCTACATTAAGTAGCATGTGGATTCTCACCACTTTGATAATATATCAAAAGCCACCAGATCGAAGGAATGGGATGTGTTAGAAAAGTACTACGGTGGTGGAGAAAAGGTGAAACAAGTGAAGTTATGGTCACTAATAAGATGATATGAGATTATGCAAATGGAGGAGAACCATAAAATCAATTATTATTTCTCAAAGTTGATTGCTTTGGTGAATCAGATGAAGACCCGCGATGAAGGTATCACTGATTAGCAAATGGTCGGAACGGTAATGAGATATTTGACATCAAGATTTGATTTCATTGTTCTTGTAATAAAATAATCTAAGGATCTTAAGAAAATGAAGATTAATGACATGCAGAGTTCATTAGAAACACGTAAACTTATAGTAATTGATAGGGTCACTAAAAGAGAAAGCCAACAAGCATTGCATACATATGTGATAGAAAAGAATGGAATGAAAGGTACTTCAAGAAAAAAGGAAGAAGGTGCTTCAAGAATCCAAACCGGTTCAATGTTGTTAGATAAAAGTGTGAAAAGAAAATTTGAATAAAAAGGATTCTCAGCCACAATGACTAGAGATACACTTCGACCGTTTGATAAAAATAAGAAGCTCATTTTGAGGTCTCAATTATCAAAGAATAGAACTTAAGTATCTAAACTACAAAAAAAAATGGCTTGTAAGCATTGAAAAACTAGAATGGTTATGGAACACAAGGTATGGACATCTAAATTCTAGAAGCTTAAGTGAGTTAATTTCTAAGAATTTAGTGCATGGTCAGCTAAAATTTAATGCAAGATGTATGACATGTGAAGTTTGTTTAAGGAGTAGGAAAAATATAACACCCTTTACAACATAAATGTC
Source organism: Vicia faba (assembly GCA_948472305.1). Taxonomy (NCBI): domain Eukaryota; kingdom Viridiplantae; phylum Streptophyta; class Magnoliopsida; order Fabales; family Fabaceae; genus Vicia; species Vicia faba. Next base: position 510,090,076 of record OX451738.1, on the reverse strand, counting down.
TAAGAGGTCAAGAGATGCTTTAGAAATTATGCATTATTATATTTGTGTCCCTCTTGAAGTACCATTATTATGAGGTAGTAGATACTTCATCACCTTTATATGGATGAACACTCAAGAATGACGTGGCTCTAAAATATTAAGTTAAAAAATGAAGCCTTTTCAGTTTTCAAATATTCAAAATATTGGTTGAGAAAGAGAGTGATAATGCAATTAAGGCCTAGAGGACTGGTGGAAGTGGAGAATATACTTTAAATGATTTTAAAGCATATTTCATCACCAAAGGCATAAGATATGAAGTGACTTAAACCTAAACACCATAACACAATGGTCTTACAGAAATGAGAAATAAGACCATCCTTGATACGACAAAAAGCATGTTGAAGCATAATAACCTGCCTCATGTGTTTTAGGGTGAGGAAGTCAATAAACCCACTTATATTCAAAATAAATGTCTCTCGAAGAAAATGAATATGAAGGTACCAAAAGAAGCTAAGTGTGGAAGAAAGCCACATGTGAAACATATAAAGTTGTCTGGATCTGTTTGCTTCAAACACGTCCATAATCAAAGAAGGATCAAACTTCAATACAAGAGTATGAATATGATATTCATAAGATAGAATTCAACGCGTGCCTATAAATTGTACAATCTTTATGACAATAAATTTCATATCAACAGAAATGTGATATTTAAGGAATCAAATACTTGGAAATTGCATAATGAAGGCACAAAATAAAGTGAGGTCAGACACGTATTTTTAGACCATTATTAGAATGAAAATTCTAATGGTGAAACAAATGATTAAGAAATTGAAATTCATGAAGCTACACTTGAGGAATCTCATACTCACGAGAGGCCACAAAGGAGAACATAAATACTGTGATACGGTGGGAGAACTGACTTGAGGTTTTGCATTCTTTATTCGCAAATGTTTCGGTTGAGCAAGAGTCGCCACCGACTTTTTATTTTATCCTAAGGAAAGGTTTAAAAGCACAGCAAAAACCTTTGAGATTTTTCTTGGGTTCGGGGAGTAGATTATAGAAAGGGAAGGTATTAGCACCCTTTCTATCCATGGTTATCCATGGGCTCTTAGTTACTTGCTTAGATCAAACTTGCCTTTATTTTCAATTGTTTGAAATGGTGCTTTGTATGTGGGTTTGAAAAATGTTTTGAAAAGAGGCCAATGTGGTGGCAACCTTTGTAATGATCCATGTTGGGATGTATACAAAGGTGTATGTCTTTTGAAAAGTTTCCAATGTTTTTGAAAGTTGTTTTGAAAGTGTTGTGAGGTGTGGTTTAAAAACAGGCAAGTGTTTTTGTTTTGTAAGTTGACCAGTACTTAAGAGCGATTTACCCTAAAGTTCTCAAAGATTTTTGTTATGTTTTAACTCTTTTAACAATTTTGTTCCACCATTGCATTTGGTGGACAATCTTGTGTTAGGACGTGAAAGGGACAGGCGCGGGTCGTCGTTTAGACCATAATTGCAATGGTGCCAAGTATCTTTGGGCATTTTCTTTAAGGGACTTTGATCATTTGAGTTATTTGTTTTGCCCAAAGAGACCTAACATGCAATATGGCCTAATTTTTTGAAGGGCAACAAGTGGATATAACCCTAGGGGTGTTAGTGTGCAAGTGTATTTTATTGCATACAAAAGTTTTTCTTTGAATTAGGTTTTTCTATTTCATTGATTTTATCTTGCCATACATGTCCTAATTACTAGCAATAAGAAGCGGAAATATAAAATCCTACTCTATTACAACAATTAAGGGAGGGGGATACACATTTGTACATGGGGGGTTCAACGAGAAAAATAGACAAAAAAGAAAATAGCAAAAAAACAAGATATAGAGAGAGAGAGAGGGAGCCCGCGCGCTGCTGGGAGGTCATCAGAAGTTCTGACCCAGATCCGCTGCCAGATGATCAACCTGTTAGTGAAACTGGATGAGTCCGAACTTCTGACTCTGGCACCTGCAAAACAGAACCTTGTTAGTGGGGAAATCAGAAGTTCTGATTTCCCTGCGCTGCAAGACAGAAGTTTGTTAGTGGAGAAACCAGAAGTTCTGATTCTTTTGAAAAGGCAATAACTCTCAGAGGTTCTGATATCATTGACAGCAAAACAGGCTTCAGATGTGCTAACGTCAAAGTCAGCACTTGGCTTTTTCCTGTACTAATTAGAACATCTGCAATCCTGTTGTTACTCCACAAAACAGGAAACATATTTGGAACAGATCCAGCAAATAGCAAAAACGTTTCAGAGGTCAGAATCACCAAGGTCACAGGCAAGTCCTATATTGGCTCAGAACGTTTTGAGGTATGAAAGTCCTCAGAACATAAACAGCAATAACATGAATATTTACATTATGTTACTTGAATATGTACAGTTGATGATGCTTAACAGTGTGATGAGGGTCAGCAGGTGCTTACCTGACTGTTTGGAAAAGTTGGTGAGTGAAAGTTTAGCTTTTGGTTCTGGTTCTGGTGGTGTTCTGGACAGATTTTGAAAAGGGGAAGTAAAGGTGTATACGTGTGTAGGGTCAGAAGTTTGGAAAGAGTGTTTTTGATTTACAGAAAAGAACTGGATATTTGATGAAGTTGAAGGTGAGAAACTCAAAGTTATGGAACAAAACTGGAGATTTTGGCAGAGTTTCAGAACGCTATGTTGCTAGGAATTCTGTTTTTCTCTTAGCAATTTTTCTGTTTCTTTTCTTGAACGCCTTTTTGTAGTGGTGAAAGCTCTCTATTTATAGGCAAAGTTCTTGTGGATGCCTTGAACATTTAAAGCGCCAACATAGTTTGAATTTGTTCTTTGACAGAAATTCCTGGGAAGTTGTGATACAGATAGCTTTCAGCCTAGGTTGCAGCAGCAGGTGTAGATTGGGGAGAAGTGACCTCTGAAGTGGGCGGTGGCGTGAAGACCCATGCCAGAATCTGTGCAAAAGCGTTTTCCAAGCCACACGTGAATGCTCAGGAGTGGTTGGAAGCATTAATGGGCATTAAATGGTGACAAGACCTGTCAATACCAACATTCTGGTAATGGAAACCAGCGTTGAATCAGCAGCGTAAACCATGCTCTGGCCTTGGCTACCTGTTGTCTTAGTAAGCTCTGGGGATTCTCCTGGTTTTCTGGTACGTTTCTTGGATTTGCTTCTGGACAATCTGGACTTAGAGATTCTGTATCAGTGTAACACCCATTCTTTTGATCTTTCATCTTTTGATTTCAACCTGTTCTGAAGGAGCCTTCAGACTTTCCTGCTTCTCTTGCATTCCTTTAGCAAATTCTGACTGAGCTTGTGTAACTGCTGAAGGGGCATGTTCTGTTTGAGGCTTACATTCTGAACCACGTTTACAACTTCTGATTGAACTGATGTAGCTGCTGAAGAGCCAACTGCTGACCACGCTGAGCCAAGCTTGCAACTTCTGACCGTCTTCATCTGGAATGGGTCCAGAAGTTCTGAAGCGCTGATTTTTCTAAAAAACACTTGTTTTAAAGAAACATTCTAAGTTCTTAGAATTTGATTTTTTTTTCTCAAAATAAAAGCGTTGCTTCTGGAGTTCGTGAGATCATCTTGCTCTTGTAAGTGGCTTGCTTGGGCCAAAAGGATAACTCAGGACTTGGATTTGTTTCAGAGGGACCTTGAAAATCCAAGACGGTTTCCTGAAGAAAGGGAGGGCAAATTTTGGGGTACAACAGTTGCCCCTGTTCAATCTTCTTGAACCTGAAGAGTTAGATTGGCAAGTTTGCCTTTCGCGACTCGAAGGTAAAAGGAGATTGGACACCAGAGTGCCCGGAAATTTGCACTCGCATAGTAGAGTATCAGCAATGTGATGGCGGGAATGGGCTTATAGATGCCATTTGGAGAGGTGGTGGATAGGGAGATGGGCTTATAGATGCCATCTGAAGAGGTGGTGGATAGGAAGATGGGCTTATAGATGCCATCTGGAGATGTGACAGATCTTCGTCGGGAATGGGCTTACAGATGCCATTTGGAAGTGTTGATCGCACAAGAGATTCCTTAGCGAGAACTTTATGTATCTGAGAAAGGTAGATGTTTCCCTGGCTTGTTACAGGTGTTTGGTCTTCAATCTCCTTATGCAGATATGCCCTGGCTGGATACAAGTATCGAATCTATAATCGGTGGCTCACATATGTGCCCTGGCTGGATACAGGAGTCAAATCTGGAAATGGTCGTCAATAGATATGCCCTGGCTGGATACAAGAATCGAATCTTCGAACTCTTCAGACGTGCCCTGGCTAAATACAGGAATCGAGTCTGGAAATGGTCGACAGTAGATATGCCCTGGCTGGATACAGGAATCGAATCTTCGAACTCTTCAGACGTGCCCTGGCTAGATACAGGAATCGAGTCTGGAAATGGTCGACAGTAGATATGCCCTGGCTGGATACAGGAATCGAATCTGGAAATGTTGTCCATAAATATGCCCTGGCTGGATACAGGAATTGAATCTATAATCGGTGGCTCACAGATGTGCCCTGGCTGGATACAGGAGTCGAATCTGGAAATGGTCGTCAATAGATATGCCCTGGCTGGATATAGGAATCGAATCTTCGAACTCTTCAGACGTGCCCTGGCTAGATACAGGAATCGAGTCTGGAAATGGTCGACAGATATGCCCTGGCTGGATACAGGAATCGAATATGGAAATGTTGTCAATAGATATGCCCTGGCTGGATACAGGAATCGAATCTGGAAATGTTGTAGTTGATAGATGTGCCCTGGCTGGATACAGGAATTGAATCTTCGAACTCTTCAGATGTACCCTGGCTAGATACAGGAATCGAGTCTGGAAATGTTGTCCATAGATATGCCCTGGCTGGATACAGGAATCGAATCTATAATCGGTGGCTCACAGATGTGCCCTGGCTGGATACAGGAGTCGAATCTGGAAATGGTCGTCAATAGATATGCCCTGGCTAGATACATGAATCGAATCTTCGAACTCTTCAGACGTGCTCTGGCTAGATACAGGAATCGAGTCTGGAAATGGTCGATAGATATGCCCTGGCTGGATACAGGAATCGAATCTGGAAATGTTGTCAATAGATATGCCCTGGATGGATACAGGAATCGAATCTGGAAATGTTGTAGTTGATAGATGTGCCCTGGCTGGATACAGGAATCGAATCTTCGAACTCTTCAGACGTGCCATGGCTAGATACAGGAATCGAGTATGGAAAGATGGTCAACAGATATGCCCTGGCTAGATACAGGTACCGAATCCGGAATTTATGACAGTTGAAGGTAGTTGTCTTTGGGATTGTCTTTTTCCCTGAAAAGGCAAAAACATAAGTTGTACGCAATATCATGATGTATGATATGCATGATGTCATGATGTTCAACATGAGATAGTGTTGTATGCACTTTATCATGGAAGTGTGAAATGTTTATGAATGTAACTCCGTCTTAGGAAAATAAATCCTTGACGATCGGCCGGGGAGTTGCCCTGTGGCCGAGATACTTTGCTGAAGTTTTGATGAGAGGCCTGCTGAGGACTTCAATGATGGATCCCGCTGGGGATAATGATGATAAACTCCGTTGGGGATACCAAAGATAAACTCCGCTGGGGGTTGAAAGATAAACTCCGCTGGGGATTGAAAGATAAACTCCGCTGGGGATACCAAAGATAAACTCTGCTGGGGATGATCTTCCGTGGCGATTAGCTGAGGATAACCCAGTTATAAGCCCTTGTGAGGAATAACTCTGACTAAAGTTCGGGAGAGACGTCCGTATTCTGCAGGGAACAAGCTTCCAGAATCTACTGGGGATAAGCTTTAAGACCTGCCGGGGAACGTTATGTCTTGACGGGGAATCAACTTAGCTTGGCGAGAGTATTACTGAATCTTGCCTTACTCTGCGAGGCGTTGAGATGATTTGGTCACCTTCTTTAGTCGAATCTACCTTGGTACCTTGGCGGACAAAGCAAACAGACTGCATCGGACAACCTTACATTGCCCTTGTTTCTGATGTCACCTGTAATTGATCTTTTGCAAACATTTATAAATTAGCAATTTAATGTCAAATGCATATATCAAAAATGAACATTGGACGTTCTTCGCAAGACAAAACAGAAAAAAGAAAAAAAACAATGGCAACTTGTATAGACAAGTGAATTTGTATTGATTTGACCTTTGCCCGTGAATAGGCGTTTCTGTACAAGAAGCTGACATCCTAGTAAGAGGATGCCGCCGAATAATCACAGAGTTTACAATTTTTGGAAAGAAAACAAAACAGCTATGTGAATAATCCCACTGGGTTCCAACACTGCTATCGCCTTTATATCCCCAAGCGTCTCATCGCTTTGCTGCCTAGTTGAAGATGAAGCTGATTGGTCGATGCCGAATTCCGGATGCGAAGTGATCCAATGAGACATAGTGTTACGCTTTATCCCTAACTTTTGCCTGGACCGCCCTTTCGGGTTTTCAGTCCACCGAGATACCCATTTTTGCCCAAGTCGCCCTTTCGGGTTTTCAACTTGCCGGGTGTACAGATTTTTTCATTTCATCTCTTATTTTTGCCTAGGTATGTCAACCTAGCGGGTCTTTTATTCATGCGTAGTATCTTTTCACTATGTCGGCATTGGCGGGGTGAGGGAGGTCGTCACCATCCATGCTGGTTAGGATCATGGCTCCTCCTGAGAACACATGTTTAACCACAAATGGCCCTTCGTAAGTAGGGGTCCATTTGCCCCGGGGATCACTTTGAGGAAGGATGATGCGCTTGATTACCAAGTCTCCAACCTGATACTCTTGTGATCTGACTCTCTTGTTAAATGCCCTGATCATTCGTTTTTGATACGTCTGACCATGACAGATAGCGGTGAGCCTCTTTTCGTTAATCAGGTTTAATTGATCAAGTCGAGTCTGGATCCAGTCATCTTCATTTAAGTCTGCATCCTTCATTATCCGGAGAGAGGGTATCTGGATTTCAATTGGCAAGACTACCTCCATGCCATAGACCAAGGAGAAAGGAGTTACCCCGGTTGACGTCCTTGCTGAGGTACGGTACCCATGAAGAGCGAACGGTAACATCTCGTGCCAATCTTTATAGGTCACTGTCATCTTCTGCACAATTTTCTTGATATTCTTATTAGCTGCCTCTACAGCCCCATTCATCTTCGGCCGGTAAGGAGAAGAGTTATGGTGCTGTATTTTGAATTGTTCACAGAGTTCAGTGATCATCTTGTTATTGAGATTGGTACCATTGTCCGTAATGATCCTTTCCGGGACGCCGTATCGACAGATCAGATTATGCTGGATGAAACGTGCCACGACGCTCTTGGTTACTGTTGCGTAGGAAGCTGCCTCAACCCACTTTGTGAAATAATCGATCGCCACTAAGATGAAGCGATGCCCATTGGATGCCGTCGGTCGGATCTCACCGATCATATCAATGCCCCACATTGCAAAAGGCCAAGGTGCCGTCATGACGTTCAGAGGAACTGGAGGAATATGCACCTTGTCAGCATAGATCTGGCATTTGTGACAAGTTCGAGAGTGTTGGTAACAATCGGCTTCCATTGTGGACCAGAAATACCCTGCTCGAAGGATTTTCTTTGCCATAGTGTGTCCACTGGAATGTGTCCCAAATGTACATTCATGCAGTTCTATCATGATCTTCTCTGCTTCAGCCTTATCCACACAACGTAGTAGAGTTGAATCATGGTTCCGTTTGTAGAGGATGTCGTTGTTGAGGAAAAATTTTGCCGCAAACCTCCTTATGAACTTCTTGTCATTGACAGATGCACCTTCAGGGTATTCCTGAGCTTCTAAGTACCTCTTCACCTCATGATACCAGGGTTTTTCAGTTGCCTTTTCGGCCTCAAGATCACAGCAGTATGCCGGTTTGTCCAACTTCCAGATAATGATCCGGGGAGCCTCATTGTCCCATTTAACTTTGAACATTGAAGACATCGTAGCCAGTGCGTCCGCTAGCTGATTCTCCTCTCTTGGGAAGTGCTCAAAAGTTATTTCTTCAAAGTGGGGAAGCAAGGTTGACACATACTCCTTGTAAGGAATAAGGTTTGGGTGTTTCGTATCCCACTCGCCTTTGATCTGATTGATCACGAGAGCGGAATCTCCGAAGACACTCAGAAATTTGATCCTTAAGTCGATTGCAGCTTGTAGACCCATGATACATGCCTCATATTCTGCCATGTTGTTGGTGCAGTTAAAACACAGTCGGGCGGTGAGTGGAGTATGCGTTCCTTTGGGAGATATGATTACAGCGCCGACGCCGTTACCCAAAGCATTGGAGGCTCCGTAAAAATGCATAGACCATCGGGATCCTTCCTCAGGTCCTTCATCCGGTCCAGGTACTTCACAGTCAGTTACCACCATGATGTCTTCGTCCGGAAAATCAAAGTTCAATGATTGGTAATCATCCACAGGTTGGTGTGCCAAATGATCTGCCAGTACACTTCCTTTAATTGCTTTCTGAGTCGTATACTGGATGTCATATTCTGTCAAGATCATTTTCCATCTCGCTATTCTTCCAGACAGAGTGGGTTTTTCGAATATGTACTTGATGGGATCCATTTTTGAAATCAATAGAGTAGTGTGAGTCAGCATATACTGTCTCAGCCGGCGAGCAGCCCATACTAGAGCGCAGCAAGTTTTCTCAAGCAGTGAGTAACGAGACTCACAGTCGGTAAACTTTTTGCTCAAGTAATAAATAGCGTGCTCTTTTCGGCCAGACTCGTCATGCTGTCCCAGCACACACCCCATTGAATTGTCAAGTACTGTCAAATATAGTATCAGAGGTCTTCCTTCCACTGGAGGCATAAGAATGGGTGGCTCTTGGAGATATTCCTTTATCTTTTCAAAGGCAGCCTTACATTCGTCGTTCCAACGTACTACTTGATCTTTCTTCAGTAATTTGAAGATTGGCTCACAAGTAGCAGTCAGATGTGAGATGAATCGGGCAATGTAATTCAGTCGTCCCAGGAAGCCTCTGACTTCTTTCTCTGTCCTTGGAGTCGGCATCTCTTGTATGGCTTTTACCTTGGCAGGGTCCACTTGAATACCCTTGTCACTTACAACGAAGCCTAGCAACTTTCCAGATCTTACCCCGAAGGTGCACTTGTTGGGATTCAACCTCAGCTTGTATAACTTCAATCGGTCAAATAGCTTCCTCAGATGATCAAGGTGCTCCTCCTTAGTTTGAGACCTTGCAATCATGTCATCGACGTATACCTCAATCTCGTGATGGATCATATCATGAAATAAAGCAACCATGGCACGTTGATAGGTTGCCCCGGCGTTTTTCAATCCGAATGGCATAACTTTGTTACAGAAGGTGCCCCACTGAGTCACAAAGGTAGTCTTTTCCATATCTTCCGGGGCCATCTTGATCTGATTATACCCTGAAAAACCATCCATGAAGGAGAACACCTTGTGTTGAGCAGTATTGTCAACGAGAACGTCAATGTGAGGTAGAGGAAAATCATCCTTGGGGCTTGCCCTGTTTAAATCCCTGTAGTCAACACACATTCTGACTTTACCGTCCTTCTTTGGCACTGGCACCACATTGGCAACCCACTGAGGGTAAGAAGTTACTGCTAGAAATCCGGCATCGAATTGCTTCATAACCTCGGCCTTGATCTTTTCAGACATCTCCGGGCGCATGCGGCGAACCTTTTGCTTTACCGGAGGGCAGTCTTCCTTGGTTGGCAGGTGATGAACTACAATGTCGGCATCCAAACCAGGCATGTCTTCATAGGACCAAGCAAATATCTCCATGTAATCCTGCAGCATCTGGACCAATCGTTGCTTCACTCTGAGCTCTAGATTGGCACCAATCTTGACCTCTTTCCTATCTGTCTCAGTACCCAGGTTAACTGTTTCCACAGGCTCTTCATGTGGTTGAATAGCCCTTTCTTCCTGGAGTAGCAGTCTTGCGAGTTCATCAGGCACTTCATAATCATCTTCACCTTCGTCTTCGGCCAAGTTGATCGGATTCTTGAAGTCATAACTGGCGGTAGCAGAGCTGTTACCAGTGAGATCCAGAGTGGATTGAAACCTGTATAAGTGAGTGTGTGTAAATATAGCTGTTTTGCAATGTATAACAAAGAGAGAAAAAGAGCACAAGATTTGAAATGCAACAAACGTCCAATGTTTTGATTGATGATATATGGAAATATCATACAAAAAGCCCTCATAAATGGAGCTACGATGCTCCGGGTAGGACACCGAGCCAATAAAAGTTTTAACCCATTGTTTGTTACAAATTGAAAATCAAAAGAAATAATTACTGCGTGACAAACGTGATAGGTGTAAAATCCTTTGCTGTCCAGTTGCTTAGTCCGTTGCTGGCAGTCGGGTAGATCCAACTGTCAAACTCTGCTTCCTCTACATCCTCCTCAATAGCATTCACCCTTGGACTGGTGATAAACACTGGAGTCTTTCTGATCTTTTCCTTGCGCACAGCCCTCTGAGCCTCTGCAGTGAAGCCCAGCCCGAACTTGTTGTTCTTTTGAGTGAAGTCAGGAAGCTGACCCCAGTTCGCACAACTGCCTTTCTCGATTACAGCCCGGGCATCCTTCAAAGATGCCATCTTCAACGGAAAATCTTCTTCAACTACTGCCTCAGCTGATGCTAACACTGGAGGTACTTCCTCAAAATGCTGAAAGGGGGTTTCAATTAACTCCCCGTCCATCTCGATATACCGGAATGAATTCAAGTGACTAACCATGTATTCCTCTTCACCCTGCACGGTAACAATCTTCCCTTTGACAGGGTATTTGAGCTTTTGGTGTAGAGTGGATGTTACTGCCCCATCTTTGTGAATCCAGGGTCGACCCAATAAGCATGAGTAAGACGGACGAATATCCATTACATAGAACGTTGAGTCGAAGACTTGGGAACCCACACGAATAGGATTGTTTACTTCACCGTGCACCATCCTCTTAGAACCGTCGAAGGCTCTAACAATGATGTTACTAGGTTTCAACTCCAGGCCCTCACAATCCAAGCAATCCAATGCCTTCTTAGGCAAAACATTCAGGGAAGAGCCGGTATCTACTAATACGTGTGCGAGAGTAGTGCCCCTGCATTCTACGGAAACATGCAGGGCATCATTGTGATTTTTCCCTTTGGGGGTGAGGTCAGCATCCGAGAACCCCAAGCCATTGTCAGCTGTCAAATTAGCCACACAGTCCGTGAATTGATCCGCAGAGGTCTCTTGCGGCACATGGGCCGTTTTCAGAAATGAAATCAGGGCTTTCGCATGGGCCTCTGAGCATAGCAGCAATGATAGCATAGAGATTTTGGAGGGAGTATGCCCCAATTGTTCAACAACGTTAAAGTCACTTTTTTTGATGATTTTCAGAATTTCCTCCATTTCTTGTTGGGAGGCTTCTACAGTAGTCTTTTTTGGTGCCTCCGTCCTGGCAGGAAAATCGGTAGCAACTTCTTTGCCCCGAGTATCAGAGGACCCGGCGGCAGTAGTAGACACAGGAACTTGAACTGGAACATGCACACTCGCGGGTGTGATGGTGAGAGGTTTTCGGATAACTGGTGGTGCAATGTCAGGCGAGAAGAGCCTGCCACTGCGGGTAATCTTGGCGGGACCAGTGATGTTACTGATACTGGTATTGGTGCTGAACTCCTGCTTCACCCCAAGCACATACACGTCGGCTCCATAATGCCATGGGACCGCTTTATCAGACTCATAGGGGAGAGGCCCCGGAACAGTAATAGTAATGGGTGCAACAGACATAATTCGGACTGGTTTCTTCGTGGGAGCTTTGGCAGGATTATAAATTGTGACAACAGATATTTCTTCAACGGAAACAAATGGAACAGCAGTTTTCTTGAACAGAATTTCCTTGCTATCCATCAGGTTTTGGATGCCTGATTTCAGCAGTGGATAACCGGTAGGGATAACAGCACACAGGAGGCAACCCTTACTACAACCCGGAAATAAACCGGCCAGTAGCAAGTCCCTTTTAACAGTCAACAGAGGGGTAGCAACATCATTCACTGAAACAGCATACAACTCTTCTTCAATGGCATTTACTCTATGCTGGGGCATAGGAGTAGTTACAACATTCGGTTTTTCAGGCGCTTCAAACTGAATTTCCTTTGCGTCGATAAGATCTTGCACTTTGTTTCTCAAGGCCCAACAATCATCAGTAGTATGCTCGGGGCTATCAGAATGATAAGCACAACAGGCATTTGGGTTATACTTAGGAGATGCAGTATTAACGACCTTAGGAGCTTCTTTGGTGGTCACCAGGTTGGTTGATAACAGTTGGGGTAAAATTTGTGACAAGGTCATACTCAACCGAGTATACTGTCTCTTGGGTCTTTCACCTCTTTGTTGATTGTACTACTGAGGAGCAGCGACAGGTTTTGAAATGACCAGAGCATTGACGGCCTGGCGACTTTCTGGCTTGACTTGTCTTCTAGGACCATAGACGACATTTGCTTCCTTCTTAAAAGGCCTCTTCTCAGTACTTGCAGCAACACCCTTCTAAATCTTTCCTGACTTGATGCCAGCTTCTATTCTTTCGTCTGTTAAGATCAAATCGGTAAACCCCGCGGAAGAGTTACCAATTAGATGATTGAAAAATGGTCCAGATAGGGTCCCTAGAAACATATCAACAAGTTCACGATCGGTTAAAGGAGGCTGCACCCTGCCAGCCAAATCCCTCCATTTTTGTGCGTACTCTTTGAATCCTTCGCCTGTTCCTAATGACATACCCTGAAGTTGGGTACGAGTAGGGGCAAGGTCAGAATTGTATTGGTATTGTTTGTAGAAAGCGGTGGCCAAATCTTCCCAATTTCGAATGCTGGTTCCCTCTAGCTGATAAAACCACTCCAACTGAGCTCCAGAAAGACTGTCTTGAAAGAAATGAATCCAAAGGTTCTTATCTTCCGTATAGGGTTGAATCTTTCTCACGTAGGACCTGAGATGCATTTTGGGACAGGACAGCCCATCATACCTCACAAACACTGGCACTTTGAATTTTGGGGGAATCACAATCCCGGCAACCAAACCCAAGTCTTCAAAATCCAAACCCGGTACTCTTTGTAGCTCCATGGCGGCCAACCTGTCTTCTAGCCCTTTGTATTTATCATTAGCTGGAGGGTATTGTTGATCGGTATAATCTTCATCCTCTTAGACCTCCTCCTCTTCCGCATCAGACTCGGAAGGTACCGCAGCCCCACCTCCTTTGCTGGTTCCTTCATCAGAGATAGGAGGAAATTCAAGCACTCTCCGAGCTTCTCCGTCAAATCTTCTCCCCAAAGTAGCTACCCCGATTCTCTTTTTCTTCTTTTTTACTGGGTCTTTGTTCCCCAATTGAGTCTTGATATCCTCCAGACCCTTAGCCAAGGTCATCAGGAGTTGCTGGAACTGTGCATTCTGAGCTTGTAGGTCTTTGACTGTTTGCTCGAGATCTATCCTGCTGAAATAAACAGCAGACAAATAAGGAAACCTGGAGTGAGACCTGCTTATGCACATGATGAATGGTATGCTTATATATGCAATGCATTCAAGGGTTTAGAACATTCAAAATTGTTTCAGAAAAAGAAGAACGCACGTCATATTAATAAGAAGAAATTTGTTAGTACATAAATGCCCCATGGGCCAAATATTACAAAATAACTTCTCAAGGTAAAAAGACATTGCGCATCCTTTTTGGTGCGATGTAGGTGTTGAGGGCCTCTTGCTCATGGAGTCGGCGGGTAAGCTCTAGAACCTTCTTCTCACTGGCGTAGAAGCTAGCTTCGAAAGTATTCCGTTCTTCCTTGAGCTGAATCCAACTTTTCTGCATTTCCTCCCACGATGTAGGCATGTCTGGATGTAGGATGGTGTAGGGAACCTCTCCTTCATTGACGGGCTCTTTAATCACTGGGAGTACATGAGGATAAGGCATCATCAAACTTTGGGCTCGGGCTCGTACCCACTTGAGATAAGGCTCAAGAGGGATGGAGTTCTTGTGTCCCAGAGTCTTGCTGTCAACCTTGTTGAGTTTTCCCCAAGCTCTGATGAATCTTTGGCGAAGTCCTTGCGCATCATTGTCGAAGTCAAAAACTAGGTCAGGAATCAACATGTCATGAGGATCATCCCTCCGTGCATATCCAAACTGTCTCAACGCTAGGCAAGGGTTGTAGGTGATACCTCCTCTAATTCCAAGTAAAGGAACATTAGTAAATTCTCCGCAACGATCGACAATGATGACATTTTCTCTGGACCGAGAACACCAATGCACATCAGAATGAGTAAGAGTCATCAACCGTTGGGACCACCTTGTACCTTGGTCATTCTTCAAGATAGATTGCGGAAGGTGCGAAATAAACCACCTTGCAAGGATAGGAGTACAGCACATAAGAACACCCCTCTTTCTCATTGTTCGTGTGTAAAATGAGTGAAGGATGTCCCCAAGCAATGTTGGTATTGGATTTCTGGACAAGAAGATTTTGACGGCGTTGACATCTACCAATTGGTCAGGATTTGGGAACAAGACCAACCCATAGATAAGGAGTGCCACAATTTCTTCAAAGGCTTGTAGGTCCAATGAATTCCAACATTCTTGTGCCTTCTCAAACAAGAATTTTGCTAAGAATCCCTTGACGCGGCTTCTGGTTTCCCAATGCCCCTTGATGTCAGAAGGCTGTAGATGTAATGCTCGAGCAACATCTTCAGGCTTTGGTTCCTTTTCCGTACCGTTGAAAGGTAGTTGATTAAGGATAGGAATTCTCAGGAGCTGAGAAAACTCCTCCAAAGTGGGTACCAACTGGTAATCGGGGAAAGTGAAATAGTGGTGAAGAGGGTCAAAGAACTGGAATAGCACTTTTATCATGTCTTCTTCAATGTTGGTGTTGACCAGGCTGAGCAGTCTACCATGTCTTTCACTGAAGGATGAGCTTTCCGGAATTCTTGAGGTGAGCTCCTTGAGTTGAGGAGAGATTCTCACAAGGTTGACTTGAATGGTTTTTCTGCGAGGAATTTCCATGACCTACAAAACAGGAATAAAGATGAAGATCCAAACCCTTGAAATGGTTAGTGAATGCATATGATGCTTTATGATATCCATGATGTATGCGCAAAACATATGTACAAGCAAATCACACCAAACCCTAGTTTCAGGCTTGCATGAGGTTTCATAGGTAAGTACCCTCTTGAGTGTAGTTGGCTTAAAAACCTGTCCTATAAATAGTAACCGGGTTCTAAGGAGCTCAATATCACGGGATTGTTTTCATTGTTCATTGTTTTGGTTTAGCCACTTAACTAGCGACCAAGATATTCCAAGAAAACAACCCTCAATGAGTGTAGTATCGAGTATCTACCAACTTTGGACTGCACCAAAGCCGGTCATCTCATTACCCCTAATAAAAGGCCAAGATGGTCAAGTAGGGTTCTAGGTCATTAGTGCTTAGTGACATCACTCAGCGGCCCCGTACTCTCCTTGATTGAACTCAAGGGTTACCGGTACTCACAAATATGTCGCACTAATATAGCTATTGCTTCGACCGTGTCGGTATACCCCGCACAGTTTCCACAACGTATTGCTATCTATGAATGTTTCCCAAAATCCGAGTGTAGGATTGTAAACCCAAACAATAGATCCAAGATATAAAGCAAACAACTCAAACAATTTGTCATGCAAGAGGGTGATCTAAGCCCTAAGGTTACTCCACTTATAAAAGATCCCCAGCAGAGTCGCCAGTTCTGTGATACGGTGGGAGAACTGACTTGAGGTTTTGCGTTCTTTATTCGCAAATGTTTCGGTTGAGCAAGAGTCGCCACCGACTTTTTATTTTATCCTAAGGAAAGGTTTAAAAGCACAGCAAAAACCTTTGAGATTTTTCTTGGGTTCGGGGAGTAGATTATAGAAAGGGAAGGTATTAGCACCCTTTCTATCCATGGTTATCCATGGTCTCTTAGTTACTTGCTTAGATCAAACTTGCCTTTATTTTCAATTGTTTGAAATGGTGCTTTGTGTGTGGGTTTGAAAAATGTTTTGAAAAGAGGCCAATGTGGTGGCAACCTTTGTAATGATCCATGTTGGGATGTATACAAAGGTGTATGTCTTTTGAAAAGTTTCCAATGTTTTTGAAAGTTGTTTTGAAAGTGTTGTGAGGTGTGGTTTAAAAACAGGCAAGTGTTTTTGTTTTGCAAGTTGACCAGTACTTAAGAGCGATCTACCCTAAAGTTCTCAAAGATTTTTGTTATGTTTTAACTCTTTTAACAATTTTGTTCCACCATTGCATTTGGTGGACAATCTTGTGTTAGGATGTGAAAGGGACAGGCGCGGGTCGTCGTTTAGACCATAATTGCAATGGTGCCAAGTATCTTTGGGCATTTTCTTTAAGGGACTTTGATCATTTGAGTTATTTGTTTTGCCCAAAGAGACCTAACATGCAATATGGCCTAATTTTTTGAAGGGCAACAAGTGGATATAACCCTAGGGGTGTTAGTGTGCAAGTGTATTTTATTGCATACAAAAGTTTTTCTTTGAATTAGGTTTTTATATTTCATTGATTTTATCTTGCCATACATGTCCTAATTACTAGCAATAAGAAGCGGAAATATAAAATCCTACGCTATTACAACAATTAAGGGAGGGGGATACACATTTGTACATGGGGGGTTCAACGAGAAAAATAGACAAAAAAGAAAATAGCAAAAAAACAAGATATAGAGAGAGAGAGAGAGAGAGAGAGAGGGAGCCCGCGCGCTGCTGGGAGGTCATCAGAAGTTCTGACCCAGATCCGCTGCCAGATGATCAACCTGTTAGTGAAACTGGATGAGTCAGAACTTCTGACTCTGGCACCTGCAAAACAGAACCTTGTTAGTGGGGAAATCAGAAGTTCTGATTTCCCTGCGCTGCAAGACAGAAGTTTGTTAGTGGAGAAACCAGAAGTTCTGATTCTGTTGAAAAGGCAATAACTCTCAGAGGTTCTGATATCATTGACAGCAAAACAGGCTTCAGATGTGCTAACGTCAGAGTCAGCACTTAGCTTTTTCCTGTACTAATCAGAACATCTGCAATCCTGTTGTTACTCCACAAAACAGGAAACATATTTGGAACAGATCCAGCAAATAGCAAAAACGTTTCATAGGTCAGAATCACCAAGGTCACAGGCAAGTCCTATACTGGCTCAGAACGTTCTGAGGTATGAAAGTCCTCAGAACATAAACAGCAATAACATGAATATTTACATTATGTTACTTGAATATGTACAGCTGATGATGCTTAACAGTGTGATGAGGGTCAGCAGGTGCTTACCTGACTGTTTGGAAAAGTTGGTGAGTGAAAGTTTAGCTTTTGGTTCTGGTTCTGGTGGTGTTCTGGACAGATTTGGAAAAGGGGAAGTAAAGGTGTATACGTGTGTAGGGTCAGAAGTTTGGAAAGAGTGTTTTTGATTTACAGAAAAGAAATGGATATTTGATGAAGTTGAAGGTGAGAAACTCAAAGTTATGGAACAAAACTGGAGATTTTGGCAGAGTTTCAGAACGCTATGTTGCTAGGAATTCTGTTTTTCTCTTAGCAATTTTTCTGTTTCTTTTCTTGAACGCCTTTTTGCAGTGGTGAAAGCTCTCTATTTATAGGCAAAGTTCTTGTGGATGCCTTGAACATTTAAAGCGCCAACAGAGTTTGAATTTGTTCTTTGACAGAAATTCCTGGGAAGTTGTGATACAGATAGCTTTCAGCCTAGGTTGCAGCAGCAGGCGTAGATTGGGGAGAAGTGACCTCTGAAGTGGGCGGTGGCGTGAAGACCCATGCCAGAATCTGTGCAAAAGCGTTTTCCAAGCCACGCGTGAATGCTCAGGAGTGGTTGGAAGCATTAATGGGCATTAAATGGTGACAAGACCTGTCAATACCAACATTCTGGTAATGGAAACCAGCGTTGAATCAGCAGCGTAAACCATGCTCTGGCCTTGGCTACCTGTTGTCTTAGTAAGCTCTGGAGATTCTCCTGGTTTTCTGGTACGTTTCTTGGATTTGCTTCTGGACAATCTGAACTTAGAGATTCTGTATCAGTGTAACACCCATTCTTCTGATCTTTCATCTTTTGATTTCAACCTGTTCTGAAGGAGCCTTCAGACTTTCCTGCTTCTCTTGCATTCCTTTAGCAAATTCTGACTGAGCTTGTGTAACTGCTGAAGGGGCATATTCTGTTTGAGGCTTACATTCTGAACCACGTTTATAACTTCTGATTGAACTGATGTAGCTGCTGAAGAGCCAACTGCTGACCACGCTGAGCCAAGCTTGCAACTTCTGACCGTCTTCATCTGGAATGGGTCCAGAAGTTCTGAAGCACTGATTTTTCTAAAAAAACACTTGTTTTAAAGAAACATTCTAAGTTCTTAGAATTTGATTTTTTTTTCTCTCAAAATAAAAGCGTTGCTTCTGGAGTTCGTGAGATCATCTTGCTCTTGTAAGTGGCTTGCTTGGGCCAAAAGGATAACTCAGGACTTGGATTTGTTTCAGAGGGACCTTGAAAATCCAAGACGGTTTCCTGAAGAAAGGGAGGGCAAATTTTGGGGTACAACAAATACCTAAAAGAATTAAGGATTGTGAAATGTTATATAATAGTGTTGTGAACAATGAAGGATATCTCATACACTTTTCTCTATTAGTTGATACAGAGCCACTCAGCCATATTGAAGTAATGAATAGAAAAGTGTGGAAGAAAGCTATGAGGGAAGAACTAACGTCAATTGAGAATAATCATACATGGGAATCATTTTGCGTACTTGAGAAGAAAAGTAAAATTAATGTGAAATGGGTGTATAAAACTAAGTTGAGTCCTTATGGCTTAGTTTCAAAATACAAAGTAATATTAGTGGCTAGATGATTCTTTTAGGAGCATGGAATTTTACAAGAGGTATTTTCCCCTGTAGCTAAACTTAAAACAATTATATTGGTAGTGGCAATCACTAGTAGTAGAAATGGGCCTCTATAGTATTTAGATGTAAAATATTTGATTCTAAATGGTTCTCTATAATAGATAATTCATGTGAATCAATACCCATCATTTGTAATAAAGGGAAGGAACAAATGGTATACAAGTTTCACAAGGCTTTGTATGGTTTGAAGCAAGCTCTAAGAGTTTGGACCAAGAGAGTTGATAAATTCCTAATTCAATTAGATTTAAAGAGATGCACAATGTAGTATGGAATATATACGTAAGGATTAAGCATTGGCGGGATCATAATGATCAGTCTATATGTTGATGATCTAATCATAATTGTTAGTCATTCATTCGAACTTGAAAAGCCGAAAAATGTTGATGAAGACAGAGTTTAAAATGAAAAAATTATGCAGTTTAGCATATTTTCTCTACATGGAATTTGTGAATATAAAAAAGGGAATGGTCAAGCATCAACAAAAGTATGCAAAGGAATTATTGTAAAAGTTTTTAGATGACTGATTGAAAGACATTCATAAATCCTTATGAAATAAATACCAAGCTGGATAATTGTCAAATGAAGAGAGGGTAGAGGTTGTTGGACATGAGACTTCACACACAAGAGTGTGAAGTCAAGTTTCCCTATGTTGAATACGTTTTGATGAAGAAAAAGCTTTTAGTATCAATGAAGGCAAATATGAATCTCAAGATATAACATCATGTTCAAAGCTTTAGAATCAAAGGAATTAAGTTTCAAGAAGGTATAATGAAAATAATTACCTTCACTAAAGCTTTAGATGCTAAAAAAAATATCCATCTTCATTTTTAAAGTTCTCAAATTATCATGCATAAAAGTCTTTGAAGCAATTGCATAAAAAAACTTTTTTTTAAAAGTTGTCAGCACTTTTTAAGTCAGGTCTGGTTAATTGACTTAACAAAACCTGATGTTGTTTAAAATTTGAAGAATTATTTGAAATTCAAAAAAGCATTTTGCATTTGTTATGCCAGGTAGCCGTTAAAACTGACTTAATAAGTCCTGTACGAATTTGAAAAAACAACAACTTTTTTAGCACCTTTTCATGCACCTCTTCAAGAAACTTTTTCATTTTAACTTGATATTTGTTCATGATATTTTTCCATGACTTCACTATAATTCATAAAGATGTTATGCTCATATAAATACATGAAATTTCAAATTACAATTCACCTATTCCAATCAAAGACTTAAACTTTCAAAATTCACATTTCAAGTATTTCAACTTTTATTCAAGAATTTTTCTGCATACAATCACATCATCTAAACCGGAAAATTCTTGACCATTCTAACACTTTAGTATTTGTGAATTATTGTCATTGGAAGGGAAGATCAATTACATTGATATATCACTTAAGATTATAAAATTGATAATTACTCTACATCTTTATTGATTATTTATTGTAAAAAATTCCTAAGTATCAAGGATTGTTTGATATTAGATGTGTTTCCTTGTTGTCCGGGATTGTTGGAAACAAGAGAGTAGAAAAGAAATAATGGTTTTCTTGTTCTACTTGGTTGGTTTATATCCTTATTATCCAGGATTGTTGGAAGCAAGAGAGTTGATTTTGAGAGAATTGTTCTCATTTTAGCTTGGTTAGTTTAAGATGTTGTTGGCTTGGTTATTGGTTAGAGTCTTGGATAGAAAGATTATATTGTCTTATCTAGAGATCTTACAATAATAAAATATCTTTCGTATTGAAAGGGGACTAGACATGCCTTCAGATTATAAAGGGAACTAGGATACATCCTTGTGTTCTTTACTTTTTCTGCACTTTATTACTTTCTAACTCTTACACCAAATAAGAACAACGTATATCCGTAAAACCTGAATTATTCACCCCCCCCCCCCCCCCTTAGGCTCACTCTGAATTTACAAAGAGGGAGGTGAATTGTGTGGTTTGGAAAAACTTGATTTTGAAAACATTTGGTAAGTAAAATCAAAGTTTAAAAACATTTTCAAAAACTAAGAAGCAGAAAGTAAATAACAGAAAATAAATTGTGGAATATAAAGAGTTTAAAGGAAGAACAAAAACACCAAGAATTATAGAGGTTCGGTCAAATCAAAAGGACCTACTCCTCTCTCCAAGAATTGATCTTGAGAGTTTCCAATAATAGTTGCGAGCTTTTAGTAGGAAAGAGTCATGAACCCCCTTATACAAGGAAATGATGGTTGATCTTCAACCAAATAGTACATGATAATGGTTGAACTTCAGCATTTGGTCTTTAGAACCCATTGTCTTCAGAAACATAAGTCTTCAACATCTGGACTGTTCATCAGAACTTCTGTCTTCAGATCTTCAAAACTTGGTTTCTTTGATTGCATATCAGAGTCCAAACTTCAGAGCCTTCTGAAGTGGTTTGCTACTGTTCATCAGAACTTGTGTAGCGCAGAAGTGGAATTTGGTCTCTTCTAATGACTTGGCATCGCCTTTCATCAGAATCAGAACATGTTTGTTAAATACTAAAAATAATAAACATTAATATACCAAAATTGTTCATACAAACATACTTGTTGTTATCATCAAAACTCAGGGATATAATTGCATAACCAAATCTTATTCTAGCATTCCTCTCTTTATTTCATCATCATAACTTTCAATGTAAAACACTATAAAAATTTCTACTTATGATGCTTTCCGCATAAATTCGTTTTTTCCATAATTCTTTAAACTCTTTATTAAAACATACAAAATTAAAAAAAAATATTATTAATGAAGTTACTTAAAAACAACGAATTTAAGTATTAAAAACATAGTATAATGGTCTGTTGTCACATATCACCATCACATTAGATTAATTTAAGTTTTTTTATAATGTTCTAGTCAATACTCTAGTAGTCTAATTATGTAGAATAAATTATGTATAATGTGACAAACAATTGAGACAAATATTTATTTAAATAAAATTATTTTAATATGTTTATTATGCAATATTGTTATATCATTGCATGTTTGATTTTGAAACAAGTTTTTACCATGATTTTAGATGAAATTAGGTTTTAAAACATTTTCAGGATAAATGATGGTATCAAGCCCCATTTGTCTTTGGTTGTTATTGAATACTTTGTGTCTTATATTGTGTACTGAGTATGACATGACCCATGTAAAATATTTGATTATATGTAGTTAGTTTCACGTTCATTTAAAGGGACAAAACTCCGGAAGCTAATCAAATTTTCTTTAATGGTACGGATAAAGTTCTCATGTTCGAGAAGACGAAATATATTATAGTTATACGCCATGAACAAGTATATTTAGTTTTGATGATAATATTAAAGAAAAGTCATAAACATCATCAAACAAAATTCATGTGTGAATTAAATAAAAAAGCAAGAGGTTTTTAGTAATTTGTACAAAATAATCAAAAGTTAAAGAACTTCACCAAAAAACAAAGACAAATGTGAAAAACTCGCATGTTCTCTTTTCTCTATTTGTTTTTTTATATATATATATATTATCAAATGTAAAATTAAGTGTATGCTCACAAAGTATAAAATTAATAACACACACGTGCGTACACGCACACACACATTTAAAATCTATTTTCAAAACTTCATATTTTATAAACATCTTCTAAAACTTCATGGTTTGGACCAAGCCATTTAAAACCAAAGCTCAATCGATTAAAAACCTTGGCTAATTGATTATGAAGTGAAAATTGACACTTTAAATAATTATGACACTTGTGAATCATTGATGAGGAAAACTCGTTTCATAACCGATTAAGGAAACCATCTAATAGATTATGGTTCAGATCTAACAAATCTTTTCTATTTTGCTAGGTCATAATCGATTATGACTACCATTAATCGATTATGATGTAGATTCAACCTTTTTTTCTTTTTGGATATTTTTTTACTATATAAGGAGGATTTATGTTCATTTGAAAAAAAAAATAATAACCTCTATTTTACTCATCCTCTTAATTTTCTAAATTTCATATTCACTTAAATACTATTTTTTAGGGCTGAGAGAGTAAACTCTTAAGTAGAATTATCTAGTGCAAACTACTGTGGTTTGTAGTTGTAATTAAAAGAGGGATGTTCTTTTGATTATGATATTTTCATATAAAGGTTTCAAGTTCAAATTGAGATGAAAGTTTGGTGTAAGAATATTTTGGGATGATCTTGTAGTAAAAGCCCCGTGATAGTAGGCTTTATGGGCCAATCCTTAGAGATAAGACGTATGCATCGTAGTTTTGGGTCAAACTAGAATAAAATATTTTTGCATTTTGTCTTTATTTATTTGTACCTCTATTCATATATTGTTTGAAGTCACTTGGCTGACAGCCTGACATGTATAAGTTTAAGCAAACTTCCAGCAAAATAACTTAAAACGTTATTGCACGATGAAACACACTTTTTTATTGATTTAATTCTTATGTGATTGAGAAAGATATAGATAATAAGAGATAATACTATTCCAATAATTCACATAAGTTTTCTTAATTGTTGAAAGATTTCTTATGAAGAGGAAAATTAAGCTTTCAATGGACTTAACTCCTGCAGAGTGACCTAATTCGACGGTGCCACATCATATGTCTCTTATGTCCATTATCCATTCCACAAATCCAACAATTTTCTTAATATGTTAAGAATAATTTTGTTTGTATACTCAACTTGGTTATTTGATCAAGGATTTTATACCAAGAGGAACTTGGACTTTATGCATAATTTATTACAAGCGTCTTGAAATATTTAACTTATTTTATCTTGATATGCCATTTTTTTCATGGTGAGTTTAGAGACTTGTTCTTTAATTTTGGAGGTTATAATTGTGGTTCTAAAAACATGGTTCTCCGTGAGATGGCTTGGGGGCTATTGCTTTTGGTGACGACCATGCTGATGTGATCTTAAGTTCCATGTTAGTTTTATGAAGCTTATGGCACACTACGTTAAAACAACTCTTAGGCAGTGAACTTTAGACAACACTTGTAAATCAAAACGCTGATATATGTCACGATAAAATTTTAAATTTTAAATTATATATATTAGACAACGCTTTGGAAAAAAGTGCTGCCTAAAGTTATGAAAAAGCGTTGCCTAAGCCTCACTTTAGGCAGCGCTTTATGAAAGCGTTGTTAAATGTCAGGATTAAATTTAAAATTTAAAATTATAAATATTAGATAGCGCTTTGGAATAAAGCGCTGCCTAAAGTTAAGAAAAAGCGTTGCCTAAGCCTCACTTTAGTCAGCGCTTTATGAAAGCGCTGCCTAGGGTCAATTAAAATTGAAATAAAATAAATAAATTCTAGAAGCGCTGCTATAGGCCCAACAATAGGAAGTGTTGTCATAGGTCCAAAGCGCTTCTAAAGGCTTATTTTATAAAGCGCTGCTATAGTCTTAAAAGAATTTTGAGAAAAAACATTGCTAAAGACCTACTTTAGAAAGCGCTTTTAAGAAGCGCAGCTTAAGGTCATAATCGCTGCTATGAGGCATACATCATAAAGCGCTTTTAATGAGAAAGCGTTGCTAAAGGTAATACATCAGAAAGCGCTTTCTAAAAAGCGTTGTCTAAGGTCATTAATGTCTTATTTCTAAATTTAAAAAACTAAAACCTTAAAACTCAGTTTTCATTCTCAAAACAGATTTCTCTGCGACGATTCTCCAACAACGAATGATTCTCTACAACGCGATTTCGAACAGCTTTCTCCAATAACGATTCTCCAACAATGATTTCAAACAGTTTTCCGCAATTCTGTTTTGTTTTCCGCGATTCTGTTTTGTTCTTTGCGATTCTGATTTCGAACAGTTTTCCACAATTCTGTAAGTTCTTCAACGCGATTCTATTTCCATATATTGCTATAGTTGTTTTCATAAGTTCATATATTTCTGTTTATAATGCGATTATGTTCATATATTTCATAACTTTAACGCGATTTTGTTCATAACGCGATTCTGTTCATATATTTCGTAACTTCAACGCGATTCTACTCATATACCGCGATTCTGTAAGTTCTTCAACGCGATTTTGTTTTTATTTTGTTATTAGGCCAGAGATAAAGTTATAAGTTGTGATATTCAATAACTTGGCTTTCTAAAAGATCATCATCTCAGGTTAGGAGTTTACAAAGTGAGGTTCATGAATATATTGCAAGATACACTCAAAACCCGTTTTGTTTTAAACATGTTTGAAATTGAATTAGTGAACCTAATTATTTATGAGTAGTTGCTTCCCGATTTCATAGCTACTTTCACAATCTTACGTTGTGTGGTTCCAGAAGTTACTGACTTCTCTACAGGTGATTAGTTGTTCTTTTGTTATATCTACGTGATTAATTATAGTGTTTTTGTTTAAGCTACTTAGTAGTAAAATCATGGATAAAAAATGGATGTATTTCAATCGATTGTCAAAATAGTACTAGAATGGGGTATTAGAATTCGTTAAGTTTGTTGTTGAACATGTCGAAAACCCCAATCGAATGAAATGTCCTTGCTTGGGTTGTTGTTATGGGGGTCGGGTTGATGCAGTTGGGTTGGAATCACATTTACTGAGGAATGGAATTGATTGGAGTTATACATGTTGGATATTTCATGGTGAGAAAAGTAACGGGAATGTTGAACTGGGGGATAGTACGACATATGCTTCAGATGACAATGGCAAAGATACATATGATTGTGATCGTGTCGAAGAGATTGCAGAAGCACTTGAAGAAGATCTTCAGGATTGTCCCAAAATGTTTGAGAGGATGGTAAGCGCTACAGAGAAACCGTTGTATAAAGGTTGTACTATATTCACAAGACTGTCTGCGGTATTAAAGTTGTACAACTTAAAGGCGGGCAATGGATGGTCGGATAAAAGTTTCACAGAGTTATTAGTCCTTATGAAAGATATGCTTCTGGAGGATAATATTCTTCCTGATCGAACATATGAGGCCAAAAAAATATGCTCTGTTGGCATGAGGTATGATAAGATACATGCTTGTCCAAATGATTGCAGAATTTGGTGATGATCCAGAATTTGGCGGTGATCATGCTTATGGAAGGGAAAACTCTAAAGATGTAGGTTCTGGAGGACAAGCTTCTAAAGATGATTAGGTTTCTGGTGGAAATCATGACTCTAAGGATGGACCTTCTAAAGGAGGAGCTTCTGAAGGAAATTCAATCTTTGACGGTTGTGATACGGTGGGAGAACTGACTTGAGGTTTTGCGTTTGTATTCGCAAATGTTTCGGTTGAGCAAGAGTCGCCACCGACTTTTTATTTTATCCTAAGGAAAGGTTTAAAAAGCACAGCAAAAACCTTTTGAGATGTTTTCTTGGGTTCGGGGAGTAGATTATAGAAAGGGAAGGTATTAGCACCCTTTCTATCCATGGTTATCCATGGGCTCTTAGTTACTTGCTTAGATCACTTTGCCTTTTATTTTCAATTGTTTGAAATGGTGCTTGTGTGTGTGTGGGTTTGAAAAATGTTTTGAAAAGAAGCCATTGTGGTGGAAACCTTTGTAATGATCCATGTGGGGATGTATACAAAGGTGTATGTCTTTTGAAAAAGTTTTCATTTGTTTTTGAAAGTTGTTTTGAAAGTGTAGTGAGGTGTGGTTTAGAAAATAGGCAAGTGTTTTGTTTTGCAAGTTTGATTCAAGTAACTAAGAGCTTATCTACTCCTAAATTTCTCAAAGTTTATTGCTATGTTTTAAACCCTTTTTAATAAGTTTGTTCCACCATTGCATTTGGTGGACAATCTCATGTTAGGATGTGAAAGGGACGGGCGCGGGTCATCGTTTAGACCATAATTGCAATGGTGCCAAGTATCTTTGGGCATTTTCTTTAAGGGACTTGATCATTTGTTTAAGCAACATTTTGAAAGTGTTATCGAGGGACTATGATCATTTGATTTGTTTGTTTTGCCCAAAGAGACCTAACATGCAATATGGCCCTATTTTGAAAGGCAACAAGTGGAATACCCTAGGGGGTGCAAGTGTGATTTGTGTGTTCATTTTCATGCTTGTTTGTCTTGAGATTAGGTCATAACTATTTTGTCGTTTTTTCGCATACAAACCCTAATTCTAACATGGTATAATTAGAAAGCAATAAAGTGCGAAAATAAATTTACCAAGCTATTACAAAACCAAATATGGGAAGGGGGGTACAAATGTTCAAATGGGGATTTTGACAAGGAATTTAAACCTAAAACTATTACATCCATGTTGAATATTTACAAGGCGATCAATTTGCATAAAATAAAAAAACAAATATGCAAGAATGCAAAAAGAATTTTTATATGTATGAAAAAAGTATTATTTATGTAGGATAAAAAGAAAATAAAAAGGTATTATTTTTGGAGTATTTTCATATTTAGGGTAAAACCCTAATTCTATTAAATAAAATGTATTATTATTTAATTTAATACAAGTATTTATTTATTATGTACAAAAATAAAATAAAATGAAGTATATTTATAAAAAGTATTTTTTGTGTCAAATATTAATAAAATGAAAAAATATAGGTATTTTTGTATTTTAACCTAAATATACTAATATATATATATATATATATATATATATATATATATATATATATATATATATATATATATATATATATATATATATATATATATATATATATATATATATATATATATATATATATATATATATATATATATATATATATATATATATATATATATATATATATATATATATATATATATATATATATATATATATATATATATATATATATATATATATATATATATATATATATATATATATATATATATATATATATATATGTATTAAGTTCTAAATATGTATTATATATAAAAATAATAATATTTGATATTTAATAATAATAATAAAAAAAGTATTTTCTCTATAAAATATTTTCAGAAAGTAAAACAAAAATAAAAAATGTATAGAAATGCATTTGCACTATTTTTTAGTATTTTAAACAAAATATATGTATTTATCTATTTATGTATAAACTAAAAGAAAACTAAATAAATGCCTAATAAAATCAAAAATGGTGAGAAAAAATATTTTTATATTTTTAATGTCATGAGAAAAAATAAATAAGTCAATCAAAAAAAGAAAAAGTCAAAAAGTCAAAGAAATAAGCAAAATGGGCTCAGGGGGTTCAGAAGCAATTATGTGGTGCAAAAAGAAAAGTCAACACAGGCCCAGCCCATGAAGACCTTTCTTCAACCTTCAGCCTTCTGTTTGAACAAAACGCGCGCCACTTTCTTCCATTGCAAGGTCCTGATTCCTTGAGTTTTAGCAAAAACTTCCAACATCAAAACTGTTAAGCATCTTCCCACGAATTCACACATATAAAAAACATGTTTTAACTCTCAGAAATGAGAGAGAATTTCTTCTCTCCCAATTCTTAACCTAATTTTTGTTCAAAGTTCAGACATCAAATTCTTGCAACACACATAATATAAATAAAATCTAATTATATGGGCATGTTCAGGGCAATGATTATGACATCTTCTCTTCACAAACCTAAAGCTAACAATGCCTAATAAGAGAGATACGAATTCAAAAACACACCTGTTCAGTTGAAGTTCTATCTGGCAATGGAGAAGCTCTCAGTGCAAGGTGATGATTGGAAAAGCTTCCTTGAGGTCCAGGGATGCTATTCCAATGTTTACTTTGTCTTGAAAGCTTTTGAATCGAGCTAGAGCACTTCACCTGCAAGTCAGAAATGTGAAAATGGTGGAACCAGTTAGAGGGATTACAGGTCGTGTTTTTGCTTTTGGTTAGCTTGCATAGATGTTAGGGAATGTATGTGAGCTGGTTTGGGCAAGAATGCTTGAAAGGATTGAGAGTTGGAACTCAATCTGCAGAGGTTGCTCTGTTTGAGCAGTTTCAAGGTGATTCTGAGTTTTGGGAGAGATTGGAGGTAAAAGGCTCGTGCAATAGCTTGGTTGAGATGTGTGGAATGTGTTTGATCAGTTTGTCTAAGTGTTTGTAGGCTGATATGTAAGTTGGTACAAGTTATGCTACCTTACTTGAATTTGAAGCAAGCAATGGCCACTTGATCATTCTAGCCTGTACAGGCCCTCACACTATGCTGCATCTTTTAGTCTTGATCAGTGTGTTATGTCCATGAATCTTGTGTCCAAAGATATGCATTGTACCATTTGATTTGCAAACTTGACATAAAGTTCTACTTTACAAAAATGGATAAATCACTTTTTCCAATTAAGGCTTAAATCTTTGTACAATGACCAAACTCAAAGAATAACATCTTGGCACAATGGATTAGCATTAAATTTATGAGTGTAAAAGGGTTTTAGGACCTGTAATGTAGCACAAACTATGCTGATTTGAAAATGGCCTAAGTTATGAACATGTTCATGAACCATTCAAAAGTGGATTTTTGCCATTTTGCAAAATTCGATTCTCCCTAACCATGAGGTTGTTTGAGAGGTTTTTGGACATTTTGGAAATCTTGGAATGTGTACTACAATACATATTTGAAATGCAAATTGAAATTCCAAGTGGAAGTGTATGGAAAATGGTCTTGAAGTTAGGTAGAAAACCTTGTCAAAAAGGTCAAATTTTCACTAAGTTAAGAATGGTTTAGTGCCCTTATTCAAAAATTTGTAACTTGAGATACAAGCCTCATTTGGGAAAACTTTGTGAATCAAAGTTGTAGACTATGCAACAAGCTACAACTTTCATGTTTTGACTTTTGTTTGAATCCAAATGAATCTTGGTGAGAAAGTGGGGCAAAGTTTGGAAAAAATTAGGGTTTTCCATAACTTAGAAAAATTCTAAGTTATGAAAAATTTCCATTTCAAACCCTAATTTGCATTTCCTGGTTTCTTGATGAACAAGTTTCATGATTTGGCATGTTTTGATGAAAAATGAATCTTGACTCTTGATTTTGACCAAAAAGTCAAAGTTTGACTTTTTAGTATACAGTCAAAATTGATCAATTGACTGGGAAATTCAACTGTCAATCTTGTGTACTTGGGATCTTTTGAGTTTGTTGAGCATGTCAAGATAATTCCATGGAGTCCTTGAGTCCATATGTGAGCTTGGTTTGCCATTGGCTAGGTCAAACAGTCAAAAATTGCCTTTGTGCAGACAAAACCCTAAAAATGACCATTTTGCCCTTTTGATGATCTAATCAAATTTCTTATGGAATTGTGATCCAAACTTGATCAAATGGTCCATATGAGTTCATAATGTTGATGTGGGTCAAAAATCATGAGGTTTGATTGTCAATTGACCACAGTTGACTTTTTTCCCAATACAGTTGATTTCTAGGTCAACTGTCCAATTAACTGGGCAAAACTTGGAATCAAGACTTGAAACTTGGTATGGATAAACTTGGGAGTCCAACATGAAGCATGAAAGTCATCTTAGGCTTTTTAGGTCAAAACATCTTTGTTCAACCACAAACCCTAATTTGGGTTAGCAATGCAAGGAGAAGTCTTGAGCAGAGGAAACCCTAACTGGATCTTGATCTTCAAAGGTCTTGTGATGAGAAAATGTTGAGGAAATGGGAGGGCAAATTTTGGGGTACAACAACGGTGATCATGATTCTGAAAGTGGAACTTCTGAAGGCAGAGCATCTGACAGTGATCCAATTTTTGAAGATGGTATTTCTGAAGGTAGTGGTTCTGAACGATGTCCAAAAGTTAACAAAGGTGGAGCTTATGATGGTAGTCAAACTTATGAAGAAATTCTAGAAGGAGATATTATTCCAGAATCAAAAGGTGATTCTGAACAAGTTCAAAGGCCACATAGAGTCAGAAATATACCAAGAAGGTTTGCAGAGTTTGACATGTTGCAAGACACTAAAGTAGACTCTGAAGGAGAAGTTATTCAGTGTGCAATGTTAGTTGACTCTGAACTCGTGAGTACGGAAGAGGCTCTTAAGCAACACCTTTGGTTATAGGTCATGAAAGAAGAACTTGATGCTATAGAGAGAAACAAGACTTGGAAGCTGACAGAACTTCCAAAAGGCAAGAAAGCCATCAGCGTCAGATGGGTTTTCAAGCAGAAGCTAAAGCCAGATGGATCAATTGGAAAACACAAAGCAAGATTAGTAGCAAGAGGCTTTCTACATAAGCTTGGGCTAGATTACTTTGAAGTGTTTGCACCTGTAGCGAGACATGAAACAATCAGACTAGTGATTACAATAGCTGCTAACAAGAATTGGCCTCTGATGCATTTATATGTAAAATCTGCATTTCTGAATGGTACATTACAAGAAGAGGTATGTGTATCACAACCTCCTGGATTTGAGAAAAAGAATCAGGAAGGGATGGTGTTCAAATTACACAAAGCCTTGTATAGATTGAAGCAAGCGTTCAGAGCTTGGAATTTGAAGATTGATTCGTTTTTCAAGGAACAAGGCTTTTAGAAGTGTGAGATAGAGTATGGTGTTTATGTTCAACACACTTCAGAAGGTAATGTGATTCTGGTCTGTTTGTATGTTAATGACATATTACTCACAGGAAGTTCTGAATAAGAGATAGCTGAGTTCAAGAAAGTTCTAATGAATGCGTTTGAGATAACAGATCTTGGGAAAATGAGTTTCTTTCTAGAGATGGAATTTATGTACTCTGAGAAAGGAATCATTTTGCATAATATGAAGTATGAAATTGAGATTCTGAAGAGATTTGAGCTAGAGAATTGTAAAGTTTCTATCACACCTGCTGGTACGAATCAAAAGTTGGACTATGATTCTGATGGAGAGGATGTGGATGCTACAACCTTCAAACAAATGGTTGATTCTATGAGGTATTTGTGTAATACCAGACCTGATATTTGTTATGCAGTTGGAATGGTTAGTAGATTTATGAGTAAACCAAAGTGGTCTCATTACCAAGCTGTTGTCAGGATTCTGAGGTGTGTGAAGGGAACTCTGAAGTATGGAGTGTTATTTTCGTCTGGAAGAAAGATCAAATCAGAACTTCAGAGTTATTCAGACTCTGATTGGTGCGGAGATAGAGTTGACAGGAGAAGTACATTTTGGATACTTATTCAAATTTCTGGGAGGTCATATTTCTTGGTGTTCCAAGAAGCAACATGTTGTTGCGCTGTCAACCTGTGAAGCTGAATATATTGCAGGCATTCTGACTGCATGTCAAGCTGTGTGGATTCTGAACTTGTTGCAAGATCTGAATATTGAAGTAGCCAAACCTCTGAAGCTGATGATTGATAACAAGTCTGCAATCAATCTTGCCAAAAATTCAATGCTGCATGGGAGAAGCAAGCATATTTAGACCAAATATCATTTTCTGAGGAATCAAGTTCAGAGCAGAATATTAGAAGTTATGCATTGTAGCACCCAGAAGCAGCTGACAGATGTTCTGTCAAAG
This sequence comes from Vicia faba, assembly GCA_948472305.1. Taxonomy (NCBI): domain Eukaryota; kingdom Viridiplantae; phylum Streptophyta; class Magnoliopsida; order Fabales; family Fabaceae; genus Vicia; species Vicia faba. Next base: position 510,057,867 of record OX451738.1, on the reverse strand, counting down.
GCTATCAAGACTGATCAATTTCTTCGCTTGAGGGATAGAATTGGTGTTGTCAGTTTTGGATAAAATATAAATTAAGGGATGATGTTAGATTTAATCTATATTTTAGAAATATCTTTTGGATTTAATCTATATTTTAAAAATATTTTTTTAGAAGATATTATTATATCTTTTTATATTTTTGTTAGAGGATATTTAAGATTTTATTTTGTGTATAAATAGCTTAGTGAGGTACCTCAATGTAATTCATTGTAAATCTTTATTTTGAAGTTGTCAGTAAATATATTTCTTTTTCCTTTTATCTCTTCCTTGTGCACCAACATTTTTCATACACCTTGTGTCAAACAACAACCTGCTTCGATATAAAGAATTACATTTTCATCAATAATGAATGCTACATGGAATAAAAAAGGTTATCCAAACCCTATCATAGTGAAGGGATAATCCATCATCAACGCCTTGGAGGTAGCTAATTGGATGAAACCTATGATAGTTATGATATTTTACAGACTACAAAAGCATTATTGATATGGTGGAAAAGATGAACGAGAATATTAAGGTTTTAGCAAAGGAAAAATAATGACAGGGAGAATGAAGATAGAACACTCATGAGGAAGATTCTCAATAATGTCCATCAAATCCTACTGAAGCTATCAAGTCACATAAAAAAGAGAGAGTAATACGCTAGTCTATAAGTAGGTCCAAATGACAATCTATGGAAAAAATAATATAAAATATAGATCAAAAATCTTCTAAAATCCAATATATGAAATATTTATAAAAAATGAATTTTTATGTTTCAAAATAAATTATATATTTTATTGTTTTCAAAAAAATGCACTTGTTTCATGTTTGGTATGACAAAAAAAAAATCTTTTAACTTTTCAGCTTTCATTAATAAAAAACTTTGATTGATAACTGTTGTTTAACCTTCTTACTCGTTTATAGCTTTTCATATATATACTATATTATTATTATTATTATTATTATTATTATTATTATTATTATTATTATTAAATTCTTTAATGTAAATGGAAAATACTTAGATATAATTCTATAGGTGTGATTCATACTTTTTTTCAATAAAAATATGATAAATGTATTTAAATATTATTTAAAGCGTAAAAATAAGAGAAAATTACATATGCATGTGTGTAAAAGAAAATTATACACTTATCATATTTTCATTAGAAAAAAAGTATAAACCATGCATAAGAAATTGTACCTAAATTTTTTTCCTTTGTATATTACTTGTTAATTTAGATTAATATTCAGACTCATAATAAATTTCTTTAAAGAAATTTGTATTAAAGTGATTAGTTTATATATATATATATATATATATATATATATATATATATATATATATATATATATATATATATATATATATATATATATATATATATATATATATATATATATATATATAAAATAAATTGTTTTTTATAGTACAATTATATTTGTGTCAACGCACAAAATGATGTAATGTTTAATGATTTTGAACATTATTCAAATTGTATATTTTATGATAAATTTTGAATAGTGTTGATAATTGTCAAGTTAGTAAAAAGTCGAAGGGGATAAAGGAGATCAATCAAAACAATCAAAATTTGTAATATCATTATTTTGGATTAATATAATTAAATTTTTTTTATAAAAAAAAGGAGAACCATCTTATTGATCACATGAAGTTATTGACATGGTTACACACAATTTGGGCTTGCGGCCCACTAATGTTTCTTTCTTGGCCAAGTTCAGACGAGGCTCTAGCTGTAAAATGGGCTTTAAGGTTGTCTTCTCTGCGCACATGGATGAAGGACTTGCTAAGAAATCCTTGACTTTTGCGGCGGATATGATTACACATCATACTGATAGTTGATCGAACCTCTTGCATGTGGTTGTGATTAAGCAGATTCACAAGGGTTTTGTTATATGTGGCGAAAGCAACCCTTTGTAACCCCCAACTTGCATGGAGCCTCTATGAATATGTTTGTTGGTGGTGATTTTTCCTAGGATACTGGGATTCTGATTAGTTTCTTCATCTTGGATTTCGTCTTCCTCATAAGCCAGGAAGTCATGATCAACATTGACATTCTGATTCGAATCTTGTAGATAACTTTGATTGCTTTCTGGTAGTGAAATACTGTGAGATTCACTTTTAAAATTGATATTGTTAATTTGTTTTGCAGAAGGTGTAATGGATAAGTCGTGGTGGATCTTGTTGATCCAAGACTTGTGGGTTTTGATGAGATGCATGGTATTACACTGGGAAGTCTATGCATAATCCTTCGAGGGGATTAAGATGGAGGAAGAGGACGAATATTTGTCCAAGTTTTCTTTGATTTTTGTCGGATCCATGTTGAAATCACAGGCAGGGAGGATGAGGAAGGGAATAAGGGATCAAGAAACCGGGAAAGAGGAAAAAGGGATGGATCAAAAGGTTTAGAGGAGAATGGAAGGCTGATTAACAAAGCAGCGGGGAGAAAACAAAGGAAATAACGGGAAGCAAATATGAAAGATTACAAAGAAAACTGAAAAAAGAACAGGGAAAACCTGAAACACCTATAAAAAGGAGACACGCGCAGAGATGGAAGAGAAGATAAGTCAAGTGAAGGAGAAAAGGAGAAGCACGGTGGAGAAGAAATGAGAGTTTCAGAGTGTCTCAGAATTTTCTTGGAGGATTCTTGGAGCCATCTCGAGTTTTCATATTTTTACTTCTTAGGGAACAAGTCATACAATTGAATTCTAAATTACTATGCTATTATTTTATTTATTTTGTTAAATTTTATTATAAAACTTATACATAAATGTTTTATGTATTTTGATGTTATCTTTAGTTTTACATGTATATTAAAAAAAAAATTGCATGTATTTATTAATAATTTATTTTTATCTAACAAAAATTAATTTAATAAGATAATATTATAAGATAACAAAATTACTAATTTTTTAATTAAGAATTTCCTTTTATGTTATTTTGTATTTATCACTTAGCGTAACCATTATTTTACCAAACATTCAAAGTAACTTATCAGTTTCAGACATCAACTAAAAATTATCAACTATCAACTATAAATTAATTTCAGAAGATAATTGTTGTACCCTAAAATTTTCCCTCTCACTTATCAAGATTTTTTTGCTCACAAGATCTCCTTGAGCTCAAGACTGCATTAGAGTTTGATCAGCTCAAGACACCTCTTTATGCACTGATGATCCAAAACTAGGGTTTGAGTTTGCACAAATACATTTTAACTTCCAATGCCCCATATGACTTTCATGGATCATTATGGACCCCCAAGATAACTCATGTCAAGTTTCAAGCCTTGGATCACATTTTTGCTCAGTCAATTGAGCAGTTGACCTAAAAATCAGTTGTATTGGGGAAAAAGTCAACTATGGCCAATTTACAGTCAAACTTCATAATTTTTTATCCATACCAACATTTTAAACTTATATGTATCATTTTATCAAGTTTGGACCACAACTCCTCAAGAAATTTGATCAAATCTCCAAAAGAGCAAAATGGTCAAAATTAGGGTTTTAACTGAGAAGGGGCAATTTCTGATTTTTGACCTAGCAAATGACCAATTGGTTTAAGGCATGATCTCAAGAGTATAATTGCATCATTTTGACCTAATGGCATGGTTCAAAACATTGCAAGTCCATTGGATTGACAGATGAATTTTTTAGTCAACTGATCAAAAGTCAATTGTATATTGAAAAGTCAAACTTTGACTTTTTGGTCAAATTCAAGTGCCAAAGATCATAATTCATCAAAACATGTCAAAATTTGAAACTTATTCATCAAGAAATCAAAAAGTCAAGATTTCATTTTGAAAATTCAAAATTTCTAAACTTGGAAATTTTTCCAAGTGTTGGAAATTTCATGTTTTTTCATAACTTTGAACAAAATTTTCACCATGATGCAAGATGATTCAAGAGAAACTTCCAACATGAAAGTTGTAGATATCAATGAAATCTACAACTTTGATTTACACAACTCTTTCCATAAATGCTTGGATCTCAAGTTATAATTTTATGAACATGTGGTCATGAAACTAAACACTTAGTGAAATTTTGCCCTAATTTGGTCAGGATTTTGACCTAACTTCATGGCACTTTTTCATATATTTCCAAGGGGAATATTCAAAATCAATTCAAAGATGGGTTATAGAGAACATTGCAAGCTTTCCAAAATGTCCAAGAACTCCTTGAGATCATTCTTGAGTAGGGAGAATCGAAGAGATGAAATTAGGATTTTGTCACTTGAATTACAAGTCATTTTTGATGAGCACATGAACCAGATCCATGATAGGATGCATAATCCTTGCTTTTCAAGCCCCAAACTTGTTTGTCACTCCATAATTAAATGTTTACACAGCTGTTAAGGCTTTGATCCAAGCAATTAAGCTATTATCCAAGTTGCATTTCCATTAATGGCACAAAGTTGACATTGCCATTCTTGTAAAGCAAGCTTTTTGCATAAAGTTCATTCTTGAGCCTCTAACTTGTTCCCTCTGATCACACTCCATCCACAAATTCATAAGCAAGCTTGTTTAAAGCATAACCGCTCTATCTTAGCAAGTACACAAAGCTTTGAAACTTGAATTTCTCAAAAATCACATGTTATGCATAAACTTGTGATTTTGAATTCTGATCAACAAGAGGTCTCCAAACTTATTGCTTATAAATAGAGTCACTATTTGTGAGCTAGAGGACGAGCTTGAACACCCTAAAATACACCAAAACTCTCTCAAATCAGAAATTGCCCAAAAACTCCATTGTTGCACAGTTTTTGACCTTGAACTTTAAACTCACATTTCCCTCGTACGTTTCTTACCCTTTTAGTTTCTAAAGCTTCCTTACATCAAGTGTAACATATCCTTGTCCTAGTTTCATTACTATAACATCATTTACCATATCCTCCATAACCAAAAATAGAGCATTGCACATTAACTTCTCCAGGTCATTTCAGCCACTCTCAACTCAAGCAAACCATTGCATTAGCTTCCTAGGACCTTAAGGAAGCTAACCTAATCATCACCACTGCCTGAAACAAGCTTAAAATCCAAACACGATTTCCAGTTTTGAGTTAAGTTTTATCAACTTGGAACTCTTCATACAGGCATCATCAATAGTTTATTTGTGAACAAAACATGTAGATATCATTGCCCTGAAGCTAACCATGTCCATAGTTTCCATTAATTTTGCTTGAGCTTAGAGAATTTTGAAACTGAAATTTCTGAAATTTTTAGGGTTCACATTAGGGCCATTAAAATTCATGCTTATCTTTGATCTATAGTTTTAATACTTTACATTTCTGGAATCGTGAGAAAATTTGCTACAAGTTTCATGTTTGCAGTTTTTATTTTTGATGAGAAATGAGCAAGTTACATTTGGTCTGGCTGGAGGTTGAGGATGAAGTCTTCCGGGTGCGTTTTACCTTACATATTTATTGTTTTACTTGTATTAACGGATGTATAACCACCCCAGTGGTAGAAGCGCGCGCATGTAACCTATGGGACCTGGGTTTGAGCCCCAGTGGTACCCTTTTGTATTTTTTTACATGTTTTTGCATTTTCTGATTTTTGGCAGGCGCTTGGGCTTTGTTGGGCCTGTTCCTTTTTTTATTTTATTTTTGCTTACTAACCCCTTACAGACTTTTAGCACCCCTGGTCCAAATTTATTTGTTTTCTTTTTTATTTTATTTCTATTTTTTAAAATATATTTTCTAAATACTGAAAAATCATAAAAAATACAAAAAAATGATAGATTTATATTTTGGCTTATTTTATTTTATTTTTCTCACAAAATATTTTTGTTTAACTATATATTATTTATTTTTATTAAATAATCTTGTAAATTAAATTAGAACTAGGTTAATATTTATTTTCTCTTTACACCCATTAAATATATTATTTTAATATAAAAAAGACCAAAAATATTTTATAATGTTATAAATATTTTCAAGACAAAAATACCAAAAAATACATTTTTCTTAAACTTATTTTCTTTTAATTAATTAAATAGAATTAGGATTTTATTCAAAAATCTTTTCTTAATAAAATTCAAATTTAATTAATTGTTTTCTTTATTTAATTATGTTAAGACAAAATCCCTTTTTCATGAAAATCAAACAAAGATACATTTTCTTTACATTTTGCATTTTTTTTCATTCATTCATTTTTGTACTTTGTATTTATTTATTTCCTGGTACATTGATATCAATTCAATATGGTTGTAAGACTAATTAGGTTTAAATTCTTGCAATCCCCATTCATGAATTTGTACACACCTTCCCTACAAATGTTGTAATAGCGTAGTAACTTTAAATTTCGCAATTTATCGCTTTTATATAACATGCTAGTAATTAGGGTTTGAATGGAAAGACTAAAACCAATACTTAGAAAAACCTAACTTAAGACAAAAACAAGCATGAAAATAATACACTTGCACACAAGCACCCCTAGGGTTATTCCACTTGGTTGCCTTATACAAAATGGTCATATTACGCATGTAAGGTATCTTAGCAAAAACAAGCAAATACAAGATCATAGTCCCTCGATGACGCTATCTAAGTTGCCTTACAAATGATCTTAGTCCCTAAAAGAAAATACTAATATACCTTGCAACATTGCTAATCATGGTTATACGATGACCCACGCCCGTCCCGTTTACATCCAAAGATAGGGTTGCTTACCAAATCAATGGTAAGACAACAATGTCAAAGGAAAAGAAAATGAACAAGAAAGACATTTGAGTAGGTAGATTGCTCCTAATTACTTGCTCCATTTCAAAACAAACATCCTTGCTATTTTCAAAACAAACACCTACACTTTCAAAACATCTTACAAAACTTGAAAACATTTTCAAAAGATCAACATCTTTGTATACATTCTTACGAACGAGAATCATTACAAAGATTGCCTAAACAATGACTTCTTTACAAAATACTTTCAAAAACCACACAAAGCACAATTTCAAACAAAAGTAAGTGATCTAGAAAGTAACTAAGAGCCCATGGATAACCATGGATGAAAATGGTGATAATACCTTCCCTTTTCATAATCTACCCCTCGAACTCAAGAAATAGTCTCAAAGGTCTTTCCTGTGCTTTTTCACCTTTCCTTTTGGATAAAAGAAAAGTCGGTGGCGACTCTTGCTAACCGCAACATTTGCGAGAAAACGCAAAACACCCAAGTCAGTTCTCCCACCGTATCACAATAACACTCCAAAATGAAGTGGTTGAGGAGGTTAGAGATCAAGAGGGGTTGTGTGGTATAGAAAAAAGATATTTGACACGCTTTTTGAAGCTCGGGACGGTGTGTATGCGTAAGTTTTGGATCTTATCCAGTCATTGATTACGAGTGATGATAATTTATGACTCATTACCCCAATCTCGAAAGCAAAACTCTATGTTTCTCTACAACATATGCATCCGGATAAGTTGCCAGGCCCGGATGGGTTGAATCCGACTTTTTATTAGAATTTTTGGAACTAGTGTGGTGATGATATTTACGAAGCCACTAAAGCTTGGCTTGACAGAGGTTTCTTTCCCCCGAGGATCACTAATACCAATATTTTCCTTATACCATAGTGTGTGAAACTAAATAATATGAAGAATTTTTGCCCTATTTCCTTGTGCAACGTCGCTTATAAAATTGTTTCTAAACTCCTAGCGAACAAATTGAAGAAGTGTCTTGATAAGTGTGTAGCCAAAGAACAATTGACTTTTATGGAAGGCTGCTCAATTCTAGACAATGCCATGATCGCCATAGAATTTATCCATGCCCTTAAAAGGAAGACCAAGGGTAATAATGTAAGTATGAGAGTGCGCCTAAGAGGGGGGGGGGGGGTGAATTAGGTACTTTAAAAGTTTTTCTGTTTTAGTGAGATGGATATTATTTTTCTGGTTTAGTGCACGAGTTTACAAATGTGTTTCTTTCTTTTCTGGTTTATGACTAGTGATGAAAGCGGTAAATGCGGAAAAGTAAAGAACACAAAGATGTATCATGGTTCCCCTCAAAGTCCGAGAGTACTCCAGTCCCCTTTCAACTTGAAAGAGATTTCCTTATTGTTAGATCTCTAGACAAGACACCCTAGTCCTTCTATACAAGACTCTAACCAATAAAACCACCAAGAACAATCCTCTTGGACCAAGAACAATCCTCTTGGATTTTCACTAAGTTACCTATGAGAACAATCCTCTCAGTGTAACTACACTTGTATCCAACAACTTGTAAAGACAAGATTTCAACAAAAACACTTAAACTTAATTCCAACAATCCTGGAAAATAAGTAAGTAAATATCAATTTGTGAGTTTGAGTGAGTAGAGTAATATTGATCACTAAGAGTGATTTGACAATGTATAATCTTCATCTTTAAATAATAATATTGTACAAAGACTCAAGATATATTTGCTCAAAGTTTTCTGTTTAAAGTATGAAAATGTGCAGAAAACTTATGCATGAAAAAGAAGAATGCTTGAGTTTGTATTTTGAAAGTTCAGAAAATATTTATGAAAGAAAGTGTTAGATCTGGATTTGAAATTGAATATTTATATGTTCATAACACCCTTTTGAAACATCATGAAGATCTGGAAATGTATCATGAACAAATGCCAAGTTTGAGTGAAAAGATGTAATGAAAAGGCATGAACAAAGCTGTTATTTTTCAAATTCGTGCAGTGTGCAATTGATTGCACCTTGATGTAAATCGATTGCACAAGGTTTTCAACAACTATTTTTTCAAAATATTTAAGAGTGCAATCGATTGCATTAACAATGTAATCGATTGCATGCAAAGTCAGTAGCAAAAATTAACTGAGTGCAATCGATTGCACTAACAATGTAATTGATTGCACAAAGAAACAGAAGCAAAAGATTTGGAATTTTGAAGAGTGCAACGATTGCACTAAGATGCAAATCGATTGCATGCAGAAGAAAAGTGAAATTTTATTTTAGAAAAGCTTGAGTAATGATTCTTAAACATTTCTTTTTCATTTTTGAGCATCTATATCTTAAGATCAAAGTAGATAATATTATTATACCTTTAAAGTTGTTGAGAGCTTTGAGTGAAGATATTTATCCTTAGATGCTTAGATGCTTTACCAAAATCTTTGCCTTCTTTGTTAGCCATGGTTTGTCTTCATCAAAACAAAAGCTTATTTGAGAAGCTTGATTTTACATTCTCCCCCTTTTTGATGATGACAAACAATCTTTCTTTATGCGATGTACTTTCCGGAAGAGCTTCTCCCCCTAAGATGCAAAACTCCCCCTATGTAGGAGAGGGTTGGAATCCTTTTCAATTCTTCATCTTGATTGGAGAGTACCTTGAAAATTAAGACACAGGAAACACAAGAATAAAGTATAACATCCTTCTTCCCCTTTGACATTATCAAAAAGAAGGGAAAGATGCATAAAAATGGACAAAATACATATAATATTGAAAACTTAACCATAGCCATATTGCTTCATGATACTTTTTATCATCCTTTGATAAAAGCACATAGTTATCTTCATTAAAACATGATGTTGAAGCCTTTGTCACAAAGTTGACTTGAACTTAGAAGTTATCTTTTGTTCTTTAACATAAAGTACATCTTCAATGGATATGAAAGTTAGTGTATCAACTTTGCCAATGCCAAGAATTCTTCCTTTAAGGTATTTCCCATATGTGAAATAATCCTTGGACTTGACCTAGATTTGAAAGTTAGTGTATCAACTTTGCCAATGCCAAGAATTCTTCCTTTAAGGTATTTCCCATATGTGAAATAATCCTTGGACTTGAACTAGATTTGAAAGTTAGTGTATGTCTCTTGTCATATGCTTTGAACAACCACTATCAAGATACCAAAGATTGCATGTGGTCTTCAAGTATACCTGCAAAACAAATTAAGTTTGATTTAGTACCCAATGTGCTTTGGGTCCATCATAGTTAGTGCCTTTCTTAACCCACACATAATGCCCACTTGCCACACTGAAGTTTCTAACATAGAAAGCATTAGGTGTATGGCCAACCATACCACAATAAAAACAAGTAGGTTCAAAGTTACTTCTATATCTAGAAGGATAAGATTTCTTCTTAAAAAATGTTTTCTTTTTAGGATAGTGACGAACTATTTTAGGTTTGTTCACTTTCTCTTTGGATGATTGATCACTAGCCTTAACAAAGATAGTTTTGTTAGAACTTGGTTTTGAAAACTTTGAATATCCAAGTCCACTTTTATCATTGGAGTATCTTTGTTGGCTAAGAACACCTTCCAATCCAATTTGGCCTTTTTCATGTCTTTCAATGAATCTTTTTAATTGGACAATTTGGAAAGAGAGTGAATCACAATTTTTGCATACAAAATTCTGTTTTTGTTCATCACTTGATTTTTGTTTTTCTTCTTTGAAATCTTTTTCCATTGAAACATATTTTTCTTCTAAGGATGAAATTTGTTTCTTTTGTGATGAAATGGTTTTATACAAAATTTTGCATTCATTCAATAGTTCATCTATAGCACCTTGTGCATCACTATAAAAAAGAGAAAATTCATTACTAACCTCATTGTCTTCATCATCGGAATGGTGTGAGGCCATCAATGCAAGATTAGAACGTTGATTGTTTTCGGAATCGGAAGATGAACTTTCCCATGCTATATATGATTTCTTTGACTTCTTATCTTTATTTCTCTTGAAATATTTCTTCTTCTTTTCAAGTGTAGGACATTCACTTTTAACATGTTCCTTTTCTCCACATTCAAAGCATATAACCTTCCTTGTTGGTGCTTCCCTTTTTCTTTCTTTTCGTAGAACCTTTTCAATCTTCTTGATAAGATCATCATCATCACTACTAGTGGATTCATACTCTTGATTGCTATCATGATCTTTTATCCTTGTATTTAGAGCCATGTCTTTTGAATCTTTTACTTGGATTTCATGCTTTTCAAGTCTTGCAAGTTCCGTCTCATATTCTTGAAGTTTTCCGAACAAAGTGGCAGAAGTCATTGTGGATAGATTCTCCTTCTCTGATATTGCTGTCGCTTTTGGTTGCCATTCCCTGGATAAAGATCTAAGAACTTTAAGATTAAGTTCATCATTAGTTAAAGTCTTACCGAGTGCTTTAAAATGATTTGTCAAGTGTACAAATCTTTTCTGCAAGTCGAGGATTGATTCTCGGGGCTGCATTCTGAATAGTTCGTATTCTTGACTCAAAGTATTTAATCTTGATCTTTTAACTTTAGCAGTTCCCTCATGAGTTTCTACCAAGGTATCCCATATTTCTTTCGCCGTTTTGCATGCCGAGATACGGAATAATTCATCCATGCTAAGTGCACCTTGAAGAAGATTTATTGCCTTTTTATCATAGAGAACTTTCTTCTTATCATCATCATCCCATGCAATTTTAGGCTTTGATGAGCCGACACTATTGATTACCGTTATAGGGATAAATGGACCATTTTCGATGGCATTCCATATTTCTTCTCCTTGTGCTTCTAGATGCGCCTTCATGCGTATTTTCCAGAAGTCAAAATATTCACCATAGAATAGAGGAGGCTTGTTGTTACTACCACCATCTCTGAAAACGGGATTATGATTTGCGGAAGCCATTCTGGATCTTTTAGGAGCAGGTTACCTATAACCTGCTCTGATACCAATTGTAAGTATGAGAGTGCGCCTAAGAGGGGGGGTGAATTAGGTACTTTAAAAGTTTTTCCATTTTAGTGAGATGGATATTATTTTTCTGGTTTAGTGCACGAGTTTACAAATGTGTTTCTTTCTTTTCTGGTTTATGACTAGTGATGAAAGCGGTAAATGCAGAAAAGTAAAGAACACAGAGATGTATCCTGGTTCCCCTCACAGTCTGAGAGTACTCCAGTCCCCTTTCAACTTGAAAGAGATTTCCTTATTGTTAGATCTCTAGACAAGACACCCTAGTCCTTTTATACAAGACTCTAACCAATAAAACCACCAAGAACAATCCTCTTGTACCAAGAACAATCCTCTTGGATTTTCACTAAGTTACCTATGAGAACAATCCTCTCAATGTAACTACACTTGTATCCAACAACTTGGAAAGACAAGATTTCAACAAAAACACTTAAACTTAATTCCAACAATCCTGGAAAATAAGTAAGTAAATATCAATTTATGAGTTTGAGTGAGTAGAGTAATATTGATCACTAAGAGTGATTTGACAATGTATAATCTTCTTCTTTCAATAATAATATTGTACAAAGACTCGAGATATATTTGCTCAAAGTTTTCTGTTTAAAGTATGAAAATGTGCAGAAAACTTATGCATGAAAAAGAAGAATGCTTGAGTTTGTATTTTGAAAGTTCAGAAAATATTTATGAAATAAGGTGTTAGATTTGGATTTGAAATTGAATATTTATATGTTTATAACACCCTTTTGAAACATCATGAAGATCTGGAAATGTATCATGAACAAATGCCAAGTTTGAGTGAAAAGATGTAATGAAAAGGCATGATCAAAAGGCATGATCAAAAGGCATGAACAAAGCTGTTATTTTTCAAAGTCGTGCAGTGTGCAATCGATTGCACCTTGATGTAAATCGATTGCACAAGGTTTTCAACAGCTATTTTTTCAAAAATTTTAAGAGTGCAATCGATTGCATTAACAATGTAACCGATTGCATGCAAAGTCAGTAGCAAAAATTAACTAAGTGCAATCAATTGCACTAACAATGTAATCGATTGCACAAAGAAACAGAAGCAAAAGATTTAGAATTTTGAAGAGTGCAATCGATTGCACTAAGATGCAAATCGATTGCATGCAGAAGAAAAGTGAAATTTTATTTTAGAAAAGCCTGAGTAATGATTCTTAAACATTTCTTTTTCATTTTTGAGCATCTATATCTTAAGATCAAAGTAGATAATATTATTATACCTTTAAAGTTGTTGAGAGCTTTGAGTGAAGATATTTATCCTTAGATGCTTAGATGCTTGACCAAAATCTTTGCCTTCTTTGTTAGCCATGGTTTGTCTTCATCAAAACAAAAGCTTATTTGAGAAGCTTGATTTTACAAATAATGCTCAATTGGCTCTCAAAATTGACACCAAAAAGGCATATGATAAATTAGATTGGGGTTTCTTGAGAGGCATACTTGAGAGATTGGGTTTTGCGGATAGATGGATACATTGGATGTTGATGTGTGTCACATTGGTGAATTATTATGTACTTTTTAGCACATATAGTGTTGGACCAATTCAACCAGGAAGAGGATTGCGACAAGGGGGCTTTATGTCCCCATAACTCTTTATTCTTATAGTAGAAGGAATCTCAGTCCTTGTCAAAGGTGCAGTGGCTCATAGTGATATCCATGGCATCCAGATTTACAGAGAGGCACCCAATGTGTCTCACTTGCTTTTTGCTGACGACTGTTTTCCTTTTTATAGGGAAAATTTATCGAAGTTTCTAAAAATTATGGAGTTACTCAATACTTATGCAGCAGCCTCCGGGAAAGAGATTAATTTGACAAAATCTAAAGTTTTCTTTAGCAGGAATATTAGTCGCCCCGCCCAGGAAGATATTGCTCACATTATGGGCCTTCGACAAATGTTGGGTAGGGGAACTTATTTGGGTCTTCTGTCTATGATTGGTAGAAGCAAGAAAACCACTTTTGCTTTCATCAAAGATAGAATTTAGAATAAGATTAACTCGTGGAGGGGTGGCCCCTTTCAAAGTAAGGGTAAAAGATTATGATAAAGTAATTTCTACAAGCCATTTCGAATAATATCATGAGCATCTTTATTCTACTGGAAGGGGTCGTTAATGATATTGAGAAAATGTTGAACTCTTTCTGGTGGGGTGGAAGTAACAATAATAGGGGCATAAAATGGATTGCGTGATAGAAGTTGGCTTGTTTGAAAAAGGAATGGGGGTTGGATTTCCGCCACCTTAGATCTTTTAACATGGCCATAATGGCCAAACAAGGGTGGAATTTGTTGACAAAACCTCAATCTCTTGTGTCCAGAATCTACAAAGCAAGATATTTGTAAGTACCATAGTTTTGTGATTGGCTAAATTTTGGTAAAACATGGTTTGTCATAATAGGTTTGTTGTTGTGAGATTTTCAGCCAAATGTCGAAGGAAATGTCATGACATCTTGGTCTGGTACAATAGGCACCTGTGATCGGTGGGAATGAGAACTGACTATTTTGGAATGCTGGTTCGCGTTTTGCGTTTGTTTTTGCAAAATGTCGCGGTAAGCAAGAGTTACCACCGTCTTTTATTTTATCCAACAAGGAAAGGACAAAAGCACAGAAAAATTCCTTTTCGAGATGTTTCTCGGGTTCGGGAGGTAGATTATAGAAATGGAAGGTGTTAGCACCCTTTCTATCTGTGGTTATCCACGGGCTCTTAGGTACTTGCTCACTATGTTTTCAAAAGTTTGCTTTTCTTTGTGTTTGTGGGTTTGAAAAGAGTTTTTTATTTGGAAGAGAGTGTAAGTGCGAAAAGTTTTGTTTTGTTTTTAAAAGGAGCAAGTACTTAAGAACATCTACCTACTCAAAAAGGAATTAGACTGTGCAAGTGTCCTTTAGATAATGCCATCCCACTATTGAGGAGTAGGTAGCATCATCGTTGGAGTTTTCGGGTCAATTCAATTTAAGGGACGTGTGGTCACTAAAGCAATGTTAGGACGCCTTAGTGGTAACCCTAATGTCTTAGATCATTTTATCCGAGGCAACCGTTTCGAGGCAACTTATGATCTTTGGACAAGAGGGCGGCCTCTAAAATATCCTATACTCAATGACCACATTCGAGGCAACCAAGTGAGGTGTACCCTAAGAGTGGCATGTGCGAGTGTATTGTTTTTCAATTATATTATCTTTGTACATGTTATGGTGAGCTACAGTTGATTTTAAATTAAAGGTTAATCTTGTCATGCATAGCCTATTATTCAAACATCTAGCAGTTAATGGTTGCGGAAAATAAATTGCGGAAAATAAAACTAAGCTATTACAAGGTGTCGGGTATTTACATCGCCAAAAACAAACCCTTAAAATTAAATGCGAAAAAGTAAATAAAAGCGGTAAATAAAATCCTAAGTTAAAGCTATTACATCCTTGAAGCAATTACAATTATATGGATCAAAATAATATGCGCGCGAGAAAATTGAATCGGAACGTCCTAGGGTTTTGACCCTTTTTTCAAATAAAACATATTTTTTGTTATTTTTTGAATTAAGAATTAAGTCTAAATTAATAATGGAATTAATTAATTAAAAAAAGAAAATATTTTTGAGTTTTATTTTAATTAAGGAAATAAAATTAAAAAGGTAAAAATATATCAAAACCCTAATTCTAAATCAATTTTAATTTAATGCAAAATATGTTAAAATTAAACCTAATTAAAGTAAATAAATTAATTAATGGTTTATTTACAAAAATAACATAGTGAAATTAATAAATATTATTTTTTGTGTTTATGATTTTTTATGAAAAAAAGTTAGTTTGTTAATTAATTAGTTTTAACAATAATAATGAAAAGCAATAAAAAAATGAAAAGAAATAAAATATAAGCAAACTTTGGGGGGGCGTGGGCCTGAAAAGGTTGTATGATCAGCAATTTTTCCAGGCCCAAAACGTTGGCCCTTGTTGACCCTCCAGATTGCCTATACTTGCATTAACTTGAATCCATGGTGGATCAATGGTTCTGGCCTTTGGATCTAGCTTGAAGCCACTTGGCACATTGAGATCTGAGGACGTATGGTGGTCCACGCTTGGGATGCTGCGCCTGAATACCTGAAGGAAAAACATAAAAGTTTTGGGGGACCTGGGATGTTGGACCTGCAAGGAAGTTTGTTAGAAATTGAAAATACAAGGCCTGTGATATTGGATCCTAGTCCCTTCGATTGAGCGAATTCCCTTTCACCCCTGAGCTGCTTGCTCATTCAAAAGGCATGACTCCTGCTTTTGGCCCTGCAAATTAGTCAATTCAGAACTAAACAACATAGAGAAACGTCTCATTCGAAATCAATTCCTGAACCCAGATTTGGGTTGGTTTCGATTTGTCACAGCCATGATCATGGATTTCAAATGTAACCTGCTTTGAAAGAAACTTTATCCATGGGGGGTTCAAACGTATGAGCACTGCAGCTTATACATGCTTTGTTAAATCGCTCACAAGTAATAACAAAAAAACTATGAATATGCAATTATGAGTAATTTTAAGATTAAGTGAGATTGAACATTATACCACTAGAAGCGCCTGGATTTGGACGGAAGGTGCCTGCAATGGAATCTAGACTTTCGTGGGGCAGGCTGGTGCTTTTGTGAGGCAAGGTATGTGTGGCCGTCTTCGTGGTTTTTTCCGTTTCTGCAGAGTTTTGTGTGTCTTTCCCCCCTTTGTAATGTGTCACTGGCCTCGTATTTATAGGAGTGTGAGGGTGCACGAAAATGGCAAGGGACAACCATTTAACCAGGCCTTTAAAGCCATGAGACAAGAATCAGACATATTAAAATATTTCCTTTTTTGAAACATTCATGTCTCTTTGGAATCTTGAATGAACCTGGACACTTTTGATTTTTGAATGCCTTCAGGCCCTGCTCTTCAATTGGTCTTGATTTGCCTCCTTCGAATGGATTTCTTATGTACCCTTCGAATGGGCCTTCTTTGCCAGCTTCAAAGTCCAATTCGAATCTATTTAGAACATTCCCTATTAGACAACTTCGACCAGCCCTTGGCCTTGTGATGAGTTTAAGTTCTGATTCGAAGTGTTCAGAACTTCCTTCATCAGAGCATCTTAGATTAAGATAAACTTTGCACTGAAATGCCATTCGAAGGTCATTTCGTTCTGATGTTCTTATTAAGGGAAACTCTGAAGTTCCAGTCGAAGGACACTCTGAAGTTCCAGTCCAAGGACCTTTTGAAATGCCAATTGAAGGGTATTTGTCCATATACAAATCAAAGGGTATTTGTTAAAATTCCAATCGAAAGGCTTTGTTAACAGGCCAATCGAAAGGTGTTATTCATGCTAATCGAAGGACATGGTTAACATGCCTGTCGAAGCTGCCTTGACACAATGCTAAATCGAAGGATCCCTTGGCATGCGAATTGAAAGGCTTGGCCCAGGGTGCCAAACGAAAAGGTCTTTCAGAATTCCAATCGAAGGCCTTGACACAATGCCAATCGAAGTGTTTGTCCATAATGCCAATCGAAGGGAATTATCCATGCCAATCGAAAGGCTCCTTCAAAATACCAATCGAAGGGTCTTTCAGAATGCCAATCGAAAGGTACTTAAATCACCACTCAAAAATTTTCTTTTTCCTTAGGCAAGGGTTTCTGGTCAACCATGCAGGGGGAAGACTTTAGAAAACATGAGAGGGAAAATTTTGGGGTGCAATAGTTGCCCCTGTTGAATTTTCTTAAACCTGAGGATATAGATTGGCTTTCGAGCCTTTCGTGATCCGAAGGTGGAAAGTAATTGAACACTAGAGTGCCCAGAAATTTGCACTCGCATGGTGTAGTATCAGCATTGTGACGCTGGGAATGGGCTTACAGATGCCATTTGGAGATTGTTGGTAGGAGGATAGGCTTATAGATGCCATCTGCAGGAGTGATTGTTGGACTGTATCTATAAGCTGGAACTGGATGATTGCCAGAATTGCGTCTGCATCTGGAGCATATCTGAAATGTATTTGAATGAGTGACAGAATGACATCCGAATCTGGATCGTATCTGGACTGTAATTTGAATGAGTGACATAATGACATCTAAATCTGGATCGTATCTGAACTGTAATTTGAATGAATCTGGAATAAGTATCAGAATGTCAACCATATATGGATCGCATCTGAACTGTCTCTAGAAGGAATCTGGAATAAGTATCAGAATGTCAGCCATATCTGGATCGCATTTGAGCTGTCTCTAGAAGGAGTCTGGAATAAGTATCAGAATATCAGCCATATCTGGATCGCATCTGAACTGTCTCTAGAAGGAGTCTGGAATAAGTATCAGAATGTCAGCCATATCTGGATCGCATCTGAACTGTCTCTAGAAGGAATCTGGAATAAGTATCAGAATGTCAGCCATATCTGGGTCGCATCTGAACTGTCTCTAGAAAGAATCTAGAATAAGTATCAGAATGTCAGCCATATCTGGGTCGCATCTGAACTGTCTCTAGAAGGAATCTGGAATAAGTATCAGAATGTCAGCCATATCTGGATCGCATCTGAACTGTTTCTAGAAGGAATCTGGAATAAGTATCAGAATGTCAGCCATATCTGGGTCGCATCTGAACTGTTTCTAGAAGGAATCTGGAATAAGTATCAGAATGTCAGCCATATCTGGATCGCATCTGAACTGTCTCTAGAAGGAGTATGGGATAAGTATCAGAATGTCAGCCATATTTGGATCGCATCTGAAGTGTCTCTAGAAGGAGTCTGGAATAAGTATCAGAATGTCAGCCATATCTGGATCGCATCTGAACTGTCTCTAGAAGGAATCTGGAATAAGTATCAGAATGTCAGCCATATCTGGATCGCATCTGAACTGTCTCTAGAAGGAATCTGGAATAAGTATCAGAATGTCAGCCATATCTGGATTGCATTTGAACTGTCTCTAGAAGGAATCTGGAATAAGTATCAGAATGTCAGCCATATCTGGGTCGTATCTGAACTGTCTCTAGAAGGAATCCGGAATAAGTATCAGAATGTCAGCCATATCTGGGTCGCATCTGAACTGTCTCTAGAAGGAGTCTGGAATAAGTATCAGAATGTCAGCCATATCTGGATCGCATCTGAACTGTCTCTAGAAGGAATCTGGAATAAGTATCAGAATGTCAGCCATATCTGGATCGCATCTGAGCTGTTTCTAGAAGGAATCTGGAATAAGTATCAGAATGTCAGCCATATCTGAATCGCATCTGAACTGTCTCTAGAAGGAATCTGGAATAAGTATCAGAATGTCAGCCATATCTGGGTCGTATCTGAACTGCCTCTAAAAGGAGTCTGGAATAAGTATCAGAATGTCAGCCATATCTGGATCGCATCTGAACTGTCTCTAGAAGGAATCTGGAATAAGTATCAGAATGTCATCCATATCTGGATCGCATCTGAACTGTCTCTAGAAGGAGTCTGGAATAAGTATCAGAATGTCATCCATATCTGGATCGCATCTGAACTGTCTCTAGAAGGAATCTGGAATAAGTATCAGAATGTCATCCATATCTGGATCGCATCTGAACTGTCTCTAGAAGGAATCTGGAATAAGTATCAGAATGTCAGCCATATCTGGATCGCATCTGAACTGTCTCTAGAAGGAATCTGGAATAAGTATCAGAATGTCAGCCATATCTGGATCGCATCTGAACTGTCTCTAGAAGGAATCTGGAATAAGTATAAGAATGTCAGCCATATCTGGATCGCATCTGAACTGTCTCTAGAAGGAATCTGGAATAAGTATCAGAATGTCAGCCATATCTGGATCGCATCTGAACTGTCTCTAGCAGGAATCTGGAATAAGTATGAGAATGTCAGCCATATCTGGATCACATCTGAACTGTCTCTAGAAGGAATCTGGAATAAGTATCAGAATGTCAGCCATATCTGGATCGCATTTGAACTGTCTCTAGCAGGAATCTGGAATAAGTATCAGAATGTCAGCCATATCTGGATCGCATCTGAGCTGTTTCTAGAAGGAATCTGGAATAAGTATCAGAATGTCAGCCATATCTGAATCGCATCTGAACTGTCTCTAGAAGGAATCTGGAATAAGTATCAGAATGTCAGCCATATCTGGGTCGTATCTGAACTGCCTCTAAAAGGAGTCTGGAATAAGTATCAGAATGTCAGCCATATCTGGATCGCATCTGAACTGTCTCTAGAAGGAATCTGGAATAAGTATCAGAATGTCATCCATATCTGGATCGCATCTGAACTGTCTCTAGAAGGAGTCTGGAATAAGTATCAGAATGTCAGCCATATCTGGATCGCATCTGAACTGTCTCTAGAAGGAATCTGGAATAAGTATCAGAATGTCATCCATATCTGGATCGCATCTGAACTGTCTCTAGAAGGAATCTGGAATAAGTATCAGAATGTCAGCCATATCTGGATCGCATCTGAACTGTCTCTAGAAGGAATCTGGAATAAGTATCAGAATGTCAGCCATATCTGGATCGCATCTGAACTGTCTCTAGAAGGAATCTGGAATAAGTATAAGAATGTCAGCCATATCTGGATCGCATCTGAACTGTCTCTAGAAGGAATCTGGAATAAGTATCAGAATGTCAGCCATATCTGGATCGCATCTGAACTGTCTCTAGCAGGAATCTGGAATAAGTATGAGAATGTCAGCCATATCTGGATCACATCTGAACTGTCTCTAGAAGGAATCTGGAATAAGTATCAAAATGTCAGCCATATCTGGATCGCATTTGAACTGTCTCTAGCAGGAATCTGGAATAAGTATCAGAATGTCAGCCATATCTGGATCGCATCTGAACTGTCTCTAGAAGGGATCTCAGAAGATGATGATCTTTGCCCGTTGATTGATCTTTCCTGAAAAGGTAAAGAGTTAGTTGTATGCAATGTCATGATGTATGCATTGTGTAATGATGTTCTCAAAATAAAATGAGATCTGTGTCATATGTATTTTGTATGCATATGTTATGAATGTTGTTGAAGTGTAATTTTGTCTTGGACTTTGCTCAAAATGTTTCCACCGGGGATCCCTGCTTTGTTGTTTAAGGAGAACTCCGTTGGGGGATATTGAAAACTCTGTGGGGAGCATGTTTATTTCTGCTTGGGAAAAGAGTTTAGGAGTCTTAGTCGTCTGTTGCTCTACTGGGGAGTTGAAGTTGAACTGATATCTGGTCGGGTCCAGGTTTCGTAGTAACTTGCTGGGGATTGTAGAGTAGTCTACTGGGGAAGAGGAGTTGTGGTCCTTTGATTTGTAGTAGTCGGAGAGGCAAACTCAAGTTGGGGATTCCTGGTGTTGTTGGGGAAATAAACCCTATCGCCAGTCCGCTAGAGAGGTGATATCTTCGTTGGGGGAAGTCCTCGAGGATTCTTGAGGTTGATTCAGCTGGGGAAAGGTTTTCAGAGATTAAACCCTTGCTGGGAGTCATCCTATGGGAAGGATTTTGGGGAGATTTGTCATTTCCCCTAGTATCAAGTGTTTGTGACATTGCTAGAAAATGTTTAATTGCACGTAACCCTTCACTGAGATTGATATTCAATACCCCAAGCGACAGAGATGGAGACTTGCCCCTGGTTACTCTGCACTTCTTCAGAGATTTCTTGAAATCTTGACTGGACTGCCCCAGGTGTGCTGGATAGTGACATGTCAAGTCCCCTTGTTGATAGGAGATTTGTCAATGGAATTGTCATCCTTTTTGAAGTGATTTTGTTCACTGAGAGGGCTTTCGTTCATCAGATATTCGTTGTGTGAATTTCTCCGCTGTCAAACAAATAGCCAAATGCAAATAGTGATATTCAAATAATGCAAAGTTTATGCTTGTCTCGAAGTTTTGAAAAATGCGTTTTTTAGCAGAAAACTTTTTATAAGACAAATTCAACACAAGATTTAGGGCAAAGCCTTACAGGAGTCAAGATACCTTTTGTAACAGTATTCTTTTGAACTAACCCATACTTCAATTAGGACTTTTGAAGGGTTGTAACGTGGCTTGGTTCACAGTTTAAGAAACAAAGGATACAGGCTCAAAGTATATTTGTACCCACCCGCTCTTCGTGATGTTCTTCAATCCTAAACTCAGTTAATTATGCGTCGAACTCTATTCGAATTTGGAACGACGTTTTGGTGATGGTTCACACGAGTTGGATTTTTGAAGGCAGACATCATTTTTGCAACATTTTTCATGTTGTTGAGGATTTGTAGCGACCTCGTTCTTTTGATTTGTTATCCCTAATTTTTGCCTGACTGTTCCTGTTTTCGAGATTACAGTCAGCAGGATGCCCCAAATTTCTTGAGCCTCCTTTATAGGTTTTGGCTCAGTGGGCTTTTCTCTTTTGAGAGATTGACTGCCTATGAGATAAGGAACCACCACTGTCTTTTGATTCCAGAGGAATGCTTTTGATGTCGTTCGTTGTATTATGAACTGAGAGTTTTGCGACCTCAATGCGCATCTTTTTGAATTAACTGAGAGACTACCCTGCCCCAGGTTTAAATTAAAGGTTTCAATTTGTGTTTAAAACAGAAAACTCCTACTTCTTTGGCTCGAAGGGGTTGACTAGGGATTATCTTCCTTATAACTCCAGTGTTTAGGATTTGAAAGAAATGCATGTACATCGTCAGCAAGGTCTGTCCAAAAGCATATTGTATGAGATTATGGCATTGTTTCGTCATCCTCCCTCTAAAGGCTTGCAACTTTTAGCAAGAGTTGAATGTCATAAGGAGAGCAAAAAGCATAGTTTAAATGTAATGAAAATGAAAGGATGAATTCAAGACAAACATATGCAATGCATTAATGAAACAGAGTTTGACATTAATAGATAATTGTTTGAATAACAAAAGAAATTACAACTTGAAAATTCAAATGAACAAAAGCTTTCAATGATTCGTCATAGGAGCAGTGATTATGTTTGGAGTCTCCGGAGGGTCAAACTTGATCTCCTTGGCATCAATCATGTCTTGGACCTTGTTCTTCAGAGCCCAACAGTTGTTTGTGTCATGTCCCGGACTGTCAGAGTGGTATGCATACCTTGCATCAGGATTGTACCTTGGGGAGGCTATGTTGGGATTCTTAGGAGGGTCCCTTAACGTCACCAGATTCAATATCAACAAGTGTTGTAAAGCCAGAGACAGCGACATGTTGAGCTGGTAAATTGCCTCTTGGGCATATTTGGCTTACTCTGATCAACCCGTTATTCTTGGCAAGGTCTTTGTTGGGCCTGTGAGGTAGTAACAACTTGGAGAGGTCTATTCTTCGTCAAACCAAACCTTTGACTTCTCGGAAGTTGATTAATGACTTGGTCCCTGGCCTTGACTGTTTGCTTCATGTTGTTGTATCTGTCTTGATGAAGCTGGTTGATAATGGTTCTCAGCTCTTCTTGTTCCCGAGCTAAGCCTTGGATAAGAGCCATCTGCCCCAGCATCTGGGTTTTCATGGCACTGAACTCAGCTTGCAGTTGTTCCAGCCGTTCGTCCTTATTGTCTTCAGGACTTTTCTTGACCAAATTCCCCATGAGGAGTGTTCTCAACTCTTCCTGCCCCTTGGATAGGTTTAGGAAGATTTCTCTGAACTGAGTCTCTTGAGTATGAAGATCTTGGTTGTCTTGTTGGAGAGCCATTGCTGAAATAAACAGCGAGAACATGAGAGACCTGTACTGGAAGACTTGTTATGCAATGATATGTATGATATATGTATGCAATGTTTTCAAGGATCTCGCGGGGTAAACAAGAAACTTGTTAGAATTTGATAGAAGAAACTTCATGTCGTTAAGAGTTCTTCTTCAAGAGTCAAGCTCACCATATCGAGTGGGTCATAGCCCCTGACTCAAGTTATCATGTTTTGATCTCTAGACGGCATTGGCTAGAGGAAAATAAATCCCCTTGCCTCTTGCTAGACATTTGATTTACCTTAACCTGCATCACAAACCCTTGAGATCCTTGAAATGGTTAAAGAAATGTTAAGGCATGATGTTATGATGTGCATGCTATGCGTTTAAGCAAAAGTGTGAAGTGATGTAAGTAAACCCTGCAATAAATCCAAATTATCGGATAAGGACTGTAAACAAAACCTGCAAGGAACCCATGTTGTCAGATAACAAGAATGTGCAAGTAGTTCAAGTTTGAAGGCACACAAGTCACACAAAAGAGCCCTTAAATTTCAGGTTGGCATGGAGCTTAGGTACTACCCTCTTTCAGTTCAGTTGGTTTAAACCTGTCCTAAAAATAGTAACCGGGTTCTAGAGGATCTCAATATCACTGACTACCCTCAATCGGTCATAATTCCAGTTTAGCAACCTTTTCTTGCAGCCGGAATCATCGCGAGAGTTTAGTCTCAATGAGTGTAGCATACTGCTACTGTTCTATGGCCAAGTTGGTCAATTTAAAGGTTCTAAGGTCAGTTGGTGCTTAATGACTCCTTAGAAGACCCATATTCTCCTCGTTCCAACACAAGGGATATCGGTACAGACTAAGGTGCCACACCAACGTAGCTACTGCTTCATCTGTGTCGGTCTATGCCGAACAGATCCCTCACAGTTTACTGCTACTTACCTAAAGGGTATCCCCAGATCCGAGTTAGGATCTATAGAACTCTGATACAAGCCCACAAAATTAAAGCATACAAAGCATACAATTGAAAACACAAGTGATCTAATCCTAAGGTACACCTCACTTATAATAATCCCCAGCAGAGTCGCCAGTTCTGTGATCGGTGGGAATGAGAACTGACTGTTTTGGAATGCTGGTTCACGTTTTGCGTTTGTTTTCGCAAAATGTCGCGGTAAGTAAGAGTCGCCACAATCTTTTATTTTATCCAACAAGGAAAGGACAAAAGCACATAAAAATTCCTTTTCGAGATGTTTCTCGGGTTCGGGAGGTAGATTATAGAAAGGGAATGTGTTGGCACCCTTTCTATCCGTGGTTATCCACGGGCTCTTAGGTACTTGCTCACTATGTTTTCAAAAGTTTGCTTTTCTTTGTGTTTGTGGGTTTGAAAAGAGTTTTTTGTTTGGAAGAGAGTGTAAGTGCGAAAAGTTTTGTTTTGTTTTTAAAAGGAGCAAGTACTTAAGAACATCTACCTACTCAAAAAGGAATTAGACTGTGAAAGTGTCCTTTAGACAATGCCATCCCACTATTGAGGAGTAGGTAGCATCATCGTTGGAGTTTTCGGGTCAATTCGATTTAAGGGACGTGTGGTCACTAAAGCAATGTTAGGACGCCTTAGTGGTAACCCTAATGTCTTAGATCATTTTATCCGAGGCAACTTATGATCATTGGACAAGAGGGCGACCTCTAAAACATCCTATACTCAATGACCACGTTCGAGGCAACCAAGTGAGGTGTACCCTAAGAGTGGCATGTGCGAGTGTATTGTTTTTCAGTTATATTATCTTTGTACATGTTATGGTGAGCTACGGTTGATTTTAAAATTAAAGGTTAATCTTGTCATGCATAGCCTATTATTCAAACATCTAGCAGTTAATGGTTGCGGAAAATAAATTGCGGAAAATAAAACTAAGCTATTACAAGGCGTCAGGTATTTACATCACCAAAAACAAACCCTTAAAATTAAATGCGAAAAAGTAAATAAAAGCGGTAAATAAAATCCTAAGTTAAAGCTATTACATCCTTGAAGCAATTACAATTATATGGATCAAAATAATATGCGCGCGAGAAAATTGAATCGGAACGTCCTAGGGTTTTGACCCTTTTTTCAAATAAAACATATTTTTTGTTATTTTTTGAATTAAGAATTAAGTCTAAATTAATAATGAAATTAATTAATTAAAAAAAGAAAATATTTTTGAGTTTTATTTTAATTAAGGAAATAAAATTAAAAAGGTAAAAATATATCAAAACCCTAATTCTAAATCAATTTTAATTTAATGCAAAATATGTTAAAATTAAACCTAATTAAACTAAATAAATTAATTAATGGTTTATTTACAAAAATAACATAGTGAAATTAATAAATATTATTTTTTGTGTTTATGATTTTTTATGGAAAAAAGTTAGTTTGTTAATTAATTAGTTTTAACAATAATAATGAAAAGCAATAAAAAAATGAAAAGAAATAAAATATAAGCAAACTTTGGGGGGGCGTGGGCCTGAAAAGGTTGTATGATCAGCAATTTTTCCAGGCCCAGAATGCTGGCCCTTGTTAACCCTCCAGATTGCCTATACTTGCATTGACTTAAATCCATGGTGGATCAATGGTTCTGGCCTTTGGATCTAGCTTGAAGCCACTTGGCACATTGAGATCTGAGGACGTATGGTGGTCCACGCTTGGGATGCTGCGCCTGAATACCTGAAGGAAAAACATAAAAGTTTTGGGGGACCTGGGATGTTGTACCTGCAAATAAGTTTGTTAGAAATTGAAAATACAAGGCCTGTGATATTGGATCCTAGTCCCTTCGATTGAGCGAATTCCCTTTCACCCCTGAGCTGCTTGCTCATTCAAAAGGCACGACTCCTGCTTTTGGCCCTGCAAATTAGTCAATTCAGAACTAAACAACATAGAGAAACGTCTCATTCGAAATCAATTCCTGAACCCAGATTTGGGTTGGTTTCGATTTGTCACAGCCATGATCATGGATTTCAAATGTAACCCGCTTTGAAAGAAACTTTATCCATGGGGGGTTCAAACGTATGAGCACCGCAGCTTATACACGCTTTGTTAAATCGCTCACAAGTAATAACAAAAAACTATGAATATGCAATTATGAGTAATTTTAAGATTAAGTGAGATTGAACATTATACCACTGGAGGCGCCTGGATTTGGACGGAAGGTGCCTGCAATGGAGTCTAGACTTTCATGGGGTAGGCTGGTGCTTTTGCGAGGCAAGGTATGTGTGGCCGTCTTCGTGGTTTTTTCGGTTTCTGCAGAGTTTTGTGTGTCTTTCCCCCCTTTGTAATGTGTCACTGACCTCATATTTATAGGAGTGTGAGGGTGCACGAAAATGGCAAGGGACAGCCATTTAACCAGGCCTTTAAAGCCATGAGACAAGAATCAAACATATTAAAATATTTCCTTTTTTGAAATATTCATGTCTCTTTGGAATCTTGAATGAACCTGGACACTTTTGATTTTCGAATGCCTTCAGGCCCTGCTCTTCGATTGGTCTTGATTTGCCTCATTCGAATGGATTTCTTATGTACCCTTCGAATGGGCCTTCTTTGCCAGCTTCAAAGTCCAATTCGAATCTATTTAGAACATTCTCTATTAGACAACTTCGACCAGCCCTCGGCCTTGTGATGAGTCTAAGTTCTGATTCGAAGTGTTCAGAACTTCCTTCATCAGAGCATCTTAGATTAAGAGAAACTCTGCACTGAAATGCCATTCGAAGGTCATTTCGTTCTGAAGTTTCAGTCCAAGGACACTATGAAGTTCCAGTCCAAAGACCTTTTGAAATGCCAATTGAAGGGTATTTGTCCATATACCAATCAAAGGGTACTTGTTAAAATTCCAATCGAAAGGCTTTGTTAACAGGCCAATCGAAAGGTGATGTTCATGCTAATCGAAGGACATGGTTAACATGCCTGTCGAAGCTGCCTTGACACAATGCTAAATCGAAGGATCCCTTGGCATGCCAATTGAAAGGCTTGGCCCAGGGTGCCAAATGAAAAGGTCTTTCAGAATTCCAATCGAAGGCCTTGACACAATGCCAATCGAAGTGTTTGTCCATAATGCCAATCGAAGGGAATTATCCATGCCAATCGAAAGGCTCCTTCAGAATACCAATCGAAGGGTCTTTCAGAATGCCAATCGAAAGGTAATTAAAGCACCACTCAAAAAATTTCTTTTTCCTTAGGCAAGGGTTTCTGGTCAACCATGCAGGGGGAAGACTTTGGAAAACATGAGAGGGCAAATTTTGGGATGCAACAACACCGCTATTTGGTATTTCTTGACAAGGTTTGATTTGATTTTCTGAGATTCATTTTGGATAAATCTCAATTACTTTCGCAGGCCAAGAAGATGTAATCTGAAACAAGTGAATCAAATTTCCAACAACATTAAAGTTTTTAAATTTGATTGTTGAGACAATTTAGGATACTTGAATATTTGTTCCAAGATTTAAGGAGATATTTTTTGCAGTAATCAACGCATGGATCAAGGAATAATTGGGTAGAAAATTTGAAGCCCATGGACAACTAAAGCTTATAAAAAGAAGATCAAGACTTAGGTCAAAGTAGTTCTTGTTTTGTTTAGTTAAAAATAAGGGTTTAGGTTTTGAAAGCCTCTCGTGCTCTTTTTAGTTGTAAGTCACCATTGTATATTTTGATACTTGTGGTTGACGTAATGTTCTCACTCATAAGCCTTTAGGTAATGAGCTAAGTATTGTTCTTGGTTGAAGCTTTTAAACAAAACCAAGTATTATTATTAGTCAAGAGTCTTGACTAAGTATTTTTGTAAGTGAAGTGTAATATTTTTTTTGGGTTTTTCTTTGTACTACTTATTGTGATTGTAACTACCGATGGTTATCTGATGCTTTTGTGCGTCTACTACAGTTGTTGCTGATATTGTTGCTCTCACAACTACTGATGGTTGTGTTGATGTTACAACTATTGATGGTTGTAATGATGTTGTTGACAACTATTGATGTTTGTTTTTCATAACTACTGATGGTTGTGCTGCTGTGACAATAACTATTGATGGTTGTATGTGTGTTGATGTTGTTACAACTAATGATGGTGGTATTTATGCATGATGTCCTACAAGATATCCTGACACTTGCCTAGAATATATTGAGGCTGTTTTAATTTGACTTCTGTTGCATATGCCTATGATGGAAGAACTCTGGCAGTTTGTAGTTTGTGTTTCTAGTGTTAAGGCTAAAGAAGGAGTTGTTCTTGGAAACTCGAATAGCCTGAGTTGTTTCTTATCTCTATCTTGAGAATCAATAAAGATCTATCGGGATGATAAGCGTGTGTGTTATGGCCAAAATTTCTTGGGATTCTCTCAAGACCTATCTTAGGCGCATCTAAGGTGTATTTGTCCAATTGCTTACATCTCATCCTAAAAAACTTGAAGAAGAAAGATGATGAAAGTAATTCATGACCTTTCATGAATTCTCTGGCTAAATCAAATGCTTTCAGCTCTTTGGGAGAAGATCTGTTAGAAGATAAGCTGGTTTGGAAGATTCTCATGTCTCTTATCAAGAGAGTTGACTTGAAGATGACAACCTGTGTATAATTTTAAGTTATCACATGCTGGGAGTAAGATAAAAGGGGGAGCATTATGATCTGGTTTCTGGTGAAGGATTATCCTATGATGTTGTGTTACTTAGGAGGTAATTTCAATCAGATACTGAAGATAATGGATAGTAGGTCAAGTCCAAATATCTAGAACATTTGTTCTGACATCACCATTAAAAAAGGGTTCTATATTCCTTGACCTGATCAAAGTGGTAATCCTGTTACTGGATCTGCAAAGCCTGATATAGAGCTTGTGGTGAAGAATTATGATATCATGTTGAGATGAATACTTCCTTCAAAGAATTGTGCATAAAAAGTGAAGAAGTCTGTCAACAAGAAGATAATCTGAAGGTATTTTTCTTCTCATCTACAGGATGAAAAGAAAGAATGAGAAAATTAGTTGAGTAAATGATGTTAAATAAGATGGTATTATCATCATAACAAACATCAGGTATCTCAAGCTAAAGGCCAAGTCTTGCATTTAAAAAGTCACTCTTGTGATAATTTTTTGGTACATTAGATTCTTCCACGTCATGAGTGGATGGCTATCTCGAAAAGACCTTCTCAGCCAAGAAATAACCAAGCAGTGGTTAAAATTCAAAGGAGGTGTTTTTGTCTTTTGTTCTTTTGAAGATTTCAACAAAAGAAGATATGAATTCTGACATTGGCTAGGCTAGTCATATGTCTGGATTTAGAAAGTAGCTGGTGTGGATTGTGTATCATTATACCAGTTATTCTACTTTAGTATTGTGGCCAAATATGAAGGTGCTGAAGAACTGGAGGGTTCCGGTTTCTTTTGACTTAATGATATTCTCCTTGACTAAAGGTCTGACATATAATATTATGAGTTATTTCAGTTGTGTGACCATGATCACCATGTGGATGAATGAACTTCAGACAAGGACGTTGGCTATGAATCTTTATTCACTTATCCTGGTCGTCCAAGGAAGTTGAGGTGAATACATCTCACTAAAAAATGCAACATAAGTCTGCTGCAATAATTCTAGAACTTTATTTTGTGAATCTCATAAAGTCTTGTGCAAGGTGAGAGTGTTGTTGAACTAAGGAATGTTGTTGTGATGTTTGTTGATAATATTTGGTGAACTTTAGAAAAATAAAGATCAAATCTATTTGAAGTTATCAAAAGTCTTTATCAACTTATGCTAAGGAAAGTTGGGGTTCAAAAGGTGTTAAATAAAAATACTGAGTGATCGTTAGCAAAGCAGAATCAGGTATCTTTGAAGTCTTCAAAGATCTTTATGGGTCTCAATTGTATTAAATGAATATCTTTGTTTTACTCCACTATTAATAAAACCTAAGATATTATTATGTATTTAAGAAAGGGTACAATGTTGAACCTAATGTTGGGACATCATCTCACTGATTCTCCATAATAGAAGGCTTTGAATAACTGCAGACGCTGAATTAAAAATATCTCAAGTCATCCAGAATTTAGGAGTTGTATCCAGAGGATTGGATAGTATGGAGTTTGGTTTGTGAAGGGATATCCATTTGTTTATATCAAAGTCTAAGGTTTTCCTGTATTCAGAACTTAAGGAGACCTTAATAGGTATAGTTTGAAATAAATATATTAACACTTTAGGGATTTACAAGAATATATATGATAAAGTTGATGTTATTAAAGGATGACTATCCTTAGGAAGCAATCTTGTCTCCTGAACCAACCAAGTTTTGTTTGTAACCTAGTTTTTACTAAGGATAAGTATAATACTGAAGGAAACTGTTGCTCTTTAGTGTTCTGCAAGCAATGTCAAAAGGAATTTCATGACATTGTACTATGGAAAGTTGGTTACAGTCTGTGTAATTAAGTTTACAAGTTTGACTTGACAAAGCTCATTGATATTGGTCTCAGTTCAGCAAAGGTATTCTCCTTAACATGGGATCTTTAGGAAGATATTGTGAGAAAGACTTAGTTAGTCCTTGAATGCAAGTCATATTGAAACCTTGAATGGTGTTTTGGGGAATTGTTCTTCCATTGGGTCAATAACATCATAGGAGGCGTGTAAATTTTATTGTCCAATCAACTATGGTTATGGTTAGCCTAGAAAGTGTCAGTTAGAGTTTTATTTCCCAATAGCCAAAACTTGGGAATAGTAGATGAAAAAAGAGAGTGTGTCTCTCTCTTGTGGTGAGTGGTTAATTGATGATAAGATTAACTACACTTGCTTCAAAAATGCTCTCATTGACTGAATCTTCATTCTCTATTTAAGAATCAGTTGTTACAAGCTAAGGTTCAAGAGGAACAAATCGTGGCATAAGGCTGATACTATAAAGCTTCGTTTTCTGGAATCTAATAAGGTTAAGAGTGTTAATTCATAGTAGGCAGAATCCAAAGAATTTTTTTTAGATACTAGGGTATCCTTTTTAAGTGAGTTCAATGTTCTATCTCGTATAACATTTGACAAAAGCAAGAAGTGCAAAAGGTCATTTGTAGGGGGAGTAAAAGTGTGTTTGTCTTGCAACTGTGTGTATTGATGATGACATGTTTGAGTATTTATTTTGAGTAGTCTGTTTAGTTTGTGTATCAATTTGTGTCTCCACTTACTATCTGTTTTTCCATTATGTACATTTAATCCAGTTTTTGTCAATATTTTGGCTAAAAAAGGGGAGTAAAGTGTTGGTTTGCTTTGTGTCCTGATGGTACATCACATGTCTTGACATGTTAATTTAGCATTATATTGAGGATTGTGATACTATTAAGGGGGTAGTATTATATAGTTGCAGTTGCTTGTTGTATGCAACTGTTTAGGGGGAGCATGATAGTCTATCGTGCTTGTGTTGTTCTGTTGTTGCTAATGTGCTTTCTGGTGTGCACAAATGTTAAACAAGATGTTCTAAAATTTTGTTTATGTGTGAACTTGGATAGATCATGTGCGTTGTTCCGAGGGAATGAGTCTCAGATGTGTGAACTTGGATAACTCATGTAGGTCGTTTGGGTTTTCCTCAGTTCTGGTCTGTTGATTTTCCTGGTTGGGTTTCTGGTGACAGGGGAGAAATAAATCTGGGATGATCAAGTTGTCTAAAGTTGTGGTTTTATTCCCGTCTCCTGGATTTTTTGTGCTAAGAGTGTTTTAGTCAAAATTTTCCAAAGGGGGAGATTGTTAGTACCATAGTTTTGTGATTGGCTAAATTTTGGTAAAACATGATTTGTCATAACAGGTCTGCTGTTATGAGATTTTCAACCAGATGTCGAAGGCAATGTCATGACATCTTGGTTTGGTACAATTGGCACGGTTGTTTCATATTTCTTGACAAGATTTGATTTGATAGTCTGAGATCCCTATTGGATATATCTCAGTTACTTTCGCATGTCAAGAAGATGTAATATGGAACAAGTGAATCAAATCTCTAACAATATTAAAGTTTATAAATTTGATTGTTGAGACAATTTAGGATACTTGAAGATTTGTTCCAAGATTTAAGGAGATATTTTATGCAATAATCAATGCATGGATCAAGGAATAATTGGGCAGAGAATTCGAAGCCCATGGATAACTAAAGCTTATAAAAATAAGATCAAGACCTAGGGTAAAGTAGTTCTTGTTTTGCTTAGTTAAAAATAAAGGTTTAGGTTTTAAAAGCCTCTCGTGCTCTTTATAGTTGTAAGTCACCATTGTATCTTTTGATACTTGTGGTAGACGTAATGTTCTCACTCAGAAGCCTTTAGGTAATGAGTTGGGTATTGTTCTTGGTTGAAGCTTTTAAGAAAAACCAAGTATTGTTCTTAGTCAAGAGTCTTGACTAAGTATTTTTGTATGTGAAGTGTACTTTTTTTTTTGAGTTTCTCTTTGTACTAGTTACTGTGATTGTAACTAGTCTATAGACTGCCACTGGAATTGGGGTAAGTCTTTTATCACTATAGTGATTGGGAGTGAGATGACGATTTCTCATATATAGGAGGTTCTTAGGTAGAAGTTTCAATGGGTAGGGATTAAGTGATAAGTTGTAAATTGGGATTGTTTAGGCATAGAATTAATACTACTGATAGTACATTTTTTTCTTGGCTTGGTAGCCCTCAGAGTAGGTGAGTTGCACTGAACTAGGTTAACAATTGAATGTGTTCTTTATCATTATGCATTTAAATTCTACATATTATTTCAGTTTGATATTACTATTCAGCCTGTCTATAAATGTCGTAACATCTGTCCTGGCATCATGTTCTGATGTTGAAAACATCATTATGAGCATGTTGTGTACCAGTGCCAAAATTTCAATATTATCCTAGAACATCCTTTTTTGAAGCTAGTATTGGTAATAATCTAAATTATGTTTGGAGAAGTCTTTGGCAAGCTCGAAAAATCCTAACCCTTGGTTGTAGGTGGAGTATTGGTGATGGAAGAAAAATTATGGTAATGAATGCACCGTGGCTTAGAGGTAAAGTGGAAGGTTGTTTGTGTGGCCCCTAAGGACAAGGTGTGTATGAGATTTATGTTCACAATATGTTGCAATCTAATGTTAAACAATGGAACGTTCATGTGATTAAGGAGTTGTTTGACGATGTAGTGGCTGAAGACATCCTCCAGGTTCCTTTAGTGGGGGAGGTAGTGGAAGATAGATGGAATTGGAAGTACGAGCAGAATGGTGAATACAATGTTCATTTTGGATACATATTATAGAGATAGGGCAAGAAAATCATAAGACTAGAGGTGTCAAAAGGGACTGGGGCAACCTGTGGAACATTTAAGCACCCCCTAGAGCAAAGCATCTCCTTTGGAGAATTGGCTGGGGCTGCTTACCTACTCAGGTAACACTTTTTGGCAATATCATATGTTCCACGCCTGATAAATTGTTAGTTTTGTGATGTTGATATAGAGGATCGTTGACATGTCTTATTTGGGTGTTTGAGAACTAGTCCATGCTAGGGGGCAACAAGTTTATCGAACATTATAAAATCTCACTTAAACTTATTTAGTGATACTAAATTCACGATTCTTGATATATGTAGTAAGGAGGATAGACAGACGACTGAGAGAGTGGCAGTGATGATGGATGTCCTATGGAAGAATATAAATAATCTGCTTTGGAATAACGAGTAAGAAGATCCGACTAGACTTGGCTTACAATCGTTTGTTAACTGGAATGTTTGATTTTCTTCTCAAGAGACCCAAGGTATGGAGCTTGTCCAACAACCTATTTTGACTTGGACTCCACAGGATGAATGATGGTTAAAGTGTAACGTCGACGTGGGTTTCAACCAAATTCGTGGCACTACAAATCGAGGCTGACGTGTGCGCGATGATCTTGGTCGCTTTATTATGGCAAGTGCGAATTGGGATCTTGGTATGTACTTTATCCTAGAAGCGAAGACTTTGGCCCTCAAAGAGGCTATCCAAGGTGCTATTACAATGCAACTTAGAAATGTCGTTGTTGAGAGCGATTCTCAAAGGGTGGTCCAGGCTATTAGTTCTAATCCCCCGAGTAGCTCGGAGTTTATTTTTATTATTATAGCTATTCAAAATTTATTGTTTTTGTTCTCTAACTTTGAGGTAAAGTTTGTTAAACGCCAAACGAACATGATTGCCCACTCTTTAGCAAATGCGACCATTTCCTAGATTAGCTGTAGTATCATAAATGTATGTCCTTCTTGTATTATTAATTATTAAATTTATTTGTGATTACAAAAATTACCATTCATTAACGGTCAATTATTAATTATTAATTATGAACTGTTTTTACCAAAAAAAAAAAAAAACAACCTTTAACTCTATCTCCTAATTTGGAAATAAAATTAGCATAAATTTTAGAAAATTTTATCAAAAAGTAAACAAATCTTAATTATTTAATTAATCAATGTTTTTCTTAAACAATGCTTCATATACTCTTTTCTTAATTAATGTTATTTATTTATTTAATTTTTTTACTATAATATTAATTTGAATATGAATTCTCTCATGCTTTTTTTGATAATGTCATCCCCCTTTTCAATTTAATAGTTGATTGACCATAAAAAAAAATATAAACACAAAAAAAAAACAAAAATATAATGAATAAATGGTTGAGATTGAAATTGAACGAAAACCTGAGACGAAAAACATGAGACAAAAAGTAGAAGAGAATTCAAATCCAAATTATTTCTTATAATTATAATCTTTAATCAATATTACACACAGTAAGTCACTCTTACTAGTATACCATATTTCAATTTACACTACCATTTTCTTTTGCTTAATTTTTTTAAATTAATAATAACCTTGAATTTAATTGGACACCATACTTTTATCCAATAAAACAACTATATTTAATTTTATATTACTTATTTTAAAAAAATTAAAATTTACCATATAAAAATCATGTGATTGATAGGTAAAGAGATGAATATTATTTACTGTATAGTGAGTCAGAAGAAGAGTAGAGTAGTCTGAGACAAGTAGATAACCCACCTTTCCCGTCTTTTGCTTTCTGATTCTTTTTCACATAACAGGAAACAAAAGCGTCCCACTCTCATTTTATCTACCGAGTAATAAATGTTTCACTCTCCTTTTATTAATTTCAACCCACATCATTTTCCTTTATCTACTCCCATCTCTCTCATCATGCTAAAGTAACATTTTATTAAATTCACTTCGCAAATTCTAATTATTTAGATTAAATGTCATATTTTCATCTAATGTTGTCATTGAGTTCGAATTCTACCGTTCACACTTCTTTGAGTTTTTAATAATTATCATCACTTTGGAGTCGAGACTTTGGTTTTAGCCTCACACACCATTTAAAGTTCCACTTGTGCTATCAATAAATAAAAAAAAGCAATATCTCAAATATCTCAAATATAAATAAATGTAATCTCTCTCTGAATTTGTCCTTTTCTTTCTCCCAACGAGAATGGCGAAAGAGCTTCTTCTACAACTTCGTCTTCTTCTTCTCCTTCCCGAACAACGGTGTCGTTTTGCACCTTCCTCACCATTCCTCAACTTCGCTTTATAACTCCTCTCTTTCACCATCTACATTCCGATCCATTCATCTTCCTCCTCTTTCTCGCATCCACCGACTCACACAACACAGGTACATTTACTCTCTTCCTTCCTTTTCTCTCACTGATTCATCTCATTTCCTTGCCAACTTTCTAATTATGTATCAAATTCTTTATTCTCGTCGGTGTTACTTTTTTCCTTGTTAAGCGCTTCTGCATTTGACTTTTTTTTTAATCTGATTTGTGAACCGAATCGTTTTTTTTTTCTGCTTTTAATTTTCATTATTGCTTAATTTATTGCGGTTTCGTGTGTTTGTATGAAATGTAGGTGAGAAAGCAACATATAGTTAGTGAATCTAACTTATCTAAGTACTGCTTCTAGTAGCATATTCTCTAAAGTTTCTTATTCATTAGGTTAATTTCTATATACGGTACTACTTACATATATGAATAACTTTTATGGTTGAATCAACTTCAACACAACACTGATTATTCATTACTCAACTTTATTGCATAGCTTAATGCGATCTGTGGTTACTTAAACTTTTCCGTGTGATTATACTATATGCTTTATGCCGTGCTGTAATTAGAAGTGTTAACCTAAGTTTCTGTACTGCATTATTTTCCTTAAAATTTTTTTTGTTCAATGGTTTATTTTGGGGTTGAATTGGATTGTGTAATTTGTGTTGTATTCTGATTCTTGACTAACACACTTTTCTTGGTTTGTACTCAAGAGAGTGGATTTTCTTTTACTAAATTGATGACATGGAGCAGTATGAAGTACTTGAGCAAATTGGAAAAGGTGCTTTCGGTTCAGCGCTTCTTGTGAGGCATAAACATGAGAAGAAAAAGTGAGAATGGAGCCTACCTTAAGTTTTTTTTTTTTTTGATTCCTTAAACTAGGATGTATGAGATCCTATGTATCATTATTAGCAATGATTTTATTAATTTATGTGTTTTGATTATGTAGATATGTGTTGAAGAAGATTAGACTTGCCCGCCAAACGGAGCGTTCTCGCAGATCCGCACACCAGGAGGTTGGTGTTTCGAATAGTTATTCAACTAGTGGACCGGTTTATTAAATTGTGTTGTAAAATTTTCCTCTGCGTGCTGCTTGGTTTCATAACTCAATTTTTAAATTAAGCTATAAAATTCATGTCAACTTACGTTGACACCATTGCTTGATTTGAAATTGTCTGTGAATATGGTTCAGGATAACTTTAATGTGTTTCTTGTGGCCCATGTAGATGGAACTTATCTCTAAATTGCGAAACCCATTTATAGTGGAGTATAAAGATTCATGGGTAGAAAAGGTATTTTGATTCTTAATTTTTACATCTCTTCCATCTCTTTGGTTAATTATAAGAATGGCTTCTTCTGTAAGTTTGCTGAAACAAGCTTCATTTGTAAGATTGGCTAGAACATTTTGTACTTTTATTATAAAAACTCCCGAGGTACTTCTAGTATTGATCTGTTTTGGCTTCTTCTTTTTCAGGGTTGCTATGTCTGCATTATTATAGGTTATTGTGAGGGCGGTGATATGTAAGTCTTTATTTGCTGATGTCTCCTGGTGTACATTTATAGTTCTATTTTATTTCAGCTTTTGTGAATTAACGCATGAAAACATTTGAAATATGTTATTATGTAACCCAGGGCGGAAACTATAAAGAAGACTAACGGTGTTCTGTTTCCCGAGGAGGTTATTCCC
Source organism: Vicia faba (assembly GCA_948472305.1). NCBI lineage: Eukaryota > Viridiplantae > Streptophyta > Magnoliopsida > Fabales > Fabaceae > Vicia > Vicia faba. The sequence goes on along the minus strand of OX451738.1, from coordinate 510,020,389 downwards.
GTTTCCTTTTCTCCTTGCTGATATTTTAATTTCTGACAAGACTAGGGATAACATTTGAAATATTGCATTAAAATTCTAAAAAGGATAATTTCTTTTCAGAAACTTTGTAAATGGCTCGTTCAACTTCTTATGGCACTTGACTACCTGCACATGAATCACATTCTACATCGTGATGTCAAGGTATGTATCAGATTTCTCTTTGTACATAGAAGGGTATTTCTATTCCCATCTAAATCTTATTAAGCTGTATCCTAATGAGAAAATCACATGATTCCATCAGTGTTCAAATATCTTCTTGACGAAAGATCGGGACATACGTCTAGGTATGTTTCTCTATGGCTCTTTAAGTAAGGTATAGATCATTGAAATTTTGCTAACAAGTGATCAATGATGAAGCAGGTGATTTTGGACTTGCCAAAATGTTGACTTCTGATGATCTTGCTTCCTCTGTAAGAAATGTTTAATGTTTGAATGAGTCTTCCCTCTCGACATTGATTACATTTAATCATCAATTCATCATTATCTTGTAATGTAGGTTGTGGGAACTCCTAGCTACATGTGCCCTGAGCTCCTTGCGGATATACCTTATGGTTCTAAATCAGATATTTGGTCATTGGGTTAGTACTTGTGGTTTGATTAATTTTTTTTACCGTAAACCCTCTATTATTGGTTTATTATGTATAAAATGATATCTGAAATCGATTATCCAGGATGTTGTATATATGAAATGGCAGGACATAAGCCTGCATTCAAAGCATTTGTAAGTTTTTTTTTTAATTAAAATGATTTATTTAATTCTTGGAGAATATTTAATAAGTTAATTTCTGATTTTGGATTAATCAATTATAAACACATTTGCTTACCATTTTGACTATCATTAGATTTCGGTGTTTGTACAGGGAATTTATGTTGTGTTGGTTGACCTCTAGGCTTAAATCCATTTAACTTTTTTTCTGTAACCAAGCTGAAGATATTTTTTTAACTGATATTTTACTATATATTTTCAGCCGCATTGTTATACTTATGCCTCAAAGAATATAAATCTATACACTTAACAGATTTTACATCTTCGAATTTCTTTGAACAGGATATACAAGCATTGATTATCAAGATTAGTAAGTCCATAGTGGCTCCACTACCGACAAAATATTCTAGTTCATTGTAAGTTTTTATCCCTTTCTTCACGGTGTTACGATGGTTAATCTTGCCATTTGCAAATTGCACTGTCCTGTCTTAAGCTGTGAAATTTAGCATTTCACAGTCAGTGTCTGAAGTTTTCCAAAGCTAAAAGAAGTGGGTTAGCCAAAGATAATTCAAAGTGGGGTTTCTATGACTCCAAAGTGGGGATTCTATGACTCCAAAGTGGGGTTTCTTGTTAAAATATAGCAATCAATCATGAGTGTATAGTTATAGACGGTATGATTGATGATTGACAGAGTCATTTGTTTTTTCCTTTTGGCAGTCGAAGTCTGGTGAAAAGCATGCTGCGAAAAAATCCAGAGTTGAGACCCAGTGTATGTATAGTTCTCCTTTGACCTTGAATAATGCAATTCAATGTATCGGTGCTAACATCTTGCACCATATTTCATTTTTTTGATTGAACCCACTGTCTAATAAAAATAATCATTTATGCTATCATCTGAAAAACAACCATGGAATTTAACCATGCATTCCTCAAATTTTGTTTCAAGATTACATGGTCCCATAACATTCGTTCTTCTCATTTTCTTTTCTAAACTCTGGGTAGATATCGTGCTATGCTTGACCATATGAGTTTAAATTTGATCTGTCACATGAACCTATTTTCTCATTTGAAGTTTTCTTCCTGTGGTAGGCTTCAGAGCTTCTCGGGCACCCACATCTTCAACCTTATGTTCTAAAGATCCATCTGAAACTCAATAGCCCTAGGCGAAGCACATTGCCTGTTCATCGGCGAGAGTCAAAGTACATGAAGAAAACTAGATTTTTAGATCCAAAAGATGATACCGTTACCATCTCTAAGAATAAGCGCTATTCTTACAGTAATGATCGGGCTCTAAATCCTAGTGTGTCTGGAGCTGATCAAGATTCTGTATGTTCTACCCTAGAAATAGGTTGTACTCCTGATCATTTGAATTCAAGAATGGCAGAATTATGTACAGGTAATAGTCGTGACATGAAATCAGTCCATAAACCTGCTGTTTCCAGAACTTCTAGTATTGCTAAGACTCCAAATCCAAAGTTCACTTCATCAAAAGTTTCTGGCACCCACAGGAAATCAATTGAACCCTCAAACAATCGCAAGGTGGTAAAGCAAACTGTAAGTATTTCAAGTGTCCTTGGCCTTTTCTTTTTTCCTTTTAGTTTGGGGTAGAGGAATAGTTTGCCACGTGGTTTATTAAAAAAAACAGTACATAGACTATTAGAAAAATTATTTCTGGGTATAGTAATTCTGTTAAAATCTGTCTTCAAGTATTAGACTATTTATTGTTGAATTGAAGTAGTACTAAACTAAAAAAGATTTAACATTGACTTCTGAGGAGATAAAATATGATATATGTATTAAGAATATATTGTAATATTCAAAATAACGAGGAATGATATTTATTGGGTCATAAGGGTTATTTTATCCAAAAAAAATGAAGTTTGCGCAATGCCTGACTTTCTAATCTCTGGTTGCAGCTTCCTGTTTCACAAAGCATCTCAAAATCTGCTCATACAAATCGTAGAGCATCATTTCCATTGTCAACAAGGAGTGGTATTCATGAGCCTCCTTGCAGGCCGAGTGTTGGTTTGCTTAGCCACGTGTCTTCACCAGATATCTCAGTCAACTCTCCCCGAATCGATAGGATAGCTGAATTCCCATTAGCATCATATGAAGATTCTTTATTCCCACTCAACAAAACGTCAACCTCTGGACAAGGTTCTTCGGGATTCCCACGTGACAATTACTCAACTGTGATAGACAAATGCACAATAGAGGTAAGCGATAGAGCCTCTACAAATCCTAAAAGTACCGATGATTGGCAGGGAATCAAGCACAGCATGTTAAAGGAAATCCACGAGGATAAAAGTGGTTCCTCTGATCAAAACGCAACGGCAGGTGCATCAAGCTACACATCTTCAGACTTGCAGCGCCGACAGTTTGACACTTCGTCTTTCCAACAAAGGGCTGAAGCCTTAGAAGGGTTGCTTGAATTTAGTGCAAGATTGCTCCAGCAAGCAAGGTATGACGAACTTGGAGTTTTGTTAAAACCATTTGGTCCTGGCAAGGTCTCCCCAAGAGAAACCGCCATCTGGTTGAGCAAAAGCTTCAAAGGGAATTCTAACACCACAGAAGAATCCCCGTAAATTGTTGTAGTATGTATGCAGAGTAGTCATTTGTTGAGTTCGGTGTTTCTTCACGGGAGCATATTTAGCCAGCTGATTTTTGTAGGCTGTCACTTTTTATTTACCTTTTTCTTCCTCTTTACTGAGAAATCATGACTCAAGTTTGTTAACTGATTAATGAAGCAGATCATTAGCATTTTCATGATAACGATACCTGTCTGACTCATGTGGCTAATTGTTGTAATAGATATTTTATGTCTTAATCCTTATTCCTTGTCAGAAAAGGGAGTGAAGGTTGTATCTTAACCCTTACATTTTGTTAGTGCGTGAAACATTTTTAGTGAGAAGAGAAAGAATAATAAAGAAAATAAAGATTTATATTATTAAATTGTATCAATAATGATACACTAGAATTATTTATATACAACTCTAATTGAGTTTGGGTCTACACAATTTGAATTATATTTAAATATTAAATATAATATAATATTTTAACAAACTTAATTTAATATTTTAACACACTCCCATAATTTAAGTTGTCGAACATTTTCAAAAATAATCAATTTGAACTATTCATAATTTCTTACTTAAATCTAGGAATCCTTCAATCTTCAATCTTTTAGTGAAAATGTTGGCCAACTATGCTTCACTTGAACAATGTCTTATTTCAAGTTCACATTGATTTACCTTTTCCCTCAATAAGTGAAACTTTACTTCAATATGTTTAATTCTTCTATGCAGAACATGATTCTTTGTCAGATTTATGGCTGACTTGTTGTCGACTTGCAATACAAGAGGTTTCTTCACTTCGACTTTCATTTCTTCAAGTACATATCTGATCCAAATTGCTTGACATGTAGCATATGATCCTGTTATATATTCAGCTTTACAAGATGATAATGCCATCACATGTTGCTTCTTCGAACACCATGAGATTGAGGCACCAAAGACTTGAAAGAAATATCTAGTTGTGTTTCTTCAATCGTCCTTATCTCCACACTAATCAACATCTGAAAAACAATTAACTATTGATTCTTTGTCTTCAGAATCTTGTTAAAATAGTATTCTACAGTTTATCGAACCCTTCAAATATCTCAGGATTCTTCTTGCAGCCTTCATATGTGACACTCTTGGTTTACTCATATATTCGCTTACTAATCCGACAGCGAAACCTATATCAGTTCGACTGTTGCACACATACTTCAAAGATCCCACAATTTGCTTAAATAAAGTTACATCGACCTTGTCTTCCTCTCCATTCTTCTCCAATTTTACATTTGGTTCGATAGGGGAGGATGCAGGATTCGAATAATCCATTTTGAATCTCTTGAGTATTTCTTTGACATACTTTATTTGATGTAGCACCATACCTTGCTTCAAATTTGAAATTCCATACCTAAGAAATAAGATCATTTTTTTCCAGATCGGACATTTCAAATTCCTTCATCATCAACTCTTTGAACTTCGACAAGTTCTCCAAGTTATTTCCAGTTACTAGCAAGTCATCAATATATAAGAAGGTGATTGTTATATCTTGTACTACAACAAGAACATATACACCATACTCAGATTTGTATTTGATAAATCCCAATTCGACTAAGTATGAGTCGATCTTCTTGTTCCATGCCCTAGGAGCCTGCTTGAGGCCATAGAGCGTTTTGTGCAACTTATATACTTTACTCGATTCCTTGTGAATCACAAACCCTGGAGGTTGTGTGACATATACCTCTTCGTCTAAAGGACCATTAAGGAATGTCGATTTCACATCTAAATGAAATGTCGACCAACCTTGGTTGCATGCCAATGCTACCACTAGTCGAACAGTCTCCAATCTTGCTACTGGAGCAACTACTTCAGAGTAGTCAAGTCATTCTCTTTGAAAAAACCCTCGAGCTACTAATCTTGCTTTATGTCTCGCTATCGAACCATCAACATTATGTTTTAACTTGAACACTTACTTTACTTCGATAACTTTTGTATGTGCTTGCAATTCGACTAACTTCCATGTGTTGTTTCTTTCGGTTGCCCGTAACTCTTCAACCATAGCTAACTTTCACTGTTTAGTCTTTAAAACTTCGCTATAGTTAATTGGTTCAACACCTGCAAGTAAAGCAAAAAGAACTAATTCTTCATCTGGTGTGACTTCATCATCACCCACCACTTCATAATCATGATGTCTTGTTGGAAGAACTCTATTTCTTTGAGGTATTTGACTTGTTTCAGCCACAACCTCTTCGACTTCGACTGTGTCGGGAATGTCAGCAACTACTTCTTCTTCGACTTCGACTGTGTCGGGAATGTCAGCAACTACTTCTTCTTCGACTTTGACTGGATTCTCAAAAATTCCTTCGACCTCTACTTCATCAGCTTCTTTGTCGAAATCAAAACTCATCAATGGCTTGTTAATTGAATTGCTAGAATTCCAATCCCAGGCATAATTTTCATTAATCACAATAACTCGACTCAACACAATCTTCTCATTAACTGGATTAAATAGTCTATATGCACCAATTTTATGATATCCTACCAAAATCTTATGTTCACTCTTGTCATCAAGCTTCCTTCTTCTTGTATCAGGAACATGCTTGTAACACATAGAGCCAAACACTTTCAAATGATTCATTGATGGTCGTTTGCCACTCCATACTTCTTCAGGAACTTTATTCTTCAATATCTTGGGTAGGACACCTATTCAATATATAAACTGCAGTCGAAATAGCTTCTTCCCATGAATACTTTGGAAAATTATTTTACTTCAACATGCATCTCGCCGTATCTAATATGGTTCTGTTTCTTCTTTCAACAATTCCATTATGTTGAGGTGTATAAGGAGCAGTTGCCTCATGATCAACATCATGTTCTGCACATAAATCTTTAAACATCTTGGATGTGTATTCGCCACCTCCATCTGTCTGCAAAACTTTAATCTTCTTCTTACTCTGGTTTTCGACAAGTATCTTGAATCTCTTAAATATTTTTAATACTTTGTCCTTTCGTTTGATCACATAGATTCACAACTTTCGACTAAACTCATCGATAAACAAAACAAAATATATGTTTCTACCAATTGTATGTTCTTCGAATGGACCACATACATCTGATTATACCAATTTGAGTATGGAAGATGATCTCATTGGCCTAGTCGAAACAAAATAATTTCTGGATTACTTTCCTACTAAACAACCTTCACAAAGTTTTCAGGCATCTGAAGGCTTGGAATTCCAGTAACCATATCTTGAGTAATCAGTTGATTGAGTGATAAAAAATTCAAATGTCCCAACCTTAAATGCCACAATTAACTATCCATATGGTACAACAGTTTTCAAACATTGAACTTCTGTCGAACTGATCATAGTCTTAAATGTCATGTTCTTTTACAACGAAGATTTTAAGACCAAATTGTTCTTGGTGTCGAACAATTTCAAAACTCCATCTTTCATGACAATTGAGAAACCTTTTTCGACTAGTTGTCCAACATTTAGCAAGTTGCACTTTATTCCAGGTACATAAAGTACATCTTTGATCATAGCTTTCCCTCTATTACTCATTTGAAATACTATATTGACAGTACCTTTTGCTTGCAACGAACTATTATCGGCAAGTTTTACCTTGCTCTTCTTCGACTAGTCAAAATCTGCCAACCACTCCTTTCGACCGGTCACGTGGTTCGAGTAGCCTGAGTCGAGAAACCAAATCTTGGATTCGACATGGTTATCTGCAACTGCAGCCATAACCACCATACCACCTTCAGAATCATCTTAATCTTGGCGTGAAAGGTTCGCTTCTTCGTCCTTGCGTGTCGATCCCTTATCTTTTCTGTACCAACAATTCTTGGCTACGTGACCCCACTTTTCATAGTTATAGCACTGCACACCTTTTTTATCTTCTTTTCCCTTTCGATAGTTTCCTCCTCCTTCTTTCGAGGATTCAGAAGCTCCACCTTCGACCCGATGCTTGTGAGGTTTCAACCAAGACTTCTTGCCTTGAGTTTTGTCGAACTCGCCTTTGAATTTGTTGGAACCACCATCCTTTTTCCATGACTGAGCTTGCAGCGTCTATATGGAGTCCTGAACTTCGTTCCTTTCGATAACCCTCATCTCACGCGCCTCCAACGAACCAACCAAATCTTCAACTTTTAGGGTTTCAAGTTTGTTGGATTCTTGAATAGCTACGATACTATGATCAAAGTGAGAGTTCAACATTCTCATTACCTTCTCAACTATCATATTATCAGTTATGATTTCACCATAACCCTTCATGATATGGACGAGTTTATGAACTTTCGACACATATTTTGTAACTTTTTCATCTTCTCCCATTGACAACGACTCATATTGTTGACGTAAGGTTTGTAAATTTACAACCTTAACTTTCTCACCTCCTTCGTAATACTTCACCAAAATATCCCATGCCTCTTTCGCCGTTTCAGCATGAGAGATTCTGTCAAAATTAGCAGCATCGATTGTCTTCTGAATGCAATAAGCAGCCTTGCAATCTTTCTTCTTGACTTTGTTATGGGCTTTTTTCCGTTTATCGGTTGCATTTGCATCCAACGCAGGAACACCGTTGGTAACCACTTCTAGGGTTTTATGGAAGCCAAACGAGGATTGCATATGTTTTTTTCCATCGGATCCAATTATTTCCGTCAAGCATTGAAAGATAATTCAGAAAACCCTTATCATTAGCCATCTTTGCAACAGTTGATTCACTTGCCCTAGAAACAAAATCTCTGACGTGAATTTCTTGAAAACTGGATCAAAAACAATAACCAGAAGCTCAAGATACCAATTTGTTAGTGCGTGAGACACTTTTAGTAAGGAGAGAAAGAGAGAATAATAAAGGATATAAGAATTTGTATTATTGAATTGGATAAATAATGATACAAACTAGGACTATTTATATACAATCTTAATTGGGCTCGGGTCTACACAACTTGAATTATATTTAAATATTAAATCTAATCAAATCTAATATAATATTTTAACAATTCTAATTTAATATTTCAACTACATGTATTTATGGAGAAAAAATGTTTGTTTTTTTTGGAATAGGTGTGATTAATTTTAAGGAAAATTATTTAGTACCAATTTTTTTTTGAGTGGTGATATTTTGTAGTCAAAGTTTATTTTAAAATAAATTATATGAAAATAATATCAAATTTTAAATGATTAAATGATGGATGCATTATGCATATCCAATTAAATTACATGTTACGAGAGTGTTCACATTTTTTGACACGAGTCTTAACATTTATTTGAGCGGTGTTTTAGGTTTAGCACTTGCTATTTATTTTCATGTTTTTGACATCGTCAGTTGTTATCAGAGTAGATTTTTTCATGTTCTTTTTGTAGCTTGACAAATACGGCGGATCAATCGGTGACCAGAGCGGATCTTGAGGGTATTGCCATAACTTTTACTACACCCTAACTGCTTTGACTGAACAAATAGTGAATTTAACAACTCAGGTGAACAAGCCAACAACAACGGAAACCAACGAAGAGACATGAGAAAAAAACCAATTAGGGTTATGCGAGGTGGCAACAATCATGCTATTATTGCTGAAAATTTGAGTTATGAAGAAGAACCCTACGAGGAAGAGGTAGTTGATCATGGAAATTGACATAACCATGATTATCGATTAAATATTGATATTATATTATTCTATCGAATGATAGAAGTGGAGGCGTTTCTGGATTGACAGATCGACATCGACAAGTTCTTCGATGTTATGGGTGTCTCTGAGAACAAGCAAGTTAAGATGGTGACGATCAGGCTTAAGAGTATTGCTGGTGTGTGGTGGGATAAACTTTTTCAAAGATAGAGACAAAGAAAATGATCGATAAGATCTTGGTGAATGATGAAACAATTGATGTTGGAGCGGTTTTTACCAAAAAATAATGAGCAGATTCTTTATAAGATGTTTATTGAGTGTGTTTTAGAAAAGAAAGTTGTAATAGAATACGTAACTGAGTTCCTGCATTTCTATAACTTCTAAGAGTAATGAATTAGAAGAATCATAGAGCTAGGAAATGACTGGATACATTAGTGACTTAAAGGAATCCTTGTAGAAGAAGATGGGTTTACAAATTGTATGGACCATGGCTGAGGCATCCAATCTAGCTTTGAAGGCATAATTGATGGAGAAACTTCCTCAAAATTTCTCACCTTTTAGGTATTCACCCCAAAATAACTTTGAATCAGTAGGCAACAAGGAAACGAGTACACCAACCAAGGATTCCAACCTTGAGAATAAGAAGACTAGCAGTCCTAGCGGTGTCCACCAGGGAAAAGCACCAGTCTAAAGGTAGAATATACATATGGTAAACCCACTAGAGACATGTGTTATCATTGTAATGAAAGGTGTCACATATCAAATGCTTGTCCAACAAGGAGAGTCGTTGCTGTTGCAGAAGAAATGGAAGAGGAAGAAGAAAAAGTAGGACATGCAGTTGAGAACGATGAATATGCAGGAGTTGAGTTTGCATAGGAATAATGTTGGAAAAAAATTAGTTTATACCATATCCATTAGGTTTTTATGATAACAAAGTATTTAAAGAAAAACTGGGTAGACTAATGTGTGTTCAAGTGCGCAGGTACAAAGATTAATATATTGTTTCGAAGTTAGTTCTGAAAGTGCATTGAACATTCAAAGAGAAGCTCTTAAGAGAAAAATTCTGAAGATCAGACTCTGAAGAATCAACTTCTAATCAAGTCATCTTCTGATGATCAGAACCTGAAGACTCTAGACTCTGATTAAGCGAGCTTCTGAGAATCAAATAAGCCTCTAAAGAGTTAGATTTTGAAGGATCGGAATCTAAGACTCAGACTCTGAAAGACCAGAACCTGAACCCAATCAAAGCTCATGAACTAGGGAATTCCTGACAGGTCGCTATCAAACTGAGGTCAATGTGTCTTGTTTTAGTCACGTGATTACTTAGAAGAAAGTTGTAGAAGCCTGAATATTTATAACTCATAATTCCTTTTGTAGAAAAGGAGTTTCAAATGGGATTGCAACAATATTAACCATATCAGAAAGCTTTGCAACATACCTGTTGATGCTTCTCTCAAAGACTCTCTTGTGCTTGGAGTTCTCTCCATTCACTATTTTATGGAACCCTATAAAAGGAGCTAGAAATTTGGAGAAATACACAACACTGCGCCTTGACAAGAAAGGAGAAGTTACTCTGTCAAAACAAAGAGCACAATAAAACTTATAACTTCTTACCAATTGTACATTCTTAGAAGTTCTTAGGTCTTAGAGTTTTCTGTGTTGTATTATGTTTAAATCTCTGATTGCATATCAAGTACAATTGTCACTCTATCAATATCATTTGTCTGCTATATAGATTGTAGGAAGTCTCTTAATTGTATGCTTAAGCAATTAGAAGTCTCTTGCTTGTGTGTTTTAGCATTTGGAAGTATCTTGCTTTTATGCTCGAGCATTTGGAATTTGCTTGCTTGTGTGCTTGAGCATTAAAGTCTCTTGCACGTGTGCTTGAGAAATCTGAAGTTTCTTGCTTGTGTGCTTGAGCATTGAAGTCCCTTACTTGTGTGTTTGGGAATTGGAAGTGTCTTGCTTGAGTGCTTGAGCAACTTATAATCATATTTTTAGTAGAAATCTCTTGGAACTGCAAGGGGACTTAACTACTCCTGATTTGTAGGAGGATCCATGATAAATTGTTTGTGTGTTGTATTACTCTCTTATTTACTTATGATCAACCTTATCCACTGCTATCACCATCAGAATCAGACTCAGATTTTATCCTTATGATCAGAATTTGATAAGAGATTTAAAGAGAAAAAAGTAAAATTTAACACAATTCAATCCCCCTTATTGTGTTTTCCCCACCTTCAGTTGGCATCAGAGCATAATCTATGCATCAACACTTAACAGTGGTACATAAAAGATCTTGATAGAAAAACAACATGGTTGATCCTGAAGTTATTAACAATGTTGATCCTAGTACATTTGAGAAGAACAATTATATTTCTAAAACTCCAACATTCAATGGAAATTTTATTGAGTTTGAGTTTTGGAAAAGTAAAATATATACTCATATCATAGATTTTGATTATGAGTTATGGGATATTCTTGCAGATGGAATTGATTTTGTAGTTGGTGGAGTAGGTATAATGGCTGATAGAAAATGCCTCACACCTGCTTAAAAAAATATTTATAGAAATCATCACAATGTTAGAGGAATCTTGGTAGATACTCTACCTCATTCTAAATATCTCAAGATTCTTGATAAATGTACATCCAAAACCCTTTTTAAATCTTTGTGTGCTACCTATGAAGGAAATCGGCAGGTCAAAGAGGCTAAGGCAAATCTTTTAGTTCAAGAGTATGAGATATTCAAAATTAAGGAGGATGAAGACATTGAAACCATGTTATTAAGGTTTCAAGTTCTTGTATATGGTTTTCAAGTGTTTAACAAAAGTTATACTACTGTTGATCATGTCAAGAAGATTCAAAGGAATCTTCATGCCAAGTATAGACCAAAGGTGTCTGCTATAGAAGGAGCTAGAGACTTAAACAACATAAGTCTAGAAAGTTTAATCAACAATCTCTAAAGTCATGAGATAGAGCTCATTTGACATGAACCTACTCAAAAGTCAAAGTCACTTACTTTGAAGTATGTTTATCATAATGCTAAATCTCTACTAACAAAGAGATATGAAGAATATACTCGCAAGAAGCTTCTGAAGAAGAATAAGAAGATGAAGAAATGACATTTATAATCAAGAGATTTCAGTATCTGGCTAATAAGAAGAACACGAGGTTCTCAGGCCGAGGAAATGGCTTTAGAGGAACAAGCTCCAAAATCAACAAAGATGATCAGAAAGGATGCTTCAATTGCAAGAGGTCTGGTCACTTTATTATTGAACGTCCAGAGCTTCAGAAAGAACAACTAAAGAAAGGAAGCTTTCAGAAGAACAACTTCAGAAACAAGGTCAAAAAAAGTCTCATGCAAATATGGGATAAACTTGACAAAGAGGAATAATCTGAAAAAGATGAAGAAGAAACAAATATGGCTCTAATAGATTTAACATCTCCAGACACAGAATCTGACTCAGGTTTTGGCTCAAATTCTAAAGAAAAAGATGAAGCATTTTTTCAACTATCTCGTTTAGATTTATTTCCTTTATTCAAGACCTTATGAGTCATTGTCAAGATAAAGTCATTTATATAAAAAGTTAAAAAAAAGTAGTATGATCTCATGAAAGTTGAATTAGAATCTTCCAAGAATAATATTGACAAATTAGAAATAGACCATATTGCCTTAATAAATGATATGTCTAACAAACCTCTGAGTGAGTATCAAATAACTCTTCAGGAGTTTGTCATTTCTAGATTTAACAAGACTAAAGCTGCTTCTATGATCTATGGTATAAGTATTAGCAAAGGAGAGGGTCTTGGTTTCTCTGAACAGTCTGTTGATCCAGAATCTGAAATCTGAATAAAATATGCAGAACCCCTTTCTCCTAGTTTTGCTCGGAAATGACTTTCTTCTTGCTTTGTATTTGATGATGAAAAGTAGAGTTTCTGAATCAGTAAGATCTCAAGATTGTACGATCATAAAATCATGGAGAAATCAAAATCACAGACCTCAAAGTCTAAGGTTCTTGATAAACCATAACCCATGATTCTAAAGTCCAAGATTCTGAAGGGTTCAATATTAAAGGCTAAGAAATATTCAAGACCTAAAATTTTTAAACCAAAAGTCTTGAATAATCTCAAGCCTCACTACCCAAAGACTAAGGTACAAGGTCAGAAGAGACCTTTCAGAACTAATCCCGAAAGGCCCATCAGATTATGGGTATCTAAATTTGAAATTGTTTTTGCTGCAGATATGTTCAAAGGTAGGAGCAAAGCAGCAATCCTGATACATGAACATTGACTGCTAATGACATATTACTAGAGAAAAGCGTATGTTCCAAACCCTCACTCTGAAAGAGGAATGAAATGTGGGATTTGGAGAAAACTAGAAAGGCAAAATTATTGGTATGGGTACTACTGGTAACTCCTCTATCTCTATCAATAATGTTTGGATTGTAGATGGACTAAAACATAAACTACTTAGCATAAGTCTATTTTGTGACAGTGGTTATGAAGTAGTGTTTAATAAGAACATCTGTATAGTCATAAATGATTCTTACAAGTCCATAGTGCTCAAAGGTAAGAGGTAAAATAATGTTTATAAAATTTATTTTTCTGAATTGGCTGATCAGAATGTGCTTTGCCTTCTATTAATGAGTGATGAAAAATGGTCCTTACGCATAAGGTTAGGTCATGTTAATTGGAGATTAAGCTCTAAGTTTAACAAGTTGAAACTTGTTAATGGTTTTCCAGGCCTTAATTATCACTCAGTTTCTCTTTATGGAGCATGCCAAGTTGGAACAATAATTAAAACCTACTTTAAATGAAATGACATTGTCTCTACCTTCATACCTTTAGAACTGTTTCACATTGATTTGTTTGGTCATATTAGTACTACATCACTTAATGGGAATAAATATGGATTGATCATAGTTGATGACTGCAACAGATGTACTTAGGTTAAATTCCTTAGATCCATAGATGAATCATATGATGTGTTTAACATCTTCTACATACAATTGCAAAATGAAAAGATTAAAAAATATTGAAGATACGAAGTGATCATGGGGGAGAATTCGAAAATGAGCCATTTCTAACTTTTTGTGAAAAAATTGGAATTCTCCATGAGTTCTTTTCTCCTAGAACTCCAGAGCAAAATGGAGTTGTAGAGAGAAAGAACAAATCTTTACAAGAAATGGCTAGAACCATGATCCATGAAAACAATTTGCCAAAGTACTTGTGGGAAGAAGCTGACAAGACAACATGTTATGTTCAGAACATAATCTATATTATACCTATTATGAACAAAATATAATATAATCTTTTCAAGGGAAGAAATCCAAGCAATTCTTATTTTCATCAGTTTAAATGTACATGTTACATTCTGAACAACAAAGTCTATCATAAGAAATTTGATGCCACAACGCAGAAGGGTATCTTCTTAGGATACAGTGAATGCTCAAAGGCATACAAAGTGTATAACTCTGATACCGCTATGGTTGAAGAGACAATACATGTCAAATTTAATGACAAGGAGACTGGCACTAAAATGTCAGATCTTGTTGAGAATTTTACAGAATTGCAGGTATTTGAAGATACCTCTGGCATTGGTTGTTCCATAGTTTCTCAACCTATAATGGTTAACTGTGTTAGAACAACATTTGGTTCTGCAATTATATCTCTGTGTTTTGATGATAACAACAAGTATGTTTATATGAACAATTTTGGTACTCAAATGTTTGTTCTTTTTAGTATTTAACAAATAGGTTTTGATTCTGATGAAAGGCGCTGCCAAGTCATTAAAAGAGACCAAGTTCCGCTTCTTTGCTACACAATTTCTGATGAACAATAGCAAACAACTTCAGAAGGCTCTGAAGTTTAGCTCTGATACACGGTCAAGAAACCAAGTTCTGAAGATCTGAAGACAGAAGTTCTGATGAACAGTCCCGATGCTGAAGACTTATGTTTTCTGAAGACAATGGGTTCTGAAGACCAAGTGCTGAAGATTATGAAGATGAAGTTCTGAAGACACTAAAGACTTGAAGTTCTGATGACCCAAGCGTTATTATCTTTCTTCTAACGCATGCTTAATCAGAAGCCTCTAACATCAAGCATAAAAGAAGATACAATTACGTGGTACAATAGTACATGGTACAAATGAATATTTTATTCCACTACCATAAAGGACATACGCTTTGTACAATCTTGTCCCCCACGTATAGTCAAGCTACCAGCTTTTTGGAAATTCCAGAAATGCCCTCCAATGGATATATTATTTTATTGGCTATATATATGCTTGAAGACTAAAAGGAAAAGGTTGCTAATTCACACGTTCTCTCACAAGACTGTTCATAAGCACTCCTTATTTTCTTAAGTCTATTTGTTCTTGAAATACTATTTACAATCAACTTATATAGAAGCAAATCTATTGTAAACAAATATTTTTCAAACAGTTGTTTGATTGTGCCTTAAGGGACCAATTGATCAGAATCCTCAAGAAATCTAAGATTAGTGTGTCTTGGAGGTTGTACATGAGTCACTTGCAGTTAGCTTATGCATTGTAATAATGTGTATGATTATTGGATTAAGACCTTTTTTGATAAGGCAAAATCATATTAGCGGGTGGACTAGACTAGCTTGATAGTTTTCAAGTGAACTAGTATAAACATAACTTGTCCTTTCCTTCTTGCATCGTTAGCTTTATTATCAATAGTGAAAAAAACTATTTTTAGATAAAGGGGATTATTTTTAAGAAAAGTTTTGATTTAAAACCCAATTCAAACCCCTAATTTCTTGTGTTTTTCACACCTTCATTTGGCATAAAAGCTCCGGTTCTGAGTGATAAAAAGTTTGAATTTTTATCAAGCACTTAACAGTGTTCGGCACCGATCCATACTGTGTGAAAAATAATGGCTGACAACGCTAACACTAACAATGTTGTCACTGTTTATAATAAGGATAATGATAGAGACCAATATAGTGTAAAACATCCTATCTTTTATGGAGAAAGGTTTGACTATTGGAAGGACAAAATGGAAAGTTATTTTTTGGGATTTGACCTAGATCTATGGGATCTGGTAGTTGATGGCTACAACTGTCTAGTAGATGATGAAGGTAAAAAGATTGCAAAGAGTGCAATGTCAAATGCTCAGAAAAAGACTTACAAGAACCACTACAAAGCTAGAACAATTATTCTTAGTGCTATTTCTTATAACGAGTATGAGAAGATCATAGATAGAGAGACTGCAAAGTCTATTTTTGATTCTCTTCAGATGACTCGTGAAGGCAACGCTCAAGTTAAGGAGAAATAGGCTTTGGCCCTAATCCAGAAATATGAAGCCTTCAGAATGGAAGAAAATGAACTTGTGGAAACTATGTTTTCAAGATTCCGATGCTTGTTGCATGACTCAAAGTTCTGAACAAAGGATATACTACTGCAAATCATGTCAAGAAAATTATCAGAAGTCTGCCTCAGAAATGGAGACCGATGGTAACTGACTTGAAGTTATCAAAGGATATGAACAATACTAGTCTTGAAGAGATAATCAGATCTTTAAGAAGTCGTGAGATTGAACTTTAAGAAGATAAACCTCAGAGAAGAGGTAAATTTGTGGCTCTGAAGTCTAATATGAAAATACAAAGGATTTTCAAGCGGAAGAAGAATCTGAAGAAGATTCAGATGAAGATGAACTTTCTCTAATATTCAGAAGGATAAATCAGCTATGGAAACATAAACATAGCAAGTTCATAGGACCAAGAAGAACAAAACGTAGATATGAATCTACATCTTCTCAAAAGAAAGCTTCTGGAAAGGAAGTTACATGTTATGAGTGTAAAGAGCCTGGACACTATAAGAATGAATGTCCAAAGCTCAGAAAAAACAAGAAACCCAAGAAGGTTTTCAAAGCAAAGAAGGTTCTCATGGAAACATGGGATGATTCAGAGTCATAAGAGGAAGATTATGATGAAGAACATGTTAACATGGCACTCATGGCCAAAACAAGTACAAATGAAGTTATCTCATAGTGTGAGATGACAAGTAATGATGAGTTAGACTCTGACAACGAAACAAAGGTATTTTCTTATCTCTCGTACTGAACTTGAGTCTTGTTTATCAAAAGTAATGAAAAGATATCAGCTTCTTCTAAGTAAACACAAAACTCTAAAAAAGACTTTTGTAGTTAATTTTGAGAACTTTACTAAGAGTGAGAAAATTGTTTACGATTTAAATGAAAAGATATTTCCTTTAGAAAAATCAAATCTCGCTCTTAAAAGTAAAGTCTCAAAATCCGAAGAAGATCACTTCTAGCACATCTATTACTGATGAAGTAATTAGATATGATAGAGCTTTTCAGCACTTCTTAACTAAAAGTATATATAGAAGCAAGATGGCTTCAATGATATATGACGTTAGCAGAAACATAAGGAGAGGCTTGGGATACTTAGGACCATCAAAATAATTGATGAGACTCTGATTGTCAAACCAAAACTTCTTTCTGAACATTTCGTGCTTAATGACACTGAACTGAAATGTTCGGAACAAGAAGGTTCTGATTCTATTAAAGCACAACCACATACACAGAAGGAAAATTTTAAGCCCAAATATCATGCACAAATTCTGCTTTATTATCCCGTTGCACAAGAATCTAAAGGTGTCAGAACCTCTAGAACTGCTAACAAGAAAGGACCCAGAAAATGGGTGCCTAAGTATGAGATAATCTATGTTGTAGATATCCTTGATGACTCCTCTGAAAAACCAGTCATGGTACTTGGACATTGGATGCTTGCGACACATGACGGGCGGAAGGCATACGTTCTAAGATTTAGAACTTAAGTCTGGAGGCGTTGTTGGGTTCGGAGGTAATCAAAAAGGAAAGACCATTGGCTCTAGAACTGTTGGTAATGGTAAACTTCTTTATATCAATAAATTTATTTTAGTTGAAGGTCTGTTGCATAAATTATTGTCAATTAGTCAACTTAGTGACACTGATTATGACGTCATCTTTAATCAAACATCTTGTAAAGCTGTAAGTCAGAAGGATGGTTCAGCTCAGTTTAATGGTAAGAGGAAGAACAACATTTACAAAATCAGGTTATCAGATTTGAAAAACCAGAATGTAAAATTTCTTCTGACTGTCCATGAAGAACAGTGGGTTTGGCACAAATGTATGGGCCATGTTAGCTTGAGAAAGATATCTCAACTAAATAAGCTTGGATTAGTCAGAGGCTTGCCCAATTTGAAGTATTCTTCAGATTCTCTTTGTGAAGCATGTCAGAAAGGCAAGTTTTCAAAAACTTCTTTTAAATCTAAAAAGGTTGTTTCTACCTCTAGGCCATTAGAACTTCTTCACATTGATTTGTTTGGACCAGTGAAATCTGCTTCTGTCAATCGAAAGCAATATGGACTAGTCATCATTGATGATTACTACATATGGACATGGGTAAAATTATTAAGGCACAAGGATAAGTCACATTCTGTGTTTGCTTCTTTCTGATCTCAAGTGCAAAATGAAAAGAATTACAAAATAGTCAGAGTCAGAAGTGATAATGGTGGAGAATTTGAAAACAAAGATTTTGAATTTTTTATTTATTCTAATGGTATATCCCATGATTTCTCCTGCCCTAGAACTCCACAACAAAACGGGGTTGTAGATAGGAAGAATAAGATATTGCAAGAAATGGCTCATACCATGATCCAAGAAACTGAAATGGCTAAGCACTTTTAGGCAGAAGCAGTAAATATAACTTGTTACATTCATAATAGGATCTCTATAAGACCTATTTTGGGTTATATTCCTTATGAACTGTGGAAGAATATAAAGCCTAACAGTTCTTAATTCCATCCTTTTGGATGTGTATGTTTTATGTTGAACACTAAAGAGAATCCGGGCAAGTTTGATTCCAAAGCACATAAGTGTCTACTGTTAGGATATTCTGAACACTCAGAAGGCTTCAGAGTCTATAACAAAGAATCACGAATTGCGGAAGAATAAATTCATGTCATATTCGTTGATAATCTTGACTCTAAAAAGTCAAAGCTAGTTGAAAAATTTGCAGATTTAGAGATAACCTTTTCAGAACCTAAGGAGAAGGTAGAAGAAGTCAAAGAATCAAAAGTTCCTACTTCTGATATTGTTGTTGCTGATTCTGATCCCCCATAACAAAGGAGAAGCAGAAATGCAATCGCTCATCCTGAAGATTTGATTATGGGAAACAAAGATGCTTCTGTCAGAACCAGATCAGCCTTCAAACCTTTTGAAGAAATGCTTTTGGGTTTGGTGTCTCTGATTGAGCCAACGTCTATTGATGAAGCTCTTCTAGACAAAGACTGGATTCTGGAAATGGAAGAAGAACTAAACCAATTCTTAAAGAATGATGTATGGGATCTTGTTTAGAAACATAAAGGTGTTCACGTCATTGGAACCAGATGGGTGTTCAGAAATAAGCTCAACGAGAAGGGCGAAGTTATCAGAAACAAGCCACGACTGGTTGCACAAGGTTATAATCAGCAAGAAGGAATAAACTATACATAAACCTTTGCACTAGTCTCCGAGTTATAAGAAATTCGTTTATTAATTTCTTTTTTTGTTAATCATAACATCATCCTTTATCAGATGGATGTTAAGAGTGCATTTCTGAATGGTTACATTTCTAAAGATGTGTATGTTAAACAACCTTCTGGATTTGAAAACTCTGAGAAATAAGATTATGTTTTTAAACTCAAGAAATCTCTTTATGGTCTAAAGCAAGCTCCCAGAGGTTGGTATGACAGATTGAGTAGTTTTCTTTTAGAAAATAAATTCACCAGAGGGAAGTTTGATACTACAATCTTCTGTAAAATATTTAAAAATGATATTTTGATAGTTCAAATTTATGTTGATGTTATTATTTTTGGTTTTTCTAATCCCTCTCTTTGCAAGGAATTTTCTAAGTTGATGTAGGCTGATTTTGAGATGAGTTTGATGGGAGAATTGAAGTTCTTTATGGGAATTCAGATTGATCAACAATCAAAAGCTACTTACATTCATCAAAGTAAGTATTTAAAGAGCTTCTATAGAAGTTCAACATGATGGACAACACACTAGCAAAGACTGTAACGCATCAAAAATGCATTCTAGAGAGAGATGAGGTAAGTGGAAAGGTATGTCAGAAGCTGTATCATTGTATGATAGGCTCTCTTCTGTACCTAACTCCTTCCATACTTGATATTTTATTTAGCGCCCACTTATGCGCTAGATTCCAATATGATCCTAGGGAATCTCACTTAACAGCTGTTAACAGAATTCCGAGGTATATGAAAGGAACAACTAACCTTGGCTTGATATATGAGAAAACATCAAAGTACACTCTTTCTGGTTTTTTTGATGCAGATTACGCTGGAGATAGACTGGAGAGAAAGAGTACTTTTGAAAATTAACAATTTCTTGTCAAGAATATGATTTCATGGTCAAGCAAGAGGCAATCAACAATTTCTCTTTCAACAACAGAAGCAAAATACATCTCAGCATCACTGTGCAGTACTTAGATGTTATGAATGAAGAATCAACTGGAAGTCTATTATATTTATGAGAGTAACATTCCTATCTTTTGTGATAACACAACTGCTATTTTTTAAAGTAAAAATCCTATTTTACATTCTAGGGCTACACATATAGAAATAAAACATCATTTTATTAGAGATTATGTTTAGAAAGGGATTTTATCTTTAAAATTCATAGATATAGACCATCAATGGACTGATATCTTTACAAAACCCTTAGCTGAAGATAGATTTCTGTTCATTCTGAAGCATCTGAAAATGGATTTTTTTTCCAGAGTAAGATTTCATCAGAATCAAATATGTTTAGTCGTAGTCTGAAGAAATGAGATTCCGATTTTAAACAAAAAGTATTTTCTTTAAATTCAGAACCTTAGTCATCAGAAAATGTTTCGGTCAGAAACGTATATGATTAGATGAGAACCTTTTGGTTTTCCAGACTCTAAGGATATTAAAACGTGTCACTTAATTAGATGCCTTGATTAACGTGTGTAACTCTTGGTTATTCTTAACCATTACACTCTACTTAAGCTATGCGATGAGTAGCACAATTTTTCTTGGAATTGATTAAATTCATAATTATTACACTCATTTAATACTCCTAATTATTATGTCTGTTTTTGTTTTTGAGTTATTCTCTCACTCTCTTCTAAAAACACTATAAACTAAACACACACATCCTCACTTCACTTCCACACTTTCTAGAAACCCTAAACCCCTCATTCTCTTAACTGTTCATAAAGTTCTTAGACAAAGTTCTTCACCTTCGTCAACTACTTCATTAACCTTAACAACTTCAACAACATCAACAATGATGAATGCACAACAACAATAGGTTGTTAAATTTTCGAATGAGTTAGAACAAGCTTTGAATACTTCTGGGTCTTCATGTTCAACCGTTCCACCAAGTTCTTCTACTCCCATGGTGACTGTTTCATCCTCTCTACCTATCATCGATGAAAGTCATATTACAAAGATACTTGTTCATGTTTCTTGTATTACCCCTCCACAAGAGTTGCTTATTCTTCGTAAATATATGGTTAATTTCAACAATCTTTCTTCCAACGATTATGACCTAACAAAAGAATTGAACGCTCAAGGCTGGGAACACTACTTCATGAGGCTTCATAGTCCTGTGTATGAAGCTTTGGTGAAATATTTCTGGAAACAAACTGACCGTGATAAATTTCATGTGGTTTCTCATGTGCTAGGTTAGAGAATCATCATAACTGAAAATTCTATAGTAGATCTTCTTAGGGTGAAGCATTCAGAAGGAAAAAGAGTCCATGGAGTAGATAGCAAGTATAAGTTTTTGAAGGAAACCATCAACAAATCCATCTTCAAGAATTACTCTCCGGATAAGACTGAATAAAAGAGTAAGGATTTTCATGATAAGTTCAGAGTTTGGCACAAAATCATTCTAGGCCGTATCAATCCTAGGCCTTCTTCAAGTTCATCTGATTTTATCAATGCTCGTCAGAAATACGTGTTGTATTATCTGATGGCTCATCAGAAGATATGTCTTCCCTCTCTTCTATTCTATTATGTGAGGGACACCATCAGAAAAACCAAAACTACTGATGATCCAAACAAGAAGATTCCAAATTACATTCCATTTGGATGTCTTCTGGCTAACATCTTTGTGGAGATTGGTTTGGTAAAGTTTCTGATTGAAGAATCTCTCTATACAGAGGATCTGGCTCCTGGAATTGGAGAATCTTTCAATGCACGAACTCTAAAGAATATGGGGCTGATAAAGAAAATCAATGTTAATCCTCTGTTGGTGCCTTCTACTAGCATCACTAAACAAAGACTTCCAGTGGATAACTTCCCTATGTTTACCAAGGGATATAGTTCATATGGCATTTCTTCTTATGTTTAGATGATTGTAGAAGAAGGGCATGATATGTCCAACTTCAGATATGATGTTTTTTCTCCTCCTCTTGTTCCAATTTATCCATTAAGAGGAAAAAGGAAGAAGAGTTTAGAATCTTCTGAACCTGTAAGGAAGAAGAAGAATGAGAAGTTTCAAGCTTCTAATAATGTGTCTTTGGAAAATTATCCAGAAACTACAAGTAAGTCTGTTACTTCTGTACCTGTTTCTGCAGTTGTTTCTAATATTGTTAATACATTATCGACCACTCCAACTTCTATAACATAAACCCCTTCTTTTAAATTCTTTTATGTTCCACCATCTACCATCACCACATTTGTATCTGATCCTCCCACTACCACAATCCCTTCAACAACACAAACTTCTATTTCAATTCCCTTTCCATCTCTCACAACTCCCATTCCATTAGAACCTCTTCAAACCTTCACCTCATCCATAATCACTTCCATTTTTGAAACCTTTACACCACCACCAGTTTCTAAAACCCTTTATTCACCAATATTACAATCTCTATTTCAATTTGCCTTCTCTAACCCAAAAACCATTTACCATGACTCACCCACTCATCACTCTGATCTACACTCCCCATCTGACCATGAAATGTATGAAAGGACTATTGTGATACGGTGGCAGAACCGACTGTTAATACTGGTTTGTGTTTTGCGTTTTTTGTTTGCTAAATGTCGCGGTAATCAAGAGTCGCCACCGACTGTTAATACTGGTTTGTGTTTTGCATTTTTTGTTTGCAAAATGTCGCGATAAGCAAGAGTCGCCACCGACTTTTATTTCATCCAACTAAGGAAAATGAAAAAGAACAGAAAAAACCTTTTTCGAGAATATTTCTGAGTACGAGGGGTAGATTATAGAAAGGGAAGGTGTTAGCACCATTTCTATCGATGGTTTTCCATGGGCTTTTAGGTACTTGCTCATTTTAAAATTGCTTGTGTGTGTGCTTGTTTTGAAAAAAAGTTTACTTTATGATAACCCTTGTATCAGTCCTCAAGGATGTGACGAAGTTATTTTGAAAATTGTTTTGAAAAAAAGTGTTTATGTGAAAAGTTTATTTGTTTGAGCAAGTACTTAAGGGTTTTCTACCTACTCGAAAAAAGTTTGTTCATTTTCCTTTTGATAGCGCTATCCCATTATTAAGGAATAGGTAGCACCGTCGTTGGAGTTTTAAGGGACGTTCGAAGGGACAGATACAGTCACAAAAGCAATGTTAGGAGGTGTTAGTAATCATCCTAAAACCTTAAAGATCTTTTCCGAGGCGACATCCGAATGGTCATTTTTAGATCTTTCGGGGCTAGAGGATGACCACTAACAAACCCTATACGTCATGACCGTTTAACCGAAGGCAACCGAAGTGGAGTAAACCCTAGGAGTGATCATGTGCGAGTGAGCTTTTTTCAGTTAATTTGTATTTTGCACATTTAGGGTTTTCTACCGTTTTAATTTTCAAATATTCTTGCCATACAATCCTATTAACATACATCTAATAGTTTATAATTGCGGAAATTAAAGTGCGGAAATAGAAATCCTAACTATTACATGGTTTTCGCAGATACAAAATTATTTTGACTGAAAATAAAATGCAGAATTAAAACCTAATTAAAGCTATTACAACCTCAGAGAAATTACAAAAATAACTCAAAAAAGGTAATTGAAATACGCGCGACGTATTAAATGCGAGGACGATTAGAAAACCTAAAAAATCTAATTTGAGAAAAAAATATTTAAGTTATTTTTGAAGAAAAAATTAATTATATACAAAAATTAAACCCTAATTTCTAATTGATTTTAATTATAAAAAGGAGTTAAATTAACCTAATTTGAATTAAATTAATTAATTAAAGAAAATAAATATTTTATGAAAAAAATGGTTTTTGGTGTTTTTTGTGATTTTGAATAAAAAATTATAATTTTGATGTTATTTTAAAAAGAAATATAATTAGGAAATAATTAATAAGAAATAATAACAATAAATAAAGAAGAAGAATTGGCCTGTTTAAGCAATTGGGGGTGCATTGTTGAAATTATTCCATTCCCACCAAGCTGAAGCCCAGTCAGCGCCTGATCCAGTGGTGCTCCCTCCTGATGGTGCACGATGGTCTCTGGCAGGTAGAGGCGTTGGACCTGGTTGATCATGAATCCTGTCGATGGCTGTTGATTGCGCATGATAGGCCTTTGGGATGGTAATGCATGGGATCTGTTAAAGGAAAATAAAACAAAGAAAGTTGCTGGGACCTGGGATCAAACCCAGGTCCTTAACCCTTTCCAATACACGTCCTTGCCAGCTACGCTACATGTTTTAGTTGTTACTATAATGAAAATAATATATAATATATGCAAACAAGGTGAATTAGTGGACAAAATAAAAAAATGCACGCTGGTTTGATTGGTCCAGTGGTAGGCTGCCACGTTATTATCTTCTTCCTTCTGCCGTCGTATTAGGCATGTAACCTATACCTACAGACATCATCTGTAACTAAAACCCTGCAAACTTCCAAAATCCAGCACAAGCATGATAAATAAATTATGGCTACATCAACCAATTTGTTTTGACCTCACGAGTATGATGGTACCCTTTGTGTAGGCTAATTTCACATGTATCAAGAAGCCCCAAAACGGCTTCTCAAACCTTAATAATGGCCACTCTGGATATAAGCATCAAAACGCAAAATCAAGTAAACCAAAACGTTCTAAAAGCTCATACAAACACAATGCTACATTTAATAATGGTTAATCATTTATAAATTGCAAAATATGATTCAAGTTAGGGAAAGCAAACCGTGGGTCTGTAGCATGCGTTTCTGGGCGTGAAAAGGCTTGCAATTGATCCAACAATGTTCCTGAGATGTCCAGCAATCTGTTGGCAACGTTAGAATGGCTTGAATTGGCCTCCAAGCCTGAAACCAATTCACTACTTTTTGCAAAAAAAATTGAGTTTGTTCTTGTACTTTCCACGATTGCTAAACCTTCTTTTCGTGTCTGCTCTTGCCCTCTATATATCCTTGAACGAATTAGGGTTATAAAAATCACTTGTATCTTGAAGGTTTTTGAAGATTTGATTTGGTTTTCATCTTGTATGATATCTTTCCAAATTAAGCCTAATCATGCCATTCTTGTGCCAATTAACCTTGATTCGATTTGATCTTGATATGCCAGCATAATTAGCTTATGATTCTGTCCAAAAATCAGATCAAAACAAATCTTTGATATTATTTATCATTTATTTGATTTAATTCAATTTTTAATTAATAAAAAATCAAAATAAAATGAAAAACGAAGCAAATAATGTGTGAGCGAATATTTGGGTCGTGGACCATGTTATAAGTGAGGTGCAAACATAAAAGGTTAGGCCCATTTGGCAAAAAATGCATTTTTGAGCCCATTTGATTTTTGGCAATTTTCCAAAAAAGGACAACTTTGAAAAGGCATATCTCTTCCAATTTTAACCCTAGAGAGGTTTTCTTGGACTTTTTAGAAATCTTGGGATGTCCCCTAAATAACCCTTTTGGTCTTATCTCAATTGGGTCTTCCATGTTCATGTAAGAACCTTTGCCCCCAAAAGTGTTTTTGTTGACTTTTCAAAAGGACCTATAATGTAGAAATTCATATCTTTTTGTGAGTGCATATTTTGAACTTGAGGGATGAAGGTGAATTTTATGGAATTGCATACTATTCAAAATGAGTCTTGGATGGAAATTTTCCATAAAGTATGAGGAAGTTATGCTTGGTGAAAATTTGGTTGACTTTTCCTGAGAAATCCTAATTTAGCAACTTTTGGGTTTTGATGAAGTTAGGGCATTCCTTGAGGAATCATGATCAACCCTTGATCAAATGATGGATATAACTTAAAAATGTTTATGTTGACCAAAAATCTTGAAGTTTGACTGTATGTGGGCCATAGTTGACTTTTGACCTAATACAGTCGACTCTCAAGCATCTGAGAAGTTGACTGAGCAAACTTCTGGTGCAAGGCTTGAAACTTGACATGGAGGGTCTCGAGAACATATCAGGACCATGGAGAGTATATGAGGTCTTTGGAGTTCACCTATATTGATAAAAATGAAAACCCTAGTTTGAGGCACATTGCCTTAGGAGAGAGTTTGTCTGGCCAATTCCTGGGCATCCTTGAGCAAGTTGAGGATCTCAATGGGCATGTGTTGAGTAAAATGAGAGGGCAAATTTTTGGGTACAACAACTATTTCTGAAACTCTTGAAATCTCCACTTCCAAACAATTCACCTTTTGTGATCTTTTTGATCTTGCTGAACAACCATCTGAACCAAACCCTTCTGCACTAGAACTTGCCTTAACAATTTATGAAAAACCTGTCCCCAAAACCTTGGATTAATGCATTAATATATTTCGAAAAAAGGCTAGGAATAAGGTTGCAAAGTTGAAAGAAGAAGCAAGCTCAAGTTCTAAACCTTAGAATCTGGATGCTTCTTGGAAGCTTTTTCAGAAGTGGATGTCTTCTGAATTTGAGAGGCTGATGAGCTTTTCTGAAGCATCCAGAGTTGCTGGAGTTCAGATGGTGACTGGAAGAGAAGAAGATAAATAAATAATTAGAGTCCTTGAACTCTTTGATGCAAATAAACGAGAAGATGAAGCCAGAGCGCTTGAAGAATCTAGGCTCAAAGTTGAGGAAGAAACTAGAGCTACTGAAGAAGCCTGATTGGCTTAGGAGGCTGAAGTAGCAGAAAGAGCAAGGCAAGAAGCTTTGGTTGTCTCATCTTATGATCCTGTCATTTTGCGTATGGAACAAGAAATTGGTGAAATCAGAGACGAGCAAAAAGTCTTCAGAGAAAGCATGAATCAACAAAAGGTTGTTAATAATCGAGTTCAAAAAATGCTTCAGCTGATTCTGGAAAAGATATCTGCTCCAACGCCATCCTATTTTGGAACCTAGGCTCTTAGGATTTTTACTTTTGCCTGGGGCTGTTTGAATGGTAAGCACACTTAGCATTTAGATTATACTTTGGTGATGAGGTGTCAGGGTTGGTGGGAGGATCGCGCATTGTCACTAAATTAGCCTTGAGCAAATGTTGAAGGGCTTGAGACAGTGACATGCCTAACCTCGTAAATTGTCTTCTTGGAGTTTCAAAATGTTGATGATTTGCAGATGGTCTTGGAGTAGGAGTTGGATTGGTGATTCAGACATCATTGACAGACGGGTGATCGTTCTTCTTGGTATGGGCCCTTGCCCCATACACATCATTGACTTCTTTCTTTACAACAAAAGGTTTCTTGATATGATTGGGAGTGGAGGTAGATTCCACCGATATCTTCCCACTTTTGATGCCACTTTCAAATCTTTCATCGGTTAAGATCAATTCGATGAAACCAGAAGAAGAGAAGCCAACTAATATATTAAAGAAAGGACCAGATAAAGTGCCCATGAACATGTCGATGTGCTTCCTATCAGTCAAGGGAGGTTGGAACCTACTAGCAAGGTCTCTCCACTTTTGCGCATATTCCTTAAATCCTTCTGTTGTACCCCAAAATTTGCCCTCCCATATACTTCAAAATTCCCCTAGGGTTGCACAGTTCAAGGGCCTCCTAACAGTCAAAGATTAGGGTTTTGGTTCTAGCAAAGTAATTGAAGTTTACAAGGGTCCAATCAAGTCCCACATGCCTACAAACATGGTCAAGCATCCTCATACCAAGTTTCAAGACTTACAACACAAAATTGCACAGTCAAAAACCCTAATTGCCCTACAGTCAACTGTAGGGGCAAAATGGTCATTTGACAGTCAAAAGTTCAAATTTTTGGTCAACATCTCATTTTGAAGCCACAAACATCATTTGATCAATGCTTGATCATGATTCTCAAAGCTTGGCTCAAAAAGTCTCAAGATGCAAAAGTTTCCATATTTGGACAGTTGAAAAAGTCAACTGTAACTTGACCAAGGCATAACTTTCACATGGATTATCAGAAAAATTCCATCCAAAGCTCATTTTGAAGAGAAAGACATTTCCTACAACTCCTCTTCACACTTCAAGTCCAAGAAATGCTCTCACAAAAAGTTATCAATTTCAACATTATAGGTCATTTTCAAAAGTCAACAAAAAGGGACTTTAAGTCAAAGGCCATAACTTGATATTGGTAAATCAAAATGACATGGGACCAAAGGAATTGGTTAGAGGACTTCAAGACCTTTCCAAAATGTCCAAGAACATGAGCAAAGCTTAAAAATTGAGCAAGTTATGCCTTGTGGAAGTTGGGAAATTTTTGGATATTTTGAAAAGTTAACTTTGCCTCAAATGTCTTAAAAATGGTAATGGGCCTCTTTTTCTTCCAAGATTCATCATCCAAGGCATGTGCACGACCATTTGGCCCAAAGGGAAGTTTTTTATCATTTTTATTTATTTATTTGGATTTTTAATTGCTAATAATTCATTTAATTAATTAAAATACATGAAAAATACCAAACCTAAGTTTTTAAATCTTTTTATGCATGAAATACACTCAATATTTCGTGCATGATCAGATTTGGAAAGAATCAATGTAATTGAACATGATTTGTATCAAATTTGCATGGAAAAAGATTTGAAAAGATTATGCAAAATCACAAAATTAAAAGCATTGATTCCATGGATATTTGGCTTATTTTGTTGACCTAAAACACTCATACATATATATACATGCAAACCCTAGTGCTCATAACATGAATGCTGCGCCCCATCTCAAGAACCAAACTTGCAATTTTATCAAAAAAGTCCAAAACTGAAAGTGGCCTTAGAGGACGATTCAGAGGCAAAGAACAATCCCAATAGCTTGCAAAAGTGTCAAGGAAGCTTCCTGAATAGTTTTCCACATCCCTAACATCAAGAATTGGTAATTAAAAGTCAGACTGTGCCCTTCTTTTTGCATAATCGTGTTTTATTATTCAGGCCATATCCATGCATTTTGATTCTTGATTTGTACTAATGAGTTGATTCTGAAGCTAGCAGTATGATTTAATTGAAGAATCATTGCCCATACGCGATTTCACCATGAACGACGCCTAGGGTTTTCCAAACCTTGAATTGGGGTTTCTCAGTTAGGGAAAAATTAGGACGTGAGACCTAGACCATTCAACTCAGGAGGCTTGGACGATTTGAACACACACCTCGCGCTCAATTTATGAGCCACCATGTGCTAATCGTTATTTTTGCACTTGTTACTTAGTGGGGGTTTAAAACCCCCGCTATTTAAATGTAATTTTTGTTTCAGGTACAAAAGCCATGGAGAAGACGATGAAGTGTAGGACAACAATTGGTTCATTTAAATTTCGCGCTAAAAAAGTCCACTAACTCACGTTTTGATTGATATTATTTGTTAGTTATATTACATACAAAGCATTCAGGTGGTTCAGTTGGCAAGGCGTGGGGTTGGTAATCTCTGGGACCTGGGTTCGAATCCCAGGTCCCCCTCCCTTTCCATAATATTTTTTCTAACGTCATCCTGTGCAGCTTACCTCCTAAGGTTCATCCTACGCCCAATGATCCAAACGTGCCACGCGCTTATCAAGATCAATCAAAGGGCTATGCTTTGGAGATCATCATGGACATGAGTCAACGAAGCCACACACGAGCCAAAGAGTCAACGAGGCCAGGAGCTTAATGGGCCTGAATTACTGAACAAAACCTCCAATTGGGGACAGAACCCCCATGGTTTGCCTTTCTTATTCTTTTCTCATATTTTTCTATTTTTGTTTTAATTAGTTTTATTATAATTCTTTAATTTAATTTATTTTCATAAAATATAAAAAACAATATAAAAATCAGAAAAGACAAAAATCAAAATATATTTTATTTAATTAATATTTTTGTAAATAAATAATATCATTTAATTTAGTTTTCAATTCTAGGGTTAATTTTAATATCTTTTCTTAATAAATTAAAAAAACTTGTAGAATTAGGTTTTTATCAATTTTTATCTTTTTCTTTTATTTTCTCATCACTAATAATTAATTATTTATTTTTATAAATCAAATTGCATTAATTAATTAGGTTTAATTTTAGGTAATTTTCATATTTTCTTAATAAATTAAAAATAGCTAGAACTAGGTTTTAATTTCATTTAATTCACATAAAAAACCATAAATACAAAAAAACCTCAAAAATAATTTCCTTTTATTTTATTTTTAATTTGTTCATAATAATTTAATTTCATTAAAAAGGGTCCAACGCCCTCGTTTCCAATTTTAATTCCAATTCGCGCATTCATTTCTTTTCTTATAATATTTATGTAACTCTCCCAAAGCCGTGTAAATTAAACATTTATATTTCTCGCATCTTTATTTTATGTCAAATCGGGTCCTGGATTTAATTTGGCGATGTGGACCCGCGCCTTTGTAATAGTTTAGGAACTTTAATTTTCCGCATCTTTTTAACTGTTAAATAAATTGCATGCAAGAATGAATGTTAAAATAAAAACAAAAGCGTAGATCACCCATGACATGAACAAGACAAAAATAACTGAAAACGACACACAAATCACACACCACCCCTAGGGTACGCCTCACTGTTGCCTTGCCCCTCGAAAGGTGATCGTCGAGTAGAGGATGTTTTAGTAAGTCCTCATGATCCGGGAACCTGGCATGAGGGTAGCTTCTAAGGTATCTTCCTATTGCTCTGGTGATCACCATGTCCCGAACCTCAAATTGACCCGAACACCTCCAACGGTGGTGCTACCTACCTCTCAATGGTGGGATGGCACTACTTTAAAGGACATTTACACAGACGAATTCCTTAGGGTAGGTAGACGACTCTAGATACTTGATCTAGTTTCAAAACAATTCAAAAATACTTTTCACACCGACACCTTTTCAAAAAGCTTTCGAAAGCAATTTTTCAAACACTCTTGAGGACCGATACAAGAGTCGAACTGGAATTTTCAAAGAAACTTTTTAAAAAACCCACAGTTGAAAAGCAAACAAACCACTTTTGAAAACACAAATGAGCAAGTATCTAAGAGCCCATGGATAACCATGGATAGAAAGGGTGCTAACACCTTCCCTTTCTGTAATCTACCTCCCGAACCGAGAGCAATCTCTTTAAGGAATTTTTCTGTGCTTTTGTCCTTTCCATTTGGAGAAAATAAAAGACGGTGGCGACTCTTGCTTCCGCGACATTTCGCGAATCAGCGTTAAACAGTCAGTTCCAGATCCACCGATCACAGAACTGGCGACTTTGCTGGGGATACAATCTTTATAAAGTGAGGTGTACCTTAGGATTAGTTCATAACTGTGTTTTTAATTGTATTGGTTTGCTTGCTTTAAATTGTGGGACTGTCTTGGGAGTTCTATAGATCCTAACCCGGATCTGGGGATACCTTCTTAGAAAGTAGCAACAAGGCTGTGAGGGAACTGTGCGGGGTATACCGACATGGTTGAAACAGTCTGCCACGTTGATATGGCACTTTGGTGTGTACCGGTAACCCTTGAGTTCAGTCAAGGAGAGTACGGGGCCTCCGCGTGGTGTCGTGAAGCATCAACTGACCTTAGGAACTTTAATTGAACCATCTTGGCCTCTTTAGGGTAGTGAGATAACTGACTTTGGTGCAGTCCGAGGTTGGTTGATACTCGATACTACACTCAATTGAGGGTTGCTTTCCTGGAATATTTCGGTCGCCAGTTCAGTGGCTAAATCGAAACGATGAACAATGAAAGCAATCCCGTGATATTGGGACCCTTAGAACCCGGTTACTTCTAATAGGACAGGTTGAGCCCACCAACTTCAAGAGGGTAATACCCCGACCCCATGCTGGCCTTAAACTCTAAGGGCTTTCTCTTGTGTGACTTGCGTGCCTTCGTACTTGACTACTTGCATGCTTTATCTGACACATGAACTATTTGCAAGTTTTGTTTTAGTCCTTAATTGGGACCCATGACAAGGCTTACTAAATTTCTTGCAGGTTTTGTTTATAGTCCTTAATTGGGACTCATAACAGAGTGTACTGAGTTTCTTGCAGGCTTTGTTTATAGTCCTTAATGGGGACTCATAACAGGGTTTACCCACATTACCCCATGCATACCATAACATCATACCATTGCATACATCCTAACCCATTTCAAGGATCTCAAGGGCTTGTGATGCAGGTCATGGTGAATCAAACGTCTAGCAAGGGGCAAAGAGGATTTATTTTCCTCTAGCCAAGGTTGTCAGGGGCTATGACCCACTGGATATGGTGAGCCTTTGACCCTTGAAGAAGGATTCTCAACAACATGAAATTCCTTCACTCAAGCTACCAGATTCAAATTCTGACAAATTTTTCTTGTTTACCCCGCGAGATCTTTGAAAACATTGCATATATATACATACATATCATTGCATAACAGGTACCCCTGTTGCAGGTTACTTATCTTCTCCGCTGTTTATTTCAGCAATGGCCTCCCAACAAGATAACCAGGACCTTCTGGCTCAAGAGACTCGGTTCGGGGAAATCCTCCTGAATCTATCCAAGGGGCAGGAGGAGCTAAGGACACTTCTCATGGAGACTTTGGTCAGGAACAGCGCCGAGGACGAACGGCTGAAACATCTGCAAGCTGAAGTGGATGCAGTGAGAGCCCAGATGCTGGGGCAGATGACTATCATTCAAGGCTTAGCTCAAAGACAAGAAGAGCTCGGAGTTCTCGTCAACCAACTGCTTCGGGGTAACCAACTGGGGCAAACATCTAAGGTTGAAGGGCCAGTCATCATTCAGCCATCTTTGAGACAAGGAGATAAGGGGAGAGCTCCTCAAATGGCTTCAGGGTCACAAACTCAGCAGCAACTTCACCAGCGTCAGCCAGACAAGCCTAGGAGGCAATTCACCCAGCTCAACATGTCGCTGTTTCAAGCTTTACAACGCCTGTTGAGATTGAACCTGATCACATTAAAGGCTCATCCCCGGAACCCCAATACAGCATCTCCTATCTATGATCCCAATAAGAGGTGTGCCTACCACTCTACCAGCCCAGGACATGATACAAATGAGTGTTGGGCTCTGAAGAACAAGATCCAGGACCTGATTGATGAAGGAGCATTGGAGTTCACACAAGATGGTCAGGCTGAGTTTTTCTACCATCCCTCCAAGGCTCACCATTTGAAGTGACAAGCCCTGAGACTAGAAAACTTTTGTTCATTCGAATGTTCAAGTTGTGTTGTTCTTTGATTGTTTAAACATTTATTCATGTTAAACGTTGTTGTCTCATTAATGCATCGCTTATGTCTATTTTGAATCAATATATTCGCATTCACTATTTTCCAAATTGCTTTCATTTTTTGATGTCAACTCTCAATTAATAATTCTAAGCCTCTTGAGGGAGGATGACGAAAACGATACCACAATCTACAGTATGCTTTTGAACAGACCCCGCTGATGAGGTACAGGTATTGTTTCAAATCCCTAAACACTGGAGTTATAAGGAAGGTAATCCCTCGTCAACCCCTCTGAGCCAAAGAAGTAGGAGTTTTTCTTTTTGAAATTTAAAACCCTTAATCATAACCTGGGGCAGGGTAGTTCTCTCAGTTGATCTAAGTGCATAACAAACGGCACCAAAAAGGTCCTTACAAAACAAAGAAAGACAATGATGGTTCCGAACAATCAATAAGGGCAGGCAGTCATTATACCTCTCAAAATAAAAAAGCCCAATAAGTCAAAAAACCTATGAAGGAGACTTACGAAACTGGGGCATCCCGCTGACTGTAAATACAAAAAGAAACAGTTCAGGCAAAAAAAAATAGGGATAACAAAATCAAAAAGAAAGAGGTCATATAAACTCTCAACAAAAAAAATGACTGCCTATTCAGAATAAATCATCAATATCTGAACCATCATTGGAACATCAGAGCAAAGACTCAAACAAGGTCTAACGTATGATCAACTGAGTTTAGGTTTGGAGAAAATCACGAAGAGTGGGTGGGTACAAATAATTTGAGCCTTTATCCTTTGTTTCTTAAACCATGAACCAGGCCACGTTATAACCCTCAAAAGTCCTAGCTGAAGCATGGGTTAGTTCGAAAGCATACTGTTTCGAAAGGTATCCTGACTCCTTAAGGCTTACTATAAAGAAGGAGTTGACATCACGTTTTACAAACATTCATTTGTTTTATGAAAAAAGAATGCATTTTCAAAATCTTCAAGACAGACATAGGCTTTGCATTTTTAACATAACTTTGTTTGCATATGACTTTTTGTTTGAACAGCAGAGAAGTTCGCACGACGAATATCTTATGAACAAAAGTCTTCTCCACAAAAGAGTCACCCCAAATGGAAGAAAGAATTTCCAATCAAGGGGCATGGCACGACTATTGTCCATCATCTGGGGTAGTTAAATCAAGATTCAGGGAATCTCTCAAGGCCAACCTGCCTGGGGCAAATCTCCGCCCGAGTCACTCGGGGCACTCCAGCAACGAATCTTGCCTGATCAAACACCTTCTGGGGCATGACAAAACACTTCTAACAGGGGCAACTCCCTACACTCTGAGAACGTGGATATAGTCGAAAAAATACTACGCAAAATCAAAGACCCGCTAGGTTGACACACCTAGGCAAAAATAAGGGCTTCCCGACGAACCAAAAAGGTTTCACGCAAAATGAAGGGATGAAATGAAAAAAATCTGTACACCCGGCAAGTCGAAAACCTGAAAAGGCGGCTTGGACAAAAATGGGTATCCCGGTGGACTGAAAACCCGAAAGGGCGGTCCAGGCAAAAATTAGGGATCAAAGCGTACGACTATGTCCTGGCATCTCGTCACTTGTCTACCAGAAGATTTGTCAATTACCCCCACAGGTTTCTTCTTCCCTCACCTCAGAAACAAGGGCAATAAGGAGTCGTCCAGGCGATCCAATTGCTCTATCAACCAAAGTACAAAGGAAAAATCAATATAAAGATGATTACCATCTACCTTTACAAATTCCAGATCATGGGTTAATATCCGAAACCAAACAGGACAATCATCCACTTGATCATCATCAGGCAACCCTACACCGGTTCCTTCTCAACTTTCAGACAAAGTCTTACACAGACTCATCCACAGGCAACCCTACACCGGTTCCTTCTCAACTTTCAGAAAAAGTCTTACACGGACTCACCTTATCTCAAGATAACCTTACCCCGGTTCATCTAGAAGTCTCACACGGACTTATCTCAAGATAACCTTACCCCGGTTCATCAAGAAGTTTTACACGAACTTATCCTGCAGTAACCTAACCCCGGTTCCTCCAGAAGTCTTACATGGACTTATCTCAAGATAACCTTACCCCGGTTCATCAAGAAGTTTTACACGAACTTATCCTGCAGTAACCTAACCCCGGTTCCTCCAGAAGTCTTACATGGACTTATCTCAAGATAACCTTACCCCGGTTCATCAAGAAGTTTTACACGAACTTATCCTGCAGTAACCTAACCCCGGTTCCTCCAGAAGTCTTACATGGACTTATCTCAAGATAACCTTACCCCGGTTCATCAAGAAGTTTTACACGAACTTACCCCGAAGAAACCCTACACAGGTGTCCTTCTCTCCAAGACGTAGTTTTACACGGACTCGTCACCCAGAAACCCTACACAGGTTCTCTATTTTTAAGGATGCAGTTTTATACGGACTCATTGTCAGTAAACCCTACACAGGTTTCCTCCAACTCCAAATGCAGCTCCACACGGCCCAACCTCAAAGTAACCCTACACAGGTGTCCTTCTTTCCAGGATGCGTTTTTACACGAGCTCATCATTAGGCAACCCTACAAAGGTTCCCTCTTTCAGCGTACAAAAATTACAGTTCAAAACTTCCCCAGGAGAGTCCAATCTAGTTCCCCAGGAAAGTTGGAATTCATCTCCCCAAGCAGCAAGCTTATCCCCCAGTAGATTCTGGAAGCTTACCCCCGCAGAGCACGAACGCATCCCCCGGCTTTATTCAAAGAGTTATTTCCGTACCGGGATATAACTGGGTTATCCTCAGCCAAAAGCCACAGAAAGAGCGTCCTCGACGAAGTCTTCTTATCCCCAGCGAAGTCTATTAACACTTCCAACACAACGATGGTATCCCCAGCGAAGTTACCATCAACATTCCAGCAAAGTACCTCTCTCCCCATAGGGTATTATTCCCAGCAATACCACTAGAGTACTTTTTTCTCCCCGCAGAGTAATCCATTCGCCAAGTTCATTCCCCAACGGAGTCATCTTCTCCTACCGGCATTCTTGCAACTATTATCCCCAGCGGAAGCAAAGATCTATTCGTCAACGTCAGCCCAGGAGTGACTTCCCGGCACCCGTCAAGGATTTATTTTCCAAGACGCAAACATACATTCATGAACATCGCACTTCCATACATTATAGCATGCATATACGCATCATATCTTACAAATCTCATTTATGTTGAGAACATCATTGCTTGATCCATATCATGCATTGCATATGACTGACCTTTACCTTTCAGGAAAGATCCAGTTAAGTTCTCAGCTATATTTCAAGACCTAGACCGGTTCAGTTAAATCGACCCTAAGATTTCTCTGTTTCTTATCCAATCAAAGGCCTTCTCTGGTTCAGTCAGATCGACCCTAAGATCTCCCTGTTTCTTATCCAGTTGAAGACATTTCAAGACCTAGACCGGTTCAGTTAAGTCGACCCTAAGACTTTTTTGTTTCTTATCCAGTCAAAGGCCTTCTCTGGTTCAGTCAGATCGACCCTAAGATCTCCCTGTTTCTTATCCAGTTGAAGATTTCAAGACCTAGACCGGTTCAGTTAAATCTATCCTAAGATTTTTCTGTTTCTTATCCAGTCAAAGGCCTTCTCTAGTCCAGCTAAATCGACCCCTAACAGATTTTCCTGATAAAGACTCAGTAGAAGATATCCAAGATTCTCTCAGCGTTACTGTTGAGGTTGAAGTCGTCCAAGATTCTCTCAGCGTTACTGTTGAGGTAGAAGTCGCCCAAGATTCTCTCAGCGTTACTGTTGAGGTTGAAGTCGTCCAAGATTCTCTCAATGATACTGTTGAGGTTGAAGTCGCCCAAGATTCTCTCAGCGTTACTGTTGAGGTTGAAGTCGCCTATGGTTCTCTCCCCATTACTGCGGAGGTAGTAATCGCCCCAAGATTCTCTCAGCGTTACTGTTGAGGTTGGAGTCGTCCAAGATTCTCTCAATGATACTGTTGAGGTTGAAGTCGCCTATGGTTCTCTCCCCGTTACTGCGGAGGTAGTAATCGTCCCCAGATTCTCTCAACGTTACTGTTGAGGTTGAAGTCTCCCAAGGTTCTCTCAGCGTTCCTGTTGAGTTAGTAACCATCCCTGGTTCATTCATCACCTTTTGAAGATCCAGATCCAGCTCCTGTAACCAGTCAGGACACACCCACACAAAGAGTTTGAAGACCAGCTCCTGTAACAGGTCAGGTAATCATCTTCTTTTGCAGGTACGCAAGTTTTAGCTAAGGAATCTCTTACGCGATCAACATCCAGATGGCATCTGTAAGCCCATCATCCTATCCATCAACCTCCAAATGGCATCTATAAGCCCATTCCACCATCACTCTGCTACCATGTGAGCGCAAATTTCTGGGCACTCTAGTGTTCAATCATCTTCCACCTTCGGATTACGAAAGGCACATCAGCCAATCTGCATCCTCAGGTCTAAGAAGATTGAACAGGGGCAACTGTTGTACCCCAAAATTTTCCCTCCCATATACTTCAAAATTCCCCTAGGGTTGCACAGTTCAAGGGCCTCCTAACAGTCAAAGATTAGGGTTTTGGTTCTAGAAAAGTAATTGAAGTTTCCAAGGGTCCAATCAAGTCCCACATGCCTACAAACATGGTCAAGCATCCTCATACCAAGTTTCAAGACTTACAACACAAAATTGCACAGTCAAAAACCCTAATTGCCCTACAGTCAACTGTAGGGGCAAAATGGTCATTTGACAGTCAAAAGTTCAAATTTTTGGCCAACATCTCATTTTGAAGCCACAAACATCATTTGATCAATGCTTGATCATGATTCTCAAAGCTTGGCTCAAAAAGTCTCAAGATGCAAAAGTTTCCATATTTGGACAGTTGAAAAAGTCAACTGTAACTTGACCAAGGCATAACTTTCACATGGATTATCAGAAAAATTCCATCCAAAGCTCATTTTGAAGAGAAAGACATTTCCTACAACTCCTCTTCACACTTCAAGTCCAAGAAATGCTCTCACAAAAAGTTATCAATTTCAACATTATAGGTCATTTTCAAAAGTCAACAAAAAGGGACTTTAAGTCAAAGGCCATAACTTGAGATTGGTAAATCAAAATGACATGGGACCAAAGGAATTGGTTAGAGGACTTCAAGACCTTTCCAAAATGTCAAAGAACATGAGCAAAGCTTAAAAATTGAGCAAGTTATGCCTTGTGGAAGTTGGGAAATTTTTGGATATTTTGAAAAGTTAACTTTGCCTCAAATGTCTTAAAAATGGTAATGGGCCTCTTTTTCTTCCAAGATTCATCATCCAAGGCATGTGCACGACCATTTGGCCCAAAGGGAAGTTTTTTATCATTTTTATTTATTTATTTGGATTTTTAATTGCTAATAATTCATTTAATTAATTAAAATACATGAAAAATACCAAACCTAAGTTTTTAAATCTTTTTATGCATGAAATACACTCAATATTTCGTGCATGATCAGATTTGGAAAGAATCAATGTAATTGAACATGATTTGTATCAAATTTGCATGGAAAAAGATTTGAAAAGATTATGCAAAATCACAAAATCAAAAGCATTGATTCCATGGATATTTGGCTTATTTTGTTGACCTAAAACACTCATACATATATATACATGCAAACCCTAGTGCTCATAACATGAATGCTGCGCCCCATCTCAAGAACCAAACTTGCAATTTTATCAAAAAAGTCCAAAACTGAAAGTGGCCTTAGAGGACGATTCAGAGGCAAAGAACAATCCCAATAGCTTGCAAAAGTGTCAAGGAAGCTTCCTGAATAGTTTTCCACATCCCTAACATCAAGAATTGGTAATTAAAAGTCAGACTGTGCCCTTCTTTTTGCATAATCGTGTTTTATTATTCAGGCCATATCCATGCATTTTGATTCTTGATTTGTACTAATGAGTTGATTCTGAAGCTAGCAGTATGATTTAATTGAAGAATCATTGCCCATACGCGATTTCACCATGAACGACGCCTAGGGTTTTCCAAACCTTGAATTGGGGTTTCTCAGTTAGGGAAAAATTAGGACGTGAGACCTAGACCATTCAACTCAGGAGGCTTGGACGATTTGAACACACACCTCGCGCTCAATTTATGAGCCACCATGTGCTAATCGTTATTTTTGAACTTGTTACTTAGTGGGGGTTTAAAACCCCCGCTATTTAAATGTAATTTTTGTTTCAGGTACAAAAGCCATGGAGAAGACGATGAAGTGTAGGACAGTAATTGGTTCATTTAAATTTCGCGCTAAAAAAGTCCACTAACTCACGTTTTGATTGATATTATTTGTTAGTTATATTACATACAAAGCATTCAGGTGGTTCAGTTGGCAAGGCGTGGGGTTGGTAATCTCTGGGACCTGGGTTCGAATCCCAGGTCCCCCTCCCTTTCCATAATATTTTTTCTAACGTCATCCTGTGCAGCTTACCTCCTAAGGTTCATCCTACGCCCAATGATCCAAACGTGCCACGCGCTTATCAAGATCAATCAAAGGGCTATGCTTTGGAGATCATTATGGACATGAGTCAACGAAGCCACACGCGAGCCAAAGAGTCAACGAGGCCAGGAGCTTAATGGGCCTGAATTACTGAACAAAACCTCCAATTGGGGACAGAACCCCCATGGTTTGCCTTTCTTATTCTTTTCTCATATTTTTCTATTTTTGTTTTAATTAGTTTTTTTATAATTCTTTAATTTAATTTATTTTCATAAAATATAAAAAACAATATAAAAATCAGAAAAGACAAAAATCAAAATATATTTTATTTAATTAATATTTTTGTAAATAAATAATATCATTTAATTTAGTTTTCAATTCTAGGGTTAATTTTAATATCTTTTCTTAATAAATTAAAAAAACTTGTAGAATTAGGTTTTTATCAATTTTTATCTTTTTCTTTTATTTTCTCATCACTAATAATTAATTATTTATTTTTATAAATCAAATTGCATTAATTAATTAGGTTTAATTTTAGGTAATTTTCATATTTTCTTAATAAATTAAAAATAGCTAGAACTAGGTTTTAATTTCATTTAATTCACATAAAAAACCATAAATACAAAAAAACCTCAAAAATAATTTCCTTTTATTTTATTTTTAATTTGTTCATAATAATTTAATTTCATTAAAAAGGGTCCAACGCCCTCGTTTCCAATTTTAATTCCAATTCGCGCATTCATTTCTTTTCTTATAATATTTATGTAACTCTCCCAAAGCCGTGTAAATTAAACATTTATATTTCTCGCATCTTTATTTTATGTCAAATCGGGTCCTGGATTTAATTTGGCGATGTTGACCCGCGCCTTTGTAATAGTTTAGGAACTTTAATTTTCCGCATCTTTTTAACTGTTAAATAAATTGCATGCAAGAATGAATGTTAAAATAAAAACAAAAGCGTAGATCACCCATGACATGAACAAGACAAAAATAACTGAAAACGACACACAAATCACACACCACCCCTAGGGTACGCCTCACTGTTGCCTTGCCCCTCGAAAGGTGATCGTCGAGTAGAGGATGTTTTAGTAAGTCCTCATGATCCGGGAACCTGGCATGAGGGTAGCTTCTAAGGTATCTTCCTATTGCTTTGGTGATCACCATGTCCCGAACCTCAAATTGACCCGAACACCTCCAACGGTGGTGCTACCTACCTCTCAATGGTGGGATTGCACTACTTTAAAGGACATTTACACAGACGAATTCCTTAGGGTAGGTAGACGACTATAGATACTTGCTCTAGTTTCAAAACAATTCAAAA
Source organism: Vicia faba (assembly GCA_948472305.1). Classification (NCBI taxonomy): domain Eukaryota; kingdom Viridiplantae; phylum Streptophyta; class Magnoliopsida; order Fabales; family Fabaceae; genus Vicia; species Vicia faba. Next base: position 509,979,129 of record OX451738.1, on the reverse strand, counting down.
ATACTTTTCACACCGACACCTTTTCAAAAAGCTTTCGAAAGCAATTTTTCAAACACTCTTGAGGACCGATACAAGAGTCGAACTGGAATTTTCAAAGAAACTTTTTAAAAAACCCACAGTTGAAAAGCAAACAAACCACTTTTGAAAACACAAATGAGCAAGTATCTAAGAGCCCATGGATAACCATGGATAGAAAGGGTGCTAACACCTTCCCTTTCTATAATCTACCTCCCGAACCGAGAGCAATCTCTTTAAGGAATTTTTCTGTGCTTTTGTCCTTTCCATTTGGAGAAAATAAAAGACGGTGGCGACTCTTGCTTCCGCGACATTTCGTGAACCCGCGTTAAACAGTCAGTTCCAGATCCACCGATCACACCTTCATTCTTCCCCATGGTCATATCTTGCAACTGAACCCTCGTTGGCGCCAAGTCGGCATTGTACTGATACTGATGGTAAAAGGTAGTAGCTAAATCCTCCCAAGTATTGATACAAGAAACATCTAACTGATAAAACCATTCAAGTTGTGTTCCAGCTAAGCTCTCTTGGAAAAAGTGAACCCAGAGCTTCTTATCAGCAGTGTGCGGCTGTATCTTGCGCACATAAGATTTCAAATGGAGTTTTGGACAAGAAACCGCATCATACTTTGCAAAGATTGGTATTTTGAATTTATGGGGGATGACTACCCCAGAGATCAAACCCGAATCATCAAAATCTAAACCGGGGACGACTTGGATTTCAACAGCTTTCAATCTGTCTTCTAACTGCTTGTATTTGATATCAGCGGGTGGATACTGCTCATTGAAATAATCATCATCGGATATTTGATCATTGATACAGTCAGCGTGAGTACTCTTGGCCTCACCAATCTGGTTCTCGTCCTCTTCAGATGAATCTCCTCCTACTGGGATTTAACAGATTGTCTCCTTGAACCTTCTACCCATGTTGAGTAAAGCTTTCTTCTTTGGATTCTTCTTAACAGACAACAAAGCCATCATATCTTGCTGCCCCTTGGCTAGGGCTAGTAGAGTCTCCTGAAACTGAGAATTCTGGGTTTGGAGATCCTTCACAGTTTTCTCTAGATTCATCTTACTGAAATAAACAACCGAAAGATAAGGAAACCTGTTATGCGAAAACCTGTCATGTTATGATGCATGGAATATGTACATGCAAATGATTTCAAGGATTAATGAAATTTAAATTTGTATAGACAAAAGAATGAATAAACGTTAATTCTCATTAGAAAAAACAAGAAAGATTACATCATGCCTCTTGGGCTTAAAAAATAACTTTCTAAGATAAAAATACCGAATGCATCCTCTTTGGCGCGAGATAAGCATTCACACTTTGCTCTTCTTGTAGCTGCTTCGTAAGCTCCAAGACCCTCTTTTCACTAGCATAGAATTGAGCCTCGAAAGTATCTCATTCTGCCTTCAGCTGGATCCAACCCTTTTGTAAGTCTTCGAGAGAGATAGGAATGTCGGGATGGAGGATAGTGTAGGGAACATCTCCTTTGACCACAGGCTCCATGATGACTGGTAAGATGTAAGGATATGGCATCACAAGCTTCTGAGCATGAGTTCGCACCCATTTAAGGTAATGCTCAAGGGGAATGGAGTTCTTGTATCCTAGTGTCTTTCTGTCCACCTTTTTCACCATCCTCCATGCTCGGATAAACCTCTGACGGTAACCTTGATTGTCATTTTCGTAGTCGAATACCAATCCTTGGATAAGCATCACATAGGGACCATCCCTCCGGGCGTAACCAAACTGTCGTAGGGCTAAGCAGGGGTTTCAAGTGATACCTCCTCTAATTCTAAGTGTTGTACCCCAAAATTTGCCCTCTCATTTTACTCAGCACATGCCCATTGATATTCTCAATTTGCTCAAGGTTGCCCAAGAGTTGACCAGACAAACTCTCTCCTAAAGGCAATGTATCTCAAACTAAGGTTTCAATTTTCATCAAGTTGGGTGAACTCCAAAGACCTAATATTCTCTCCATGGTCCTAATATGTTATCAAGACCCTCCATGTCAAATATCATTCCTTGCACAAGAAGTTTGCTCAGTCAACTACTCAAATGCTTGAGAATCGACTGTATTAGGTCAAAGGTTAATTGTGGCCCACATATAGTCAAACTTCAAGATTTTTGGTCAACATCAACATTTTGAAGTGAATTTCACCATTTGATCAAGGTTTGATCATGATTCCTCAAGGAATGCCCCAAATTCATCAAAACCCACAAGTTGCTAAATTAGGGGTTCTCAGGAAAAGTCAACCAAAATTTGACCAAGCATAACTTCCTCATACTTTATCAGAAATTTTCCATCCAAGGCTCATTTTGAAGAGGATGCAATTACCCACAATTCATATTCACCCATCAAGTTCAAAATATACACTCACAAAAAGATATGAATTTCCATATTATAGGTCCTTTTGAAAAGTCAACAAAAACGCTTGTTGGGTCAAAGCTTCTTACATGAACATGGAAGACCCAATTGAGATGAGACCAAAAGGGTTGTTTAGGGGACATACTAAGATTTCTAAAAAGTATAATAACACCTCTCTAGGGTTAAAATTGGAATAGACATGCCTTGTCAAAGTTGACCATTTTTGCAAAATTGCCAAAAGTCAAATGTGCTCAAAAATGCATTTTTTGCCAAATGGGCCTAACTTTTTATGCTTGCATCTCACTCATAACATGGTCCACGACTCAAATATTCACCCATACATTATTTTCTTCATTTTACATTTTATTTTGATTTTTTATTAATTAAAAATTGAATTAAATCAAATAAATGACAAATAATAGCAAAGATTTGTTTTGATCTGATTTTTGGACAAAATCACAAGCTAATTATGCTGGCATATCAGGATCAAATAGAATCAAGGTTGATTGGAACAAGAATGACATGATTAGTCCTAATTTGGAAACAAATCATGCAAAGGAAAAATCATATCCAATCTTCAAAAACTTCAAAGATACCAGCTGTTTTTATATCCCTAATTCACTTAGGGATATATAATGAACAAGACCAAGTGCAAAAAAGAGGGCTGGCAGTCGTGAAAAGCACAGAACAAAACTAAAAAAATTGCAAGAAAGTGAGAGATCATTCTTGGACTTAGAGGTTGATTCAGGCCATTCTAAGACGGCCAATAGGCTCCTGGACATCTCCAGAACGTGTCATAATCAATTACAAGCATTTGCACACCCAGAATCGCAAGACACAAACTTACGGTTTTCCCTCTTTTTTTAAAATCGATTACTGAAATTCTCGCATCATTAACACGTTTGAATGATATATTTGTGATTGTTGATGTGTTTGCAACATGACTGAATGGTTTAATTGAGTTTTTGATGCCTACATACACATGTGCCATTGCTAGGATTTTCGTGGTCGTTTTAGGGTTTTTCCATACAGGTTGAATTGGACAACAAAAAGCATACTATGATGTTCGTGGGTTCAAGACAAATTGAACCATGTAATTAGAATGTATTTATCATGCGTTTTGGTGATTTTTGAAGTTTGCAGGGCTATGGCTACAAAAATTTGTCCATAGGTAAAAGGCAGGAACCTAAGGCGACAGACGAGGATGAAGACGACAACGTGTCTAGCCACCACTGGCTGATTTGAAATTTTCACTTCTTTTTATATCTAGCCACTTTGTTTATATATTATATTTTGTTCTTGTTATACTAACAAATAAGAGAGATAGCCCAGATGGCTAGGCGCGTTGGTGTTGAACGTGAGGACCTGGGTTCGATCCCAGGTCCCAGCGACTTGCTTTATTTTATTTCTCCTTTGCAGATCTGGTGCTTCTCTTGGCCAAATGCCTACCATATGCCATCACCATCCAACCAATGGATCACAGCCTCTCCAGATCCAACGCTCATTACTGAAGGAACATGGTGCGCTCTCAGGTCAGCACCACGTGGGATCCAGCATTGACTGGGCTGGCTGGCTTCATGGGCCTGGAGATTTTCAACAATACACCCCCCTTTTCATTCAGCAAGCAGGCCCTTTTCTCATCTTTTGATTTTAATTCTTTTTTTTTTAATTATTTCTCTAACTACTTTCTTTTTTTAAAAAATAAAATCAAATTATTCCTTTTTATTATTAAATCATGAAATCACAAAAAAATATCAAAAATCATTTTTTCATAAAATATTTATTTTCTATAATTAATTAATTTAATTCAAAATTAGGGCAATTAAATCTTATTTTTTGTAAATTAAAATCAATTAGAAAATGGGGGATTGATTTTGTATATAATTAATTTTTCTTCAAAAATAACTTAAATATTTTTCTCAATTAGATTTTTAGGTTTTATAATTATCCTCACATTTAATTCGTCGCGCGCATTTTAATTACTTTTTTTATTATTTTTGTAACTGCTCCGAGTTTGTAATAGCTTTAATTAGGTTTTAATTCCGCCTTTTATTTTACAGTCTAAATAATTTTGTATCCACGAAAGCCATATAATAGCTAGAACTTTAAGCTTTCCACATTTTAATTTCCACAATTATAAACTGTTAGATGTATGCTAATAGGATTGTATGGAAAGAATACTTGAAAATTAAAACAGTAGAAAACCCTAAATGTGCAAAGACAAATTAACTGAAAAAATTACACTCGCACATGCTCACTCCTAGGGTTTACTCCACTTCGGTCGCCTTCGGTTAAATGGTCATGAAGTATAGGGTTTGTTAGTGGTTGTCCTCTAGCCCCGAAAGATCTCAAATGACCCATTCGGATGTTGCCTCGGAAAAAGATCTTTAAGGCTTTAGGATGATTACTAACACCTCCTAATATTTTTTTTGTGACCGTATCTGTCCCTTCAAACGTCCCTTAAAACTCCAACGACGGTGCTACCTATTCTTTAATAATGGGATAACACGGTCTAAAGGAAAACGAACAGTCTTTTTCGAGTAGGCAGAAAACTCTTAAGTACTTGATCAATCAATTAAACTTTCTTTCACACAAATACTTTTTTAAAACAATTTTCAAAACAACTTCGTCACACCCTTGAGGACTGATACAAGGGTTATGACGAAGTAAATTTTTTTTCAAAACAAGCACACACACAAGCAATTTTAAAATGAGAAAGTACCTAAGAGCCCATGGAAAACCATGGATAAAAAGGGTGCTAACACCTTCCCTTTATATAATCTACCCCCCCGTACTCAGAAATATTCTTGAAAAAGGTTTTTTCTGTTCTTTTTCCTTTTCCTTAGTTGGATGAAATAAAAGTTGGTGGCGACTCTTGCTTACCGCGCCATTTTGCAAACACAAAATGCAAACCTGTATAACAGTCGGTTCTGCAACCATATCACACCAAGCAAAGGGACATTAGGGAATTCTCTATAACGACCGACGATAGTAACATTCTCCAAAGAGCAGGAACACCAATGAATTTGAATGTTTGAGCGTCATTAACCTATGGGAACATATTGAACCTTGCTCATGTTTTAACACAGATTGGGGAAGATACGAAATAAACCATCTTGCCAAGAGAGGAGTACAACACATAAGGATACCTCTTTTCCTCATAGTACGAGTGTGAAAGGAATGTAGGGTGTCCCCTAGAAAAGTAGGCACCGGGTTACGAGACATGAAGATTTTGACGGCGTTCACATCTATGAGTTAGTCAGGATTTGGAAACAAAACCATCCCATAGATGAGGAGAGCCACAATTTCCTCAAAGGATTACAAATCCAAAGAGTTCCAATATTTTTGGGCTTTCTCAAACAAGAACTTTGCTAGGAAACCTTTGACACCACTCCTTGTTTCCCAATTAGTTGTGATATCAGATGGTTGCAAGTGTAGAGCTTGAGAAATCTTTTCTGGCTTTGGATCTCTTTCCGTACCGTTGAAAGGTAGTTGATTGAGAATGGGAATCCTTAAGAGTTGGGAGAATTCTTCCAAAGTCGGCACAAGTTGATAATCGGGAAATGTGAAGCAATGGTGTAAGGGATCAAAGAACTGAAAGAGCTTCTTCATCATGTCTTCATCAGTGTTGGAGGTGACCAAGTTTAGTAGGCGACCATGTCTTTCGGTGAATATAGAATTTTTAGGAATCCTTGATGCCATCTCTTTAAGTTGAGGTGGGATCCTTACAAGATCGACTTGAATGGTTTTCCTGCGAATATAATCCATGTCCTATAAAACAGAACAAAGATAAATCCCAAAAATCCTTGAAATGGTTAGTGAGTATGAGTATGATGATATGATGCTTAAGATGTTATGTTGAAGTAAATATATACAAACAAAGCAAACAAGTCCTTAGGTTTAGGCTTGCATGGAGTCTCATATGTAAGTACCCTCTTGAAGTGTAGTTGGCTCAAACCTGTGCTAGAAATAGTAATCGGGTTCTAAGGAGCTCAATATCACTGGTTTATTTTCTCGGGCATTATTTCAGTGCAATCCTCTTTAATGGCGACTGAAATATCCCAAAAAACCAAACCTTAATGAGTGTAGTATCGAGTATCTACCAACTTCGGTCTGCACCAAAGCCGGTCATCACACTACGTCCTAAAGGCCAAGTTAGTCCAGTAAAGGTTCTAAAAGTTCATTAGTGCTTCATGATATCACTCAGCGGCCCCGTATTCTCCTTGACTACTCAAGGGGTACCAGTACCCACAAATATATCGCACTAAAATAGCTATTGCTTAGACCATGTCGGTATACCCCACACCATTTCCACAATGTATTGCTACTTACCTATAAGGTATCCCAAATCCGGGTAGAGGATTCAAGCCCAAATAAAGAACCATAACATAAAGCATACAAGTCAAACAAAAAAAGCAAGTAAATGTGATCTAACCCTAAGGTAACTCCACTTTTAGAATTTCCCCAGCAGAGTCTCCAGTTCTGTGATACGGTGGGAGAACTGACTTGGTTGTTTTACGTTTTATCGTAAATGTTGCGGTTAGCAAGAGTCGCCACCGACTTTTCTATCTAAAAGGAAAGGTGAAAAAGCACAGGAAAGACCTTTGAGATTGTTTCTTGAGTTCGGGGGGTAGATTATGAAAAGGGAAGGTATTAGCACCCTTTTAATCCATGGTTTTCTATGAGCTCTTAGTAACTTGCTAGATCACTTGCTTTTGTTTGAAAATGTGCTTTGTGTGGTTTTTTGAATGTATTTTGAAAAGGCACCATCGTTTAGGATAACTTTGTAATGATTCTTGTTCGTAAGAATGTATACAAAGTGTTGATCTTTTGAAAATGTTTTCAAGTTTGAAAGATGTTTTTGAAAGTGTTAGTGTTTGTTTTGAATATAGCAAGGATGTTTTTGGTTTTGAAATTGGGCAAGCAACTAGGAACAATCTACCTACTCAAAAGTCTTTCGTGTTTATTTCCTCTTTCCTTTGACATTGTCATCTTACCATTGATTTGGTAAGTAACCCTATCTTTGGATGTAAACAGGATGTGCATGGGTCATCGTATAACCATGATTAGCAATATTGCAAGGTATCTTAGCATTTTTCTTTAGGGACTAAGATCATTTTGAAAAAGGCAACATAGATAGCGTCATCGAGGGACTATGATCTTGTATTTTTGCTTGTTTTTGCTAAGATACCTCACATGCATAATATGGCCGTTTTATAAGGCAACCAAGTGGATTTTACCCTAGGGGTGCTTGTGTGCAAGTGTATTGATTTTCATGCTTTATTTAGTCTTTGATTAGGGTTTGCTACTTGTTGATTTTATCTTCTCATATAAACCCTAATTACTAGCATTTATATAAAGCGATAAATTGCGAAAAGTAAAATTACTATGCTATTACATTATTAGGGGAGGGGGTGTACAAATTTACAAATGGGGATTGCAAGAAAATTAAACCTAATTATCTATTACAACCATATTGAATATTGTACAAAATTGAAAATAAAATGCAAGAATATAAATGGATAAAGAAATGATTTTTGTTGTTTTTTTTATGAAAGGGGTTTTGTCTTGACCTAATTAAAGAAAATGATTAATTAAAATTAAATAAAATTAACTTAAACTAATTAAGAAAAGAAATTAATTTGAAAATGATTTTTAGGGTTTTTTATGAAAAGGTTTTAAATTAATGAAAATAAAATGAAGATTAATTAATTAAAATAACCTAAGTTCTAAATTAATTTTAACTAATAAAATAAAATAATATATTAATTTAACCTAAGTCTAAAAATTATATACTTAAGAAAAAGAAATTAATTTATTTTAAGAAAATGTTTTTTAGTCTTTTTGTTTTATGGAGAAAATAAAATATATAAGTATAAATAATAAATAAAAGTAAATTTGGATTTTTTTAATGATTTTATGAAAATAATAATAGTAATAATAATAACAATAATATTAATAATAATAATAAATAAAAATAAAAAAGGAAAAAAAATAAAAAAATAGTCAGGGAGGTGGATTAGTAATGCAAGAGGTATTATGAGAAAAAAAATGCTTAGGCCCATATGAAAGCCCAAGCGTTGCCAAAAAAACACAAAAGTCAGAAAATAATGAAAAAAATAGCAAAAGGTCACGCTGGGGCTTGAACCCAGGACCTAAGGATAACAATCGCACGCTTTAACCACTGGGGTGGTGATACATCCGTTAACTTGTGTGAAAGGATAAATATATACCACAAAACGTGCCCTGATTACACTTTATCTTCAACCTCCAGCCAAAGGATCTGTAACTTGCTCATTTCTCAACCATTTGCAAAAATGTAAACATGAAAATGGCTCCATTTTGTCACACGAATCCAACCATATAAATATCATAAGCTATGAATCAGAGATGAATGAGAATTTCTAAAAGTACCAAATTCTGACCTAAATATTTCAGAAATTTCAAACTCAAAATTCTCCTAGCTCAATCAAAATAAATTAAATCTATGGACATGTATAGTTTTAGGGCAATGATATCTACATTTTATCTTCATAAATGCAAGCCTAACAATGCCTAAATATGAAGATAGAAGTTCAAGAAAAATACCTCAAAATTGGAAATCGTGAAATGGATTTGAGCTTATTTCAGGAAGTGGTGATGATCAGGTTAGCTTCCTTGGATCTTTAGGAAGTTAATGCAATGGCTGGCTTGAGCTGAGGGTGGCTGGAATGGTCTGTAGAAGTCCAACTGCGATGCTCTATTTTTGAACTTGGAAATGCATGAAGATAGTGTTACAATCGTGTAACAGGGATAAGGATGGCTTATGTATGATGTTTGGAAGCTTTTGGAAGCAAAAGGCCAAGAAATGCACGAGTGAAATGGAAGTTTGAAGTTCTTTGTCAGAATATGCAACAATGGTGATTTTTGATACAGTTCAGAGTTTTGGAAGTTTTTAGAGCTTGTGTATTCATGTGTTATGTTGCAATAGACTTGTGTTTTTGTATGGAAAAGGTTGGGTAGCTATTGCACAAAAGGTTTCTGAGTTATAGGGTTATGCTCAATTGCTTGATTTTGAAGAAAAGTGAAAAAAATCTGGTTTCAAGGCAGCAAGTACAAGTATGTAGGGTGGTTGCCAACTTTAAACAATCTTGTCTGACTTTGTACAGGAATCTTGTGCAAAGGGAACCAATGCAAAGCTCAATGTAAGTTGACTTTGCATAAAGCTTGCTTTTATGTAAATGGCAATGGTGCCTTTGTGCCATTAATGGAAAGTTTACTTGGATAAAGCTTGAATCAAGTAGATAATAGCTTAAATGTAAGTATAATCTTCTGATTATGGAGAGATCTTGAGGTTTAGAGGCCTGCAAAGCAAGATTGTGCAGCATAGGTTTGAAATTTGAATTTTGTTCATCACAAAATGACTTGTAATTCAAGTTTGAAAACCCTAACTTCCTCTCTTCGATTCTCCCTGCTCAAGAATGATCTCAAGGACTTATTGGACATTTTGGAAAGCTTGTAATGTACTCTACAACCCCTATTTAAATCACTTTTGAAGATTACCTTTGGAACTATATGAAAAAGTTCCATGAAGTTAGGTCAAAATCCTGACCAAAACTAGGGCAAAATTTCACTAAGTGTTCAATTTCAAGACCATGACTTTATGAATTAATAACTTGAGATCCAAGCATTTTTAGAAGAAGTTGTGTAAAGCAGTGTTTTAGATATCATTGAGATCTACAACTTTAATGTTGAAATTTTCTTTTGAATAATCTTGCATCATGGTGAAAAATTAGCTCAAAGTTGTGAAAAAACATGAAGTTTTAAACACTTAGAAAAATTTCTAAGTTAGAAAACTTTGACTTTTCCAAATGAAATATTGACTTTTTGATTTCTTGATAAATAAGTTTCATATTTTGACATGTTTTGATGAATTGTGATCTTTGACATTGGATTTTGACCAAAAAGTCAAAGTTTGACTTTTCAGTGTACAATTAACTTTTGATTAGTTGACTGAAAATTCACTGTCAATCCAATTGATCTTGAGAAATGTTTTAGGTCATTCCATTAGGTAAAAAAGATGCAATTGAACTCTTGAAACCATGCTTCAAACCAATTGACCATTTGCTAGGTCAAAAATCAGAAATTGCCCTTTCTCAATCAAAACCCTAATTTTGACCATTTTGCCCTTTTGATGATTTGATCAAATTTATTGAGGAATTATGGTCCAAACTTGATCAAATGATGCATATGCATTTATAATATTTATGTGGATAAAAATTATGAAGTTTGACTGTAAATTGGCCATAGTTGACTTTTCCCTAATACAATTGATTTTTAGGTCAACTGCTCAATTGACTGAACAAAAGTGTGATCTAAGGCTTGAAACTTGACATGAGTAATCTTGGGAGTCCATAATGATCCATGGAAGTCATATGAAGCATTGAAAGTTCAAATATCCTTGTGCAATCTCAAACCCTAATTTTGGTCATCAGTGCTTAAGGAGGTGTCTTGAGCTGATCAAACCTAATGCAGTATTGAACTGAAGGAGATCTTTTGAGAGATTACTTGATAAATGAGAGGGAAAATTTTGGGGTACAACAATTGCCCCTGTTCAGTCTTCTTAAACCTAAAGAGTTAGATTGGCGGATCCGCCATTCATGACTTGTAGGTGAAAGATGATTGAACACTAGAGTGCCAAGAAATTTGCACTCGAAGATGGATGGTGAATGGGCTTATAGATTACATTTGGAGGAATGTTGGTAAACATTGGAAGAAGTAACAACATAAATATCTTGTTGAGTTATACTAAAACTTGATGTTTTACCTGTGAGAAAAAGAGTTAGTAAAATGCAAATTCCTGCATGATGTTCACCAGATGTGGTATTATGTTAAATGCATATGGTATGTACATGTTATGATGTATGAATGTGAGATGTATGTTTTTGTCCGGGAAAATAAATCCTGATTGTTGTTGAGGAAATTCTGGGGGGTTGAATCCCTGATTGCCGTTGGGGATGAAGAATATGCATATCTTCAAACTTTGTTGAAAGGATGCTTTCACTGAAGAATATCTCTTGAATGTCAGCTGTTATCTGGTCGGATCCAGGCTTCACCATTTGCTGAGGATGAAGTAGTCAACTGCTATCTGGTCGGATCTAGGCTTCACGACAACTTACTGGGGGAAGATACATGTAAGTGTTTGTTTGTTGGCATTATTTTTTGGTAAAACCAGATTTGCGAATGTTATGACTGATGTCATAACATTCTGGGATAACGGTAAATTCTTCAGAAGGAATGTTCTATAGGAACTACTCAGTATGAGTGAATATCATGATGATTAAGCTATGATCATATGTACTGAATTCTACCAAAATCAGTGAGCAAGATACATGATGTCATAACCAATGTTAAGACATCCTGTACTGATCAAGTTGTTGTGCAGATTTATTATTCCTAAGAATTTTCAGGAATCTGGTGTGCTACTCTGAGTTAAAGTATATTGTCCAAATCAGATGCTCACGTGGACATTAGGTTAACCTTGCTTAACCCTAATCTATTATGATGAAAGCCCAAGACCAAGTCTTTAGGTTAACTTTGGTTAACCCTAGCTATTTTTATGGAAGCCCTAAATGAAGAATAGTCTGCTTATATATTTCTCACGAAACCTAATGGTGAACAACGCTTTTGACAGAAGATCAATAAGGCATTGTATAGTTGTAACTACTGTGAGCCAAGCAATTATCATTTTGATAAGTGACTTGGAGTAGGTTTTGGTTGTAAGGGTTGTTTATCACTCAAAGCTTTGAAGCACGAGTGTTGTGTCTCTTGATTAAAGCTTTGAAGCAAAATCAAGCGTGTGTATTGAAGAATGTCTTCATAATCTTATTAATCAGTAGATTAGTATCACTGCTGTGATTGAGGGGGAGTGAGTAGGAACTCAGGTTTAAGTAGGACTTAGATTGAAGTTGCATTAGGTAGGTCTTAAGTGAAGGAGATAAACTGGTTGGTTTATTCCTGAATTGATACCTCTTATAGTGAATTTCCTCCCTGGCTTGGTAGCCCCCAGAGTAGGTGTTGTTATACACTGAACTGGGTTAACAAATGATTGTGTTCTTTATTGTCTTTTAAATTACTGTTTGGTGTGTGTACAGTTTGTCAGATACAGTGTCATAACATTCACTGTGACATTAAGTATCTGTTGCCAGAATTTCAATTGGCATCAGAGCAGGCACCCTGCCTGTCTTTCTGGGAGAGATCTAGGGATATTATTTTCTGGCAATATGGACAAGGAAGGAGGATTTGGGAACAGACCACCTATTCTGGATGGATCAAATTATGACTACTGGAAACCTCGTATGATTGCCTTCTTGAAGTCACTGGACAAAAAGGCTTGGAGAGCTGCTGACAAAGGATGGAACCATCCCACCATAATTGGGAAAGATGGGACGACTAGTCTGAAACCTGAGGAAGAATGAAGCAAAGAAGAAGATGAGTTAGCCCTAGGTAACTCTAAAGCATTGAATGCCTTGTTCAATGTAATTGATAGAAACATATTCAGACTAGTACATCAATGTGAACTGGCCAAGGATGTTTGGGACACTCTCAAAACCACCCATGAGGGTACATCTAAAGTAAAAATGTCAAGACTTCAGATGCTCACTACCAAATTTGAGAATCTAAGGATGATGGAGTATGAGACCATTCATGAGTTTCACATGAACATCTTGGAAATTGCCAACACCTCAGGAGCATTGGGAGAAAAGATGTCAGAAGAAAAGCTGGTGAGAAAGATTCTCAGATCCTTGCCTAAAAGGTTTGCAATGAAAGTGACTGCTATAGAGGAAGATCAGGATATCTGCAACTTGAAGGTTGATGAACTCTGTTGTACCCCAAAATTTGCCCTCCCATATTCTTCAAGATTTGCCAAAGGGAAGTTTTTTATCATTTTTATTTATTTATTTGAATTTTTAATTGCTAGAAATTCATTTAATTAAAATAAATATATGAAAAATACCAAACCTAAGTTTTTAAATCTTTTTATGCATGAAATACACTCAATATTTCGTGCATGATCAGATTTGGAAAGAATCATGGTGATTGGACATGATTTGAATCAAATTTGCATGAAAAGATTGAAAAATATATGCATGGAAAATCAAATATTCTCTCCATCAATTCATGGATTCTTTGGACCAAAAACCTAACCCTAATCATTCCATACATAAGTGCAATGCAAACCCTATTCCTAAGAACCTCTGAGCTGCGCCAGAATTGAAGAAACACTTTTGCATTTTTTGTGAAAAACTCAAGAACTGAAATCACGATTGCAAGGCTTTTCAAGATCAAATAACCACTCCATTAGCTTGCCAAGGTTACCAGGAGACTATTCCAATCAAGAATATTGTCCCATACTCAAGGAATTGGTATATCAGAGTCAAACTTTTCACGAAAATATCCATAATCGTATCATGAATTTTATGCATTTTTCATGTGTTTTCTTTACTGATTCATACTAATTAATTGATCCTGAAGCTAACTGTGTGCTTTAATTGAGTTTTCACGCGTTATATGAAGAATCACCATTAAAGGACGCTAGGGTTCTTCAAACTTGAAATTGGGCGTTTCTGAATACTGTAAAATTAGAACACCTTAATACCATGGTTGAAATCAGGGAGCTTGGACGATTTGAAAGCACCCCTCGCGCCTAATTTATGTGGCCATATGGCCTAATCGCTATTTTGGAAAAGTGCACATTTTGGGGGGGTTTAAAACCCCCGCTAACCTTTGTTATGTTTCAGGAAAAAGCAAAACGAGGAAGAAGACGCTGATGTGTAAGGCAATGATTGAGTCATTTGAATTTTCGCGCTAAAGTCCCACTAACGCTTATTTTACCTTATGTTAATTGTTACCTATTATACATACAAAGTGCATCAGCAGCGCAGCTGGCAAGGAACGCGTTGGTAACCCCTGGGACCTGGGTTCGAATCCCAGGTCCCCATCCCTTTCCATATTATTTTGCTAATCACGCTTGTGTGTAGTTCGCCTCCTGGGTCCCACCATGCAACTCACAATCCAGACGTGCCACGCATCTCAGGATCCCAATCAAAAGGTGGAGACTTGAAGAACATCATAGGCATCAGTCAGTACACGCACATGCTTCCCAGGAAAGGTCAACTGAGGCCTTAAACAAGTGGGCCTAATTACTACAATTACACCTCCAATTGGGGACAGAACCCCCCAAGGTTTGCTATTCTTTTATATTTTCTATTTTTATTTGATTTAATTAATTTCCTTTAAATTCTTCAATTAATTTATTTTCATCAAATATAAAAATAACAATAAAAATCAGAAAGTCATAAAAATCAAAATATATTTATTTAATTAGTATTTTTGTAAATAAAATCTCACCAATTAATTAGTTTTATTCTAGGGTTAATTTTAAAATCTTTTCTTAATAAACTTAAAAACTTGTAGAATTAGGTTTTAATTATTTTAATTACTTTTTCTTTTATTTTATCATCTCTAATAATTAATTATTTACTATTATTTTTATAAATCAAATTGCATTAATTAATTAGGTTTAATTTTAGGTAATTTTCATATTTTCTTAATAAATAAATAAAAACTAGAATTAGGTTTCAATTTCATTAAATTCTCATAAAAAACCATAAATACAAAAAACTCAAAAAATAATTTCTTTTTCTTTTTAATTTCATTAATTTAATAATCATAATTTAATTTCATTAAAAAGGGTCCAACGCCCTCGCTTGCGATTTTTTATTCTCTTTGCGCATTTTATTTATTTCCTTCTTTTAAATATTTATGTAATTCTCCCAAAGCCGTGTAAATTTAATTTCTCGCACTTCTTTATTTTCTGTCAAATCGGGTCCTGGATTTTAATTTGGCGATGTGGACCCGCGCCTTTGTAATAGTTTAGGAACTTTACATTTCTCGCAATCTTTTAACTGTTAATAAATGCATGCAAGAATGAATGATAAAATAAAAACGAACGCGTAGATCACTCATAACATGACAAGACAAAAATAAATGAATCTGACACACAAATCACACACCACCCCTAGGGTACGCCTCACTGTTGCCTTGCCTCGAAAGGTGATCGTCGAGTAGAGGATGTCTTAGTAAGTCCTCATGATCCGGGAACCTGGCATGAGGGTAGCTTCTAAGGTATCTTCCCATTGCTCTGGTGATCACCATGTCCCGAACCTCGAATTGACCCGAACACCTCCAACGGTGGTGCTACCTACCTCTCAATGGTGGGATGGCATTACTTTAAAGGACATTTACACAGACGAATTCCTTAGGGTAGGTAGACGACTCTAGATACTTGCTCTAAATCTCAAAACAAATTCAAAAATACTTTTCACACCGACACTTTTCAAAAAGCTTTCGAAAGCAATTTTTCAAACACTCTTGAGGACCGATACAAGAGTCGAACTGGAATTTTCAAAGAAACTCTTTTTTAAAAACCCACAGTTGAAAAGCAAACAAACCAATTTTGAAAACACAATGAGCAAGTATCTAAGAGCCCATGGATAACCATGGATAGAAAGGGTGCTAGCACCTTCCCTTTCTATAACCTACCTCCCGAACCGAGAGCAATCTCTTTAAGGAATTTTTCTGTGCTTTTGTCCTTTCCATTTGGAGAAAATAAAAGACGGTGGCGACTCTTGCTTCCACGATATTTCGCGAACCAGCGTTAAACAGTCAGTTCCAGATCCACCGATCACAAACTCATTGGGTCACTTCAGACATTTGAGATGGGGATCAGTGACAATGTTGACAAGAAAAACAAGAGCATAGCCCTTGTATCCAATATTGAAGATGAAAGCAAGGTGAGTGATGAAGAGAATATTTCAGAAGCTATAGCTATGCTTGGAAGGCAGTTCAACAAACTCATCAAGAGAATGAACCCAAAGTCAAGGTCAAATGTCAAGAACATTTCCTCTGACATTAGCAGATCCTATGACTCCAGCAGAAGAACTAAGTCTGAAGAAAAGGGAAATCAAAGCATAGGAATCCAATGCCATGGATATGAAGGATATGAGCACATTCGAGCTGAATGTCCTACCTTTCTTAAGAAACAAAAGAAAGGAATGTCTGTTACTTGGTCTGATGGTGACTAAGAAAGTAACTCTGAAGAAGAATCTGCTAAACTAGTTACTGCACTATCTGGTATTTGTAACTCTAATAATGATTCTAGTGATGAGGAAGTGACATTTGAAGAACTTGCTGACTCCTACAAGAAGCTATGTATCAGAAGTGCTGAAGTCTGTCAGCAAAATGAGAAACAGAAAAAGCTCATAGTGAAGTTGGAGGCTGAGAAGAAGGCAGACACTGCTACTATAAGCCATCTCGAAGGTGAAGTTCTAATGTTGAACTCCAAACTTGATCAGATGACTAAGTCTGTCAAGATGTTAACAAATGGAACTGATAAGTTGGAAGAAATCCTCCAGGCTGGACAAAATGCAGGAAACATGTCTGGTCTAGGATTTGTGGCTGCAAAGAAATCTGCTGTTGACTAGAAGAAGACCAGGCCTGATAAACAAATGTCAAAGCAGATGTCACAACATAAGACTCAACATCAAGAACAGAGAAATATGAAGAAAAAGTATCAAAAATGGAGATGTCATTATTGTGGAAGGTTTGGTCACATAAAGCCATTCTGCTTCAGATTATATTGATATCCTAATCAGACCCCATATGTCAAACCTAAGACTAACAAGGAACCATACACTCAACAGTGGAAGAAAAAGACCGCAGCCCTGATAGCTCACACCTCCCTTAGAGTTTCTTCCAAGGAAGACTGGTACTTTGACAGTGGATGCTCTAAATACATGACTGGAATCAAGAATCTGCTGAATGATGTCAAACCTCATACTACTAGTTATGTCACTTTTGGAGATGGTGCTAGAGGAGAAATCAAAGGAGTTAGAAACTTGGACTGCCCTGGAGTCCCAAACCTAAATGAAGTATTGCTGGTAAATGGTTTGACTGCTAATCTCATAAGTATCAGTCAATTATGTGATCTAGGATTCAAGGTCAACTTCACCAAGTCTGAATGTCTTGTAACTAATGAAAAATAAGAAGTTGTAATGAGAGGAGTCAGATCAAAAGACAACTGTTACTTATGGGAGTCTGAGAACACTAACTACTCTTCTGTATGCTCTATAGCCAAAGAAGAAAAGGAAGTGAAACCGTGGCACCAAAAACTTGGTCATTTACATCTTAGAGGGATGAAAAAGATCATATCCATGGAGGCTGTCAGAGGGATTCCAAGGCTTCAGATTGATGAAGGGAGAGTCTATGGTAAATGTCAGGTTGGAAAGCAAACTAGAATGTCACATCCAAAGACAAGACATCTGACCACCTCTAAGGTGCTAGAACTTCTACATATGGATCTGATGGGTCCCATGCAGGTGGAAAGTCTTGGTGGATAGAGATATGCCTATGTTGTTGTGGATGATTTTTCCAGATTCACCTGGATAAACTTCATTAGGGAAAAGTCTGATGTATTTGATGTATTTAAGGAATTGTGCAAAAGAATTCAAAGAGAAAAAGAAGGATGCATTGTCAGAATCAGAAGTGATCATGGTAAGGAATTTGAAAATAGTAAGTTTGATGAGTTCTGTTCCTCAGAAGGAATCAATCATGAGTTCTCTTTACCTATAACTCCTCAATAAAATGGAGTTGTGGAAAGGAAAAATAGGACTATACAGGAATCTGCCAGAGCAATGATACATGCCAAAAAGCTTCCTATTCATTTTTGGGCTGAAGCTATGAATACAGCCTGCTATGTCCATAACAGGGTCACCTTGAGAAAGGGAACATCATCCACCCTTTATGAACTATGGAAAGGAAGAAAACCTACAGTGAAGTACTTCCATGTCTTTGGGAGTAAATGCTATATTCTGACAGATCGTGAACAAAGGAGAAAGATGGACCCTAAAAGTGATGAAGGAATATTCCTAGGATACTCTACCAACAGCAGAGCATATAGGGTGTTCAATTCCAGGACCAAAGTAATGATGGAGTCTATAAATGTCATAGTTGATGATCACCATGAGGAAACAAATGTCCCATATGATGTTGAGACATTCTTTGAGACTTCAACACAAGTGTCTAAAAAGGATGATGTGCCTAATCCTACTCCATCAGAGTCTGAATCAAAGGAAGCTAACAAAGATCCTTCCATCAGAATTCAGAAAGATCATCCTAAGGAACTCATCATAGGAGATCCTAACAGTGGAGTCACTACAAGGTCTAGAGAAATCACCACAAACTCTTGTTTTGTGTCTAAGATTGAACCAAAAAATGTTAAAGAGGCTTTGACTGATGAATACTAGATTGGAGAAATGCAAGATGAATTGAACCAGTTCAAGCAACATGAAGTATGGGAGTTAGTTCCTAGACCAGAAGGAACAAACATCATTGGCACAAAGTGGATCTACAAGAACAAGTCAGATGCTGAAGGAGTTGTCACCAGGAATAAGGCAAGGCTTGTTGCTCAAGGACACACCCAAGTTGAAGGGGTTGATTTTGATGAGACTTTTGCTCCTGTAGCCAGACTGGAATCAATCAGACTTCTATTGGGAGTTGCTTGTCTCCTTAAGTTCAAGCTGTTTCAGATGGATGTGAAGAGTGCCTTCCTAAATGGGTACTTAAATGAGGAAGTATATGTGGAATAACCTAAAGGATTTGTGGATCCAAACTATCATGATCATGTCTACAAATTGATGAAAGCTTTATATGGTCTGAAACAAGCTCCTAGAGCTTGGTATGACAGGTTGAAAAAGTTCCTCACTGACAAAGGATACAAGAAATGAGGTTTGGATAAAACTCTTTTTGTCAAGAATGAAGGAGGAAAGATAATGGTAGATCAAATTTATGTTGATGACATAGTGTTTGGAGGAATGTCAGATAAAATGGTTAAACATTTTGCTAACCAAATGCAAGCTGAATTTGAAATGAGCCTCATGGGAGAATTGACCTACTTTCTTGGACTACAAGTCACACAGATGGAAGACTCAATTTTTCGGTCTCAAAGCAAGTACGCAAAGAATATTGTCAAGAAGTTTGGGATGGAGAATGCCAGTCATAAAAGGTCTCCTGCACCTACTCATTTAAAGTTGTCCAAAGATACAAGTGGGACAAATGTGGATCAAAGCTTGTACAGAAGCATGACAGGAAGTCTGCTATACTTAACAGCCAGCAGACCTGACATTGCCTTTACAGTTGGAGTTTGTGCAAGATACCAGGCTGAACCCAAAGTAAGTCACATCAACCAGGTGAAAAGAATTCTGAAGTATGTGAGTGGAACTTGCAATTATGGCATGTTGTACTCTCATGGATGTGAACCAATTCTGTCTGGTTATCGTGATGCTGATTGGGCTGGTAGTGCTGATGATAGAAAGAGCACTTCTGGAGGATGCTTCTTTTTGGGAAATAATCTTGTCTCTTGGTTCAGCAAGAAACAAAACTGTGTGTCTCTATCTACTGCTGAAGCTGAATACATAGCAGCTGGTAGCAGCTGTTCTCAAATGGTCTGGATGAAACAGATGCTGACTGAGTATAATGTCACACAAGATGTCATGACATTATACTGTGACAATTTGAGTACTATTAACATATCTAAGAATCCTATACAGCACATCAGGACTAAGCATATTGACATTAGACATCACTTCATCAGAGATCTTGTGGAGGAGAAGGTGATTAAGCTGGAACATGTTGCCACTGAACTACAACTGGCTGACATTTTTACCAAGGCACTTGATGCTAGTCAGTTTGAAAATTTAAGGGGCAAGCTGGGAATTTGCCAATATGAAGAGATGTAGCAATTAATTTTGCTTAATACAAGGGTTGAAAGAGATATGTTAATCAAGTCTATTCTAATTGGGCTAATCATTTGTTTCCCTCTTTCTTTCCAAAATTTTAAGAAGAGGAATAGACATATTTATATCTCCCTCTTCTCATTTTGCTGCATCACTCTCCATTTCCTCAAAAGAAGATTTCACACATGGTGTCACTTGTCTTCTCAATCTCTCAAGATGTATCAACAATCTGCGTCATCATCTTCATCAAAGGCAACTGCATCTTCCTCACCCACTGACACCGAACCTAGGGCAATCGTGAACTCCATGGATGCTGATGTTCTTGAGGTAACTCCACTTCGTGAAATGGCAGCTGATCCTACTAAGGTCAAGAAGCTGCGAACCAGACATGCAAGAAGATCACAAGCTTCTCCCTCTGGTAAATCTTCTCAACCATCATCTTCTGTTCCTCCAGAGATAGCTAATAGAGAAGGTTCTGCTTATGTGCATCAAGCTATTGCCAGACTAGTCACTAGGATTCTTAATGAGAATCACTCTGTTCCTAGTATATCTGTACCATTGAACCAAGAAACTGCTAGCCCTAATTTAGAAAGTGATCCCAATGTCACTCAGAATGTTGAGACACCTGATGACAACATTGAGAAATCTCCAGAAAAACCTGATGATCACCAGACCCCTACTGACAAGGTTGTTAAACCTCCTGTCATTGATGTTGATGAAGAATTTTCTGACAATGATCTAATTTCCAATGTCAACCATAGCATAGCTAGAAGGATGATGAGTAGAAAAGAAAATCAGAATGCTACCCAAAGCCCCTCCAAAGAGAAGGCTACTGAAGTTGTTCATGAGAAAGCTAGGCCTGAGAACAAGGCTAGAGAAGAAGCTGAGAAGGATCAAAAAGCTGGAACTTCGAAAGGGAAAGGTAAGGTAAAAGCTAGGGTATCTATTGGTAGTCTCTCAAAACCCTTGAGACAAACTATAGTCAAGAAAAGAAAGGCTCCTGAACCCTCTAAATCTGATGAGGAATCAGACTTTGTTTTTGATGTTGAGAGCAATGTTCCAGACATTCCTCTCAGGAAGAAACCCTCTTCTAACAAACTGCCTAAGGTTCCTGAAGTTGCCATTGACAACATCTCCTTTCACCATCCAGAAAATGCTGCTGAAAATAGTGCTTCCTCAGGGGATGACAATACTGGAAGGTCTGTGTTTGCTGAGTTGAAAAGATTGATGATGGAACTTGTTGCTGCTTTTTGATACCTTCTCTCTGTTTCTGTGTATTTTGAATTTCCTTTTGGATGACTGTGTAACTTAAAGTACTAGTACCTTTGGCCTCTTTATGGCTAAAAAGGGGGAGAAGAAATTGTGGTAATTTTGGTAGAATTAGATATTGGTAGCTGTTATTAAAAAATTATGCTGCATTCTAATCTCTGATTGTTTAGGGGTTTTAGCATAAAATTTGCCAAAGGGGGAGTTTGTAAGTGTTTGTTTGTTGGCATTATTTTTTGGTAAAACCAGATTTGCGAATGTCATGACTGATGTCATAACATTCTGGGATAAAGGTAAATTCTGCAGAAGGAATGTTCTACAGGAACTACTCAGTATGAGTGAATATCATGATGATTAAGCTATGATCATATGTACTGAATTCTACCAAAACCAGTGAGCAAGATACATGATGTCATAACCAATGTTAAGACATCCTGTACTGATCAAGTTGTTGTGCAGATTTATTATT
Organism: Vicia faba; assembly: GCA_948472305.1. Taxonomy (NCBI): domain Eukaryota; kingdom Viridiplantae; phylum Streptophyta; class Magnoliopsida; order Fabales; family Fabaceae; genus Vicia; species Vicia faba. The sequence goes on along the minus strand of OX451738.1, from coordinate 509,957,174 downwards.
CCTGAGAATTTTTAGGAATCTGGTGTACTACTCTGAGTTGAAGTATATTGTCCAGATCAGATGCTCACGTGGACATTAGGTTAACCTTGATTAACCCTAATCTGTTATGATGAAAGCCCAAGACCAAGTCTTTAGGTTAACTTTGGTTAACCCTAGCTATTTTTATGGAAGCCCTAAATGAAGAATAGTCTGCTTATATATTTCTCATGAAACCTAATGGTGAGCAACGCTTTTGACAGAAGATCATTAAGGCATTGTATAGTTGTAACTACTGTGAGCCAAGCAATTATCATTTTGATAAGTGACTTAGAGTAGGTTTTGGTTGTAAGGGTTGTTTATCACTCAAAGCTTTGAAGCACGAGTGTTGTGTCTCTTGATTAAAGCTTTGAAGCAAAATCAAGCGTGTGTATTGAAGAATGTCTTCATAATCTTATTAATCAGTAGATTAGTATCACTGCTGTGATTGAGGGGGAGTGAGTAGGAACTCAGGTTTAAGTAGGACTTAGATTGAAGTTGCATTAGGTAGGTCTTAAGTGAAGGAGATAAACTGGTTGGTTTATTCCTGAATTGATACCTCTTATAGTGAATTTCCTCCTTGGATTAGTAGCCCCCAGAGTAGGTGTTGTTATACACTAAACTGGGTTAACAATTGATTTTGTTCTTTACTGTCATTTAAATTACTGTTTGGTGTGTGTACAGTTTGTCAGATACGGTGTCATAACATTCACTGTGACATTAAGTATCTATTGCCAGAATTTCAATACAAATTAACTGTTATCTGCTCGGATTCTAGGCTTTGCAGAAAATTTTCTTGAAATTGAATAGTTATCTGGTCGGATCCAGGCTTCACAACAACTTGCTGGGGATACACAAGTTAACTGTTATCTGGTCGGATCCAGGCTTCGCAGTAACTTGAAGTGGTAACTACTATCTGGTCGGGTCCAGGTTTCATGGTTTTTGGAAAGTTGTACTATTATCTGGTCGAGTCCAGGCTCCATAGTGTCTCTTAGGGAATCATAGTTAATTGTTATTTGGTCGGGCTCCAGGTTTCATAATAAACTATTTGAAAAACTGTTATCTGTTTGGGTCCAGGCTTTGCAGATTCCTGAGGTTGATGAGGTCAATTACTATCTTGTCGGGTCTAGATTTCACCACAAACTGTTTGGGGATTTAGTTGTTATCTGGTTAGTTTCCAGGTTTCACAACGAATCTCTGAGGGTAATTGCTATCTGGTCAGATCCATGATTCACAACAACTTGCTTGAAAAGATGAAATTGAAAACTGATATCTGGTCGGATCCAGGTTTCACAGTAATTTGTTGGGGCAGAGGCAAACTCTACTGGGGAAAAGAAGTTAAACCTTGGTCGATTTGAGTCCAGGTTCTTCTATACCTTTGAAGAGTTAGACTATTATCTGGTCGAGTTCAGGTTTCGTATTATCTTGAAATTGAGATCAACTGTTATCTGGCCGGGTCCAGGTTTCAGATACTCAAACTGTTATTTGGTCGGGTCCGGGTTTCATATACTCAAACTGTTATCTGGTCGGGTCCAGGTTTCAGTAATTCACTAGGGATAGTGGCAAACTCTACTGGAGAAGAGGAGTTTTGCTAATGATTTTATAGGAATTAAACTGCTATCTGGTCGGGCCCAGGCTTCGGTAATTGAAGAAGTCAAACTATTATCTGGTTGGGGTCCAGGATTCAGTAATAACTTGAAAATTGTGCTAATATCTGGTCGGGTACAGGCTTCATAGTACCTTTTTGGAAATAGTAAAGGCTTTGCTGACGGTTTTACTGGGGATCAGGGGTTATGGCCCTATGATTTGCAATAATCTGAAAGGAAAATTCAAACTGGAGAGTGTAGACTCAGTCGGGTAGGACAGACTCAGCTTAGGGAGGATACACTCAACTGGGGAGGATATACACAACTGGGGAATAACGGGCTCAGCTGGGGAGGATGGACTATGTCAGGGGAATATAGACTCAGTTGGGGAATTTTGTGGTTCCTCGATTGTTGTTGGGGAAATAAACCCTGTTGGGGAAATAAACCCTGTTTGGGAAATCAACCCTGTTGGGGAAGTAAACCCTGTTGGGGAAGTGAGTTTCTTTTAGGAAGAGATCCATGAGGCTTCAACTTGTAAAAATCGACCTAGATGGAGAGAGAACTTCCAAGAGATTGAGACTCTGGTTGGGGATTATCCTATGCAAAGAGACTTTGTGGGAAACTCCTTTGGGGAAAGGTTTATTGTAGCCGTCCTTGTAGGGATAATGATAATGAGATAACTCTGTGGGGGATATTTCATATACATTAAAGAGATGATTATTGTTGCTTAGCAGGACACATGTGCCAAATAGTTTTAATTATGTTCATATGCATATGTTCATTCAATTTTAGTCATTGGAAAAATTTGCATTCAAAACAAAGACATAAATTTTGCACTTTAAAGTATATTTGTATTGATATTTTGCCCATGAATAGGCGTTTTTGTACAGAGAGAAGGAGATCCTAGTAAGAGGAAATCGTTGAAAGGAAAACAAAATTGAGAATGAAAACAAATAGCCATGTGAAATGATCTCATTGCCTTCCAACTCTACTATTGCCCCAATGTCTTCGAATGTCCCTTGCCGTTAATAGAAGTTGATTGGATTGATCTTGGATCGTTTGAACTTGGACCTTGGTGATAAAATTGACTGTGTTGATTCCACGGGACATAGTCATACGCTTTTAATCCTTAACTTTTTCCTGGACCGCCCTTTCGGGTTTTCAGGCCACCAGGATACCCTTTTTTTTCCCAAGTTGCCCTTTCGGGTTTTCAACTTGCCGGGTGTACAATCTTTTGCATATATCCCTAATTTTTTCCCAAACCTTTTGGTTTGCCGGGATGCCCTTATTTTTCCTAGGTGTGTCAACCTAACATGTCTCTTATGCGTAGTATTTTTTTAACTATGTCCGTGTTTATAGGATGTGGGAAATCTTCACTATCCATGGTAGTCAGCATCATGGCACCGCCAGAGAAAACTCTCTTGACAACAAATGGCCCTTCATAGGTGGGAGTCCATTTGCCTCTGGGGCCGCCTTATGGTAGAACTATGCGTTTTATCACCAAGTCACCAACTTGATATACTCGAGGCTTGATCTTTTTGTTGAAAGCCTTGATCATCCGTTTTTGGTATGTCTGACCATGGCACACAACAGCTAACCGTTTTTCATCAATCAAGTTCAGCTGATCCAATCTCGTTTGAATCCACTCGTCTTCGCCTAGGCCTGCCTCATTCATAATTCTCAGCGAGGGAATCTGAACTTCTACTGGCAAAACAACTTCCATGCCATAAACTAGAGAAAAGGGAGTTGCCCCAATTGATGTTCTAGCTGAAGTACGGTAGCCATGTAGAGCAAACGAAAACATCTCATGCCAATTCTTATTGGTTACTACCATTTTCTGCACAATCTTCTTGATATTTTTGTTGGCCGCTTCGACTACGCCATTCATTTTTGGTTTATACGGAGAAGAATTATGATGCTTAATCTTAAACTGAGTGCAAAGCTCAGTGATCATAGCATTGTTGAGGTTAGTCCCATTGTCGGTGATGATCCTTTTAGGGATACCATAACAACAGATGAGGTTGTGTCTGATGAATCTAGCTACCATATTCTTGGTGATTGAGGAAAATGAGGCGACTTCGACCCATTTGGTAAAATAGTCGATAACAATAAGAATGAAGCGATGTCCGTTAGAAGCGGTGGACTTGATCTCTCCAATCATGTCAATGCCCCACATTTTAAATGGCCACGGAGCGGTTATGACATTCAGAGGGATATGAGGCACATGGACCTTGTCAGCGTAGATTTGGCATTTGTGACAAGCTCTTGAATGTTGATGGCAATCAGTCTCCATCATTGACCAATAGTAACCGGCTCTTAAGATTTTCTTAGCCATCATATTTCCACTTGAGTGAGTACCAAAGAGACCATCGTGCATGTCTTCTATGATCTCCTCCGCCTCCTTCTTGTCCACACATCAGAGTAGAGTTGAATCATGGTTGCGCTTGTACAATATCCTGTTACTTAGGAAGAATTTGGCTGCAAATCTTTGCAAGAACTTTCTGTCATTGATAGATGCCCCCTCTGGATACTCTTGTGCTTTAAGGTATCTCATCACCTCATGGTACCATGGCTTTTCCGCATCGGTATCAAGCTCATAGCAATGTGCAGGTTCATAGAATCTTTCAATTGTTATCATAAGGGCTTCGTTGTCCCATCTGACCTTAAACATTGAAGACATGGTTGCCAAAGCGTCAGCCAACTGGTTTTCTTCCCTAGGGAAGTGTTCAAAAGTGATCTCTTTGAAATAAGGAATTAGGGATAGCACAAGTTCCTTGTAAGGGATAAGATTAGGGTGTTTAGTGTCCTAATCTCCTTTTACTTGGTGGATCACTAGGGAGGAATCCCCGAACATATCCAAATGCTTGATCCTTAAGTTAGTAGCAACTTTCATACCTACGATGCATGCTTCATACTCGGCCATATTGTTTGTGCAATCGAAGCATAGTCTAGAAGTGAAAGGGGTGTGGCAACCTTCAGGAGAGATGATCACAACACCAATTCCATTACCTAAGGTGTTGGAATCCCCATCGAATACCATAGTCCATCGGGATCCTTGTTCAGGTCCGTCATATGGTCTAGGTTTCACACATTCGGTTACCAGCATGATGTTCTCATCAGGGAAGTCAAAGTTCATTGACTGATAATCATCCACAGCTTGATGGGACAAATGATCTGCTAGTACACTTCCTTTGATGGCCTTTTGAGTCATGTATTGAATGTCGTACTCAGTCAAGATCATTTTCCATCTGGCTATCCGTCCAGAAAGGGAAGGTTTCTCGAAGATGTACTTGATTGGGTCCATCTTAGAAATCAACAGAGTAGTATGAGTCAACATATACTGTTTTAGCCGGCGAGTAGCTCATGCCAGAGTGCAACAAGTTTTTTCGAGTAGTGAATATCTGGTTTCATAGTCGGTAAAATTTTTGCTCAAGTAATAAATAGCATGCTCTTTTCGGCCAGACTCGTCATGTTGGCCCAAAACACACCCCATAGAGTTATCTAATACTGTCAAGTACATGATCAAGGGTCTTCCTTCAACTGGAGGTATGAGAATAGGAGGTTCTTGTAGACATTCTTTGATTTTGTCGAAGGCAGCTTGGCATTCATCATTCCATCTGACTACCTGATCTTTCTTCAAGAGTTTGAAGATTGGATCACAAGTAGCAGTCAAGTGATATATGAAACGGGCAATGTAATTGAGACGACCCAAGAATCCTCTAACTTCCTTTTCAGAATGTGGGACCGAAATTTCTTGGATGGCCTTTACCTTGGCAGGATCAACTTCAATGCCTTTATTGCTGACAAAAAAACCTAGAAGCTTTCCAGATCGTACTCCGAATGTACACTTGTTAGGGTTTAACCTCAGCTTGTACTTCTTCAGCCTCTCGAATAATTTGTACAGATGATCGAGATGTTCTTCTTTAGTTTGTGATCTGGAAATCATATCATCCACATATACCTCTATCTCTTGATGAATCATGTCATGAAATAAAGCTACCATAGCCCTTTGATATGTTGCCCCTGCATTCTTTAGTCCGAACGGCATGACCTTGTAGCAGAAGGTGCCCCATTGCGTAACGAAAGTAGTCTTCTCCATGTCTTCGGGAGCCATCCTTATTTGATTATAGCCTGAGAATCCATCCATGAAAGAGAAGACTTTATGCTGAGCAGTATTATCAACTAAGACGTCAATTTATGGTAGAGGGAAGTCATCCTTGGGGATTTCCCTATTCAGATCCCTATAGTCTACGCACATGCAAACTTTTCTGTCCTTTTTCGGAACCTGTACCACATTGCCAACCTATTGGGGATAGGATGTCACCGCTAGGAACCCTGTATAAAATTGTTTCATCACTTTAACTTTGATCTTTTCAGACATATTAGGCCTCATGCGTCAAACCTTTTGTTTGATGGGAGGGCAGTCTTCTTTTGTCGGCAGACGATGGACTACGATGTCAGTATCCAACCCAGGAATATCTTCATAAGACCAAGAAAATACTTCCACATAATCATGCAACATTTGAACCAAACTGCTATTGACACCACTTTCCATGTTAGCGCCGATCCTGATTTCCTTCTCATCAGACTCAATACCCAGGTTGATAACTTCAAATGACTCTTCGTGCAGTTGAATAACTTTTTCCTCTTGTAATAGAAGTCTGGCTAGCTCTCCCAGTATGTCAAAATCTTTCTCTCCTTCGTCTTTGGCTTGGTTGATAGGACATTCAAAGTCATAGTCGGCAATAGTTGAGTCATTGGCAATAGGATCCAGAGTGGATGTGGACCTGCAAGAGTGTGTGTGTGTGCATGTAAGATACATGGCTATATTTTTTTTTGAAAAATTTATTTGCAAGAAAGGAAATACAATGAACACAAATTTTTGAATGTAAAAGAGTTCAATGTACTGAATAATCATATGATTAGATGAACATAAATAAAACCCTTGACAAATGGACCAAAGTGCCCCGGGCCAGGAAAATGGCTGAAAAGTCATTGTTAAAATATTATAGACAACATGTTCTTGAATTGAAAGAAAAGCAATAACAAGTAGATTACTCCTCAATGAAAGAGATGGGCACAAAGTCCTTTGTATGCCAATTCTTCAACTCCGTTATAGTTGGATGCACCCACTCTTCAAATGCAGCTCCTTCTTTAGAATCACCCACGATGTTGACTTTATGGCTTCCAATGCGGAGAGGTATCTTTCCAGCACGAGCACGCGTCACTTCCTTATGAGCTTTGACGGTGAAGCCCAAACCAAACTTGTCCACTTTAAATGGGATATAAAGGAGTTGCCCCCAAGTATCATAGTTTCCTTCTTCAATTGCTGCACGAGCATCTTTGACTGAAACCATCTTTGGCGTAGCCTTAACCGCTTTAGACTCATCAGAAGAACATTTGGTAGCAGCAATCGTCGGTGGTACAACCTCAAAGGCTTGACATGGGGCCTCAATGAATTCTCCATCCATCTCTACGTACTTGAAAGAGTTAAGGTGGCTCACCATAAACTCTTCTTCTCCACAGACGGTGACTATTCTTCCCTTGACTGGATATTTGAGTTTCTGGTGGAGGGTTGAGGTTACTGCCCCAACTTTATGGATCCACGGGTGACCTAAAAGACAAGAATAGGCAGGACGAATATCCATAATATAGAATGTAGATTTAAAGATTTGGGAGCCCACTTTTATTGGAAGATCTACCTCCCCATGAACAGTCCTCTTTGATCCATCAAATGCCCTTATAATGATATCGCTTGGCTTCAAGACTAAACCTTCACAGTCTAGACAGTCTAACGCCCCCTTGGGTAATACATTTAGAGAAGAACCAGTGTCGACTAGAACATGTGCTAAGGTAGTCCCTTTGCACTCGATAGAAACATGTAAAGCTTTATTGTGATTCTTCCTGAGAGGTGTTAAGTCAGCATTTGAAAATCCCAAGCTATTATCAGCTGTCAGGCTAGCCACGTAATTCTCAAATTGGTCTGTTGTTGTCTCATGGGGGACATGAGCATTTTTCATGAACTTGATTAATGTTCGAGCATGGGCATCGGAGCAAAGCAACAATGACAACATTGAAATCTTAGAAGGGGTTTTCCCCAACTGTTCTACAATCTTGAAGTCACTCCTTTTTATGATCTTCAAAATCTCATCCATCTCACGAGTGGAGGGTTCTTCATCAGCTACGTCCTTGGAGGGTACTTCAATCACATCAGGATCAACAACCTTCTCCTTCCCTCTTGTATTAGTACTTGGCTTGGCAGCAGTAATGCGGATGGGCATCCTTGTAACAACAGGTGGTGAGATATTGGGTGAAAATATTCTCCCAGTTTTAGTTACTTTGCTTGAGCCAGCTATGTTTCCAACATTGTCATATTTTTCTCCTTCGATCCAGGCATCTTGTTTAATCCCATGATAAAACACCTCAGCACCGTAATTCCATGGTACCGCTTTGTTTGAAGAGTAGGGAATCGGTCCAGGACTGGTAATTATTAAGGGAGCAATGGTGGGTTCATTTAAAATCCTAACAGGGCCTTTGTAGGTGATCCTAAGAGGCTTGTTTGATGTGGTAATAATGGAGAGGTCTTCACATTTGTTAGTCAAATTTTGGAAAGTTGGGTCTTCTTGAATAGAATTTCATGGCTATCCATCATGCGTTGTATGCCTTTCTTCAGCCCTTCACATCCATTGAGTTATCTTGTACAACACACACAGTCCTTTATGCATCCAGGGAAAATCCCGGCTTTTAATAGATTGTTTTTGAATATATTCAGTAGAGTAGTCAATTCTTTAATAGAGACGATAAAAATTGCATCTTCGACAACATTAACACCTTTGTCATGCTTCGGAATTGGAGCAGTGATTACATTCGAAGTTGGAGGAGGATCACATTCAATAGTTTTGCTATCAATCAAATCTTGGATTTTGTTCTTCAAGGCCCAACACTGGTCAATCTCGTGCCCGGGGCTGTTTGAATGGTAAGCACACTTAGCGTTCGGATTACACTTTGGTGACGAGGTGTCAGGGTTTGCGGGAGGATCGCACAATGTCACTAAATTATCCTTGGGCAAATGTTGAAGGGCTTGAGACAATGACATGCCTAACCTCGTAAATTTTCTTCTTGGAGTATCAAAACATTGATGATTTACATATGGTCTTGGAGTAGGAGTTGGATTGGAGATTCAGACATCATTGACAGACGGGTATTCGTTCATCTTGGTATGGGCCCTTTCTCCGTAAACATCATTGACTTATTTCTTTGCAGCAAAAGGTTTATTGATAGGATTGGGAGTGGAGTTAGATGCCACAAAGATCTTCCCACTTTTGATGCCACTTTCAACTCTTTCACCGGTTAAGATCAATTCGGTGAAACCAGAAGAAGAGCAGCCAACCAACAGATTAAAGAAAGGACCAGATAAATTTCCCATGAACATGTCGATGTGCTCCCTATCAGTCAAGGGAGGTTGGACCCTACTAGAAAGGTCTCTCCACTTTTGTGCATATTCCTTAAATCCTCCAATCTTCCCAATGGTCATATCTTGCAATTGAACCCTTGTTGGCGCCAAGTCGGCATTGTACTGATACTGATGGTAGAAGGCAGTAGCTAAATCCTCCAAAGTATTGATACGAGAACCATCTAACTGATAAAACCATTCAAGTTGTGTTCCAGCTAAGCTCTCTTGGAAAAGTGAACCCAGAGCTTCTTATCAGCAGTGTACGGCTGTATCTTGCGCACATAAGATTTCAAATGGAGTTTTGGACAAGAAACCTCACCGTACTTTTCAAAGATTGGTATTTTGAATTTGTGGGGGATGACTACCCCAGAGATCAAACCTAAATCATCAAAATTTAAACCGGGGACGACTTTGATTTCAAGAGCTTTTAATCTGTCTTCTAACTGCTTGTATTTGATATCAGCGGGTGGATATTACTCGTTGAAATAATCATCATCGAATATTTGATCATTGATACAGTCAGCCTGAGTACTCTTGGCCTCACCAATCTGGTTCTCGTCCTCTTCAGATGAATCTCATCCTACTGGAATTTGACAGATTGTCTCCTTGAACCTTCTACCCATGTTGAGTAGAGATTTCTTCTTTGGCTTCTTCTTAACGGCCAGTAAAGCCATCATATCTTGTTTCCCCTTGGCTAGGGATAGTAGAGTCTCCTGAAACTGAGAATTATGGGTTTGGAGATCCTTCACAGTTTTCTCTAGATCCATCTTGCTGAAATAAATAGTAGAAAGATAAGGAAACCTGTTATATGAAAACCTGTCATGTTATGATGCATGGAATATGTACATGCAAATGATTTCAAGGACTAATGAAATTTAAATTTGTATAGACAAAAGAATGAACAAACGTTAATTCTCATTATAAAAAACAAGAAAGATTACATCATGCCTCTTGGGCTTATAACATAACTTTCTAAGATAAAAAGACCGAACGCATCCTCTTTGGCGCGAGATAAGCGTTCACACTTTGCTCTTCTTGTAGCTGCTTCGTAAGCTCTAAGACCCTCTTTTCAGTAGGATATAATTGAGCCTCGAAAATATCTCGTTCTGCCTTCAGCTGGATCCAACCCTTTTGTAAGTCTTCGAGAGAGGTAGGCATGTTAGGATGGAGGATAGTGTAGGGAACATCTCCTTCGATCACAAGCTCCATGATGACTAGTAATATGTAAGGATATGGCATCACAAGCTTCTGAGCACGAGTTCACACCCATTTAAGGTAAGGCTCGATGGGAATGGAGTTCTTGTGTCCTAGTGTCTTGCTATCCACCTTGTTCACCATCCTCCATGCTCGGATAAACCTCTGACGGTAACCTTGATTGTCATTTTCATAGTCGAATACCAATCCTTGGATAAGTATCTCATAGGGACCATCCCTCCGGGCGTAACCAAACTGTCGTAGGGATAAGAAGGGGTTGTAAGTGATACCTCATCTAATGCCAAGCAAATGGATATTAGGTAATTCTCCACAACACTCGACGATAGTAACATTCTCCAAAGAGCAGGAACACCAATGAATATCTGAATGTCTGAGCGTCATCAACCTATGGGACCATCTTGAACCTTTCTCATTTTTCAACACAGATTTGAGAAGATGCGAAATAAACCTTCTTGCCAAGAGAGGAGTACAACACATAAGGATACCACTTTTCCTTATAGTACGAGTGTGAAAGAAATGTAGGATGTCCCTTAGCAAAGTAGGCATCGGGTTACGAGACATGAAGATTTTGACGGCGTTCACATCTATGACTTGGTCAGGATTTGGAAACAAAACCATCCCATAGATGAGGAGAGCCACAATTTCCTCAAAGGCTTGTAAATCCAAAGAGTTCCAACAGTTTTGGGCTTTCTCAAACAAGAACTTTGCTACGAAACCTTTGACACCACTCATTGTTTCCCAATTAGTTGTGATATCAGATGGTTGCAAGTATAGAGCTTGAGCAATCTCTTCTGGCTTTGGTTCCCTTTCCATACCGTTGAAAGGCAGTTGATTGAGAATGGGAATCCTCTAAAGTTGGGATAATTCTTCTAAAGTCGGCACAAGTTGATAACCAAGAAATGTGAAGCAGTGGTGTAAGGGATCAAAGAACTGAAAGAGCACCTTCATCATGTCTTCATCAGTGTTGGAGGTGACCAAGTTTAGTAGGCGACCATGTCTTTTGGTTAATGGATAATTTTCAGGAATCCTTGATGCTAGCTCTTTAAGTTGAGGTGGGATCCTTACAAGATTGACTTGAAAGGTTTTCCTGCGAATATAATCCATGTCCTACAAAACAGAACAAAGATAAATCCCAAAAATCCTTGAAATGGTTAGTGAGTATGAGTATGATGTTATGATGTTTATGATGTTATGTACAAGTAAATATATACAAAAAAAGCAAACAAGTCCTTAGGTTTAGGCTTGCATGGAGTCTCATAGGTAAGTACCCTCTTGAAGTTTAGTTAGCTCAAACCTGTCCTAGAAGTAGTAACCGGGTTCTAAGGAGATCAATATCACTGGTTTATTTTCTCGGGCATTGTTTCAGCGCAAGCCTCTTTAATGGCGACGAAATATCCCAAAAACCCAAACCTCAATGAGTGTAGTATCGAGTATCTACCAACTTCGGACTGCACCAAAGCCGGTCATCTCACTATGTCCTAAAGGCCAAGTTGGTCAAGTAAAGGTTCTAAAAGTTCATTAGTGCTTCATGACATCACTCAGTGGCCCCGTATTCTCCTTGACTACTCAAGGGCTACCGGTACCCACAAATATGTCGCACTACCGTAGCTATTTCTTAGACCATGTCGGTATACCCTGCACAGTTTCCACAATGTATGTCTACTTACCTATAAGGTATCCCAAATTCGGGTAGAGGATTCAAGCCTAAATAAAGAACCATAATGTAAAACATACAAGTCAAACAAAGAAAGCAAGTAAATATGATCTAACTCTAAGGTAACCCCACTTTTAAAATTTCCCCAGCAGAGTCGCCAATTCTGTGATACGGTGGGAGAACTGACTTAGTTGTTTTACGTTTTATCGCAAATGTTGCGGTTAGTAAGAGTCGTCACCGACTTTTCTTTTATCCAAAAGGAAAGGTGAAAAAGCACAGGAAAGACCTTTGAGATTGTTTCTTGAGTTCGGGGGGTAGATTATGAAAAGGGAAGGTATTAGCACCCTTTTCATCCATGGTTTTCCATGGGCTCTTAGTTACTTGCTAGATCACTTGCTTTTGTTTGAAAATGTGCTTTGTGTGGTTTTTTGAATGTATTTTGAAAATGCGCCATCGTTTAGGCAAACTTTGTAATGATTCCCATTCATAAGAATGTATACAAAGTGTTGATCTTTTGAAAATGTTTTCAAGTTTGAAAGATGTTTTTGAAAGTGTTGGTGTTTGTTTTGAAAATAGCAAGGATGTTTTTGGTTTTGAAATTGAGCAAGCAACTAGGAACAATCTACCTACTCAAAAGTCTTTCGTGTTTATTTCCTCTTTCCTTTGACATTGTCATCTTACCATTGATTTGGTAAGTAACCCTATCTTTGGATGTAAACGGGACGGGCATGGGTCATCGTATAACCATGATTAGCAATGTTGCAAGGTATCTTAGCATCTTTCTTTAGGGACTAAGATCATTTTGAAAAAGGCAACATAGATAGCGTTATCGAGGGACTATGATCTTATATTTTTGCTTGTTTTTGCTAAGATACCTCACATGCATAATATGGCCATTTTATAAGGCAACCAAGTGGATTTTACCCTAGGGGTGCTTGTGTGCAAGTGTATTAATTTTCATGCTTTGTTTAGTCTTTGATTTTGGTTTGCTACTTGTTGATTTTATCTTCTCATACAAACCATAATTACTAGCATTTATATAAAGCGATAAATTGCGAAAAGTAAAATTACTACGCTATTATTTCATTAGGGGAGGGGGTGTACAAATTTACAAATGGGGATTGCAAGAAAATTAAACCTAATTATCTATTACAACCATATTGAATATTGTACAAAATTGAAAATAAAATGCAAGAATGTAAATGGAAAAAGAAATGATTTTTTATTTTTTTATGAAAGGGGTTTTGTCTTGACCTAATTAAAGAAAATGATTAACTAAAATTAAATAAAATTAACTTAAACTAATTAAGAAAAGAAATTAATTTAAAAGGATTTTTAGGGTTTTTTATGAAAATGTTTTAAATTAATGAAAATAAAATGAAGATTAATTAATTAAAATAACCTAAGTTCTAAATTAATTTTAACTAAGAAAATAAAATAAAATATTAATTTAACCTAAGTCTAAAAATTATATACTTAAGAAAAAGAAATTAATTTGTTTTAAGAAAATGTTTTTTAGTCTTTTTGTTTTATGGAGAAAATAAAATATATAAGTATAAATAATAAATAAAAATAAATTTGGATATTTTTATGATTTTATGAAAATAATAATAGTAATAATAATAACAACAATAGTATTAATAATAATAATAAATAAAAATAAAAAATGAAATAAAATAAAAAATAATCAGGGAGGTGGATTAGTAATGCAAGAGGTATTATGAGAAAAAAATGATTAGGCCCATATGAAAGCCCAAGCACTGCAAAAAAAACACAAAAAGTAAGAAAATAGTGAACAAAATAGCAAAAGGTCACGCTGGGGCTTGAACCCAGGACTTAAGGGTGACAGACGCACGCTTTAACCACTGGGGTGGTGATACATCCGTTAACTTGTGTGAAAGGATAAATATATAACACAAAACACGCCCTGATTACACTTTATCTTCAACCTCCAGCCAAAGGATCTGTAACTTGCTCATTTCTCAACCATTTGCAAAAATGTAAACATGAAATTTGCTCCATTTTGTCACACGAATCCAACCATATAAATATCATAAGCTATAAATCAAAGATGAATGAGAATTTCTAAAAGTACAAAATTCTGACCTAAATATTTTAGAAAGTTCAAACTCAAAATTCTCCTAGCTCAATCAAAATAAATGAAATCTATGGACATGTATAGTTTCAGGGCAATGATGTCTACATTTTATCTTCATAAATGCAAGCCTAACATTGCATAAATATGAAGATAGAAGTTCAAGAAAAATACCTCAAAACTGGAAATTATGAAATGGATTTGAGCTTGTTTCAGGCAGTGGTGATGATTAGGTAAGCTTCCTTGGACCTCTAGGAAGTTAATGCAATGGCTGGCTTGAGCTGAGGGTGGCTGTAATGGTCTGGAGAAGTCCAACTGTGATGCTCTGTTTTTGAACTTGGAAATGGATGAAGATGGTGTTACAGTCGTGTTACAGGGATATGGATGGCTTATGTATGATGTTTGGAAGCTTTTGGAAGCAAAAGGCCAAGAAATGCACGAGTGAAATGGAAGTTTGAAGTTCTTGGTCAGAATATGCAACAATGGTGGTTTTTGATGCAACTCTGAGTTTTGGAAGTTTTTAGAGCTTGTGTATTCGTGTGTTATGTTGCAATAGACTTGTGTTTTTGTATGGAAAAGGTTGGGGAGCTATTTCACAAAAGGTTTCTGAGTTATAGGGTTATGGCTCAATTGCTTGATTTTGAAGAAAAGTGAAAAAAAATCTGGTTTCAAGGCAGCAAGTACAAGTATGTAGGGTGGTTGTCAAATTTAAACAAGCTTGTCTGAATTTGTAGAGGAAGCTTATGCAAAGGGAACCAGTGTAAAACTCAATGCAAGTTGACTTTGCATAAAGCTTGCTTTATGTAAATGGCAATGGTGCCTTTGTGCCATCAATGGAAAATTTACTTGGATAAAGCTTGAATCAAATGGATAATAGCTCAAAAGAAAGTGTAATCTTTTGATTATAGAGAGATATTGAGGTTTAGAGGCCTACAAAGCAAGGTTGTGCAGCATAGGTTTGAAATTTGAATTTTGTTCATCACAAAATGACTTGTAATTCAAGTTTGAAAACCCTAACTTCCTCTCTTCGATTCTCCTGCTAAAGAATGATCTCAAGGAGTTCTTGGACATTTTGGAAAGCTTGTAATGTGCTCTAAAACCCCTATTTGAACCACTTTTGAATATTACCTTTGGAACTATATGAAAAAGTGCCATGAAGTTAGGTCAAAATCCTGACCAAAACTAGGGCAAAATTTCACTAAGTGTTCAATTTCAAGACCATGAATTTATGAATTAATAACTTGAGATCTAAGCATTTTTAGAAGAAGTTGTGTAAAGAAATGTTGTAGATATCATGGAGATCTACAACTTTCATGTTGAAAGTTTCTTTTGAATCATCTTGCATCATGGTGAAAAATTGGCTCAAAGTTGTGAAAAAACATGAAGTTTTAAACACTTAGAAAAATTTCTAAGTTAGAAAACTTTGACTTTTCAAAATGAAATCTTGACTTTTTGATTTCTTGATGAATAAGTTTCATATTTTGACATGTTTTGATGAATTGTGATCTTCGACATTGGATTTTGACCAAAAAGTCAAAGTTTGACTTTTTAGTGTACAATTGACTTTTGATCAATTGACTGAAAATTCACTATCAATCCAATTGATCTTGAGCAATATTTTAGGTCATGCCACTAGGTAAAAAAGATTCAATTGAACTCTTGAAACCATTCTTCAAACCAATTGACCATTTTCTAGGTCAAAAATCAGAAATTGCCCTTTCTTAGTCAAAACCCTAATTTTGACCATTTTGCCCTTTTGATGATTTGATCAATTTTTTTGAGGAATTTTGGTCCAAACTTGATCAAATGATAAATATGAGTTTATAATATTGATGTGGGTCAAAAATTATGAAGTTTTACTGTAAATTGGCCATAATTGACTTTTTCCCTAATACAGTTGATTTTTAGGTCAACTGCCCAATTGATTGAGCAAAAGTGTGATCCAAGGCTTGAAACTTGACATGAGTAATCTTGGGAATCCATAATGATCCATGGAAGTCATATGAAGCATTGAAAGTTCAAATATCCTTGTGCAATCTCAAACCCTAATTTTGGTCATCAGTGCTTAAGGAGGTGTCTTGAGCTGATCAAACCTAATGCAGTATTGAACTGAAGGAGATCTTGTGAGAGATTAATTGATAAATGAGAGGGAAAATTTTGGGGTACAACATATATGCTTGAATACTAAAAGTAAAAGGTTTCTAATTCACACGTTCTCTCACAAGACTGTTCATAAGCATTCCTTATTTTCTTAAGTCTATTTGATCTTGAAATACTGTTTACTATCAGCTTGTGTAAAAGAAAATGTATTGTAAACAAATCTTTTTCAAACTGTTGTTTGATTGTGCCTTAAGGGACCAATTGGTCAGAATCCTTAAGAAGTCTAAGATTAATGTGTCTTAGAGGTTCTATGTGAGTCACTTGCAGTTAGCTTGTGCATTGTAATAATCTGTGTGATTATTGGATTAAGACCTTGTTTGATAAGGCGAAATCACGTAGGCGGGTGGACTAGACTAGCTTGATAGTTTTTAAGTGAACTAGTATAAACATAACTTTTTCTTTCCTTCTTGCATCGTTATCTTTATTATCAATAGTGAAGAAAACTATTTTTAGTTAAAGGGGATTATTTTTAAGAAAAGATTTTATTTAAAACCCAATTCAAACCTCCTTTTCTTATGTTTTTAACACCTTTAAACTGTTCAAAAACTAGCCATTCTTTAGAAGTTGTGTGCTCAGAAGATGTTCAATCATCTGAAGATACCTGTCTAGAAGATGATCTAACTTTTGAAGCTCATCCAAATGAAGAAGCAACTAAACAAGCTCATTATGGTTCTCAAGAAGAAAACCAATCCAAGAGCTCCTTAAAGTATAAGTCTTCACATCCAGAAGAGTTAATAATTGGAAATAAGGATTGTCCTAGGAAGACAAGCTCTGCATTCAGAGGAGAAGACACTGTGCTAGGACTTATCTACATGATTAAACCCACTTCTATTGATGAAGCACTATCAGATGATGGATGAATTGTGCCAATACAAGAAGAGCTGAACCCATTTTAGAAAAACATTATTGGAATAAAATGAGTCTTCAGAAACAAGCTCGACAAACAAGGATAAGTGGTAAGGAATAAATTTAGACTGGTAGCTCAAGGCTACAATCAACAAGAATGTATAGATTTCTTTGAAACCTTTGCACATGTTGGAAGGTTAGAGGCAATTTGACTACTATTTTCTTATGCTATTAATCATAATATTATCTGAGATCAAATGGATGTCAAGAGTGCATTTTTAAATGGTGTGATTTCTGAAGAAATGTATGTCAAACAACCTCCTAGGTTTGAGGATTCTATCCATCCAAAATACTCTTTCAAACTTAAAAAATCTCTCTATGGACTCAATCGAGATCCTAGAGCTGGGTATGAGAGAATGAGAAATTTTGTGTTAGAAAATGGTTTTAAAATGGGTCAAGTAGACACTACACTATTCAGGAAAACACTGAAAAATGAAATCTTGGTTGTTCATGTATATGTACACGATATTGTTTTTGGTTCTACTAATGCCACTATTTACAAGGAATTCTCCAAGACTATGCAGACTAAATTTGAAATGAGCTTGATGGGAGAATTGAAATTCTTTCCTAGAATTCAAATCAACCAATGCAAATATGGAGTCTACATTCATCAAACCAAATATACAAAGGAACTAATGAAGAAGTCAAGCTTGATGACTGCAAAATCATGACAACTCTTATGTATCCAACCTACAATCTGAGCAAAGAGGTAAGCAACACCAAAGTCTATTAAAAGTTGTACAGAGGTATGATTAGTTATTTACTTTTAATAGCTTCTAGGCCTGATATCTTATTCGGTGTCTGCTTGTGTGCAAGGTTTCAATTAGATCTTATAGAAACTCATTTAACAAATGTTAAGAGAATATTTAGGTATGTGAAGGGAACAACTAACCTATGGATGTTTTATAAGAAATCCTTATACTATAAGCTAGTTAGATACTATGATGCTGACTATGTTGGGGATAAAATTATAAGAAAACCCACTAGTGGGTGTTGTGACTGGTGTTTAAATACAGAGTCGCCACTATTAGTTTTTATCCTATGGAAGGGAATATAATAGAAAACCCTAATTCACAGACAGAGATTCTAGGTTTCGGACTTCATTAGACGAAAGAAAGGTGTTAGGCACCTTTCGTCTACCTTGTTCATAAGGATACTAGGTTTTAGGTTTAGGTTCGGGTAAATAGTGTAGCGGTAGAAATGTTTAAGACTAAGCCATTGGATTGACTAGACTTTATACAAATCAAGATAAAAATCACTACCGCGCTTTATTGTTTCCAAATGAATGGGAAAAGAGCGAATAACCCAAAAAGAAGGGGAAAGATTCAAGGTAAGGGGGGTTGGTTATGCAAAGGGAAGGTATTAGCACCCTAAATATCTACAGTACTCCGTAGGAGTCTCTTTGTAAAATCTGTATATTTTGGCTATGAAAAATGTTGTATATAAAAAAATGGATGGTGGAGGTGAGAAAAGAAATATATTTATTTTATAATGTTTGCGTCCGCCGCAGTTGCGAACCTTTAGTTCCTACGTACCACCTTTTCGTGCAATAGGGGATCAGGGTACACGTAGTTCCTCTTTTAAAAAACTTTTAAGACACAAATGTGTTGGTTAATTTTATGAGATAAAACATCATCGTCATTGTCCGCGTGGAAAACATACCTACTACCCACAATTATGAGAAAGGAGAATTTGCATCATCTCAAAGTGGAGGATATGACTTGGATTTTAAAATCAACAATGCCTCACTCAACACCCAAGTGGAAAATATCTCTCTTCACTACATATTGTAGAAGTATAGTTATTTGCATCACTACAAGGATTGACAAGAGTTCAATCTTTTGAGAAAAGTTTAAAGATAAAATCCAAAATAGAAAGATGGTTTGAAATGAGATTGATTGACTTTTAGTCTTCTCACAAAAAATGTCAAGGTATTATTAAGTTGATTGGGGGTTTATTTATGAAAATGTTTTGAAAATACATGGACATAAGTCCAAGTTTATTATGAAAATGGTTCAAGTTTAAAAAACAAGAAGAGTTCTCAAAAGGAGGAAAAAGATTTTTGAAATTAAAGAAGATGGGAGGAGAAGAAGGGACTATCCTAAAGCATAAGAAAAAAGCTAGGGATAAGAGCCATCTAACCAACAAGAAGCCAATACTTGACATTATGAGCCAAGATATAATTCCCATTCCTTGGATTGAAACCAATCAAGCAAAAAAACACTAGACCTCTTGAGAGAACCAAACTTCAAGTGTATTAAGTCTTCATAAAAATTGGGCAGAGTAACAGCTGTATACGGGTGAATTCTAGATTACAAACAAAGAGTGTAATCACAAAAAACCTGCACACAAAAACAAACAAGCCACCCAATGTCTCCAAGATAGGCCGAGGTTTCTAATCCTAAGTCCAAGAAAATTCACATGCTCCATAATGCCAAGGATAGTAACCAAATAGTCCAAGTACCATTAAATATTTTTCAGGGTTTATGTTGATTATTAAGTATCTTAAGAAAGGAAAAGAAAAGCTCAAGTGAGCAAAGTAAAAATGACAAGAAAGTAAATGCTCAAATGAGCAAAGATGAAAATGGCATGAAATGTAAATGCTAAAAGTAAATGGTACATAAAGCACAAAAAAGAATAAAAGCATAAAGTAAGACAAGTCAATAATTAGTGGTTAGTGGGATGACCATCTTGAAGCTTGAATTTGGAAATCATTAGAGGATTGGTAGAACCAAAGCCTCCACACAACAAGTTGCATTTGCTTTTTGTCAAGTATATCATCCATTTGGAATTCTCACAAGTTCCATTTAATGATCAACGGTATTTAAGTGATTCGCGTTGACAAAGGTGTTGTAGATCCATTAGAGGATTGGTAGAACCAAAGCCTCCACACAATGAATCTCAAAGTTATTAGATCAAAGAGATCAAATTAACATACTTGGACTTGCAAACATAAGTTTGTGCCACGAATGATCATTTATTCGAATCGGGACAAAATTTAGCGCTATGTTAAGCAATCGTAAGTGGACTTATATAGAAGTCGCACCTATTTTGAGGCCGGTCAATAGAAATCTATGCACCATTTGTTTTGAGACATGATATAGAGATCATGCTCCAACAACATTTAGTGCAATAAGGAGGGGATGAGATGAAGAGGGATGAGAGAGAATATACAAACCACTTTTGAATTAAATTTAATCAAACTATTATTAAAATCATTCATCCATTTTTGTGGAGTAAAACTCAACACCATGGATCCAATGATGTTAATAAAGTTCATGATCCAAAATTTAATCCAAGATCAGCCAGAAAATAGTCGCAAAATAATATCACATTTTTATATATACAAAAGGGTTAAAAAATAATGTTTA
Organism: Vicia faba; assembly: GCA_948472305.1. Taxonomy (NCBI): domain Eukaryota; kingdom Viridiplantae; phylum Streptophyta; class Magnoliopsida; order Fabales; family Fabaceae; genus Vicia; species Vicia faba. Next base: position 509,936,719 of record OX451738.1, on the reverse strand, counting down.
AAAATTGAAAATAAAGAGAAAAATATCAACTATGTTCAAATTAATCAAGAAATAAAAAGTAAGACCATAGAAAAGTCAGAAAAGGGCTCAAATAATTTTACAATTTTTTTTTGGTAAATTTTTTAAAGTTAGAAACTATTTTTAAAATTAAAATAAATGGGTAAAATAAACCAAAAATGATAAAAAAAATAGTAAAGTCAGAAACAAAAATAAAATAAGGTCACCAATATTTGTCACAATATCATTGGATCATTCCTTAATTTTTTCAGAATTTAAAAATGTATAAAAGTATTTTTAAACATTTAAAACAAATCAAATAAAGTTTAAATTTATAAAAAATACCAAAACACAATTAAATTGTGAAAAAAATGAAAATCAGAAAGAGAATAATCTAAAATATTGTTCATAATTTTTTTTAGATTTTTTGGACTGAAAATGAGTTTTCTAAGATTTTTTGAAATTTAAAACAATTAAAATATAAAAATCAGAAAAAGAAAATAAAAGTAAAATATGTGGACCATTGAATGAGAGTCAAAACGCGTTAGTAATCAAATCCAAGGGATCTGGCGCACTGTGCATATCATGGTCATTAGTGAATAATGTACATAATCATTAATTAAATTAAATTTAAAAAAAAACAGATGGTGCGCCTTCATTGGTTGGAAGATGACACGTTGATCATCTTCAACCTCCAGCTAACACGAATTGCAGGTCTCTCAAACTGTAAAATCAGAAGCTCAGACCTATGCCATTCGCTTCGTGTCTTCAAGATGAAGACAACCACACCCTCGCGCCAAGTTTATATAAACTGTAGCTCAAGCAATTTGGAAGGAAAGTTTTGAAAAGGGATTTGAAATTTCATGGTCAAAACGTATATCCAGAAAAAGGTAAGTGTTGCGACTAGAACCAGGGCAATAAGAGCATCACAATGATATCAAAGTTTTGAAGAATTGATGAAGGAATCTACCTATTGAAGTTGAGTTGCAGAGCTCTGAAACTGGACTTCTATGGAGCAGTATAGGGCACGATTCTCAAAAGTAATTATATGGTTAGCTTTAGGGAAGATCAAGGAAGGTGAATTGATGGAAAAATTTGATTGAAAAAGGCTCGAGAATGGATTTTGAAGTTACTGAATTCTGAGTTATGAAACAAGTTTGGCAGGGTGATTCTGGCTATCCAAACTTGAGAAAATAAATGGGACAATTCATGTATTTATAGGAGAAGCAAATGGGATCAAAAGGAAGAGTGAATGATGTGTTTTGGAGGGAAATCGGGCAAACCTGATGCACGAGTGAAGTGTGATCTAAACTTCACCAAAACTCATTAAATTATTGCGTTTTGATGCGCTAATCCACTTGGGAAAGTTGGCTAATCATGTTTAGACCCAAAACGTGTGCTAATTTGAGGTTTAGAGGTTGTAACATGAAATTCAAATTCTGACTTGCAATGAAACTTCAATTCCAAGTTACCACTTTTGAAACAATGGCATTCTCAGCTCAAGGGGTCTTAAGGCATGATTCTTGATGCTTTAGAAAGATGAGGTTACAAACTTTGTAATGGAAAAAGAATGAAGTTAAATGGATGCTTGAGCTGAAATTTGTATTGAGTCAAAGTTGAAGAAAAAGGGTTGACTTTCCATACTTAGAAATATTTCAAATTCTTCTTCAAAAATGACTTATAATGTCTTGCATCCAAACATGGCTTTCCACTTGGAATTTTTTATTGACCAAAAAAGATGGCATGAAGAAGATCTCTTGATGACATTTTGAAACTTGAATCATTCAAAATCTCCAAAATTTGAGAGAGTTATGAATTGTTGAAGTTGGCAAAAAATCATGGAATGACCTATAATCTTTTTTATCCTTAAGGCAACTTCCATCCATTTTCTCACTTTGCACACAAAAGAAAGCATAAATTTCACATCTTCAAGATCATTATGGAAAAAGAATGGACTTAAGGTGATAAAAATTGACCAAGTTATGACCATTTGAAGTCACACATGGAAAATCGGGGATTCATCTGGAGGACTTGTAATCTTTCTTCCTCATCAAGTCTCTTCCTCATGAAAACTCCTTGGAACTTTTGAAGTGATTTGTTAATAACCCTTTGAAGATAAGGATGACTTTGGAATCACTCAAAAATAACAAAATATGAGCAAGACATGTTCCTTTGAAATTCAAAACCCTAGCTCCTAGATCAAGAAAGATGCCTTGAGGAACTTTGACAAGCTTGAACAAACTTCTTGTACCAACATTCTTGCTTTGTGAATAGAAGTTGCTGAGGATGATAATGAGGACTCATAGCCATAAAAAACACTTCCATATCTTGAAAATTGAGAGAAATATGCTCTTGTGACCAATAGGAACAAGGCCTTGTCCATACATGACAACTTCTCCAATCAAACCCGTTGTACTTTTCAACCAAATTTGATAATATTGGAATGTGGTGAACAAAAATAAGCTTGCCATGCCATTTCTTCCAAAACAAATCCAATGATGAGGTTTGAACTTCTCAAGCTTTATTGACTAGGGCCTAAAAATAAACTCATGAACCCATAGGGGGGGGGGACTTGTTAAATCTCATGGCCTTTACCTACATGGATAACAAGTAAGACAAACCAACATTGCACTTTATTTAATTAAAAGAAGAAATCAAGACAAAAATATTCATGATCATAAAAGAACATAAGTCAAGGTGCTTGGTAATTCCTCAAAAGGGAAAAGCTAAATGTAGGGAGGGGAACCAAGAATCCTAGTGTGATCTTGTTGTGAATGAATCAACATGGTATGGTGAAGGGATCTTAGGGGATAAAATTGGGGTACAACAGCTGCCCTTATTTAAGTTTCTTCTATACGGAGGTACAAAGGTTAAAAATCTTCGTGTCGACGCGATCGAAGATACTTAAATATAAAACAAACCCTATTTTTGGCCCTAAGATGCCATGCAAATGTTTATGATCATGAATGGATATGAACATGACCAAAGAGACGCAAAACACCACTGGGGATGTAACAATAATAAAGAAACAAGAGAGTGACCCGACCAGGAAAATAAATCACTGGTGGATCAAAAGACCTTACTCAGAGAGGATGGTAAAATGGTCAAAGGATACGCCAACTTCTACCGAAGGCGAAGCTACCGACTTTCAATGAAGGCAGAGAGAAAGATAACAAACATCAACGTTCACTACCGATGTCCTACCAACTTTCATTGAAGGTAGAGAGAAAGATAACAAACATCGATGTTCATTGCCGATTTCCTACCAACTTTCACTGAAGGTAGAGAGAAAAGAAATATCATAGCACCGCCATTCACTGACGATGAACTACCAACGTTCACTGAGGGTAGAAAAAATATAACAAACATCGATGTTCACTGCCGACGTCCTACCAACTTTCACTGAAGGTAGAAAGAGAATATATCATAGCATCACCGTTCATTGACTATGAACTACCAACATTCACTGAGGGTAGAAAAAGATAACAAACATCGACTTTCACTGCCGACGTCCTACCAACTTTCACTGAAGGTAGAAAGAGAATATATCATAGCATCACCGTTCACTGACGATGAACTACCAACATTCACTGAGGGTAGCAAAAAGATAACAAACACCAACATTCACTGAAGGTGACCTACCAACTTTCACTGAAGGTAGAGAGAAAATATATCATAGCACCGCCGTTCACTGACGATGAACTACCAACGTTCACTGAGGGTAGCAAAAAGATAACAATCACCAACTTTCACTGAAGGTGACCTACCAACTTTCACTGAAGGCAGAGAGAAAATATATCATAGCACCACCGTTCACTGACGATGAACTACCAACATTCACTGAGGGTATCAAAAAGATAATAAGTTTCCCCAAGATTCTGGCGTTTCACCTAGAATGGGTCTCCACTCCTTCTTTAACCAAGGCACTCCGGTTGGAAAGGATAATACATAAGCTGTCTCAAATAAAGAGACTTCCATTTGCAAAGATTTCACAATGAGCTGTTTATGTGACATTGAAAGTCTTGCCATTCGTTGGCGTAATCTGTCGACGAACTGCGAACTATTCACTCATAGAGGAGATAGCAAAAAGTTACGTCGACTTTTACAGGGAAGTACAAGTTTCTCAAATAAAGAGTCCTGCTACTTCTTGTCATGGAAGATAAAAAAGGAATGACTTTTTGGGAAAGATGTATGACTTCCTGGGGAGATGCCATGATATTCTTGCTGAGGAGATAAACTCTTCTCGTGCAAAATAAATGCACCAACTAAAGCTTGAAGTTTTCAGAAATCCAAAGTAAATAATATTGTTGTGGAACCACATATTCAAACCAAAAATAAACTGGAACGAAACAGTCAACTAGAATACATCCTTTGAGAAATAAACTCTAGAGGGAAAACCAAATCCATCCAAACAAGGAGTTGTACCGAAAAGCTAAAGCAAAAATCTTCCATGAGGGACAACTCAGTGGGGAAATTGAAAGAATATACGCTTTCTGCTTAAGGCCAACACTCTATTGAAAAGAGGACAACATAACTCTACAACACAGGGTAATATGTCAACAAAAATATTAACAAATGTCAATGAACAATGATTTGCCAATTTTAGCTATGCGTGATGTATGTATGAATGTATGAGTGTTATCGTGCGTATGCTGACAAAACAAATATACAACATTGGGAATAACCAGGAAAAACCTCCTCGGGCACTAACAACACTCGACTAAACTTCATCCAAGATGATCATTCCAAGAAAAAGTAAATGCCAGCTGAGGAAACAAAACCTATTGCCTGCTTTAACTTTACTGGGGAGAAACATAATTTGGAAGTAGACAAATCAAAGTGATAAAATAGTACAGATACAGGGATAGAACATCCTTATTCAGGCTTCACCGGGGAAACAAGTATTTTTCAAAAGTAACATTCCTACTGGAGATTGCAAAACCAGTCTCAAGTAAAGCAGAATGACACTAAAACATCCAAACATTCACTTGGGAATTCAGGCCTACTTTATTGGCGAGGTTAACACCACATCTAAAATACATCCTTCACCTAGAGAAACCAAGGACCTGCGTTCTTCAAGAGTGGTTATGATACCAACTTCTCTGGAAAAATAACTTCTATTAGGCCAAACGAAAACTTCACTGGAGAAATCTCGGACTGAAACTTCACATTATGAAAAATCAGAAAAGAGGACAAATGAATCCAAACTTGGCCCAGGATACCGGAGTCATAAACCCAATACGGCGAATCATTCTGATTAAACTTTCTGAGGGGAACAAAAAAATTCTCAAAACAACTGGAGTTTGTCCATTCCTGGGATCACCAATTTTGTTGTCATTGTTTCATCAAAAATCTCAAAGTAAAAGCAAATTGTAAATTCCTTTTTGAAAAATCGATTTTTTTATTTAATCTTTTGCTTTGAAATTTATTATCAATAATAAATGGAGTCTTTGCAAGCTAAATAAAATAAAGAATACGAAGAATTGGGTGAAAGCACAAATTTCATTAATAGAATGTCAGTCTGTGAATGGCGAGACTCCATAGATGATTACAAAGTTTGGAAAATGGTAATATATATAATGGGAAAGATACATTGAGATACAATGATCGCTATCCCCTCTAACAACTTTTGAAATCCTGAGCAATAGCTTTTGTTGAAGCATGGTGAGGATCCGAGGAGATTGTTGCTTCAACAATCAAGTCTTGTCTGACGTAGTTACTTGCCAAGAAAGTCCCTAACTTTTGCCTAAGCTGCCCTTGCGGGTTTTCGAGTTAGCGGGAATTTTTTTCTATTTATGTCTCTAATTTTTTCCTAGACCACCCTTTAGGGTTTTCGGCCTACCGAGACGCTCCTTTTTTCCTAAGCCTCCCTTTCGGGTTTTCAACTTAGCGAGCTATTATTTTATTTCTTTAGGCGAAGTATTTCTTGACTGCGTCAGCATTCATGGGACGTGGGAACTCCTCGCCATCCATAGTTTCAATAATTAATGCACTGCCAAAGAAGGCTTTCTTGACAACATATGGGCCTTCAAAATTGGGAGTCCACTTGCCCCTAGAATCAACGTTGAAAGACATGATCTTCCTGAGCACGAGGTCGCCTTCTCTGAATTCACGAGGTTTGACCTTTTTATCAAAAGCTTTCTTCATTATTTTCTGATATAACTGCCCATGACATAAAGCTGTCATCCTCTTCTCCTCAATCAAATTCAATTGGTCAAACCTGTTCTGGACCCATTCAGCCTCTGTCAATTTGATTTCCATTATCACGCGCAATGAGGGAATCTCAACCTCGACAGGGAGTATAACTTCCATTAAATACACCAAGGAGAACGGGGTGGCTCCTATTGAAGTGCAGACAGATGTTTGATATCCATGTAGAGAAAAAGGGAGAATTTCATGCCAATCCTTATAAGTAACAACCATTTTCTGGACAATTCTCTTGATATTCTTATTAGCGGCTTCAACAGCCCCATTCATCTTTGGCCTGTATGGAGATGAATTGTGATGGACAATCTTGAATTCCTCACAAAGTTCAGTCATCACTTTGTTATTCAAATTCGATCCATTGTCAGTGATAATTCTTCTCGGCACATCATACCGACATATTTGGTTATTCTTAATGAAGAACACAACCAATTGCTTAGTAACATTGGCATACGAAGCAGCCTCCACCCATTTTGTGAAGTAGTCAATTGCTACCAAGATAAAATGGTGCCCATTTGAAGCTTTGGGTTCTATCATCCCAATCATGCCAATAACCCACATAGAGAAAGGCCACGGGGAGGAAATCACATTGAGAAGTGTCGGAGGCACATGGACCTTATCTGCATAAATCTGGCATTTATAGCACTTCTTTGCAAATTTTTAACAGTCAGACTCCATTGTCAGCCAATAATAACCTGCCCTTAGCATCTTTTTAGCCATCGAATGTCCATTGGCATGAGTGCCAAATGAAACTTCATGAATCTCATGCATCAACATGTCTGCTTCGTGTCTATCCACGCATCTGAGCAAGACCATGTCATAATTTCTCTTGTATAACACATTTTCACTGAGGAAGAAACTGCCTGCCAATCTTCTCAATGTCTTTCTATCTTTCTTCGACGCACCAATCAGGTATTCCTGAGTCTGAAGAAAATGCTTGATATCATAATACCAAGGTTTTTAATCTGCTACCTCCTCTGTTATAATCACATGAGCGGGCCTATACAAATGTTGAACCATAATTCGAGGTATATCGTTCCAAGTATTCATTTGGTACATAGAAGCCAGAGCTTCCAGAGCATCCACCATTTGATTTTCATCTCTAGGAATGTGATGGAATTCAACTTTATCAAAGAAGGGTAACAATGGTCTAGCATAATCTTTGTAAGGGATCAAGCCAGGGTGACGAGTTTCCCATTCTCCTTTAATCTGATTTATTACCAAAGCTGAATCACCATACACATCTAGAATTTTAATTATGAGATCAATAGCTTCTTCGAGACCCATGATGCAAGCCTCGTATTCTGCCATATTGTTAGTATAATCGAATGTTAACCTTGTAGTAAAAGGAATGTGTGATCCACGAGGAGTAACGATCACAACACCAATTCCTTTACCATAAGCATTCACAGCTCCATCAAATATCATACTCCAACGAGATTCAGAGTCAGGACCTTCCTCAGGAAATGGTTCATCACAATCTTTCACTTTCAGGAACATCACATCCTCATCGGGGAATTCATATTCTACAGACTGGTGATCCTCCATTGGTTGGTGAGCAAGATAATCTGCTAACACACTGCTTTTAATAGCCTTTTGAGTGCGGTATTCGATATCATATTCAGATAACAACATCTGCCAGTGGGAAATTCTCCCAGTAAGAGGAGGATTTTCAAAAATGTACTTAATTGGATCCATTTTGGAGATCAACCAAGTAGTGTGATTCAACATATACTTGTCGCAACCATTTTATCGCCCAGGCCAAAGCACAACATGTCTTTTCTAGCATGGAATACCGTAACTCACAATCAGTGAATTTTTTACTGAGATAATAAATGGCGAACTCCTTCTTCCCTGTTTCATCCTGTTGTCCCAGAGTACAAACCATGGATTTATCTAACACTGTCAGATACATAATCAACGGTCTTCCTTCTATAGGAGGGAGCAAGATAGGAGGTTCAAGAAGATATTCTTTAATACTTTCAAATGCCCTTTGGAAATCATCCGTCCACACACAACCTTGATCTTTCTTTAACAACTTAAATATCGGTTCACATGTTGCAGTCATGTGGGAAATGAATCTGGAAATATAATTCAAACACCCGAGGAAACCTCTGACTTGCTTTTTAGTTCTTGGTGCTGGCATCTCTTGAATTGCCTTGACTTTATTAGGGTCAAATTCAATTCCTTTCTGGATAACAATGAAACCCAACAATTTCTCTGATCGAACACCAAAGTGCATTTATTTGGATTCAAGCGGAGACGATACTTCCTCAAACGCTGAAACAACTTCAACAAATCTTCTATATGCCCTTCTTCAGACTGGGATTTGGCGATCATATCATTAATATATACTTAGATTTCCTTGTGCATTAGATCATGGAATAGGGTTTTCATAGCCCTCTGGTACATTGCACCAGCGTTCTTCAACCCGAAGGGCATCACTCTGTAACATAATGTTCCCCAGGATGTGATAAACGTTGTTTTTTCCATGTCCTCTGGAGTCATTCTTATTTGATTATACCCGGAATATCCATCCATGAACGAGAATACTTTGAATTTTGTTGTGCTATCCACTAACATATCAATGTGTGGCAATGGAAAATCATCTTTTGGACTAGCTTTATTTAGATCTCTGTAATCTACACACATGCGGACTTTTCCGTCTTATTTCGGTACTGGGACAATATTGGAAATCCATTGAGGATACACCAACGTCACAAGAAAACTAGCATTAATCTGCTTTAGAACCTCCTCTTTGATTTTTACTACCATATCTGGGTGAGTTCTTCTCAACTTCTGTTTGATTGGCGGACATTCTGGCTTCAACGGCAAACGGTGCTCTACGATATTTGTATCTATACCAGGCATATCTTGGTAAGACCAAGCAAAAATATCCACATACTCTTTCAACAGTTCAATCAACCTGATCTTCACATCAGGATGCAGCAATGCTCCAACCTTGACTTCCTTCGAATCTTCTTCTGAACCCAAATTGATCACTTCCAATGGCTCTTTATATGGCTGAATGGAATTTTCCTCGTGCTCAAGCAACCGTGAGACCTCTTCTGGAATCTCATCATAATCTTCTTCTTCAGCCCTAAACACAGGACACTTAAAGTTGGGAGAGGGTGCAGGGTCATTGTATTCAACGGGTTTTTTAATTAATCTGCACATATGATTTATGATTGCTTTTAGAAACTGACACATATAACAAGTGATTATGCAAATTGAATTTCAGTTATTATTTATTTTGAAATGTTTTTTTTACCATTTTCCAAGAAAAAGAAGAAAATAAAGACAAAATTTGGGAAACAAAGACAACTTTTATTATTGATTTTAAAATCACAACAAACAGATAAGCCCTACAACATTAATACTTCCACCTTGGGCAAAGTGAAAGCTTTTTCAAAAAGATTAACAAAGCAAATTACTTTGAAACATGTATGCAAGAGGGAACATCAATGGTGATCCAGTTTTGAACCCTAACTCCGTGCGTCACATAATTCGGCATTTTCTGCTCTGCTTCATCTTCCATAACGACATTGATCTCGGAAACAGTTGGATGAAGATAACCCCCGCTACGGAAAATGTCTTGATATTTTCCTGCAGCAGACTTCGGCTTCATGCTCTTACCTTTGTCATTCTTCAAAGAGAACCCCAAGCTGGTTCTGTTCTTGTTCATAGGTGGTTCCACGATCTGTCCCCATACCTCACTATGACCATTATGCACAACCTGCTGCGCATCCTTCAGCGAAACCATGGAATTCTTATTTCCTCTTATGTTGTCAATGGATAAGTCTTGGAACTGGGTTCCAACAGCAGCTTCATCCACTTCTACAATGCTGAAAGAGGACAAATGAGATATCAACAATGCCTGCTCCCCATTTATGATCACTAATTTCCCTTCACGTACAAACTTTTGCTTCTGGTGTAAAGTTGAAGTGACAGTCCCTACTTCATGTATCCATTGCTGTCCCAACAAAAAACTATAAGCGGGAACAATGTCTATGACCTGGAAAGTTATCTGAAACAAATGTGGTCCTATATGAATAGGCAAGTCCACTTCACCGATGGCAGATTTCCTTGACCCATCAAACGCTTTCACAATGATGCCACTAGGGTGCATAGGCGTTCCTTGATATTTCAACTTCATAAGCGTACTTCTCGATATAACATTCAACGCGGATCCATTATCAATCATCACATTGGATAGTGAATCATTCTTGCAGTTCATAGAGATGTGGAGGGCCAGGTTGTGATTCCTTCCTTCATCTGGCAGTTCGTCATTGCAGAAACTCAAGTTATTACACGATGTAATGTTTCCTACTACGCTACTGAATTGGACTATTGGCATATCATTCTCCACAAAAGCTTGGTCCAGTACCCTCATCAAGGATTCTCTGTGAGTAGATGAGTTCATCAATAAAGCCAAGATAGATATTTTAAAAGGAGTCTGCAGTAGCTGATCTACAATTCTATAGTCGCTCATCTTGATTATCTTCAAAATATCATCCATTTCTTTCTCTAACATAGCTCCGCTAGTCTCACCCGAAGCCTTCTTGGGTTCAACGTTCTCAACAATTTTCTTTCCAGCATCGACATCTCTTCGAACAACTGGCGCAAACACACGACCACTGCTGGTTACCCTGCTATTTTCAGCTATATTTCCAACATCAGGCATTGACTGGATGGGAACCTCCATTCCATCCTCTAAGATTGTAGCGTTATGTTTGTAAGGCACAACCTTATCTGACTTGTAAGGGATAGGACCTGGAAAAATAATCACCAATGGGGTGATAGCTGGCTTGCTGTGATACTCAACTTCAAAATGGGCGGGTGCACCAAAATAAGGCACAATGACGTTTACCCCCTCTTCAAAACAATCAGTCATTAATAAATCATTTCTGGAAAACAAGTCTTCGTCTGAAGAGAAATACTCATCTGCAGAGGCATACTCTTCCTTGGACTCTTCTTCAGTCAAACAAACCTCAACCATATAAACTTCATGGTAATCATCCCTCTGACTTGTGACCTTGATAGTTCCATTGTCTAACTACAACTGAACACCCTTCTTCACGATTGAACATCCTCGGGAATTTCGACAGCAAACTAGGCAAGATCCATATTGGTGTTCCACCTGACGAGCCGTATGACAAAAGGTAGCATGCAACTGTATGAGGTCCTAATTCATATACTCTACATCAAAAATTCTGAATTCACCAGTACATCCATAAACCATATTCACTTTCTCTTCATACTCTGCCCTAGGCTTGATTATATGGATGAGGCCCTCATCCATCATCTCCTACAAATCAGCCTTTATCTTATCGCAACCCTGTATGTTTGTACTGCGAATAGCACAACCGGAATGGTCATGCGTATAGTAGCTAAATTCACAGAGGTCTGCATGAATTTTCACCAAATATCCTCTAACCTGATTAACATAAAAAATCTGGAAGTCGCCTGGACAATCGGCCACCATATTCACAGCATTTACTCTTCCGTGCTTGGGTAGAGGATTATCTTTCACATTAGGTCCCACGTGCTTGAAAGATAGAACACCAGACTTTACCAATTTCTGTACCTCAGTCTTCAAAGGATAACCATTCTCAACATTATGCCCTGGTGCTCCCTGATGAAAAGCATATGTTTGGTCTGCCTTGTAATACCAAGGCAATGGTGACGGTATGGCGGGAGGTGGTCGGGTTTGAAACAACTTCTTCTGAATCAATGCCAGTAGTAGCTCTGTATAGCTCATGGGAATAGGGTCATAATTCTCCCTTCTCTGATTATACCCTTGATTCCCCTACTGGGACGATCTCTGATAAGCAACGGTAGTTGGAGCGGCATTCATAACGAGAGTAACTGAGGTGACTTGCTGATGACGCTGATAATTCCTTCTAGGAGTGTTTACCCTCCTTTCTTGTATAACAACATTTGCATCTCCTTCTTTCTTCTTGGTAAACCCATAAGATGGCTTATTCACACCTCCAGATCCTTCACTCTTTGTTAAACGACCCTCTCTCACAACCTCTTCTAAGCGGTTACCCATTCCTACCATTTAAGTAAAGTCACTTGGCGCGCTTGCTACCATCCTCTTGTAGTAGAGATCACCCAGCGTCTTCAATAAAATCTTAGTCATCTCCTTCTCTTCCATGGGAGGAATCACTTGGGCGGCTACCTCACTTCATCTTTGTGCATATTCTTTGAATGATTCCCTGTCTTTCTGAACCATGGCCCTGAGTTGATCACGGTCAGGCGCCATTTCCACATTGTATTTGTATTCTTTGATGAATGCTTCTCCCAAGTCATTGAAAGTATGGATGTTGGCGCTGTCCAAACTCATATACCACTTCAGTGCAACACCGGTCAAACTATCCTGAAAAAAGTGAATCAGCAGACGCTGATCATCAGTATGGGTAGACATTCTTCTCACGTACACCACCAGATGAGCATGAGGGAAAGTGTTGCCCTTATACTTCTCAAACTCTGGGACCTTAAACTTAGCAGGTATCTTAACATTCGGAACCAAACATAGCTCGTTCACATTCTGCCCAAATAGCTCTTTTCCCCTGAGGGCCTTCATCTCTCTCTGCATCTTCTCAAACTGCTCTTGAAAATCATCCATTATATCATAAAGACCCAATTCTTCACTCGCTGGAGGGAAAAGACGACACACATCATCATTAACAAACGAAACCATATTCACCGAAGGAGGTGCAACATGAACATGTACCACAGGAGGTGGAGGAGTAACAATAGTCTGAACAACTGGAGTATCTTGGGGACCAAGATTGAAACCTTCAGGTGCAAAATTCTCTGGCATTCCCCATGGATAACCTTAGGGCATGCGATTCTGAACAACAACTGGAGTAGCAGATACGGGAACAGTTGGAGCTTTAGTAGTTGCCCTTGTTGGTTGAGGTTGAGCACTCAGTGGCTGATTCTGAGCAGCCACCAGAGCTTCCATCAGAGTAGTCAGATTGGCCATGCTGGCCTTCAAAGCAGAAACTTCCTCGCGCAACTCGCGATTCTCTTGTTCTAAGTTGTCCATCTTCTTTTTGAAATTAGCCCGAGTGTTGTAGTGATGAGTCAGCTTGTTGAAAGAAGTAAAGAAGCTTGGTAAGACACCTGGATGTGCATAACAAATGCAAGAAATATGTGCAATATGATGCATGATATGCAATGCACATGATTATTTTTAATTTGTTATTTAATATCTCAAGGGATTCATAGATTTATAGACAGATTGCAAACATAAAAGGAATACTGAAATTGTTTATTATAATAACTCCAAAATGGATTACAAGTTTCAATGATCCCAAGTACAAGATGAAAATAAAATCTAAAACCCTGAGAAATAGAACCGATGGAGATCACTCGATACGCTGACGCTTCCCCGTGAGCCTGGCAATCTGAGCCTTCAACCTCTGGTTTTCCTCCGCATATCCGGTGGCAACCTCCTTCCAATCATATGAGTAATCAGCACCTGATTGAGGCTTAGGAGAAAATAAATCCCCTTGCCTCTCCATAGACTCTACCGCTCGACTCTCAAGGATCTCAATCAAGTCATGTTTCTCCTTCAAATATGCTCTATAGAAACTCTCTAAAGTTCAGAACTTGTTCTTCGAAGCATCCTTTTCCTGTTGCATCCTAACCAAAGCAAGTTGCAGCTCTTCCAGATCATCTAATAAGGGAGGAGTGGTTTTCACAAATAGATCAGGCATGGGTGTCTCCCGGGTATACGACATCTTTAACTGAATAACTCTTGATCGGACCCACTGAAGATATGGCTCCAAAGAAACAGCACCCCTAGGTCCCAAATCCTTCCTACTCTTCTTATGAATGTGACGCCAGGCCTTCGCAATATGCTCCCTAGCTTCCCTATAATCTTCTCCTTCCTTCAGAAAGAAACTACTCAAATGAATACTATTTGGTTTATCCCTCATCGGATAACCAAGTTGTCGCCGTGCAAGAACAAAGTTATAGTTAATTCCTCCCTTTGTACCAAGAAGAGGTACATTGGGGAAACTACCATAACTGTCAATAGTATCTATATCCTGGTAAGCTCGATGATACCAATCAATATCCGAGTGAGTAAGTGCCATAATCTTAGGAGCCCAACGAGGTTCCTTCTTGACATCCCAAAAAGCATCTGACTGAGGCATATGAGAGATAAACCATTGGTATAACAGAGGTGTGAAACAGATAATCATCCCTCCATGATAAGAATTCCGAAGATGAATAGAGTAATAAGCATCACCCAACAATGTTGGAACTGGGTTTCCAATCCTGAAGATCATGATAGCATTAATGTCAACAAACTTGTCCACATTAGGAAATAAGAACAACCCGTAAGCAAGTAGAGCAAAGATAGCCTCAAAAGAAACTGTACTCTTTATTTTGGAAAAGTAACGAGCTTTCTCTAGTAAGAACTGAGCTGGTAATCCTCTAACCCATCCTTTAGTAGTCATATGGGCTTCCACCTCAGATTTCCCCAGATAAATCAAAGCAGCAATCTCATGTCGTTTTGGCTCACCCTCCAAACCGGTGAAAGGAACACGATTGATAACAGGTAAATCTAATAGATAAGAATACTCCTCCAGTGTAGGCATCAACTGATAGTCGGGAAAAGTAAAGCAATGATACATCGAATCATAGAACTGGACCAATGTCGAGAGAATACCCTCCTTCATCTTCAACTTCATGAGAGGAATAATGGATCCATATTTCTTCCGAAAGTCTGCAGAACACTCGATCTCGGGAATTAGAGTGATCAACTCATCTATTTTGGGATCCTTGAAACCGTATTTCCTGGTCTTTCTCTTTCCAGAATCCATGGTTAGAAAGTACCTGAGATATTCACAAATAGTCAACCTTTAAATCCCTTGAAATATGGTTTCTTCAAAAGATGCTTATGAGTGCATGGATGCATGATACAGCAATCACACACAAGATCACACATATAGGGTTCATAGGTTCAACGTCACGAGAATGAGGTCGGAGGTACTACCCATTAGGTGTTGGTCTAAAAGTTATCACCTTCCGAACAAGGTTCTAGAGGTTCCCAGAGTCTACATCCTTCCTTCGGATATTACCAACTTCCTGATTAAATCGGTAATTAGTAATATTCTCAAGAAAGACTCGTCCGAGCATAGTATTGCGTGACAACTATTTCCAGATTACTCTGTCATAGCTTCCGCACTACACCTAAAAGGCCAAGATGGGTTTGGTATTCTACGGTCCTCAGTTTCAGCAGGCTCCCAGGTCGAAAGCAGTACGGCTTCTCGATTACTCGGTAAACGACACTACAGTCAAAGGGGCCTCCACTGAGTGGGGGATCTCATGCCTCCTTTTTTGGGATTACTTCCTCAAATTTAACATGACTATACCGCCCGTACTATCTTAACGTTTTCCCAAGTCCATATATAGGATTTATGAGTAATCACCAAGCACCCTGAAAACCAGGAAAATCCAGACAAACATACATATAACATATAACACATAAACAACAATAGCACACACACACACACACACGCACACACACACGCACACACACACACACACACACACACACACACACACACACACACACACATATATATATATATATATATATATATATATATATATATATATATATATATATACAAAGATAGGTTTAACCTACTTAGGGATGGACCAGCAAGAGATCAATCTTTCCACAGTGAAGTCGCCATTTTTCTGTAGCGGTAGAAATGTTTAAGACTAAGCCATTGGATTGATTAGACTTTATACAAATCAAGATAAAAATCGCCACCGTGCTTTATTGTTTTCAAAGGAATGAGAAAAGAGTGAATAACCTAAAAATAAGGGGAAAGATTCAAGGTAAGGGGGTTGGTTATGCAAAGGGAAGGTATTAGCACCATAAACATCTACGGTACTCCGCAGGAGCCTCTCTGTAAAATTTGTATATTTTGGCTATGAAAAATGTTGTATATAAAAAAATGGATGGTGGAGGTGAGAAAAGAAATATATTTATTTTATAATTTTTGCGCCCGCTGCGGTTGCGAACCTTTAGTGCCTACGTACCACCTTTTCGTGCAATAGGGGATCAGGGTACACGTAGTTCCTCTTTTAAAGAAATTTTAAGACACAAATGTGTTGGTTAATTTTATGAGATAAAACATCATCGTCATTGTCTGTGTGGAAAACATACCTACTACCCACAATTATGAGAAAGGAGAATTTACATCATCTCAAAGTGGAGGATATGGCTTGGATTTTAAAATCAACAATGCCTCACTCAACACCCAAGTGGAAAATATCTCTCTTCACTACATATTGTAGAAGTATAGTTGTTTGCATCACTACAAGGATTGATAAGAGTTCAATCTTTTGAGAAAAGTTTAAAGATAAAAGCCAAAATGGCAAGATGGTTTAAAATGAGATTGATTGACTTTTAGTCTTCTCACAAAAAATTGTAAAGGTATTATTAAGTTGATTGGGGTTTATTTATGAAAATGTTTTGAAAATGCATGGACATAAGTCCAAGTTTATTATGAAAATGGTTCAAGTTTAAAAAACAAGAAGAGTTCTCAAAAGGAGGAAGAAGATTTTTGAAATTAAAGAAGATGGGAGGAGAGGAAGGGACTATCCTAAAGCATAAGATAAAAGCTAGGGATAAGACCTATCTAACCAACAAGAAGCCAATACTTGATATTATGAGCCAAGATAGAATTCCCATTCCTTGGATTGAAACCAATCAAGCAAAAAAAACACTAGACCTCTTGAGAGAACCAAACTTCAAGTGTATTAAGTCTTCATAAAAATTGGGCAAAGTAACGGCTGTATACGGGTGAATTCCAGATTACAAACTAAGAGTGTAATCACAAAAACCTGCACACAAAAACAAACAAGCAACACAATGTATTGAGGTAAACCTAAAGAACTCCAGAAAGAATAATCAGATAAGATCACCAGGTCTCCAAGATAGGCCAAGGTTTCTAATCCTAAGTCCAAGAAAAGTCCCATGCTCCATAATGCCAAGGATAGTAACCAAATAGTCCAAGTACCATTAAAGATTTTTCAGGGTTTATGTTGATTATTAAGTATTTTAAGAAAGGAAAAGAAAAGCTCAAGTGAGCAAAGTAAAAATGACAAGAAAGTAAATTCTCAAATGAGCAAAGATGAAAATGGCATGAAATGTAAATGCTAAGAGTAAATGGTACATAAAGCATAAAAAGAATAAAAGCATAAAGTAAGACAAGACAATAATTAGTGGTTAGTGGGATGACCATCTTGAAGCTTGCATTTGGAACTCATTAGAGGATTGGTAGAACTAAAGCCTCCACACAACAAGTTGCATTTGCTTTTTGTCAAGTATATTATCCATTTGGAATTCTCACAAGTGCCATTTAATGATGAACGATGTTTAAGTGATCCGCGTCCAAAGGTGTTGTAGATCCATTAGAGGATTGGTAGAACCAAAGCCTCCATACAATGAGTCTCAAAGTTATTGGATCAAAGAGATCAAATTAACATACTTGGGCTTGCAAACACAACTTTGGGCCACAAATGATCATTTATTCGAATCGGGACAAAATTTAGCGCTATGTTAAGCAATCGTAAGTTGACTTATATAGAAGTTGCACCTATTTTGAGGCTGGTCAATAGCAATCTATGCACCATTTGTTTTGAGACATGAGATAGAGATCATGCTCCAACAACATTTAGTGCAATAAGGAGGGGATGAGATGAAGATGGATGAGAGAGAATTTACAAACCACTTTTGAATTAAATTTAATCAAACTATTATTAAAATCATTCATCCATTTTTGTGGAGTTAAACTCAACACCATAGATCCAATGATGTTAATAAAGTTCATGATCCAAAATTTAACCCAAGATCATCCAGAAAATAGTCACAAAATAATATCACATTTTAATATATACAAAAGTTTTAAAAATAGAAAATAAAGAGAAAAATATCAACTATGTTCAAATTAATCAAGAAATAAAAAGTAAGACCATAGAAAAATTAGAAAAGGGCTCAAAAAATTTTACAATTTTTTTTGGTAATTTTTTAAAGTCAGAAACTATTTTTAAAATTAAAATAAATGGGTAAAATAAACCAAAAATGATAAAAAATAGTAAAGTCAGAAACAAAAATAAAATAAGGTCACCAATATTTGTCACAATATCATTGGATCATTCCTTAATTTTTCAAAATTTAAAAATGTATAAAAGTATTTTTAAACATTTAAAACAAATCAAATAAAGTGTAAATTTATAAAAAAATTCCAAAACACAAAATTAAATTGTGAAAAAATGAAAATCAGAAAGAGAATAATCAAAAATATTTTTCATAATTTTTTTTATAGATTTTTTGGACTGAAAATGAATTTTCTATGATTTTTTGAAATTTAAAACAATTAAAATAAAAATCAGAAAAAGAAAATAAAAGTAAAATATGTGGACCATTGGATGAGAATCAAAACGCGTTAGTGATCAAATCCAAGGGATCTGGCGCACTGTGCATATCATGGTCATTAGTGAATAATGTACAGAATCATTAATTAAATCAGATTAAAAAAAACAGATGGCGCGCCTTCATTGGTTGGAAGATGACACGATGGTCATCTTCAACCTCCAGCCAATTCGAATTGCAGGTCTCTCAAACTGTAAAATCAGAAGCTCAGACCTATGCCATTCGCTTCGTCTCTTCAAGATGAAGACAACCACACCCCCACGCAAAATTTATATAAACTGTAGCTCAAGCAATTTAGAAGGAATGTTTTGAAAAGGGATTTGAAATTTCATGGTCAAAACATATTTCCAGAAAGAGGTAAGTGTTACGACTAGAACCAGGGCAATGAGAGCATCACAATAATATCAATGTTTTGAAGAATTGATGAAGGAATCTACCTATTGAAGTTGAGTTGTAGAGCTTTGAAACTGGACTTCTATGGAGCAGTATAGGGCATGATTCTCAAATGTAATTATATGGTTAGCTTCAGGGAAGATCAAGGATGGTGAATTGATGGAACAATTGGGTTGAAAAAGGCTCGAGAATGGATTTTGAAGTTACTGAATTGTGAGTTATGAAACAAGTTTGGCAGGGTGATTCTGGCTATCCAAGCTTGAGAAAATGAATGGCATAGTTCATGTATTTATAGGAGAAGCAAATGGGATCAAAAGGAAGAGGGAATGATGCGTTTTGGAGGGAATTCGTGCAAACCTGATGCACAAGTGAAGTGTGATCTAAACTTCACCAAAAATCATCCAATTCTTGTGTTTTGATGCGCTAATCCACTTAGGAAAGTTGGCTAATCATGCTTAGACCCAAAAAGCGCGCTAATTTGAGGTTTAGAGGTTGTAACATGAAATTCAAATTCTGACTTGCAATGAAACTTCAATTCCAAGTTACCACTTTTGAAACAATGGCATTCTCAGCTCAAGGGGTCTTAAGGCATGATTCCTGATGCTTTAGAAAGATGAGGTTACAAGCTTTGTAATGGAAAAATAATGGAGTTAAATGGATTCTTCACCTGAAAGTTGTATTGAGTCAAAGTTGAAGAAAAAAGGTTGACTTTCCATACTTAGAAATATTTCAAATTCTTCTTCAAAAATGACCTATAATGTCTTGCATCCAAACATGGATTTCCACTTGGAATTTGTTCTTGACCAAAAAGGATGGCATGAAGTAGATCTCTTGAATGACATTTTGAAACTTGAATCATTCAAAATCTCCAAAATTTGAGAGTTATGAATTGTTGAAGTTGGCAAAAAATCATGAAATGACCTATAATCATTTGTATCCTTAAGGCAACTTCCATCTATTTTCTCACTTTGCACATGAAAGAAAGAATAAAATTCACATATTCAAGATCATTATGGAAAAAGAATGGACTCAAGGTGATAAAAATTGACCAAGTTATGACCATTTGAAGTCACACATGGAAAATTGGGGATTCATCTAGAGGACTTGTAATCTTTCTTTCTCATCAAGTCTCTTCTTCATGAAAACTCCTTGGAAATTTTGAAGTGATTTGTTAATAACCCTTTTATAAGAAGGATGTATTTGGAATCACTCAAAAATAACAAAATATGAGCAAGATATATTCCTTTGAAATTCAAAACCCTAGCTCCTAGATCAAGAAAAACGCCTTGAGGAACTTTGACAAGCTTGAACAAACTTCTTGTACCAACATTCTTGCTTTGTGAATATAAGTTGTTGAGTATGATAATGAGGACTCATAACCACCAAAACCACTTTCATATCTTGAAAATTAAGAGAAATATGCTCTTGTGACCAATAGGAACAAGGCCTTGTCCAAACATGACAACTTCTCCAATCAAACCCCTTGTACTTTTCAACTAAATTTGATAATCTTGAAATGTGGTGAACCAAAATAACCTTGCCATGCCATTTATTACAAAACAAATTCAATGATGAGGTTTTAACTTCTCAAGCTTTATTGACTAGGGCATGGAAATAAACTCATGAACCCATGGGGGGGGGGGACTTGTTGAGTCTCATGGCCTTTACCTACATGGATAATAAGCAAGACAAACCAACATTGCACTTTATTTAATTAAAAGAAGAAATCAATACAAAAATATTCATGATCACAAAAGAACATAAGTCAAGGTGCTTGGTAATTCCTCAAAAGAGCAAAGCTAAATGTAGGGGGGGGGGGACCAAGAATCCTAGTGTGATCTTGTTGTGAATGAATCAATATGGTATGATGAAGCAATCTTAAGGGTAAAAATTAGGGTGCAACAAACAGGGTTTTAAATTTTAATTACGAGGACTCGCCACGATTTTAGTCATATGCCTACGTATCCTCTTATGAGGAATCAGAGTCCTAATTCGTAGTTCGTATGAGGTTGGTGTTTTTTGGGTTGCAAATGTATTTTGAATCACCTCCCATTTTGGCTGGGAGTAGTGATTGTGGAGATTTTGGCTAAATGCGCGGTTAGTCAAAATCCATTCGAAACCCTTTTGCAAAAACAGTTGATTAGCCTAGTTGATTGCAAAAAATAGTTTAATGATTTGTTGCATGTTTTTTAATCGTATTAACTGCAAAAAAAAATCTTGATTAGTGCATGATTAAAAATATTTGATGCAAATAATATAAGAAAATATATGCATGAGTTTTGAATAAAAATAATTTATTTACATGATAAATAAATAATAAAATATGATGATAAAAAATATTAGTAATAATAATAATTATAAATAATAATAATAATAATAATAATAATATAAAAGAAAGTAGAATAAAAAAAATATGAATTATAAAAAAAGATAAAAAATAATATAAATTAAATAATAGAAAAGAAATAATTTAATTTGGATCAAAGGGTGTAATTTCTGTTGACAAGTAAAATAAGGGGGTGCTAATAGTATTGGTAAGTTGGGCCCAAATATATTCAGACATGGGGGTGTGTTTTGTTTTATGTTTAGAAATTCAAGAAAGTGGGGAGGTGTTAAACGCGTTGGGCTTAGGCCCATTATAGCTTTTGGGAGAGTCTGTGTGATTACATGGGCGAGGGTGTATGGAAGCTTATCATGGACCTGGCCTCTTGGCCGTCTGTAACGTCCGTTAATTTAATTAATTACTTAATTAATTTATATTTTGGATCATTGGTGATACTGTGTGATGTTAAGATTTAATGGTGAGAGTTGTTGGAATTATTAATTAATTAATTAGTTGATTAATAATAATTCGTATGTTGGGTTTAATGAAATATTATTTAAGTGATGGATTGATTAAGTGGTAGAAATATTAGAGTAGTAATTTATTAGAAATAAGAATAGAATTAGTAATGGGTTTATGTTATGGCGTCAAGAAGTAAAAAGTGGGGTGTAGCATTTAGGCCCAATTGGATTTATTTGGATTAGTAAATAATATTATATTATTATTAGAAAATAAGAGAGGAAAGAAGTTGGTTATCAGTAAGAAGAGGAAGAGGAAGTTAGGGTTTTTGTAGAAGAAGAGAGATAGGTGAAGTAGAACCAAGAGGCCAAGAAGAGATTCGATCGGAGACCCATAGAGTTTCCTTCAACCAAACCAGGTAAGGGTGGATTTTCTTATCCTATAATGGGGCTTATGAGGAATTGTATGTGGGGATTTAGGGTGTAAATTATTACCATTTATGTTTGTTTATGGCAATTGATGTTAGGAATTAATTAGTAATAAATATTGGTGAAACTTTCGTATTCCTGTGTGTTGTTGATTGACTGTTCCGTTGGAAATATGTGGATCGAAGGAAACTGGAGAAGTAACAGGAAGTTTTGAAATTATAAGAGGGGGGGGGGGGGACATGCCGATGGTCACCTTGTAATGGTGAGTGCTGTTGGTTGGCAACCTTGAGAGGGAGAGAAGAGTGCCGTTCATCACTAGGCATTGAGAGGGAAGAAGAGTGTCGTTCAACACTGGTTGCTAGGCACAGAGGCACTTGTTTCTGTGATAATGCGTTATATAATTTTTATATGGTATCAGTATAGAATTTATTAATACAAAATCAGTTATGGAACAAATTGAAGCATTCTTATCAGTAGTATGTTATAGCAGAACACATTAATAGAAGTATCCCTTATGTCAGTAATCTCAATCTAGTAGTTACAATATAATTTTAACATCCTTTAGTAATAAGATAGAGTTAGAAATAGTTGGTATAATTGTAGTAATTGTTTTGGAGGATTAACTAAATATCAGAAGAAGATATATTGCCACGTAGTGTATTTTAGAAGTGAATATTAGGAGAATAATTAAATAACAAAGGACTAATACATAGAGATTTATGGGAATGTTTTGGAAACGACTATCATGTTTGTATTTTACTTTGTGATGTGCGTTGATGCTATGATGTTACGAATATTTTGTGATGATGCGAAGTTACAGGAATTGTTATGATGTTGATTTACCTCTATTAATTGGTAATATCAGTGATATAGGCGTGTGCCTTGCGAAGATAATTTGTTGTTGGAGATTATGATGTATGATGTCATGTTCATTGAGTCACATTCATTTGCGTACTTTGTGATGGCCTGGATTGGCAAAATAGCGATGAAGGCTTATGCCTTGTTTGGATGCCTCTAATAATTGGCAATTGGCGATGGAGGCTGAAGCCCTGTTGGTACCACATGCATGTGCACAGTTGTGTCTCATTGTGTCTTGCATAATTAATAACAATGTGAATTATGGTTATTTAAGTTGTGATTAAAACAAGTGAGGTTTGTGAAAAGATGTATTGTGAAGGGCATGACAATGTTAATGGTTGCAATGTGATGATTTTATATTCCTGAATTCTAATATATGATTTATCATGCGCTCACTTATACTATTTAAGAATCTCACCCCTTACTGTTTGAATGTTACCCTTATGTTGGTAACGTGCAGGTAATCCGGAGTGAAGGCGGTTTACCTTCAGTATGTCAAGTCAGTGTCATTGCTCTGATACGTAACACTCGGGGGTTTGAACGCTTGCTGTTTATTACTGTTATTATTTCGGTTGATTGAACGTTAAGATGTTGTTCTTTAATTGATTTTTATTTGAAGTGGTTCATGTTGGACAAAGATGTTATTATGATTTCTCTGCGTAGTTGTTCAAGTTGTTGAATTAAGAGATTAATTTATTTTGCTGTTGGTTCATCTAAAGTTTTTAAAGTGTTATGTATCCATGTTGAATGCAATGTGTTTTTAAGTTGAATTTGTGGCATCCTGATTGAATTGAATGAATTTTATAACTCTAATTTACATTTATAATTGCCGGGTATAATTGGGGTATTACAAAGTTGGTATAAGAGCAAAGTCAGTCCGTCCGACCAAGTTGTCGAGTCGTAGTTTTGTTTAACAATCGAGTATTGTTAATTTGAGTTCTAACCGTTGTTTATGTTGTAGTGGTAAGTTGAAATGGCTGGAAGGAATGATGTTTCACGTGCTGCTGCTTTAGAAGCAATGGCACATGCTATGGAGAATCAACCGAACACTGACGAGAATGCTGGATCTCGTAGTTTGGCGACTTTTTAGAGGGAGAGTCCACCTACGTTCAAGGGAAAGTATGATCCTGACAGAGCGTTGGATTGGTTGAAAGATATTGAGAGGATCTTTCAGGTGATGGACTGCACTCCAACGCAGAAGGTTCGGTATGGTACTCATTTGCTAGCAGTTGAGGCTGATGATTGGTGGCTAGAGACTTGTTAGAGATTGGAAGCTGCGGGTGAAAATGTCACTTGGGCTGTGTTCCGTAGGGAAATTTTGAGGAAGTATTTTCCTGAAGACGTTCGTGGTAAGAAGGAAATTGAGTTCCTTGAACTGAAGCAAGGTAGTATGTCAATTGTAGAATATGCTGCGAAGTTTACTGAGTTGGCTAAGTTTTATCCGCACTATGGTGAGGCTAATGCTGAGTTTTCAAAGTGAATCAAGTTTGAGAATGTGTTACGCCCAGAGATCAAGAAGGCGGTTAGATACTAGAGAATCTTTGTCTTTTCTGATTTAATTGATAGTTGCAGGATTTATGAAGAGGATAATAATTCTCAGTATAAGATTATCAGTGAGAAGTGGGGTAAGCACCAACAGAGTCGTGGTAAGTCTTGTGATGCCCCAGCTGGTAAAGGTAAACAAAAATCTGCTCAGGGTCAGAGGCCTAGTGGGGGAGATGCTCTTGCTGGTGTGACTTGTTTCAAATATGGAAAACCTGGGCATAAAAGTAATGTGTCTGCTGCTGAGGAGAAGAGGTGTTTCCGTTGTGGTAAGAATGGACATGTTGTGTCTGAGTGCAAGCATAAGGAAGTGATTTGCTTCAACTGTGGCGAAGGAGGACACATTGGTAGTCAGTGCCAAAAACCGAAGAAGGCCCAAACCAGTGGTAAAGTGTTCGCTTTGATTGAGGACCGGGAAGCTACTGAGGACAAAATCATCAGAGGTACATGTTTCATTAATAGTAGTCCTTTAATTACTATTATTGATACTGGTGTTACTCATTGCTTTATTGCTACTGATTATGTTGAAAGATTGGGTCTTATGTTATCGTTTATGAATGAAGAGATGGTCGTCGATACTCCAGCTAAGGGGTCGGTGACTACTTCTTTTGTGTGTTTAAAATGTCCATTGTCGATCTTTGACAGAGACTTTGTGGTTGATTTGGTTTGTTTTCCTTTAAAAGGATTGAATGTGATTCTAGGTATGAACTGGTTAAAGCATAACTATATTCATATTAAATGCTATAACAAGATGGCGAGGTTTTCTACTTCTGAAGAAGAGGGTGATAGTTTGTTGTCTTCTAGACAGTTGCGATAGTTGATGCAAGAAGAAGCATAAATGTTCTTGTCGATGGCGTCCCTATCTGTCTAGAATCAAGCTATAATTGAGGAATGGCAGGTGGTGCGTGAATTTCCCAAAGTTTTTCCTGATGAAATTCCTGATGTACCGCCAGAGAGAAGTTGAATTTTCTATGATCTTGTACCTGGTACCAAACCTGTATCTATTGTACCATACAGGATGTCTGCATCTGAATTGTCAGAATTAAAGAAGCAATTGGAAGCATTACTTAAAAAGAAGTTTGTAAGACCTAGTGTATCACTGTGGGGGAGCTCCAGTGTTATTAGTGAAGAAGAAAGATGGAAGTATGAGGCTTTGCGTTGATTATAGGCAATTGAATAAAGTGACGATTAAGAACAAGTGTCCTCTTCCAAGAATAGATGACTTGATGGATCAATTGGTGGATGCTCGTGTGTTCAGTAAGATTGATTTTAGGTCGGGTTACCATCAGATTTAAGTGAAGGATGGAGATATCCAGAAGACGACTTTCAGAATGTGTTATGGACATTATGAGTATTCGGTGATGCCTTTCGGTGTTACCGACGCGCTGGGAGTATTCATGGAATACATGAACCGTATCTTTCATACTTATTTGGATCGATTTGTGGTGGTGTTCATTGATGACATTTTGATTTACTCTAAGTCAGAAGAGGCGCATGCAGAACATTTAAGAATTGTATTATAAGTTTTGAAAGAGAAGAAGTTGTATGCAAAGTTGTCTAAGTGTGAATTCTGGTTGAAGAAAGTTAGTTTTCTTGGTCATGTTATCTCAGGTATTGGCATTCCTGTAGACCCATCAAAAGTAGATGCTATTTTGCAATGGGAAACTCCGAAGTCAGCTACTGAGATTAGAAGCTTTTTGGGATTAGCTGGTTACTATAGAAGGTTTATCGAAGGTTTTTTTAAGATGGAACTTCTGTTGACTAAGTTGACTTGTAAAGGTTGAGCCTTTGTGTGGGATGTTCAGTGCGAAGAGAGTTTTGCAGAGTTGAAGAGGAGATTGACGTTGGCTCCGATTTTGACGTTGCCTAACCCAGGAGAACCTTTTGTGGTATATTGTGATGCTTCTAAGATGGCTTTAGGAGGTGTTCTTATGCAGAATGAGAAGGTAGTTGCTTATGCGTCAAGGCAGTTGAGGACTCATGAGAAAAACTATCCTACGTACGATTTAGAGCTTACTGCAGTTGTTTTTGTGTTGAAGATTTGGAGGCATTATCTATAAGGTTCTAGGTTTGAAGTGTTTAGTGACCATAAGAGCTTAAAGTATTTATTCGATCAGAAGGAGTTGAATATGAGGCAACGAAGATGGTTGGAATTGTTAAAGGATTATGATTTCGGTTTGAAGTATCATCCAGGAAAAGCGAATGTGGTAGCTGATGCGTTAAGTCGAAAGACTTTGCATATGTCGAGAATGATGGTTAAAGGGTTGGAATTGATCGAACAGTTTAGAGATATGAGCTTAGTTTGCAAGGTGATGCTGCAGAGTGTTATGTTAGGAATGTTGAAGATTAATAATGAATTTTTGCAGAGTATCAAAGAGGCTCAGAAGTTAGATGTGAAACTGGTAGATTCGATGGTTGGGATCAATCAGTCTGAGAATAGTGATTTCAAGTTAGATGCGCAAGGTGTGTTGAGATTTCGTAATCGGATTTGTATTTCTAATGACACGGAGATGAATAAAGTGATTCTTGAAGAGAGTCTTAGGAGTAAGTTGAGTATTCATCCAGGAGCTACAAAGATGTATCGGGATTTGAAGAATTTGTTTTGGTGGCCTGGGATGAAGAGTCATGTGGCTCAGTTTATGTATGCATGTTTGACTTGTTAGAAGTCGAAAGTTGAACATCAGAAGCCTCCAAGGTTGATGCAACCGTTAGAAGTTCTGGAATGGAAATGGGATAGTATTTAAATGGACTTTGTGATGGGATTACCTAATACTTTAAGAGGACATGATTCTATTTAGATGATTGTTGATAGGCTTACGAAGTCGGCTCATTTTATTCCTATTAACATCAGCTTTCTAGTGTCGAAGTTGACCAAGATTTACACTAGTGTAATCGTGAAGTTGCATGGTGTTCTTTTGTGCATCGTTTCAGATAGAGATCCGAGGTTTACTTATGATTTTTGGAAGAGTTTGCAAGAGGCATTGGGTTCTAAGTTGAGGTTGAGTTCGGCGTATCATCCTTAGACGGATGGTCAGACAGAAAGGACTATTCAATCGTTGGAAGATTTGTTGAGAGCATGTATTCTTGAGCTGGGAGGTTCGTGGGACACTTATCTTTTGTTGATAGAGTTCACTTACAATAACAGTTACCATTCTAGTATTGGAATGGTACCTTTTGAATTGTTGTATGGTTGGAGATGTAGAATTCCTATATGTTGGCATGAATTTGGAGAAAGTGTAGTACTTGGACCTGAACTTGTTCGTGAGACTACTGAGAAGGTGAAGTTGATTCGAGAAAAGATGAAAGCTTCCCAAAGCAGACAGAAGAGTTATCATGACAAGCGAAGGAAGGAATTAGAATTTCAAGCAGGTGATCATGTGTTTTTGAGAGTTACGCCTGTAACTAGTGTTAGGCGAGCATTAAAGTCTAAGAAGCTCACTTCTCGTTTTCTTGGTCCGTATCAGATTTCAGAAAGAGTTGGAAATGTTGCTTATGGAGTGGCTTTACCGCCTAATCTTTTGAATTTGCATGACGTGTTTCACGTGTCACAACTCCGGAAGTATATTTCAGATCCATCTCATGTGATTCATATGGATGATGTGCAAGTACGAGGTAATCTTACTGTTGAGACGATACCTGTACGTATCGAGGATCGTGAAACAAAGACACTGAGAGGAAAGGAGATTGATTTGGTGAAAGTAGACTGGTTAGGAGCTGTTGGAGAAATCATGACTTGGGAGTTGGAAAGCAAGACGCGAGACTCCTATCCTGAGTTGTTCGAATGAGGTAAATTTTTTAGGATGAAAATATTCTAAATGGGGGAGAGTTGTAACGTCCGTTAATTTAATTAATTACTTAATTAAATTATATTTTGGATCATTGGTGATGTTGCGTGATGTTAAAAATTATTGGTGAGTTGTTGGAATTATTAATTAATTAATTAGTTGATTAATAATAATTCGTATGTTGGGTTTAATGAAATATTATTTAAGTGATGGATTGATTAAGTGGTAGAAATATTAGAGTAGTAATTTATTAGAAATAAGAATGGAATTAGTAATGGGTTTATGTTATGGCATCAAGAAGTAAAAAGTGGGGTGTAGCATTTAGGCCCAATTTGATTTATTTGTATTAGTAAATAATATTATATTATTATTAGAAAATAAGAGAGAAAAGAAGTTGGTTATCAGTAAGAAGAGGAAGAGGAAGTTAGGGTTTTTGGAGAAGAAGAGAGATACATGAAGTGGAACCAAGAGGCCAAGAAGAGATTCGATCGGAGACCCATAGAGTTTCCTTCAAACCAAACCAGGTAAGGGTGGATTTTCTTATCCTATAATGGGGCTTATGAGGAATTGTATGTGGGGGATTTAAGGTGTAAATTATTATCGTTTGTGTTTGTTTATGGAAATTGATGTTAAGAATTAATTAGTGATGAATATTGGTGAAACTTTCGTATTCTTGTGTGTTGTTGATTGACTGTTCCATTGGAAATATGTGGATCGAAGGAAACTAGAGAAGTAACAGGAAGTTTGGAAATTATAAGAGGGGGGGCATGTCGATCGTCACCTTGTAATGGTGAGTGCTGCCGGTCGGCAGCCTTGAGAGGGAGAGAAGAGTGCCGTTTGGCACTAGGCATTGAGAGGGAAGAAGAGTGTCGGTCGACACTGATTGCTAGGCACAAAGGCACTTGTTTCTGTGGCAATGCGTTATATAATTTTTATATGGTATCAGTATAGAATTCATTAATACAAAATCAGTTATGGAATAAGTTGAACCATTCTTATCAGTAGTATGTTATAGCAGAAGACATTAATAGAAGTAGTCCTTATGTCAGTAATCTTAATCTAGTAGTTACAATATAATTTTAACAACCTGTAGTAATAAGACAGAGTTAGAAATAGTTGGTATAATTGCAGTAATTGTTTTGGAGGATTAATTAAATAGCAAAAGAAGATATATTGCCACGTAATGTATTTTAGAAGTGAATATTAGGAGAATAATTAAATAACGAAGGACTAATACATAGAGATTTATGGGAATGTTTTGGAAACGACTATCATGTTTGTATTTTACTTTGTGATGTGCGTTGATGCTATGATGTTGCGAATATTTTGTGATGATGCGAAGTTGCAGGAATTGTTATGATGAAGATTTACCTCTATTAATTGGTAATATCAGTGATATAGGCGTGTGCCTTGCGAATATGTTTTATTGTTGGTGATTACGATGTTTGATGTCATGTTCATTGAGTCACATTCATTTGCATACTTTATGATGGCTTGGATTGGAAAAATAGAGATGAAGGCTTATGCCTTGTTTGAATGCTTCTAATAATTGGCAATTGGCGATGGGGGCTGAAGCCCTGTTGGTACCACATGCATGTGCACGGTTGTGTCTCATTGGGTCTTGCATAATTAATAATGATGTGAATTATGGTTATTTAAGTTGTGATTAAAATAAGTGAGGTTTGTGAAAAGATGTATTTTGAAGGGCATGACAATGTTAATGGTTGCAATGTGATGATTTTATATTCCTGAATTCTAATATATGATTTATCAGGCGCTCACTTATACGATTTGAGAATCTCACCCCTTACTGTTTAAATGTTTCCCTTATGTTGGTAACATGCAGGTAATCATGAGTGAAGGCGATTTACCTTCAGCATGTCAAGTCGGTGTCATTGCTCTGATACGTAACACTCGAGGGAATGAACACTTGTTGTTTATTACTGTTATTATTTTAGTTGATTGAATGTTAAGATGTTGTTCTTTAATTGATTGTTAATTGAAGTGGTTCATGTTAGACAAAGATGTTATTATGTTTCCGCTGCGTAGTTGTTCGAGTTTTTAAATTAAGAGATTGATTTATTTTGCCGTTGGTTCATCCGAAGTTTTTAAAGTGTTATGTATCCATGTTGAATGCAATGTGTTTTTAAGTTGAATTTATGGCATCCTGATTGAATCGAATGAATTTTATAACTCTGATTTACATTTATAATTGCCGGGTAGAATTGGGGTGTTACACCGTCCACCAAAGATCTAAGGGACTAGATAAAGGGGCATATGATGACTATGATGTGCGCGCTAGCATAGGATTGAAACAGCTAATACTTTTTGTTTTCAATATTCACTTTTCATTTTCTTGTTTTTTGATTACAATCTCTTTCTCTCTTCCGCGCGATGACACCAACCCTTCTCTCTGTAAACCCTAAGCCTCCGTTTCCACGGCGGCACTAGAACACCCCTACCCCAAATCCACAATCAACAAAAAAAAGAAGAAATAAGCTAAGTTAAACCTTCTGCGTGATTTCGATTCTGACTTGATTTTTCCGACTTTGGTTTGACCTAATCTCCCCTTCTTCTCCGTGTGTTTGTAGGTTGCAGTGAAGATTGATGGTGACGGTGGTGAGAGCGGCGGAGAGGATAGAAACTAGGGTTCCAGATATTGGAACCCCAATTTCAAATTCTTCGGTCTTCGATCAAGCTTGGTTCGCGGTGCTATTCTTCAATCTGGCCTCCTCCGTCTCGGTTCTTCTTTTTCTTTTTTCTTCCCGCAACATGCTTGTTTTTCTTGCCGTCTCCTGAAGACCCCTTATGTTAATTGCTTTTCAGTTATTTATAGGGCTTTAGTTAGGGTTTTAGTGAAATTGGTTTGCAAAAATTAGGGAGATTAGAATCAATTTAGGGATTTAGAACATCATGTTTTGATTCGGTAATTCTGATGCTTGAGGATTTATTTGTGATATAGATTTGATTGTCTTTGTAATTTCTGGATTTGCTGTAATAGAGATTAGATTATTGTAGAAATATTTGTATTGATTTGGATAGAAAGATTTGATTGAATTATGCTGTACCGTAAAAATTGGGGATTTGATTTTTTTTTTTATAGATTTTCTAAAGTGGCTGTTGTTAGCAAAACAATGTGTTGATTTGGTTTTAATTGCTATGTTGTTGTTTTTTTAATCAATTGGGCCAATGCTGATTTTATGTAATTGGGCCTTAGCTGTTATTTTTGTTTTACTATGGGCCTGCGTTAATAATTGTTTCAGCCCAACGCATTTTTTTATTTATAGCAAACATTTTCTCTCTTATACCAGGCCCAATCGGCCTTTTTCCCCCAAACAACCATAAAAATAAAATTTAATCAGAAAAAAATTTAAAACCAATTTTATCAGTAATAAACAAATGCATTAAGTTTTCTTTAAAAATATTTATTATTTTTACATATCCTTTTTCTATTAAAACAAGAAAAACAATTTTAATAATAATATTTCTTTTCTTTTCTAAACAAAACAACAACAAGACACCAAATGGGCTAAAAGAAACCTTAATGGTCTCTCCAATTGTAACCACACCCCTCTTTTTCTATTTGACAAAATTCAAGATGGGCCTCTATTTGCAATCTCATTTTCCTTTTCTTAGTAACAAAAACACTTGAATGGACTTACATAATTAAACTTAACTATTAATTTATAGCAACTTAAACTTGAGTGGAGTTAATAACTTAATAACTTAGTAATAGTTTTCTATTTTCGAATCGCATGGGCCTTTGGCCAACATGCTTCGCGAATAGGTTTATGAGTCTTTCTGATTTAGAAAGCCCCACCCTCCTGGATTAATATACACCCCTAGTCTTGGATAAAGATGAACCATTAGATAATGCTGCACCATCTTTAATTAAATAGTTCTTTTCAATCTAAATCTTGAAAAATAAAATCATCGAGGTATGGCAAATTTAGGGTACGACAACTTCCCTTATTCAATTATCTTCCAATCGAATAGCGCAAGAAAATGCGAGTCTTGTTGTGATACGGTGGCAGAACCGACTGTTATACTGGTTTGCGTTTTGCATTTTTTTGTTTGCAAAATGTCGCGGTAAGCAAGAGTCGCCACTGACTTTTATTTCATCCAATCATGGAAAAGGAAAAAGAACAGAAAAAACCTTTTTTCGAGATATTCTGAGTACGGGGGGTAGATTATAGAAAGGGAAGGTGTTAGCACCCTTTCTATCCATGGTTTTCCATGGGCTCTTAGGTACTTGCTCATTTTTCAAATTGCTTGTGTGTGCTTGTTTTTGAAAATGTTTTACTTCGTGATAACCCTTGTATCAGTCCTCAAGGGTGTGACGAAGTTTGTTTTGAAAATTGGTTTTGAAAGGTGTTTGTGTGAAAAGTTTTGTTGAGCAAGTACTTAAGATTCTACCTACTCGAAAAAAGATTGTTCATTCTCGTTTCCTTTAGACAGCACTACCCTACTATTTAAGGAGTAGGTAGCCCCATCGTTGGAGTTTGTAAGGGACATTCGAAAGGGACAAGTACAGTCACCAAAGCAACAGTTAGAAAACTTTAGTAGTAACCCTAGAGTCTTAAGATCTTTCCGAGACAACATTTCTGAGGAAACATCTGAATGGGTCATTTTGATCTTTTAAACTGGAGGGTAACCACTAAAATATCCTATGCTTAATGACTGTTTACCGAAGGCAACCGAAGTGAGGCAAACCCTGGGAGTGAATATGTGCATGTGAATTTTTCCAGTTATTTAGTCTTTGCACATTTAGGTGATCTACCGTTTTAATTTCAGACATTCTTGCCATACAATCCTATTAGCCATGCATCTAACAGTTAAATATTTGCAGGAATTTAAAATGCGAGAAGATAAACCTAGCTATTACAAGGCTTTGGCAGTTACATAATTATCTTGACTAAAATAATAAAAAATGCGGAAGTTTAAAAACCCTAATTACTATTACAATCCCGGAGCAGTAACAATAATAATAAAAAGAATTAAAATGCGCGCGGCAAATTAAATGCGAGAAAAAATTGAAAAAAACCTAAAAATCTAATTGAAAAAATATTTAAGTTATTTTTGAGAAAAGACTTAATTTGGTTATGTAAAATTAAAACCCTAATTCTAATCATTTTTAATTGTAAAAAGAAATTGAAATTAACCTAATTTAAACTAAATTAAATAATTCAAGAAAATAAAATATTTTCTAAAATATATATTATGTATTTTTTTGTGGTTTTTATTTGAGAAAAGAAGCAATTTAATTACAAAATTTAAAACCTAGTTTCTAATTAATTTTAATTAAAACAAGTAATCAAATAAAACTAATTAACCTGATTTATTTTCAAAAATATTAATTTGAATAAATAAGACCTAATTCTGTATTTTGTGATTTTTTAGTTTAACAAAAAAAATAATTATTGTGTTAATTAATTAAAACAATTAAAGGAAATAATTAAAGAAATTAAAAAGAAATAGAAAGAAAAGCAAACTGGGCCTGTGTTGAATGTCCCAGGGGGTGCAATTCTGAATTATATTTGGGCCCAAGGATGATGGCCCAACCCCTGCGCTGAATCCCATGTGCTGACCTTCTGATGATGCACCATGGTCTCTCGTTTGGAGTGCGTTAGATCTCATGCTAGGCTGATCAAGTGGCTGGATGCAAGGGTGTATGGTAGGCCTTTGGATGAGAATTGCATACGATCTGTGAATAGAAAATAAGAAAATAAGCGTTGCTGGGACCTGGGATCGAACCCAGGTCCTTGTGCTTACCACTGGATGCCTTTGTCAGCTGCGCTATTGTGACTTGTTGTTAGTATAATGAAAAAAATAATAATATAAAGAAAACAAATAGCTGTCTCCCACGCGCGCGAATTTCAAATAAACCAATAGGGTGATGCCAAATCACCTTTTTCTACCTCCAACCTGTCGTCTTAGGTATATACCTTTTACATACGGTTAGGCGTTTGTAGCTATAGCCCTGCGAATTTCCAAAATGCACAAGACACATGATAAATTTCTTCCAACTATATGGATCAATTCATCTTGATCTCGTGAACATCATGGTGTTCTTATCTTGGCCCAATTTAACCTGTGTGACAAACCCCTAAAACGCACATGAAAACCCTAATAATGGCAAAGGCACATATATGCGTCAAAAACTCAATTAAATCATTCAGTCAGGTTGCAAACACGTCAATGATCACAAATATATCACTTAAATATGCTAATGATGCAGAAAATTCAATAATTGATTTGGAAAAAATAAGCAAACCGTGAGAGCTGTAGTGCGCAATTCTGGATGCTTCAGGCCTTGCAAATGCTTGCTACAGGTTCAGTGAGCACCTAGGGATATGACTTGATCTTTAGAAACGCTTGAAACGGCCTATGGAGAAAGATTGGATCTGCACTTTTCTTTGAAAAGTTGAAACTTTGTTCTTCCTTTTCACACCTGAAAAACCTTGTCTCATGCCTTGTACATGTTCCATATATATCTTAGAATGAATTAGGGTTATAAAATTAGCTTGAATCTTTGCAATTATGGAAGATTTGATTTGATTTCCATGCCATATGTAGACTTTCTATTTTGAGCCAAATCATCTCTTTCTTGTACCAATTATGCTTGATTCATTTTGGTCTTGATATCTCAGCATATTTTGATTGCAAACCTGTCAAAAATTCAAATCTTTACATATCTTTGCTATTATTCACCAATTATTTGATTTAATTCAATTTTTAATTAATAAAAAATCAAAATAAATTTAAAAATGAAGAAAAATAATGTGTGGGTGAATATTTGGGTCGTGGACCATATTATAAGTGAGGTACAAGCATAAGAAGTTAGGCCCATTTGGCAACAAATGTAATTTTGAGCCCATTTGACTTTTGGCAATTTTGAGAAAAAGGTCAACTTTGACAAGGCATATCTCTTCTAATTTTAACCCTAGAGATGTGTTCTTGGACTTTTTAGAAAGCTTAGGATGTCCCCTAAGCAAACCTTTTGATCTCATCTCAATTGGGTCTTCCATGTTCCTGTAAGAAGCTTTGACCCAAAAGGTGTTTTTGTTGACTTTTCAAAAAGGACCCCATAATGTAGAAATTAATTTATTTTTGTGGGTACATATTTTGAACTTGTGGGATGAAGATCAGTTGTAGGGAATTTCATCCTCTTCAAAATTAGCTTTGGATGGAAAATTTTTGATAAAGCATGTGGAAGTTATGCTTGGTCAAAGTTTGGTTGACTTTTCCTAAGAAACCCTAATTTAGCAACTTTTGGGTTTTGATGAATTTGGAGCATTCCTTGGGGAATCATGATCAACCCTTGATAAAATGATGAAATTCACTTCAAAATTTTAATGTTGACCAAAAATCTTGAAGTTTGAATGTATATGGGTCACAATTGACTTTTGACCTAATACAGTCGATTCTCAAGCATCTGAGCAGTTGACTGAGCAAACTTCTTGTGCAAGGCATGAAGAAGGGTCTTGAGATCATATTAGGACCATGGAGAGCATATGATACCTTTGGATTCCACCTATCTTGATAAAAATGGAGACCCTAATTTGGGACACAATGCCTTAGGAGAGAGTTTGTCTGGTCAACTCTTGGGCAAACTTGAGCAAATTGAGGATCTCTAGGAGTATGTATTGAGTTAAATGAGAGGGAAAATTTTGGGGTACAACAGCTGCCCCTGTTCAATCTTCTTAAACCCGAGGATTTAGATTGGCCCGTCTGCCTTTCGTGATCTGAAGGTAGAAGATGATTGAACACTAGAGTGCCCAGAAATTTTCACTCGCATGAAGTGGCACTTGATTTGTGATATCAGGAATGAGCTTATAGATTCCATTTGGAAGTTGCTAGAGAATTGTCGGAGATGGGATTAAAGATGCCATCCAAGATGTGACGGAGAATCGCCGGGGATGGGCTTAAAGATGCCATCCAGAGGATGTTGATTTCCTGACACATTCCTTCGATGAGAGTTCCTACTCTTGTTGTTGATGAGGAATCTGCTGAGGAATATTGGTATCTGTATTAGGAGAAACAGAATTTTAGGAGCTTCAGTGGTCCGTTACTCTACTGGGGGAATAACTCCTGCTTGAGGAAGCGGAGGTGAACTGCATATCTGGTCAGGGTATAAGCTGCACCACGACTTACTGGGGAAATGCGAAACCTATTGTGTTTGATCAGGTCCCAGTCTTACAGTGTTGTGAACTGTTGTCTGGAGATAAGAGAGAAAGAACCTGGATAGTAAGGTTATGAGAAGGAACCTGGATAGTAGGGTTGTGAGAAGGAACCTGGATAGTAGGGTTACTTCGATATGAAAGCCTGGACAGTAGGGCTGTGAGAAGGAACCTAGATAGTAGGGTTACTTCGATATGAAAGCCTGGATAGTAGGGTTACTTCGATATGAAAGCCTGGATAGTAGGGCTGTGAGAAGGAACCTGGATAGTAGGGTTACTTCGATATGAAAGCCTGGATAGTAGGGCTGTGAGAAGGAACCTGGATAGTAGGGTTACTTCGATATGAAAGCCTGGATAGTAGGGCTGTGAGAAAGAACCTGGATAGTAGGGTTACTTCGATATGAAAGCCTGGATAGTAGGGCTGTGAGAAGGAACCTGGATAGTAGGGTTACTTCGATATGAAAGCCTGGATAGTAGGGCTGTGAGAAGGAACCTGGATAGTAGGGTTACTTCGATATGAAAGCCTGGATAATAGGACTGTGATAAGGAACCTGGATAGTAGGGTTACTTCGATATGAAAGCCTGGATAGTAGGGCTGTGAGAAGGAACCTGGATAGTAGGGTTACTTTGATATGAAAGCCTGGATAGTAGGGCTGTGAGAAGGAACCTGGATAGTATGGTTACTTCAAAGCGATAGTGTAGATCAGTTGACCCGTTTAGTTTTGGGAACTGAGTTTCCATTAGTCGTCTGCAGATGTGACTTACATAACTGCTGAATTTGTTGAAGCTAATCCTCTTTTCCTGGAAAGATATCAGGGTTAGTTACATGTGATGCATGAAATGCAGGGTGAAACGATGTTCTCAAAATAAATGAGATTATGTTGTATATGATATGTATGCGTATGTTCATGAAATGCTATCGGGGTATGCTCGCGTCTGGGAAAATAAATCCCTGACAGATGCCGGAGATTTGTAACTATTCTGTCAGGAGGAGATACTGCTTGAGAATAAACTCTGCGGGGAATGAACATAGAAAATGTAATCTTGTAGCTGAAGTGATGAACTCTGTCGGGGATTGAGCCTCTGTATTTGGAGAAATAACCTCTACTTGGGGGTGAGTTTTACCTACTCGCCCATGATTATGAACTTCCTCTGGGGTGATTACGTCCTGTTTCGGGAAAGCTGACATCAATGCCTTTGGATACTTTTACTTTGTGGGGAGTGTATGTACCAATAATCGTGTTCCCAAGCTGGCTCTATCTTGGTACCTACTGGGCAGAGTAATTGTAGGGTTTGGCACTTCTTGTTTTTTCCATTTCTGGAATTACGAGTAATTGTCTTTTGTTTCTCATGTAAATATTTATGAGCAGCAATCATTTTCTAATGTATATATAAAAAATAAATCATTGGATGTTCTCGCAAAACAAAACAGAAAAAGAAAAAACGGATTGAAGTTTCTTGTGAAAATGACTTGTATTGATTTTTTGAAGTTGGCTTGTAATAGGCGTTTTTGTACAAAGAGGACGACGCTCTAGTAAGAACGCCGCCGAAAGATAGAAATTATACAATTTGTGTAAAAGAAAGAAAAACAGCTATGTGAAACAACCCCATTGGGTTCCAACTCTGCTATTTCCTTTATATCTTCAAGCATCTCATCACTTTGCTACTTGGCCGAAGGTTGATCGGATTGGTTGGTGTCGTCCGAGCTTGATAGTCGATACCGAAGTCTGGTCGCAAGATGATCTAATGAGACATAGTGGTATGCTTTATATCCCTAACTTTTGCCTGGACTGCCCTTCCGGGTTTTCAGTCCATCGGGATACCCCTTTTTACCCAAGCCGCCCTTTCGGGTTTTCGACTTGTCGGGTGTACAAATTTTTTTCATTTTCATCGCTTACTTTTGCCCGAACCCTTTTGGTTCGTCGGGAAGCCCTTATTTTTCCTTAGGCCAGTCAACTTAGCGGGTCTTTTAGTTAGGCGTAGTATCTTTTCACTATGTTTGCATTGACAGGGTGAGGAAGGTCGTCACCATCCATGGTGGTTAGAATCATAGCTCCTCCCGAGAAAATGTTCTTAACCATAAATGGCCCTTCGTACGTGGGGGTCCATTTTCCCCTGGGATCACTTTGTGGAAGTATGATGCGTTTGATCACTAGATCCCCGACTTGATATTCTTGACGTCTGACTTTCTTGTTAAAATCCTTGATCATTCGCTTTTGATACGTCTAACCATGACAGATAGCAGTAAGTCTCTTCTCATCGATTAGATTTAACTGATCAAGTAGGGTTTGAATCCAGTCGGCTTCGTTCAAACCCGCATCCTTCATAATCCTGAGAGAAGGTATATGGACTTCGATGGGTAGGACTGCCTCCATGCCATATACCAGAGAATAGGGGGTTGCCCCTGTCGACGTCTGTGCTGAGGTACGGTACCCATGAAGAGAAAATGGTAACATCTCATGAGAGTCTTTATATGTCACTGTGATACGGTGGGAGAACTGACTTGAGGTTTTGCGTTTTATGTTCTCAAATGTTGCGGTTTAGCAAGAGTCGCAAATGAATTTTCTTTTATCCAATAAGGAAAGGTGAAAAAGCACAGGAAAGACCTTTAGAGATTATTTCTTGAATTCGGGGGGTAGATTATGAAAAGGGAAGGTATTAGCACCCTTTTCATCCATGGTTTTCCATGGGCTCTAAGTTACTCGCTAGATCACTTGCTTTTGTTTGAATGTGCTTGTGGTGTGGTTTTTGAAAGTATTTTGAAAATGTAACTTTGTAAGGATTCTCGTTTCTATAAGAACGCATACAAAGTTTTTTTTTTGAAAATAGTTCAAAGATGTGTTTGTGAAATGTGTTTTTGAAAGTGATTTTGAAAAGGGTTTCCTTTGTAATGGCTCTCGTCTCTATAAGAACGCGTACAAAGTGTTGTCTTTTGAAAATGTTTCAAATGGAAGTGTTGGTGCATAAAAATGTTTTTGTTGTGAGTAAGAGAGTAACTGAGAGCGAACCTACCTACTCAAAAGGTCTTAGATGTGTTTTTTCTCCTCCTTTAGATGTTGCTATCTTGCCATTGTTTTGGTAAGAAGCCCCATCGTTGGATGTGAAGGGACAGGCGTTGGGTCATCGTATGACCATGATAGCAATGTTGTGAGATGACTTATCACTTTTCTTTTAGGGACTAAGATCATTTTGAAAGGCAACTTCGATAGCGTCATTGAGGGACTATGATCTTGTATTTCGATTGTTTGTGCTAAGACATCCCACATGCATAACATGACCATTTTTAGGCAACAAGTGGAGTTAACCTTAAGGGTGCATGTGTGAATAGTGTTTGATTGCATGCATTTGTCTTTGATTTTTGATGGTCTACTTGTTGATTTTATCTTGCCATACACGCCTAATTACTAGCATTTACATTTGAAAGCGATAAATTGCAGAAGTGTAAAGTCCTACGCTATTGCAATATTTAGGGGATGGGGATACATATTTATGAATGGGGTTTGCAAGTAAAAATAAATCCTAAGTTATTATTACAACCATATTGAAATGTATAAGAATGTACAAGGAAATGGACTAGTTTTAGAAAATGTTTTTGTCTTAAGGAAATAAAATAAAAGAAAATATTTTTATGTTTTTTATGTTAATAAAAAAAAGTTGAAAAGGAAAATAAATGCAAAATAGAAAAAGCGTGTTGCTGCAAACAAAGATACAAGGATCAGAAGTTCTGAAGCCAGGCGCGTGACTCAGCAGGAAAAGTCAGTGGGATCAGAAGTTCTGGATTCGTACACTATGAGGTCCTGCAAAAAACGTCAGAGGGAAAGGGAACAGAGGTTCTGGATGGATACACTCTGAAGTCCTACAAAAACGTTAGAGGGAAAACACAGAGGTTTTGGGTGGTGTTCCGCCAGTGAACCAAAAGTCAGAAGTTCTATATTGTCAGCATGTGAAAATCAGAAACTCAGAGTGTTTGAAAATAACTGACGGAAACATCAGAAGTTCAGTGTATTTGACATGTGAGGAGAACTCAGAAGTTCTGTGTTGTGTTAAGATTGTGAGTGAACATGAGAAGTTCTGTATTATGCTGAGCCAGTGTGTGAACATCAGAAGTTCAATGTGTGTTAACAGTGAGTGAAAAATAGAATTTGTGTTACGTTTCAACTCTTAATCAGCACATCAACAATTTATTCAGTTCAACAAATTAGAATGATCACAGCACAACAAATCACAAAAGTTCAAATCCTAAGTCTGAGCCTAGCATTATTCTAGAAATTCTGATCCATAGTTTTTTTCTATTCATACAATGATATGTACAACATTAATACTATGATATTTACATGTTAAAGATGTTCAGAATGAAAAGCAAGTAAAGTCAGAAAGACTTACCTGGGGCGTGCTTGGAGTTTTGAGTGGCTGCCTTTGGATGTTCTGAGTCAGCAAGAGAGACGGAAGAATGGTTGTGTTCTTGGGTTCAAAGGGAAGAACAAAGATTTGTTTTTGTGTATGAGAAATCCAGATTTTTATGAAGGTTTCACAACTTATTTTTCTCTCTTTTGGCCAATCTCTCTCTTCAAAAGTAAGCCTCTAGCCTTCAGCCTCTCGTCCAAAAAAGCCCTCTTGAATGTATGATGGAGCCAAGTATTTAGAGATGAATTTGTTGTGATTTTTGGGGGGAAAACAAATAGGATTTGAACCTGTTTTGGCATCCCGTTCCTTTTCTTTTTCATCACAGTTTTTGTATGCTAGTTTGGTGTAATCATGGGATGCAGGCATAGGCTGAGTTAACTGTTGGTCATAGGTCTGCAGCAAGTTGTATAAACAAGGTTTTGGGATCTGGTCATGTTCTGACCAAAGCGTTGAATATAGCCTTCATGTGCTGAAGCACTGCCTTGTTTTTGAAGCAAGCATGGTGGTTGTCAGCAGGGATTAAAGAAAAGCAAAAAGAAAAGCATGGGCTTAGTAGCAAAGTTGGTATCCCAAGACAATAGAGGTACACGTGATGAGAATCCTTTGGGTAAAGACTCAGAAGGTGGTTGTGAGCATTGAATGAGCATTAAATGATGATGAGACTTATCACAACCAGAAATTATGCAACGTGAAACTCTACACCAAGGCTTAGTTCTGGATCAGAAGTTCTGCTTCAGCGTAGCATCCCATCTTCTGATCCTCTTATCTTCTATCTCCAGCATGTTCTGAAGGAGCCTTCAGGCTTTATATCACGTTTTATAACCTTCTTTGCATTACCCTGGAAAACTCTGACTGAAGCTTTTGTGCAAACTTATCCAGAAGTTCTGACCAAACTCTGTCTTGAGAATATCCAGAACTTGATGGTGGTTATGGTAATAACCTGGTCAGAAGTTTTGAAATGGTCATTTTTTCTTAAATACTTAGAAAACATTCTAAGTATTTAGAATTTTGACCTTTTGGATTTTGATGAAACAAAACTTCATATTTCAACGTGTCTTGATGAAGTATGATTCTTGAAGCTTGATTTTGATCCAAAAGTCAAAGTTTGAATTTTCAGCATGCAAATGACCATTTTGCCCTTGTGAGTGATTTTCCTTGGAAAATTTATAGTTCAAAGCTTGGAAGAAAACTTGAGGATCCAGGGTAATCCCTTGTGAAATGAGAGGGCAAATTTTAGGGTACAACAGCTGCCCCTGTTCAATCTTCTTACACCTGAAGAGTTAGATTGGTAATTCTGCCATTCGTGACTTGAAGGTGGAAGATGATTGAACACTAGAGTGCCCAGAAAATTTTCACTCGAAGATATGTTAGTTGATTATGTAGGGAATGGGCTTAAAGATGCCATTTGGAGAGATGATGGATAGTTGTTGGAGATGGGCTTAAAGATGCCATCCGAAGGTGATTGTATTTGGACTCTGCAGGATGATGATTACTACTTCAGCAGGATGATGAAGGAATCTTTGGATGACTACAACCTCAGCAGGATGATGAAGGAATATTAGGACGATTACTACCTCAAACAGATGATGAAGGAATCTTGAGACGACTACTACCTCAAACAGACGATGAAGGAATCTCGGACGACTGCTAATCCAAATAGGTGATGAAGGAATCTTAGATGATTACTACTCCAAACAGATAATGACCTTTATCTGTCGATCGATCTTTCCTGAAAAGGTAAAGAGTTAGTTGTATGCAATGTCATGATGTATGCATTGCATAATGATGTTCTTAAAATAAATGAGATTTGTGTTATATGTATTTTGTATGCATATGCTATGAATGTTGTTGAAATGTAATTTTGTTTGGAAAAATAAATCCTTGACAAATGTCGGGGAGTTGTTAAATCCTGGACTGCTATTGAAGAGTTGGTGTGTCTTCAAACTTTGCTTAGAATGTTTCCATTAGGGATTCCTGTTTTGTTGTTTGAGGAGAACTCCGTTGGGGGATATTGAAAACTCTGTGGGGATAATGTTTCCATTGGGAAAGAGTTCAGGAGTCTTGGTTGTCCGTTGCTCTACTGGGGAGTCGAAGTTGAACTGATATCTGATCGGGTCCAGGTTTCACAGTAACTTGATGGGGATTGTAGAGAGGAGGAGTTATGGTCCTCTGATTTGTAGTAGTCGGAGAGGCAAACTCAAGCTGGGGAATTTGTAGTTTGTTGGGGAAATAAACCCTATTACTGGTCTGCTAGAGAGGTGACGACTTTGTTGGGGAAAGTCCTCGAGGATTCTTTAGGTTGTTTACGTTGGGGAAAGGTTTTTAGAGATTAAACTCTTGTTGGGGAACCATCCTGTGAGAAGAATTTTGGGAAGATTTGTCACTGCCCCTAGTAGCGAGTGTTTGTGGCACTGCCTGGAAATGTTTGACTGTACGTAACTCTTTGTCGGGATTGACGTTCAATTCCCCAAGTGACGGAGATGGAGACTTGCCCCTGGTTACTCTGCAATTCTTAAGAGATTTCTTGGAATCTTGATTGGACCGCCCAGGTGTGCTGGATAGTGACATGTCATGTCCCCCTGTTTTGACAATTGAAGTATCATCCTTCTTGAACTGATTTTATTCACTGAGAGAGCTTTCGTTCACTAGATATTCGTTGTGTGAATTTCTCCGCTGTCAAACAAATAGCCATATGCAAACAGTGATATTCAAGTAATGCAAAGTTTATGCTTGTCTTGAAGTT
Organism: Vicia faba; assembly: GCA_948472305.1. Lineage (NCBI taxonomy): Eukaryota > Viridiplantae > Streptophyta > Magnoliopsida > Fabales > Fabaceae > Vicia > Vicia faba. Next base: position 509,892,931 of record OX451738.1, on the reverse strand, counting down.
TTGAAAAATGCAATTTTAGCAAGTAAAGAAGTTTTGTAATTGAACTCTGGATTTTGAGTAAAGCCTTACAGGAGTCAGGATACCTTTTGTAACAGTAGGCTTTCGAACTAACCCATGCTTAAATTAGGACTTTTGAAGGTTTGTAGTGTGGCTCGGTTCACGATTTAAGAAACAAAGGATAAAGGCTCAAATGTATTTGTACCCACCCGTTCTTCGTGATATTCTTCAATCCTAAGCTCAGTTAATTGTACGTTTGAACTCTAATTGAGTCTGGAATGACGTTTCAGTGATAGTTCGATCAAGTTAAGTTTGTCGGAAGGCAGTCATTTCTTGCAACATTTTTCATGTTATTGAGGATTTATAGTGACCTCTTTTTTTGATTTGTTATCCCTAATTTTTGCCTGACTGTTCTTGTTTTGAGATTACAGTCAGCGGGATGCCCCAGTTTTTCTCAAGTATCCTTTGTAGGTTTTGAATTAGTGGGCTTTTCTTTTTGAGAGATAATGACTGCCTATGTGATAGGTAACCATCATTGTCTTTTGACTCCAAAGGAATGTTTTTGATGTCATTTGTTGTATTACGAGATGAGAGTTTGCGGTTTGAACGCGTCTTTGAATTAACTGAGAGACTACCCTGCCCCAGGTTTTGATTAAAGGTTTCAATTTGTGTTAAAACAAAAAACTTCTACTTCTTTGGCTCGAAGGGGTTGACTAGGGATCATCTTCCTTATAACTCCAATGTTTAGGATTTAAAGAAACTCCTGTACATCGTCAGCAAGGTCTGTTCAAAAGCATACTGTATGAGATTATGGCATTGTTTTCGTCATCCTCTCTCTAAAGGCTTGTAACTTTTAGCAAGAGTTGAATGTCATAAAGTGAGCAAAAAGCATAGTTTAAATGTAATGAAAATGAGTGGATCAAATCAAGACAAACATATGAAATGCATTGATGAAACAAAGTTTGACATTAATAGATAATTGTTTGAATAACAAAAGAAATTACAAATTGAAAAATCAAATGAACAAAAGCTTTCAATGATTCGTCATAGGAGCAATGATCACGTTTGGAGTCTCCGGAGGGTCAAACTCGATCTACTTGGCATGAATCAAGTCTTGAATCTTGTTCTTCAAAGTCCAACAGCCGTCAGTGTCATGTCCGGAACTGTCAGAATGATAGGCGCATCTTACGCTCGGATTGTACTTAGAAGAGGAGGTTTCAGGATTTTGAGGAGGATCCTTTGGCGTGATCAGCTTCAACTTCAGCAAATGTTATAACGCTTGAGACAAAGGCATGTTGATATTAGTGTACTTCCTTTCTTGATATCTTACCCTACACCTATTGCTCTGTCTTTGTTGAACAGACGTGGTATTAGAGATCAGGATTGCCCCTACGTGTTGGTCATGATGACTCTTTTGACCATACACAACATTAGACTCTTTCTTCCCATGGTATGGCTTTTCTGAGCATCAGAAGGTGTAGCTTCTTGAATATTTCCACTCTTGATGCCAGCTTTGACCCTTTCGCCGGTCAGTATTAGCTCGGTGAACCCGACTGAGGAGCTTTCGATCAAGTGTTTGAAGAAAGGCCCTGTCAAGTTCCTATGAAGATGTCAATCAGCTCCCTATCATTTAAAGGGGGCTGCACCCTACCAGTCAGATCTCTCCACTTTTGGGTATACCCTTTGAATCTCTCGTTGGAAACCATGGTCATGTTCCGCAATTGCACATGAGTTGGTGCAAGATTAGCATTTTACTGATACTGCTTATAGAAAGCAGCAGCTAAATCCCCTCAAGTGTGGATGCGAGAACTCTCCAATTGATAGAACCATTCGAGTTGAGTCCCTACTAGGCTCTCTTGGAAGAAATGGATCAAAAACTTTGGATCAGTTGTGTATGGTTGAATCTTACGGACATAAGACTTTAAGTGCATCTTAGGGTAAGAGACTCCATCGTACAGGGTAAAGGTAGGGACTTTAAACTTTGGCGGAATGACCACTCCAGAAACCAAACCCATGTCTCCTAAATCCAAGTCAGGTATCTGTTGAATCTCCATAGCACTGAGGCAATCCTCCAACTGTTTGAACTTGTAATTAGTGGGAGGATATTGTTCCTCGGAGTAGTCATCTTCAACTTCATCAATCTCCAAATTGTCGTCTTCTTCAAGACTATCTACCATGTTGGATGAAGTTAAAAGATCTAGAGCTCTCTTGAATGGTCCTCCAGGTCTTCTTCTCGAGTTCAAGATACCTATTGATTTCTTGGACTTCTTCCTCTTGTCTTTGAGAAGGATAGTTTTCAGGTCTTCTTGACCCTTAGCCATAGCCTGGAACATTTGTTGGAATTGAGCGTTTTGAGCTTGAAGATATTTCACAGTTTGTTCAATATCCATCTTACTGAAATAAACAGTAGTAAGATAAGGAGACCTGTATGGGAGAAACCTGTCATGATATGATGCATGATATGTGGATGTATGTTTTCAAGGATCTCGCGGGGTAAATACAAGAAAATGTTAGAAGTTGAACTTTGATCAACAGCTTTGTTTGGAGAACTTTGTATCGGCGGATGTCCTTCTACGAGGATAAGCTCACCATGTCAAGTGGGTCATAGCCCTTGTCTTGATCTTTGACGGTGTTTGTTTAGAGGAAAATAAATCCTCTTGCCCCTTGCTAGACGTCTGGTTCAACGTGACCCTACATCAAAGACCCTTGAGATCCTCGAAATGGTTATTGAAAATGCTATGGTATGATGTTATGATGTTATGTACAGATATGCGAGGTGAGCGAGTTTATATACAAATAATCATATTCACACAAAGCAGATAAATCCTTAGGTTTAGGCTTGCATGGAGTTTGTAGGTAAGTACCCTCTTGAAGTTTTATTGGCTCAACCTGTCCTAGTTAATAGTAACCGGGTTCTAATGGATCTCAATATCATTGACCTTTCTTTTAGGCATTGTCTCAGCTCAATCAATCTTTTCTTGCGGACGAGATATTCCAAGAGTCCAGTCTCAATGAGTGTAGCATCGAGTATCAACCAATTTTCAGCTCTATACCGAAACTGGTTATCTCACTACGTCCTAATGGCCAAGTTGGTCAAGTAAGGTTCTAAGGTCAGTTAGTGCTTCATGAAGCCGCTCAACGGCCCCGTATTATCCTCGTTTTAACACAAGGGATACCGGTACCAACAAATGCATCACACTAACGTAGCCATTGTTTCAACCATATCGGTCTACGCCGTACAGTTTCCATAATCTATTTCTACTTACCTAAAAAGGTGCCCCAGATCCGAGTAGAGGATCAAAACAAACCCAAGCAAGGAACCAATAATGTAAAGCAAGCAATTCAAACAAATGAAGGCAAGTAAATGTGATCTAACCCTAAGGTAATCCTACTTTTAAGTATTTCTCCAGCAGAGTCGCCAGTTCTGTGATACAGTGGGAGAACTGACTTAAGGTTTAGAAAGAGTCGCCACCGACTTTTCTTTTATCCAATGGTTTTCCATGGGCTCTTAGTTACTCGCTAGATCACTTGCTTTTGTTTGAATGTGCTTGTGGTGTGGTTTTTGAAATTATTTTGAAAATGTAACTTTGTAAGGATTCTCGTTTCTATAAGAACGCATACAAAGTGTTTGTTTTGAAAATAGTTTAAAGATGTGTTTGTGAAATGTGTTTTTGAAAGTGATTTTGAAAAGGGTTTCCTTTGTAATGACTCTTGTCTCTATAAGAATGCGTACAAAGTGTTGTCTTTTGAAAATGTTTCAAATGGAAGTGTTAGTGCATAAAAATCTTTTTGTTGTGAGCAAGCGAGTAACTGAGAGAGAACCTACCTACTCAAAAGGTCTTAAATGTGTTTTTTCTCCTCCTTTAGATGTTGCTATCTTACCATTGTTTTGGTAAGAATCCCCATCATTGGATGTGAAGGGACATGCGTTGGGTCATCGTATAACCATGATAGCAATGTTGTGAGATGACTTAGAACTTTTCTTTTAGGGACTAAGATCATTTTGAAAGGCAACTTCGATAGCGTCATTGAGGGACTATGATCTTGTATTTCGATTGTTTGTGCTAAGACATCCCACATGCATAACATGGCCATTTTTAGGCAACAAGTGGAGTTAACCTTAAGGGTAAATGTGTGAATAGTGTTTGATTGCATGCATTTGTCTTTGATTTTTGGTGGTCTACTTGTTGATTTTATCTTGCCATACACGCCTAATTACTAGCATTTACATTTGAAAGCGATATATTGCAGAAGTGTAAAGTCCTACGCTATTACAATATTTAGGGGATGGGGATACATATTTATGAATGGGGATTGCAAGTAAAAATAAATCCTAAGTTATTATTACAACCATATTGAAATGTATAAGAATGTACAAGGAAATGGACTAGTTTTAGAAAATGTTTTTGTCTTAAGGAAATAAAATAAAAGAAAATATTTTTATGTTTTTTATGTTAATAAAAAAAAGTTGAAAAGGAAAATAAATGAAAAATAGAAAAAGCGTGTTGCTGCAAACAAAGATACAAGGATCAGAAGTTCTGAAGCCAGGCGCGTGACTCAGCAGGAAAAGTCAGTGGGATCAGAAGTTTTGGATTCGTACACTATGAGGTCCTGCAAAAAACGTCAGAGGGAAAGGGAACAGAGGTTCTAGAAGGATACACTCTGAAGTCCTGCAAAAACGTTAGAGGGAAAACACAAAGGTTCTGGGTGGTGTTCAGCCAGTGAACCAAAAGTCAGAAGTTCTGTATTGTCAGCATATGAAAATCAGAAATTCAGAGTGTTTGAAAACAGCTGATGGAAACATCAGAAGTTTAGTGTATTTGACATGTGAGGAGAACTCAGAAGTTCTATGTTGTGTTAAGATTGTGAGTGAACATCAGAAGTTCTATATTATGCTGAGCCAGTGGGTGAACATCAGAAGTTCAGTGTGTGTTAGCAGTGAGTGAAAAACAGAAGTTCAGAGTTACGTTTCAAATCTTAATCAGCACATCATCAATTTATTCAGTTCAGCAAATCAGAATGATCACAGCACAACTGTGATGCGGTGGGAGAACTGACTTGAGGTTTTGCGTTTGTGTTTGCAAATGTCGCGGTTAGCAAGAGTCGCCACCGACTTTTCTTTTATCCAAAAAGAACGGTAAAAAAGCACCGGAAAGACCTTTGAGATGTTTTCTTGAGTTCGGGGGGTAGATTATGAAAAGGGAAGGTGCTAGCACCCTTTTCATCCATGGTTTTCCATGGGCTCTTAGTTACTTGTTTAGATCACTTGCTTTGTTTTTGTTTGAAATGGTGTTTGACGTGGCTTTGAAAAGTATTTTGAAAAAAGGCCATTCGTTTAGGCAACCTTTGTAATGATTCTTGTTCGCAAGAATGTGTACAAAGATGCTTGTCTTTTGAAAATGTTTTCAATATTTTGTAAGATGTTTTTGAAATGTGTGTGTGTGTTTGTTTTTTTGAAAATAGCAAGGATTGTTTTGAAATGGGACAAGTAACTAGAAGCTATCTACTTACTCAAATGTCTTTCTTGTGCATTTTTGTTCCTTTGACATTGTTGACTTACCATTGATTTGGTAAGCAACCCTATCTTTGGATGTTAACGGGACAGGCGTAGGTCATCGTATGACCATGATAGCAATGTTGCCAAGTATCTTAGCAATTTTGAGGGACCAAGATCATTTTGTTTTAGGCAACCTTTGTATAGCGTCATCGAGGGACTATGATCTTATAATTGTATTGTTTTGCCAAGATACTTCGCATGCATAACATGGCCATTTTAATTTAGGCAACCAAGTGGGAGAAATCCTAAGGGTGCTTGTGTGCAAAGTGTGTTATGTTCGTGCTTTTGTCTTGCATTTAGGGTTTTCTATTTGTTTTGTTTTTGTTCTTGTCATGTAAACCCTAATTACTAAGCATAGTATATAAAGCAATAAATTGCGTAAAATAAACTAAGCTATTACAACAATTATTATAGGAGGGGGGATACAAGTTTTGAACGGGGATTTTGCACAAATATAAACCTAAATATATTATTACAACCAAATCAAATATTGCGCGAATTAAATAAATGTACAAATATTTAAAATGCAATGCAATGTATTTATGTAAAAAATGTTTTGGTATTTGTTTTTTGTATGAGAAAATAATTTAATTCAAACCCTAAAAAATAAGGAAAAAATAATATTATTAATGGAGGGGTGAAACCCTAATTTTCTAATTAAAAGAAAATAATGCTTTATGTTATTATTTTGTCCATTTTATGTACAAGAAAATAATAAATAATATTACATGTAAATATTAAAAATTAGGTATGTATAAAAATAATTATTTATGATTATAAATAGTATAATAAAAAATGTTAAGTATTTTTAATTGTATTTACAAATTATTTAAGAAAATAAAATCTATTTATCCTAATAAACTATTTTTTAATGCAAAAAATAATAAAAAAATAAAATAAAATTTGCAAAAAATAAAGAAAATATTTTTAGGATTTTTATCATTCAGAAAAAATAAATAAAAGCAATAAATATGAAAATATTGAAAAGATATGAAAAATATACAAAACTAGTCAGGGGGTGCAAATAACAAGTCAGGGGGGGTGTGAATATCAAAAACAAAAAAGACCAGGCGCCCAAAAGCCCATAACAAGCTTCATCCCTGTCCTTGGTCATCCCTACATGCGCGTCTAGTTCAAACCTATAACTCTCATATGCTTGCACAAAAATAAAAACTCATAACATGAAACATGTGGCATTTGAGCTCACGATTCCAACCATATAAATTATGTGACTACCTCTAAAAGATCAAGGAGAATTTTGGTATCCCTAATTTGTGACCTAAAAATTTCAGCATATTCAATCTTCAAATTCTCTCAGCATAGTTAATATAAATGAAAAGTATGCATATGTACAACTTCATTATGATAAAGACTACATTTTTCTTCACAAATCGTGGCTTGAAGTTGCCTAAATACAAAGATAGAGTTTAAGAAATATACCTCCTTCAGCTGGATTCGAGTAGAGCAATGCAGGGACTTTAATGGAGGCCTGAGGATTGTTTGAGCTTCCTTGAACTTCCCTGAAGCTAATCCAATGCTTATCTTGCCTTGAGAATGGCTGGAACTTCTGCACAAGTCAAGCTGCAAGCTTCAAGGTTGAAAATGGCAAAGGCTGAAACAGGGGTTACAGAGTCAGGGTGATGGCTTGGATAGCTTTGATAGGATGTTTATGAAATGCTTGAAGTGTTTAAAAACAAAACGCACGAGCCAAATGAAGGTTGGATATGGTTTTGCAGAAACAGAGTTTTTGGACAGAAATTTTGTGTTTTTGAATTTCAGAGTGTTTGAGCTTTAATCCAATTGTGCTATGCATTGTGACAAGTTTGTATACTTGTATAGAAATGATACCAAGGTCAGCCCTCACTAGCTGTACAAGTTCTTGACCTTTTTACCAACTTTCTTGCTTTTGAAGTAAAGTGACAAGACCATACTCACATGCCTATCCTTGCTTGCTTGAGGGCTGCAAAGAGCTTGTACCAATTTCCCGAGAGTTGTGTAAGTTGCTTGTACCAAAGGGAGAGGTCCAAGGCTCAAGATTGATAAAGTTACAAAAGCTCATCTTTATGAAAATGGCAATGTGAACTTTATGCCTAAAATGGAATTATCTCTTGTACAAATCTTCAAAAGCAAAGATAATGCCTTTGTCAACTGAGTTTGCATTTAATTATGGAGTGTAAAGTGAGCTTAGGACCTGTAAAGCAAGATACAAACAACATGGATCGGATTTGCAACTTGATCTTATGTGAAAATGGCTTGAACAAAAGTGATAAAATGCCAACTTCCCTTCTTCGATTCTCCCTACTCAAAAATGATCTTGGAGAGTTCTTGGACATTTTGGAAAGCTTGCAATGTGCTCTATAATCCATATTTGAAATGAATTTTGAGATAACTCTTGGAACTAGGTGAAAAATGTCCATGAAGTTGGGTCCAAAAACTGCCTAAATTAGGGCAAAGTTTCACTAAGTTATTTAGTTCATGGCCCTATATTCACAAATTCATAACTTGAGATCCAAGCATCTTTTGGGAAATGTTTATGAAACAAAGTTGTAGATTTCATGGAGGACTACAACTTTCATGTTGGAATTTTTCTTTGAATCAAATTGCATCATGGTGAAAAAGTGGTGGAAAGTTGGGAAAAAATAAGAAAATTTTAATACTTAGAAAAATTCTAAGTTATGAAAATTTTCAAATTCAAAACCCTAATTTTAAAAATTGGTTTTCTTGGTGAACAAGTTTCATATTTTGACATATCTTGATGAATTATGACCCTTGGCACTTGATTTTGACCAAAAAGTAAAAGTTTGACTTTTTAGTGTACAGTTGACTTTTGATCAATTGACTGCAAAATTCATCTGTCAATCCAATGAACTTGAGATCTTTTGGATCATGTAATTAGGTCAAGATGATGCCATTGGAGTCTTGAAATCATTCTTGAACTCAATTGGTCATTGGCTAGGTTAAAAATAAGAAATTTCCCTTTCTTAGTCAAAACCCTAATTTTGACCATTTTGCCCTTTTGATGAGTTGATCAAATTTCTTGAGGAGTTGTGATCCAAACTTGATCAAATGGTATATATGAGTCTAAAATGTTGATGTGGATAAAAAATTAGGAAGTTTGACTGTAAATTGGCCATGGTTGACTTTTTCCCCAATACAACTGATTTTTAAGTCAACTGTCCAATTGACTGATAAAAAATGTGGTTCAAGGCTTGAAACTTAAAATGAGCAATCTTAGGGGTCCAAGATGATGTATGAAAGTCACATGAAGCATTGGTAGTCCAAAAATCCTTGTGCAAACTCAAACCCTAATTTTGAGTTGTCAGTGCAAGATGAGATGTCTTGAGCTGGCCAAACCCTAATCTTGTCTTGAGTCCAAGAAGTCTTGTGAGAAAAATCTTGATAAATGAGAGGGAAAATTTTGGGATACAACAGCTGCCCCTGTTCAATCTTCTTGAACCTGAAGAGTTGGATTAACGATTTTTCCGTTCGTGACTCGAAGGTAAAAGATGATTGGGCACTAAAGTGCCCATAAATTTGCACTCGACGAAGTGTAGTTGAGGGAATGGGCTTAAAGATGCCATTTGGAGAGATGATAGAATATTTTTGGAGATGGGCTTGTAGATGCCATCCAAGAATGTTTGCTGAATTGTACGTTGTAATTCAGAAGAATAAGTATCAGAATCGTGTCCGTGTTTGGAACATATCTGAGTTGTATTTGGAGACTTGAAATTTGAATGAGAAACAGAATAACATCCGTGTTTGGAGCGTATCCGTACTGTATCAAGAGTGTGAAATCTGAATTTGAATAAGTATCAGAATGGCATCCGTATCTGGAGCGTATATGAACTGTATCTGATAGTTAAGGTCTGAATGAGTAATAGAATAACTTCTATGTCAGAAGCGTATCTGTACTGTATCTGAATAAGTGACAGAATGGCAACCGTGTCATGAGCGTATCTAGACTGCATCTTGAAGTTGAGGTCTAAATGAGTAATAAAATAGCTTATGTGTCTGCAGCGTATCTGTACTGTATCTGAATAAGGGACAAAATGGAAACCGTGTCTGGAGCGTATCTGGACTGCATCTTGAAGTTGAGGTCCGAATGAGTAAGATAATAGCTTCTGTGTCTGAAGCGTATTTGTACTGTATCTGAATAAGGGCTAGAATGGCATCCGCGTCTGGAGCGTATCTGGACTGCATCTTGAAGTTGAATCTGAATGAGTAACAGAATGACTTCCGTGTCTGAAGTGTATCTGAAATGTATCATGATTGCATATTGTTAAACGGTAGCTGTTAATCTTATCCTAAAAAGGGTAAAATGTTAGTTGACACACAAAAGTCATGTTGTATGATGCAATATATGTGTTTTATCTATGTTTATGATATATGGATGTAATGTATGCGCATGTAAGTTGATTTTGCTGTATTGATGAGGAAAATAAATCCTTGACTGCTGCCAGGGACAATAAATCCTTGATTGCTGAGAATATGTGGATTCTTCATGTCTTGAAGTTGGAGTATTGACAAAAATTCTGTTGCGAGCAATGCCATATACTGCTTGAGTAATCTGCTTTGGGGAGTCCAGAGAATTTTGATGACTTCTACTGGGATTTACACAATGGGAATCCTTGTTCTACTGGGGAATAAAGAAAACTTTGGGGGGAAGAAAACTTATTCCTATTTGGAAAAAGTTTAGGAGTTTCGGTCGTCTGCCACTCTACTGGGGAATCATCCTAGGTTGGGGAGAAACAGAAGTTAACCGTTATCTGGTTGATTTTCGGGCTTCAAGATAACTTGCTGAGGAATTTGGAGAAACTGAATGGTTTCCGCTGGGGATTGATAGTTGAAGGTTTGGCTCCGCTGGGGATTAACAGTTTGAAACTTTGGCTCCGCTGGGGATTGGTAGTTGGAAGTTTCAACTCCACTGGGGATCTTAATGATGTACTGTAGGGATTGCTCATGGAATAGCCTAAATATGTTTTCCTATCCTTTCAATCTGTCAGTAATTGTTCTTTTCCACTTTGTTTATTTGTAAACAGTAATTATGTTCAAATGCATATGTTTATTAATGAATCATTGGACGATTTTGCAAATAAAACACAAGTGTAAAGAAAAAGGAAAATAGTTTTCAACTTGTCGGGTGTACAAATTTTTTTATTTTATCCCTAATTTTTGCCCGAACCTTTTTGGTTCGCCGGGATGCCCTTGTTTTGCCTAGGCGTGTCAACCTAGAGGGTCTCTTATGCGTAGTATCTTTTGACTATGTTTGCATTCGCAGGGTGTGGAAGTTCGTCGCCGTCCATGGTGGTTAAGATCACTGCCCCACCAGAAAAGATGTTCTTAATTACAAATGGTCCTTCATAGGTAGGAGTCCATTTGCCCCTGGGATCACTTTGTGGCAAGATGATGCGCTTGATCACTAGATCTCCAACTTGATATACCTGGCATCTGACTTTCTTGTTGAAAGCCTTGATCATCCGTTTTTGATACGTCTGACCATGGCAAACATCAATAAGCCTCTTTTCTTCAATTAAGTTCAGTTGATCAAGCCGAGTTTGGGTCCAATCGTCTTCACTCAAACCTGCATCCTTCATGATTCTCAAAGAGGGAATCTGAACCTCGATAGGCAAGACAACCTCCATGCCATAAACCAAAGAAAATGGTGTTTCCCCAATTGATGTGCGAGCCGTGGTACGGTACCCGTTGAGAGAAAATGGTAGCATTTCATGCCAGTCCTTGTAGGTGACTGTCATCTTCTGTATGATCTTTTTAATGTTTTTGTTAGCAGCTTCGACAACACCATTCATCTTTGGCCGATAGGGAGATGAATTGTGATGTTAAATCTTGAACTGCTCGCACAAGGCGGTGATCATAATATTGTTAAGGTTTGTACCGTTATCAATGATGATCCTTTCGGGGATAACGTACCGGAAAATAAGATTCTGCTTGATGAAGCGGGCAACAACATTCTTAGTAACAGATGCGAAAGAAGCTGCTCTGATCCATTTGGTGAAATAGTCAATCGCCACTAGAATGAAGCGGTGTCCATTGGAGGCTGTAGGATTTATCTCCCCAATCATGTCGATTCCCCACATAGCGAAGGGCCAAGGAGCTGTTAAGACATTTAGAGGAACCAGAGGCACATGCACCTTGTCTGCATAGATTTGACACTTATGACAGGTCCGAGAGTGTTGATAGCAGTCAGCTTCCATGGTAGACCAGTAATAGCCTGCCCGTAGAATTTTCTTTGCCATCGTATGCCCACTAGAGTGAGTGCCAAAGGTACCTTCATGCAATTCAGCCATGATTTTTTCAGCTTCAATCTTGTCCACACAACGGAGCAGAATAGAATCATGATTGCGTTTGTACAAGATGCCATTACTTAGGAAGAACTTAGCTGAGAATCTCCTTAAGAACTTTTTGGCATTGGCTGAAGCTCCTTTTGGATATTCTTGAGTCTCGAGATACCTTTTGACTTCATGAAACCACGGTTGGTCCACTACTTCTTCGGTATTAATCTCGTGACAGTGTGCTGGTTTGTCCATCCGTTCAATGGTGATTTGGGGAGCCTCATTATCCCAATTAAGTTTAAACATAGATGACATTGTAGGTAGAGCATCTGCTAGCAGATTTTCTTCTCGCGGGAAGTGCTCGAAGGTAATCTACTCGAAATGTGGTAACAATGTCAAAACATGTTCTTTGTAAGGGATGAGGTTTGGGTGCTTAGTGTCCCATTCTCCTTTGATCTGACTGATGACCAAAGCTAAATCCCCAAACACAACTAAAGATTTGAATCCCAAGTCTATGGCAACCTTGAGACCAAAGATGCATGCTTCGTACTCTGCCATGTTGTTCGTACAATTGAAGCAAAGTCTGGCCGTGAAAGGAGTATGGTATCCTTCTGGAGATATGAGCACAATGCCGATACCGTTACCAAGTGCATTGGATTCCCCATCAAAGTACAAGGTCCATCAGGATCCTTGTTCAGGTCCGTCATATGGTCTGATCTCTTCGCAGTTGTCTACTGTCATAATGTCTTCGTCATGGAAGTCAAACTTCATGGACTGGTAATCTTCTACAGCTTGATGAGCCAGATGATCAGCTAGCACACTGCCCTTTATAGCTTTTTGGGTCGTGTACTGTATGTCGTATTCTGTTAAGATCATCTGCAATCTAGCTATCCTCCCAGACAGAGCAGGCTTCTCAAAGATGTACTTTATCGGATCCATCTTAGATATCAACAAAGTGGTATGAGTCAACATATACTGTCTTAGCCGGCGAGTAGCCCATACCAAAGCGCAACAAGTTTTCTCGAGCAGTGAATATCTGGTTTCACAGTCGGTAAACTTTTTTCTTAGGTAATAAATGGCGTGCTCTTTTCGGCCAGACTCGTCATGCTGCCCCAGTACGCACCCCATTGAATTCTCTAAGACGGTCATATACATGATTAGCGGTCTTCCCTCACCCTCAACTGGTGGCATCAAGACAGGAGGCTATAGTAAATACTCCTTGATTTTATTGAAAGCAATCTGACATTCATCATTCCGCCTGACTACTTGATCTTTCTTCAACAGCTTGAAGATTGGTTCACAAGTAGATGTTAGGTGAGAAATGAACCTGGAAATGTAGTTTAGGCGTCCCAAAAAACCCCTGACTTCCTTCTTAGTGTGAGGAGCAGGCATTTCTTGTATCACTTTAACCTTGGCAGGATCAACTTCGATGTCTTTGTTGCTGACAACGAAACCTAAGAGTTTACCGGACCGGACTCTGAATGTGCACTTGTTTGGGTTCAATCTTAACTTCTACTCCTTTAATCTGACAAACAGCTTTTGCAAGTGATCAAGGTTTTCTTCTTCAGTTTGTGATCGGTCTATCATGTCATTGTTGTACCCCAAAATTTGCCCTCCCATATTCCTCAAGATTTGACAAGAATAATCTTCAAATTACTCAAATTAGCTCAAGGGTTGTACAGTCAAACCACCTCCTAAGACAACTGAAATTAGGGTTTTGGTTATTTCAAGGAATTTAGGGTTTTCAATGGTTCAATCAAGTCTCATAGGCCTATATACATTCTCAAGCACCTACATGCCAAGTCTCAAGACTCACAGTGCCAATTTGCACAGTCAAAAGCCTCATTTGACCTACAGTCAACTGCAAGGGCAAAATGGTCATTTTGCAGTCAAAAGTAAGAATTTTTGGTCAACATCTTATTTTGAGTCCACAATCATCATTTGATCAAGTCTTGATCATGATTCATCAAGAATAGCTCAAAAATCATCAAGGTGCAAAAAGTTACTATTTTTGGACAGTAGAAAAGTCAACTGTATCTTGACCAGGGCATAACTTTTTCATGGTTTGTCAGAAAAATTCCATCCAATGCTCATTTTGAAGGGGATGTAATTTCCTACAATCCATCTTCACACTCCAAGTCCAAGAAATGTTCTCACAAGAAGTTACCAATTTTTACATTATAGGTCAAATTCAAAAGTCAACAAAAATGCACTTTGGGTCAAAGGCCATAACTTGAGATTGGTAAATCCAAATGACATGGGACCAAAGGCATTGGTTAGAGGACTTCAAGTGATTTCCAAAATGTCCAAGAACATGGTCATATGATCATAATTGAGCAAGTTGTGCATTGGAGAAGTTGGGAAATTTTCATGAATTTGCAAAAGTCAACTTTGCTCAAAACACCTTATTTTTGCTAATGGGCCTCAAATCTCTTCTTGAAACTTCATCCATGACCTATGCACGACCCATCAAGCTTAATTGAATTTATTTTCTTATTTTTATTGATTAATTGGATTTTTAATTAATATTAATTCATTTAATTAATTTAAATTGTAGGAAAATAGAAGATTTGATTTTTCAATCAATTTGTGAAGCAAATATGGTCAAGATATGCTGGCAATTTCGTGCACAAGTCAAATATACAAAAATCTCCAAATTTGGCAACATTTTCCAATCATGAAAAATCAAAAATATTTGATTTTCAATCAAAGATTTAATCATCAATACTCATGGGTTGGATCCAATTTTTTGACCTAATTCAATTGCCTTATATACAAGCAAGCTAACCCTGGCCAGGAGGTGAAAAAAAGCTGCAGAAAGACCCCATACAATTTCAAGAAATTCCAAGAAAATTGAAAACTGACTTTTGCATTCTAGGGCGATTCAAGGGTTTTTGTTGATTCAAACACCTTGTAGGAGTTCCCAGGAGTGTTTTGCAATCAAATTCCAATACCAAAGCTCAAGGAATTGTTCATTACAGAACCACGGTTTGCAATTCCTATTCAAAATCGTATTGCTTAATTCATACATATTTGATATGTTTTCTTGATTGTTTTGCATTGCTAGAGGTCATACCAAGCTGATGGAATGGTCTAATTGAACTGAAACGCACTGAATCCAAAGATGCCATGATCAATTTCTAGGGTTCCTGAGCTTTGAAATTGGGGCTTTCTAAACCCAGAAAAATTGGGACCTGTGAGATATATGAGTGAATTCGTGAGGACAAGACGAACAAGAACCACACCTCGCGAAATATTTATATATACTGAGCTTCTATTCGCTATTTTTCGTTGCAATGGTTAGTGGGGGTTAAAAACCCCCGCTATCTGTTTATGTTTTTGCAGGTACAACGAAGAAGATGATGAGGTGTTCACATATGGTTGGACCATTTGAATCAGCGCGCGTTTTGTTGTGTTTTCAACATATTTGTTTATTTTCTTATATAATTATTGCTCTTTATTTTAATAGCAATTGGAACGCGTTGGCTGAGTGGTTGGGGAAAGCATGCAAAGTCCATTGGGACCTGGGTTCGAACCCCAGGTCCCCCAAATGTTTGTTATAATTTTTCTTTAGGTGATTGTGTGTGACGCAACAGGCCTAGCATATCATGGAACTCCAATTCCCAGGCGCCAAATGTCTCCAGGCATAGATTCAATGGACATGGATTGAAGGACCACCATAGTCCCTGGTCAACACACGCATAGCTAATCCAGAAAGTCAAGCAGGCTGGAAACAATTGGGCTTCAGATTTCAAAACACACCTCCTAATTGGGCCAGCACCCCCTGGGTTATGTTCTTTTATTTTCTTCTTTTATATTTTTTTACTTAATTATTATTAATTATTATTATTATTAGTTAATTAATCAAATTAATTTTTTTTTCATAATAAATTCAGAAAACTAAAATATAATATTTTTTATTATTATTTATTAATTTCACCCTTAATTTATTATTTTTGTAAATAAAAACTAACATAATTAATTTAGTTGTTTTAATTAGGTTAAATTTCAATATTTTCACAATAATTTAAAATAAATTAGAATTAGGTTTCTTGACAACTTTTAATCATTTTTTAATTTATTTCCTTGGAACATAAAAAACTCAAAAAATATCTTTCTTTTATTTAATTAATTAATTAGTCTAGGTTTAATTTAATTAAGTGCAAAATAACAAAAACCTCTTTCTTTCTCAAAAAGGGTCAAAACCCTAAAAAACATTCCGATTCAATTTTTTCTCGCGCGTGTGATTTTTGATTCCTATTATTTTTGATCCATTATTATGTAATTTCTCAGAGGATGTAATAGCTTTAATTAGGACCTTATTTATCGCTTTCATTTATTTTCCGCAATTTACTTTTCAAGGGTTTGTTTTTGGCGATGTAAATACCCGACGCCTTGTAATAGTTTAGTTTACTTTCCGCAACTATTAACTGCTAGATGTATGCTAACTAGGCTATGCATGACAAGACTTCTCTTAAAATAAAATCAATCGTAGCTCACCATAACATGTGCAAAGATAACATAAACTGAAACCTGACACACTCGCACATGCCACTCCTAGGGTACGCCTCACTTGGTTGCCTCGACGTGGTCATTGAGTATAGGGTGTTTTAGAGGTCGCCCTCCTGTCTAAAGATCAAAAGTTTCCTCAAAACGGTTGCCTCGATAAAAAAAATATCTAAGACATTAGGGTTACCGCTAAGGCGTCCTACTATTGCTTTGGTGACCACATGTCCCTATAATCGAATTGACCCGAATAACTCCAACGATGGTGCTACCTACTTCTCAATAGTGGGATAGCACTGTCTAAAGGAAATTTACACATCTTAATTTCTTTTGAGTAGGTAGAGGTTCTCAGGTACTTGCTCTTTCAAAACAAAAAAAATACTTTTTGCACCTACACTTTTCAAACAAAAGTTTTCAAACAACACTTCATACACTCTTGAGGACTGATACAAGAGTTAAATCGAAGTTTTCAAACAAACTTTTTTCAAAACCCACAAACACAAGAAAAGCAAAAATATTTTGAAAACATAGTGAGCAAGTACCTAAGAGCCCGTGGATAACCACGGATAGAAAGGGTGCTAACACCTTCCCTTTCTATAATCTACTTCCCGAACCGAGAAACATCTCGAAAAGGAATTTTGCTGTGCTTTTGTCCTTTCCTTGTTGGAGAAAATAAAAGACGGTGGCGACTCTTGCTTACCGCGACATTTTTCGAAACACAAACGCGAACCAACATTCTAAAACAGTTAGTTCTCATTCCCACCGATCACAGTCATCTACGTAGACCTCTATCTCATGATGTATCATATCATGAAACAAAGCTACCATGGCGCGTTGATAGGTTGCCCTAACATTCTTTAGTCCGAATGGCATCACTTTGTAGCAGAACGTACCCCACTGTGTGACAAATGTAGTTTTCTCCATGTCCTCAGGTGCCATTTTGATCTGGTTATAGCCTGAGAATCCGTCCATGAAAGAAAATAATTTGTGCTGGGCTGTATTGTCAACCAGGATGTCGATGTGTGGAAGTGGAAAATCATCTTTAGGGCTGGCCCTGTTTAAATATCTATAATCCACGCACATTCTCACCTTGCCGTCCTTTTTAGGCACGGGAACAATGTTGGCCACCCATTGAGGATAAGAAGTAACATCCAGAAATCCAGCATTAAACTATTTCATAAGTTCTGCTTTAATCTTCTCTGACATGTCAGGTCTCATGCGGCGGACTTTTTGTTTCACTGGTGGACAATCTTCTCTTGTGGGGAGATGATGTACCACAATGTCTGTATCGACTCCCGACATGTCTTTGTATGACCAGGCAAAGATCTCAACATAATCATGCAATAGTTGAATTAAGCGCTCCTTAACACTCGGCTCTAGATTGGCACCCACTCTGATTTCCTTTTTATCCTCCTCGGTACCCAAGTTGATTGTATCCAACAGCTCCTCGTGAGGCTGAATTGCTCTTTCCTCTTGCTGTAATAGTCTGGCCAATTCCCCTGGCACCTCACAATCTTCCTCACCTTCGTATTCGTCTTGGTAGATTAGATCTTCAGAGTCACTGAAGGCTATAGCAGTATTGTTACCCATGGGATCCGGAATGGAAGGGTACCTGCATTTATGAGTGTGGGTGTGTGTAAGGGTATAACCATCTTAAAACAACAAAATGTAAAAGAAAGACAATAAGCACAAAAGGTTTATATGTGAAAAAGCGTCCATGATTCGTTGAATGACATATGTAGATGAAATAAAAACCCTTACAAATGGACCATTGTGCCTCGGGTAAGACACAAGGTTTTTAAAGTGCGAATTGTTTGTGA
The DNA here is from genome assembly GCA_948472305.1 of Vicia faba. Classification (NCBI taxonomy): domain Eukaryota; kingdom Viridiplantae; phylum Streptophyta; class Magnoliopsida; order Fabales; family Fabaceae; genus Vicia; species Vicia faba. The sequence goes on along the minus strand of OX451738.1, from coordinate 509,874,761 downwards.
ATTATTACAAGTCCAATAGAAATGTAAAAGATAAATTACTGAGATATGAAAGTTATTGGGATGAAGTCTCTGGCTTCCCAGTTACGCAGTCCTCCGCTGACAGTAGGAAATATCCAATCTTCTAGGCTGCCATCCTCTTCATTGTCTTCTACCGCATTCATGCTTTGGTTGCTAATCTTTATCGGTGGCCCCCCAGCACAGGCACGACGCACAACCTTCTGACTAGTTGAAGTAAACCCCAAGCCAAACTTGTCTGATTTATAGGGAATATCTGGAAGCTTCCCCCAGATGGTGCATCCCCCTTCTTCCACTACGGCCCTTGCATCCTTTAAAGATGACATCCAAAGCGGAGGTCTTGTGATCTTAGGAATCGAAGATACCGCCTTGGTCGCCGCTATTTCTTCAGAGACTTCTTCAAAATGTTGGAAAGGGGTCTCTATGAACTCGCCATCTAATTCCGCATAACGGAAGGAATTCAGATGACTAATCATATACTCCTCCTCCCCATGGACAATTATGATCTTCCCTTGGATCGGGTATTTGAGCATCTAATGCAAGGTGGAGGTGACAGCACCGACATTGTGAATCCGGGGGCGTCCCAATAGACAGGAATAAGAAGGATGGATGTCCATCACGTAGAAGGTAGAGTTGAAGACCTGAGTTCCCACCTTGATTGGGATGTCCACCTCCCCGTGGACCATCCTCTTCGACCCATCAAAAGCTCTCACCACTATGTTGCTGGGTTTTAAAGTCAGCCTGTCGCAGTCCAATCTATCAAGGGCTTTCTTCGGTAGGACGTTCAAGGATGATCCAGTATTAACTAAGACATGAGCTAGGGTTGTTCCTCTGCACTCCACTGAGACATGTAATGCCTCATTGTGTTTTCTCCCTCTGGGTGTCAAGTCAGCATCGGAGAAGCCCAGGCCATTATCAGCTGTCAAACTGGCCACACAGTCCTGGAACTGGTCAGCAGAAATCTCTTGCGGCACATGAGCTGTCTTTAGAAATTTTACCAGAGCCTTGGCATGTGCTTCAGAGCACAGCATCAGAGCTAGCATAGAGATCTTGGAAGGGGTCTGCCCCAACTGTTCAACCACATCATAATCACTCTTCTTAATTATCCTCAACATTTCTTCCATCTCCTTGGATGTTTCAGGAATAACAAGTGATTGAGCCTTCGTCAGGACAGGCTCCTCTTGAACGTTCTTTCCTTTATTCTCGATAGTGGAAGTAGGGATAGAGATTGTATTGTCTTTGTCGGTAGGTACGCTTACGGGTATAATCACTGGTGCAGATGTAATCTTCGGAATAGCCACGGGTCCAAAGACTGCTTGTGATATGGTGGGAAGAACTGACTGTTTTTGGAATGCTGGTTCACGTTTTGCATTTGTGTTTGCAAGATGTCGCGGTAAGCAAGAGTCGTCACCGACTTTTATTTTATCCAACAAGGAAAGGAAAAAAAGCACATAAAAATTCCTTTTTTGAGATATTTCTGGGTACGGGGTAGATTATAAAAAGGGAAGGTATTAGCACCCCTTCTATCCGTAGTTATCTATGGGCTCTTAGGTACTTGCTCATCATTTTCAAAAATGTTTTCTTTGTGCTTGTGGGTTTTGAAAAGTTTTTGTTTTAACTTCGATTTAACTCTTGCTTCTGTCCTCAAGAGTGTAATGAAGTGTTTTTGAAAACTTGTTTGTAAAAGAGTGTAAGTGTGGGAAAAAGTTTGTTTTTTGGATGAGCAAGTATCTAAGAACTAATCTACCTACTCGAAAAAGGAATTGTTCTATGCTAATTTCCTTTAGACAATGCTATCCCACTATTAGTGAGTAGGTAGCACCGTCGTTGGAGTTTTAGGGTCAATTCGAAAGAGGGACATACGGTCACTAAAGCAACGTTAGGACGTCTTAGCAATAACCCTAGTGTCTTAGATCATTTGTTCGAGGCAACAATATCCGAGGCAACCATTTCGAGGCAACTATAATCTTTTAGACAAAAGGGCGACCTCTAAAACAACCTATACTCAATGACCGTTTACGAAGGCAACACAAGTGGGGTGTACCCTAGAAGTGCGCATGTGCGGGTGTGTTGATTTCAGTTATTTTTATCTTTGCACATGTTTAGGGTGATCTAATCGTTTTAAAATTAGACATTCATTCTTGTCATGCAAACCCTATTTTCAAACATCTAGCAGTTGTATAATTTGCAGAAATTAAAGGTGCGGAATTTTAAACTAAATTATTACAAGGCGTCGGGTATTTACATCACCAAAAGCAACCCTTTGAAATTTAAAAGCGGAAAAATAAATAAATGTCCTAATTATTTATTACAAACCGGGAGCAGATACAATAATTGAATAAAGGAAAATAAAGCGCGCGGTGCGAAAATTGGATCGAATGCAAAGCTAGGGTTTTGATCCTCCTAATTAAAGAAAATGTTTTTGTTGTTTTTATTTTTAAGAAAAGAAATTAAATCCTAAAATTAAATTCTAAATTAATTAAAGAAACATATTAAGTGACATATTTTTGGATTTTTTGTTATTTAAGGAAAGAAAATAAAATAAATAAATTAATGATTAAAACCTATTAATTCTAATTTGTTTTAAATATTTACAAAATCAATTAAAGTTATCTAGAATTAATAACCTAATTAATTAATTAATTAATATTTATTAATGAAAAAAATAAAATTCTGAAATTTAATTGGGTAAAAATATTTTTTGTGATTTTTTTGATAAAAAAGAAAATTAATCTATTGGTTAATAATTAAGTTAAAAACAAAATAAAATAATTAAATAAAGTAAACAAAATAAAAAAGGAGTGAGAATGGGCCTGTTTAGAGGGTGTAGAAAGCAAGAATATTGGCCCATTTGTGGAGATCCAATTGACTTTTTGTGATCCCCTGCGTATGCGTTGACTTGGCCTTTTGGTACACCTTCAATGCTGGCCACCAGATCTGGCCATCTGGCCATCTGGCGCACTGATGATGAATGTCCATGGTGGATATTAGGCTTGAGAGTGCACCTGATTACCTGAAATAATTTGGAAAAATAATAAATGCTGGAGCCAGGGATCGAACCCCTGACCTCCAGCCTCTAATGCCCTGAAATTATGCGTGGCAACCACTAGGCCATGTGGTTCTATTTGTTAATGAAATACAATGCAATAATAATATAAAAAAACAAAAGCTAATGGCCAGAAAAATAAAAAAACGCGCGCTGTTTGAATGGACAATGGGGGAGTGCCAGCGCATCATCCCTGTCCTCCCTCCGTAGCTAAAAATCTGTAACACTTATACCTACGGACGCTGGCCGTCACTACAAGTCGTGTCCATTCCAAAATCTCGTACATGCCATGAAAATGAATTCTAAAACCATGGTTGAGGTCGTCTCATCCTCCTGATTACAACCATGCCCATTATTAGGGCCAATTTTTCCGGAAACAAAAAGCCCTAAAACCAAACACAAAACCTTAGCAATGGTGATCCGTGATATAGGTCATATAAATGAAATTGGTTATTGCAAAAAGCTTGCAAATGATATGGTGATCCAGAATTTGCAATTATTTTTCATTATAGATGCAAGAATGAAGCTTTTCGAATTCAAGAATATGGTGATTCCGTGAACGACTTACAGTACACTGGAGGGCTTGGAAACACGTGGTTTTGCTTGCTTTAGGTTGTGGAGACTTCCAGGAAACGATTGAGATCGTTAAGGAGCCTTGAAACTGCCTCTAAGAGTGATTTTGATGTCACACTTTTCTTTGATTTTTTCATATTTTGTTTGCTCTCTATGCTTGATCTCTAGCCCTGTTTTTGGTCTGCACGTAACCCTTATGTACTACACAATGCATTGGGGTTTATTGCCTTGCCCAAATCTTCCTCTTTCAATGATTTTGATATGGATTTGGCTTGCTTTGAACAACTTTCCAAATTTGGCTCCTTTGCAATCTCTTTGTACACAATTGTCTTGATGCGAATTTGAATGCCTTGCTAGCTGTGATTAAAGTCTGAAACAATCAAAATATCCATTGTTATCAATGCTTTGGATTTAATTTGATTTTATTTGATTTAAATCAAATTAATTCAAATAAAAATAAAAAATAATTAATAAAAATATGATATGGACACATGGCCAAGGCTAGAGCACGTGGGTAATAATGCCAACTCAAAACAAGTTAAAAAGAATGGGCCTATTTTGCAAAATTTGGAGTTTTGGGCATAGTTGACTTTTGGCAATTTTGCAAAAAAGTCCAACTTCAACAATTCATAACTTCCTCAATTTTGACTCTTTGGAGGTGTTCTTGGACTTTTTATAAATATTGAGATATCCTCTAACTATCCCTTTTGGTCTCATCTCAATTTGATATTCCATGCTCAAGTATGAAGCTTTGACAAAAAAGGTATTTTTGTTGACTTTTCAAAATGACCTATAATGTCCAAATTCATAACTTCTTGTGAGTACATATTTTGATCTTGGGAGCTGAAGATGGATTGTATAGAATTGAATCCCCTTCAAAATGAGTATTGTATGGGTCATTTCTCATAAAGTATGAGAAAGTTATGCTTGGTCAAAGTTGGGTTGACTTTTCCTGCAAAACCCTAATTTAGCAACTTTTGAATCTTGATGAATTATGAGCAATCCTTGATGAATCATGATCAAACCTTGATAAAATGATGAAATATACTTAAAAATGAGAATTTTGACAAAAAATCTTGAAGTTTGACTGTATGTAGGTCACAGTTGACTTTTGCCCTAACATAGTCGATTCTTGGACCTTTGAGCAATTGACTGAGCAAAATTCCCCTGCAAGGCTTGAAACTTGACATGGATGATCTTGAGAACATATTAGGACATTGGTGAGCACTTGGGGTCACTTGGACTCAAGTATCTTGATGCAACATGAAACCCTAATTTGGGGTAGACTGCCTTAGGAGAGAGCTTGTCTGGCCAACCCTTGAGCTATCTTGAGCAACTTAGAGATCTTTCTTGAAATGTTTTGAGAAATATGGGAGGGAAAATTTTGGGGTACAACAGCTGCCCCTGTTCAATTTTCTTAAACATGAGGATGCAGATTGGCTTTCGTGCCTTTCGTAATCCGAAGGTGGAAGTGGATTGAACACTAGAGTACCCAAAAATTTGCACTCGCATGAAGTGGTAATTGTCTTGTGATGCCGGGAATGGGCTTATAGATTACATTTGGAAGAGTGTCGATCGCATAATAGATTCCTTAGCGAGATCTTGTATACCTGTTGTTGAGGAAGATTCTGCTGGGGAAGTATGATCTTTCGTGGAGAGAGATAGAAATTTAGGAGCTTCGTCGTCCGTCATTCTGCTGGTGAGTCGTCTCTGTTGATATTTAGGAACTTCAATTGTCCGTACTCAACTGAGGGAACAACTTTTGCTGAGATTTAGGAGCTCGTCCGTAATTCAACTAAGAAAACATATTTGTTGAGATTTAGGAGCTAGTCCATAATTCAACTGATTTTGTCGAGATTTAGGAGCTTGTCCGTAATTCAACTGATTTTGTTGAGATTTAGGAGCTTGTCCGTAATTCCACTAAGCAACCATCTGTTGAGATTTAGGAACTCGTCCGTAATTCAACCGAGGAAACATATCTGCTGAGATTTAGGAACATCGCCCGTAATTCAACTGAGGTAAAATCTGTCGAGATTTAGGAACTCGTCCGTAATTCGACTACTTTGTTGAGATTTAGGAACTCGTCCGTAATTCAACTGCTTTGCTGAGATTTAGGAGCATCGTCCGTAATTCAATTGAGGTGATATCTGCTGAGATTTAGGAGCTCGTCCGTAATTCAACAACTTCGCTGAGATTTAGGAGCTTGTCCGTAATTTAACTGAGAAAATAACTTCGCTGATATTTAGGAACTCGTCCGTAATTCAACTTGGAGAAACATCTCTACTAAGATTTAGGAACATCGTCCGTAATTCAACTGAGGTAATATTTGTCGAGATTTAGGAACTCGTCCGTAATTCGACTGCTTTGCTGAGATTTAGGAACTCGTCTGTAATTCAACTGCTTTGCTGAGATTTAGGAACTCGTCCGTAATTCAACTGAGGAAATATCTGTCGAGATTTAGGAACTTGTCCGTAATTCGACTGAGGAAATATCTGTCGAGATTTAGGAACTCATCCGTAATTCGACTGAGGTAGAAGCTTCATAGCTTGAATTTTGTGAGAATTTAACAGTATCCTTCTTGAAAGATAAATGTTAGTTGTATGTAATGCATGATATATATCAAGCAATGATGCTCTCAAAATAAATGAGATTGTGTTGCAATGATGCGTATGCATGTCATGATGTATGAAAATGTGATGTTTTTAGCTGGGGAAATAAATCCCAGACTGCTATTGGAGAAAAGAATTGAATTCTTCGTTTCTGCTGGAGATAGTGAATGAAGACAATTGTGAGAATAAACTTGCAGGAGAGGATAACTCCGCTGGGGAATAAGCTGACGAGAGAGTGACTCTGTGGGGAGGAAATGCTCTGCCGGAGGATTCCGTTGATGAATTCAGCTGGAGATAAATTACCTTTGATGGTGATAATGAACCTGTTGGGGATTGAATTCCTGTTTTGTGAAAGGAAAGAACTCCGCTGGGGATGACTTTCCAGTTGCGACCTTACTGGGGATAGCCCTTTTAGACTTTTCTAGGGATGACCTTCCGAAGTCTACTGGGGACAATTCTTCCAACTCCACTGGGGATAATTTTATACTCCACTGGGGATGATAAGACTTTAGTGTTGATGGTAGATAAACTCTGCTTGGGGAGAATATTACCGATTCATTCACAGCTGCGAGCCTCGGCTGGGGAGAGCTTGCACCACTATCTTTTCTCTTACTCTGCGAGGAATGAACGTACTTTCAATCGTTTCCTTCAGCTAGGTCTATCCCTATACCTGGTGGACAAAGCAACCGTACAGTTTAGACATTTCTCGTTTGCCCCTGTTTCTGATATTACAAGTGATCGTCTTTTGTTTCACATGTAAATATTTATGAGCAGCAATCATTGTCAAATGCATATATAAAAAAAATGAACATTGGATGTTCTTTGCAAAACAAAACAGAAAAAAGGGAAAACAGTTTGAAATTTATTGGTGAAAACGACTTGTATTAATTTTGAAGTTAGCATGTAAATATGCGTGTTTTCTACAAGAGGCTAACGTCCTAGTAAGAGAACACCGCCGATCAATAGAGTTTATACAATTTGTGAAAAACCAAAGAAAAACAGCTATGTGAATAATCCCACTGGGTTCCAACTCTGCTATTGCCTTTATGTCCTCGAGCATCTCATCACTTTGCTACTTGGTTGAAGATAGATCAGATTGATTAGTGTCGTCCGAGCTTAATAGTCAATACCAAAGTCTGGTTGCAAGGTGATCCAATGAGACATAGTGTTACGCTTTAATCCCTAACTTTTGCATGGACCGCCCTTTCGGGTTTTCAGTCCACCGAGATACCCTTTTTTGCCCAAGCTGCCTTTTCAGGTTTTCGACTTGCCGGGTGTACAAATGTTTTCATTTTCATCACTTATTTTTGCCCGAACCCTTTTGGTTCGCCGGGAAGCCCTTATTTTTGCCTAGGCCACTCGACCCAGCGGGTCTTTGATTATGCGTAGTATTTTTTCACTATATCTGCATTGACGGGGTGAGGAAGGTCATCACCATCCATGGTGGTTAGAATTATAGCTCCTCCTGAGAAAATGTTCTTAACCACAAATGGCTCATTCGTACGTAGGGGTCCATTTTCCCCTGGGATCACCTTGAGGTAAAATGATGCGCTTGATAACCAGGTCCCCGACTTGATACTCTTGTCGTCTAACTTTCTTGTTAAATGCCTTGATCATCTGCTTTTGATACGTCTGACCATGACAAATAGCAATAAGTCTCTTTTCGTCAATTAAGTTCAACTGATCAAGCCAGGTCTGAATCCAGTCATCTTCGTTCAAACCTGCATCCTTCATAATCCGAAGAGAGGGTATCTGAACTTCAATGGGCAAGACGGCCTCCATGCCATATACCAAGGAATAAGGTGTTGCCCTTGTTGACGTCAGCGCTGAGGTACGATACCCATGAAGAGCAAATGGTAACATCTCGTGCCAATCTTTGTATGTCACCATCATCTTCTGCACAATCTTCTTAATGTTCTTATTAGCCGCTTCTACAACCCCATTCATCTTCGGTTGATAAGGAGAAGAGTTGTGATGTTGTACCTTGAACTGCTTGCAGAGCTCGGTGATCATCTTATTGTTGAGATTTGTACCATTTTCCGTAATGATCCTCTCTGGGACACCATATCGACATATCAGATTATGCCGAATAAACCGTGCCACGACGTTCTTGGTTACTGTAGCAAAGGAAGCCGCTTCAACCCACTTTGTAAAGTAATCAATCGCTACCAGAATGAAACGATGCCCGTTAGATGCCGTAGGTCTGATCTCGCCGATCATGTCGATCCCCCACATTGCAAAAGGCCAAGGAGCTGTCAAGACATTCAGAGGAACTGGAGGTATGTGCACCTTATCAGCATAGACTTGGCACTTGTGACAGGTCCGAGAATGCTGATAACAGTCGGCTTCCATGGTGGACCAATAATATCCTGCCCGAAGTATTTTCTTTGCCATGGTATGTCCACTGGAATGAGTCCCGAAAGTACCTTCATGTAACTCTACCATAATCCTTTCTGCTTCGTTCTTATCCACACAACGCAGTAAGGTGGAATCATGATTACGCTTGTAAAGGATGCCATTACTGATGAAGAACTTCGCCGCGAACCTCCTCAGAAACTTCTTATCATTAACAGATGCACCTTCAGGGTACTCCTGAGCTTCAACATACCTCTTTACCTCATGGGACCAGGGTTTATCTGTTACCTCTTCAGTCTCAATGTCACAGAAATGTGCGGGTTCGTCCAACCTCTCAATGGTAATCTGGGGAGCTTCATTGTCCCATCTGACCTTGAACATAGAAGACATCATAGTTAGCGCGTCCGCCAACTGATTCTCCTCTCTAGGGAAGTGTTCAAAGGTTATCTCCTCGAAATGCGGAAGCAACATCAACACATACTCTTTATAAGGAATAAGATTAGGGTGTTTCGTATCCCACTCGCCTTTGATCTGACTGATCACGAGAGCGGAATCTTCGAATACACTTAAGAACTTTATCCTTAGGTCAATAGCTGCTCGAAGACCCATAATGCACGCTTCATACTCCGCCATGTTGTTGGTGTAGTTGAAACATAGTCGGGTGGTGAACGGAGTATGAGAGCCTTCAGGAGATATGATCATGGCGCCAATGCCATTACCCAAAGCATTTGAAGCTCCATCAAAGTACATAGACCTTCGGGATCCCTCCTCAGGTCCTTCATCCGGTCCAGGTGTCTCACAGTCAGTCACCAACATGATATTCTCATCCGGGAATTCAAAGTTCATAGACTGGTAATCATCTACTGCCTGATGTGCCAAATGATCTACGAACACACTTCCCTTGATTGCTTTTTGGGTCGTATATTGAATGTCATACTCAGTCAAGATCATCTTCCATCTTGCTATTCTTCCGGATAAGGCAGGCTTTTAGAAGATATACTTGATTGGATCCATCTTTGATATCAATTGAGTAGTGTGAGTCAGCATATACTGTCTTAGCCGGCAAACAGCCCATGCCAAAGCGCATCAAGTTTTCTCAAGCAACGAGTATCAGGTCTTGCAGTCGATAAACTTTTTGCTAAGGTAGTAAATAGCATGCTCTTTTCGGCAAGACTCGTCATGCTGCCCCAACACACACCCCATTGAATTATCGAGTACTGTCAAGTATAGTGTGATACGGTGGGAGAACTGAATTGAGGTTTTGCGTTCGCAAATGTTTCGGTTTAGCAAGAGTCGCCACTGACTTTTTATTTTATCCAAAGGAAAGGTCAAAAAGCACAGGAAATACCTTTGAGATGTTTTCTTGGGTTCAGGGGGTAGATTATGAAAAGGGAAGGTGCAATCACCCTTTTCATCCATGGTTTTCCATGAGCTCTAGTTACTTGTTTAGATCACTTGTTTTTGCTTTTCAATTGTTTGAAATGGTGCTTTGTGTGTGGTTTTGAAAATATTTTGAAAAGAGGCCTTTTGTCTAGGAAACCTTTGTAATGATTCTTGTTTGAATGTATACAAAGGTGTATTGTCTTTTGAAAAGATGTTTCAATGTTTGAAAGTTTGAAAGTTGTTTTGGGAAAATGTTTTGAAATTGTGTGTTTTTTTTAAATTAGCAAGGATGCTTGCAAGTTTTGATCAAGTAACTAAGAGTTGTCTACCTTATCTACTCAAAGATCTTTCCTACACATTTTTAACCCTTTCACATTGTTGTTTTACCATTGCATTTGGTAAACAAACTTGTGTTTGGATGTTAAACGGAACAGGCGCGGGTCATCGTATTGACCATGATAGCAATTGTGCTAAGTATCTTAGCAAGTTTTTGAGGGACTAGATCATTTTATAAAGGCAACCAAGATAGCATCATCGAGGGACAATGATCTTTTATTTTGTTTTTGTTTTGCCAAGATACTCAACATGCATACCATGGCCATTTTAAAGGCAACAAGTGGGTGAAACCCTAGGGATGCATGTGTGCATTGTGTTGTCAATTTACATGCTTTTATGTCTTGTATTAGGTCTAGCTATTTGTTTTGATTTTGGATATTGTATACAAACCCTAATCTCTATCATGGCATATTTGAAAGCAATAAATGCGTAAAAATAATCTAAGCTATTACAACATTGATATGGGGAGGGGGATACAATTTTGAATAGGGGATTATTTGCAAGAAATTAAAAACCCTAAAATTATTACAACCAAATTGAATTCTTTGCTCAAATAATAAATTGACAATATTTAAATGGGCAATCAAATAAATATGCAAAAATGTTTTTGTATTATTTTTATGTATGTAAAAATAAAATATTTAATGTGTTAAAAATAATGAAATAAAAGATTACTTTTATTAAAGGGGTAAACCCTAATTTGTTTTAAGAATATATATATATATATATATATATATATATATATATATATATATATATATATATATATATATATATATATATATATATATATATATATATATATATATATATATATATATATATATATATATATATATATATATATATATATATATATATATATATATATATATATATATATATATATATATATATATATATATATATATATATATATATATATATATATATATATATATATATATATATATATATATATATATATATATATATATATATATATATATATATATATATATATATATATATATATATATATATATATATATATATTATGTATTATGTATTATTCATTTATGTACAATAAAATAAATAAAACATATACAAATGTCAAAAAATAAAAATAATGTGAGAAAATATTATTTAAGTATATATAAATACTAAAAATAAAATATAATGTTTCTTTTATATTATTTACAAGTTTTTATTAAAGAAAATAAAAATATATACTATTTAATAATTATTTCTATGTCTAAAATAATAAAAATAATAAAATAAAATGTGAAAATTTATGAAAATACTTTTGGTAATTTTTTTAAGTTTAGAAAAAATAAAATAAAGTCAGAAATGAAAAAGAAATAGAAAAATATAAAAATATAAAACAATGGGCCAAGGGGGTGTGAGAAGTAGGTCAGGGGGTGTCAAAAGCAAGGAATAGCCAGGCCCAGCCCAGCTGATCTTCATCTTCAACCTTCGTTCAAACAAAAACGCGCGCCCTCTTGTACAAATCTGAAAATCCTGTATTCGTGCTCTAAAGCAAAAACTCACAACATAAAAGTTATAATATTTTTCAACACGTTTCCAACCATGTAAAGAACTTAATCTAACTCTCAAAGACCAGAGAGAATTTCTCTGGCCCTAATTTCTAACCTAACTTTTTCAGAAATTTCATCAATCAAATTCTCTTAACACAGTTAACTTAAATGAAATCTATGCATATGTGCAGCTTAAGGGCAATGAGTACTACATTTTTTATTCACAAACCTAAGCCTAATGTTTCCTAAATAGAGAGATAGAAGTTTGAACAATACCTGCTTCAGTTGAACTCGAGTATGGCAATGTGGAGGTTTTCAATGAGGCCTGAGATGCTTAAGAGCTTTCCTGAACTTCCTTTGACCTTCCCTAATACTTAGTTTGCTTTGAGCTTGCTTGAATAAGCCTGTAGAAGTCAACCTGCACAAGCTGAAATCAGAAATTATGAAGCTTGTAAATGGAGTTACAGTCAATGGCCAATGGTTGGGATAGCTTAGGTGGGTTATATGGAAGGCATTGGAAAAGGTTTGGGGCAAAACGCACGAGTAGTCTGTGAGATAGAAACAAAAATGCAGAAACTACCCTATTTTGCAAGAAGAATGTGTTTTTATGTTTTAGAAGGCTTGGGATGTGGATAACTCGTGTTTCTGGCTCAAGGCAATATACAAAACTTGTTTTGAATGTTTACAAGAGTTGGTTTTATCAGATGGAAGTTTTCTCTCCTTTTTGCAAGTTGACTTGGCTTTTAAGAAAGTTGTGAAATGACAATGCAAATGGTTGTACCCTCTAGCTTAGGGTCTGCCAAGAGTTGGTATACTTTTCCCTATCTTTGTGGACTTTGTTTGCTATGAAAGAAAGGTCCAATGCTCAAGAGAAACAAAAATGCCTAAAGTTGTGCTTTATGAAAATAACAATGTTCACTTTTTGCCAAAAATGGATTAAACCCTTGTGTAATCTTCCATAGATCAGAACAATGCATTAAACCATTGATTTTGCATTAAATTTTTGAGTGTGGAAGGGTTTAGATACATGTAAACAAGTACAAATGAAGCTGGACAGAAATTGCAACTTGTAGCATAGTGAAAAATGCCATGGATCAAAGTGACTTTTTGCCAAATTCAATCCTTCGATTATCCCTAACCATAAATGATTTTAGAGAGTTCTTGGACATTTTGGAAAGCTTGTAACATGATTTACAATCCATCTTTGAAATGAATTTTGAGATTCCAAGTGGAACCATGTTAAATATTTCCATGAAGATAGGTCAAAATCCTGCCTAAACTAAGGCAAAATTTCACTAAGTTAGAAAGTTTTTGGACCCTTATTCCAAAAATCATAACTTGAGATACAAGCATCGTTTGGGAAAACTTTGTGAATCAAAGTTGTAGATTTTGTGGAGGACTACAACTTTCATGTTGGAATTTTTGTTTGAATCCAATTGCATCATGGTGAAAATTTTGGGCAAAGTTGGGAAAAAAATAAGAAAATTTCATAATTTAGAAAAATTCTAAGTTATGCAATTTTTCAATCTTAAACCCTAATTTGCAAAATTAGGTTTCTTGATGAACAAGTTTCATGTTTTGACACATCTTGATGAAAAATGACCCTTGGTACTTGATTTTGACCAAAAAGTCAAAGTTTGACTTTTTCAGTGTACAGTTGATTTTTGATCAGTTGACTGGAAAATTCATCTGTCAATCCAATACTTTTGAGATCTTTTGAACCTTGTGATTAGGTCAAGATGATTCCATTGAGTCCTTGAAACCATGCTTGAACCCAATTTTCCATTGGCTAGGTAAAAAATCAGAAATTGCCCTTCTGCAGTCAAAACCCTAAAAATGACCATTTTGCCCTTTTGATGATCTGATCAAATTTATTGAGGAGTTGTGGTCCAAACTTGATCAAATGGTTCATATGATTCTATAATGTTGATGTGGATAAAAAATTATGAGATTTGACTGTAAATTGGCCACAATTGACTTTTTCCCCAATACAGCTGATTTCTAGGTCAACTGTCCAATTGACTGGGCAAAAATTTGATTCAAGGCTTGAAACTTGGTATGGGCAATCTTATAAGTCCAACATGAAGTATGAAAGTCACATTGAGCATTGGAAGTCTAAAAATCCCTGTGCAAACTCAAACCCTAATTTCAGGTCAACAGTGCCAAGAGATGTCTTGAGTAGAGCAAAACCCTAATCCTGTATGGAATCCAAAGAGTCTTGTGAGGGGAAATCTTGATAAAATGAGAGGGAAAATTTTGGGGTACAACAGCTGCCCCTGTTCAATCTTCTTGAACCTAAAGAGTTAGATTGGCGAGTTTGCCTTTCGTGACTCAAAGGTAAAAGATGATTGGACACTAGAGTGCCCGTAAATTTGCACTCGTCAAAATGTAGGTTGAGGAAATTGGCTTAAAGATGCCATTTGGAGATGATTGAATCTTGTTGGAGATGGGCTTAAAGATACCATCTGAGGATGTTTGTTGAAAATCAGGAGAATGAACATCAGAATGGTATCTGTATCTGGAACGTATCTGAGTTGTATCTGGAGATTGGATTTGTATGAGCAAGGGAATAACATCTGTGTCTGGAGCGTATCCGAGCTGTAACTATATTTTATTTTTGAATGAATATCAGAATGATTGCCGTGTATGGAATGTATATGTATTGTATCTGAATTCTAAAAGGGCGACAGAATAGCATCCGTGTATGGAGCATCTTTGGGCTGGGGATAAATTCCGAATGAGTGATAGAATGGCAACTGTGTTTGGTGCATATCTGGACTGTATCTGAAGTTGAGATCTGTATGAGTAGTAGAATGACTTCCATGTCTGGGGCGTATCCGTACTGTAATTGGGATCTGGACAAGTGACAGAATGACTTTCGTGTCTGGAGTGCATTTGAACCTGAAGTTGATAGTTGAATCTGAATGAGAAATAGAATGGCTTCTGTGTCTGGAGCGTATCTAGTCTGTATCTGATTGCTGAAGTCTGAATGAGTAGTAGAATGACCTCTGTGTCTGGGGTGTATCCATACTGTATCTTGACTTGAAACTCTGAATGAGTAATAGAATGACCTCTGCGTCTGGGGTATATCCATACTGTATCTGAAATCCTTAAGTAGTTGTTAAAGATAACTTTTAATCTTATTCTAAAAAGGGTAAAATGTTAGCTGAAACACAAAGTTATGTTGCATGACATGTATGATGCAATAAAATGTGTTCTATCAATGTTCATGATTTATGAATGTAACATATGTGCATGTAAGCTGATTAGTTGTCTTGCTGAGGAAAATAAGTCCTTGATAGCTGGAGATAGTAGAATCCTTGACTGCTGCCGGGGAAATTAAATCCTGGATCGATACTGGGGATTCCATAATCTTTGATTGCTGAAGATGAGAAATCCTTGGACCACTGTTGGGGATAGAAAAGCTTTGGCAACTTGTGGGGATGTGAGAATCCTTCACGACTTTCCTGGGGATATAGGGATCCTTCAAGTCTGCTGAGAAACCTGTTTGGGGAATCCTGAGAACTTTGATGACTGTAGCTGGGGGAGTATACCAATGTGAATCCTTACTTGGCTGGGGAATAGGGAAACTCTGAAGACTTCTACTGGGGATCAGAAAAAAGAAAGAAAAAAAAGAAAACCTTGATCTGCTGGAGAACAAGGAAAACTCTGATGGCTTCTGCGGAGAATAAGAATGAGAAACTTCAATCTTCTGGGGAATTAAAACCTTGAGGGCTTTAACTGGAGAAGTGAGAATGAGAATCTTCGATCTGCAGGGGATTAAAAATTTTGACAAGCTCGTGCTGGGGAGTCATGGGTACTCAGGTAACCTCACCGGGGAATCCAGACTGAAGATCTTCCATCTGGTAGGGGAAAATAAATCCCTGGGAACCTCAAACTGGAGAGTTAAGAATGAGAATCTTCATTCTGTTGGGGATGAAGAACTCTATGGGGAAGAAAGTTTCATCTTCGTTTGGGATTGGTGACCAAATTTTTTGCTTCGCTGGGGATTGAGATCTGACTCTGGAGAGGATTTTGAAATTTAATTCCGCTGGGGATATGTTTTTCAAGGTTTAGCTGCAATGGGGATCCAGATGACGTACTGCAGGGGATCTCTCTTGGCATATCCTAAAGACGTTTTCCTATCCTCTCAATCTGTCAGTAATTATTCTTCCACATTTTGTTTATTTGTAAACAGTGATTATATTCAAATGCATATGCTCATTTAACAAACCATTGGACATTTTCAAATAAAACATAAGTGTAAAGAAAAATAAAAGGCAAATAGTTTTCTACACTTTGAAGTATCTTCGTAAAAAGGAGACAGACATCCTAGTAAGAGAATGTTGTCATAAAAAAAATTGAGAAAAATTTATACAAAGAAAGATGGCTATGTGTAAAATTCCATGGGGTTCCCATTCTGCTATAGCCTTCGTAACTCTGGATATCTTGTCCATTCGCTGCTTCGTTCGAAGATGACTGGATTGATCAGAAGCCAGGAGCTTGTCTGGTGAAGATATTGTCCTTAAAGTGATCCGATGAGACATAGTCATACGCTTTAATTCCCTAACTTTTGCCTGGACCGCCCTTTCAGGTTTTCAGTCCACCGGGAAACCCTTTTTTTGCCCAAGTCGCCCTTTCGAGTTTTCAACTTGCCGGGTGTACGGATTTTTTTATTTATCCCTAATTTTTGCCTGAACCGCCCTTTCGGGTTTTCAATTCACCTGGATGCCCATTTTTACCCAAGTCGCCCTTTCGGGTTTTCAACTTGTCGGGTCGTTTATGCGTAGTATCTTTTGACTATATCGGCGTTTGTAGGGTGCGGCAGGTCGTCGACGTCCATGGTGGTCAGGATCATTGCCCCACCAGAAAAGATGTTCTTGATCACAAATGGTCCTTCGTAAGTAGGAGTCCATTTGCCCCTGGGATCACTTTGCGGAAAGATGACCCGCTTGATTACAAGATCTCCGACTTGATATACCTGGCGCCTGACTTTCTTGTTGAAGGCCTTGATCATACGTTTCTGATACGCCTGACCATGGAAAACAGCAGTAAGTCGCTTCTCGTCAATCAAATTAAGTTGATCAAGTCGGGTCTGAATCCAATCGTCTTCACTCAAACCAGCATCCTTCATGATTCTCAAGGAGGGAATCTGAACCTCAATAGGTAAAACATCTTCCATACCGTATACCAAAGAAAAAGGTGTTGCCCCCGTTGATGTGCGTGCCTTGGTACGGTACCCGTGCAGAGCAAACGGTAACATCTCATGCCAGTCCTTGTAGGTGACTGTCATCTTTTGAATGATCTTCTTGATATTTTTGTTCGCAGCTTCGACACCACCGTTCATCTTTGGCCGATAGGGAGATGAATTGTGATGTTGAATCTTGAACTGCTCGTACAGAGCGGTGATCATGGTGTTGTTCAGATTTGTACCGTTGTCCGTAATGATCCTGTTGGGGATACCATACCGGCAGATGAGGTTCTGCTTGATGAAGCGGGCGACAACATTCTTTGTAACGGATGCGAAGGATGCTGCTTCGACCCACTTGGTAAAGTAATCAATGGCCACCAGGATGAAATGATGTCCATTGGATGTTGTAGGCTTGATCTCTCCAATCATGTCGATTCCCCATATAGCGAACGACCAAGGAGCTGTTAAGACATTGAGAGGAACTGGAGGTATGTGTACCTTGTCTGCATAGATTTGGCATTTGTGACAAGTACGGGAATGTTGATGACAATTAACTTCCATGGTAGACCAGTAGTAGCCTGCCCGTAGAATCTTCTTAGCCATCGTATGTCCGCTCGAGTGGGTGCCAAATGTACCATTGTGCAGTTCAGCCATGATCTGCTCAGCTTCAATCTTGTCCACACAATGAAGTAGAATGCAATCATGATTGCGTTTGTATAGGACACCATTGCCCAGGAAGAACTTTTCTGTGAATCTCCTTAAGAACTTTTTGTCGTTGACTGATGCTCCTTCAGGGTATTCTTGTGCTTGGAGATACCTTTTGACGTCATGAAACCAAGGTCGGTCCACAATGTGCAGGTTTGTCCATTCTTTCAATGGTGATTTGGGGAGCCTCATTATCCCAGTTAAGTTTAAACATGGAGGACGTTGTTGCTAGCGCATCTGCTAGCTGATTCTCTTCTCGCGAGAAGTGCTCGAAGGTGATCTGCTCGAAGTGTGGTAACAATGTCAGGATATGTTCTTTGTAAGGGATGAGGTTTGGATGTTTAGTATCCCACTCTCCTTTTATTTGACTGATAACCAAAGCTGAGTCCCCAAACACAATCAAAGATTTGATTCCCAAGTCAATAGAAGCCTTGAGACCAAAGATAAAAGCTTCATATTCGGCCATGTTGTTGGTGCAGCTGAAGTAGAGTCTGGAGGTGAAAGGTGTATGGCAACCTTCAGGAGAGATAAGTACAACACTGATACCGTTTCCAAGTGCGTTGGAGGCACCATCAAAGTACAGGGTCCATCGGGATCCTTGTTTAGGTCCGTCATACGGTCTGTTTTCTTCAATGTTGCTCAAAGTCATGATATCCTCATCAGGGAAGTTGAACCTCATGGATTGGTAATCTTCGACAGCTTGATGGGCCAGATGGTCGGCTAGCACACTCCCCTTTATAGCTTTCTGGGTCGTGTATTGTATACCATATTCAGTGAGAATCATCTGCCATCTAGCGATTCTTCCGGATAGAGCAGGCTTCTCGAAGATGTACTTGATCAGATCTATCTTAGAGACCAGTAAAGTGGTATGTGTCAACATATATTGCCTTAGCCGGCGAGCAGCCCATACCAAAGTGCAGCAAGTTTTCTCGAGCAGTGAGTAGCGAGTCTCACAGTCGGTAAACGTTTTGCTAAGGTAATAAATGGCATGCTCTTTTCGGCCAGACTCGTCATGTTGGGCCAGTACACACCCCATTGAATTCTCCAGGACAGACAGATACATGATTAACGGCCTTCCTTCGACGGGTGGCATCAAGATAGGAGGTTCCAGCAAATACTCCTTGATTTTATCGAAAGCAACTTGACAGTCATCATTCCATTTAACCACCTGATCTTTCTTCAACAGCTTGAAGATTGGCTCACAGGTAGATGTTAGGTGAGAAATGAACCTTGCAATGTAGTTTAGGCGTCCCAAGAAACCTCTGACCTCCTTCTCAGTGCGAGGGGCAGGCATTTCTTGTATAGCTTTGACTTTGGCAGGATCAACCTCGATGCCTTTGTTACTGACGATGAATCCCAAAAGTTTATCGGACCTGACTCTGAAAGTGCATTTGTTAGGGTTCAGTCTGAGCTTGTACTCTTTCAATCTGACAAACAACTTTTGCAGATGGTCGAGGTGTTCTTCTTCAGTTTGTGAACGGGCTATCATATCGTCTACGTAGACTTCTATCTCATGATGTATCATATCATGAAACAAAGCCACCATGGCGCGTTGATAGGTTACCCCGACATTCTTCAGTCCGAATGGCATCACTTTATAACAGAACGTACCCCACTGTGTAACAAAAGTAGTTTTCTCCATGTCTTCAGGGGCCATTTTGATTTGGTTGTACCCTGAAAATCCATCCATGAAATAAAATACCTTATGCTGAGCTGTATTGTCAACCAAGATGTCAATGTGCGGTAGTGGAAAGTCATCTTTAGGGCTAGCCCTGTTTAAATCTCTGTAATCCACGCACATTCTGACTTTGCCGTCCTTTTTAGGCACGGGAACAATGTTAGCAACCCATTGTGGATAGGAAGTAACAACAAGAAAGCCAACATTGAACTGCTTCATCACTTCAGCTTTGATCTTTTCAGACATGTCGGGCCTCATGCGACAAACTTTCTGTTTAATTGGTGGAAAGTCTTCTCTTGTAGGGAGACGGTGAACCACAATATCTGTATCCAGTCCCGGCATGTCTTCGTAGGACCAGGCGAAGATCTCAACATATTCATTCAACAGCTGAACCAAGTGCTCCTTGACATTTGGCTCTAGGTTGGCACCCACTTTAACTTCTTTTCTGTCTTCCTCTGTTCCCAAGTTGATAGTCTCTAACAACTCCTCGTGAGGTAGAATAGCCCTTTCTTCCCGTTGCAATAGTCTAGCCAACTCTCCAGGCACTTCACAGTCTTCATCACCTTCGTATTCGGCATGATTGATCAGATCTTTAGAGTCACTGAAGGCCATAGCAGAATTGTTACCCGTGGAATCCGGAGTGGATGGGTACCTGCATTTTATGAGTGTGGGTGTGTGTGAGGGATAGCCACCTTTAAACAAATAAAATGTAAAAAGAAAGGCAATGAACACAAAAGTTTATATATGAAAACGTCCATGATTCATTAAAAATGGCATATGAAGATGAAAAAATCAAGCCCTTACAAATGGACCTATGTACCTCGGGTAAGGCACAAGGTTAAAAGTGTACGAATTGTTTAGGAATTATTACAAACCAAAAGAAATGTTCAAAAGATAAATTACTGATTGATGAAAGTAATGGGAATAAAATCCTTTGCCTCCCAATTGCTCAATCCTCCTTCAACAGTTGGAAAGATCCAGTCTTCAAAATTGCTCTCATCTTCACCATCCTCCAAAGCATAGACTCCATGATGAGTGATCTTCAATGGTGGCCCTCCATCCCGGGAGCGGCGCATAACCTTTTGAGCAGAAGCAGTGAAACCCAAGCCAAACTTATCTTTCTTGTAAGGAAAATCTGGCAGTTGACCCCATATTGTGCTTCCTCCTTCCTTAATCATAGCCTTCGTATCTTTAAGGGATGACATCCGGGACACAGGTTTGGTAATGATGGGTCCAGAGGTCATTGTCTTGGCTACTGCAACTTCAGGAGAAACCTCTTCAAAGTGCTGAAAGGGGGTCTCGATGAATTCACCATCCAATTCCACATAGCGGAAAGAATTAAGATGGCTTATCATGTATTCCTCCTCATCGTGAACTATCACAATTTTTCCCTGAACAGGGTATTTGAGCTTCTGGTGCAGAGTTGAAGTAACGGCTCCAGCATGATGAATCCAAGGTCTTCCCAACAAGCACGAGTCGGAGGGACGGATATCCATGACATAAAATGTGGAATTGAAAGTTTTAGTACCCACTTTAATCGGGATGTCCACCTCCCCGTGGACCATCCATTTAGAACCATCAAAGGCTCTAACGATGATATTGCTGGGCTTCAAAATTAGACCTTCACAATCTAGTCTATCCAATGCTCTCTTTGGTAAGACATTTAAAGACGACCCGGTATCTACCAGAACGTGAGCTAAAGTAGTCCCTCTTCATTCCACCGAGACATGCAGCGCATCATTATGCTTTCTCCCCTTAGATGTTAAATCGGCATCGGAGAAGCCAAGAACGTTATCGGCTGTTAGGCTAGCTACACACTCTTGGAACTGGTCCGCAGAGGTTTCTTGAGGCACGTGGGCTGTCTTCAAGAATTTGATCAAAGCTTTGGCATGAGCTTCGGAACAGAGCAACAGGGCCAGCATAGAGATTTTTGAAGGGGTTTGCCCCAGTTGTTCTACGACATCATAGTCTCTTTTCTTAATTATTTTTAAAATCTCCTCCATTTCCTTTTGAGTGGTCTCGGGGATGACCAAAGGCTGAGCCCTCGTCCTGACGGGCGCTTCTTGGACCCCCTTACCTTTATCAGCAGCAACAGCAGAGAGTACAACTACAGGAGTAACAATTTCTTCAATCACTGGAGTTCGCACGGATATATTGACCGGAACAGGAGTGGCCTTAGGAGCACTTGAGGGTCCAAAGATTTCTCTTGGAGGAGCAATCTCCGGAGAGAAAATTCTCCTGCTGCGGGTGATTTTACTCGTCCCCGCAATATTTCCTATGTTATGAGTCTCTTCATCGGAACTTTCTTCAACTGATTCAATCTACTTAACACCGTGGTAGAAGATCTCTCCTCTATAATTCCACGGTATTATTTTGTTGGACTTGTATGGGATAGGCCCCGGCATAGTTATCTTCAGAGGTACAAACTTTAGATCGGGTGTAATCTTAACAGGTCTTTTGGAGACCTTGGAAAGACTGGCGGAAATGGTGATTATAGCAACATCTTTGACAGGAGTTGGAGTAACAGGAGTTTTCTCGAAGAGGATTTCTTGATTATCCATTAGGCGTTGGACGCCTAACTTCAACAACGGACAGTCAGATTGTAAGGACGAACAAAGGTAGCAATCTTTTTCACAGCCCGGGAAAATCCCGGCTTTCAACAGATTCATCTTGATCATTGGTAATGGAGTCATTAAGTCATCAATAGTAACAACATAAAGATCTTCTTCAGCAGCATGGACATTGTGACTATGTTTTGGCATTGGAGCGGATATCACATTAGGCTTTTCGGGGGCGTCGAATTCCACCTCTTTGGCATCTATTAAATCCTGAATCTTATTTTTGAGGGCCCAACAATTGTTGGTGTCATGCCCCAGGCTGTCCGAATGATAAGCGCACTTCGCATTTGCATGGTAGTAAGGAGAAGATGTATTCGGATTTTTCAGTGCTTCTTTCAAACTTGCAAGGTTTAACTTCAACAGATGAGGGAGAACCTGAGCAGGTGTCATGTTAATCCGGGTGAATTGCCGTGCAGGCCTTTCCACCCTTGCTTGGTTGGTTCTGGGTTGATTGTTTCTAGGCTGATCATCCGCAGATTTATGAATCATTACAGCCCCCACCGCTGGCCAGCGCTCAACTCTTCCTTGACTTCTATGGGAGTAAACAGCCGAGACTTCTTTCTTAGCTGGAAAGGTCTTCTTGATAGCAACGGAAGAAGATGCATCCTTTTGAATTTTTCCGCTCTTGATTCCAGCTTCAACTCTTTCACCAGTCAGGATTAACTCGGTGAACCCTGCAGACAAACTCCCAATTAAGTGATTAAAGAATGGACCTGACAGGGTCCCCAAAAACATATCCACAAGCTCTCTCTCAGACAATGGTGGCTGCACCCTTCCAGCCAAGTCCCTCAATTTTTGGGCATACTCCTTAAAGCCTTTGTTGGAGACCATACCCATACTCTATAATTAAGTACGAGTAGGGGCTAAGTCCGTATTATATTGATATTGTCTGTAGAAGGCAGCAACTAAGTCCTCCCAGTTGTGCACATCAGATCTCTCAAGCTGGTAGAACCAATCTAATTGCGTACCCGACAAACTATCTTGAAAAAAATGGACCCACAGACCCTTATCAGAAGAATGAGGTTGAATTTTTATGACGTAAGACCGCAGATGCATCTTTGGACAAGATAAACCATCGTATTTAGCAAATGTAGGCACCTTGAATTTAGGGGGAATCACAATCCCAGCCACCAACCCCAGCTCCTTGAAATCCAGCCCAGGCACTCTTTGCACCTCCATAGCTGCCGGACACTCTTCCAGATTCTTATACTTGTCGTCTGCAGGAGGGTATTGCTGCTCTGAGTAGTCTTCATCCTCTTCTTCCTCTTCTTCTTCCTCAGACTCGGAGGGTACTGCAGCTCCCTTACCTTTACCAACCCCTTCATCAGATGTTGAGGGGAAATCCAGGACCCTTCTAGCTTGGTTCTTAAATCTTCTTCCCATAATAGCCACACCAACTCTTTTCTTTTTCTTTTTCTTTTTCTCCTTCTCCTTTTCCTTTTCCAGCAGTGCTTTAAGATCCTCCTGACCCTTTGCCAAGGTCATGAGTAATTGTTGGAACTGTGAATTCTGCGCTTGTAGGTCTTTGACCGTCTGCTCTATATCCATCTTGCTGAAATAAATAGCAGAGAGATAAGGAAACCTGGTGTGAAGACCTGCTTATACATATGATGAATGATATGTTATTCATGTAATGCATTCAAGGATTCAGAAATTCAAATTTGTTGTAAATAAAAAGAACACACGTCATATTAATAAGATAGAATTTGTCAGTACATAAGTTCCCCATGGGCAAAAATAATACAAAATTCTAATGTAAAAAGACGTTGCGCATCCTCTTTGGTGCGATGTAGGTGTTGAGAGTCAGCTCTTCATGGAGTCAATGAGTAAGTTCTAAAACCTTCTTCTCACTGGCATAGAAGTTGGCTTCAAAAGTGTTCTGTTCTTCCTTGAGCTGTATCCAACTCTTTTGCAAATCTTCCAATGATGTTGGCATGTCAGGATGCAGGAGGGTGTATGGAACCTCTCCTTATATAACAGGCTCTTTGATCACAGGAAGAATGTAGGGGTAAGGCATCATAAGACTCTAGGCACGGGTTCGTACCCACTTGAGGTAACACTCAAGGGGGATGGGATTCTTGTGTCCCAATGTCTTACTGTCTACCTTGTTGGGCATCCTCCAAGCTTGGATGAACCTTTGTCGGAGTCCTTGATTATCGTTGTCGAAGTTAAAAACCAAGTCTGGAATCAGCATGTCATGAGGGTCATCCCTTCGGGCATACCAAAATTGTCTCAGAGCCAAACAGGGGTTGTAAGTAATGCCTCCCCTAATTCCAAGTAATGGGACATTAGGGAATTCCCCATAACGATCAATGATGATGACATTTTCTCTGGACTGAGAACACCAATGAACATCAGAATGTGTAAGAGTCATCAATCGTTGTGACCACCTCAAGCCTTGCTCATTCTTCAAGACTGACTGGGGAAGGTGAGAAATAAACCCCCTTGCTAGAAGAGGAGTACAACACATGAGAACACCTCTTTTCCTCATTGTTCGTGTGTGAAATAAGTGGAGGATATCCCCAAGCAATGTAGGTACAGGATTCCGAGATATGAAAATCTTGACAGCATTCACATCTATAAGATGGTCAGGGTTTGGGAACAAGACCAACCCATAGATGAGAAGTGCTACAATCTCCTCAAAAGCTTGCAGATCTAGATAATTCCAGCAGTCTTGTGCCTTCTCAAACAGAAACTTTACCAAGAAACCCTTGACACCACTTCTGGTTTCCCAATGACCTTTGATATCAGATGGTTGCAGGTGTATGGCTTGAGCAACATCTTCAGGCTTTAGTTCTCTTTTCGTACCTTTATAGGGTAGTTGGTGGAGAATAGGAATCCTCAGGAGTTGAGAAAATTCCTCCAAAGTAGGCACTAGTTGGTAATCAGGAAATGTGAAGCAGTGGTGTAGGGGATCAAAGAACTGGAAGAGAACTTTCACTATGTCTTCTTAAATGTTGGAGTTGACCAAGTTGAGAAGTCTACCATGTCTTTCAGTGAAGGGAGAATTCTCTGGAATCTTGGAAGCAAGCTCCTCGAGTAGAGGAGGAATTCTCACAAGGTTGACCTGGATTGTTTTCCTGCGAAGTGATTCCATAACCTACAAAATAGGAACAAAGATGAAGATCCAAAATCCTTGAAATGGTTAGTGGATGCATATGATGCTTCATTATGTTTATGATGTTATGCACAAGTATATACGTACAACTAAATCACAAAAGATCCTAGTTTTAGGCTTGCATGGGATTTCATAGGTAAGTACCCTCTTGAAGTTTAGTTGGCTCAACCTGTCCTATAAATAGTAACCGGGTTCTAAGGAGCTCGATATCACTGGATTATTTTCTGTGTTCATTGTTTCAGTTTAGCCACTTTACTGGCGACCGAAATATTCCAAGAAAACAACCCTCAATGAGTGTAGTATCGAGTATCTACCAACTTCAGACTGCACCAAAGCCGGTCATCTCACTACCCCTAAAAAGGCCAAGATGGTCAAGTAAAGGTTCTAAAAGTCCACTAGTGCTTCATGACATCACTCAACGGCCCCGTATTCTTTTTGATTGACTCAAAGGCTACCGGTACCCACAAATATGTCGCACTAATATAGCTATTGCTTCAACCATGTCGGTATACCCCGCACAGTTTCCACAACGTATTTCTATTTACCTATGAATGTTTCCCAAATTTGGGTAGAGGATTTCAAGCCCAAACAATAGAATCAAATGTAAAGCAATCAAAGAAAACAAGGTAAACATGTAAAGGTGATCTAAACCCTAAGGTAACCCCACTTTTATTATAATCCCCAGCAGAGTCGCCAGTTCTGTGATATGGTGGGAGAACTGATTTGAGGTTTTGCGTTCGCAAATGTTTCGGTTTAGCAAGAGTCTCCACTAACTTTTTGTTTTATCTAAAGGAAAGGTCAAAAGGCACGGGAAAGACCTTTGAGATGTTTTCTTGGGTTCGGGGGGTAGATTATGAAAAGGGAAGGTGCAAGCACCCTTTTCATCCATGGTTTTCCATGGGCTCTTAGTTACTTGTTTAGATCACTTGCTTTTGCTTTTCAATTGTTTGAAATGGTGCTTTGTGTATGGTTTTGAAAATATTTTGAAAAGAGGTCTTTTGTCTAGGCAACCTTTGTAATGATTCTTGTTTGAATGTATACAAAGGTGTATTGTCTTTTGAAAAGATGTTTCAATGTTTGAAAGTTTGAAAGTTGTTTTGGGAAAATGTTTTGAAATTGTGTGTTTTTTTTTTAAATTAGCAAGGATATTTGCAAGTTTTGATCAAGTAACTAAGAGTTGTCTACCCTATCTACTCAAAGATCTTTCCTACACATTTTTAACTCTTTCACATTGTTGTTTTACCATTGCATTTGATAAACAAACTTGTGCTTGGATGTTAAATGGGACATGCGCGGGTCATCGTATTGACCATGATAGCAATTGTGCTAAGTATCTTAGCAAGTTTTTGAGGGACTAGATCATTTTATATAGGCAACCAAGATAGCGTCATTGAGGGACTATGATCTTTTGTTTTGTTTTTGTTTTGCCAAGATACTCAACATGCATACCATGGCCATTTTAAAGGCAACAAGTGGGTGAAACCCTAGGGGTGCATGTGTGCATTGTGTTGTCAATTTACATGCTTTTATGTCTTGTATTAGGTCTAGCTATTTGTTTTGATTTTGGATATTGCATACAAACCCTAATCTCTATCATGGCATATTTGAAAGAAATAAATGCGTAAAAATAATCTAAGCTATTACAACATTGATATGGGGAGGGGGATACAATTTTGAATAGGGGATTATTTGCAAGAAATTAAAAAGCCTAAAACTATTACAACCAAATTGAATTCTTTGCTCAAATAATAGATTGACAATATTTAAATGGGCAATCAAATAAATATGCAATATATTATAAATATGCAAAAATGTTTCTGTATTATTTTTATGTATGTAAAAATAAAATATTTAATGTGTTAAAAATAATGAAATAAAAGATTACTTTTATTAAAGGGGTAAACCCTAATTTGTTTTAAGAAAATATATATATTATGTATTATTTATTTATGTACAATAAAATAAATAAAATATATACAAATGTCAAAAAATAAAAATAATGTGAGAAAATATTATTTAAGTATATATAAATACTAAAAATAAAATATAATGTTTCTTTTATATTATTTACAAGTTTTTATTAAAGAAAATAAAAATATATACTATTTAATAATTATTTCTATGTCTAAAATAATAAAAATAATAAAATAAAATGTGAAAATTTATGAAAATATTTTTGGTAATTTTTTTAAGTTTAGAAAAAATAAAATAAAGTCAGAAATGAAAAAGAAATAGAAAAATATAAAAATATAAAACAATGGGCCAAGGGGGTGTGAGAAGTAGGTCAGGGGGTGTCAAAAGCAAGGAATAGCCAGGCCCAGCCCAACTGATCTTCATCTTCAACCTTCGTTCAAACAAAAACACGCGCCCTCCTGTACAAATCTGGAAATCCTGTATACATGCTCTAAAGCAAAAACTCACAACACAAAAGTTATAGCATTTTTCAACACGATTCCAACCATGTAAAGAATTTAATCTAACTCTCAAAGACCAGAGAGAATTTCTCTGGCCCTAATTTCTAACCTAACTTTTTCAGAAAGTTCATCAATCAAATTTTCTCAACACAATTAACTTAAATGAAATCTATGCATATGTACAGCTTAAGGGCAACGAGTACTACATTTTTTATTCACAAACCTAAGCCTAATGTTTCCTAAATAGAGAGATAAAAGTTTGAACAATACCTGCTTCAGTTGATATCTAGTATGGCAATGCGGAGGTTTTCAATGAGGCCTGAGATGCTTAGGAGCTTGCCTGAACTTCCTTTGACCTTCCCCAATACTTAGTTTGCTTTGAGCTTGCTTGAATAAGCCTGTAGAAGTCAACCTGCACAAGCTGAAATCAGAAACGGTGAAGCTTGGAAATGGAGTTACAGTCAATGGCCAATGGTTGGGATAGCTTAGGTGGGTTATATGGAAGGTATTGGAAGAGGTTTGGGGAAAAACGCACGAGTAGTTTGTGAGATGGAAACAAAAATGCAAAAATTGCCCTATTTTGAAAGAAGAATGTGTTTTTGTGTTTTGGAAGGCTTGGGATGTGGATAACTCGTGTTTCTGGCTCAAGGAAATATGCAAAACATATTTTGAATATTTACAAGAGTTGGTTTTATCATATGGAAGTGTTCTCTCCTTTTTGCAAGTTGACTTGGCTTTTAAGAAAGTTGTGAAATGACAATGCAAATGGTTGTACCCTCTAGCTTAGGGTCTGCCAAGAGTTGGTATACTCTTCCCTATCTTTGTGGACTTTTTTTGCTGTGAAAGAAAGGTCCAATTCTCAAGAGAAATAAAAATGCCTAAAGTTGTGCTTTATGAAAATAGCAATGTTCACTTTTTGCCAAAAATGGATTAAACCTTTGTGTAATCTTCCATAGATCAGAACAATGCATTAAACAATTGAGTTTACATTAAATTTTTGAGTGTGGAAGGGTTTAGATACCTGTAAACAACTACAAATGAAGCTGGACAGAAATTGCAACTTGTAGCATAGTGAAAAATGCCATGGATCAAAGTGACTTTTTGCCAAATTCAAACCTTCCATTCTCCCTAACCATAAATGATTTTGGAGAGTTCTTGGACATTTTGGAAAGCTTGTAACATTCTCTAGAATCCATCTTTGAAATTAATTTTGATATTCTAAGTGGAACTATGTGAAAAATTTCCATGAAGATAGGTCAAAATCCTGCCTAAACTAGGGCAAAATTTCACTAAGTTAGAAAGTTTTTGGACCCTTATTCCAAAAATCATAACTTGCGATACAAGCATCATTTGGGAAAACTTTGTGAATAAAAGTTGTAGATTTTGTGTAGGACTTCAACTTTCATGTTGAAAGTTTTGTTTTAATCCAATTGTATCATGGTGAAAATGCTGGGCAAAGCTGGGAAAAAAAATAAGAAAATTTCATAACTTAGAAAAATTCTAAGTTATGAAATTTTTCAATCTTAAACCCTAATTTGCAAAATTAGGTTTCTTGATGAACAAGTTTCATGTTTTGACACATCTTGATGAAAATTGACCCTTGGCACTTGATTTTGACCAAAAAGTCAAAGTTTGACTTTTTTAGTGTACAGTTGATTTTTGATCAGTTGATTGGAAAATTCATCTGTCAATCCAATGCTTTTGAGATCTTTTGAACCTTGTGATTAGGTCAAGATGATGCCATTGAGTCCTTGAAACCATGATTGAACCCAATTTGCCATTGGCTAGGTAAAAAAATCAGAAATTGCCCTTCTGCAGTCAAAACCCTAAAAATGACCATTTTGCCCTTTTGATGATCTGATCAAATTTCTTGAGGAGTTATGGTAAAAACTTGATCAAATGGTTCATATGAGTCTATAATGTTGATGTGGATAAAAAATTATGAGACTTTACTGTAAATTAGCCACAATTGACTTTTTCCCCAATACAGCTGATTTCTAGGCCAACTGTCCAATTGACTGGGCAAAAATTTGATTCAAGGCTTGAAACTTGGTATGGGCAATCTTATAAGTCCAACATGAAGTATGAAAGTCACATTGAGCATTGGAAGTCCAAAAATCCCTGTGCAAACTCAAACCCTAATTTCAGGTCAACAGTGCTAGGAGATGTCTTGAGCAGAGCAAAACCCTAATCCTGTCTGGAATCCAAAGAGTCTTGTGAGGGGAAATCTTGATAAAATGAGAGGGAAAATTTTAGGGTACAACATATAGGATCATAGGTCTTCCTTCAACTAGAGGCATCAGAATAGGTGGCTCTTGGAGATATTCCTTGATCCTTTCGAAAGCGGCCTGACATTCATCGTTCCATCTTACCACTTGATCTTTCTTCAGTAACTTGAAGATTGGCTCACAAGTAGAAGTCAGGTGTGAGATGAATCGGGAAATGTAGTTCAGACGTACCAAAAAGCCTCTGACTTCTTTTTCAGTTCGGGGAGCTGGCATTTCCTGTATAGCCTTCACCTTTGCAGGATCCACTTGAATACCTTTATCACTTACGACGAAACCCAGCAGCTTACCAGATCTCACCCCGAAGGTGCACTTGTTCGGGTTTAACCTCAGCCTGTACAACTTCAACCTGTCAAATAGCTTCTGAAGATGGTCAAGATGTTCTTCCTCATTCTGGGATCTGGAAATCATGTCATCAACGTATACCTCAATCTCATGATGAATCATGTCGTGGAACAAAGCGACCATGGCGTGCTGATACGTTGCCCCAACATTCTTCAATCCGAACGACATGACTTTGTAGCAAAAGGTACCCCACTGTGTGACGAACGTTGTCTTCTCCATATCCTCGGGAGCCATCTTAATCTGATTATAACCGGAGAAACCATCCATAAAGGAGAAGACCTTATACTGTGCGGTGTTGTCAACCAGAACATTGATATGAGGCAGAGCGAAATCATCCTTGGGGCTCGCCCTGTTCAGATCTCTATAGTCAACACACATTCGAACCTTACCATCTTTCTTCGGCATCGGAACCATGTTGGCTACCCAATACGGGTAAGAAGTAACTTCTAGAAAACCGGTATCAAACTGTTTCATAACTTCGGCCTTGATTTTCTCAGACATCTCTGGGCGCATTCGGCGGACTTTCTGTTTCACTGGAGGACAGTCTTCCTTGGTAGGCAATCGGTGAACCACAATATCAGTATCCAAACCATGCATATCTTCATAAGACTAGGCAAATAACTCAACATAGTCATGCAGCATCTGAATCAACCGTTGCTTAACACTAGATTCCATATTTTCACCGATCTTGACCTCTTTCTTGTCTACCTCTGTACCCAGATTTACTGTTTCCACTGGCTCTTCATGCGGCTGTATGACCCTCTCTTCTTGGAGTAACAGTCTAGCAAGTTCACCAGGCACTTCACAATCATCCTCACCTTCATCCTCGGCTTGGTTGATCGGGCTTTCGAAGTCATAACTGGCAGTAGCAGAGTCGTTATCAGTAGGATCCAGAGTGGATGTAGACCTGTATATGTGAGTGTGTGTAAAATATTTGTTTTTGCAAGATAAAAAGAAAAATAAGGAGCGCAAAATTTGGAATGCAAGAAAACATCCAATGCTTTTATTAATGATATATGGAGATGACACACATAAAGCCCTCACAAACAAAGCCACGGTGTCTCAGGTAAGGCACCGAGCCGTAAAGTTTAAAAATTGTCTGTTACAAAGTCGAAACAAAAGTTCATTACTGTGTAATAAAAGAAATTGGCACGAAGTCCTTCGCCGTCCAATTGCTTAGTCCGCCGTCAGTAGTCGGGTAAATCCAGCTGTCAAACTCAGACTCTTCATCATCGTCTTCAACCATATTCACTTTAGGATTAGTAATATGCAGGGGAGGTCTTCCAATCCGCGCGCGCCGAACAGCCCTTTGAGATTCTGCAGTGAAACCCAAACCAAACTTATCAGTCTTATGTGAAAAGTCAGGGAGTCGGCCCCAATTCGCACACCCACCTTTCTCAATAACAGCCCGGACATCCTTTAGGGAAGCCATCTTCATTGGAGGGTCTTCAGTAACAGTTTCAGTTGATGCCAGCATCTGGGGGACTTCTTCAAAATGTTGAAACGGGGTCTCAATAATCTCCCCGTCCATCTCCATATACCAGAAAGAGTTGAGGTGGCTCACCATGTACTCCTCTTCTCCTCGTACCGTAACAATTTTCCCCTTCACTGGGTACTTTAGCATCTGTTGGAGCGTAAAAGTTACTGCCCCAGCTTTGTGGATCCACGGGCGACCCAGCAAACAAGAATAAGATGGCCGAATGTCCATCACATAGAATGTAGATACGAAAATCTGAGAACCAACCTTAACCGGAATATCCACTTCTCCATGTACCATCCTCTTGGACCCGTCAAAGGCCCTAACCACGATGTTACTCAGCTTCAGCACCAACCCTTCACAGTCCAACCGGTCTAACACTTTCTTGGGTAAAACGTTCAACGAGGACCAAGTATCCACCAGCACGTGAGCTAAGGTAGTGCCCCTACACTCAATGGAGACATGCAGGGCGTCATTGTAATTCTTCCCCTTAGCAGTCAAGTCTGCATCAGAGAAACCCAACCCATTATCTGCTGTCAGACTAGCCACGCAATCTTTGAACTGATCAGCTGATGTTTCCTGCGGCACATGCGCAGTCTTCAGGAAAGCAATCAGAGCCTTAGCATGGGCCTCTGAACACAACAATAAAGACAACATAGAGATCTTCGATGGGGTTTTCCCCAACTATTCGACTACATTGTAGTCGCTTTTCTTGATGATCTTCAAGATTTCCTCTATCTCTTGTCTAGAGGCTTCAATAGTAATCTTCCTCGATGCCTCCATCCGGGAAGGCTCACCGGTGATCCCTTTGCCCCGAGTGTCAGATGACTCGGCGACAGGGGTAAGGATTGGAACATGAGCAGGGAAAGTAGCAGATGTACTGGCAGGCATAATAACAACAGGCTTCTGAACAATTGGTGGAGAGATCTCGGGGAGAAAAGTCTTCTGCTTCGGGTGACTTTACTAGATCCAACAATGTTGCTGACATCAGTATCAGCCTCTTCATCCCTCAAGTCTTGTTTAACCCCGTGATAATACACATCATCCCCATAGTGCCACGGGACAGCCTTATCTGACGTGTAAGGGATAGGTCCAGGAACAGTAACGATCAATGGACCGATTCTCAAAACAGATGTAATTCTAACAGGCTTTCTCGAGGAATCCTTGGAAGAATTGGAGAAAATGGTGATTATAGAAACTTCTTCAACAGGAACCAAAGGAACAAAAGTTTTCTTGAACAAGATTTCTTTATTATCCATCAGGCGTTGGACACCTGACTTCAATAGATAGCAACCGGTAGGTAGGACGGAACACAAATGGCAACCTTCGCCACAGCCCGAAAATAAACCGGCTAACAAAAGGTTCTTCTTCACAATCATTAATGGAGTAGCAATGTCCTACACAGAAGTCACAAACACATCATCATCCACAGCATTTACTCCATGATTTGGCATAGGAGCAGTCATAACATTAGGTTTTTCTGGCGCTTCGAACTTAATCTCCTTAGCGTCAATCAGATCCTGTACCTTATTCTTTAAAGCCCAACAATTGTTGGTATCATGTCCCGGGCTATCAGAGTGATAAGCACAGCGGGCGTTTGGATTGTACAGCGGTGAGGTGGTGTTGGGATTCTTCGGAGCTTCCCTTGGAATCACCAAGTTGGTCTTCAACAACTATGGCAGAATTTAAGATAAAGACATGCTGAGCCGAGTAAACTGTCTTTGAGGCCTCTCTGCCCTTGGCTGAGTGTTGCGTTGTGTGGCAACAGTTGGTCTTGAAATAACTACCGCATTAACTACTTGGCGGCGCTCGGGACGACTTTGGTTCCTAGAGCTGTAAACTGCACTAGACTCCTTATTGAAGGGCTTTTTCTCGGTACTTGACGAAGCACCTTTCTGTAACTTGCCGCTCTTGATACCAACTTCAATTCTCTCCCCAGTCATAATTAACTCAGTAAAACCTGACGATGAACTTCCGATCAAATGGTTGAAATATGGACCAGACAGGGTCCCCAAAAACATATCCACCAACTCTCTGTCAGCCAGCGAGGGTTGGACTCTACCTGCAAGGTCTCTCCACTTCTAAGCGTAATCTTTAAAACCTTCGCTCGCACCCATTGACATACCCTGAAGTTGGGTACGCGTGGGAGCGAGGTCGGCATTATATTGATACTGCTTGTAAAAAGCAGCAACAAGGTCCTCCCAATTACGGACACTAGCTCCTTCTAGCTGATAGAACCACTCAAGTTGAATCCCTGAAAGACTATCTTGAAAGAAATGGATCCAGAGGTTCCTGTCAGCGGTATATGGCAGAATCTTTCTAACATACGAATGGAGGTGTAGCTTTGGGCAGGAGACCCCGTCGTATTTAGAAAAGACTGACGCTTTGAACTTGTGGGGAATCACCACCCCAGATGCTAGACCCAAATCACCAAAGTCCAATCCAGGTATCTTCTGGATCTCCATCGCACTTAACCGGTCTTCAAGCTATTTATACCTATCCTCAGTCGGAGGATACTGGTCTTTGTCAAAGTCAGTCTCATTGTCAGAAACAACAGGGCTAGGAGCCTTCCTTTCTTCTTAGTTCTCCCCCCCCCCCAGATGAGTGGGATAGATCAACTTCGTCTCGCAACCTGTTTCCAAACCTATGACCCATGTTCAGAAGGACCGTCTTCTTCTTCTTCTTCTTCTTATCCTTCAAGATAAGAGTTTTCAGATCTTTCTACCCCTTGGCCAGGTTCATGAACATTTCCTGGAACTGAGCGTTTTGAGCTTGTAGAGCCTTGATAGCTTGATCAGTGGATGTTTCAGCAGACATGATGCTGAAATAAACAGCGAAGAAGATAAGAGACCTGTAAGAGTACCTGTAATGAGGTGCATGGGAATGGAATTCATATGATATGTTTTCTGAGACTTTAGGGATTCAAATTTGTAAACCAAAATGAAACACACTTTTATTAGATTAAAAACTTGAAACAATGTTTGAAAAATGCCTTTAAGGCGTTACAAAGGGAAAAACTCAAAAGTAAATCAAAACTAGAAATAGAAAAAGACATCAGTGCTCCCATGGTCATTTTCCATTGGTGCTGACATAATCATTGAGGACCTTCTCATTCTCCAGCTGTCTTGTAAGCTTTAGAATCTTCTGCTCCTGCTCATGATACTTTTCTCTGTAAGTATCCCGTTCTTCTCTCAACTGTATCCAAGACCTCTTTAATGCCCCAATGTCAGTAGGCATGTATGGATGGAGGACAGTATGAGGAGTCCCTTCTTCGTCAGCATTCTCAACAATTACCGGTAAGACAGCTTCGTACGACATCCCTAGCTTTTGGGCACGGGCCCAAACCCACCGGAGATACGGCTCCATTGGAAGAGAAGTCTTCGCTCCTAGCTTATGCGGATCAGACATGTTAACTCTATTCCAAGCTCGTATGAATCTGCGGCGATGTCCCTCACTATCCCCTTGGAAGTCAAAGACAATACTCGGAATCAACAACTTATGAGGACCGGCCTTTCGAGCTCGCCCAAACTGTCGTAAGGCCAGACAAGGATTATAAGTTATTCCTCCCCTAATTCCAAGCAAAGGAACATTGGGGTATTCTCTGCACCGGTCAATAACAGCTACTTCTTCCATGTCTTTAGTACTCTAGATGATGTCCGTGTGAGCAAGGGACATAATTCTATAGGCCCATCCCATACCTTTCTAGTTCTTCAAAACAGACTTGGGGAGGTGACAAATAAACCACCTCACCAGCAATGGTGCACAACACATAAGGGTTCCCCGTTTCCGAGCAGTACAGGCATAAAGAGCATGCAAAATGTCACCCAAGAGGGTGGGCACCGGATTACGGGACATGAAGATCATCACTGCGTTCACGTCGACGAATTTGAATTAGGGAACAAAACTAGACCATATATGAGAAGATCCTGGATGTCTTCGAATGCTTGAAAGTCCAAACTGTCCCAAAACTGATTAGCCTGATCAACCAAGAACTTAGCTAAGAAATCTTTTGTCCCACTCCGAGTCTCCCGGTTAGACATTACCTCAGCCTTTGTCAGATGTAGGGCTGTAGCAACATCCTCTGGCCTAAGAGTTATCTCTCAACCTGTAAATGGCGTCTGCTCTAGAATAGAAATACGAAGCAAATCAGAGAACTCCTCCAAAGTAGGGACCAACTGATAGTCCGGGAAGGTGAAACAGTGGTGCAACGGGTCAAAGAACTAGCACAAGAAACTCATCATCTGCTCATCCATCTTGGAAGTGACCAAACCAAGGAGGTGACCATGCCTTCTGATAAAGGAAGAAGTATCAGGGACCTTGGAAACCAAATCTCTAAGCTGAGTAGGAATCTGTACAAAGCTGATCCGAATAGTGTTTCTACGCATAGAGGCCATGACCTACAAAACAGAACAAAGATGAATCCCCTCTGTCTTTGAAATAGGTTAGTCTGATGCAAGATGCATGCAATGTCATGATGCATGATGTTATGATAGAAACACACCACAAGTATTCACAGATAGCAAACATGGTAAGAGCAAACAAGTCACACAGTAGCCCTTAAATTCAGGCTGGCATGGAGTTTAGGTACTACCCTCTTTCAGTTTAGTTGGTTCAACCTGTCCTAGTAATAGTAATCGGGTTCTAATGGATCTCAATATCACTGACCACCCTCGATCGGTCATAATTCCAGTTTGGCAACCTTTTCTTACGGTCGGAATCATCGCGAGAGTTTGGTCTCAATGAGTGTAGCATACTGCTACTTTTCTATGACCAGGTTGGTCAATTATAGGTTCTAAGGTCAGTTGGTGCTTAATGACCCCTTAGCTGACCCATATTCTCCTTGTTCCACCACAAGGGATATCGATACAAACTAAAGTGCCACACCAACGTAGCTACTGCTTCAACTGTATCGGTCTACGTTGTATAGTTCCCTCACAGTCTATTGCTACTTACCTAAAAGGTATCCCCAGATCCGGGTTAGGATCTATAGTAACTCTGATTCAAACCCACAAAGATAAAGCATACAAATCAAGCAATTGAAAACATTATGATGAATTATTCCTAAGGTACACCCCACTTATTAAGTCCCCAGCAGAGTCGCCAGTTCTGTGATACAGTGGGAAGAACTGACTGTTTTTGGAATGCTGGTTCGCGTTTTGCGTTTGTGTTTGCAAGATGTCGCGGTAAGCAAGAGTCGCCACCGACTTTTATTTTATCCAACAAGGAAAAGGAAAAAAAGCACAGAAAAATTCCTTTTTTTGAGATATTTCTAGGTACAGGGGGTAGATTATAGAAAGGGAAGGTATTAGCACCCCTTCTATCTGTAGTTATCTACGGGATCTTAGGTACTTGCTCATTATTTTCAAAAATGTTTTCTTTGTGCTTGTGGGTTTTGAAAAGTTTTTGTTTTAACTTCGATTTAACTCTTGCTTCTGTCCTCAAGAGTGTAATGAAGTGTTTTTGAAAACTCGTTTGTAAAAGAGTGTAAGTGTGGGAAAAAGTTTGTTTTTTGGATGAGCAAGTATCTAAGAACTAATCTACCTACTCGAAAAAGGAATCGTTCTATGCTAATTTCCTTTAGACAATGCTATCCCACTATTAGTGAGTAGGTAGCATCGTCGCTGGAGTTTTAGGGTCAATTAGAAAGAGGGACATACGGTCACTAAAGCAACGTTAGGACGTCTTAGCGGTAACCCTAGTGTCTTAGATCATTTGTTCGAGGCAACAATATCTGAGGCAACCATTGTGAGGCAACTATGATCTTTTAGACAAAAGGGCGACCTCTAAAAAACCTATACTCAATGACCGTTTACGAAGGCAACACAAGTGGGGTGTACCCTAGGAGTGCGCATGTGCGAGTGTGTTGATTTCAGTTATTTTTATCTTTGCACATGTTTAGGGTGATCAAATCGTTTTAAAATTAGACATTCATTCTTGTCATGCAAACCTTATTTTCAAACATCTAGCAGTTGTATAATTTGCAGAAATTAAAGGTGCGGAATTTTAAACTAAATTATTACAAGGCGTCGGGTATTTACATCACCAAAAGCAACCCTTTGAAATTTAAAAGCAGAAAAATAAATAAATGTCCTAATTATTTATTACAAACCGGGAGCAGATACAATAATTGAATAAAGGAAAATAAAGCGCGCGGTGCGAAAATTGGATCGAATGTGAAGCTAGGGTTTTGACCCTCCTAATTAAAGAAAATGTTTTTGTTGTTTTTATTTTTAAGAAAAGAAATTAAATCCTAAAATTAAATGCTAAATTAATTATTAAATAAATTAATTAAAGAAACATATTAAGTGACATATTTTTGGATTTTTTGTTATTTTAGGAAAGAAAATAAAATAAATTAATTAATGATTAAAACCTATTAATTCTAATTAGTTTTAAATATTTACAAAATCAATTAAAGTTATCTAGAATTAATAACCTAATTAATTAATTAATATTTATTAATGAAAAAAAATAAAATTCTGAAATTTAATTGGGTAAAAATATTTTTGTGATTTTTTTGATAAAAAAGAAAATTAATCTATTGGTTAATAATTAAGTTAAAAACAAAATAAAATAATTAAATAAAGTAAACAAAATAAAAAAAAGGAGTGAGAATGGGCCTGTTTAAAGGGTGCAGAAAGCAAGAATATTGGCCCACTTGTGAAGATCCAATTGACTTTTTGTGATCCCCTGCGTATGCTTTGACTTGGCCTTTTGGTACACCTTCAATGCTGACCACCAGATCTGGCCATCTGGCGTGCTGATGATGAATGTCCATGGTGGATATTAGGCTTGAGTGTGCACCTGATTACCTGAAATAATTTGGAAAAATAACAAATGCTGGAGGCAGGGATCGAACCCCTGACCTCCAGCCTCTAATGCCCTGAAATTAAGCGTGGCAACCACTAGGCCATGTGGCTCTATTTATTAATGAAATACAATGCAATAATAATATAAAAAAACAAAAGCTAATGGCCAGAAAAATAAAAAAATGCGCGCGCTATTTGAATGGACAAATGGGGGAGTGCCAATGCATTATCCCTGTCCTCCCTCCGTAGCTAAAAATCTGTAACACTTATACCTACGGACGTTGACCGTCACTACAAGTCGTGTCCATTCCAAAATCTCGTACAGGCCATGAAAATGAATTCTAAAACCATGGTTGAGGTCGTCTCATCCTCCTGATTGCAACCATGCCCATTATTAGGGCCAATTTTTCCTGAAACAAAAAGCCCTAAAACCAAACACAAAACCCTAGCAATGGTGATCCATGATATAGGTCATATAAATGAAATTGGTTATTGCAAAAAGCTTGCAAATGATATGGTGATCCATAATATGCAATTATTTTTCATTATAGATGCAAGAATGAAGCTTTTCGAATTCAAGAATATGGTGATTCCGTGAACGACTTACAATGCACTAGAGGGATTGGAAACGCGTGGTTTTGCTCGCTTTAGGTTGTGGAGACTTCCAGGAAACGATTGAGATTGTTAAGGAGCCTTGAAAATGCCTCTAAGAGTGATTTTGATCTCACACTTTTCTTTGATTTTTTCAGATTTTGTTTGCTCTCTACGCTTGATCTCTAGCCCTGTTTTTGGTCTGCACGTAACCCTTATGTACCACACAATGCATTAGGGTTGATTGCCTTGCCCAAATCTTCCTCTTTCAATGATTTTGATATGTATTTGATTTGCTTTGAACAACTTTCCAAATTTGGCTCCTTTGCAATCTCTTTGTACACAATTGGCTTGATGCGAATTTGAATGCCTTACTAGTTGTGATTAAAGCCTAAAATAATCAAAAGATCCATTGTTATCAATGCTTTGGATTTTATTTGATTTTATTTGATTTAAATCAAATTAATTCAAATAAAAATAAAAATAATTAATAAAAATATGATATGGACACATGGCCAAGGCTATAGCACGTGGGCAAACAAGTGAAAAAGAATGGGCCCATTTGGCAAAATTTGGAGTTTTGGGCATAGTTGACTTTTGGCAATTTTGCAAAAAAAGTCTAACTTTAACAATGCATAACTTCCTCAAGTTTGACTCTTTGGAGGTGTTCTTTGACTTTTTAGAAAGCTTGAGATGTACTCTAACCACCCATTTTGGTATCATCTCAATTTGATATTCCATGCTCAAGTATGAAGATTTGACAAAAAAGGTGTTTTTGTTGACTTTTCAAAATGACCTATAATGTCCAAATTCCTAACTTCTTGTGAGTACATATTTTGATCTTGGGAGATGAAGATGGATTGAATGGAATTGCATCCTCTTAAAAATGATTTTTGGATGGGTCATTTCTCATAAAGTATGAGAAAGTTATGCTTGGTCAAAGTTGGGTTGATTTTTCCTGCAAAACCCTAATTTAGCAACTTTTGAATCTTGATGAATTATGAGCAATCCTTGATGAATCATGATCAACCCTTGATCAAATGATGAAATATAGTTCAAAATGAGAATGTTGACAAAAAATCTTGAAGTTTGACTGTATGTAGGTCACAATTGACTTTTGCCCTAGCACAGTCGATTCTTGGACCTTTGAGCAATTGACTGAGCAAAATTCCTCTGCAAGGCTTGAAACTTGACATGGATGATCTTGAGAACATATTAGGACATTGGTGAGCACTTGGGGTCACTTGGACTCAAGTATCTTGATGCAACATGAAACCCTAGTTTGGGGTAGACTGCCTTATGAGAGAGCTTGTCTGGCCAACCCTTGAGCTATCTTGAGCAAATTGGAGATCTTTCTTGAAATGTTTTGAGAAATATGGGAGGGAAAATTTTGGGGTACAACACTGCTGTTGGAGGAGCAATCTCCGGAGACAAGATCCTACCACTGCGGGTGATCTTGCTAGTTCCAACAAAATTGCTAATGTCGGAACTGTCCTCTTCGGAGCTTTCTTCTTCGGCAGTCAGTTCAATCTATTTAATACCATGGTAGTAGATTTCTCCACCATAATTCCATGGTACTGTTTTATCTGAATTGTATGGGGTCGGCCCTGGAATTGTAATCTTGAGTGGAGCAGTCTTCGGAGCAGGTGTAATCCTAACGGGTCTTTTAGGGGCCCTGGAAGGATTGGCGTAGATGGTTATAATTGAAACTTCTTTAACGGGAATGAGTGAAACAGGAGCATTCTCAAACAAAATTTTTTGGTTATCCATCAGTTGTTTGATACCTTTCTTCAACAGAGGGCAGTCAAATGATGAGGATAGGCAAACATGGCAGTCTTGGTCACAACCTGAGAAAATACCAGCTTTCAACAAATTCAACTTGATAATCGGGAGCGGAGTCAATAGTTTATCCACGGTAGCAACAAAAAGATCTTCTTCAATAGCGTTGTCATTGTGACCATGCCTCGGCATCGGAGCGGAAATAACATTTGTTTTCTCAGGCGCTTCAAACTCAACTTCCTTCGCGTCTATCAGATCTTGAATCTTGTTCTTCAGAGCCCAACAGTTGTTGGTGTCGTGCCCTGGACTTTCATAATGGTACGCGTATTTGGCGTTCAGATGGTAATATGGAGAAGTAGTATTGGGATTTTTTGGGGCCTCTTTCAAAGTGGCTAGATTCAACTTCAGGAGATGTGGTAGAACTTGAGCTGGAGTCATGTTAATCTTGGTAAATTACCGAACTGGCCTTTCTACCCTTTGCTGATTGTTTCTTGGTTGGTGTGATGCAGGCTTCGGAATCATAACGGCCCCCACCGTTGGTCGGCGCTCGGTTCTTCCCTGATTCCTCTGTGAATAGACAACAGATACTTCCTTCCTACCAGTGAAGGGCTTTTTCACAGCTGTTGAGGCAGACGCGTCCTTCTGAATTTTCCCACTTCTTATACCAGCCTCCACTCTTTCGCCGGTTAAAATCAATTCGGTAAACCTTGCAGAAGAACTCCCAATCAGATGATTGAAGAAAGGGCCTGAAAGATTTCCCAGGAACATGTCCACCAACTCCCTCTCAGATAGAGGAGGTTTCACCCTTCCGGCTAGGTCTCTCCATTTTTGCGCGTAATCTTTAAAGCCCTCACTAGAAGCCATAGCCATACTCTGCAGCTGAGTACGGGTAGGTTCCAAGTCGGCGTTGTATTGATATTTATTATAGAAGGCGGCGACCAGGTCTTCCCAATTGTGGACTTCAGCCCTTTCCAACTGGTAGAACCAATTAAGTTGCGTTCCTGATAAACTGTCTTGGAAAAAGTGGACCCACAGGTCTTTGTCGGCAGAATGTGGTTGAATCTTCCTGACATAGGATTTGAGGTGCATTTTATGGCAAGACACCCCATCATACTTGGCAAATAGTGGCACTTTAAACTTTTGCGGGATTACAATTCCTGACACCAACCCTAACTCTTCAAAATCTAGCCCTGGTACTCTCTGGATTTCCATAGCGCTTAGTCGCTCTTCAAGGTGTTTGTACTTGTCATCAGCCGGAGGGTATTGTTATTCAGAGTAGTCCTCTTCTTCCTCTTCTTCTTCTTCAGAATCTGATGGTACTTCCGTTCCTTTTCCTTTTCTTTCCCCTTCATCAGATGTTGTTGGAAAATCTAAGGTCCTTCTGGCTTGTCCATGAAATCTTCTGCCCATGATTACCACACCAGTTGACTTCTTCTTCTTTTTCTCTTTTTCTTTTTCTAGCAAAGTCTTCAGCTCCTCCTGCCCCTTGGCTAAGGTCATGAGTAACTGTTGAAATTGTGAATTCTGAGCTTGCAGATCTTTGACCATTTGTTCGAGATCCATCATAATGAAATAAACAGTAGAGAGATGAGGAAACTTGTTGCAAAGACCTGTTTATGTTTATGATGAATGATATCTATTCATGCAATGCTTTCAAGGATTTAGAAATTCAAAACCAAAAAGAAACACACATCATATTAATAAAATAGAATTTGAGTACATCAATGCCCCTTGGGAAAAATAATAAAAAATTCTAAGGTAAAAAGACGTTGCGCATCCTCTTTAGCGCAATGTAGGTATTAAGAGTCTGCTCTTCATGAAGTAGCCGAGTGAGTTCCAAAACCTTCTTCTCGCTTGCGTATAATTGGGCTTCAAAAGTATCGCGCTCTCCCTTGAGCTGTATCCAATCCCTTTGTAGATCTTCGAGTGATGTTGGCATGTCAGGATGCAGGATAGTGTATGGAACTTCTCCTTCCTTGACAGGCTCTATAATCACTGGGAGAATGGAGGGGTAAGGCATCATAAGACTTTGAGCGCAGGTTCGTACCCACTTGAGGTAAGGCTCAAGAGGGATGGAATTATTGTGTCCCAAAGTCTTGCTATCCACCTTGTTTGGCATCCTCCAAGCTCGGATGAATCTCTGACGGAGTCCTTGGTCGTCGTTGTCGTAGTCGAAAACCAATCCTTGAATCAACATATCATGTGGGCCATCCCTCCGGGCATACCCAAACTGTCTCAGAGCTAAGCACGAGTTGTAGGTGATGCCTCCCCTAATGCCAAGTAGAGGGACATTAGGGAATTCCCACAACGGTCAACAATAATAACATTCTCTTTGGATCGAGAACACCAATGAATATCTGAATGGTTAAGTGTCATTAACATTTGTGACCACCTCAAACCTTGCTCATTCTTCAAGACTGATTGGGGAAGATGAGAAATAAACCATCTTTCTAGGAGAGGAGTGCAACACATGAGAACACCTCTTTTCCTTATTGTACGAGTGTGAAAAGAGTGTAGGATATCCCCAAGAAATGTAGGCACCGGGTTGCGAGTCATGAAGATTTTGACAGGGCTTACATCCATGAGTTGGTCAGGATTAGGGAACAAGACCATCCCATAGATGAGAAGAGCTACAATCTCCTCAAAAGCTTGCAAGTCTAGGGAATTCCAACAGCTTTGGGCCTTCTCAAACAGAAACTTTGACAAGAAGCCTTTGACACCACTTCTAGTTTCCCAATGAGTTGTGACATCAGATGAGTGCAAGTGCAGGTCTTGAGCAATCTCTTATGGCTTTGGATCTCTTTTTGTACCGTTGAAGGGTAGTTTATTGAGAATAGGAATCCTCAGAAGTTGAGAGAATTCTTCCAAAGTGGGCACAAGTTGATAGTCAGGAAATGTGAAGCAATAATGCAAAGGGTCAAAGAACTAGAAGAGAACCTTCATCATATTCTCCTTTGTGTTGGAAGTGACCAAGTTGAGTAGAGGACCATGTCTCTCGGTGAATGGAGAATTCTCAGGAATCCTTGAAGCTAGCTCCTTGAGTTGTGGAGGAATTCTTACAAGGTTGATTTGGATAGTTTTCCTGCGAAGTGAATCCATAATCTACAAAACAATAACAAAGATGAATCTCCAAAATCCTTGAAATGGTTAGTGAATGCATACGATGTTCATGATGTCCATGATGTTATGAACAAGTATATATGTACAAACAAATCACACAAGTTCCTAGTTTAGGCTTGCATTGGGTTTCATAGGTAAGTACCCTCTTGAAGTTTAGTTTGCTCAACCTGTCCTAGTAATAGTAACCGGGTTCTAAGGAGCTCAATATCACTGGATTGTTTCCTTGTTCACTGTTTCAATTCAAGCCTCTTTACTGGCGACCGAAATATTCCTAGAAACCAACCCTCAATGAGTGTAGTATCGAGTATCTACCAACTTTGGACTGCACCAAAGCCAGTTATCTCACTACATCCTAAAAGGCCAAGTTGGTCAAGTAAAGGTTCTAGAAGTCATTAGTGCTTCATGACATCACTCAGCGGCCCCGTATTCTCTTTGATTGACTCAAAGGCTACCGGTACCCACAAATATGTCGCACTAATATAGCTATTGCTTAGACCATGTCGGTATACCCCACACAATTTCCACAACGTATTACTATTTACCTATAATGTTTCCAAAATCCGGGTGGAGGATTCAAACCCAAACATTAGAACCAAAATGTAAAGCAAACAAGTCAA
Source organism: Vicia faba (assembly GCA_948472305.1). Lineage (NCBI taxonomy): Eukaryota > Viridiplantae > Streptophyta > Magnoliopsida > Fabales > Fabaceae > Vicia > Vicia faba. The sequence continues at coordinate 509,830,180 of OX451738.1, read as the reverse complement.
AAAATTTTAAGCAAATAAAGGTGATCTAAACCCTAAGGTAACCCCACTTTTAGAATTTTCCCCAGTAGAGTCGCCAGTTCTGTGATGCGGTGGGAGAACTAACTTGAGGTTTTGCGTTTGTGTTCGTAAATGTCGCGGTTAGCAAGAGTCGCCACCGACTTTTATTTTATCCAAAAGGAAAGGTAAAAAAGCACAGGAAAGACCTTTGAGATGTTTTCTTGAGTTCGGGGGGTAGATTATGAAAAGGGAAGGTGCTAGCACCCTTTTCATCCATGGTTTTCCATGGGCTCTTAGTTACTTGTTTAGATCACTTGCTTTGTTTTTGTTTGAAATGGTGTTTGATGTGGCTTTGAAAAGTATTTTGAAAAGAGGCCATTCGTTTAGGCAACCTTTGTAATGATTCTCGTTCGTAGGAATGTATACAAAGATGTTTGTCTTTTGAAAATGTTTTCAATGTTTTTTAAGATGTTTTTGAAATGTGTGTGTGTTTGTTTTTTGAAAATAGCAAGGATTGTTTTGAAATGGGATAAGTAACTAGAAGCTATCTACTTACTCAAATGTCTTTCTTGTGCATTTTTGTTCCTTTGACATTGTTGACTTACCATTGATTTGGTAAGCAACCCTATCTTTGGATGTTAACGGGACGGGCGTGGGTCATCGTATCACCATGATAGCAATGTTGCCAAGTATCTTAGCAATTTGAGGGACCAAGATAATTTTGTTTTAAGAAACCTTTGTATAGCGTCATCGAGGGACTATGATCTTATAATTGTATTGTTTTGCCAAGATACTTCGCATGCATAACATGGCCATTTTAATTTAGGCAACCAAGTGGGAGAAACCCTAAGGGTGCTTGTGTGCAAAGTGTGTTATGTTCATGCTTTTGTCTTGCATTTAGGGTTTTCTATTTGTTTTGTTTTTGTTCTTGTCATGCAAACCCTAATTACTAAGCATAGTATATAAAGCAATAAATTGCGTAAAATAAATTAAGCTATTACAACAATTATTATAGGAGGGGGGATACAAGTTTTGAATGGGGATTTTGCACAAATATAAACCTAAATATATTATTACAACCAAATCGAATATTGCGTGAATTAAATAAATGTACAAATATTTAAAATGCAATGCAATGTATTTATGTAAAAAATGTTTTGGTATTTGTTTTTTGTATGAGAAAATAATTTAATTCAAACCCTAAAAAATAAGGAAAAATAATATTATTAATGGAGGGGTGAAACCCTAATTTTCTAATTAAAAGAAAATAATGCTTTATGTTATTATTTTGTCCATTTTTTGTACAAGAAAATAATAAATAATATTACATGTAAATATTAAAAATTAGGTATGTATAAAAATAATTATTTATGATTATAAATAGTATAATAAAAAATGTTAAGTATTTTTAATTGTATTTACAAATTATTTAAGAAAATAAAATCTATTTATCCTAATAAACTATTTTTTTATGCAAAAAATAATAAAAAAATAAAATAAAATTTGCAAAAAATAAAGAAAATATTTTTAGGATTTTTATCATTCAGAAAAAATAAATAAAAACAATAAATATGAAAATATGGAAAAGATATGAAAAATATACAAAACTAGTCAGGGGGTGCAAATAACAAGTCAGGGGGTGTGAATATCAAAAACAAAAAAGGCCAGGCGCCAAAAAGCCCAGAACAAGCTTCATCCCTGTCCTTGGTCATCCCTGCGCGTGCATCTAGTTCAAACATGTAACTCTCATATGCTTGCACAAAAACAAAAACTCATAACATGAAACATGAAACATGTGGCATTTGAGCTCACGATTCCAACCATATAAATTATGTGACCTAACTCTAAAAGATCAAGGAGAATTTTGGTAGCCCTAATTTGTGACCTAAAAATTTAAGCATATTCAATCTTCAAATTCTCTCAGCATAGTTAATATAAATGAAAAGTATGCATATGTACAACTTCGTTATGATAAGGACTACATTTTTTCTTCACAAGTCGTGGCTTGAAGTTGCCTAAATACAGAGATAGAGTTTAAGAAATATACCTCCTTCAGCTGGATTCGAGTAGAGCAATGTAGGGACTTTAATGGAGGCCTGAGGATTGTTTGAGCTTCCTTGAACTTCCCTGAAGCTAATCCAATACTTAACTTGCCTTGAGAATGGCTGGAACTTTCTGCACAAGTCAAGCTGCAAGCTTCAAGGTTGAAAATGGAAAAGGCTGAAACAGGGGTTACAGAGTCAGGGTGATGGCTTGGATAGCTTTGATAGTATGTTTATGAAATGCTTGAAGTGTTTAAACACAAAACGCACGAGCCAAATGAAGGTTGGCTATGGTTTTGCAGAAATTGAGTTTTTGGATAGAAATTTTGTGTTTTTGAATTTCAGAGTGTTTTAGCTTCAATCCAATCGTGCTATGCATTGTGAAAAGTTTGTATACTTGTATAGAAATGATACCAAGGTCATCCCTCACTAGCTGTACAAGTTCTTGACCTTTTTACCAACTTTCTTGCTTTTGGAGTAAAGTGACAAGACCATACTCACATGCATGTCCTTGCTTTCTTGAAGGCTGCAAAGAGCTTGTACCATTTGCCTAAGAGTTGTGTAAGTTGCTAGTACCAAAGGGACAGGTCCAAGGCTCAAGATTGATAAAGTTACAAAAGCTCATCTTTATGAAAATGGCAATGTGAACTTTATGCCTAAAATGGAATTATCTCTTGTACAAATCTTCAAAAGCAAAGATAATTCCTTTTTCAAATGAGTTTGCATTTAATTATGGAGTTTAAAGTGAGCTTAGGACCTGTAAAGCAAGATACAAACATCATGGATTGGATTTGCAACTTGATCTCATGTGAAAATGGCTTGAACAAAAGTGATAAAATGCCAACTTCCCTTCTTCAATTCTCCATACTAAAAAATGATCTTGGAGAGTTCTTGGACATTTTGGAAAGCTTGCAACGTTATCTATAATCCATCTTTGAAATGCATTTTGAGATACCTCTTGTAACTAGGTGAAAAATGTCCATGAAGTTGGGTCCAAAAACTACCTAAATTAGGGCAAAATTTTACTAAGTTATTTAGTTCATGGCCTTATATTCACAAATTCATTACTTCAGATCCAAACATCTTTTGGGAAACGTTTGTGAAGAAAATTTGTATATTTCATGGAGGACTACAACTTTCATGTTGGAATTTTTCTTTGAATCAAATTGCATCATGGTGAAAAAGTGGTGGAAAGTTGGGAAAAAATAAGAAAATTTTAATACTTAAAAAAATTCGAAGTTATGAAAATTTTCAAATTCAAAACCCTAATTTTCAAAATTGGTTTTCTTGGTGAACAAGTTTCATATTTTGACATATATTGATGAATTATGACCCTTGGCACTTGATTTTGACCAAAAAGTCAAAGTTTGACTTTTTAGTATACAGTTGACTTTTGATCAGTTGACTGCAAAATTCATCTGTCAATCCAATGAACTTGAGATCTTTTGGATCATGTAATTAGGTCAAGATGATGCCATTGGACTCTCGAAATCATGCTTGAACTCAATTGGTCATTGGCTAGGTTAAAAATCAGAAATTTCACTTTCTCAGTCAAAACCCTAATTTTGACCATTTTGCCCTTTTGATGAGTTGATCAAATTTCTTGAGGAGTTGTGATCCAAACTTGATCAAATGGTACATGTGAGTCTAAAATGTTGGTGTGTATAAAAAATTATGAAGTTTGACTATAAATTGACCATGGTTGACTTTTCCCCCAATACAACTGATTTTTAAGTCAACTGTCCAATTGACTGATAAAAAATGTGGTTCAAGGCTTGAAACTTAACATGAGCAATCTTAGGGGTCCAAGATGATGTATGAAAGTCACATGAAGCATTGGTGGTCCAAAAATCCTTGTGCAAACTCAAACCCTAATTTTGAGTTGTCAGTGCAAGATGAGATGTCTTGAGCTGACCAAACCCTAATCTTGTCTTGAGTCCAAGAAGTCTTGTGAGAAAAATCTTGATAAATGAGAGGGAAAATTTTGGGATACAACAACAACAAATCACAGAAGTTCCAATCCTAAGTCTGAGTCTAGCATTATTCTAGAAATTCTAATCCATAATTTTTTTCTATTCATACAATGATATGTACAACATTAATATTATGATATTTACATGTTAATGATGTTCAGAATGAAAAGCAAGTAAAGTCAGAAAGACTTACCTGGGGCGTGCTTGGAGTTTTGAGTGGCTGCCTTTGGATGTTCTGAGTCAGCAAGAAAGACAGAAGAATGGTTGTATTCTTGGGTTCAAAGGGAAGAATAAAGATTTGTTTTTGTGTATGAGAAATCCGGATTTTTATGAAGGTTTCACAACTTATTTTTCTCTCTTTTGGCCAATCTCTCTCTTCAAAAGCCAGCCTCTAGCCTTCAACCTCTCGTCCAAAAAAGCCCTCTTGAATGTATGATGGAGCCAAGTATTTATAGATGAATTTGTTGTGATTTGGGGGGGGGGGAATAGGATTTGAACCTGTTTTGGCATCCCGTTCCTTTGCTTTTTCATCATAGTTTGTGTATGCTAGTTTGGTGTAATCATGGGATGAAGGCGTAGGCTGAGTTAGCTGTTGGTCATAGGTCTGCAGAAAGTTGTATAAACAAGGTTTTGGGATCTGGTCATGTTCTGATCAAAGCGTTGAATATAGCCTTCATGTGCTGAAGCACTGCCTTGTTTTTGAAGCAAGCATGGTGGTTGTCAGCAGGGACTAAGGAAAAGCAAAGCATGGGCTTAGTAGCAAAGTTGATATCCCAATACAGTAGAGGTACACGTGGTGAGAATCCTTTGGGTAAAGACTCAGAAGGTGGTTGTGAGCATTAAACGATGATGAGACTTATCACAACCAGAAATCCTACAACGTGAAACTCTACACCAAGGCTTAGTTCTGGATCAGAAGTTCTTCTTTAGCGTAGCATCCCATCTTCTGATCCTCTTATCTTCTGGCTCCAGCATGTTCTGAAGGAGCCTTCAAGCTTTGTATCACGTTTTATAACATTCTTTGCATTACCCTGGCAAACTCTGACTGAAGCTTCTGTGCAAACTTGTCCAGAAGTTCTGACCAAACTCTGTCTTGAGAATATCCAGAACTTGCTGGTCGTTATGGTAATAACCTGGTCAGAAGTTCTGAAATAGTCATTTTTTCTTAAATACTTAGAAAAAATTCTAAGTATTTAGAATTTTGACCTTTTGGATTTTGATGAAACAAAACTTCATATTTCAACATGTCTTGATGAAATATGATTCTTGAAGCTTGATTTTGATCCAAAAGTCAAAGTTTGACTTTTCAGCGTGCAAATGACCATTTTGCCCTTGTGAGTGATTTTCCTTGGAAAATTTATAGTTCAAAGCTTGGAAGCAAACTTGAGGATCCAGGGTAATCCCTTGTGAAATGAGAGGGCAAATTTTGGGGTACAACAGTCACCGTGATCTTCTGTATAATTTTCTTGATATTTTTGTTAACTACTTCAACAGCGCCATTCATCTTCGGCCGGTAGGGAGAAGAATTATGATGCTATATCTTGAACTGTTTACAGAGCTCGATGATCATTGTGTTGTTGAGATTTGTACCATTGTCAGTAATAATTCTCTCTAGCACACCATATTGACATATCAGATTATGTCAAATAAACCGTGCCACGACGTTCTTGGTTACTATAGCAAAAGAGGCTGCCTCAACCCATTTTGTGAAATAATCAATGGCTACTAGGATGAAGCGATGCCCGTTAGAAGCGGTGGGCATGATTTCTCCGATCATATCGATGCCCCACATTGTCAAGGGCCACGGAGCTGTCAAGAAGTTTAAGGGGACCGGAGGCACACGCACCTTATCAATGTAGATTTGGCACTTATGACAAGTTCGAGAGTGCTGATAACAATCAGCTTCCATAGTGGACCAGTAATATCCTGCCCGTAGGATCTTCTTAGTCATGGTGTGTCCACTGGAATGGGTTCTGAAGGTGCCTTCATGTAGATCTGTCATGATCCTCTCTGCTTCACTCTTGTCTACACACTGTAGTAGTGTGGAGTCATGGTTGCGTTTATTGAGGATTCTATTACTGAGGAAGAAATTTGCAGCGAACCTTCTCAGAAACTTCTTATCATTGACAGATGCCCCTTTGGGATACTCTTGAGCCTCGAGATACCTTTTGACTTTGTGAAACCAGGGTTTGTCTGCCACTTCTTCGGTATCGATTTCATAGCAGTGTGATGGTTCATCCATCCTCTCAATGGTAATTTGGGGAGCTTCTTTGTCCCACCTAACCTTGAACATAGAAGACGTGGTAGCTAGCGCGTCCACTAACTGGTTCTCCTCTCGTGGGAAATGTTCAAAGGTTATCTCTTCAAAATGCGGCAGCAGTGTCATTACATACTCTTTGTATGGGATGAGATTCGGGTGCTTCATATCCCACTCGCCTATGGTACGACTTATTACCAGAGCGGAATCCCCGAATACACTTAAGAACTTGATCCTTAGGTCAATAGCATCTCGAAGACCCATGATGCACGCTTCATACTCCGCCATGTTGTTGGTGCAATTGAAACATAATCAGGCAGTGAACAAAGTATGACAGCCCTCAGGAGATATGATTACAGCGCCAATGTCATTACCTAGTGCGTTTGAGGCTCCATCAAAATACATAGACCATCGGGATCCCTCCTCAGGTCCTTCATCTGGTCCAGGTTCTTCGTAGTCAGTTACCAACATAATATTCTTATCCGGGAACTCAAAATTCATGGACTAGTAGTCATCCTCGGCCTGATGAGAAAAATGATCAGCCAATACACTCCCCTTTATTGCTTTTTGGGTTGTATATTGTATGTCATACTCGGTTAAGATCATTTGCCACCTTGCTATCCTTCTGGAGAGAGCGGGCTTCTCGAAAATGTACTTGATCGGATTCATCTTTGATATCAACAAGGTAGTGTGAGTTAGCATATACTGTCTCAGTCGGCGAGCAGCCATGCCAAAGCGCAGCAAGTTTTCTCAAGCAATGAGTATCATGTCTCACAGTCGGTAAACTTTTTGCTAAGGTAGTATATTGCGTGCTCTTTTCGACCAGACTCGTCATGCTGCCCCAGCACACACCCCAATGAATTGTCTAGCACTGTCAAGTATAATATCAAAGGTCTTTCTTCAACTGGAGGCATCAGAATTGGTGTTTCTTGAAGGTATTCCTTGATTCTTTCAAAAGCCATCTGGAATTCATCATTCCACTTTACCACTTGTTCTTTCTTTAGAAGCTTAAAGATTGGCTCACAGGTGGCAGTCAGATGTGAAATGAACCTGGCGATATAATCCAGGCGTCCCAAGAAACCTCTAACTTCCTTCTATGTACGGGGAGCTGGCATCTCTTGTATGGATTTTACCTTCGCAGGGTCTACCTGAATACCCTTGTCGCTGAAAATGAATCCCAGAAGCTTACCAGACCTTACCCCGAAGGTGCACTTGTTCGGATTCAACCTCACTTTGTATGTATTCAACCTGTTGAATAACTTTTGGAGATGATCAAGGGACTCTTCCTCAGTCTGAGACCTGGCTATCATGTCATCAACATAGACTTCAATCTCGTGGTGAATCATACCATGGAACAAAGCGACCATGGCGCGCTGATAAGTTGCCCCAGCATTCTTTTACCCAAAAGGAATCACCTTGTAGCAGAAGGTGCCCCACTGTGTAACGGAGGTTGTCTTCTCCATGTCTTCAGGAGCCATCTTGATCTGGTTGTAGCCAGAGAAACCATCCATGACAGAGATGATTTTGTGTTGCGCGGTGTTGTCGACCAGAACATTAATGTGAGGAAGTAGGAAGTCGTCCTTGGGGCTTACCCTGTTCAAATCTCTGTAATCCACACACATTCGTACCTTACCGTCCTTCTTAGGTACCAGAACGACGTTAGCAACCCACTGTGGATACGAAGTGATAACTAAGAATCTTGTGTCGAACTGTTTCATGACATCTGCCTTTATCTTCTCTGACATTTCGGGATGTATACGGCAGACCTTCTGTTTAACCGGAGGACAATCTTCTTTAGTCGGCAGGCGATGTACCACAATATCAGTGTCCAGACCAGGCATTTCTTCATAGGACCAGGCGAAGATCTCAACATAGTCGTGCAACATCTGTATCAACCTCTGTTTGACGTTAAGCTCCAGATTTGCACCTATTTTAACCTCTTTTCTGTCTTCCTCAGTACCCAAATTCACTGTCTCAACCGACTCTTCATGAGGCTGTATGGCCCTCTCTTCCTGCTGTAGTAGTCTAGCAAGTTCTCCAGGCACCTCACAATCATCCTCACCTTCGTCCTCGACTTGGTTGATCGGGTTTTTGAAGTCATAATTGGCAATAGAAGAGCTGTTAGCAATGGGATCCAGAGTGGATATGGATCTTCATTATGATATGTGAGTGTGTGTAAGAGAATAATTGTTTTGATAAAGTGAAAACAGAAAAGAAAAACAGAGAGCGCAAAATTTGTATGCAAGAAACGTCTAATGCTTTATTAATGATATATGAAATGACAAATAATAGCTCTCACAAGCAAAACCAATGTGCCTCGGACAAGGCACAAGACCGTAAAGTTTTAAATTGTTTATTACAAATCTTAAAACAAATAAGTCAATTATTGCAGAATAAAAGAAACTGGTATGGAGTCCCTAGCAGTCCAGTTACTCGGTCCACTTTTGGTAGTTGGGTAGATCCAGCTGCCAATGTCCGAGTCTTCCTCGTTGTCTTCAATGACATTAATTCCCCGATTACTGATGTGTAGGGGAGGTCTTCCAGCCCGAGCGCGTCGAACAGCCCTTTGAGCTCCTGTAGTAAAGCCCAAACCAAATTTGTCACTTTTGTGAGTGAAATCAGGGAGCTGACCCCAATTGGCACACCCACCTTCTTCAATTACGGCCCTGGCATCCTTGAGAGAAGCCATCTTCATAGGAGGTTTTCCGCTAGTAGTAGTTTCAGTCAATGCCAAGATCTGAGGGACCTCTTCGAAGTTCTGACAAGGAGTTTCTATGAATTCCCCATCCATCTCTACATAGCGGAAGGAATTGAGGTGGCTCACCATATACTCCTCCTTACCCCGTACAGTGACAATTTTCCCTTTCACCGGATACTTCAACATTTGGTGGAGTGTGGAAGTAACTGCCCCAACTTCGTGGATCCAAGGACGACCCAGCAAACAAGAATACAACGGCCTGATATCCATCACGTAGAAGGTGGACCCAAAAATCTGAGAACCCACTTTAACAGGGATGTCCAACTCCCTGTGCACAATTCTATTTGATCCGTCAAAAGCCCTTACCACAATGTTACTAGGCTTTAGAGTTAAACCCTCGCAATCCAAACGGTCCAACGCCTTCTTGGACAGAACATTCAGCGAAGACCCAGTATCTACCAGCACATGAACCATAGTGGTGCCCCTGCATTCAATCGAGACATGCATAGCATCATTATGCTTCCTTCCCTTTGGTGTCAAATCCGCATCTGAAAAACCCAACCCATTATCAGCAGTCAGGCTAGCACATCTTTGAACTGATCAGCTGAAGTTTCCTGCGGCACATGCGTAGTCTTGAGAAATGCAATCAAAGCCTTCACATGGGCTTCAGAACACAACATCAGAGACAACATGGATATTTTTGATGGGGTCTGCCTCAGCTGCTCTACCACATTATAGTCGCTCTTCTTAATGATTTTAAGTATTTCCTCCATTTCTTGCTTAGAGGCTTCCACAACAATTTTCCTAGGCGCCTCCGTCCAGGCAGGCTCACCTAAAATTTCCTTGTCGCGGGTATCAGACGATTCGTCGACAGGGGTAATAACTGGAGTAAGAACAGGAACTGTAGTTGATGTACTTGCAAGAACAACAGATGGAATGACAATAGGTTTGTTGACAGTCTTTGGGGAGATCTCAGGAGAGAAGACCCTTCCACTTCGGGTAACTTTTCTGGTTGCGAAAATGTTACCAATATCAGGATCAACCTTTAAATCTTTCAAATCTTGTTTGATGCCATGATAGTACACATCGGCACCATAATGCCAGGGGACAGCTTTGTCTGAGACATACGGGACAGGACCAAGAACAGTGATTATCAGTGGAGCAATTCTTGGAGCAGATGTAATCCTAACAGGTCTTCTCGAGGAGACCTTGGAAGGATCGGCAGAAATGGTTATAATGGCAATGTCTTCAGATGGAACAACGGGAACCAAAGTTTTTTCGAACAAAATTTCTTTGATGTCCATTAGGCGTTGAACACCTAACTTCAGCAAACGGCAACCAGAAGGTAGAAACGAACACAGTGGCAACCTTCATCACAACCCAGAAATAAACCATCCAAAAGCAAATTCTTCTTGACAGTTATGAGAGGAGCAGAAACTTCATCAACAAAGGTAATGAACAAATCAGTATCAATAGCATTAACTCCACGATCGTGCTTAGGCATGGGAGCAATTATGACATTCGGCTTCTCTAGAGCATCAAACTCTATTTCCTTGGCTTCAATCAAGTCTTGTACTTTGTTCCTCAGAGCCCAGCAGTCATTTTTATCGTGGCCAAGACTCCCAGAATGATAGGTAGACCGAGTATTCAGATTATATCGGGGAGATGTAGTATTTGGATTCTTGGGAGCCTCTTTCAAGGTTGCCAAGTTGGACCTCAGCAGACGAGGTAGAACTTCAGCCTATGTCATATTGATTCGGGTAAACTGCCATTGTGGTCTTTCCACCCTTTGTTGATTGTTGCGTTGTGGAGCAACTGTAGGCCTAGGTGTCATTACAGAACTTACTGTCTGACGATGTTCAACCCTGTTTTGGCCCCTCGGGCTGTAAATGGAACTGGCTTCTTTCTTACCAGCAAAAGGCTTATTTACTGAACTTGAATAGGCATCCTTCTGTATTTTGCCATTTTGAATCCCATCTTCTACTCTTTCTCCAGTCAGAATCAGCTCGGTGAAACCAGCTGACGAGCTGCCGATCAAATGATTGAAAAATGAACTAGATAACATCCCCAGAAACATATCAACCAACTCCCTATCAAACAACGAGGGTTGAACTCTCCCAGCCAAGTCTCTCCATTTCTGCGCATAGTCTTTAAAGCCTTCACTTGCACCCATGGACATACTCTGGAGTTGAGTACGAGTAGGAGCAAGGTCGGTGTTGTTTTGATACTGCTTGTAGAAAGCAGCAGCCAGATCTTCCAAATTTTGGACATTGGCTCCCTCCAGCTGGTAGAACCATTCAAGCTGAGTCCCTAACAGACTATCTTGAAAGAAATGAACTCACAGATTTCTATCAGCGGTGTGGGGCTGGATCTTTCTGACATAAGAACGGAGATGGAGTTTTGGGCAGGACACCCCATCATACTTAGCAAAAACTGGAGCTTTGAACTTCTGCGGGATGACCACTCCCAACACCAATCCCAATTCTTCGAAATCTAGTCCAGGTATCCTCTGAACTTCCATGGCACTCAAACGATCTTCCAACTGCTTGTATCTATCCTCAACAGGAGGATATTGCTCATCATTGTAGTCGGTATCTTTGTCAGAAACTGCAGGACTAGGATCTTTATCTTCTTCTTGATTCTCCCCTTCCTTGGATGAAGAGGTCAGATCGACTTGTCGCTTCAACCGCCCTCCAAACCTTCTGCCCATGTTTAGAATACCAGCGGCCTTCTTCTTTTTCTTTTTCTCTTTTAGGATAAGGGCTTTCAGATCCTCCTGCCCTTTTGCCAAACTTATGAACATTTGTTGGAACTGGGCGTTCTGAGCCTGAAGGTCCTTGATGGTTTTCTCGAAAGACATTTCTGCTGAAATAAATAGCGAAGAAGATGAGAAACCTGTAACGGTACCTGTACAAGAAATGCTATGAATGGGATGCGCATGTAATGATTTCAAAGACTTCGAGAAATTTAAATTTGCAAACCAAAATAAACAAAGATTTTATTAGCTGAATTTGAAGATTCAAAATGCCTTTTAGGCGTTACAAAAAACAAATCTAATATTAGAAAAGAAATCAAAATTCCCATGGATGCTTCCTCTTTGTGCCGAGATAATCATTGAGTCCTCTTTATTCATGGAGTTGCTTTGTGAGCTCTAAAACCTTCCTCTCCTGAGCATGGAACTGATCCCTGTAAGTATCCCGCTCCTCTTTCAACTGAATCCAAGACCTCTGTAATTCCCCAAGATCAGTGGGCATATAAGGATAGAGAACCGTGTAAGGAATACCCCCTTCAGTAGTAGGTTCCACAATCACTGGTAAAACAGCCACATAGGGCATCATAAGTTTATGGGCATGAGCTCGTACCCACTGGAGGTAAGGTTCCATACAAATGGAAGTCTTTGGCCCCAAAGCCCTGGCGCCAGATCGGTTTACCATGCCCCAAGCTCGTATGAACCTCCGGCGATACTCGTGAGTGTCATCCTCATAGTTGAATACAATGCCCTCGATAAGTAACTAATGGGGACCATCTCTTCGAGCGTAACCAAATTGTCGCAGAGTTAAACAAGGATTGTAGGTTATACCCCCTATGATGCCAAGTAATAAGACATTAGGGTACTCCCCGCAGCGGTCAATAATATCAGTGTTTTCCATAGCTCGGGAACACCAGAGAATGTCCATGTGAGCGAGTGACATTATCCTTTGTGACCAACCCATACCTTCTTCATTCTTCAGTACGGACTTAGGATGGTGAGAAATAAACCACCTCGACAGCAATGGCATGCAACACATAAGAACCCCTCTTCTCTTCATGGTACGAGTATGGAGAGTGTGCAAAATATCTCTGAGAAAGGTGGGCACAAGGTTGTGGGAAAGGAAGATCTTGATAGCATTCACGTCTATGAATGAGTCCAAATTAGGGAATAGAACTAACCTATAGATTAGAAGAGCCAAAACCTCCTCAAAATCCTGAAAATCCATATCATCCCAAAACAGCTGGGCCTTGTCTATCAGAAACTTGGCTAGAAAACCCTTGACTCCGCTTCATGTTTCCCAATTGGATACCACGTCGGCCCGTTTCAGAGGTAAAGCTAAGGCAATGACTTTTGGCTTAGGAACTTCCTCTAGACCTGTGAAGGGTAACTGTTCAAGAATGGGTATATCTAGCAGCTGGGAGCATTCTTCCAAGGTAGGCACCAACTGATAGTCTGGAAAGGTGAAGTAGTGGTGCTTGGGATCAAAGAACTGAAAGAGTACTATGATACGGTGGGAAGAGAACTGACTGTTTTGGAATGCTGGTTCGCGTTTTGCGTTTGTTTTCGCAAAATGTCACGGTAAGCAAGAGTCGCCACCGTCGTTTATTTTATCCAACAAGGAAAGGAAAAAAACACAGAAAAATTCCTCTTTCGAGATGTTTCTAGGGTTCGGGAGGTAGATTATAGAAAGGGAAGGTGTTAGCATCCTTTCTATCTGTGGTTATCCACGGGCTCTTAGGTACTCGCTCAAAGTGTTTTCAAAATTTGCTTTTCTTTTGTGTTTGTGGGTTTGAAAGAAGTTTTTGTTTGAAAGGAGTGTAAGTGCGAAAAGTTTTGTTTTGTTTTAAAAGGAGCAAGTACTTAAGAACCATCTACCTACTCGAAAAAGGAATTAATCTGTACAAATGTCCTTTAGATAATTTTATCCCACTATTGATGAGTTGGTAGCACCGTCGTTGGAGTTTAAGGGTCAATTCGATTAAGGGACGTGTGGTCACTAAAGCAATGTTAGGATGCCTTAGCGGTAACCCTAATGTCTTAGATAATTTTTCCGAGGCAACCGTTTCGAGGCAACTATGATCTTTGGACAAGAGGGCGACCTCTAAAACTTCCTATACTCAATGACCACGTTCGAAGGCAACCAAGTGAGGTGTACCCTAAGAGTATGCATGTGCGAGTGTGTCATTTCGGTTAATTTTATCTTTGTACATGTCATGGGTGAGCTATGTTGATTTTAAGTTCATACATTCGATCTTGTCATGCATTCCCTATTATCAAACATATAACAGTGTATAGTTGCGGAATTTAAAGTTGCGGAAATTAAATCTAAAACTATTACAAGGCGTCGGGTATTTACATCGCCAAAAGCAACCCTTTAATTTAAATTGCGGAAAGTAAATGAAAGCGATAAATAATTAGAGTCCTATTTAAAGCTATTACATTCCGGAAGCAAGTACAATATTGGTAAAATGGATCGCGTGCGAGAAATTAAGACGACACATTTTTTAGGGTTTTGACCCCTTTTTATTAAAGAAAAGATTTTTGTTGTTTTTGAATTAACTGGAATAAACCTAAGCTAATTATTAATTAATTAATAAAAAAGGATATTTTTGGATTTTTTATATTTAAGGAAATAAAATAAATTTGGTCAAAATTATTAAAACCTAATATTCTACATTAATTTTAATTATTGCAAAAAATATTGAAATTATACCTAATTAAAGCTAAATCAATTAAATTAATTTATTTACAAAAATAAAAGTGATGAAGTTAATTTTAATAAATAAAATATTTTTTTGTGTTTTTGATTTTATTAAGAAAAATTATTGATTGGTTAGTGCTAATAAATAATAACAATAAAACAAATAAATAAATATAATGAAAAGAAAAAGAAAAAAAAACAAAGGGGGGTGTTGGGCCCAAGTGGAGGTTTGTTCAGCATTTTTTGAGGCCCATGTACGTTGGTCTGCTTGGACTTTTCTGGCTCACACGTGTGCCTGTTGACTAGAGACCATGATGGACGTTCAACCTTGGCCTTTAGATTTGGCCTGAAGGCCATCTGGCGCCTGGATCTTTGAAGGTGTATGGTGCGTTGCAAAGCATGGGGCACACTGGAACGCCTGAAAGAAAATAACAAGAAATATGTTGGGGACATGGGATTCGAACCCAGCACCCATGGGACTTTGTACAAGCGCCTCTACCAACTGAGCCAAGGTGTTCAATTGTTAATGGAATGAATAAAGAATATTATATATGAAAAACAATCAATATGCTGGAATTAAAAAAAAACATGCGCCAAGATTAAAAACCAGCCAATCAAGGGAAGGCACGTAGTCGTCTTCTTCAACGAAACCTGGTTTTCTTACCTGCGGATTTTTATCCGTAGCTAAGTCCCTAGGTCCATCCTAAAATGAGTTATAGGCCATAGAAATTAATTCCAAGACCACAGCTATGTTCGTCTTCCTCTCCTGATTCCATCCATGTCCATGGTTGGTCCTAATTTTACCTGAAATTGGAACGCCTAAAAACAAGAAACCCAAACCCTAGTTTCGGGTATGGCTTTACAGGCTACAAAAACAAAATCAAATATTGCAGATAGCTTGGAAATCATGCAAAGATCAAGAATATGTCCATAATTTATCCAAAAGATGCAAGAATCCAAGGTTGCGTTTTCATGTACAGGGCGGTGTTCAAGGAAACTTACAGCGCGATTTAGGAGGTTTCAGGGCTTGCTTTTGATGCCAATAGATTCAATGGATGGCTAGCAAGAGAACCACGTTGAGTTTTGGCTTTGAAAATGTCTCCAAGAGTGATTTCGATTCCACACTTTTTCAAGCTTTTTTCAAGTTGTGTTCTTATGATTTTTGCAGCCCCTTGGTTCTGAAATTCGTGTCTTTGCATTGTGTATGTATCAAGCATTGTATTAGGTCAAATATTGGGCTTTGAATCCATGAGCATTGATGATTTTGGATTTGATATGACCCTCCATGAACAAGCTTCCAAATTTGTCAAAAAATCCAATATTTGTTCATGATATGCCTTGATTCAAATTTGATCATGTCCATAATGATATTAAAGACCCGTATCAATCAAAAAGATTCCAATTGATTAAGATTTGGATTTTATTTGGATTTAAATTGATTAAAAATGAATTAATTCAATAAAAATCAAATAAAATGGAAAAATTAATAATTGGACACAAAACTGGAGATAGGACACGTCTGTAGTGTGACAAGATCAAATCAAGTGGAAAAAAGTGGGCCCTTTTGTCAAAAATTTGAGTTTTGGGGATAGTTGAGTTTTGGCAATTTTGGAAAAATGCCCAACTTACACAATGCATAACTTATTCAATTTTGAACTTTTGGAGGTTTTCTTGGACTTTTTAGAAGCCTTGAGATGTCCTCTAACCAACCCTTTTGGTCTCATCTAATTTTGATATTCCATGCTCAAGTTATAAGCTTTGGCATAAAAGGTGTTTTTGTTGACTTTCAAAAATGACCTATAATGTCCAAATTTGTAACTTTTTGTGAGTGCATTTCTTGATCTTGGGGTGTGAAGGTGGATTGTAGGAAATTGCATCCTATTAAAAATGAGCTTTGGATGGGTCATTTCTCATAAAGTATGAGAAAGTTATGCTTTCCTGCAAAACCCTAATTTAGCAACTTTTGAATCTTGATGAATTTTGAGCAATCCTTGATGAATCATGATCAACCCTTGATCAAATGATGAATTATCCTTAAAAATGAGAATGTTGACAAAATATCTTGAGGTTTGACTATTTGTAGGTCACAGTTGACTTTTGCCCAAGCACAGTCGATTTTTGGGCCTCTTGAGCAATTGACTGACCAAACTTCCTCTGCAAGACTTGAAATTTGACATGGATGAACTTGAGAACATATTAGGACATTGGGGAATAACTTGAGGTCATTTGGATGTAAGGACCTTGATGTAACACAAAACCCTAATTTGAGATTGACTGTCTTAGGAGGTGATTTGACTGTCCAACTCTTGAGCAACCTTGAGCCACTTGGAGATTCTTCTTGAAATGTCTTGAGAAATATGGGTGGGAAAATTTTGGGGTACAACAAGTACACTCATCATATTTTCATCAAAGTTTGAAGTAATCAGGTTGAGAAGTTGACCATGTCTCTTGGTGAACGCAGAAGTTTCAGAAACCCTTGATACTAGCTCTTTGAGTTGGGAAGGTACCTTCACAAAGCTGATTCAGATAGTGTTTCTATGAACGGAAGCCATGATCTACAAAACAGAGAAAATATAAATTCCCTTGGTCTTTGAAATGGTTAGTGAAATAAGAATGGATGTTATGTTATGATGCATGATGTCATAATAAACCACAGGTATAATAAACACAGTCAAATTACACAAATTCCTTAGGTTTAAGGCCTGCATGAGGTTAAAGGTCAAACCCTCTTGAAGTTTAGTTGGTTTCAAACCTGTCTTAAAAAGTAACCGGGTTCTAAGGGATCTCAATATCGCTGACCATCCTTTATCGGGCATTGTCTCAGCTCAAACAATCTTTTCTTGTGGCCAAAATATCCCGAAAGTCTGATCTCAATGAGTGTAGCATCGAGTATCAACCAATCCTCAGCTCTACATCGAGGCCGGCTGTTGTACCCCAAAATTTGCCCTCCCATATTCCTCAAGATTTGCCAAGAATAATCTTCAAGTTGCTCAAGTTAGCTCAAGAGTTGGACAATCAAATCACCTCCTGAGGCAGTCAAGTCAAAATTAGGTTTTTTTGTTGCATCAAGGTCCTCACGTAAAAATGACCTCAAGTGTTTCCCAATGTATTAATATGTTCTTAAGTTCATCCATGTCAAATTTTAAGCCTTGCAGAGGAAGTTTGGTCAGTCAATTGCTCAAGAGACCCAAAAATCGACTATGCTAGGGCAAAAGTCAACTGTGACCTACAAATAGTCAAACCTCAAGAAATTTTGTCAACATTCTCATTTTTAAGGATAATTCATCATTTGATCAAGGGTTGATCATGATTCATCAAGGATTGCTCAAAATTCATCAAGATTCAAAAGTTGCTAAATTAGGGTTTTGTAGGAAAAGTCAACTCAACTTTGACCATGCATAACTTTCTCATACTTTATTAGAAATGACCCATCCAAAGCTCATTTTGAAGAGGATGCAATTTCCTACAATCCATCGTCACAACCCAAGATCAAGAAATGCTCTCACAAAAAGTTACAAATTTGGACATTATAGGTCATTTTTGAAAGTCAACAAAAACACCTTTTTTCCAAAGCTTATAACTTGAGCATGGAACATAAAAATGAGATGAGACCAAAAGGGTTGGTTAGAGGACATCTCAAGGTTTCTTAAAAGTCCAAGAACACATCCAAAGGTTCAAAATTGAAGAAGTTATGCATTGTTGAAGTTGGGCATTTTTCCAAAATTGCCAAAAGTCAACTATCCTCAAAACTCCAATTTTTGACAAAAGGGTCCACTTTTTTCCACTTGATTTGGTCTTGTCATGCCACACACGTGTCTCATCCATAATTTCATGACCATTCATTTATTTTTCTATTTTATTTTATTTTTATTGATGTAATCCATTTTAAATCAATATTAAATCAAATAAAATCTAAAAATTGATGTAAAGGGATCTTTGTGATTTGTACAACTTGAAATTATCATTATTCACTCAATCAAATCGCATCATGGCTCATTCAAGCATAAAAAATCAGATCTTGCCTATATTTGGAAATATGGTTATGGTGATCAAAATCAAATCCTAATTCTTCAATGCACATGGATATTGGCCCATATTTTGACCTAGAATCATTCCATTATATGCAAGCAAGCCTCACAAACCTAGAACACGCATAGAAGACTGCAGAAACGACCAGAAGAATTAGAGAAAAAAGCTTGAAAACCTTGGATCTGAAATTGCACTTAGAGACCTTTTCAGGATCAAACAAAGGTTCCAATCGCTTCCTTGGACCTCACTGAAGTAGTACCAATCATTATCGTGTGCTCTCCGGCCCCAAAAAGCCCTGTAAGTATCGCTCTGAACCGCCATACTCATGGAATCGTAAAGCTTCAATCTTGCATCCTTTCATTGAAATAATTGCATATTCATACTTTGTGTTGTATTCTGAAACTTTTGGCATCATTGAATTTTATTTTCATAGCCTGTAATGCCATGCCCAGTTCTAGGGTTCGTGTATCTCGTTTTTGGGGTTTTTAATTGCAAGCAAAATCAATGCACATGGTGGTTACAGGGATGACCAGGAGGAAGAGATGAGTATGTTGGTACTCTTGGATTTCATTTACATGGCCTAGGGAGGATTTTTGAGACGTCCTACGAAACTTCCTGCGGATGAAAATCTGCAGGTAAATGAACCAGGTTTTGTGAGGAAGATGATGGCGTGTCCTAATGCCATTGGCCTATTCAAATCAGTGGCGTGTTTTTTTGTTTTTTGCAGGCTTAGTGTTTTGTTTCTTTATATAATATTATTTTCTTTTTACAATAACAAAGAGATGCAGTTGGTTGAGTGGTAAGCGCGTTGGCATATGAGTATTGGGACCTGGGTTCGAATCCCAGGTCCCCCAAAACCTTGTTATATTTTTTCTCCATATATTCAGGTGTATCATTCCAAACATGGACCATCAAATGCCTCCAGATCTCCATACGCCAAGTGGCCCCCCAGGCAGATCCAATGAACCAGATTGAAGGACTACCATAGTCTCCGGTCAACAAGCACACATGGGAATCCAAAAGGTCAAACCAAGGCTTGGACGTAATGGGCCTCAGAATGGATCTTTTCACCACCAAATTGGGCCCATACCCCCCCCTGAGTTTGTTTATTTTATTTTTATTTTCATTATTTTCTATTTCTATTTTATTATTATTAGTATTTTAATTAACCAATTAACTAATCAACTTTTTCATAAAAAAATCAGAAAACAAAAAATATTTTTATTTAAATTCCATTAATGTTATTATTTATTTTTGTAAATAAAATTAACCAATTAATTTAGTTTTAATTAGGTTCAATTTCAATATATTTTGCATTAAATTAAAATCAATATAGAATTAGGGTTTTTAATATTTTTAACCATTTTTTTATTTCCTTAATTAAAATAAAAACTCAAAAATATTTTCTTTTAATTAATTAATTATTAGTTTAGACTTAATTCTTAAATCAAAAATAACAAAAATATGCTTTATTTAATGGAAAAAAAGGTCAAAACCCTAGGACGCTCTGATTCAATTTTTCTCGCGCGAATTATCTTTGATCCATATATTGTAATTGCTCCGAGGATGTAATAGTTTTAACTTAGGATTTTATTTATCGTTTTTATTTACTTTTCGCAATTTAATTTTCAAGGGTTTGTTTTTTGGCGATGTAAATACCCGACGCCTTGTAATAACTTAGATTTATTTTCCGCAATTTAATTTCCGCAACCATTAACTGTTAGATGTTTGAATAATAGGCTATGCATGACAAGATTAATTTTAACTTAAAATCAACAGTAGCTCACCATGACATGTACAAAGATAATATAACTGAAAAACAACACACTCGCACATGCCACTCTTAGGGTACGCCTCACTTGGTTGCCTCGAACGTGGTCATTGAGTATAGGAAGTTTTTAGAGGTCGCCCTCTTGTCCAAAGATCATAAGTTGCCTCGAAATGGTTGCCTCGGATAAAATGATCTAAGACATTAGGATTACCGCTAAGTCGTCCTAACATTGCTTTAATGACCACACGTCCCTTAATCGAATTGACCCGAAAACTCCAACGACGGTGCTACCTACTCCTCAATAGTGGGATAGCACTGTCTAAAGGACATTTGTACAGTTTAATTCCTCTTTGAGTAGGTAGATGGTTCTTAAGTACTTGCTCCTTTTAAAAACAAAACAAAACTTTTCGCACTTACACTCCTCTCAAACAAAAATTATTTTCAAACCCACAAACACAAAGAAAAGAAAACTTTTGAAAACATAATGAGCAAGTACCTAAGAGCCCGTTGATAACCACAGATAGAAAGGGTGCTAACACCTTCCTTTTCTATAATCTACCTCCCGAACCCAAGAAACATCTCGAAAAGGAATTTTTCTGTGCTTTTGTCCTTTCCTTGTTGGATAAAATAAAAGATGGTGGCGACTCTTGCTTACCGCGACATTTTGCAAAAACAAACGCAAACGCGAACCAGCATTCCAAAACAGTCAGTTCTATTCCCACCGATCACAGAACTGGCGACTCTGCTGGGGATATTAAATAAGTGAGCTGTACCTTAGGATTAGATCACTATGTTTTCAATTGTATGCTTTGTATGCTTTAATTTTGTGGGCTTGTATCGGAGTTCTATAGATCCTAACCTGGATCTGGGGATACCCTTTAGGTAAGTAGCAATAAAATGTGAAGGATCTGTCCGGCGTAGACCGACACGGATGAAGCAGTAGCTACATTGGTGTGGCACTTTAGTCTGTACCGATATCCCCTGTGTTAGAACGAGGAGAATATGGGTCTTCTAAGGGGTCATTAAGCACCAACTGACCTTAGAACCTTAAATTGACCAACTTGGCCATAGAACAGTAGCAGTATGCTACACTCATTGAGACTAAACTCTCGTGATGATTCTGGCTACAAGAAAAGGTTGCTAAACTGGAATTATGACCGATTGAGGGTAGTCAGTGATATTGCGATCCTCTAGAACCCGGTTACTATTTTTAGGACAGGTCTTAACTAACTGAAACTGAAAGAGGGTAGTACCTAAGCTCCATGCCAGCCTGAAATCTAAGGGCTCTTTTGTGTGACTTGTGTGCCTTTACCATGTTTGCCTTTTGTGGATACTTGTGGTGTGCCTTTACCATGACATCATGACATCATAACATTGCATACATCTTGCATAAGGACTAACCTATTTCAAAGACAAGAGGGTTTCATCTTTGCTCTGTTTTGTAGGTCATCATGATGCCCATGCGTAGGAATACTATTCGTATCAACTTTGTCCAAGTACCTACCCTGCTTAAAGATTTGGTTGTCAGGATTCCAAACACTACTTCCTTCATCAGAAGGCATGGCTCTATGCTCAGTTTGGTCACCTCAAAATTGGACGAACAAATGATGAGTGTTCTGGTCTAGTTTTATGATCTGCTATACCATTGCTTCACCTTTCAAGACTTCCAGCTGGTTTCTACCCTAGAAGAGTTCTCTGAGCTGCTTGGTATCTCTGTGTTGGAGCAGACTCCATTTACTGGTTGGGAAAAGACTCCTAAGCCCGAAGAAATTGCCGCAGCTCTTCACTTGACCAAGGAGGAGGTAATGGCCAACTGGGAAAATAGAAGCGGAGCTAAGGGTTTTCTGACTAAGTTTTTGGTTGACAAAGCTAATTACTTCTGGGACAGCTTAGACTTCAAAGCATATGAGTACATTCTGGCTCCCTTGATTTATGGTCTGGTATTGTTTCCGAATCCTGACACTTTTGTTAACATTAATGCCATAAAGATCTTCATCTCTCAGAATCGGGTACCCACTCTATTGGGTGATATGCTTCATCAGCTCTATGCTCGTACTGCCCGAAAGTGGGGAACTTTGATGTGATGTGTTCCTTTATTGTCGAGGTGGTTTATTTCGCACCTCCCTAAGTCCGTGCTGAAAAACAAAGAAGGAGTCGGCTGGGCTTATAGGGTGATGTCTCTTACTAATGATGACATTATCTGGACTCTCAAAGGTATGGATGAGGTGACTATCATAGATCGTTGTGGAGAGTATCCTAATGTTCCATTAATCGGACTCCATGGAGGGATTTCTTACAACCCATGCTTAGATCTCCGTCAGTTTGGAAGAGCCAGAAGAGAGGGGCCTCATGAGATGCTGATGCCTCATATCATCTTTGATTTTCAGGGAGATAGCGACGAGCTGCGTCGTAAATTCATAAGGGCTTGGGACAGAGTTCACAGATCTGACCCACATGAGTTAGGACCAAAGACTTCTCTGCCAATGGAGCCATATCTCAGATGGGTCCGCATCCGTGCCCAGAAGCTAGGCATGCCATATGAAGCTGTCAGGCCTGTTACTCTTGAAGTTTCTAATGAGGAGGGGGTTCCTCCACTATCCTCCAACCTTACATGCCCACTGATATTGGGACATTGAAGAGGTCTTGGATGCAGTTGAGGGATGAACGGGATTCCTACCGAGAGAGGTTCAATGAACAGGAACAGAAGATCCAGAAGCTGACTAGGCAACTGGAGAACGAGCGGATCCTGAATGATTATGTTCGCACTGAGAAGAAGAGACCATGGGAGCGTTGATGTACCTTTGATGATTTCTTTACAGTTTTCATTTACTTTTCAGTATTTCCATTCTTGTAACGCCTAAGGGCAATTTGTTGAACAATTTAAAAGTTTAAATCTAATAAAGTGTGTTTCCTTTCTTGTTTACAAATTTGAATCCCGATTGTCTTTGAAATCCTAAATCATACGCATTTCATCCCATGCATATCATAAACAGGTACCCTTTACAGGTCTCTTATCTTCTTCGCTGTTTATTTCAGCAATCACCATGTCTGCTGAACCCTCAACTGAGCAAGCTATCAAGGCCCTCCAAGCCCAGAATGCCCAATTTCAGGAACTGTTCATGAATCTAGCTAAGGGTCAGCAAGACCTGAAGACCTTGATTCTGAAGGAGAAAAAGAAGAAGAAGAAGAGGACCATCTTGTTCAATACTGGATGCAGGTTTGGAAACGGGTTGCAGAATGAAGTTGATTTGACCACCTCATCTGGAGGGAAAGACGGTCCACAAGAAAGGAGGGCTCCTAGCCCTATGGTCTCCGACAACGAGACGGACTATGATGAAGAACAGTATCCTCCCGCTGAGGATAAGTACAAACAGCTGGAAGACCGTTTAAGCGCTATGGAAATTCAGAAGGAGCCCGGTCTAGACTTCGGAGATCTAGGTCTATCATTTGGGGTGGTGATTCCCCATAAATTCAAGGCACCTGCCTTTTCCAAGTATGACGGAGCTTCCTGTCCAAAGCTGCACCTCCGGTCATATGTGAGGAAGATCCAACCTTACATTGCTGATAAGAACTTGTGGATCCATTTCTTTCAAGACAGTCTCTCAGGGACTCAACTTGAGTGGTTCTATCAGTTGGACGGAGCCAGTATCCGTAGCTGGGAAGATTTGGCTACTGCATTCTACAGGCAGTATCAGTACAACTCTGACCTCGCTCCTACGCGTACCCAACTCCAGGGTATGTCAATAGGAATGGGTGAAGGATTTAAAGAGTATGCACAGAAGTGGAGAGACCTTGCCGGAAGGGTGCAACCACCTTTGGCTGATCGTGAACTTGTTGACATGTTTTTGGGGACCCTGTCTGGTCCATTCTTTAACCACCTGATTGGAAGCTCTTCAGCTGGGTTTACATATCTTATTTTGACTGGTGAGAGGATTGAAGCTGGTATTAAGGCTGGAAAGATACAAAAGGGTGCCTCATCGAGCACTGAGAAGAAGTCGTTTAAGAAAGAGTCCAGTGTTGTCTACAGTTCAAGAAGACAGAATAGACCTGAACACCGCCAAGCTGTCAATGCGGTTGTTATTTCAAAACCTGTTGGTGCTCCTCAGCATCACAATCAACAAAAGGACGAGAGACCTCAAAGGCAGTTCACTCATCTCAGCATGACTTTGTCTCAGATTCTGCCACAGTTGCTGAAGACCAATTTGGTGACTCTAAAAGAAGCTCCAAAGAATCCAAGTACCACATCACCAAAGTACAACCCTAATGCCCGCTGCGCTTTTCACTCTGATAGCCCGGGGCATAATACAGATGATTGTTGGGTTTTGAGGAACAGGGTGCAAGACCTAATTGACGCGAAGGAGATTGAGTTTGAGACGCCCGAGAGGCCTAATGTTGTGATTGCTCCTATGCCCAAACATGGAGTAAATGTTGTAGAGGAAGACTTGTTTGTAGTTTCCGTGGATGATATTGTTACCCCTCTGATGACTGTCAAGAAGAACCTGTTGCTAGCCGGTTTATTTTCGGGTTGTGGCAAAGGTTGCCATATGTGTTCTGTTTTACCTACTGGTTGTCCATTTCTGAAGTCATGTATCCAAAACCTGATGGATAATAAGGAGATCCTGTTTGAAAAGGTTGTTGTTCCATCCGTTCATTCTGAAGAAGTTTCCATCATTACCATTTTCGACAATTCTTCCAAGGCTCCCTCGAGGAAGCCTGTTAGAATTACGTCTGTTTCGAAGATCGCACCTGTAATCATCACTGTTCCGGGGCCCATCCCCTACACCTCTGACAAAGCTGTCCCTTGGCACTATGGGGCAGATGTTTATGTTCTTGGGGTTAAGCAAGAGTTGGATGCTGATACCAGCGTCAGCAACATTACTGGACCTGCTAAAGTCACCCGCAGCGGTAGACTTTTCTCACCTGATATTGCTCCACCAGCTGTCCGAAGACCTGTTGTCATTAAGCTTGCAAGTGCACCTGTCACTATTCCTGACCAAGTCCCTATTCTTACCCCTGTCGCCGAGTCATCTGATGCTCGGGGCAAAGGGATCCCCATTGATGTGCCCGCCCAAACGGAGGCACCGAAGACCATCACTATTGAGGCTTCCAAATAGGAGATGAAAGAGATTCTGAAGATTATTAAGAAAGAGTGATTATAACGTAGTTGAGCAGCTGGGGAAAACCCCATCCAAGATTTCTATGTTATCACTGTTGTTGTGTTCAGAGGCCCATGCCAAGGCTCTGATTACCTTCCTGAAGACGGCCCACGTGCCACAAGAGACATCAGCTGATCAGTTTACCGATTGTGTGGCCAATTTAACTGCGGATAATGGTTTGGGTTTCTCTGACGCTGATCTGACTGCCAAGGGGAAAAATCATAACGATGCCCTGCATGTCTCCATTGAATGCAGGGGAACTACTCTTGCACATGTATTGGTTGACACTGGTTCCTCAATGAATGTCTTTCCCAAGAAAGCTCTAGATCGGTTGGATGGCGAAGGGTTGGAGCTAAACCCAAGTAACATCATTTTCAGGGCCTTTGACGGGTCTAAAAGAATGGTGCATGGTGAAGTTGATATTCCAATTAAAGTTGGTTCTCAAGTCTTCAATTCTATGTTCTACGTGATGGACATTCGGCCATCCTATTCTTGTTTGCTGGGTCGTCCATGGATCCACAAAGCTGGGGCCGTAACCTCAACGCTCCACCAGAAGCTGAAGTACCCGGTCAGAGGGAAGATTGTGACAGTTCAAGGGGAGGAAGAGTATATGGTCAGCCACCTCAACTCGTTTAGATACATAGAGATGGATGGGGAGTTCATTGAAACCCCATTTCAGCACTTTGAAGAAGTTCCTCAGACACTGGCATCAGCTGAGACTGTGGTTGAAGATTCTCCTATGAAGATGGCTTCCTTAAAGGATGTCCGGGATGTTATTGAGAAGGAAGCTCAAAGGGCTGTTCGTAATGCAAGGATTGGAAGACCTCCTGTGTTCATTAGTAACTCAGGATTAAATGCCATTGAAGATGATGTGGAGGAGTCTGAATTTGACAGTTGGATCTATCCTACGACCAACGGTGGACCAAGCAACTGGACAGCAAAGGACTTCGTCCCTATTACTTTTGTTAACCAGTAATGAACTCTTTGTTTTGAACTTGTAACAGACAATGTTTTGAAACTTTATGGCCCGGTGTCTTACCCGGGGCACCGTGGCTTCATTTATGAGGGCTTTTGTGTGCCATTTTCATATATCATTAATAAAAGCATTGGACATTTCTTGCATTTCAAATTTTGCGCTCCTTGTTTTTTCTTTATTATATATGGCAAAACAGCTATTTTACACACACTCACATATACAGGTCCACATCCACTCTGGATCTCACTGGTAACGACTCTGCTACTTCCAGTTATGACTTCGAAAATCCGATCAACTTAGCCGAAGACGAAGGTGAAGATGATTGTGAAGTTCCTGGTGAACTTGCAAGACTGCTACTCCAGGAAGAGAGGGTCATTTAGCCACATGAAGAGCCGGTGGAAACGGTGAATCTGGGTACTGAAATAGACAAGAAGGAAGTCAAGATCGGTGCAAATCTGGAGCTTAGTGTGAAACAGCGGTTGATTTAGATGCTGCATGACTATGTTGAGATCTTTGCCTGGTCTTACGAAGATATGCCTGGGTTGGATATTGACATTGTGGTTCATCGCCTACCTACCAAGGAAGACTGCCCTCCGGTAAAATAGAAGGTTTGTCGTATGCGCCCAGAGATGTCTGAGAAAATCAAGGTCGAAGTTATGAAACAGTTTGACGCCGGATTTCTAGCAGTGACTTCTTACCCTCAGTGGGTCGCCAATGTGGTTCCGGCACCGAAGAAAGATGGTAAGGTCCTAATGTGTGTTGACTACAGGGATTTGAACAGGGAAAGCCCTAAGGATGACTTCCCTCTACCTCACATCGACGTTCTGGTTGACAATACTACTCAGCACAAGGTATTCTCCTTTATGGATGGCTTCTCCGGTTATAATCAGATAAAAATGGCTCCCGAAGACATGGAGAAGACCACCTTTGTTACTCAGTGGGGTACCTTTTGCTACAAGGTCATGCCTTTTGGGTTGAAAAATGTCGGGGCAACATATCAACGTGTCATGGTTGCTTTGTTTCATGATATGATCCATCATGAGATTGAAGTATACGTCGACGATATGATTGCGAGGTCCCAGACTGAGGAGGAACACCTTGGCCATCTACAGAAGTTGTTTGACAGGTTGAAGTTGTACAAGCTGAGGTTAAACCTGAACAAGTGCACCTTCGGGGTAAGGTCTGGTAAGCTGCTGGGTTTCGTTGTAAGCGACAAAGGTATTCAAGTAGACCCTGCCAAGGTGAAATCCATACAAGAGATGCCAGCTCCCAAGACAGAGAAGGAGGTCAGAGGCTTTCTGGGATGTCTGAACTACATTGCCCGATTCATCTCTCACCTGACTGCTACTTGTGAGCCAATCTTCAAGTTACTGAAGAAAGATCAAGTGGTACGTTGGAATGATGAATGCCAGGCTGCTTTCGAAAGAATCAAAGAGTATCTCCATGAGCCACCCATCCTAATGCCACCAGTTGAAGGGAGACCTCTAATATTATACTTGACAGTACTTGACAACTCAATGGGGTGTGTGTTGGGGCAGCATGACGAGTCTGGCCGAAAAGAGCATGCTATTTATTACCTTAGCAAAAAGTTTACCGACTGTGAGACCCGATACTCACTGCTTGAGAAAACTTGCTGCGCTTTGGCATGGGCTGCTCGCCGGCTGAGACAGTATATGCTGACTCACACCACTTTATTGATTTCAAAGATGGATCCAATCAAGTATATCTTCGAAAAGCCTGCCTTGTCCGGAAGAATAGCTAGATGGCAGATGATCTTGACTGAGTATGACATCCAGTACACAACTCAAAAAGCAATCAAGGGAAGTGTATTGGCAGACCATTTGGCACATCAGGCAGTGGATGATTACCAGTCTATGAACTTCGAATTCCCGGACGAGAATATCATGTTGATAACTGATTGTGAGACACCTGGACCGGATGAAGGACCTGAGGAAGGATCCCGATGGTCTATGTACTTTGATGGAGCTTCGAACGCTTTGGGTAATGGAATTGGAGTTGTGATCATATCTCCTAAAGGCTCTCATACTCCATTCACCGCCCGTCTATGTTTCAACTGCACCAATAATATGGCAGAGTATGAAGTGTGCATCATGGGTCTTCAAGCTGCAATTGACCTAAGGATTAAGTTTCTAAGTGTCTTCGGAGATTCCGCTCTCGTGATCAGTCAGATCAAAGGTGAGTGGGATATGAAACACCCTAATCTTATTCCTTACAAGGAGTATGTGTTGACGTTGCTTCCCCACTTTGAGGAGATAACCTTTGAACATTTCCCTAGAGAAGAGAATCAGTTGGCGGACGCGTTAGCTACGATGTCTTCTATGTTCAAGGTCAAATGGGACAACGAGGCCCCCCGGATCATTATTTGGAAATTGGATGAACCTGTGCATTATTGTGATCTTGAGACTGAAGAGGTAATAGAGAAGCCCTGGTATCATGAGGTGAAGAAATACCTTGAAGCTCAGGAGTACCCCGAGGGTGCATCTGTTAATGACAAGAAGTTTCTGAGGAGGTTCGCGGCAAAGTTCTACATCAGCAATGGCATTCTTTATAAGCGTAACCATGATTCAACCTTACTAAGTTGTGTGGATAAGAATGAAGCAGAAGGGATCATGGCAGATCTATATGAAGGTACTTTCGGAACTCA
The DNA here is from genome assembly GCA_948472305.1 of Vicia faba. Taxonomy (NCBI): domain Eukaryota; kingdom Viridiplantae; phylum Streptophyta; class Magnoliopsida; order Fabales; family Fabaceae; genus Vicia; species Vicia faba. The sequence goes on along the minus strand of OX451738.1, from coordinate 509,801,163 downwards.
TTCCAGTGGACATACCATGGCAAAGAAAATCCTTCGGGAAGGATATTACTGGTCCACAATGGAAGCCGACTGTTATCAGCATTCTCGGACATGTCACAAGTGCCAGATCTATGCTGATAAGGTGCACATACCTCCAGTTCCTCTGAACGTCTTGACAACACCTTGGCCTTTTGCAATGTGGGGCATTGATATGATCGACGAGATCAGACCTACGGCATCCAACGGGCATCGTTTCATCCTTGTAGCTATTGATTACTTTACGAAGTGGGTTGAAGCAGCTTCCTTTGCTACAGTAACCAAGAACGTCGTGGCACGGTTCATTCGGCATAATCTGATCTATCGATACGGTGTACCAGAGAGGATCATTACAGACAATGGTACCAATCTTAATAACAAGATGATCACTGAACTCTGCAAGCAATTCAAGATACAACATCATAACTCTTCTCCTAACCGGCCAAAGATGAATGGGGCTGTAGAAGCGGCTAATAAGAACATTAAGAAGATCGTGCAGAAGATGACAGTGACCTACAAAGATTGGCACGAGATGTTACCATTTGCTCTTCATGGGTACCGGACCTCAGCACGGACGTCAACAGGGGCAACACCCTATTCCTTGGTTTACGGCATGGAGGCAGTCTTGCCTATTGAAGTTCAGATACCCTCTCTTCGGATCATGAAGGATGCAGGTTTGAGTGAAGATGACTGGATTCAGACCCGGCTTGATCAGTTAAACCTAATCAACGAAAAGAGACTTACTGCTATTTGTCATGGTCAGACGTACCAAAAACGGATGATCAAGGCATTCAACAAGAAAGTCAGACGACAAGAGTATCAAGTTGGGGACCTGGTAATCAAGCGCATTATCTTACCTCAAGGTGATCCCAGGGGAAAATGGACCCCTACTTACGAAGGGCCATTTGTGGTTAAGAACATCTTCTCAGGAGGAGCGATGATTCTAACCACAATGGATGGCGACGACCTTCCTCACCCCATCAATGCAGACATAGTGAAAAGATACTACGCATAATCTAAGACCCGCTAGGTTGACTGGCCTAGGAAAAAATAAGGGCTTCCCGGCGAACCAAAATGGTTCGGGCAAAAATAAGGGATGAAAATGAAAAAAATTTGTACACCCGGCAAGTCGAAAACCTGAAAAGGCGGCTTGGGAAAAAAGGGGTATCCCGGTGGACTGAAAACCCGAAAGGGCGGTCCAGGAAAAAGTTAGGGATTAAAGCATAACACTATGTCTCATTGGATCACCTTGCATCCAGACTTCGGTATCAACTATCAGGCTCGGACGGCACCAATCAATCAGATTCATCTTCAACCAAGCAGCAAAGTGATGAGACGCTTGAAGATATAAAGGCATTAGCAGAGTTGGAACCCAGTAGGATTATTCACATAGCTGTTTTGTTTTTCTTTTCACAAATTGTATAAATCTTGTTCGGCGGCGTTCTCTTACTAGGACGTCAGCCTCTTATACAAAAGCGCCTATTTATAGGCAAACTTCAAAATCAATACAAACTCATTTTCAGACAAATTTCAAATTGTTTTTTTCCTTTATCTGTTTTGTTTTGCAAAGAACGTCCAAAGTTCATTTTTTATATATGCATTTGACATTGACTGTTGATCATAAATACTTACAAGCGAAATGAAAGACGAATTACTGGTAATCTCATAAACAGGGGCAATAAGAATTGTCCGATTTGTATGGTTGCTCTGTCCACCAAGGTACCAAGATAGGTTCAGCTGAAGAATGTGACTAAGATACCGTCACTCCCCACAGAGCAAAGCAATACTGGTAGATCTCCCCGCTGAAACTTGCAACTATGAACAAATCAGCAATACTCTCCCCAAGCAGAGTTAATCTACCATCAACCCTAAAAAGGCTTGGTATCCCCAGAAGGTCTGAATATTCCCCAACGAGGTATAAAGATATCCTCCAGCAAGCATAAGAGCATCCCCGACAGTCTTAATATTCCCCAACAGAATAAAAGAATGTTCCTCGGCGGAATACAAAATACCACAGTGGAGTCATTTCCCCAGCGCAGTCTAAAAAAGCTTCCCCAATGAAGTTGAATCATCATCCCCAGTAGACTCTGGAAGCCTATCCCCTGCAGAGCACAAATAAATCTCCCCAGCCAAATTCAGAAGGTTATCCTCACAAGAGTCTAACTAGGTTATCCTCAGCAAGTTGCAACTGAAGGATCATCCCCAGCGAAGTTATTTTTATCCCCAGCGGAGTTCATCATTAAAATCCCCAACAAAGCTTATCAACAGAATCCCCAGTGGAGTTATCATTAAAATCTTCAGCAGAACGTCTCTTCCCCACAGAGTATTTCCCCTCGGAGTAATCTCTTCATCAGTTCATTCCCCCCAACGGAGTTCTTATCTCCTACAGGTTTATCATCTTCGTTCATCATCCCCAGTGGAAACGAAGAACTCTACTCTATTCTCCAACAGCTCCGGGATTTATTTTCCCCAGCTAAAACATCACATTTCCATACATCATGATACATGCATATACGCATCATACCATACAATCTCATTTATGTTGAGAACATCATTGCTTGATCCATATCATGCATTACATATGAATGACCTTTACCTTTCAGGAAAGATGCAGTTAAGTTCCCAGCTTAGTCGAAGATCTGACCAGTTCTTAAATCTCAATTGAATTATCCTCGGTTGAATTTCAGATAAGGTTCTCAATCTCGACAGTTTCTCTACGTCATAGTGTGGCTGAGTACTATAACCTCAACGGTATACTCCCGGTGAGCACGAGTCAGTTCCTAGATCTTGATTTTTTCCTCCGTCATAGTGTGGACAAGTTCTATAACCTCAACGGTATACTTCCAGTGAGCACGAGACAGTTCCTAAATCTTGATGAAGATGCTTCCCTACGTCATAGTGTGGACGAGTACTATAACCTCAACGGTATACTCCCGGTGAGCATGAGTCAGTTCCTAGATCTTGATGTTTTCCTCCGTCATAGTGTGGACAAGTTCTATAACCTCAACGGTATACTCGCGGTGAGCACGAGACAGTTCCTAGATCTTGATGAAGATGCTTCCCTACGTCATAGTATGGACGAGTACTATAACCTCAACGGTATACTCCCGGTGAGCACGAGTCAGTTCCTAGATCTTGATGTTTTCCTCTGTCATAGTGTGGACAAGTTCTATAACCTTAGCAGTATACTCCCGGTGAGCACGAGACAGTTCCTAGATCTTGATGAAGATGCTTCCCTATGTCATAGTGTGGACGAGTACTATAACCTCAAAGGTATACTCCCGGTGAGCACGAGTCAGTTCCTAGATCTTGATGTTTTCCTCCGTCATAGTGTGGACAAGTTCTATAACCTCAGCGGTATACTCCCGGTGAGCACGAGACAGTTCCTAGATCTTGATGAAGATGCTTCCCTACGTCATAGTGTAGACGAGTACTATAACCTCAACGGTATACTCCATTGAGCACGAGTCAGTTCCTAGATCTTGATGTTTTCCTCCGTCATAGTATGGACAAGTTCTATAACCTCAACGGTATACTCCATTGAGCACGAGACAGTTCCTAGATCTTGATGAAGATGTTTCCCCCCAGTTGAATTATGAACATGTTCTTAAGACTCATCCGAGGCATTCTCTCAGTTGAAGTACAGGCCAGATTCCTAAACCTCAACAAAGTTTAGACTTCCCTAGTGGAATCTTTTACAACCACATGTATGCAAGTTCTCGCTAAGGAATCTCTTATGCGATCGACATTCCTGCAGATGGCATCTGTAAGCCCTTTCTCCTACCAACAATCTCCAAATGGCATCTGTAAGCCCATTCCCGACATCACAATGCTGATACTACACCATGCGAGTGCAAATTTTTGGGCACTCTAGTGTTCAATTATCTTCCACCTTTGGATCACGAAAGGCTCAAAAGCCAATCTATATCCTCAGGTTTAAGAAAATTGAATAGGGGAAACTGTTGTACCCCAAAATTTTCCCTCCCATATTCCTCAATATTTGCCAAGAATAATCTTCAAGTTGCTCAAGTTAGCTCAAGAGTTTGACAGTCAAATCACCTCCTGAGGCAGTCAAGTCAAAATTAGGGTTTTTTGTTGCATCAAGGTAATCACATCCAAATGACCTCAAGTTTTTCCCAATTTCTTAATATGTTCTTAGGTTCATCCATGTCAAATTTCAAGCCTTGCAGAGGAAGTTTGGTCAGTCAATTGCTCAAGAGACCCAAAAGTCAACCGTGCTGGGGCAAAAGTCAACTGTGTCCCAAATACAGTCAAACCTCAAGATTTTTTGTCAACATTCTCATTTTGAAGGATAATTAATAATTTGATCAAGGGTTGATCATGATTCATCAAGGATTGCTCAAGATTCATCAAAATTCAAAAGTTGCTAAATTAGGGTTTTGTAGGAAAAGTCAACTCAACTTTGACCAAGCATAACTTTCTCATACTTTATGAGAAATGATCCATTAAAATCTCATTTTGAATAGGATATAATTTCCTACAATCCATCTTCACACCTCAAGATCAAGAAATGCTCTCACAAAAAGTTACAAATTTGGACATTATAGGTCATTTTTGAAAGTCAACAAAAACACCTTTTTTGCCAAAGCTTATAACTTGAGAATGGAACATAAAAATGAGATGATACCAAAAGGGTTGGTTAGGGTACATATCAAGGTTTCTAAAAAGTCCAAGAACACATCCAAAAGTTCAAAATTGAAGAAGTTATGCATTGTTGAAGTTGGGCATTTTTCCAAAATTGCCAAAAGTCAACTATCCTCAAATCTCCAATTTTTGACAAAAGGGCCCACTTTTTTCCAGTTGATTTGGTCTTGTCATGCCACACACGTGTCTCATCCTTAATTTCATGACCATTCATTTATTTTTCTATTTTATTTTATTTTTATTGATTTAATCCATTTTAAATCAATATTAAATCAAATAAAATCAAAAATTGATGTAAAGGGATCTTTGTAATTTGTAAAACTTGCAATTATCATTACTCACTCAATCAAATCGCATCATGGCTCATTCAAGCATAAAAAATCAGATCTTGCCTATATTTGGAAATATGGTTATGGTGATCAAAATCAAATCCTAATTCTTCAATGCACATGGATATTGGCCCATATTTTGACCTAGAATCATTCCATTATATGCAAGCAAGCCTCACAAACCTAGAACACACATAGAAGACTGCAGAAACGGCCAGAAGAATTGGAGAAAAAAGCTTGAAAACCTTGGATCTGAAATTGCACTTAGAGACCTTTTCAGGATCAAACAAAGGTTTCAATGGCTTCTTTGGACCTCACTGAAGCAGTACCAATCATTATCGTGTGCTCTCCGGCCCCAAAAAGCCCTGTAAGTATCACTCTGAACCGCCATACTCATGGAATCGTAAAGCTTCAATCTTGCTTCCTTTCATTGAAATAATTGCATATTCATACTCTGTGTTGTATTCTAAAACTTTTGGCATCATTGAATTTTATTTTCATAGCCTGTAACGCCATGCCCAGTTCTAGGGTTCGTGTATCTCGTTTTTGGGGTTTTTAATTGCAGGCAAAATCAATGCACATGGTGGTTACAGGGATGACCAGGAGGAAGAGACGAGTATGTTGGTACTCTTGGATTTCATTTACATGGCCTAGGGAGGATTTTTGAGACGTCCTACGAAACTTCCCGCGGATGAAAATCCGCAGGTAAACGAACCAGGTTTTGTGAGGAAGATGATGGCGTGTCCTAATGCCATTGGCCTATTCAAATCAGTGGCGTATTTTATTGTTTTTTGCAGGCTTAGTGTTTTGTTTCTTTATATAATATTATTTTCTTATTACAATAACAAAGAGATGCAGTTGGTTGAGTGGTAAGCGCGTTGGCATATGAGTATTGGGACCTGGGTTCGAATACCAGGTCCCCCAAAACCTTGTTATATTTTTTCTCCATATATTCAGGTGTATCATTCCAAACATGGACCATCAAACTCCTCCGGATCTCCATACGCCAAGTGGCCCCCCAGGCAGATCCAATGAACCAGATTGAAGGACTACCATAGTCTCCGGTCAACAAGCACACATGGGAATCCAAAAGGTCAAACCAAGGCTTGGACGTAATGGGCCTCAGAATGGCTCTTTTCACCACCAAATTGGGCCCATACCCCCCCCCCCCTGAGTTTGTTTATTTTATTTTTATTTTCATTATTTTCTATTTCTATTTTATTATTATTAGTATTTTAATTAACCAATTAACTAATCAACTTTTTCATAAAAAAATCAGAAAACAAAAAATATTTTTATTTAAATTCCATTAATGTTATTATTTATTTTTGTAAATAAAATTAACCAATTAATTTAGTTTTAATTAGGTTCAATTTCAATATATTTTGCATTAAATTAAAATCAATATAGAATTAGGGTTTTTAATATTTTTAACCATTTTTTTATTTCCTTAATTAAAATAAAAACTCAAAAATATTTTATTTTAATTAATTAATTATTAGTTTAGACTTAATTCTTAAATCAAAAATAACAAAAATATGCTTTATTTAATGGAAAAAAAAGGTCAAAACCCTAGGACGCTCCGATTCAATTTTTCTCGCGCGAATTATCTTTGATCCATATATTGTAATTGCTCCGAGGATGTAATAGTTTTAACTTAGGATTTTATTTATCGTTTTTATTTACTTTTCGCAATTTAATTTTCAAGGGTTTGTTTTTTGGCGATGTAAATACCCGACGCCTTGTAATAGCTTAGATTTATTTTCCGCAATTTAATTTCCGCAACCATTAAATGTTAGATGTTTGAATAATAGGCTATGCATGACAAGATTAATTTTAACTTAAAATCGACAGTAGCTCACCATGACATGTACAAAGATAATATAACTGAAAAACAACACACTCGCACATGCCACTCTTAGGGTACGCCTCACTTGGTTGCCTCGAACGTGGTCATTGAGTATAGGAAGTTTTTAGAGGTCGCCCTCTTGTCCAAAGATCATAAGTTGCCTCGAAACAGTTGCCTCGGATAAAATGATCTAAGACATTAGGTTTACCGCTAAGGCGTCCTAACATTGCTTTAATGACCACACGTCCCTTAATCGAATTGACCCGAAAACTCCAACGATTGTGCTACCTACTCCTCAATAGTGGGATAGCACTGTCTAAAGGACATTTGTACAGTTTAATTCCTCTTTGAGTAGGTAGATGGTTCTTAAGTACTTGCTCCTTTTAAAAACAAAATAAAACTTTTCGCACTTACACTCCTCTCAAACAAAAATTATTTTCAAACCCACAAACACAAAGAAAAGTAAACTTTTGAAAACATAATGAGCAAGTACCTAAGAGCCCGTGGATAACCACGGATAGAAAGGGTGCTAACACCTTCCCTTTCTATAATCTACCTCCTGAACCCGAGAAACATCTCGAAAAGGAATTTTTCTGTGCTTTTGTCCTTTCCTTGTTGGATAAAATAAAAGACGGTGGTGACTCTTGCTTACCGCGACATTTTGCGAAAACAAACGCAAACGCGAACCAGCATTCCAAAACAGTCAGTTCTATTCCCACCAATCACACCGGCTATCTCACTACTTTCTAATGGCCAAGTTTATTCAACTAAGGTTCTAAGGTCCGTTAGTGCTTCACGACACCACACGGTGGCCCCGTATTCTCCTCGTTTCCCCACAAAGGATAACGGTACCAACCAAAGTGCCACACCAACACAACCATTGCTTAAACCATATCGGTCTATATCGTACAGTCTCCACGATCTATTGCTGTTTACCTAATGAGTGTCCCCGGATCCGGGTGTAGGATCTATAGTAACCCAAACAATAACCCTTTAAGAATAAAGAAAACAAACAAGAAAGCAATTTGAAATGACTTAGATCCTAAGGTAAACCCCACTTTATTCCCCAGTAGAGTCGCTAGTTCTGTGATACGGTGGCATAATCGACTATTTTTACTGGTTTGCGTTGTGTTTTTTTGTTTACAAAATGTCGCGGTAAGCAAGAGTCGCCACCGACTTTTATTTCATCCAATCATGGAAATGGAAAAAGAACAGAAAAAACCTTTTTTCGAGATATTCTGAGTACAGGGGGTAGATTATAGAAAGGGAAGGTGTTAGCACCCTTTCTATACATGGTTTTCCATGGGCTCTTATGTACTTGCTCATTTTTCAAATTGCTTGTGTGTGCTTGTTTTTGAAAATGTTTTACTTCGTGATAACCCTTGTATCAATCCTCAAGGGTGTGACGAAGTTTGTTTTGAAAATTGGTTTTGAAAGGTGTTTGTGTGAAAAGTTTTATTGAGAAAGTACTTAAGATTCTACCTACTCGAAAAAAGATTGTTCGTTCTCGTTTCCTTTAGACAGCGTTACCCTACTATTTAAGGAGTAGGTAGCCCCGTTGTTGGAGTTTGTAAGGGCCATTCAAAAGGGACAAGTACAGTCACCAAAGCAACAGTTAGAAAACTTTAGTAGTAACCCTAGAGTCTTAAGATCTTTCCGAGGCAACATCTGAATGGGTCATTTTGATCTTTTAAACTGGAGGGAAACCACTAAAATCTCCTATGCTTAATGACTTTTTACTGAAGGCAACCGAAGTGAGGCGAACCCTAGGAGTGAATATGTGCATGTGAATTTTTTCAGTTATTTAGTCTTTGCATATTTAGGTGATCTACCGTTTTAATTTCAGATATTCTTGCCATACAATCCTATTAGCCATGCATCTAACCGTTAAATATTTGCAGGAATTCAAAATGCGAGAAGATAAACCTAGCTATTACAAGGCTTTGGCAGTTACATAATTATCTTGACTAAAATAATAAAAAATAAGGAAGTTTAAAAACCCTAATTACGATTACAATCCCGGAGCAGTTACAATAATAATAAAAAGAATTAAAATGCGCGCGGCAAATTAAATGCGAGAAAAAAATTGAAAAAAACCTAAAAATCTAATTGAAAAAATATTTAAGTTATTTTTGAGAAAAGACTTAATTAGGTTATGTACAATTAAAACCCTAATTCTAATCATTTTTAATTATAAAAAGAAATTGAAATTAACCTAATTTAAACTAAATTAAATAATTCAAGAAAAAAAAAGATTTTATGTATTTTTTTTGTGGTTTTTATTTGAGAAAAGAAGCAATTTAATTACAAATTTTAGAACCTAGTTTCTAATTAATTTTAATTAAAACAAGTAATCAAATAAAACTAATTAACCTAATTTATTTTCAAAAATATTAATTTGAATAAATAAGACCTAATTTTGTATTTTGTGATTTTTTAGTTTAATAAAAAAATAATTTTTGTGTTAATTAATTAAAACAATTAAAGGAAATAATTAAAGAAATTAAAAAGAAATAGAAAGAAAAACAAATTGGGCATGTGTTAAATGTCCCAGGGGGGTGCAATTCTGAATTATATTTGGGCCCAAGGTTGATGGCCTAACCCCTGCGCTGAATCCCATGTGCTGACCTTCTGATGGTGCACCATGGTCTCTCGTCTGGAGTGCGTTAGATCTCATGCCAGGCTGATCAAGTGGCTGGATGCAAGGGTGTATGGTAGGCCCTTAGATGAGAATTGCACACGATCTGTGAATAGAAAATAAGAAAATAAGCATTGCTGGGACTTGGGATCGAACCCAGGTCCTTGTGCTTACCACTGAATGCCCTTGCCAATTGCGCTATTGTGACTTGTTGTTAGTATAATGTAAACAAAATATAATATAAAGAAAACAAATAGCTGACTCCCACGCGCGCGAATTTCAAATACACCAATAGGGTGATGCCAAATCACCTTCTTCTACCTCCAGCCTGTCGTCTTAGGTATATACCTTTTACCTACGGTTGGGTGTTTGTAGCTATAGCCCTGCGAATTTCCAAAATGCATAAGACACATGATAAATTACTTCCAACTATATGGATCAATTCGTCTTGATCTCGTGAACATCATGGTGTTCTTCTCTTGGCCCAATTTAACTTGTGTGACAAACCCCTAAACATGAAAACCCTAATAATGGCAAATGCACATATATGCATCAAAAACTCAATTAAATCGTCCAGTCAGGTTGCAAACATGTCAATGATCACAAATATATCACTTAAATATGCTAATGATGCAGGAAATTCAATAATCGATTTGGAAAAAATAAGCAAACCGTGAGAGCTGTAGTGCGCGATTCTGGATGCTTCAGGCCTTACAAATGCTTGCTACAGGTTCAGTGAGTACCTAGGGATATGACTTGATCTTTAGAAACACTTGAAACAGCCTATGGAGCAAGATTGGATCTGCACTTTTCTTTGAAAAGTTGAAACTTTGTTCATCCTTTTCACGCCTGAAAAACCTTGTCTCATGCCTTGTACATGTTCCATATATATCTTAGAATGAATTAGGGTTATAAATTTGGCTTGAATCTTTGCAATTATGGAAGATTTGATTTGATTTCCATGTCATATGTAAACATGCTATTTTGAGCCATATCATCCCTTTCTTGTACCAATTATGCTTGATTCATTTTGGTCTTGATATCTCAGCATATTTTGATTACAAACCTATCAAAAAATCAAATCTTTAGATATCTTTGCTATTATTCACCAATTATTTGATTTAATTCAATTTTTAATTAATAAAAAATCAAAATAAATTGAAAATGAAGAAAATAATGTGTGGGTGAATATTTGGGTCGTGGACCATATTATAAGTGAGGTGCAAGCATAAGAAGTTAGGCCTATTTGGCAACAAATGTAATTTTGAGTCCATTTGACTTTTGGCAATTTTGCAAAAAAGGTCAACTTTGACAAGGCATATCTCTTCCAATTTTAACCCTAGAGAGGTGTTCTTGGACTTTTTAGAAAGATTAGGATGTCCCCCAAGAAAACCTTTTCATCTCATCTCAATTGGGTCTTCCATGTTCCTGTAAGAAGCTTTGACCCAAAAGGTGTTTTTGTTGACTATTCAAAAGGACCTATAATGTAGAAATCCATATCTTTTTGTGGATGCATATTTTTAACTTGTGGGATGAATATTAGTTATAGGGAATTTCATCCTCTTCAAAATGAGCTTTGGATGGAAAATTTATGATAAAGCATGTGGAAGTTATGCTTGGTCAAAGTTTGGTTGACTTTTCCTAAGAAACCCTAATTTAACAACTTTTGGGTTTTGATGAATTTGGAGCATTCCTTGTGGAATCATGATCAACCCTTGATAAAATGATGAAAGTAACTTCAAAATGTTAATGTTGACCAAAAATCTTTAAGTTTGATTGTATGTGGGTCACAGTTGACTTTTGACCTAATACAGTCGATTCTCAAGCATTTGAGCAGTTGACTGAGCAAACTTCTTGTGCAAGGCATGAAACTTGACATGGAGGTCTTGAGATCATATTAGGACCATGGAGAGCATATGAGACCTTTGGAGTCCACCTATCTTGATAAAAATGGAGACCCTAGTTTGGGACACACTGCCTTAGGAGAGAGTTTGTCTGGTCAACTCTTGGGCAAACTTGAGCAAATTGAGGATCTCTAGGAGTATGTATTGAGTAAAATGAGAGGGCAAATTTTGGGGTAAAACACTTGCGCATTCTGATTGGGATCTTATTTAATACTTGGAATACCCTAAATTTGTCCGACCAAACATAAAGTTACATTGATATAGCATACCCTTATGAATCTTGAGGAAATAGGCGAAGCTGATGATATATTGCTCACCAGGGTTTGATAACGAGGAAAATTTTGTATGTCTTGGTTTGGATTTTCTTATTCATCCTTTTAGGGGATGAATAAAACAATACTTGATGATGCATGGTTGCTTGGAGACTGAGGCCATGAGTTATGTTTGCGAATCACTGCATGATGTCTTAGGTGATAAGCTAGATTTTGTATTTTTTTCGAGCATCGCTGCATTAAGTCTGAGGAAATGGTATGTGGTGCGGAATAAGGAAACACACTGCTTCATAAAGACTTTGGCAATGGGTTAGGTTCGTAAATTGCTGCGTGAAGTCTGAGGTGATAGGCTAGATTTTGTTTTCGAACATCGTTGCATGAAGTCTTAGGCGATGGTATGTGTTACAGAATAAAGAAACGCATTGTTGCACGATGTATTAGGCAATGGTCTTTATTATGTAATAAGAGACCGCACTGCTGCACGACGTCTTAGGCAGTGGGTTAGGTTGCACTGCTGCCCACGGTCTTAGGCAATGAACTCGGTTTTGGTTTCGAATATCGCTGCATGTCGTCTTAGGCGATGGTCCGTGTTGCGGAATAAAGAAGCACATTGTTGCACGACGTCTTAGGCAATGGTCTATACTACCGAATAAGGAACCACACTGCTGCACGATGTCTTAGGCAGTGGGTTAGGTTTGCGAATCGCTGCATGTTGTCTTAGGCGATAGGCTAAGTTTTGTTTTCGAGCATCGCTGCATGTCGTCTTAGGCGATGGTTGGTCTTGTGGAATAAAGAAGCACATTGTTGCACGACATCTTAGGAAATGGTCTATATTACTGAACAAGGAACCACACTCATGCACGATGTCTTAGGCAGTGGGCTAGGTTCATGAATTGCTGCATGTCATCTTAGGTGACAGGCTAAGTTTTGTTTTCGAGCATCGCTGCATGTCGTCTTAGGCGATGGTCGGTCTTGTGGAATAAAGAGGCACATTGTTGTACAATGTCTTAGGTAATGGTCTATATTACGGAACAAGGAACCACATTGCTAAATGATGTATTAGGCAGTGGGTTAGGTTCGTGAATCGCTGCATGTCGTCTTAGGCGATAAGCTAAATTTGGTTTTTGAACATTGCTGCATGTCGTCTTAGGCGATGGTAGGTGTTGCAGAATAAAGAAGCACATTGCTGCACGACGTCTTAGGAAATGGTTTATATTACCGAACAAGGAACCGTACTGCTGCACGATGTCTTAGGAAGTGGGTTAGATGAGGAGAAAACATTGTTGCGTGGAGTCTTAGGCAACATACCGAGATTCGCACATTACTGCATGATGACTTAGGTAATGAACTGAACACACCATTGCATGGAGACTTAGGTGATGGGTTGAACGTGTCACAACATGGAGACTTAGGTGACGGGTTGAATCATAGGAGAAGTGTTTTGTTGATTGACCCTTAAATGATTGAATCGAGGGTGAGGTTGTTGGTTTGTTGATTGATACATGCGTATGATGTATGTGATTGAGATGAAACCCTGAGTGTGTGCGTGTTGAATGTCTGTATGTATGCAAAATATATAGGGTATGTGTGATTTGCATATGCAAAATGTATGTATGAAATGTGTGTAAAATGCGTATATGCTTGGAAATGTTATGAAGTCTGTTTCTGGCATTCTCTCCTTTAAAACATTGATTTTAAATTACCAATCCCTGGCGTTGTATGTTGCATTGTCGTAGCGTCGTTGAATTTTATTGGAAATCAGTGAAAGGGGTTAGCAAGATTTTGAGCATTGGTTTTGTTGTTTTTGTAAGCGCGAGCGTAGACATAGACGTATGTAGGTGCAGGCGCATGTGTAGACATATGTATTAGACGCAAACCTTTTTGTGTTGTGAGCATAGACATAGGCGTGGACATGTGTATAAACTCTTGTGTTGCAAGGGCATGCATAGGCGTAGAAGTGCGTATGGACGTAAACGTGGATTTTATTTTTTATTTTTTTCTAACCAAAATGCTTTTTTGATGTTTTGTCAAATGCTTTTGTTTGTTAATTTCCCCAAAATGATTTCAAGACAATATTCACAAGTAATAATCGTAGTGTTTTGTAAACAAGTCTAAAAAAAGAAAAAATGAAATTTGAAAGATGCAAAGAAAGCAAACGTTTTATTGATATGCCTATGAATAGGTGAGAGTGCAAGATGCAATTCCTAGAAAGAGGTAATTATAGAAAGTTTTAAAACTGTAAATGGCAATGAAAAATTATAGTTGCTGCTGTTGTTCCCCAATATCCTTTTGATAGCCCTTATCTCCTTTGCTTCTGAGTTGTATGATTCTAATCCATCTCTCCCTTTGTGGTTCATAGTCGCAGTTCTTAGATCGCAATCTTTTTGTTCTTTATTTCTTTGTATGAAATCCCTAATTTTTTCCTGGATTGCCCTTCGGGTTTTCAATCCACCGGGATAATTTTTTTGTTTATATGCCCCTAACCTTTTCCTGGATCTCCCTTTAGGGTTTTCGATCCACCAGGACGCTCCTTTTTTCCTAATTCGCTCGTTTAAGGTTCGAGCTTAGCGAGCCTTTTATACATAGTATTTTTTACTGCGTCTGAATTTTCCGGATGCGGTAGTTCTTCCCCATCCATTGTTGTGAGGATGAGACTACCACCGGAGAATGATGTTTTCACTGCATATGGACCTTCGTAGTTGGGTGTCCATTTACCACGTGAGTCGAGGCAAGGTAGCATAATCTTCTTGAGTACTATACCATGTTGTGGTTCATCTTGTGCAGTACACCGTTACTCTGAAAGAATTCCAGGCTAATTTCCGTAGAGTTTGTTTATCGATGCTAGAGGCATTTTTTGGATGTTCTGGTTTTTCGAGGCACTTCTTGATGTCGTAAAACCAAGGCTTGTCATCCCGACTTTTTTTGATAGCAAGACAATGTCCGGGATCTTCGAAGCGTCTGTAATGTGTGGTTCATGATTTGGCCAAGTTACATAGTTGATAGAGTTTCCAGGGCATCAGTCATTTGATTTTCTTCTCGTAGGATGTGATTGAAAGTGATCTTTGTGAATTCCGCAGTCATTTTTCAAAACATGATCCCGATATGGAATCAGTTTTGGATATTTTAGTATTCCATTCACTGTTGACTTAGTATATGACTAATACAGAGTCCTCAAATACTTCGAAATACTTTATTCTCAGATCACTGACAGCTTCCAGTGCTAGTAAACATGATTTGATGTTGTTGGTGCAGTCGAAACACAACCTTGCAGTATAGGGCTTATGATAATTCTTTGGAGAAGTCAAAACTACCCTTATACCGTGCCCCAGTGCGTTTGAAGCCCCGTCGAACATGAGTGTCTAACGTGTCCCTGGCTTAGGTCCTTCGTTAGGTCTTGGTATTTCATAGTCACCTATAATCATGACATCTTCACTTGGAAAGTCGAATTTCATAGGTTGATAATATGGCAGTGGTTGGTGAGCTAGATAATATCTTGATCGGCCTTTCTTTGACGCTCTACTCTAACATTTCCCCTAGCTTGATTTCTTTCGGATCTTCATATGTGCCCAAATTAATGGTTTCAATAGCCTCTTGATATGGTTGTATTCCGTTAGCCTTTCGTTTTATTACCCTTGACACTTCCTCAGAAAGTTTAAGATCTTCATCATCTTCCTTTTTGGCTTGGTTGATAGGACTATCAAAATTATATCGGGTTGCAGCAGTAGCATTATCGATGGTTTTGGGCATGGATTCGCACCATTATCATGTTTTGGTGCAAATTTTAGTATGTGAAAATGCATATGCAAAGAAAGTATTGTCATTTTTAAATTTAAGAGATAAATGCAATAGAAATACAAGCATCTTAATCGAAAACAAAACATAACTTTTATTAATTTCAAATATTGTCTGAAACAAAATAGGGGAACCCTTACAAGCAACCCCTATGCCTCGGGCTTGACATAGGTTCTTTCAAAAACAAGAAAAATTACTTAGGAGAGAAAAATATCTTGGGAATCGCCACGGTAGTCCATCTTTTGCATTCTACTCCTGGGGCGCATTCTCGGATGAAGTCAGTTTCCTTTTTGGTGTCGACTTTGCTGGATATCATCGCCACATGTCTGCCATGCTCTACTCCCTTGTGGACAAAGGTCTCTTAGATTATATAAAAACGTGATTTACCCTTCAGAGTAGCTATCTACTTTTCTTCAGGGTATGGTCCGAATTGGACTATCCCCTGGTCCACTAGCTTTTGTAGCATTCTCTCAAAGGCTTCATTATATTCCAACAGGAATCCACATTCAAACAGATACTCCTTCAACAAGTTAATTGAGCTTTTTGCTTGTCTGGTTGCCCCAAAGTTAGTGACTACTTCAATCGTATTTACTGTGGGCCCACCATGCGGAGGCATAAGGTTTGATTTGATGTTAGGTTTCTCAAAAGCGATGTCTTGAGATTCTAACAAGTCTTGCACCTTGTGTTTGAATTCCCAACATTGTTCTATGGTGTGCCCTAGAGAGTTAGCATGGTATTCACATATGGAGTCGGCATTGTATCTTCACGGGAGTGGCCCGACTGGAGGAGCTAGAGGCTTGATTTCCACCAATGATTCCTTAACCAAGTGTTGTAATAACTGGCTGGGTGGCATGGGGAGTGGATCAAAATTTCTTGGTGGTCTTCCAAATTTGTCTTGTTGCTGCCCTTGTGGGATCACTAATGGTTGTTGTACCCTTGGTTGTGATTCTACAACATTGATTTCTCCCTCTTATCCTTTGGGGTAGTTTGAAGCAGGCCTTTTGGTATTATAGGGGGCATTTGATGATCCCCCTGATATCTTCCCACTCTTTATTCCAGTCTCAATCCTTTCTCCGATAGTCACTAGATCTGCAAATCCCGAAGAGATACTTCCAACCACCTTCTCATAATAAAGCCCTTGCAAAGTTCCCATGAACAGGTCTACTAATTCCTTCTCTAATAGTGGTGGTTGCACACAAGATGCCATCTCCCTCCATATTTGAGCATACTCTTTGAAGGACTCTTCTTTATTCTGGGACAAATGCTGGAGTTGCATGCAAGTAGGCGCCATGTCCAGGTTATATTTGTAATGCTTTAAGAAAGCACTAGAAAGATCTGCCCATGTTAGAATGTGTACTCGCTCTAATTGCATATACCAATCCAAAGATGCTCCACTCAGGATATCTTAAAAATAGTGAATCATTAGCTTTTGATTACAGGAATGGGCATGCATCTTCCTGCAATACATGCGCAAATGATTTCATGGACAAGTGAGCCCTTTGTATTTTTCAAAGTCAGGCACTTTGAACTTTGGCGGAATTACCACATCAGGAACTAGGCCCATTTCGAGAGCGTCTACTTTAAAGGCATCAAAACCCTCTATAGCTTTTAACCTTTCCTCCTGAGCTTTATATTGATTCATGACTACTGGATTATCAATAACATGAGTACCATTCGTCTTTAAGGGTGCCTGGTTTCCATCCTTTGGGTCGTGGTCTCCGTATTGCAGGTCCAAGTAGTTGTCTACATTGTCGATTGGAATTTGTAGGGTATGAGATGCCCCTGCTTTTGACGGAGGTGGGATAAACCCTTTAGTCTCAACTTCTTGTTGGGACATGATGGACTTTTAGAGTCCTGCTTCTAGCTCTTTCCTTAGTTGGTGACCGCTTGATGCACCAATCATTTGGGCTACTTCTTCGAAAGCTACCCTGGGAATCTGGTCTTGCCTATCAATGATGTTATTCAAAGATAGGAGAACTTGACTTAGATCTCCTTTCATTGAACTTACATCACCCTTTACTTGGTCAAGATCCTCTTTGAATGCAGCCTAAGTTTCCTCGATTTGCTCCATTTCTTTTTGTTGGTAGGCCCTTGTTTGATATGGAGGCCAAGGAGGTGGAGATCTTCTTCCACCAATGGTTTATTGGAGAGATTGTTTTTTGAAAAAATATGAGTTTTGATATGATATGCATGTCTTTATGAATGCATACATGCGAATTAATATGTATGATATGAAATGGTTTCTTGTTTTAAATGTCTAATTCATTCGGGTACATACTTATCTTTTACTTATTATTACTATTCTAGCTTTAAGATAGATACACAAACGAGATGTGGAAACGACATGCCTTTATTGAAAGTAACATAATCCAGATATTGAAAAATATTACAATCTTAAACCAAAACTTGCTTGCGTGAAATTAATCAAAAGGGAAATAAGTCTTCTAGGTGCACCCGCAGATGTCTGCTCTTGAAACCATCCACCTTTGCTTGACAAAGCTTGAGAAAGTATTCAGTACATTATTTCCCTTTGGTGGCTTTGATTTCAGACATGTTTGGCGCATTGACGTGGACAAGTTATTTCCTTTGTGTGGTACGGTGGCAGAATCGACAGTTAATATTGGTTTTTCATTTTGTGTTTGCAAATGTTGCGGTAAGCAAGAGTCACCATCGAATTTTCTTTTATCCAAATTAAGGAAAGGGTGAAAAGAACAGAAAAAGACCATTTCGAGATTTTTTCTGAGTAAGGGGGTAGATTATGGAAAGGGAAGGTGTTAGCATCCTTCCCATCTGTAGTTATCTACGGGATCTTAGAGGTTTGCTCATTTTTCAAGATGCTTTTACGCTTTGTGTTTGAAAATGTTTTGAAAACTCCTTAGTACGGCGAACTTTGTAATGTTTCTCAGGATAGTGGAGAAAGTATACAAAGTATTTTGAAATTGTTTTTGAAAAGTAGTTTTTTGTGTAAGTGCAAAATGTTTGAGCAAACTTCTAACAACTATCTACTTTATTACTCGAAAAGGGTCGTTCTTTTCCTCTTTTCCTTTAGACAATGCTATCCTACTATTAGTGAGTAGGTAGCCTTGTCGTTGGATGTTGAGGGACAATCGAAGGGACGTTACGGTCACGAAGGCAACCTGGCAAGAAATTTTAGTAATTGTCCTAAAGTCTTAAGATCACATTTAACCAAGGCAACATCGAAAGGGTCATCGAGGGACTTATGATCTTTCATACTAAAGGATAGCCACTAAAGATTCTCATGTTTCAAGAATTGTGATCGTTTTCCGAAGGCAACCGATTTGGGATACCCTAGAGGTGCTTGTGTGCAATTGTGTTCAGTTCAGTTATTTATCTTTTGCATTAAGGTTTGCTAGCGTTTTAATTTCAGTCTTGTCATACATGCCTAATTACTAGCAGTAATATTGTACAGAAAATAAAGTGCGGAAATATAAACCTACACTATTACATGGCTTCGGAGATGGGGTATTTACAATGTACAAACAATTGGGGAAAAAAAATAAAGAAAGCAATGAAAAGTCCTATTTAAAACTATTACATCCCAAATAACAGTTACATGAATATATAAAAAAAATGCGAAAAATGAATAATACCCGAAAGAATGAAAATATGTTCTAAAACCTAGTGAAAAAAATCTTTTTGTGTTGTTTTTAATTTAAGAAAATAACTAAATTAATTATTCTAAAGTCTATTTATAAAATTAACTTAAGAAAAATAAACTAAACTCTTTTTGTGGTTTTTTATATTTATGAAAAGAAATATTAAATCTAAATTAAGTCTTAAATTCTAGTTCATTTTAAATTAAGAAAATAGTTAAAATTTAATTAATTAATTAATTAAATTAAATTAATTATTTAATTAAAAAAATTTATGCCTTATTTTTGTGTGAATTTATTATTATTATTATTAAAAAAGATTAAGAAATGAAATAACTAAATAAAACAAAAAGAAAAGAGATTGGGCTTGATGGCTGAAGTAGAATGGGGGTTGCAATTGAAATTTTGCTAAGCCCAGATTGTGAAGCCCAAGTCCATCCTTGGATCCAGTGTGGGAAATACTTGATGGTACATGGTATCTCATGTTCTAGACGTCATGCATTCTATGTAATTCCCCTAACATGCTCTAAGGATATCCAG